>OX467716.1:6963490-8394740 GCA_950111635.1 Agelastica alni
AGTAAAATAATATTTTTTTTTACTCATTGTCACTTTCTTCATCTTCTAGTGACAAGCCTCTGGAAATAATTGTGGTGTATTGGAGGGATGTATGACAGCAGGTCCATCATGTCTTTCCTTTTTTCTTTCGTAACAGGCCGAGCGCTTGTATATAGCTTACCCTGATCAATGTTGCAAACGTTAACCGGTCGTCCTTTTTTTCCCATTGGCATGAAATTCAAAGTTGAAAACGGCATCTCTTCAGATATAGTTTCATTGAAAAGAATTTTAAATGGCTCACTCTTTTGATAGCGTATCCATTGGATTTTTAGCCACGATACAGGATGGCCTTCATAGTCTTTCTTTCTTTTGCTGATTTTTTTCAGGATGTTCAACTGACAAAAAATCATCGATCGTCATAACTGTCAAGTGAAAGGCTTTTGTTGTAGATTCTGTTGTATATGATTTTGGTGAAGACTTTAGTGATCTGGTTAATTAAGCTTATCAACCTATGTTGACACAATGTTTGGAGTTTGACTTTTTGGGTATGGCCACAAAAGTTGTTTGTAGCCAGTTTTTCGGTATCTTACCACTATCATATATACTGTTCAGGAGAGTTGTCAGAGTGTTCTGAAATTGGTTGTCCTTTTCATATAGAATCTTTAGTATTTCCCCATGGATATTGTTAAAAAAAAAAAGGTCTAGACGACGCTGATAGAAGGGAACAACATAGAGTCCTATCGAGGAATAGACAGAGACGTTGCAGGGAAGACATTAATTCGTATTACCAAGATCTTTGTAAAGACATTGAAGAACATCATAATAATAATCGAACCAAAGACCTGTTTGGAAAAATTTAAATAATCACTCGTATAATAACTAATATAAACGATGTGCTCGACGTCTGGAAAGACTACTGTACATCACTCTATGATAATGATTACGAATCTCTTGAACAAATGAGCCCGGAAAATGAACCGAATATCCTTTTGAGTGAAGTAGTCGCAGCAATCAAAACACTTAAGAAAGAAAAGTCCACCGGAATAGATTCGATCCCTGCGGAGGTCTGGAAGGCCCTTGAGGAGAGGGACATTAAATACCTACATCTGTTATGCCACCAAATTTGGAACAACGGAGTGTGGCCAGACGAATGGTCTGTATCCACTATAATACCCATTCATAAGAAGGGATCAACGATGGACTGTAACAATTATCGTAAGCACTTAGGATTTCGATTTCTGTCATAACTTTGTTTAATTAAGCTGGTAGAAAAAAAATGAATGCATCGAAGTTTCCAGAACATTGTGACAGATTTATTATAAATAGAAGAAGTTGTTTTTTATCTTATCTTATATTATCGCTCATGCTGGTGATGTGTGCAAAATTAGTAGATATATATAGATATATATATATATATATATATATATATATAGATAGTAGATATTAGTAGATATTAGTAGATTAAATGGTATATTTATAGTTACATTTTATTAAATAGAATTTGGTTTGGTGAAGCCGACGTAATGTATTAAATATTGTTACGATATTTATTTTTAGGTTCGTTAATTTATAACATTTAATACAAAAACTAAAGAAGTTATTCCAATATTTCTTTTGTTAATATAATAAATTCATACATACATACATACATAATGTCAAAACTTTTTCCCATAGGGATAGGCAGAGACCACTTCCTTCCACCTGCTACGGTTCTTACACACATCTTTTGCTTCCTCTACTTTCATCAGTGCTCTCATACATGCTCGTCGGTTGTTGGTACTCTTGACCAGGCCTTTCTTCAAAACAATGTTGATCTGATCGAGATATGTTCTCCGAGGTCGACCTCTACCGACTTCCGTCCATTCACACTCGTCTTATAAATTTGTTTCGTCAATCTTCTTTCACCCATCCTTTCTACGTGTCCAAACCATCTAAGCATTCCTTTATCTATCTTTGTAACCACATCTTCTTTTACACCATAGCGTTCTCTTATCTCACTATTCTTTACTTTATCCAACCGAGTCACTTCGGCTATACAATTCTCAGACTACTCATCCCCGCAGCATTAATCCTATTTTTATGCTTCTTCTGCCAAACCCAACATTCTTTACCATACATAAGTGTAGGAACCAAAACACCTCTATGCACAGCCAGACGTGCCTTTTTTGACACTTTCTGGCTATTCATTTGTCTTCCTTCCAACACCCTTCGCTCAATGTCACCGTCATACTTTCCATCTCTCGTAAACTTTGAACCCAAGTACACAAATTCATTTACTTGTTCCACTCTTTCTCCCTCAATCGAAACTCCACAGTTTGTCATGCTTTCTTCTCTTTCAAAAACCATTACTTTTGTTTTGCTTACATTTATTTTCATCCCTTTGATTTTCAGGGCATCATGCATAACATTAACCATCGCCTGCAACTCCTCTTCAGATGACGCTAATATGACGATCAAATCATTAATTTTCAATCCATACGCACTCTCTTTCAAATCTTTTAAATTTATTTCCAATAAATTACTTAGATAATTACATTCATTTTATAACTATACCACTTACTAATTCTAACTTCCTTAATTCCGCGGCTCGCGATCTTAAACATATCCAACTAATATATCCCGAAAGAACGAGAATTCTTTTTAATTCTTTCTAAAATTATCACGAATATTCTTGCCGCCTGCGGCTATAAATGTCGCGCTTTAGATACCGCCAAAAAGAATACATCCCTTTATGAATTATTACCGTTGCTTTAGTCCAAATAATGCGACAGGGGCGGACCTGTTGACCAAAATCCGTAACAATAATTTTGTTAAACTTTGTCTGCTTTTGATCTAAACTTAAACATAATTTATTGTTTTAGATTCGCAGTGGAGTGACGACCGTACCTATTGTTTTAGATAAGAAAGCATAAATACTGCTTTTTATTGAGAATTCATGGAAACATCAATATATTTTATTGTTGCTCTAATATCATTAGGTTTTTCGTGTTATATTGTACCCTCGTCTAAGTCTATGTCAATAATATCAGTCGGAGTTACATCTTTTTGTTTATATTGCATACACAAACGTAAATAACATGCCAACTGTTCATTCCGTTATGTTCTTTGTTCTCGGAGTTGGTGCAATATGTGCTGCTTGCTACACAGCCGCATTCGCTCCAACTGTGGCAACATCATTAGTTGGAGTTGCTGGTCAGTGTGCATATTATTTACACAAGGAGATCAGTGAGAAGACTTGAAATATTTGGTTTTTAATTCTATGAAGTAATTTTAGCATATTATGTTGTGATGGTATTATAATCTTAAAATAATGATTAAATTGTTATGAAAAAGCTATTTTCTGTCATTCTTTCTGCATCTTCTCGTGGTGACTACATTTAAGAAGGGGTTTACCGATTGAAAGAGGTCAAATTAAATTCGGGGGATAAAGCGGGAGGTAGAAACCTGTACCGATGAAGGCGAAATCTCATGAGAGAGAAAAAAAAATATTTCTATCGCAAGTGCGTAAATAAAATAGTAAATATCTGCATCGCACTGTTTGCAGACTGCCGGAGCCGAGAGCCGACGCAACGTAGGATAGATAGATATAGCCTATGAAATAAGCAAAGTTTTTTTAAAATGGCAAAATGTGTCAATGAAGCCCACTAAAATATAAAATGGTAATTCCATTAATAAAGCGAATAGATATATAATAATAATGTGCATGAAATAATAAATAATAATATAACCATAAATGATAAGTATAAAAATACACACGTAATGTACTTGGTATACCAGGTGTTACAAAAATACATACATACATAAAGTCACGCCTTTTTCCCATAGGGGTAGGCAGAGACCACTTCCTTCCACTTGCTACGGTTCGTACACACATCTTTTGCTTCCTCTACTTTCATCAGTGCTCTCATACATGCTCTTTGGTTGTTGGTACTTTTGACCTGGCCTGTCTTCAAAACAATGTTGATCTGATCGAGATATGTTCTCCGAGGTCGACCTCTACCGATTTGCCCATTCACACTCGCCTTATAAATTTGTTTCGTCAATCTTCCTTCATCCATCCTTTCTACGTGTCTAAACCATCTAAGCATTCCTTTATCTATCTTTGTGACCACAGCTTCTTTTACACCACAGCGTTTTCTTATCTCACTATTCTTAACTTTAACAAAAAATACACGATGGTCATTTACGAGCATGTTTCCTACAAGGTTATAAAACACAAGATTCCATGAAAATTTATTTATGTATTTAGAAACCATACAGTGGGATCGAAAACAACTTTGCACATTTTACTAGAATGGTGGTACTTGTCCAAATTTATGAGACAGTAAATGGCACATTTCTTGTGCAATTTTAAATAGTTATAATAACAAATTGTATATACAATGTGGCTCGATGTGCGTTCCACTTTAAAATATACTGAGCCATTAGATATATGGAATGTTTCGAATACAGGAATTTCTGGGTGTTTCACGAAGGGTGTTCGAATTCTACGACATCGGCTTGTGATGAGTTGTTCAGAATGGAAAACCCTGTATCCGATTGCACATTACTACACAACAGTTTTATTGTTTTTCTAATATAACTGCATGTTTTCCACAAAATTCGACTTTTTTGCGATAAATGATTTTGCTGAATCCAACAGATATTAAGTAATGTAATAGAGCAAATAAAAAGCAAGAAAAAGGTGTAAAAGAGAAGTTCGTAAGTAAATTGATCAAAAAATTTGACAGTTTAGATGAAGCATGTGAGGTTGAAGAATTGTGAAGAATTAAGAAAGAAATCGTGGATGTTGCTATTGAAGTGTGTGGTGTAAGTAAAAGAAGAAAAGAATGCAAGTTACAGAAAATGTGCCTAGAGGTTTAAAAAGCAGTGTCAGAAAAGAAGAAAGCCTGGCTGGATTGGCTGGCTAGAAAAACCAATTAAAGAATCCAAAAGGCAACGATTAAGGATGTACAAAGGCAAAAAGGTTGAAAGGTGTGGCAAAAGAGGTTGTTGCAAGAAATAAGGGGAGTGATAAAAATGAATTAGATAAAAGGTTATTGACGATTTCAAAAACAATATTTAACTCTACTGAAAGTCCATAAGAATATCCAAAGGTTAAAATACTACCTTGTAACTAAAAAACTCGGACACCAAGATGGTAGTATGGTGAAAGGAGAGGAATGCGTTTTAAAAAGATGGAAGGAATACTTCAATACTACTACTACTATTTGAGAAAGAGGATACACAAGCACAGTTACCACTCGGAGACATGAGTGAAAGTTGCAATAAAAGTGAAATAGTACGACAAAGATTGAGAAACTATTGAATAGTATAAAATTGGTTAAGGTTGCAGGGTAAGACATGATTACGGTTGAAATTTTAAAGGCTGAAAAGGGCGTGGTAGCTAGTCTCCTGTACCGAAAGAACTACCGAGGTATTAGTTTCCTCAGCATCGTCGGCAAACTGCATACGCAAAGATATTGATTAAAAGAGTGACAAATGAAACTGAGGAGTTGATATAAATTATGGAAGCAGGATTAAGAAGAGGAAGGAGATGTAAGGATCGGGTCTTTTCATTACGAGGTATAGTCAAAACATTCTTGGTTAAAAGTAGATTTGGAAAAGACCTATGACATACAGAGTGGTGAGGAATGAATTGTGGTCGACATTGTTATGTATGGGGTGAGCGGTAGTTTGATATGAGCACTGAAATCACTTAACCAGAATTCCACTGCTTGTGTCAGAATAAACGGAGCTTATACGGACTGGTTTAACAAAAAAAAGAGAGTGGCTTCGCCATGGCTGTTTAACTAATACATAGAAAATTGTTTAAAAGATTTAAAAGAGTGCGTATGGATTAATAATTAATGACTTAATTGTCAGATGTCTCTTTCACGCCAATGATCAGGTAACATTAGCCTCATTAAAAGAGGTGTTGCAGGCAATGGTTTATATTATGGATGATGCCCTAAAAATAAAAGTAATAAAAGTAAATGCAAGCAAGACAAATGTAACGATTTTTGAAAGAGAAAAAAGCATGGCAAACTGCGAGGTGCTGATTGAAGGAGAAAGAGTGAAATAAGTAAATGAGTTTGAATACTTGGTTTCAAAGTTTACAAGAGACGGAAAGTATTACTATTACATTGAGCGAAAGGAAAACAAATGAATGAGGCACTGCATAACTTTATAAGCAGCCAGAAGGTGTCAATAAAGGCACGTCTGGCTGTGCATAGAGAAGTGCTGGTCACTAGACTATGGTAATGATTGTTGGGTTTGGCAGAAGCATACAAATAAGATTAATGCTGCGGATATAAGTAATCTGAAAAGAATAGTCGGAGTGACTCGGTTAGATAATGTGAAAAATAGTGAGATAATGGAACGCTGTGGTGTAAAAGATGTGGTTACAAAGATAGATAAAGGAATGCTTAGATGGTTAGGTCACGTAGAAAGGATGGATAAATGAAGATTAACGAAACAAACTTATAAGGCGAGTGTGAATGGCCAAGTTGGTAGAGGTCGACCTCAGGGAGCATATCTCGATCAGATCGACATTGTTTTGAAAAAAGGTCAGGTTAAGGATACTAACAACCGATAAGCATGTATGAGAGCATTGATGAAAGTAGAAGAAGCGAAAGATGTGTTTAAGAACCGCGGAAGGAAGTGGTCTCTGTCTATTGGGACACCAATAAAAAAGTAATTTTTTGTCTAACGAGAAAGACGAACCCCCAAGTACTCGTAGGAAGCTTGATTTCCATATTAAGGAAAATAGTAAAAAAGAAATTGTATTTCTTTCCAATCTATTGGCAATTATTTTAGGTAGTAAGCATTTCATGTAAAATTATATCAATTTGTCTAATATCTTAAATACTTACAAATTAAGAACTTGACAAGACCATAAAACAATTTTACAATAAACATTATTATCCCTGTAAAAACTGATCTAATTTGTTTTAAAAAATGTTAACACTCTCAGAATTTACTATATCTGGTGGTAGGCTGTTCCATGTCGGTCATTATTATAAAGCAAATCTCCCAGATTTCCGTAATTATATTTTACAATTCTAAATGTTAAATGTTCTCCGGAACTCGTTTGTTTGGTTATCTCTTCTGATCTTTATTTCGTGACCTAGTTATATGTTTTTTTACCACAAGCTCCACTTTGTTGTCTCCAAGCAGATATTTCCATCAGGTACTAGGTTTGTCATGAATTTTGTTTTCGATATATTTATTTTTAGACCCACATTAACACACACTAGCTATTTTTAAATAATAGGAAACAAATGTTGTGTCCGATTTATAGATGATTGTGTCAGATTGTGCCAGTCGAGTGCCACAATATGTGCACGTTTTTCGCAAATGCTTAGCATATTGAGGGGAAGGGGTAGCGTTCGATAAGCCTCTCCCCACAATTATTTTTAATTATTAGGAAAAAAAATTTTGTGCCAGCTTTTTAGATGAATATGCGAGATTGTGCTAGATGTGTGCCTATAGTTACGAATTTACTGAATCCGTCTCTGGCGGCTACAACCGAATCTAGGGTGCATATTTAATGAGCATAGAAGACAATGGACCCTTCTCGTGGTTATTCCTTCAGGTATACAAAAAAAGGAGACAGCGAGCGGCCAATCAGTATTTAATATTGGTTTTAAAAGTGTTTATGAATAAATAAATGTAAATAGTTTTATAGAGTTGTAAAAGTTGTATAGCTAAGTGAATATCTAAGTGGTTATTAAAAGTAGAATTTATTGTATTGAAATAAACATTCTTTTGTTACTGGATCGAGAGTTTTAATCGCCGAACCCACAGAGGAACTAAAAGTATCACTATGCTAAATAATAAATTAATGAAAAAATAATAAATAGGGACAAGTTTTTAAAATAAAATATTGTGCAATAAACTTGTTAATTTTCGAATGTTAATTTTTTAATAATTCACCAAATAAAATATAAGCTAAAACTCTTTACTATGATTTTTATTAAATTGGGTTTACAATATCAAGCCATATACAGTGGACCAAAAGTCTGGAAACGGACAATTATCTCGTAGATTGTTAATCCGAATTGTACAAATTTGAGACAAGCTTATTTTACGATACGGAGATTCCAGATTTGATATTTGCAATGTTGTCAGAATTTCCGTTTCTCTGATATTATTAGTCACTTTGGTTTTTTAAATACGTCACCCTGTATATTCAGTTATTATTATGATTTTATGTACTCTTAAAGGTCTAGTCAAGGTCTAAACAATCATGGAAAAATGTGGTAGACGCATTCTACCATCGATTAGGGTACTGTCAACTTACAAATGGAGCACATTTTAAACACTAGATTAAGTAATCGTCGAGTTAAAAATTTTGACTACATAAAATCATGAGTGACACATGTGGCTAAACTCGTATTGAAGAGGAGATTTCAATAATGACTGAATATACAGGGCGATGTATTTAAAAAACCAAAGTTAATAATATCAAAGAAACAGCAAATATGACAACATTGCAAATGTCAAATCTGGAATCTCCGTATTTCAAAATAGGCTTATCCCAAATTTTGTACAATTCGGACAAGCAATTTATGAGATAATTGTCCGTTTCCAGACTTTTGGTCCACTCTGTATTTAGCTAAGCAGCCAGAACGTGTCAAAAAAGGCACGACTGGCTGTACATAGAGGAGTGCTGGTTCAAGTATGCTAGTGAATGTTGGGTTTGGCAGAAGAAGCATAAATCAATGCTGCGAAGATGAGAATTTTGAGAAGTATAGCTGGAGTGACTTATTGATAAAGTAAGAAATAGTGTGATAAGGAAACCACCTAGGGATAATTCTGATATGTGTACAGTTTAATGCAACTACACTTTGGAATCCTGCGTTTGTTGTAGATAATTTTGGATATGTCTTTTATTTCGTCTACCGGGAACGGCAATTTTATGTAGTGATCGTACATTCCTGCCAAAACTTCGTAACATTCCAAATGTGCCTGCTTGATGTTATCCTGTATATTTACTCAGAAAAAATCGCCATTAACTTGTAAAATGTCAATGTCATGAGGACCATCTCTTCTGGAATTAATGCACGATTCCCAAATTCAGATAATCACAAAATAATTATGTGTATCTGTAAATTTGTTACTGACGTTTGAGCTCTTATACAATAGTAACATACTGCAACAAATCTTCGTCATCGGTGATATCTTCCACCCGGGCCATTTTATAATTTGTTTTTATTAAAACAGCAATAAATATTACGTAACAGGTTATACTTCTGAATAAATGTTATTTTGCGAAAGTACCAAACTAAGGTCGAAATTTAGTAACTTAATTGAACTCGATGTTGAACCCTGTTTCTATACTAAACTCATGTTGTACAACAATGAACCAGTTCAAATCGGTTCAATCTTAACTTCAACTTAAGTCAAACTTGGATTGTACATACTCGTACATACATATAGTCATCCCTTTTTCTCTTAGGGGTAGGAAGAGATCACTTTCTTTCACTTCTTCTACTTTTATAAGTGCTCTAATAATTGCTCGTTGGTTGTTGGTACTCTTGACCTGGCCTTTTTTTAAGACAATGTCGATCTGATCGAGATATGTTCGCCGAGGTCGACCTCTACCGACTCGCCCTATAAATCTGTTTCGTTATCCATCTTCTCTACGTGTCCAAACCACCCAAACATTTCTTTATATTTTTTTGTTATCTTCTTTTACACTACAGCGTTCTCTTATCTCACTATTCTTTACTTTTTCCAACCGAGTCACTCCGGCTATACAATTCTCAGACTACTCATCTCCACAGCATTAATCTTATTGTCATGCTTCTTTTGCCAAACCCAACATTCACTATTATACGTAAGTGTAGAGACCAGCACTCCTCTATGGATTCTGCAACTGACCTAAATGATTTTAAAATTTATAATTGTGAGTAGAATGGGGGTATTTATATCTATTTCTGTCACATTGTTCCTGTTGAAAATATCTTTCGAAATTTCTTCTATTACAGACGTTACATTCTCTATGACCCATCTGCATTGCATGGATTGCTTTCATTGTATTAAGTAACGTAGCTACAGGTGAAGCATGGATTGGAATATGCCCACTTGGTTCACAAGGATCAAAATTGCACTCTTCCCCAAAAGTTCCATGTGTATTTAACGGTTTTTTTTTCCATTTCAGACATTCCTAAAAGTAAATTCCTTAAATTGTTTATTTTTAAAAATGTGTATTGACAAAGTCAAACAGATTATTTTTATGCTTTATTATTGCAATGAAGGAGAGAAAAGTAACCCCGATAACTTTAGAAAGATAACGCTACTGAGCTCGGTCCTTACGATCTTTACTAAAATAATCGCTAATAGGCTCATGGAAAAGGTGCCAATATCCGAAGAACAGCAAGGATTTAGGTCCAATAGATCAACGGTGGACGCAATATTCATATTACGCCAAATGATAGAAAAATCGATAGAATTTAACAAGCCTCTGTTTTGTGGATTTAACCAAGGCATTCGACAGTGTACGACTGGATGACGTAATCAAGATTCTAGACTAGAAAAAATCGATTACCGGTACTAAAGAATTATACAAGAACTGAATAGCAGAAGTAGAACAAGAATAAAAACGAACGATGGACTGTCTAAGGAAGTGCAAATCAATACGGGCATACGACAAGGTGACAGCCTTCGTCCTACTCTGTTTAACATCATTATGGACCAAATCATTGAAAATATTAAAAAAATTAACGCTGGATATAGGTTGGGCAATCGCACCATCAAAGTATTATGTTATGCAGACGATGCAATCCTCATAGCAGAGAATAAAGAAGACCTACAACGCCTGTTATACAAGACAACAGTAACAGCACACAAATTTAACATGAACATCGCAACAGAAAAAATACGGTCAATGGTTAACTCTAAAGAACCCATAAGGTGCAAACTGGCAGTCAACAACAAGATAATCCAGCAGGTGAGAAAATTCAACTACCTAGGAGTGGAGGTATCAAGCGAAAGAAACCTTATTGAAGAAACACGAACACAAGCCATAAAAGCAACAAGAGTCAGCGGATACCTGAGAGATATCATATGGCGAAATAAAATGATGAGTACAAAAAGCAAGCTGAGGATTTACAAAACATGTGTAAGATCTATTTTAACGTACGCCACAAAAACCAGAGCTGAAACATCAACAACGAAAAGAATAATGAGAACAAACGAAATGAAAATACTAAGAACCATCAAGGGTGTTACCCTCAGAGATAGAATAAGAAGCCAGGATATCAGAGAAGAAGTAGAAATACAGGATGTGGTAAGATGGGCTAGAACAAGCAAGAAATTTTAAAAACCCTTACAGAGTTTAAAAAGAAAAAATTAAAACATACTAGCAATCTTAGAACAATAAAGAAATATTTAAATAAAAAAATCATAGTAACATAGTATTAAAATTACCTCAAAAAATTTGTGCGAAAATAATTATTTTTCATTATAACTACCTGAAAACACTATTTTTACATGCCTATTTAACGCACGGAAAATTTTACGGTTCACTAGTGTCATCAGCTGCCTACCTGCATGTCAAAATAAAATAATATGTCATTGACAGTTCTCTAGAAATCGCAAATTTTTCTGTTTATTTTCTTAGCAACGGGGTAAATAACGCTTGTTTTTTAACAATTTTTTGATATTTTTTAGTGATAATATCTTAACAATTTGTGGTTTTCATGTAGTTATAATGAAAAGTATCGTTCATTACACGTCCATAAATGCTTTTTCCGTGCTTGCACTTGTCGCGCGCGCACGGAAAAAGCCTATTTTCTCGACTCCTAATGAAATTATTATACTATTACACCTTCACTGCAAATTTTTTCTGGTTTCTGTCGATCCCCAAAATACATACATACATAAAGTCACGTACTCTTGACCTGGCCTTTCTTCAAAACAATGTTAATCTAATCGAGGTATGTATGAGAAGATACATGGCCAACAGGCCTAAGTGTCACCGGAGGCAATAGCCAGACGGACCTAAATAGGGGTGAAGTTTTTAGTAAGTAGACCTGACATCAGTCGGGAGTCTCACAGTAGACTTTGAGCTGAAAGACTCATAACTTCTCCGTAAAGGATTTTCTCCACCTCTGCAAAAAAAAAATCGAGGTATGTTCTCCGAGTTCGACCTCTACCGACTTGTCCATTCACACTCGCCTTATAAATTTGTTTCGTTAATCTTCTTTCATCCATCCTTTCTACGTGTCCAAACCATCTAAGCATTCCTTTATCTATCTTTGTAACCACATCTTCTTTTACACCACATCGTTCTCTTATCTCACTATTCTTCACTTTATTCAACTGATTCACTCCGGCTATACTTCTCAGACTACTCATCTCTGCAGTATTAATCCTATTTTCATGCTTTTTCTGCCAAACCCAACATTCACTACCATACATGTGTACGAACCAACACTCCTCTATGCACATCCAGATGTGCCCTTTTTGACACTTTCTGGCTGTTCATAAAGCTATGCAGTGCCCCATTCAATTGTTTTCCTGCCAACACCCTTCGCTCAATGTCACTGTCATACTTTCCATCTCTAGTAAACTTTGAGCCCAAGTACACAAATTCATTTACTTGTTCCACTCTTTTTCTCTCAATCGAAACTCCACAGTTTGTCATGCTTTCTTCTCTTTCAAAAACCATTACTTTCGTTTTGCTTGCATTTATTTTCATCCCTTTGATTTTCAGGGCATCATGCATAAAATTAACCATCGCCCGCAACTCCTCTTCAGGTAACGCTAATATGACTTGATCATCGGCGTAAAGAAGGCATTTGACGTCTTTCTTTTAAACAATTGTCTATGTAAAAGTTAAACAGCCATGGCGAAGCCACACATCCCTGTCTCACACCTTTTTCGATGTTAAACCAGTTCGTGCAAGCTCAGTTTATCCTGACACAAGCAGTGGAATCCTCGTAAAGTGATTTTAGTGCTCGTATTAAACTACCACTCATCCCATACATAAATACACTTATTTAAAAAGGGACATGCACTTGTATTATGGACTACGAGTAAAAGATAAAACTGTCAGCGATGTCGCTTATTATGCGAGATTAATGGAGTTTGATTAACGAGTTAAGAGAATGTTTCCTGCACGGGCAATTCTTGCTGCTCTTCTAAGTGCATCCATTTCTGTAGCTTCTAGCATTCTTTTATTCCTTTTGGTCATCCTCCATGTTTCGGAACCATAGAGTAGGCTACTTTTAATTATTGTGTTCCTCATCTTTTCCTGTTTTATCGAATGTTATTCGTAAATACTTGTAATCTTCATATGCCTCTATAATATCTAAGTTGTTTAGTTGTAAGTTCTGGTTTGCCGTCCCAACGCTGAGGTATCTAGTTTTTTGAATGTTCATAGTGAGGCCCCATTCTTTTCATTTCTTTTTTTTTTTTAGTTTGCGGGTCATGTATTCTAGGTCTTCTCTGTCTCCTGCCAAAACTAACTGGTTATCTGCAATTTGTAAGCTGTATATTGTAGAATTTTCTAGTGGTACTCCCATTCGTAAACATTTTCTCTTCCATTTTGTGAGTGCTTCTTTAATGTATATCTTAAACAATGTTGGGGATATACAACACACTTGTCGAAGGCCTTTTGTTGTTCTGATAGTTTTTTACCGATTTTAATCCTAGAGACAGAATTATCGTAGAGATTTTTCACTGCTGTTATTAGTGTCTGATTTATATTACTATGGTGTAGTGTTTCCCAGAGTAGGCACGTGGGTATATTGTCGTATGCTTTTGTAAGATCGATAAATAGCATGTGTGTTTCTAGGTTCACTGCCGATCTCTTTTCTATTATTGTTTTATGGTAAACAAGTTATCACTGCAAGATCTTTCACTTTTAAAACCATTTTTTTCTTCCTCTTCTACATATTCTGCCTCTATTAAATCTCTAAGTAATCGTCCATATAGCCTACTTATCGAGCTCGTTACCGAGATTCTCCTGTAGTTACCGCAGTAGCTTCTATTGCCTTTCTTGTGGATTGACAAAATATACGTGACCTTTCATTTCCTGGGAACTTCCTGGTCATTAAGGTAGTTATTAAATAGTCGTGTCAGTATTTTGACAATTTTTCCTGTCCCATTTTTCAGTAATTCTCCAAACGCTCCTTCTGGTCCACAGGATTTTCCATTTGCTAGTTTAGAGATAGCGTTTCCTACCGTATTTTCATCTATCTCCACTCTTTCTTCCTGTATGTTAATTGGAATTGGTACACTGTTCGAAACATATTGTGGTCTATTCTCTTGTAGTAAATGTTCGTAGTGAACTTTTCATTGTTGTTGTGTTATTTAACTTTACATTTTCGGAGCGAGGTTTCCTAATTTTTACAATAAATTACCATGCTTCTGTGCACTTTCGGCCTCCTATATATGTGTCGATTTCTTGACATTTTTTGTCCCACATTTCATTTTTTAAATGATTTGTCTTCTATCGTGTTTCTCGTTTGATGTCATCATATGTTTGTTTATCTACTTGATTCCTTGTGCAGAGCCATTTTTGGTATGCTTGCTTTTTTTGTTCTACTAACTGTCCCATTTCTTTTGTCCACCACATATTCTTGCTTTTCTGTTGTTGTTGTGTGCAAAGGGCTTTCGCGGCCTGATAAATACTCTCTACCATGTTTGTATAGCTTTCTTCAGAGGTCAGATCTTTCGAATCATATAGGTATTCATCTAGGCGTCGTTGGTATAAATATTTGGTAATGTCTTCTATGAGGCTTTCAAGATTATATTTGGGGTATTCTACCAGTTCACTGTTTTCGTCTTCCCTGCACTGAGTTCCTTGGTCTGATCCATATGTGGCTTTTCTATTTACTCGTATGTCCTGTAATTTGATGTAACTTCGTTGATGTAGAATCAGGTAATCTATAATTGACATCAGCTGTCTTGTTGGTTGTTCCCAGGTGTACTTATGTATTCATTTATGTTTGTAGAATCCATACCGCATACCATACCATTATCATTTATATTATCTTCTCCGTATGGCCCTATTTCTCTGTTATTGATCTTTTTCGCTTTGCGGCTATTAAAGTCCCCTAGCATTATGACATCTCTTGTATCTCCGATATCTGTTAGTATCTCAATAAGTTTTTCAACGTTATTCGCCTTCCACATAAATGCAGATTCACCCTGATTATATTTTCGTCTATTGGTTCCCCATAAGTTTTGTATTTTTAAATTTTTTATTTACAAGTATTGACATTCCCCGTTTTGTGCGACCGTCCTTAGGGACTCCACTAAATATGTGTTTGTCCATTCCGTTACCTTTTCGTTTTGTTTCTGTGAGTGTTGGTGTGTTAATTTTTGACTTCTCCGTTTCCGGCATTATTTCTGTCATTCTTTCTCTACTCCCTTGAACATTCCATGTGCCACAAATCATGATCCTTTTCTTTGCCATGTGTCGTTTATCATATGACCCTTCCGTAGCTCCGAGGCTATGTCTAGATTTTTTGGTAAGTTAAAAGATTTTTTAAGTGATGGAGAACCGGTCCATTGCCTCAACCTTCAACTTGGAGGACCAGGTGTTTTATTATTCGGGGTGTTCATCCCCTAGACTGATTGTCGACCATGACTAGAGAGCTCAGTCTGCCCTTTTGATTCCGCCCGTTTGCTCATTCACCGTTGGGATTTTACTACCCTATTTTGCTTTTGGAACCATGACTTATTGTATCAAAACAATCTTCAAAGGCGTTTTTACAACTTGAGTATAACTTAATTATATTTATAATAACCGCCACTAAAGCTTGATGTTACAAAGCTTGATGGTCGCGAGGTATGGCTTTTTGCTTTACAACTAAATCTGGTTCCATTCCCCGACAGAACAAAAATGTTTTAAATGCATAACCTTGAAAGGAAAAAAAACGCGGGAAATTTGTTTCAAAAGGAACACATAGGAGCTGGTATGTTGAGTATATTTTAAAACTGTAGATGTTTCACTCTTACTTTCAATATCATACACTCCATTCTATTATTTACTTGTTTAAACAAATAAAAACCATAAAGCAATTAATTATTCTGGGAATTGTTATCAGAAATAGATAAGTGTTACGTGTGAATCACATTTCAAAACCATAGATCCTTATAAATGATTACTATGAAATCTCATACATTATCATTTATTTTTAAACTGCATGACCTCATAGAAACACAGAGCATTCATTCCAGGAATTGCTGATAGAATCAGATATGAGTTTTGTGTAAAAACACATTCAAATATTATATATTCACGTTGGGGAATGCCATTAGAAATTAAAGGAATATGTATTTGTATCTTCATTAAATACTGATGAATATCGATATGTTTCTATACGGATTTGCGATTTCACTATCCAACTTGGATCTCATAAGTTCTGTTATTTAATTTTTCTATCAGTCTCTATGAGACATTTTTGGCAGGGTATGTATTTTAAGCCGACTTTCTTAGTCGGCTCACCCTTTATTCATTGAAATTGCAGCACCACAGAAATAAAAGTTTAGAAAATACAGTTTAAATTCAAAGTATATTATTTTAAAAACTAGCTGGCCCGGCTAACATTGTTCTGCTTTTTCCGGTTTGTACATTAAAAACATCAGTTGTGTTTATAGACCTAACAGCAGCGTATGACACTGTCTGGAGGCAAGGGCTGATTTGCAAGCTCCTCCGTATTATACCATGCCTCAAACTTGAATTGAAGAATTTTAAACTTGTGTTAGTTTTGACAGAATATCATTGAAGACGCTATAACTTTGAAAAATTATTGTTAGTAATAATCAAGCATTGTTTATAACAATTGAATATTGTTACTAACAAATATTGATCATAATAATTAAAAAATAAACAATTTAAAATCGTTTTTTATAATAATTTTAATAATAATAATTATAACAACAAAACAAATGGTATTTTTTTATTCTTTCCACTGGGAAGTTAGTCGTGTGGACCTTTCGGGTCGCACCCACACCACTAATATTCGTAGAAATATTTTACGAAATTAAGTTAAAATAAAATGCTTCTTAAAGAACCATTGCTACTGATTTCAAATGGACCGACAGTCTACCTTTTAATAAATATCCTAAATCTTAAATATTAAATTTTAACTAAATAAAACAGGGTACATTTATTCGAATTTATTTTATATTAGGTGACATTGGTAAATGATTTACAAGCAAGCATGTTTGTTAATTGTATGGAACGTATCCCACAGAAAAGGGCTTCTTAACCATGCGTTATCACAATCGCAAAATTTGGCTGCTAGTTTGGCCTTTAGCCTATCCAATTTGGCAAATTTGTCAATAACGGGAGAGACGTGGATATTAATTGACCCACCTATATCACAAACAGGTCGACAGGTTTGTATGCAATAACGTTCTATTTTGAAACATTGCTGAAAACAAGACAAAAAATATCTTTTAATTTTGAATATTGTGATAACGATTGACGACGGCGGTGACTGATTGAAAAACTAAGAGCGTTAAAAAGAATGTCAGTAATTATAAACATAAATGTTGGGTTGGGGTAAAAAAATATCTAAAAAATTTACATTAATGTACATGATATGATTGGTAGGTAAAAGTTGACCGCATAACATACCCAACACCCTGATACATAAAAGTAATCTTAGAAGTTAATTTAGAGGCAATTTAATATTTTTAGGAAAGATGCAAAAAAGCATCAAATAAAAACGACTATTTTTAAAAAGCACTCTATATTACAGAATTTTAATGTCACATTTCAATGCGTTAACAACAACAACCTCCGAACTTTCCAAGTTTATTAAGTAACCAAGGATTTGCGATCGGACCTCCGCATCCACATCCACAACCATTAACAAGTTTTTCACAAAGTTTGGCGCTTAGTTTGGCTTTAAGTTTAGTTATTAATCCGACTGTGGGTGATAGAACAATGGGAAGTGGAGGAGGAGGAGGACCTTCACATATGTCCAAGCAACCGCATGGAAGGTTCAGTAATGGAGTAAGATCCAAATCTCCACAACCACCGCAAAGTCCACAACCGAAGTTAGGTGGTCCGCACAAGTTGTTTAGTTTAAAACAGTTCTAAAAATGTATAAAGTCAAATAAAGCATCACTATTTTGTAAACGATTCAATAACAATAAGAACAACATTATAATAAACAATTTACGATTAGTTTGAAAATGAGCTCGTCTTGTCAAATGGTATAAGCTAACCAAGAAACAATTTAAATAAATGGGAAAGGATAAGAAGAAAAACTTTACCTGAAAGTGGAATCAAAAGGCCCTGTTTATAAATGACAGCGCTAGTAAGGCAGTCATTGGTGTCTAATGGTGGATAGTCTAAGGAACCAAACCAGGAAAGAGACTGCCTAAAATAATTTCTCTGATTTTGTACAATTATGTATATATAAAATATCGTGACTAAACGTGGCAAGAAAGAAGGAGAGTGATAAAGATGAATTTGATTGAAGGTTATCTGACGATTTCCAAAACAATATTAAACTCTTTTGGAAGTCCATAAGAACAGCCAGAGGTAAAAATACTACCTCGCAACTGGAAAAAATCAGAAACCAAGATGGTAGTTTGGTAAGAGGGGAGGAATGAGTTTTAAAGAGATGGAAGAAATACTTCGAAAGTTAATTTGAGAAAGAGGATACACAAGCACAGGCCCCATTCGAAGACACAAGTGAAAGTTGCAATGAAAGTGAAATTAGTATGACAGAAATTGTGATAGCGTTGAACAGTATGAAATTTGATAAAGCTGCTGGGTAAATCAGGATAACATTTGAAATGCTGAAGGCTAGACAAAGCGTGGTAACTAGTCTGCAGTACAGCTTTTTTAATCTCTGTTGGAGGAGTGGTAGCATACCAGACGACTGGTGCAAGGCCGTTATCTTGCTGCTTTACAAGGAAAAAGGTTCGCAGCAGGACTGTAAGAACTACCAAGGTATTAGTTTACTCAGCATAGTCAGCAAACTGTACGCAAAGATATCGATTAAAAGAGTGACGAATGAAACTGGGAAGATGATATGGGATGTGCAAGCAGGATTTAGAAGAGGAAGGAGATGTATGGATCAGGTCTTTTCATAACGAGGTACCTATAGTCGCAAAATTCTTGGCTAGAAGTATTGCGCTTTTATAGATTTGGAAAAGGCCTATGACAGAGTAGTGAGGAGTGAATTGTGGTCAACATTGACTATGTATGGGGTGAGCGGTAGTTTAATTCGAGCACTGAAATCACTTTACGAGAATTCCACTGCTTGTGTCAGAATAAACAAAGCTTGCACGGACTGGTTTAACATCGAAAAAGATAGACAGGAATGTGTGGCTTCGCCATGGCTGTTTAACTTATACATAGACGATTGTTTAAAATATTTGAAGGAGAGTGCGTGCGGATTGAAAATGAATGATTTGATGGTCAAATGCCTTCTTTACGCTGATTACCAAGTCATATTAGCGTCATCTGAAGATGAGTTGCAGGCGATGGTTAATGTTATGCATGATGCCCTGAAAATCAAAGGGATGAAAATAAATGTAAGCAAAACGAAAGTAATGGTTTTTGAAAGAGAAGAAAGCATGACAAACTGTGAAGTTTCGATTGAGAGAGAAAGAGTGGAACAAGTAAATAAATTTGTGTACTTTATTTCAAAGTTTACGAGAGATGGAAAGTATGGCAGTTACATTGAGCGAAGGGTGTTGGCAGGAAAACAAATTAATGGCGTACTGCATAGCTTTATGAAAAGCCAGAAAGTGTCAAAAAGGGCACGTCTGGCGGTGCATAGAGGTGTGTTGGTTCCTACACTTATGTATGGTAGTGAATGTTGGGTTTGGCAGAAGAAGCATGAACATAGGATTAATGCTGCGGAGATGAGTAGTCTGAGAAGTATAGCCGGAGTGACTCGGTTGGATAAAGTGAAGAATAGTGAGATAAGAGAACGATGTGGTGTAAAAGAAGATGTGGTTACATAGATAGATAAACGAATGCTTAGATGGTTTGGACACGTAGAAAGGATGGATGAAAGAAGATTGACGAAACAAATTTATAAGGCGAGTGTGAATGGACAAGTCAGTAGAGGTCGACCTTAGCGAACATATCTCGATTAGATCAACATTGTTTTGAAGTGGTCATAAACAACCACCAAGTTTGCACAGACCTCAAGTGGAAAGGGATGCTTTAGTGTACACTGATATACTTTAGTACGCTGATGGATCAAAGATGGATGAAAGGGTTGGAGTGGGCGTAACAGGGCCAAATTTTAGGCTTAGTAACACCTCAACCATCTTTCAAGCAGAATTACATGCCATATAGATATGTGCCCAGGAGTGCATCGAAAGGAACACCTGAAGGACAGAAATCTATATTTTATCAGATAGCCAAGCAGCACTAAAATTCACAAGTGTATGACTTCAGAGTCATACACTTGTGAGTCTAAGCTTACTTGGGACTGTAAACAATCCCTGAGACAACTGGCAGCAAACAATCAGGTTACTTTGATGTGGGTTTCAGGTCACAAGGGAGTTAAAGGCAACGAGGAAGCAGGCTGCCTTGCCAAGAAAGGGGAAAATACATAATTTTCCGGCCCAGAACCTTTCTGTGGACTCTCCAAAGCCCACTTAAAAGAAGAAGTTCGACGCTGCTGGGAAACAGATGAAATAAAATCTTACTGGCATAAAGTGCCAAGACAAGTGAAAATGCTAGTAAGCCTTTCACCAAGGAAAGCTTAACAGCTTCTTGAGTTGGACAAGAAACTGGTGACGGGACTCCTCACTGGACACTGCCCTCTGAGGTATCACCTGAAAAAGTTGGGCAAAACAGAGAGTGATAGTTGCCGCTACTGCTAGAACTTTGCTAAAACTGCAGAATATTTGCTTTGCGAATGCCCAGCGCTTTTCTGCAAGAGGCTAAAGTTTCTGGAAGGGGCCTTCCTAAAGCACTCCGATGTCAGGAACTTAGCCCCCTGGAAACTGATAAACTTTACTCGAAGTTTTTTTTTTTATGAAAATAGTCGCAAAAAGGGTAGACCTATCGTGTGGGCCGCGGACGGCCCGCACTGCGACTATTAGAAGGGGAAGGGATTATAGAAAGGAAATGATTGTGGACACGCTTTTTAAAAAGTTGCAGGTCATAGTTCTCTGGAAAAATTGATTTTGGAAGCTTATTCCATTCCGTAGCAGCCCTGTAAAAGAAGGATTCTTGATGAAGATTGGTCCTTGTAGTGTCAAGCTTGAGAGTAAATGTGTGAGACTGATCAGCTTCCAGGTAACTGATAAACTTTGTACGAAGTCTCGGAATTCCGGGCCTCGAATAGATTAAGGGTTATGCACAAAAGATCTGATAGGTCAAAGTGCTTAAGAGGCAGCATAGCCTTCACGACCCCCTCTACAATCTATAATTTAGGGAAAAGCAATGACGGGTTAGACTTATGACCAAATAGAGTCTGAAAGAAGCCAAGGAAAACCCCTAGCGGGCAAGGATAGCTGTTTGATGATGATGAATCCTCTTAATATCCAAATTACGTTCATTTATGTATTGGTTAATAAATATTCACTTAAGCTTAGTAGTTTTATTAATTCATATTTAAAGTAAATGCTAAAATATGTAATTATCGATAAGTTTATTTAATGTTAATATTCTCTTTAGGTTACTTTGTAATTTAATATATTTTCAATAAAATGTAGTATTCCTTTAAGAGTTTATAAAACTATCACCCTGGGTTTATACAGCAAATAAGGTAAACTAAAAAATAAGTTAAGAAATAAGACGAAAATGACCTGTTTATACAGATAAACTAAATTAAATAAGGATTAAGAATCGACTATTTTGGCAATGACATTCGTTTGTGTTGCCAATTTCATTCTTTAATTTCTCTAATTCGAAACTATTATTTAATAAAAAAAAACTAATGAAAATACAAAAACTAAAAATATTTAAAAGAAAGATGAAGGTTAGTATAGAATAGAACATCACAAACAGAGTGTTTCTGACACTCAACAATATTGTCTAGTCATTCGCACATTCATTTTTAAATAAAATAAGGTAAGAGTTGAAAGTTGGTCAACTCAAATCTTAATTCTTAGTTCTTATTTTATTTCAGTAGGTGTATAAACGTTCCCATTGATTTACGTATGTTTAACTTTCTTATCTTATTTCTTACTTTATCTTATTTGCTGTAGAAACCCACAGTCTCACTTTGTATAAGTTTTTTCAAATAATCCAGGCCATCTGCATAAGTCATTTATAAATCTACAGGGTGACCATTACTCCAAAATAATTTATTAACATAATTTTTTAAATAGTACACCCTGTACAGATTTTTATAATCTATAAAATTACAAATACAACCGTTAAAACCGCATAATTCTAACCTTATTTATTCTACAGTTATTAAGAGAAATAATTTACGGGAACATTTTTATTACCAAAATAATTAACAGGAACAAATAACTTATTATTCTCATTTAATTAGATTTTCAAATTATCTTCCTTCTCGTATTTGACAGTATTTAAGTCTATTATAAAATGCTGATATGGTATTACGCAACTGCTAATTTGTTATTTGACGGGCTGTTATTAGTATTCTATTTCTTAGCTTATCCCGTTTATCAGGATTTGTCTTGTACACAATTATCCCCAGAGAAAATAGTCTAAAGGCGGTAAATCGGGAGATCTGACTGGCCACTCAATTGTGTCCCTTCTTCCAATCCACCTGCCTCGGAAAACTTCAATTAAGTGTTACACGTCGGAAACAATAACCAGCAAAATACGTATTCCATCAGTGGACAGACATTAAGCACAGTCTCATCACATACCGACCTTGGTTTATAAGTAAACTCGAAACTTACGTGGAGTGATCATATTTCTTATATGTGTAAACGTGCGAACTCTAAATTGTTCCTAATACAAAAAACTTTCTCTAAAGCTTCTTTCGAAACATATTGCAAACTTTTCAAGTGCTATGTCCGACCCATACTAAAATACGCCGGGCCTTTGTGGTATCCAGATTTAGTTCGAAATCGTGAAATGCTGGAAAAAGTGCAAAGATACGTAACCAGATTGTCTTTTGGCCGTGTTAGAAATACGTACGAAGAGAGATTAACCATGGCAAATCTTACAACATTCGAAGAAAAACGTCTTCAAGGTGACTTTATACTTTCCTTTCGAATTTTGAAATTCAACTTCGGCTACTTTCAAGCAGCTTTCTCCCTCCATTTAGACCTCGTCCACGTCTCCGTGGGCACTCCTTAAAGCTGAAGAAAGAGCTTTTAAGAACTCGTTACAGGCAAAACTTTATGAGTAGCAGATTTTTTGATATTTGGAATGGTCTTCCTCAGTATAAAATTAATTCAAAAAATGTTAACAGCTTCAAAAATTAAATAGACTGCTATATTTTTAATCTTTACCTTTTTAGGCTTAGTGTCAGTTATTGTTTTATTTATATTCTGTAACTTATTACGGACAAAACAGGACTTGATCCTCTGCCCTTATCATGTAATAATAATAATAAAAATAATAAGTAATTTCGAACAGTAACACTAAAGTATGGTGATGCATCATTCTGCTGAAACCAAATGTCATTAAAATTGTTGCCAACTGCATTTCTTATTGCAGGAACTATTTGATTTCTTAACAAATCTAAATACTTTGGTCCGTTTAAATTGCCTTCTTTAAAGAATGGTCCAATAACAGTGGTGCCGATAATACCTGCCCAAACATTAACTTTTAAAGGCCGTTGTGTTCTATGTTCCCGCATCCATCTAGAATTAGTATCACTCCAATATCTACAGCTGTTGCGATCTAATTGTACTATTTAACAGAAACGTGGCTTCATCGGAAAAGCCTATCTTACTTTTAAAATGATGATCTGCATCTACCTTTTGCATTATAGTTTCACAAAATTCCAGCCTGAGGTCATAATCATCTTCACATTATTCTTGTAATAGTCTTACTTTGAAAGGATGAAACTTATTTTTTAATAATATTACAGACGGAAACCACACTAACATCATGTTCTAATGCAGGATTTTCTACAAAACTTTGCATAACGTCCTGGGATTTTTCATCATTAGTTACGGTCTTTGGTCTGCCAGTTTAAGGGCGATTTTTAGCCGAACCAACTTCTTCAAAAAATTTCACAATCCTCCAAAATGCAGTTTTGGTAATTTGGTTACGATTTGGATACGTATCATTAAATAAGTAAGATACCTCATCATAAGTTCTTTTACGATTACTGTAACCTCTCATCATAAGAATCATTATTCTTTCCTGTTCGGTAAACATACAATAAACACCTTTCACTAATGACAATGAGAAATAATTCATGACATTTAAATACAATTAATGGTAGAAAAACCTACTATTTTTTTGAAATAATTTTTTTTTATTATTTTAGTTTTAAACCACTGTAACTTTGGAACTATTAAAGGTAGAATTATGCGGTCTTGACGATTATATTTGTTATTTAATAGATTATAAAAAACTAAAAATATATACAGGGTGCACTACTTAAAAAATTATGTTCATAATTTATTTTGTAGTAACGATGCATCCTGTATACTTCTAATCGGCTTATGCAAATGGCTTGAATTATATGAAAAAACTTTTATTTAACATTTTTTTTGTAAACCCAACAGAAATCGAAATATAAGTAAGTTACGTTACTTTATGTACACCCTGTACAAAAAAATCGCGTTTAAATTTATCTTTCGGCATAAAAACTTTAAATACTTACAACTGGTACAACGGCAAAGATCAACAATGCAGCTATAAAAAACTTGAAACCATTCATTTTGTCTCGTTTATTTTTGACAAATAATTATTACGAAATAGGTTCTTTATATATGTATTCAATTTGTTGACAATTTCAAATAAAACGTGAGTTCGTTACGAAAAATATAGACTTGAACTTGATATCCGATTGTTTATAAAAAAGTTCGTTGATTACAGTTTCTGTATAATATTTTGGTAAAGTGCAATATATATAGGACAACAATATCCGCATTGCCCATTAACTATTTCCTATATCATTTCCGTATTTATTTTTTAATTGATAACGAAGAAATTGCATTACATTTTGTTTGAATACCAAACGTGATAGTTGTGCAAACGATATACGTAAGAAAAATTACGTAAATTTTCAATACACTTTTTGAATTTCTAAGTGAATGTATTTCAACCAATAAAAAATTGTTAAGATGAAAAGACCACCAAAGTCTAAGCCAAGGCTGCTCAACTTTTTTCACAGTCGGGTCAAACGGACGATTCGGATATTTTTGGCGGGCCACTGATAAGACTTGTGCGATAAAAAAACAAAAGTATGAATTGTAATTGTTGTTTATTAAGAAACTGTTGTTTAATTAGGTGAAATAACTTTATGTATTTTAAATGCAGCTAAGTTTTTAAAAAACATATATAATCCTTTAAACTTGGTTGTTATAGTTATTTATATTAAATTATAATTTTTCACTGATAAAAGTTATTAAAAAATTTAAAAAAAATTTTCGCTCCTTTAACATGGGTTCTTATGAGAAATCATGAGTTTTTGATATTAAAATAAACAAAAACATTGTAAAAAATGTAAAATTTGATGAAAACAAAATACGTGTGTGTAGGAAATTTAATAAAAAAGAGATTGGGTGCTTGAAAAGTATTATCGACTGTCTAGTTTTTACAATATTTTATTTTTAACGATAAAAAAATTTGATTTACGGCGTAAGTGAACGTGAGCGTCAAAGAAGAATGCAACAGCGCATTCGTGCAGACGACTCAAGTCTCAAGTCACCCAACGTAAATACTATTAATATTACAATATTAAAAAAGAAGAAATTGACACTGCGTCAGATATGATATGAAAAGTATGAAAGTTGCAAATTTTGGAATCATTATTTTAATTAGTTGTGTTCTAGTTTGTATTATAATATTTGGGACTTGATATTAATGAGTTTTTGCCACTGCGACCAATCCAACATTCCAACAAAACATTCTGTTGTGCACTAAACAAGAAATAATGATTAGTAAAAGCGAAAAGTTAATAAATATAGTGTATTGTAAGTAATAATATATAATGTTATATATAAAGTTAATATTAGTGTAAAGTTTTCTGTACTTTAAATAAATAAAATGGGCTATTATATTTTTGGGAAAAATTCCGGAATTAGGCTGCCAAAGGAATTTTCATAAAACTTCCATAGGTCATTAAAACACTATAAAATGAATATCCTGATAGAAATAATTGCGCGGAAACGTTTTTTTAAAAAAATGTGTGCTAAATTTACTATACTGGCCATTTCAATTTTTTACCTCGATCAAACTTACATACTTTTTTGCAACACAATTTACACATTATAATTCACCTATTACGCACTTTTTTTGCAATTATTTAACGAAATAAGCGTCAATAAATCGAAAGAAATCAATCATTATTATTGCATTATTGATAGACAGAAACAATCAACTTGTTTGACAAATGACAGGCTTTTAAACTCATATTTGGAATTGAGACGTTGCCAGAGTGCGCGTATATCTTTCTTTATAAATGATAGATTCGACTGTTAATCGATGATGAACATAAAAATTAGCCTAACATAACCTAACGGCCTAACTTAACACAAACAGTACCTTCTTTGACCAATTGAAACATCTGAAACACCTCGAACGCGCTCGCTTCGCTCGTCTAAAAAGGTTAGGTGTCGGTCGTCAATTCAATTTCAAAAATAAATAAAATGATAGATTTGACTTTTAATCGATGATAAACATAAAACAATTAGCCCAACTTAACCTACGGCCTAACCTAACACCAACAGTACCTTTTTTAACCAATTGAAACATTAACTTTTGTACGCGCACTTGTTCTCTACTTACTTGCTCATTAACTAAAAAAACAGTCTTTTGTAAATTTATAAAGTAATCTATAAGATATAATTTCTTTTTCATTAACTAAAACATAAAAATATTTTATCTAATATACCATTATTTTTGGTTTGAATTGGCAACGTCGCAGTTCTAAATACGAGTTTAAGATGCTATCATACGTCGGACAGGTTAATAGTTTATGTATTAATAACAATTATCAATTTCTTTGGAATTATTGATGCTTATTCCGTTAAAAAATTGCAAAAAAATGTGTAAAATAGGTGAATTATTATAATGTAAATTGTGATGCAAAAAATTACGAGGAATTTTAAGACTAAAAACTTGTTATAAAAATTACCCTTGAAATGGCCACTATAGTAAATTTAGCACACATTTTTTTAAAAAAAAAGGACTTATAAAACGTTTCCTCGCAAAAATTTCTAGGATATTCATTTTATAGTGTGTTTTTAATGACCTATGAAAGTTTTATGAAAATTCCTTTGGCAGCCTTATTCTGGAATTATACCTATTTTTGTTTCAATTTTTAATTATAATTCTTCAACACTTTTGCTATCATACAAAGATGATAAATGTTATAAAACTTTTTCTATATTAGTATTTTTCTTAATCAATATTGCCTTACCATCTACATCATTTTTTAATAATAAAATAGTTTGTTAAACGTTTGAGGTTATATTATCAGCTGTCAGCTGCTACTAATAAAAGTAACTATTTGCGCTGTTGCCACGTTTTTTTACGACTACACACATAAATTCGGACTCAATTTTCATCATATTATTTGAATAAAAACCATATATTTTATTAAATCATGATGCGGAGATGAGTAGTCTGAGAAGTATAGCCGAAGTGACTCGGTTGGATAAGGTAAAGAATAGTGAGATAAGAGAACGCTGTGGTGTAAAAGAAGATGTGGTTACAAAGATAGATAAAGGAATGCTTAGATGGTTTGGACACGTTAAAAGGATGGATGAAGGAAAATTAACGAAACAAATTTATAAAGCGAGTGTGAATGCAGGGCCGGATTTAGAGGTCTAGAGGCCCTGGGGCAACAAAGGAGTGGAGGCCCCCTGGCCCAAAATTATTTTCCGAATAAAATGAACAATTTTTTCAATAAATATTTTATTGTGAAACGCAGGTAGATTCTTCTAGTATTCAACAAACATACATAAATATAATTGGAAACAAGAATTATTTGAAATTAAATTTTAGTGTTAACAAACGGAACCTTTCGAGCTTTTTTCGCCGAAAAATCATTAATTATTTCGCTAAAATCCAGTTCCCGAAGTAAATCGCTTTCAATGCTCAGGAGAGAAAGGTTTGATAAACGGTTCTGTCCCATCGTGGTTCGAAGCCTATTTTTGATAATTTTCATTTTTGAAAATGAGCGCTCTCCAGTGCAATTTGATACCATCAAGACCAAATACATTCTTATTTATTTTTTATTATTATTATTTTATTATTTTTTTTTACTAGCGTTTACTAGTCGGAATTAAAAAAAAATATCCGACGTCTCTATTGTGGGTGCCCCTCTTTTGTGGAGGCCCCGGGGCTGCCGCCCCGGTTGCCCTCCCTTAAATCCGGTCCTGTGTGAATGGACGGAAGTCGGTAGAGGTCGACCTCGGAGAACATATCTTGATCAGATCAACATTGTTTTGAGGAAAGGCCAGCTGTCAAGAGTACCAACAACCGACGAGCATGTATGAGAGCACTGATGAAAGTAGAGGAAGCAAAAGATGTGTGTAAGAACCGTAGCCGTCTCTGCCTACCACTATGGGAAAAAGGCGTGACTTTATGTATGTATGTATGTAAATAATGATTTGTCAATTAATTTTATAATGATTTTATTGTAAAAGTGTCTGTCAATTTTAATTAGAAAAATCAGTATATTTATTATTTGAAGTTCGTAACAAATACCCTTAAATCCCTGAACTTTTTTAGTAGAATCCTTTAATGAAGTATTCATTCAAATTTTATCGATAAATTTTTATTTTCCACGAAAACTTTTTTATTTGGTAAAACTATGAAAATAAACCTATTGATAAAATCATTTTATCTAATTCGGTTTGTTTGAATGCTTTTTCCCCAAAATAAAAAAGTTTTGAGTGTTTTGAAAATAAAAATTTATCTCATTAAATTTGAAGAACGAATTGTATTTGGAGAGATTATTTATTGAACAAATCAAAGAAAGAACAATTTAATTCATTAGGTTTTTATTAACATGAGGAGAAAAGAAGGAAATTTAATTATTAGAAAATGTACAATTATTAAAAACGCAGTTTTTGTCAATGGATCGGTCAGCAGAAACACTTGATGTCAATTGGTTGATATTACATTGCTTCTTTTGCATTTCTTGCACCTCTTTCTTTTTTAAATTCAATATCCTAAAACGGATTGAAGCTGATTTTGTATTCAGAATAATATTTCTCTTGTATCTGTTTGGCAGTTACATTCCAAATATTTTTCAGCGAATATTCTTTGTAGTCTTCGCCATTAGATTTCTTCATATTCGCTCCCTAGTCTTCAAGAATTTCTGCAATATCTTATATAGTCGTATCACTTTCAAGTTTGTAGTTTCTGAAGTTGCAAAACTGTTCAAACTGATTCCATATGGATTTTTTTGTCTTCACAGTGTTTAGTGAAGTGAAATTCTGTATTAACTTTTCAGTATTTTCTTGGCCAAATCGGTTCGCAATCACATTCAAATAAACTTTTGAATGGGTCAAAATATATTTTAAGCTTATTCAATATTTCAATAGAATCGACGCGGTAAACCTTATAGTTTTGACAGTTCAAAGGTAAACAATGTTTTATCAAGGACCAGGCAGTTTTATCAGGATAAAACCGAATGATTGGCTAGAATAACCCGCTATTATTAGTTGAATTGCCAAAAACGTCATATTTTGACAAGTAAAAAAAATAATCAACAGCAAAAACACAAGAGCTTTTTTTTATCGGATAAATATCTTTTTGTAACGAAATAAATTTGCCAATCAGTAATTTTACGAGAGAAACTGACATGAAAAAATCGCGAGACCGAAGGTCGAGTGATTTTGTCAAATGTCCCTCTGGTATTCACACATGTAGAATAATCATTTTGATTTTTCTCACTCGAGGCTCGTAAGGAACTAATAAGATTTTCGTGATGTTCAGGATCAATTTGGAGATAGGGTTTAATAGAAGATGATGATGAGTGTCCCGTTATCTTTATAAGTTGTTGGTCACTTACTCCTGCTTTGGCTAACTGGGAAACTGTACTGGTACGGTTCGAATGATTGGTAATTTTTGAAAATATTGTATTGTATTCAAATCTTCCTGTTGAAGTTCCATCTTGATTTTTTTCTTCTTTAAAATGGTGAATTTTACAGTTTGCAGCTTCTCCCCCCCGCCAAGCTAAAACTCCATAAATTGTCTCCATATTGATGCTTTAGTATTTTTTGTGGATTGCGGGATTGCTTTGTCTATATTTTTTGTTATTTGTTGAATCGAAACTTCCCCAAAACGACTCATGTTGTAATGATTCAGTATCAATAACAATTATCAACAATACCTAAATAACTGACAGGGCAGACATTAAAGTAACGTAAGCATACAAGATGTAGACGCTTAAGAGGAACAGGCATTTTTATCGGTGATAAAAAACGATGCACCTTTTTTATCGCTGTTAAACTGACAAAACAGTCATCTTTAAATGACACATTTTATACAGGAGTTAATTTATCGACATAAAACTTGCTACAAACAGCCATAATTAGTTTTTAAATATTACATCAAAATTAAAAATTACTAAAATTGTGAATGTAGCAATTACAAAAAAATATTAATTGTTTCCAGAAAAAGAAAAAAAAAGCTAATGCAATACCGATTAAATTTTCTTAACTGCCGTCTTCGTTGCGAAGGTTGGCAATCATCAATGCTATGCGTATTCTTGAAACAGCAGATCTAAACAACTGATCTGTTGTGTATCCGTACCAGTCACGCAGATTCTTCAACCACGAGTGGCGTCTTCTTCCGACACTTCTTCCTCCTTGAATCTTTCGCTGTATTATCAGTTGTAACAAGCTGTATTTTGACCCCCTCATAAAATGTCCCAGATACTGTAATTTTCGTTTTTTAATGATCAGAATTATTTCTTTTTTTTATTTATCCGTCTAAGCACTTCAATATTTGTTATTCTTTCTATCCAGCTAATTTTTAGTATTCTCCGGTATGTCCAGTCCATTAATCCATCGATCTGCAACGATATTTAATAGGGTAAAATGTTGCACTGGAGAGCAGTTGATAAAGAAAATTTCCGGACACTTAGGCGTGAATTCCATTTCGAAATATCTTCAGCTAAATAGTGAGCATCACAAGAGCCTCATAAATAATATTAGAAATAGTCCATTTGGAATATTTAATGATTTTTCCTCTGAAAGCACCCTATCTATTACACCTGCGGAAGAGATGACCTACTACTATCGTTTCTCAACCACCGGCAACAAATCCTAGTCATTCTGTTATTTACCAGAATTGTACTTTTCATTGTACAAATTTTTATTCTAATGACATTATGTAGATAATTAAAAGTAATAAAAAACATTATTTTTGGTGTCAGTTAAGCTTATTTGGGAAATACTCGACTCAAATACATCTCAGTCTATTATTTTTCAGGAAAAATTTGATCGAAAGATTGTGGCTTTTAAGTAGGTATCTTTCCTCAACAAATTGAATGACAAAATAATATTCCCTTCTTCTTTTCTTCTTCAGGTGACGTCTTCGTTGCGAAGGTTGGCAATCATCAATGCTATGCGTATTCTTGAAACAGCAGATCTAAACAACTGATTTGTTGTGAATCCGTACCAGTCACGCAGATTTTTCAACCACGAGTGACGTCTTCTTCAGACACTTCTTCCTCCTTGAATCTTTCGCTGTATTATCAGTTGTAACAAGCTGTATTTTGACCCCCTCATAAAATGTCCCAGATACGGTAATTTTTGTTTTTTAATGATCAGAATTATTTCTTTTTCTTTGTTTATCCGTCCTAGCACTTCAATATTTGCTATTCTTTCTATCTTATTTCTTCATGGTCCATGCCTCCATGCCATAAAGCAGCACAGACAGCACATAGCATCTCAGCAATCTGATTTTCAAGGCCAGACTGATATCTCTAGTGCAGAATAATTTTTTTCATTTTCATATATATTGTAACTGAAAATTTGGCACTTAAATTGTCATTCTATTCAACTGTCAAAATATTTCCGCTATAATCACCTCCTGCTGCCTTAAGTAAAATATAAATTTCCAGATTTTTTCTTAGTTTCCATGAAAAGGGAACAAATCATGCTTCTGACTGGTTGGATAAATCTACGTTATACATGTATATTTATTACTAACAAAAATACGTTTATAATTAATTCATTCACTTTAAAACACAAGAATTTAGTTTTTTCTTATAAAAAATAGTTTTTTAAAAATTTATAACAATTTAAATACATACTAACAGTAACAGAATAATCGAAAGAATGCTTAGTTACTAACAACGAGAGAATTTATAACAACAGAAAAAAGTGTGTCAACTTTTTATTTATCTCATAGTGACGTATTTATTAATAAGCCTGACAATGTAACTCAAGTTTCTGAAAAAAGATTATCTTCCCAAATTGGATTAGGTACCTATTATATTTAATCTCCTGATTTTTTTGCCACATTATTTTAATATAATCTATGCTTGTATAAAAAATATTACCTTAATGAGCATATTAGCATGACATACTTTTAATCAGATAATCCCGATTTTTGTCGCTACATTATCATTAATAAATAATATATCATGGAATTATATCTTGTCAGCCAGATGTGATAAGGATACGATAAAAGTTTAAAATAAAATAAAATTAAAAAAAAACTGATGATATCATTTTGCTTTTTGGAATATATATATATATATATATATATATATATATATATATATATATATATATATATATATATAATTTAAAAATTTGTGGGGATGCAGCTATGTTTAAATGAAACTCTTTTTACTTTTTGTAAAAGCTTTCGAAATTAATTTATTTCTCCATTTTTTTATACTTTCATCTGGATACACCGTTATATTTAAACAGTTGGTACGACATAATTGGACTTATTTAATATGGACTTAATATGGACTTATAAAATATATAGCCCAGGTAATTTATGTAATAATTGACACATTTAGGCATATTTTTCAATGAATTACAATAAAAATTTATTGAAATTGCTCTTAAGACATTTCGATATTTTTCTCAGGTACCTACTCAATTCAAATAAAACAAATAAACATTAAATATCAGTACAAATAAAGGTTTTTATAAATAAATGGTATTTTTTACTTCGGTCCATAGTTTATTTATGTTTCAAGTGTTTACATACTAATTCTTATGTCACGATAAAGATTAACTTGTTCTAAATTGACAGTGCACTAATTACTTTGTAAATAGGATTAAGGTGTTTAAAAGGTATATCAAAAAACTTTTTAAATTAATTTTCCTTTATTGAAAGTTTAATTCTACTTAATAATATTATCATTATGAGTACATTGATAGATACAATATTACTTAAAAACTTAAAATTTTTTGTTTTTTTATTTTTGGTAAAATTGTACCAATGTATACCAAAGTTATATTTGTATACTTAAACCTTAAACAGAATTTTATAAAGGCCCCTCTTTTTTTCCGTGGTGAAGAAAATCCTTTATGGAGAGGTTATGAGCCTGAAAGCTCATGGTCTACTGTGAGACTTCACTGACTGTATCAGGTCTATTCATTAAAAACTCCACCCCTATGGCCCATTGTATCTTACCCATGTGTTTTTGTATCATTGCACAATGGAGAAAATGTACCTCTGTTTTGTCGATTATTCTAAGGCCTTCGACTTGGTAAAATGGCCAAAAATGTGGGTTCAAAGAAATGGGGGTTCCTGGCCACCTAATCCTACTTATTCGACATTTTTATGAACACAATTACGGTCTTATAAGAACTAACGATCAAACGCATCAAACAGATTTTAAGTAATGAAGGGCGTCAGACAGGGGTGCATTCTCTCGCCCTTATTGTTTAACATATACACGGAACACATAATGCGTGACATTCTAGATAACTGGCAAGGTGGTGTATCTGTGGGCATATCAGTAAAACTAATTGTAAAAATACTACACTTAATTTTACATTTTCAGGTAAATCATAGGTTGTAATATCTGCATTTTTTAAAAAAAAAACAAGTAAATAATTTTATTTTTCTCATAACTCCGTTAATTTTTATGCTACAGGCCTCAAAAAATACTCATTTTAAAGGATTTTTAAAGAACAATCAAAAATATCTTATGCATTTTTTTCGAAACATAAACAGTTTTTTCGCTATTTAACGTTAAATAGTATAACTTTAGCTTCCCGCAGGTAAAAAGTTCGTTTTAACCAACTATAACTTTGCATATATTAAAATGAAAAAAAAAACATTTTTTTTGTTTTTTTTACGAGCTACAATTTTGCTTTTATATATTTTTTTTGGTAAAATTAAGCGGTTATAAGTTATACGTGAAGAACCGTTCAAAAACTTGGTTTTTTTAATGAAAAATCAAAATTTTCAATCGCGAATAGCTCATTGCCTTATGAAAAAAATTGCATGGCACATTTTTTACCTAAAATTCAATTTTCTATCGATTTCTGTATAAGTTTACAGTTTCCACCCCCCGAGAAGGGGTGGTAACCACTCCCAATCAAAAAGCATACGTTGGCACAATGTCACTTTTGTTTTATGAGGTATTTTCTTCCAATTTTTACGTAAATCGATTCATTGGGTAAGAATTCGAACCCCAAACGGTTGAATGACTGGACTATTAGTTATATCTGCAAAGTAAAAGAGAAAGTAGTTTCGTAGTTTGTTTATTTTTTTTTTATTTTAAAAAGAATTTGGCGATATATAAAATTCTGATAGATATATATGGAAAAGTGCATAAAAAGTGGTCAAATCGGTATTTAGATATATAACTATATATACTATGTTATCCGTCACTCATTTTAAATCTATTAACAAAAAATAAAAATAAGATCGACCTTTTAATTTCTCTGTGAAAAAAGAAAGTATCTTAAAATTATTTATCTCCACTATGTTTTCCGATTCTCCTTAATGAAATATTTTTCGGTGTCGTTTTGCTTCAACTCATCGATGTAATTGTAAAGAGACTGTTGACTCTCAGATGAAATTTGGCTTAAATTATCCATCTCCCGATTAACATTATTTTCATTTTTGACGTAGTTTAATAGATCATCGCATTCGCTGTTGTTGTCGACGATGGTATCGTTTTTCAATAAATTTTCGAAAATCTTGCACGCGCTGTTAAGTATTCTGCAAGAAATACCGTTTGCATGACCGTTAGTAACGCCATTTGAACAATGTGGTGCGGCGTCACTTTTGAATCCATTCGGTGCGCATTCTGCTTTGAATCCGTTCTTCGTGAACGTAACTCCGTTTTTGACAGTCGCCATGCCATTTTTCTCGTTGTGATCTTCCTTTGGTGCAGACTTCATCAACGATTTTGGACCCTTGGATTTTTTATTCATCGTATCCACGACGACTTTCATCGGTTTTTTTTTCAAGCCATTCGCGTGCTGCTGCGAAAATTCGATAGTACTCTGTATCACTTCGAGCTTTTGCTTAAGTTCTTCGTTTTTCTTTTCTATCATTTTTCTTTTTTGTATTTCTGATTGCAGCTTCATATTCAAATCCGAAATAATCGATCGATCCACGTGTTTTGTGACATTATCCATTGTTTTGGATTTTCTAAGAGTCACATCACAATTCGATGGAATCGAGTGTTTTTTAACTGGAGCGGATTTTGTCTTATGAACCGGCGTTGTTATGGAAAATTTTGAAGATGACGATTCGCCGAAAGTGTCTAATGTCAATGTAAGAGTTGTATTACACCACTGAAATTCAGGTTGGTATCCAATTTCTTGTTTGTCGCGTAATAATTGCAATACCGTTTCTACGGTTTTAATATCGAGTAAATCATTCTGTCTTAAATCCACAATCTCCAATGATCTGTTGTAATGAACCACGTCTAAAATTTTGGGCGCCAAGTTTTCGCTTATTCCACAACGTTGCAGATCCAAAGCTTTGATCCACAAATCATCCTCCAGTTCGTTCAAAATAAATTGAAAGCCGTCATCTCCGAAATCACCGTTCGAGTTGATGGTTATTCGTTTAATACCTCTCATACTATTTTTCTGTGGATTTTCGTAACGCAAAGAGTTATGCCAACTTTCACAATACCTATTGATTTGTTGAAATTTGATCAGTTTTGCTAATTGTTCTCCGCTTTTCGACGACAAATTACAGCCGGATAAATTAATTACTTCAATATTTGGAGCATAACGTAAATATTCACATAGCATCTTACATCCGGCATCTTGAATGGAGCTGTTAACGAAAGAGAGATGTTTAACTGTTTTGTTTTTCTTAAGGGCCTGGAGAAGTGGTTCTAGGTATTGTAAAAACATCGGCAGACCGTCTAACTCTAGGAAATTAAGAACTTCGGTGTTTCTTAAAGAAATTGAAATCGACTTTGTTAGTTGGCGCAAAATATAGGCGGTCCAAAGCGAACCGAATCGCCGTTTCATTTGTCTAGCTTTTTCTTCCGTATCAATATCATGCAAAAATTGGCAATTACCTATTCTACTTTTAATGCTGATTACATGAAGGCTCGTGTCATTTCGAAGGGCATTCACAATTGGATTCCATTCTTCTACTTTTAGACGATCCCCGACAAATTCGAGGATCGTTTGACATCTGGGTTTTGCTGGTTTCACAACTCTTGCGGGTGTGCAGTTCATGCGCCGACACAATTCCGTATACCATATATAAAAGATGTTTATTGGTTTTGGATAAAACTTAACTGACGACTGAGACGAATCCATCCATGCAATTTAATGATTTAGGTTACTTATTCAGAAAATAAATCAGTTCATCATGTGTAGAATATACTCACAAACGTACTCAATAAAATTATAACAGAACTTTAATTATAACAAAAATGTCAATGAAGGTGTCAACTTTGATTGGAATGCTATTTCGAAATTTCGTAGGAGGTTCTGGACGTATTTCGGAAAATATACCGAATAAGCAATACTAATACGAAATCGTTAAATTTAATCTCACTTTATTTATTCTTCTATGCGTTACCTTTTTTTAAAGTAGCTATGGAGAAATGCAGCAACGAAATCATGCCATAAATCTTCAATTAAAAATATAATATCTAATGTACGCGACAGATTATTAAAAAGATAAATCTTGCATTTAACAAATATGTTGTGATATACTCGTAAATTTATTATTATTTTATACGTAGATTATAGAAAACTTAAACATAATATTTACAAACAATAAGAAAATTAAGTATATTAATTTGTACATCTTTAATGATTTTTTTACCTACTAACATACATATAGTTACGCATTTTCCCGTAGGAGTAAGCAGACACCACTTCTTTCCACTTCCGCTACGGTTTTTATACAAGTCTTTCGCTTCTTCTACTTTTATCAGCAATTTCATAGATGCTCGTTACTTGTTGGTTAGATCTGGTACCATGTGAGTGGGGCGTAGGTCACCCCTCCACTGCGACCTTTAGTAGGTCTATTGTGGCTTACCCCTAAAGGTACCAGTTCACCGCACAATCCAGCCCTTCTCACGAAGTTCATGGTTGTATGGGGTGAGATTTTCTTAAAATCGGTAGGTTCTAGGTTGGTATAACCAAATATGTTGAACCTTATTCTTCCACGCAGCAAAACCAACAGTCCGTCTGTTGATTTAGACCTATCTTTCCAAAGTGGTATCTTAGACGACAGTGTCCTGTAAGCAGTCCCGTTAGAATTCGTAGGTCAGACCTGCTCCATTGTAGGATCTGTTTAGTTGTGTTTCTCGAGGGTTTAGGTAAGAAGGCCTTCGAGTGAGTCAACCCTGGTATATCGGACCAGTACGTGAGTATTTTTCTCTCCGCCCAGTCCGAATTGATTGTTTTGGCGGCACTTGTAGTGACTCCAAAAACCGGTTCTGGTCCAGTGAACGCAGAACGCAAGTGTGTCGGCTTTTTCGTTTACCTCCACCACCTGGTGCCCAGGTACCCACAGCGGGGCCACCCCAGGTACCCACAGCGGGGCCACTCTGTTGTTCGCACCAAGGTACTCTAGGGATTCGATGCAATTCCATACAAGTTTACAATTTATCTTGTTGGAGCTAAGTGCTTTTAAAGCAGCCTGGCTGTCAAAAAGGGCTGAGGGCTGTTAACAAAACAACGAGCTTGAGAATTTGTCATAAAATTATGAAACATTTGTTAATGTCCGAGGGACATTCGGCGGAAAACACCGGCCCCAACTCCATCTGGGGTTTTTGAGCCATCTGTGTACATTACGTATTCCGTCTCCGGGAAGAGGATTCCTCCCCTCATCTCATTTGTTGGTACTCTTGTCCTAACCTTTCTTTAAAACAATTTCGATCTGATCGAGATATATTCGACGAGGTCGACCTCTACCGACTTCCGCCCATTCACACTCGCCCTATTAATCTGTTTCGGCAATCTTCTTTTATCCATCCCCTCTACGTGTCTAAACCATCTCGGCATTTCTTTACCTATCTTTGTTACTACATCTTCTTTCGCATTACAGCGTTCCCTTATCTCACTACTCCTCACTTTATCCATCAAAGTGACTCCAACTGATATTTCTCATACTGCTTATCTCCACTTACTTTCATAATTCTTCTGCCAAACCCAACCATACATCAGCACCGCTCTATGCACAGCCAGTCGTGCCTTTTTTGACAAATTGTGGCTGCTCATAAAGTTATGCAGGGCCTCATTCACTTGTTTTCCTGCAAACACCCTTTGCTCAATATCACAGTCATACTTTCTGTAGTATCGTTCGATCCTACAATTTCAACCAAGTCGACGACGTCGAGTGGAATTAAATGTAGATGTTGCTTGGCGACACCAACTCTTCACAGTCATCAGACAGTGACAAAAACTCAATTATATTTTTAAAATTGTTTAGCTGTTTTTCACAATAAAACGTATTAAACTGGTTATACCACACTTTTCGTTTCTTGTAAACTTTGAACCCAAATACACGAACTCATTCACTTTTTCTCCTTTAATCAGTACCTCGCATTATTTTCGTCTGGCTTACATTTACTTTTATTCCTTTAATGTTTAGGGCATCATTCATATTATTAACCATTGTCTACAACTCCTCCAGAGATGACGCTAATATGACTAAATCATCCTCGTAAAATCGAATAATTTATTATCAATCCATCTGCACTTTTAAATCTTTTAAACAAAATTATTCATATTCATATTTAATCTAGAACACCAGTAATTTTGATTAAAATGTTAATAATATTGTTTGTCAAAGAAGCAAAACCGGCGTATACATTTATGTTTATAATTATATATTTACAAAAAATAAAAGTTGGTTATTTAACAATCTTTTTTGGCAAATTAATTGCTTTAGAAATGTAAGGAGAGAATGGTAAACAAATATAACTTTCAAAATATCAGCGGTCTGGGTGCGACCCGAGTGGTCCACACGACTAACTTCCCAGTGGAAAGAATGAAAAAATACCATATGTTTTGTTGTCATAATTATTATTATTAAAATTATTATAAAAAACGATTTGTTTATAACAAATTATAATTGTCATTAACAATATTCTGTTTATGTCAATCGTATTATTTTAAACTTTTTCTCATCATTTCATAAGCGGGACAATTAAATTTTTTATTTAATTATTATGATCAATAATCATTTGTTACTATTAATATTTAATTGTTATAAACAATGCTTGATTATTACTAACAATAATTTTTCAAAGTTATAACATCTTCAATGCTATTCTCTCAATAATGACACAAGTTTAAAATTCTCCAATTCCCATTTTTGTTTTTTAAAACTATCTCTTTTTATGAAATATGGTTAGTTCATATTTTTCATACAAATATTTTTAACATCCAATAATCATATTATTTAAAAGATCTTAAAATTCTGTATTAAAAATAGTATCATTTATAAATTGCAAAATTCAGGTTGTTTACCATTTTTTTAAGTTTTTTGATTCTCCATAAAAAACACACACACACACACACACACACACACACACACACACACACACACACACACACACACACACACACACACACACACACACACACACACACACACACACACACACACACACACACACACACACACACACACACACACACACACACACACACACACACACACACACACACACACACACACACACACACACACACACACACACACACACACACACACACACACACACACACACACACACACACACACACACACACACACACACACACACACACACACACACACACACACACACACACACACACACACACACACACACACACACACACACACACACACACACACACACACACACACACACACACACACACACACACACACACACACACACACACACACACACACACACACACACACACACACACACACACACACACACACACACACACACACACACACACACACACACACACACACACACACACACACACACACACACACACACACACACACACACACACACACACACACACACACACACACACACACACACACACACACACACACACACACACACACACACACACACACACACACACACACACACACACACACACACACACACACACACACACACACGCACACACACACACACACACACACGGACTATTGAATTCGACTCTGGGGACCTTGAAATGTGGAGATATGTCAAAATTCGGGATTTACAAAATCGGACCCATTACTACTTCCACTGGGAAGTTAATAAGTAAGCTAACTCCTCATAAGTTTTTTTTCGATCACCGTAACTTCTTATCATAAGAATCATTTTTCTTTCCTGTTCGTTAAACATACTTAAATTTTAAAAATAACTAATTACAATAAACAGCTTTTACTAATTTTACATTTTTTTTATAATTAGAGTTTCAAACCACTGTAACCTTGGAATTATACGATCGGGACAGTTGTATTTGTAATGTAATAGATTATAAAACAATAAAAATATATACATGGTGTACTATTTAAAAAGTTCTTTAGTCGTCTGTTTTTTATATTGAAATTGTTTTACAAAATTTTTATGTTTTTTTTAGAATAAAATGTAAACCTATTTATTAAATAAGTAAATAGAATAATCACACAGGACTGTGAGATGAAGACTCTCCAATATTCATAATAAAGAAATTAAAAAACTTCCGGCGGTTTTGGAGTAATGCGAAATAATGACATTTTTTAACCTTTCAGGAGTAATTTAAGTATGATATTTGATGTTCATACCTGATTTTATTTACTCGTAAGTTTAGCAGAAGCTGATATTAAAATAAAGCGTTTTCATTATTTTTTTTAAGAGAAATGGGTTTTAAAATTTGTTTTCTCCTATAACTTATGCATGCTGTTTACTTGGACGTCTAATTCTAATACGTAATGATAACACCTGAACTCATCATCAGGTAAATGTAGTATAAAAGGACAACCCTGCTAGTGTATAACTTGCTTTAATTTTAAATAAAATACTGTAAATGATATTATATTTTTTTATAGCTGATAACAAATGCAATTAAATTGACTTTTCAGTGTTGCAATAAGTTTGAAAATTATATTGATTAACGATAAGAATTTGGATAAAGAGGATCGTTATATTTGACATTATCTCAAGCACCTATAAAAGTATAAAAGATGGTTCTTTTCTTAATATATCATTCATTTTTTTTAAAATGCAGCTTCAACATTATATAACTGTTGTTTTATTTTTTGTTACTGCTGGTAAATCAGCAGCTGAACCTGCATCAATATGTGATCTAACTAAATGTGACATTAGCACCAATTGTCGTTGTTCAAGCGCATCCTCACCCATTGCAGCTGATTTAAATAATTATCCACATGTAAGTATTTTTTATTGTCATTAACAATTTTTAAATAAAAAATGATATTCTATTATTTCAAAAGAAATAAAAACTACAACACTTCCCACATAAACCACTCCAACAGGTAGCCTTAATCAAGGACTGGGAAGTAATTTGAACTTTACAGAACACATCAATCTTGTATCAGTTGATTCGTCAAAAATATTGGGATTCGTATTACGCAACTGTAATTAATTTTTTATTAATTCTATTAAATCAGTTTATACTTCGTTAGTTGCGTCGAAACTCGCATATGGATCAATAATATGGTCTTCGTTTTATGAAGCACATAGTAAAACTTTAGAAAAGGTCCAAATTAGATTTTTAAGAATATGTTCATTCAAAGCCATATAACTCACCGTTATCGGGAATATACAACATATATTACAACATTTACAATTAGATAGTTACTCTAGAAAAACAAATATATGGAGATATTATTTTCGTATTGAAACTTCTGAATGGAATTGTAAGTAAAACAAACAAAAAATGTCGCATATTAAATCAAGGGGAAGGTTTAAAAATTCTGCTGTCTCCAAGTGGCACTCCTTTAACATACCCCCCCCCCATTCTTTAAAATGTCAAATAGCAATCCTACTTTGTGATACATCAAATGAAAACCCAGGAAAAATGCAAATCAGCCATGTAAACGACAATTTATTCTATCGATTTATTTTACACAAAAAATTATACATTGCAAAATTACAACAGAAACTAAAATGAGGTTAATTACAAACAGCTCATTAAATGTATTTACAGAAAGAGCGAAACAAGTAAATGAAATTGTGTACTTGGGTTCAAAATTTACGAGATATGGAAAGTATGACAGTGACATTGAGCGAAGGGTATTGACAGGAAAACAAATGAATGGGGCACTGCATAGCTTAATGAACTGCCAGAAAGTGTCAAAAAAGGCACGTCTGGCTGTGCATAGAGGTGTGTTGGTTCCTACATTTATGTATAGTAGTGAATGTTGGGTTTGGCAGAAGAAGCATGAAAATAGGATTAATGCTGCGAAGATGAGTAGTCTGAGAATTGTATAGCCGGAGTGACTCGGTTGGATAAAGTAAAGAATAGTGAGATAAGAGAACGCTGTGGTGTAAAAAAATATGTGGTTACAAAGATAGATAAAGGAATGCTTAGATGGTTTGGACACGTAGAAAGGATGGATGAAGGAAAATTGACGAAACAAATTTGTAAGGCGAGTGTGAATGGACAAGTCGGTAGAGGTCGATCTCGACGAACATATCTCGATTAGACAAAACTGTTTTAATAAAGGCCAGGTCAAGAGTACCAACAACCGACGAGCATGTATGAGAGCACTGATGAACGTAGAGAGAAGCAAAAGAAGTGTATAAGAATCGTAGCAAGTGGAAGGATGAGTTCTCTGCCATGTACTTAGCCAATCGGTAAAACCATATGGCTCGGCCATTAGACCAAGCCTTTAGACAGACTTTTACTCATTACCGAAGAAACTTGCTACATGGGCAGATAAAACGTTGAGTACTTACACCACATAATCCGGTCAAACTAGACATTTAAAGATACATACATTCTCAACTAGATGAAAGTTAGTAAAATTGTTTAAAACATTATTATAAATAAAATTTTAAAATTCCACATCATTCCCGTGTATGGAAAAAAATTTACTCAGGGTCAAAGGTAAAAAAAATGAGTTTTTCGCGATTTTTAGCAAAACGGTAAGTTCAACGTTAAAATTAGTAATATTTTCATACTGTAAATTGTCAAATTGAAAATAGAAATCAACCTGTTTCAGGTTTTTCCAACGGTGTCATAATTTACAGTGTCAATATTTTTAAACTTTAATAACAAATTTTCTCAGTTATGGTTGTACCAAATATGAAAAACTTAGTATTGCTAAACAGATAATGAAAATCCCTTTCAGACAAGATGCCACACGACCCCCTTTCTTGTTTAAATTTTTTGAGGGGGTGCTTATAATTCAGAGGGGGTGAAAAAGGGGGTAATAATATTTTCGTACTGTAAATTGTTAAATTGACCTGTTTCAGGATTTTTTGATAAAATACATAATAACGCTAAAAATGAATTTATTCCATACCCGAACACACTGTATATCACAGCTCCAGAGATGTATATACGTGGCATACTCATGCATATTATGACGATTACAACTTTTACAACTTTTTGAATCATTATATCTCAAAAACGATGGCTCCGAGGAAAAAAATTTTTGATACATATTTTATAAATAAATTTATCAACTACAATTTTTGTTTGGGGTAATTTTATGTTTTGCTGAAAAATTTTTCCATACATGGGAATGGGGAATTTTAAAATTTTGTTTATAATTATGTTTCGAACAATTTTACTAACTTTCAGCTTGTTGGAAATTTATGTACCTTCACTCTGGTTTTTTGGTCTTAATTGAGCGGACTAACATAACTGATTTAATTTATTGATTCGAAATTTTTATTCTAAACATATTGTTTTGTTGCAGCTAATCAGTTTGACGTTTGACGAAGCTGTGACCGAAGACGTATATACCAATTATTGGGAAAAGCTTTTGATAAGTAGCAACAGAAAAAATCCAGACGGAGGATTTATCAGTGGTACATTTTTTGTCCCTCACGAATACACTGATTACAAACGAGTAAATGATTTATACAATTTCGGATTTGAAATTGGTGTACACTCCATTAGGTAAATGTATATATATATATAATTATATACGGTGTGGGGCATCCCATACGACACGGTCCCTGTAAACCAAACCATGTATTTTTTCGGGAATTTCTTCATTTCATTAGATGTATATTGATTAAGGCTACAAAAGGAAATTATTTTGGAGTCTACAGGGTGGCTCAAAAAAGTGTGACATATCAAAGTTGTGTTTTTTTAAATGGAACACCCTGTATTTTGTTACACTTTTAAATAGTTTAAGAAAAAATAATACGATTTCATAAAAGGTACTATGTAGCTAACTATAAATGATTTTTATGAAAATCCTAGGTACAATTGGAAGCTAAATAACATCGAAATGTAGAGAAATCATCCCTTCGAATTCTGACCAAGCATGAAAGAGGTTTTGGGCTATTGATTTCGATAAAACCCGTATCTCAATATTATACAGAATGTTCAAAAATCATTGCCACTTTTTTATAATTTCGGACAAAGATAACTTTGTTATTTCAAATGAAACACCCTGTATTTTTTTGGTCTGAACAATATAAAATTCCATTATCTTTCATTTCATATTAGAGTTCTCTATACCTAACCTAAATAGTTTTTCAGATATTGGCTTTATCAAATAGTAGTTCTTATTTCAATGCATTCTTTTAAAACGACATTTATTCAACTTGTTAAAAGAATTCTTACTAACAGTTATTGTATTTTACGTTTTTTAAAACATTCACTGAATTATTACCGTCGAAAATGAAAACTTATCCCATTCAAGAGCGGATAGGGTGTATGCCCAAAAATGATATGTCACACTTTTTTGAGCCACCCTGTAGACTCCAAAATAATTTCCTTTCGCAGCCTTAATCAATATACATCTAATAAAATGAAAAAATTCCCGAAAAAATGTATGGTTTGGTTTACAGGGACCGTGTCGTATGGGGTGCTCCACCCTGTATATATATTATTACATAGCTGTTAGCAAACGGTCGACATACTGTCTTAAAAGCGTACCAGGTGTCTGATTATGAGAGGTAACACGCTGTATCTTAGAAACTCTCTCAGACACCCGGCACAAACTTGCAACATAACTTTGTATCGTATCATCACCGTCACCTTACAATTTTTGTTTAGACATTAAATATTTTTGTGTCAGGATACGTATCAATACATCGGCGCGTATCTTGGAAGCAGTACATATTATCGTTCTTAATAAGAATAGGTATGCACAAAAGATTTGATAGGTCGAAGTGCTTGAGAGGCAGCATGGCCTTCACGACCCACCCCACAATCTAATAAGAATAGGTGTATTTATTGTAAAGCGAGTTTAGCGCAAAACGGGTTATTGTTACAGTCAATAAATTTCTTAATTATTTTGATGAAAACATACGTATATCCATTTAGGCATCTAAACAAGAGGTGCAACATCATCGCGTATCATGTCTTTGATGTGATGCTGAAATACCTACAGCCGATGGGAATCCTCTCGATGTTACTACCTTGACTTGATATTATAATACGAAGAGATGTTGCGTATTTTAATTCTCTGTAAACGTTTTATTTGTAAAGGGTGATTCATTTAGAGGTTTTTTTTTAATACAAAAAATTAATAAAAAAATTTTTATTTTATAATATTTATTAGCATACAAAAGAACCTTTTCAATTACGCGTGATAGTATTTCGAGTGGTATTTAGCCAATGACTCTACTAATATTGGCCTTCAATGCCTCAATCGTAGCCGGCTTATCCATGTAGACTTTGGACTTTACACAGCCCCAAAGGAAAAAGTCAAGAGGTGTGATGTCACACGGTCTACCGGCCAATTCACTGGTCCAAAGCGTGAAATAATCTGTTCGCCGAATTGTTCTCGCAGTAAAGCCATAGTTTTACGGGCTGTATGGCAAGTGGCGCCATCTTGTTGAAACCAAATTTCGTCGAGACCACGGGCATCAATTTCAGGAATCAGATAGTCTGTGATCATGGCGCCATAACGGTTACCATTCACACTAACATTCCGGCCGGCCTCTGTTTTAAAGAAATATTAGTTCCACCGGCCCATAAACCACACCAAACAGTTTTTTTTCGAAAACAGTGGATCTGCAAGCTTATCAAGAGCCCAACGACTAAATTGGAAACGATTCGGAAGATCGGTTGGCTTCAGTTCTTGCACTAATTGAATTTTGTATGCTTTCAAAAAAAGATTCTTACGTAAAATACGCCAAGTTGTTGAGTACGACAGGCCAAGCTGTTGAGAAGTGCGACGAATCGACACTTCACGGTCTTCGCGTACACTCTCCGCTACCGCTCTTATATTTTCTTCACTAAGTGCTGGATGTGGTCTATTTGGCCGACTATTATCCAATAATGAAAATTGGGTCTCAAACTAACTGATGGTAGAGCGAATTGTGCGTTCGGTAGGCCGATGATGTGGACCATAAATTGCTCTAAGCGCGCGATACACATTCCTCGGAGAACGCCCATTTTCATAATAAAGTTAAACAATTTGTAGACGCTGTGCCGGGCTGAGTCTTCATTATAAAATGTCAAACACTACTTAACAAGAATGCCACTTCGGATGACATGATGCATGCGCGATCATGCAATTAAATACCCACCACAAAAAGTACCTCTAAATGAATCACCCGTTATTTATTGTTAAAATGCGTTTCAGTAAAAATCCATTACAAGAATACTGGCGTACGGCTTCAGAAGAGACATTAATTAAGGAATTCCAAGGCCAAAAATCAATTATTGCCAAGTTTGCAAATATCCCCGAAGATGATATCATGGGTGTCAGAACGCCACAGTTTCAGTTATCTGGAAATAATTCAATCAAAGCTTATATCGCCTCCAAACTTAGCTACGACAGTTCATGGCCGTCATTACCTTCAGCTAAATTATTCCCATACACTTTAGATTACTCCTCTACCCAACAATGCATTTTGGGAGCCAAGTGTCCCAACGAAGCTTTCCCAGGCTTTTGGATCCTACCAATTAATGATTTAGCAGGAGACGGTGGCGCTGAATGTAACACTCTAGCCAGTTGCGACATAAAGTAAGTAATACTTGAAAACACTTGATACTGATGAAAAAAGAATGAATATACTTTGAGTCAATATTGTTAAAAAACAAAAAAATTCGCTTAAGATGGATTCATTCCACTCCAAAGGTAACTTTTTGTAAAAAAAACTATTTTTTTTTAAATCTACATCATAAACAATTTTTTATTCAAATATTAAATGGTATCGTAGTTGTATGTTGGGATTATGGATAAAAGTGACGTTGTATTATTTTAGAATGAATAAATATTTTATTCATTGGAAGATTTTATTTATTGAAAAATAGAGTTTCCGGAAGTGTGTCTTAACACCATCAAGGATCGGAGAGAACTAATTGCTTGCAACTTTATTACTACAGTTGTCATTTTTACATCGTGTAACATTTAGTGTTAATGCAGTCAATACAATGCTCGAATTGTACCTGGTTTTTATGACTCGTAGTTCGAATATTTTAAACTATACTTCTCCGAAATAATAAAATAAAACCTTTTTCCAAGGGTGAAATTGTGTTCGCCAAATGTTACTTAAAAAGGAAAACTTTTCGCTGAATATTAGAAGGTATGTTAATTCAACAAAAACAATATGTTTCCTTCTGCATTGTTTATTTATGAATGCAAAATAACAAAAATAAAATATGAATACCACAATATGAGTTTATTTTAAAAGAACGAAAATCTATCAAACCATATGAAAATTTTTAAAACACTGTCGTTCGATAGAAAGAGTAATCTTACATTTTTCACAGCTCCATTTGGATCTTTTGTGACACTCGACACATCTCATATTTTTTAAAAAATGACCTCTCTCGTGTCTTCTTACGCTTGGTAAAGTTGCTGGTTGACATCTTGTATAAGTAGATTTTTTATAAGAATTCAAATAATGTCGCACTATGGATCTTTGAAAATCAAGGAGACCAATTTGTTGTTCTGGGTTGGTCACTTGATATAACCTCCAAGAATTAACAACTGCTGTGTATATCAAATAAGTAAACAGCTAAGTTTCTTTTTGCAAGATCATTATCTTGAATTTCCTTCTCGTCTGTCGAAATCGGGTGGAATTAAACAATATCCACATCGGGTTGTGACTCATCAGCCTCTAAATCCTCGAGAGCCAAGGACAATCGTTCATATCTCTTTCCATAAAATTGTTGCACACTAATCTCCTCAATGTCTTTACCAATATCCATATCTGCAATAAAAATATAGTTTTCACTACTCTCCACCGCGTGCCCAATGTACTTTATAAAGTACATCAAACTTCAAAAAAAATTAAAACACATATATTCCAAATTTGGTTTTCATGTATTTTACTGAACCTATTTTATACTAGCGCACCTAATATTTTGTGAAAACAAGTGAATAAGCAATACTTACCGCGAATAAAACAAATCTGTGCAGGAGCAGTTCACATAAAACGTGTTTACGTCGTCACTCATTTAACATAGGGAAAAATCATGGCGCTGTCAATGACAAAATATCGGATCGAGGTGTGAACAACAAATATTCTGTAATTTGATCACTTGTAAATACAAAGTTTTTATTGAAGGAAACTTTAGTTATCTCAGAGATTTGAGTTGATTTTTTGTGGATTGGATTGAAGCAAGATTTAAGGTTTGTTTTCGACGTTTTAGTTTTATTGTCGCTGGATTCTTGTTAAATGCCAATAAAGACCAGGCGTGTTCAGGTATCAATTTCGGTGTGTTTTCGAAGTTTTTCAGTTCTGTCGTCTCTGAAATTCTGGTTGCAATGCCTATGAAAGTCAAAATATCAATTTCGGACATATTGTATTATGTGGGAGAACGTGTTCGACCAATTAAGGATTATTTATAATGATCCAATTAACTTTGGTTACTTCTATATATTTCTTAATTATAAAATGTTGATACTTCAACACTGGAAGGTTCTGGCTAGGAACAAATTTATCTTTTAAACGCTTTTTCTGTGTTGTTGAAGTCACTATGAATAATCACAAATAAAATGATAGATCATTGGACAACAATATCAAACTTACCACAGAAAAAATCATCTTTCACAAAGTGCTTGCTGCAAACAAACATAAACTTTGATATTTGTTTTCCTATCTTTAAGATCATCTTTAATATCTGAGCTGCCTTAAGATTTGAAGGAAATTTATGCAAAGATATAATCGAAATGCCATATGTAGAGCATTGTGGAACAGAGCATATTTTCCGCGATTTTATTTCCATATCAGCTTTTTTAATTCTTTCAATATCACACTTTCAATACTTATTGCTATTAATTGCTCAAAATAATATAAAATTTTACTTTTCATCCATATAAACAAATGGAGTTTAGAGTGTGTTGTTCACACCTCGAAAAGTTCATACGATTAATAATAGATGTCGCCCACTTCGTGATTCTTCTCTATAACAAAGAAATTCGCCAAGTCTCTTGACATCGGCTTGAATTGTCTGTATGAAAATTGTCCTTAAATACTTTTAATTTATAGAAACTTACTCTACTACATTAAAGATGGAAACAGTATGACATTGTAATAACTGTACTTTCAAAAGTAGAGTGGGCGTTAATGGGTTAATGCAGTGGTTTCCAAACTTTTTGTACCTGCGCTCCCCTAAAAAAAAAAATTGTTGCGCTCCCTTAACTTTTTTAACAATCTAACAAAAATTCGCGGCGAGGATTGTGTATTACGCATACCTATTTTGCTGATTCATTTTTTTGACACCTATTCGACTTTTTTTGTTTGTATTCGAAAACGATATTTTGGAAACAGCTGCATGCCCCACTTGCAACAGTCTCACGCCCCCCTAGTGGGGCGCGTCCCACAGGTTGGAAACCATTGGGTTAATGCATACTGATAGTAAAGTCACGATTTTCACGTTAACATTTAAAGTGTTGGTAATTTTTATTAAGCTATTCGATCAAGAATAGTAATATATTCATATTCTAATAAATATTTTCCAATAAAATACATTTTTTTAGGGGTACCGCAGAAGAAATCGCCAAGTGGTTGGGTGATCAAATCGAAAAAATTAGTAATACAACAAGAACTCCAATAAATTTGATTGTGAACTCTTACTGGTTTGAATCAACTAAAAACAGCTTTGAAGGTTTAAACCTATTTTTAGATAATGTACTTAAAAAAGGATACGTATTTATTGTACAACAAAAGCAGGTAAGTTCATTAAGTTTAATTTGTACATTCTTTTTACTTTTCAAAATACTTTCCATGATAGGCAAAATAACAAAAAAAAAAAATTAACTGTTTGTTTTAAAACAATTGCACGAATAATATTTATTTGTTTAAAGGTATTAGAATTTATAAAAGATCCAAAAACAATCGATCAATTTAAAACAGATGATGCGCCAGTTGCTAGTTGCCAACAATATTCCTGCAAGTTGGAAAAGGGAAAAGAAGTCAGAAATATGGAATGTTGTGTTGGTTGTCCAGCCGTCTATCCATGGCTTGGTAACCCCGATGGCAACAAAAATTGAGATTTTTAACTTTACAATTATTGAAATAATGTATAAAAGATAATAAATTTTATTTTTAAAAACATTTTTTTTATAATTAAAATTAGGGCTTGTGATCTAGAGGCTAAAAAAAATATAATTATGTATTAAAATTCTTAAAGTCTTTAAAACTAGGAAATAATCACCCACTAACTATGTTAAGATGTGACATTTAAATATTATGGTGTAAATAAGTAGCCAAATTAATGGTTCAAGCGCGATTCTAGTAGGGTCGGTTGCCTCCTCTGCTTCGGATCACAGCATTTATGCGCCTAGGCAAGCTTCTGATTAAATTGGATGAAATTTTGACTGCATAACTGCATTTTTAAATTCCCTCAGATTTCCAAGTGCAGGTATTCGACATTTTTCTCGAGGGGATCCTAAGAATGCTCGATCGGATTCAGATCCTGGATTTTGGGTGTCCACTGCTTAACTGGTATACCAACTAGATTAACATAATCAAGTATCTCTACAGCTATGTGAGGTCAGGCATTGTTTTGTATAAACAGAAAATTGGGTTCCAAATAAGGACCGGAAGGCATTACATGTTTAATTACAATATTCTCAAGATATTCTTCTTCTTTCGGTTCCATATTCACCTTAGTGAAGGTTGGCAACAATATCGGCGAAATGGATTAAGGATTGTGAATCTAGTCCGGTCCAGTTTCTTATATTTTTTAACCAGGAATGTTGGCGCCTTCCTAAACCTCGTCTGCCTTCCATTATAATTTTCAGCAGCTTTATTCGATCACTCCGAAATACATGTCCTGAGTACGCGGATTTCCTCTTCTTTTTACGTCTATTCCGTTTTACTGTACGAATGCGAAGTCTGGACCCTAAAGGCCGACACACTAATGAGACTAGAAGCATTCGAGATGTGGATGTACAGAGGCTCTTAAAAATATACTGAAAAGACCACTTTAGTAATGAAGAAGTCCAGAGAAGAATAGGTAAGGACAGAGAAAATGAAAGTGTGTAACTGATTTTTTAAAACCAGCTTACTTTCGCTGCATGATAACTATTTTAATAAAGGTATATATGTGGATATACTCGGGATAAGCGAGATGAGATGTCCAGGAAAAGGAAAGCAGCAACATGGAAATACCACTATATACTATTCTGGCAACGACTTACCAAATCACCCAAATGGGGTTGGCGTGATATTAAACAATAGACTAAACAAGTCTGTTATTAATTTCGTACCATTCTCAGATAGGACACTCCTATTGCAACTTAAATCTAACAAGTTCAACGTCAATATTGTCCAATGCTATGCTCCTACTGCAGACAAACACAACAACAAAATAGCTAATTTTTATAAGGAGTTAAAACACCTTCTAGCATACACTCGTAAAAACGAACCCATCATTATTCTTGGAGACTTCAATGCCAAGGTTGGTAAAGGAGGAGTGGATAATGTTGTCGGAGAATATGGGCTTGGCGAGCGGAACGACCGCGGTGACACCTTAGTGCAATTCTGCCAAGAGGAAAACTTCGTCATCGCCAACACTTGGTTTAAATTACCTCCACGAAGACTCTATCTACACTTGGCAATTCCCGCAACACAATGAAACAAACACTGTCAGAAATCAAATTGACTTCATTCTAATAAAAGAACGTTTCAAAAATGGAATTCATGGCGTAAGAACATACCCTGGCACAGATATTAATTCTGACCATAACCCAGTAGTTGGCAACCTTAACATAAAATTGAAAAAACTGACAAAGAAACACGTCAAATTGGTTGACATTACCAACCTCCGTGACCCTTCTAAAAAAGAAGATGTGAGAGAGAAAGTCAATCATGAAATATCGAATATAAACAGCCAAGAATATGGAAAAAACATCGAGGAAGACTGAAACACCTTGAAGGACAAAATACACAGAATTGAGACTGAAATAATTGGGCCAACACGTATAAATAAGAAAAAAGAATGGATGACGGAAGAAATATTGAATATAATGGATGAACGAAGAACATACAAGAATAGAGATACGACTATGTACAAAACCCTTAACAAACAAATAGAGAAGAAAATAAAGGAAGCTAAAGAATACTGGATGGCCCAGAGATGTTCTGAGATCGAAGAATTACAACAAAATCACGATCATTCTGCAATTCATAAGAAAGTTAAAGAAATGACAGGCCAGAAAAGAAAGAACATCCAAAACAGAATAGTTGGACAAGACAACAAACCCATATTAGATCAAAAAGAATTGAAAGACCATTGTATGAACTATATTCGAAAATTATTCTCAACGCAAGATCCACGACACTTAAACAGTACAGAGGATTTAGAAGAAGCACCAGACATTCTAACCTCGGAGGTTAGAAGAGCACTCGAAATAAGTAAGACAGGAAAGGCAGCTGGGCCAGATGGAATTCACATCGAGACCATTAAACTCTTAAATGAGCAGAATACAAAGGTCTTGAATAAGCTTCTAAATGAAATATACAAGAGCGGTAATATCCCACGCGACTGGTTAAAGTCTGACTTTCTGACATTCCCATACCGAAGAAAGCAAATGCCCATAAATGCGAAGATTTCAGATTAATCAGCCTAATAAGTCATGCATTAAAACTACTTCTAAAAATAATACACCAACGGATATACAAAAAATGCGAAATTGATCTGGATGACGCACAATTTGGTTTTAGAGAAGGAATGGGTTCGAAGAAACACTGTTCAGTCTATCTGTACTGCTACAGAAGTGCCGAGACCAACGAAAAGAGGCTTTCATCTCTTTTATCGATTATGAAAAGGCGTTCGACAGAGTTGAACACACAGTACTATTTAACATCCTAAAAGAAAAGGGCCTCGATAATAACGATATCCAGTTCCTGAAAAATTTATATTGGGACCAAGTGGCAACCATCAGGGTCGAAGGGGACAAGACGAAGGATGTACCCATCCATAGGAGAGTACGACAGGGATGTGTTTTATCGCCCTTATTATGCAATATATATTCCGGCTACATATTCGATGAAGCTCTACAAGGTATGGAACACGGCATCAAAATAAACGGACATCTCATCAACAACCTACGCTTTGCAGATGACACGGCCATCATAGCCGATAGCGTAAAAGGACTCCAACAACTACTAAATAGTATCAAAAGAGTGGGAGAGACCCTGGGCTTTAAAATTAATATAAAGAAAACAAAAGTAATGGCCATCAATAGAAGAACCAATCCAGCACCAGATATATATATATATATATATATATATATATATATATATATATATATGGACTCCAAATCGAGAACGTAACCAAGTTCAAATATTTAGGTACCTGGGTAATATCTGATTTGAATCCTAATACAGAAATCAGATCGCGCATAGAACAGGCCAGATCAGTATTTAATAAAATGCGACCAGTGCTTTGCAACCGATCACTGAACTTGAAATTACGCCTTCGATTTGTTAATTGCTACATCTATTCCGTTTTGCTATACGGATGCGAAGTCTGGACCCTAAAGGCCGAAACACTAAGACGGCTGGAAGCATTCGAGATGTGGGTATACAGAAGGCTCTTTAAAATACCCTGGACAGACCACGTTAGTAATGAAGAGGTTTTGAGAAGGATAGGTAAGGACAGAGAGTTAGTTGTCACCATAAAGAAGAGGAAAATTGCGTACTTAGGACATGTAATTCGGAGTGATCGAATGAAGCTGCTGAAAATAATAATGGAGGGCAAAATAGAAGGCAGACGAGGTATAGGAAGACGCCAACATTCGTGGTTAAAAAATATAAGAGATTGGATCGGACTAGACTCACATTCCTTATTCCGAGCTGCTCAAGACCGGACCCATTTCGCCGAGATTGTTGCCAACCTTCAATAAGTGAAGACGGAACCGAAAGAAGAAGATATATGTGGGTCGATTATACATAAAGAAGCAGCTACTCCTCTGGCTATATGCCACGACAGGCATTAAATTACATCTGATGTATAGTCGTGTATACTACCCCATCACAGGAAGCAAGATATACAAATGCTTGTTAAATAAGAGAAAGGGCTATTAAATTTATCTAATCGCAGTTACCACCTAAGGACCGGTTTCGGGATGTCCCTCGTCAGCATAGGGCTGGTTTATTCTGCGTTTAGACAAATTCACAGCTCCCGCTACTACCAAGTACACAAGAAGAAACACGCAAAAAGCGCCAGTCACGACATCTGTACTTTTTAACAAGCACCACCCGGTAAGTAATTTCTAAATATAGGTATATAAATGGGTTGATTATACATCAAAAAACAACTACGCGGCATATAGCCAGAGGAGTTGTTATTTTTTGATACATAATCGACCCACATGAATATATATATATATATATATATATATATATATATATATATATATATATATATATAGGTGACAGACAGCGAAATTAGCTGGTTTTTAAATCAGTTATACATTTTTCACATCCATTCACGCTGTCGAAAAATGTTTCAGTTTACTATAATAATACTATAGTTTTTTTATAAATTTTGCAGATATATATTGTAACTATTTAAAAATTCGGTTACAAATTAAAAGGGAAAAATTATTATTGTTGTAGTGAAATAAAATGTTTGTAAAAAAATAAACTTATAATTCGTTACTTAAAATGAATAAATTATTATCTACTTGTAAATCGTCCTATTGCTGCCAAAAGTCACTATCTAACATTTTTGAAAAAAATCTGAAAAGTCAAACACTAAATATATTTTAAAGGATAATGTCTATCGAAAGAGTCACTAACTACAACCTCTTGCTATGTATGTTTCATTTATCACTGAATAATCACTAAGTTACATTATCGTAAAATACTCTGAAAGCATAATGAATCGAGTGAGTTAGGGATTTTTGTTTTTTAGTTGATTGTTGCCGTTGTTAGTTTAAACTTGAGTGCAAAAACTTACTAACACGTAAATTCGTGTGTGCCATATCGTCCTGGTGCAAATGTTTCTCTCAACAAGAAGCTAACGTGCAGCCGTTCATTCCACTTTATTAAAATTGGCATCAAAATACGAGTTTGCCAAAAAAATTTAAAAAAAACCTTATGCAAAAGCAATGGACCAAAAAATACAGCATTTAAAGGGCAAAGGGATGGAACATTCGTGAAAAACGATAAACGCGGAAAAAAATTCCCATCTAACAAAACAAAAACTGATGATGTTGATATTGTGAAACAATGCCGGGGTAAATCTCAGAGGCAATACTTGGACTGTAAACTTTCAATTAATAGAATGCATGCTTTGTATCAAGAGTTCTGTTGAGACAAAACTAAGGTACCTTCAAGTCAAAACATGTACAGAAAAATATTTTGCTCCAATTTTAATTTGTCTTTCTTCGTGCCAATGAAGGACCAATGTTGCTTATGAAACCTATACAATGAAGCAAAAAAAATGGTACGTTATTTGACGACCTGGCAACGAAATATAAAAAAACATCAATCACGAAAAGATGAAGCAAATCGTGCTAAGGACAAAGACAAACAAAAATCAAATTCAGAACCTAAATTTTTGACTGTAACAGCTGATCTTCAGAAAGTTCTTCAAATTCCATCCGCTAGCGAGTCTCTCCTGTAATATTCTCGTAAACTTTTTATTTATAACTTTACGATTTACGAGTCAATGATGCCTATTTTTTAGTATGATCAGAAGTAAACGGCAAAAGAGGGAGTAACGAAATTGAGACTGCAATAATGTATTGGATTAATAAACTTCCAAAAACAGTTAAGGAGATCTTTATATTTTTAGACAAATGTGGTGGACAAAACCGCAACCAGCATATTGCAGGGTTATTTCTCTATCTTACTCGACCTACTCATTTGGATGTTATCGAGCACGACTCTACAATGTGCACCAATTAACGTATGCTGACATGGTAGATCTAAATGATAATAAAATTTTTATTTAAAAAAAAAAAAACAATAGAAAAAAATTTATTTAATCTAATCTTGATTTGATTTATTACTTTTTATTGAATAAATTAATGAATTATGAGCATAGACTCTCTTAATACCAGTAGTCGGTTCTAAAATTATAAACGAATTAACAACAAAAAAAAATAAATTTTAAAACAATAATTAATTGTATGTTAATTTAAAAGTCAATAAAACTTGGCAACGTGTTAAAAACTGTGATAAAGTCAACGTCAAAAGTGAATTTTTTAGTTGGTTGTGGTTCACAGGGCACGCTTGATTTTATCGAAAAATAAATTACTTTTTCACAATTTTAAGATGAAATTTACCTTTTCGTCCTGTAAATTGTTGTAGATCTGGTAAGTCCTTCTTTTTTCACTATTATTCACTTTCTTTAAATACACTGAGTTTTGTTATACTTCACTTTAAAACTTTTTATAAGAATTCAAAATGGCTACTGCCACTACAAGTAAATAAAATTAATATAACAATAATTTTTTAAATTCCAGGATTATAAGCTTATTTGCTGATACATTAACAAAAACTGAACCAAAAAGATTTACAGAATGGCTCCTTATAAAAAATATTTTTCACATCAAACAAAATAATTTCAAAACTGAAATACTTTTTTTAAAAATGGACAAAAGACTATTCATGTATTTCTTCACCGCTCGACAAAACAACTGACCTCGATCTGGCCATCGAATCTGTACTTATACAAGAATTAAAATTTTGCAAATTTAGTAACAAAACTTTAAGGATTATATTTTTAAAAAAAAAGGTAAGTTAACAAAAGGAAATTAATCATTATAAATAAAAATTAATTAGCAATTATTCTCATATTAAACTTATAGTGATCTCTATTGTGGATTTTTCAAATTTTGTGAATTAAGTATCGTTAAATTTTAGTTGGTAATGAAAATTCTCTAGAAGTTACTGAATTTTTTAATGTTTTACAGAATGGCTCCTTATAAAGAATATTTTTCACATCAAACAAAATAATTTCAAAACTGAAGTACTTTTTTTAAAAATGGACAAAAGACCATTCATGTATTTCTTCACCGCTCCACAAAACAACTGACCTCGATCTGGCCATCCGAATCTGTACTTATACAAGAATTAAAATTAAAGTAGGCTTGCTTCTCCAAAGGTTCTAAACAATATCAGCCAATTAAAATTTTGCAAATTTAGTAACAAAACTTTCAGGATTATATTTTTTAAAAAAAGGTAAGTTAACAAAAGGAAATTAATCATTAAAAATAAAAATTAATTAGCAATTATTCTTATATTAAACTTATAGTGATCTCTATTGTGGATTTTTCAAATTTTGTGAATTAAGTATCGTTAAATTTTAGTTGGTAATGAAAATTCTCTAGAAGTTACTGAATTTTTTAATGTTTTTCTGTATTGGCAAGTAAATTAGTAACAAAAATTTAATACCTCTATATATAATATTTCTATATCTATATTTCCTATATTAAAAATTAGATATAAACCAACTCAAATATTATGTCAATCATATCTATAAGAATTTCTTTTAGAAAGTTACCAATGTTAACAGCTAGCAGAATGCTTCGCTATGCACAGTTTTTATCTGGATTTGATTATACAATGGAATTCAAGAAATCATCTGAACACTCGAATGTTGACTATTTTTTAAGGATTCCATTACAAATCAAAAATATCGAGGATGATGATTATGTCATAAATGTCAACACAATCAATCAAGTCTGTACCGACGTAATTACCTCACAAGAGATAGTCAAGGAAACCAGACTAGATCCAGAACTTTTCAAGTTCAAAAAATCAATAGGTGAAGGAAGTATTCGAGATTCAGAATTATCTTTACAAGATGGAATCTTATTCAGAGGTCAGCGAATAATGATTCCAAAGAAGCTTCAGCCTGCAATTCTTCATGAACTTCATACCACACATATCGGTATAGTGAAAATGAAATCTTTAGCTAGAATTTATTGTTACTAGAAAGAAATCAATTCAGATATAGAAAATCTAGTTAAAAGTTGTCAACCCTGCTGCGATATTAAGAAAGATCCTGTTAAGGCACTGGTATATCCCAGCGTACGATAGCACCAGGATTTCCAGCAGCAAATGGACAAGCTGAAGTTGAAGTGTATGAATCATGAACCTGGAACATTAGATGATAAATTGCATTCTTTCCTTTTGGGATACCTAGTGACACCTTTTTCCTGTGGGAAATCACCATCATAAACATTATTTGGTGTTAATCTGAGGACTAAGTTGGATTTGATTCGCCCACGGAAGCGAGAAAAACCAAATGTACAGCAACCGAAATTTGACAAGTTCTTCAGGGTTGGGGATAGAGTACAGTCACTGAATTGTTCAAGAAACATTTCATGAAAATATGGTGTTGTACTTGAACGATTAGGTAGACTGCATTACTCAATAGAATTAGATGATGGTTTCATCATCAAGAGTCATTACAATCAGTTAAGAGTATGTCAAGTGGTGAGAAAACCAAGATTCCTATTATAAAAAAACCATCAAGAAGAGTTGAAACACTTATTTAGATGTCTAATTCAAGACAAGGAGCGATTCCTAGTATGAAAAAACCATCAAGAAAAGTTGTATTCTCTGAACCACTGATTAGTACTGGTAGTGAACCTAAGACTTCTGAAACCACAGCAGAAGCATCTTTCTCAACAGAATGTTCTGCAAGACAAACGTCAGAATGCTTGGAGAAATTACAATCAAGTGAGGTATAAAGTAGCGAGCAACCTCTCATGTCAGCAGCTCCATTCATTGGAGATATGATGAATGAGAAGACATATACTCCACAGATTCCTTCGATGACCACCTTCTCGTTTTTTTGATTAATAAAAAATAATAAAATGTCAATCATCGATCTTGAATTTTTAAAATATAATAGGAATTTCTACAATATACTAATAAATGGTTTTATTTTACAGAAGTAATTAAAGTTGTTCAATTGACAACCTCAATAAGTAACATTGATTGTGATGTGAATTTAAATGGCCATACCTAAAAGGACATAAACAAGAAAACAATTATTTTTAAAAGAAGAGAGTGGCTCAAATAAATACAGGTTAAAAGAACCATCAACCTCTAGGGAGCAAGATGATATGAGTCAACCATCAACCTCTAGATCACCAGTAATAACTGTATTACATAAAACAACTCGTAAGTTTTTAAATTTATTATACATAGCTTTAAATTGTTAGTGATCCAATTTTGTAGAATACAAACATATTCTTATATTAAAATTGAAAATTTTAAAATGTTCTCCATACATACATATAGTTTCGCCTTTTTCCTGTAGGGGTAGGCAGAGACCACTTCCATTCACTTGCTCTTCTTACACACATCTTTTGCTTCCTCTACTTTCATTAGTGCTCTCATACACGCTCGTCGGTTGTTGGTACTCTTGACCTGGCCTTTCTTCAAAACAATGTTGATCTGATCGAGATATGTTTGCCGAGGTCAACCCCTACCGACTTGTCCATTCACACTCGCCTTATAAATTTGTTTTGTCAATCTTCCTTCATACATCCTTTCTACGTGTCCAAACCATCTATGCATTCCTTTATCTATCTTTGTTAACACATCTTCTTTTACACCACAGCTTTGCCTTATCTCACTATTTTTTACTTTATCCAACTGAGTCACTCCATCTATACTTCTCAAACTACTTATCTCCGCAGCATTAATCCTCTAAACACAGCCAGACGTGCCTTTTTTTGACACTTTCTGGGTTTTCATAAAGGTATGCAGTGCCCCAATCATATGTTTTCCTGCCAACACCCTTAGCTAAGAAGTTCTGGTATTCTATGAAGTAGTTCAGTACCTTCTTGATATTCATCGCAAAAAAAATTTAGAGTTGTTTTGCCCCTATGGTCTAACTCGTATGCACTTAGCTCAGTACAATCAATATGTAGCTTTCTTTGGCAACCATCACATGTAATTGAAATATCTTCTTTTTTTAGAGTTAGACAACAATTGATGCAGTGCATTATGAATAAAATAAATTGAGTACACTACTGGCACTGGTAGCGGTAATTAGTGATAAGCATTCTCCGTTTTTTTGTGAGCTAGTTTAGGTCTTTTCTACAACGTCTCCGCATTTTCAATATATATATTATGTAGCCAACGTCTGGACCGATTTTTATGAAATTTTCAGCCAATCTTTAGATTAGCCTGGGCGAATGATCGGGTGAAGTTTGGTAGCAACCCCGCATTTCTAAATTTTTTTAATTTTTTTTCTATAGCCACCAAGTGTTTATTTTTATTCATTATTACTAAAGGTGAGTCTAATTGATTTGTCAAATTTAATATTAATAATAGTTATTATGATTTCTGGTTTTTTGTGGTGTTTTTTTTTATACTAAAATTGGAAGACAGAATAGATTAACATGGCTCTGCGCAAGAATGACACATGTTAACATTAAAATATATTGTACTCTTTTAAGTGTTTTTATATGAAAAAATTTGTTGAATATTTTAGTTTTGCATAACATCCTTGCAATGGGGCCTTGCTAATCTTCTCTGGATCATTACAGTTTACAAGAAAAGACCATTTTTGTTACTTATGTCTTGTGAAAGATAAGGTATTATAATCAGTGTGAAAAAAACGTAATAGTTTGTTTATAGTGAGTTAAGTTTTCTGAAGAGGGCCACCAAAAAATCAGCATATCGAATTTTATATTTTTTTTGGCAATGTCAAATGTAATCTAAAATTTTTTAATTTTTTTTATTTTTACAAGTTATAAACAAATTAGTTTTTAGGCTAGTTTTTTTTTTAAATTGCGATTATTCAGCGAGTACTATGATATGTATTTTTCTACTCTTAAGATTACGGAATGTTAAAAACTTTGAAACTTAGCTAATAATAAATAATATAAGCGTATATTCATAAGTTTTATTTATTCCGTAATCGTAAGAGTAGAAAAACACATCATAGTAGATGTCTATTATCAAAATATTACCAAAATAACATTGCGCCAACTTTGTCAAACCAGAAAACCCACAAGTACCAGCGAATATGATATGGTTCCTGTGAGTTGGAGCACCGTGAGTGTTCAGTTCCAATATTAATTGTTGATTTGGTACATTTTTCTGCATCAATGTGTTGATTACATCCTCCAATATTTCTCTATCAAACGCCTTGGTTAGGTCCACGAAGCAGAGGAATGCAGGTGTGTTGTATTCTAGGGACTTCTCTGCTATTTGTCTGATGGTAAATTCGCATCTATTGGGATCTATTTTTGCGAAAGCCTTGTTGTTCTTGATGCAGCGGTGGGGACTTAGTTTGGTAGCTAAAGTAAATACTTTCATCGCTGAGCTTAGGAGGGTGATGCCTCTATAGTTAGAGGGGTCAGTTCTTTCTTATTTCTTAAATAAGAGGATTGTTGTGCTTCTCTTCCATTCGTCAGGAATTTTGCCGTTCTTTATAATGTTGTTGAATAGTTTCGTTAGTTCTTGGGTTAGTAGGTCTCCTCCATATTTAATGAATTCATTATGTATCCAGTCTTGGTTTGGTGTCTTTCGATTCTTAAGTTTTTTTGTAGCTGCTTCTACTTCCTCTCCTGTTATAATTATTGGAGTTTCCTCCCCTTTATCTAATACTATATTGGGTGTCGTCTTGTTCTAGTTATATAAGTTTTTAAAGTAATCAGTTCATTGTTCTTTGTTGATGCTTTTGATCTCTGTGTCCATTGACTGCTTTCCCTCTCAACATTTTCCATACTCTCTTTTCACTACCGTAAAGGTCGTTATCAATTTCTCTCCCTAGGTTTTTGCAGTATTCCTGTTTCATAAGTCAGACTCTATTATTAACTTCATTTCGTTTTTGTATATATTTATCTTTTAATTCTCTTGAGTCTGAGTTCTTGTGTCTTATATAGGCTTCTTTTTTCTCTTTTGTTATCTTTTTTACTTCCGGGGTATACCATGGCTATGTGTTCACTTTTGGTATGGCACTTACTGTTCTTGTTCCAAGTGCTTCCTTAGCTGCTTTGTGTATGTTGTTTCTTATTTTATTCCAGGAATCATTTATGGGCTCGGTTTCGATTATGTTGTTGTGTTCAATTTGTTGTTTTAACCGGTTTTTGTACAATGTCCTAGTACTTTCTTGGTTTAGTGATTAGATGTTTTATTTCTCGATTTTAATGTCCTGGTCATGTTTATGGTACATCTTAATATCTCTTATTTTGCATAGTACCAGATGGTGGTCGGTTCCAATGTTGGCTGATGTTAAGCTTCAAGGATTTGACTAGGTGGAATGTTTCTGTTTGTTATCACATAATCGATGGTCGATTTGTTGTTTCTGTTATCCTGAAGGGTATATTTATGTTGCATTTTGTGTGGAAAGTAGGTGTTGTCTCCAGTGACACTTGAGCCTGTTGGCCCATTGTATCTTGCCCAAGTAATTTTATGTCATTGTACCCAATCCAGTACATTCATACCTTGTACAAGTTTATACAAGTTCTGTATTGGGTGGAAACTACATAGTTCTGGGTCGCCGGATGGCTTCTCAAAAATTGCCTGTCTTTTGCGGTCCACTGCCTTGCAACAGCACAGTATATGTTTAACTGTTTCTAAATCCTTGCCGCACAGTCTCCATTATACAGTCCCATTTTGTTAAAGTGCTCCTTCACTGGTGCGTGACTGGTCAGGAGCCCCTTAGTAATTCTTAGCCGATTCATGTTCATCGCTACAGGTCTGTCGTTCTTGTGTGGCATGTTCCTTTGATGTATTCTTTTCCGTGTTTGTTTTCTGGAATACTTTCCCAGTAGCTTTTGTGTATATTCCCAATCAAGTCTTTTACAGACAATCTTACTGTACAATTCGGTACCCCTAGCATCTGCCCTTGGTTTAGGGAGTTTCCGCACCTCTTTCAAGTTCGTCTGCTTTCTAATTACCTGTAATTCCCTGGTGTCCTGGAACCCATATCAGCGTTATCACTTCTTCTTTGCAGTCCCATACCAGTTTGGACGTCACTTCCTTGCTGTAAAAGACCTTAAGTGCCGCTTGACTGTCTGATAAGCGCGTTTTCAACGTTCCTTCTATTGTTCTTCTTCGCGCAATAAAGGTTGGCGCCAGAAATAGAGAGGTGTTGATGCCCAACGAATAGCTGATGCGAGTGCTTGGGTTCCTGGAGAACACTCCTGCGCCCGCCCCATTTTCAGTCTTGGATGCACCTATGCACCAGATTTTCACCTGTAGAATGACCTTGAGCTGGGAGACGTCCAACTCAGTTCTGTCTGGTATCAGCACCTTGAATTGGTCATTGAAGCAGTACTGTTTTGGAATGTGGTCCATCCTCGTTGCCAATCACAATTCTAACGATGCTTATATTTCCTGTTCCAACATTCAGGTTGTTGTGTGTGTTCTGTTCCATGGCTGCAGTTGATGCTGATTTAAATACAGGCAAGTCTTTGCACCTTACCTAATCTTGTTATGGCCCCTCTTTGTGGAGTTTTGGGCCACCATAGAGGCATAACATAAAATAGAAGTATTCATTTTTCTTTAAACCAATAAGCAATACTTTTTCTTTTAAAAATAATCCAGTATTAAAAAAATAATTTATTAAATAAATATTATTATAATACAGATGTTCATTTAAAAATTAATTTAAATAAATAATAAATATTAATTCTTACAATACCCAAGTTCGATTAAAGATAGTTATTATTGAGGGCGTCAAAAATAGTATCACTGTTTCACTGGTTTTATTGGAACTAAGCAAAAAACAGGTACAGGGTAGCTATTGAATAATTTCGTACTTTGGATAACAAGAAGATTATGGTACCTCAAACAACACTGACCATACTTATTTACTTTAACTACCAAACAAATCCGTTTGCTTGATGCGAGAATAGCAAATGCATAATAAAGCCACGTCAGTAACAACTGCTTGCGAGCAACCCGGAAAACTTCACCTGAGATTGAATATTAGAACCTAATACATTACATTATATGAATTTATTGTATTATTTTTAGTTAAAGTATTATTTTATACTTATATATTTATGTACGCTTTTATTTTAAAACAATTTTTAATAAGTCATTATCAAGTAATCCTAACAAGCTATTGTTTATTTTTACCAAAAATTTTGCTTACATCATTATTTTAGCCAAATTTCGAATGTTTAAAAAATATGTCTTTTCTTCGCAATAGAATGTTTATTAAATACCGTCTTTTTTCATATATTTATCTTTCTTTAGCAGTGCCAAACTCTACTACTTACATAAATTTATAAAATTTGTCAAAAATTGTTGGTGGCCATGTAAAATAAAATATGGATTTTTAATGAAATGTAAGAATATGTATAAGTACCAAATATAATTAAAATATAAATATTACAGAAAACTATATTAGTTTTATCAGCGAATAAACATGAAAATACATAAATCAAATTTTTAAAAACCAACTAATTTCGCTGTATGATATCTATACATAAAGGCATACGTAGGTCGACTATATATCGGAAAACAACTACTTTCCTGACAATATGCCTCGACAGACATTGAATTATATCTGACAGCTAATCGTGCAGTCTCTTTTTAGAATAACAATGCAGATGCTTGATAAGTAAAAGAAAGAATTATTAAAGAATCCCGCACAAATCAAATGGGAAATGGATCCCAGTCGAATTGGCTGAAATTTGGATATGTTGTAGTATATACATTTCGGATCAACAGTCTCCATGGGCCCGAGACCTAAAAATGTATTGTTTTTTGGTATCGAAGGTCGAAAGTTGCAGATCTGTTGCATCAGAGAAGTACGGCCCTTGAATTGCAAGAAGATATCCATCCGAAGCGACTACTAGAGCTGATTTTAAAAAGTGTCGACTTTTATAAATACAGTAGAATTATCATCGGAGAGATTATATAGATTGTTGGCGAATTCTGTTACGTGTCTTTCAATATAAAGATTTCTTGTTATAGCATCACATCCTATATTATTAGGAACAAAATGTTGCGTAAGTGATTGTCTAACCATAGCGATTGTTAAACTTGTTTACTGTATACTTGCAATTTTAACATGTCAGTGAGAAAATCGTCCAAAAGGCCCTGACGTAGTTTACATAAAAACAGTAACAGATCTTTTTTATTGATATCTCTCGAACCGTCTTGTCGTACTCTGTCACAATAAGTAAACAGATCCTGAAACTGTTGTTTGGTCACAGGGACAAAACTTTTAAACTCCCCTTTAGAAAAACTATTCTCATCATCGAATCTTGCTAGACTCTTGGCCACAGTACGAAGTCCTTGCAAGAAATTGTAGAGTTGAGGTCCCTGATAAGGTATGGTCTGTTAATCTAACGTAACCCATTGATGAAGGGTTTTAAAATACAACCTCGGTCATCTAAATGATGTTGATATGACTTTACATTTTCAGGAATATAAATATTTGCAATGATGAAAAATTCTGCTTTACATTTCACTGACAATCTATATAAATCATCAACAGCCTCACAAATCAGATAAGTACTATTTCTGGTTTGCATTTACACATTCAGCCTAAAACAAGCTGGATCCTGTTCATACATACATACATAAAGTCACGCCTTTTTCCCATAGGGGTAGGCAGAGACCACTTCCTTCCACTTGCTACGGTTCGTAGCAAGTGCTTCCTCTACTTTCATCAGTGCACTCATATATGCTCTTCGGTTGTTGGTACTCTTGACCTGGCCTTTCTTTAAAACAATGTTGATCTGATCGAGATATATTCTCCGAGGTAGACCTCTACCGATTTGCCCATTCACACTCGCCTTATAAATTTGTTTCGTCAATCTTCCTTCATCCATTCTTTCTACGTGTCCAAACCATCTAAGCATTCCTTTATCTATCTTTGTGACCACATCTTCTTTTACACCACAGCGTTTTCTTATCTCACTATTCTTAACTTTATTCAACCTTTATCCTGTTCCATTGCTATCAATTTATTCCCAATTGATTGATTACAGTTAGTACATATTTTTGTATTGGACATAACATCAAAAGGTGGTCTATCCAATTCCTCCCGTCTACGTATGGCGATTTTACATTTATCGGCATTTTCCTCTCCGTCTATTCTAATCATGAGTCTGGGGCAATGGTCGGCAACCTGAGGCTGCGGCTCTTTAGTTCCATACGCAAATATTATTTATTTTATAAAAAAAAAAACATTTAAAATTCGTTCTGAATCGATTAGCGAGGATTAGGCACCATTTCTATCTCTAGGCCTTGTACTCGCTTTTCACCGCACCCCTCCCCCGTGACACGCAAACCATTCACAGATAGTGAGTATGTTAAAGATTGCTTTATACGTGCATCTAAAGAACTGTTTTGTGATTTCAAATAAAAAACAGAATTTTAAAATGAGTCTTACGACATAAAAGACACAGTACAAGTTGCCCTTTTTGTCAGGTATATGTCTTCCCAATGTCCAAAAGAAGAACTTTTAGAATTGCTACCGCTCTCGGGACAAACTAGAGGAGAAGATATAGCGAATGCCATGCAAAAATGCCTCGATGATAATAAGATCGTTTTAATAGCAACTGATACAGCCAGAGGTATGACAGGAAAAAATAAAGGGACAACAACGATTCTTTAGAGCAAAATAAACCACGAAATTCTTACGTTTCACTGCATAATAGCGTTTTGTGCCCAAACATTTCCGGCCGAAATAGTTGGGGTCATGAATTTGGTAATCAAGATTGTTAACAGCATCTTGTCAAAAGCACTCTACCATCGTTAGTTTAACGAATTCTTAAACTTATACACTTATACACTGATACACTTTTATTTTGTGGTTTACCGTCTCTCATGAGAATTTCGCTATCATGCATTTTCAGTTTTTAGTTTTTGATATCTATGAATATAAATTCCGTTTTTTAACCGCCTGTAAACTGAAATATATTTTCCAGCAGAGCTAGTTCTAGGAATAATAAATTTTTCACAAAACATCGTTTTACTTTTCGCAGCGGAACTTAAAGAATAATAACCTAAATTAACTAAAAACGTCAAAACGAAAGTAAAACAATTATGGGTATCTTCTGTATAAATGTCTGAGGACCAACATTTCTGAGCGCAGACTTTTTTAAGGATGGTGTCCCAGTGCTCTCTCCATGGTCCTGGTGCTTGTTCCAAGAGTAAACACTGGCCCCATTGGTTGCTTCTGTGACATCTGAGACCGTGTTTATCAAATTCTACTATTTTCCCGTCAGATGTAGTGACTCCTATGTGAAGATCTTTTGAGTTATGATAATCACTAAAATAAATTTAAAAAAAAACAATTTATTCTATCGATTTATTTTGCTGATAATGTTAAACATAGGAAAATTAAAACAGAACTAACAAGTTAATTACAAACAGCTCTTTGCAAAGTTTCACTAGTAATTCGTCTACATTCTTAAATTATTCCAAGCTTTTTTTATGCACTAAAGATCTGATAGGTCGAGGTGCTTGAGAGGCTGCATATATTTGAAATCAAAAGAAAGTGCTCTACCGATCAGGAAAAAAAATTCCATTTAAAAAATACCAGTGTACGTGAAATTTTTAGGTTTACGATGCTTTTTTGCATTTTCTAGTACTGAATTCTGAATGGCCATAAAAAATACTTCATATTTGCCCATTTAAACGTTTTTGTAAGACCAATATTAACTGAGATAGCTATTGAGTAAAATATAAACAATCACCCGGTACATACTGACATGGAGCTACCTTTGCTAAGATCCTTTAAAACCTAAATTTTAAATTTTGGAATAAATATTTCAAGACATTTAAGAAGCAAAAATGTTTTATGCATTTCCCATGGATTTATGTGTCAAGATACAACAATCTAGTGTAACGATTTTGCGATACGCCACTGGAATATGTTAAGTACGTGAGCTGGGCGGTAAGGTGACGTCACAGCTAATGACGAGGATGTTCCAGTACCTTCCCGACCAATCTAGAATATTCGATAGAATAGTCTGGATACGCTTAGAATTTTCTCGTCTTTTCTCGTTTAAACGATAGTATATGAATTGGCCTCCATTCACGGAGGTTAGTCAGTTTTCTAAAGTTAATGATTGTATTCGCTGGTTGACATTAATTTTATTGGAGCGTTATAAATAAATGTGCATATAAATTCAAACCCTAAATATGAATTTAAGTAAAACGTTACATTTTTTCTAACATTTTTTTTTAAATTTCGTGAAGTGCAAATAAATATTTTTGATGCAGAATCAATGTAAAAAGTGGCACTTATTTTCCTGTAAAAAATGTTAAAAGTGAGTGACTTGTTAAGAATCCCGGTTTGCCCCATCATAACCTGGTGCTCAGTAGCATGCGACTTGGCAACGTTGCAACAACGCGGGACGTTTAAAATGGCGTCAACCAATACTTGATATTATAGACCACAAAAATATATGAAGTAGCAAAAATACTATTTAATATCAATGTTAAATTACATATTTATTTATACAACAACAAAACATGTATACAACAAAAAACAAACAAACAATCAAATAAAACATACATACTTTCGTAATATTATATTGCGTTATTATTTTGCCAACTTTTTCTAATGAATAATATATTTATTAGTACATAACAAATGTTTTCGTAGAATAAGCACGACTGACCTTTGGGAACGTACTTACATACAAACATATAGCAACGCCTCTTTCCCGTAGGGGTAGGCAGAGACCACTTCCTTCCACTTGCTACAGTTCTTACACACATCTTTTGCTTCCTCTACTTTCATCAGTGCTCTCACACATGCTTGTAGGTTGTTGGTGCTCTTGACCTGGCCTTTTTTCAGAACAATGTTGATCTGATCGAGATATGTTCGCCTTGTTCCACTCTTTCTCCCTCAATCGAAACTTCACAGTTTGTCATGCTTTTGTTTTGCTTACAATTATTTTCATCAGGGCATCATGCATAACATTAACCGTCGCCAAAAACTCCTCTTCAGATGACGCTAATATGACTTGATCATCGGCGTAAAGAAGGCATTTGACGATCATATCATTAATTTTCAATCCATACGCACTCTCTTTCAAATCTTTTAAACAATCGTCTATGTATAACTTAAACAGCCATGGCGTAGCCACACATCCCTGTCTAACACCCTTTTCGATGTTAAACCATTCCGTGCAAGCTCCTTTTATAATGACACAATCAGTGGAATTCTCGTAAAGTGATTTACATATGGTGATGTACATAAGTGATGTACATATGGTCTCATTAAATTGTCTCGAAATACAAGGTACTCTCGATAACATTATGAAGAAAATAATAGTGTCGGCTATTTGTCATAGTCTTGGGATATTACCTCCAGTGCAATTATCAATCACTATGACTTTTTATGGAATTTTGCTGCGAACGAGAATATGAATTAAATGAACATAGAAGCTTAAAAGAATTGGCGTTGATACTTAAAGATTGGGCGGTCAATATGAGAAACAAAGACAGGACTGAATTTAAAGAAGCAACGGTGCAGACAATGTGGAAAATTTTGTGCAATCTTTTGCAAGAAAAGTACTATAATGACTATAGTATTATTATTAAAACGTAAGTCCAGTTTAGTTTCGTTAAATTTGTCTGAAGTTACCAAAATATTATTGCTATGGGATGAAAATACTCCTGAAGGTCTTATTCATGAATTTTACCATATTGCTGCTGTAGAATTAGCGTGGCGATGAGGAGAGGCAGTTACTTGTTTGGTAGATTTTTTTCACATTGAGAAAAATAATGATGACTCTCCAAAAAATCATCGCATTGAATACAATCCGGTGTTCAGTAAAACGTGCCAAGGTGGTTCTAAAAGCTGTACAAGTAGTAAATGGTTGGTTTCCAACAGTGAATGACAAAGCTGACCTGTACGTCTTTTTTATAAACTAATATCAAAATGAGGCAACAATATTACCTCACCACGACTGTTCTTAAAACCAAATTGACAATGCAAAGATGAAACTGACAAATGATACGATAATGTACCTGTTGGAAGAAATACAATAAATGGATAAACTAAATCTGCTGCTGAGGCAATTGGCTTGAATGTAAAGGACAAAAAGATAACAAATCACTTGAATATATTAACTGCTGTTAGCGAATTGGCAAAAAGTGGTGTAGAAGAACAACAGCTGCTGAAAATTAGTAGTCATAGTAATTAGAATTCTATAAAACCATACTTAAATTTCAATCAAGAACACCACAACAAGAGCATAAATATTATGCATGTTAATAGATCTTCTATAGTAGAGCATCAATGAATCTAATGTTATGTTAAATTTTAATCACTTTACTAACTGTATTTTTAATAAATAAATAAATGTTTCCTTGTGCGTGTGTTATTTACCAAAAATACAAACAACTTTTACTGGAGATGCCTAGATCTGATCTTTTCCAAACGAAAGAAAAAAAATTTTTTTATGTGCTTCGAATAATCTTATTTTTACATTCTGTGTTTTACTAATAAATCAAATTAAGGTTTAACCCCTCTTAATGTTTACTTACTTTAAAAAATCTCCATTCGTTGGTTTTATTATAACTGCACATGGATATTGAGATGCTTTTATGAAAGGATATGGAACTCTAAAATAAAAAAAAGACATTTTGAAAACGTACACTTCCTTTGGATCGCTAATTTATGTAAATTTTTTATTGCTAAAAATAATTCTTGAAAATATAAAACATTAATTTATTATTTTAAAGTGCTTTAGTAAAAATAACAAAAATAGACGTTCTTTAACTATTTCATTTCTCATTACTTTTGGTACATACCTAAATGGCAAGAGTGAAAAGTTGGCAGTCTCTAAATCTTCTCGGCAAGCTGGACAAATTTCTGGCAATGCAAAACAAAATATTTTTGGGCCACAGTGTTGAAAACATATTATTCCTGGATCCATATTATAGTTAAAAATCTACAAAAAAAAGTAAAAATTGATTTGTAATTGTAACAGGTACATTCTATTAATTAATTAATTTACTTTCACTTTAATGAAAGATAATGACAACCTGGCAAACAATTAACATTTTATTGTTAACAAAGTATAAACAAAAGTTTTGGAAGTAAATAATTTTAAATCGTTACTTTTTTTGCTTTATTAATAAAATGCAATTAAAGTATATAATACAAACGATTTTAATATGTTTTTTGTAATATTAATTTTTGTTTTACACGAGAATTATTTGTTTCATGGAAACAAATAGGCAATAAAAATAAGAAATCTTTCATAAAAAAGTATTAACAATGTATCTGAGAATCTATTAAAATTTATACAGTGGTTAACTAATGAAGTTAAAAAAAAATAAACAAGCATTAATAAAATTCATCCTACAAACTGATTAGTCGTGATTATTATCAATAAAAAAAATGCTACTGTCACTGTCGATAAATTAAGATATTCACCCTCATTATAGTGTAACACAAACTTGCTTTACAAATTTTCTTTCTATATTTTTTGTTGATTAATAATATCAACAATAATAAACTGTTACAAACACACATTCCTAGCAACCTACCTCTACTAATTGTAAATTAGATGATCAGGAACCATTTCAATAGCATTTACCATTATATTTCAAAAAAAATGAACTCACTCATGGAGAAATTTCAGTTACGTGATATTCGTTCAATATTTGATTGATTTATTTGAATAATTAACATCTTAAAACACGTATTTTGTGAAGTCAGCACATATAAACAATTACAACTTTCGTTAACTCTACCTAACAAAGGACATTTAGCGACTGAGCGAGGTTGCAGGTTGCGGTTGCGGATGCGGTGGAATACTTTCATTTCTGTATCGGCGTTGCCAAGTTTATAATAGAAAGTAGATTATGTTCCCAGAACACAAAAGATTTAAAACTATGTATGTTAAATAAAGAAACAACAGGTACGACTTCTCTCTGATTAAATGTAAATATTATGTGGAACTATAAAAATATAATGAACGATGACAAAAGTATATTTATAATAGTCCAGTCATTCAACCGTTTGTGGTCCGAATTCTTACCCAATGAATCGATTTACGTAAAAATTTGACGGTAAATAGAAAATACCTCATAAAACAAAAGTGACATTGTGCCAACGTATGCTTTTTCATTGGGGGTGGAAACTGTAAAGTTATAAATAAGTACAAAAATCGATAGAGAATTGAATTTTAAGTAAAAAATGTTTCATGCAATTTTTTTCATAAGTCAATACTTTCTGAGCTATTCGCAATTGAAAATGTCGGTTTTTCATTAAAAAAACCAAACGTATAACTTATAACCCCTTAATTTTACCAAAAAAATGGAAAGAAGCAAAATTGTAGCTCGTAAAAAAAAACTAAATAAATTTTTGTTATCAAAAATTCACAGAACATTTTTTATTGTACCATGAAAATCCTTTAAAATGAGCATTTGTTAAGGTCTGTAGCATAAAAATTAACGGAGGTATAGGAAAAATAAAATTTACTTTTTTTTAAGAAAAAGTAGATATTACAACCTATGCATTTACCTGAAAATTTAAAATTAACTTTAACAATTAGTTTTATTGGTGTGCCAACAATGTGAGAAAAAAAAATTTAATTTTTGAAAAAATCATGTTCGTTTTTAAATAATTCAAAAACTTTAAAAGTAAAGAAAAAAATAAATAAGTAAAAAAATTTATATTTTTTTCCAATGAATAATTTGTTTTTTTTTCATTATTGCAGGATGAAAATCAAAGATATCACAGTTTAATGTTTACAATTGGTTGCAAGTGCTACCTACCTGGAACCCTTTAAACCTATAAATCTTAAAAACAAAAAAATTAAAAACATTCAAACTTTTTAAGATTTATAGCCATTAAAATTACGCGTAAAATGATTTTTGAATTGACTTGATCGCTTTATAATTAAGAAACTAATCGTCAAAAAACCACCAGCATTTTTTTCGATAACATTTTTGGAACGTGGGTATACTTAAATTCGGAGCGTTCACTTACATTAATTCACAAAATATACCTTCTCGTAAGTAACTGATAAATCTGAGCAAATTGAGCAGATGTAAGTTATTGCAATAAAATTTTTTGTTACCTTTTAAACTGTTTTTTTTTTTAATTTTGTCACAAAGGGTGGTTTTTAACGATAGAATATTGCATTAATATATAAATGATATAATCAACTATTTTTATATTTAAACTTAATCATTATATGCGACATAAAAACATTTTAAAACATTCAGAACTTTTTGTTTTTAAAAATTTCCATCGAGGGTGGTTTTTAAGGGTTGAAATATTATAATGATACGTAAATTATATGATAAACTATAAACATATTTTAATTTATCACATATCAACCATTAAAATCTGTTTAGATGCCGAAAAATCTTTTTTTTTTCTAATTTCAATGTAAGGGGTGGTTTTTGGGGATAACTTATAGGGTTGAAACATTATAACATATTGTAAACTATAGTAGAATATTTAAAAAGTATTAATACTTCATGTTCAAACATATTTTTAAACTAAAAAACGTTATCATATTACTTTTTTCATTTTTCATCATAAGGGGTTGTTTTCACCCCTTTAAAATAAAAAGCATACCTTAGGTATATGTCACTTTTGATCTAGAGGATATAATAAACTTAAATCCAAATTTTTTTGAAAATCGGTTCATTTTTGAGTTAAATGACTGGACTGTAAATGTTTGCAATAGTTTAGTAGCATAGACCTATTATCAGAGGAGACGGAACTATTTACTTTTAAACACGATCATACATCTCCACTTTTTGGTCAACTGTATCTTCATGATATGGCCTACTGGAATATGTTGTACTGTGATGTTGCCTGCTCTTCAGTTATGACAAGAGATTTGTGAATCGTCCATAGTATTTGATGATTATATTTGCAACAATATTATGACCACATTGCTATCTTTTATTAATATTTCATGAATTATAACAACCTGAATAATACAACCCATTTTATGGAATGTTGAACCATTGAACTATTTTATTCCGCTAGATCATAGAAATGTGTTGCTCAATAAGCGACAACGCCGCACGGCTTATCTGAATCGTTCCACGAGCAGAGATCCGTGCGTACTACAAAATCGGTTATTATAAGTAGCGCTGTTGCCGAAGGTGTTGCAAGGAGATTTTGGAGTATTATCAGTAATTTTCAGCATATTATTGGTAAAATTCAGAGAAATTTAGTGAAAGAAATGATTCATCATTGCCAAGTGTGTAAAAAAACCGGACTATTTAAGCCCCAGTGTTTATTTTCATAAGTAAGTTGGAACATCTCATTGTTTACTATATTTTCATCCAGTGGTGTAGCGATGACGATTTTAATATCAAAATTAACAGGTATTATTTTGAGGCGTAAAACACGAATCTGAAAAAACAATCGATGTGGAAATCAATACTTTTCGAGATATTCTCAAAAAAGGTCATTACCTATTTCCCTGTTATTCAGCAACACTTATTCAGTGGTATTATCCTTCTTTCGTTGTTATTTAAAGAGCCATATATCTTCCTGATCCATTTTATAGTAGTATTTTAAAAAAAAAATCTATACATCACCTCAAATTTAATCCAATCGAGAAATCAAGGAGCCAAGAAACTGAGTATAATATCTTAATCTCTGCCTTTAGGTTATTTAGCTGTTATTAAATAGTTCTGAACACTGAAATCACTTTACGCGGCTTCCACTGCTTGTGTCAGGATAAACGGAGCTTGCACGGACTGGTTTAACATCGAAAAAGGTGTGAGACAGGGATGTGTGGCTTCGCCATGGCTGTTTAACTTATACATAGACAATTGTTTAAAAGATCTGAAAAAAAGTGCGTATGGATTAAAAATGAATGATTTGATCGTCAAATGCCTTCTTTACGCCGATGATCAAGTCATATTAGCGTTATCTGAAGAGGAGTTGCAGGCGATGGTTAATGTTATGCATGATTCCCTGAAAATCAAAGGGATGAAAATATATGTGAGCAAAACGAAAGTAATGGTTTTTGAAAGAGAAGAAATCATGACAAACTGTGGGGTTTCGATTGAGGGAGAAAGAGTGGAACAAGTTAATGAATTTGTGTACTTGGGTTCAAAATTTACTAGAAATGGAAAGTATGACAGTGACATTGAGCGAAGGGTGTTGGCAGGAAAACAAATGAATGGGGCACTGCATAGCTTTATGAATAGCCAGAAAGTGTCAAAAAAGGCACGTCTGGCGGTGCATAGAGGTGTGTTGGTTCCTACACTTATGTATGGTAGTGAATGTTGGGTTTGGCAGAAGAAGCATGAAAATAGGATTAATGCTGCGGAGATGAGTAGTCTGAGAAGTATAGCCGGAGTGACTCGGTTGGATAAAGTTAAGAATAGTGAGGTAAGAAAACGCTGTGGTGTAAAAGAAGATGTGGTCACAAAAATAGATAAAGGAATGCTAAGATGGTTTGGACACGTAGAAAGGATGGATGAAGGAAGATTGACGAAACAAATTTATAAGGCGAGTGTGAATGGGCAAATCGGTAGAGGTCGACCTCGGAGAACATATCTCGATCAGATCAACATTGTTTTGAAGAAAGGCCAGGTCAAGAGTACCAACAACCGAAGAGCATGTATGAGAGCACTGATGAAAGTAGAGGAAGCAAAAGATGTGTGTACGAACCGTAGCAAGTGAAAGGAAGTGGTATCTGCCTACCCCTATGGGAAAAAGGCGTGACTTTATGTATGTATGTATGAACACTAAAATTAAAATTTAAAATACGTTACATTTTATTTGTACAATAATAATTATTTAAATTTTTTTTTCATTTTAGACGGTTAGGTAAAATTATTTAAAATTCTTTTTCAGTACTTTAATTTGATAAAATAATTTAGTTTAACGGGTATTAGTAAAACTTTCCGTTACACAATTAGCAGCCCTTGAGTTGGAATAATCAATTTTATAAAAGTAACTTATAACATTACACAAAGTGGCTTTAGAAAGAAAACTTTAACATAACACAAAATTGTTGCCCAACATTTGGGGAATTAGAAAGTTTTTTAAAATTGGCACTTCACTTTTGTAACTTTAGAAAAACATTTTAGTTAGGGTAACACAATTTGGCGCCCAACTTTTGGGGTTTAGAAAAATACTTTTAGTAGGCTACCACACTTTAATTTGATAAAAAACAGAGTATCAATTATTTATAAATATATTCTCATAAAAAACTAAATATTACCCGATAGATATATTCTCATTTTAAACAAACAGCACGTCACTGATTACAAGCGTGACCGTAACTCCACAATGTTACAGCGTTGCCAGCACGAGGACGGGAAAAAGAGAATCGATTGGTATTCTTTGTCATACTCATGGCCACTCTCGTGTAATCATTGCGACAAAACAGAGTTTTATGAATGGAATGTTGCGTCTCCTCTGGACAATAGGTCTATGTTTAGTAGGTATCTAAATATAAGTAGATAAAAAAATTTAATTGAGACATCCTCGTGCATCTAAATATCCCAACAAAATGCCAAATGTTGCATTATAAATTGAGCAAGTTAATTTCTTGTTTAATGCCCACTTAAATTTTTGATAAAAAAAATCAAATTCGGTTTAACAAAAGATCCCAAGCATTAATGTCTTATTACGATAAAACACATCTTACGAACGTGAAAACATAAACTTCTGGACAAAATTAACGCAACATATTATATTATGTATATTGCTAAGTATACAGGGTGTGGCGCGAAAAATTTTGATTAACAGTAATGGCGGATACAGTTATGTTAAAAATCTGAAATAACGAAGCTGTAGGTTTTGGATGACGCTGATTTCAAATATAATGTCCTAAATGTGGCACTTTCGGTTATACCGGAAGTAGACGTCAACTTTGTTATTTTAAATTGAACCTAATATTTTTTATTTTATATTCAAATTCTACATAAAATTTAAGATAAAATTTGTGCACAATGTCCCATACTAAAAGTGAAGTATTTTCGAGATATTTCGATTTTTTTCAAGATTTTGAAAAAATCCTAGTCCACATTGAATAACGATATCTCTATTAATAACGAAGCTAGTGACGTGAAATTGTAACCAATAAACAACAAGCGCTTGCCCGTTAACTCCATATGTCCAACTCATTGATATTTCATACGGGGTGTTTTAAACTTAGCCGCCAACATGCACAATTCAAATAATTTATAAGTTACTTTAAATAGAATACTGTATTTGATTACATTTTCCGCTGTATTTTTTTTTAAAAATTCGTTTGATATCGATATTTCGTATACCTAAATCCAACCACTTTTGAGATATATCATTATCTTAGTTAAAACATAACACAACACTTAATTATTTCAACATTAGTAACGGGTATGATGCAGGTTACAAAAAATGTGCGTAGAGGTTCAAAAAGCAGTGTCAGAAAAGAAGAAAGCCTGGCTGGATTGGCTAGCTACAAAAGCCAATCAAAGAACGCAAAGGGCAACGATTGAGGATGTAAATAAGGCAAAGAATGAGTATAAAAGGTTAAAAGGTGTGGCAAAAGAGGTTGTGACAAAAAAGAAGGAAAGTGATAAAAATGAATTTGATTGAAGGTTATCTGACGATTTCCAAAACAATATTAAACTCTTCTGGAAGTCTATAAGAACAGCCAGAGGTAAAAATACTACCTCGCAATTGGAAAGAATCAGAAACTAAGATGGTAGTATGGTAAAAGGAGAGGAATGCGTATTAAAGAGATGAAAGGAATACTTCAAAAGTTTATTTGAGAAAGAGGATACACAAGTACAGGCTCCATTCGGAGACATGAGTGAAAGTTGCAATAAAAGTGAAATTACTACGACAGAAATTGTGGAAGCGTTAAACAGTATGAAATTGGGTAAAGCTGCTGGGTATGACAGGATAACAGTTAAAATGCTGAAGGCTGGACAAAACGTGGTAAGTAGTCTACTGGACCGCCTTTTCAACCTTTGTTGGAGAAGTGGTAGCGTACCAGACGACTGGTGCAAGGCCGTTATCGTGCCGCTTTACTAGGGAAAAGGTTCGCAGCAGGACTGTAAGAACTACCGAGGTATTAGTTTACTCAGCATAGTCAGCAAACTGTACGCAAAGATATTAGTTATAACGGCCTTGCTTTAATGGGTTATTTAAAAAAGAATTATATCTTTTTTAAATTTAAATTTTAAAATTAATTATTACTGACTAAATAATTTTTTTTTCTGTGACAGGAAAAACGTTTAAAATTTTATCTCTGTTGACAGGTAGAGATTGTAGATTGTAGAGGGGGTCGTGAAGGCTGCGCATCCTCTCAAGCACATTGATCTATAAGATCTTTTGTGCTTCTTCTTCTTCTGCACTTCAAGGATTAGGCTTGCAGCCTTTTCCGTCTTCCATTCTAGCCATCTTCTTCTGGGTCTCCCAATGTCTCTTCTTCCTCGTGATCTGTAGTTTACCACTTGTTTGACCAATCTGTCTTCGTTCATTCTTTCAATGTGTTGTCTCCATCTTTTGTGCATAACCCTTAATCTATTTGAGGCCCGAAATTCCGAGACTTCGAGCAAAATTTCTAATGATTAATGTAATAATTTGTAAGTAATTCAAAAATTGATACATGTTTTATCTTAAATGTTCAAACTGTAGCCCTTGCTGTATTTGACAGTAGCCCAAATGTTGTACACAATTTTGTTGAAACATGTTTATAGTTTCTTAAGAAATATTGTTACTTTCTGTTCAAATTATCTCATTAAATTCTTTAATATTTGCTGGTTTCGTTTTATAAACAACATTCTTCAGATGGCTTCACATAAAATTATGAAAAGGATTAAAGTCTGGTGACCTCGCTGGCCATTCAATATATCCACGTCTACCAATCCACCTATACTTCCAGTTATACTTGTCAGACTAATCATCTGCGCAGCATTAATCCTATTTTCATGCTTCTTCTGCCAAACCCAACATTCACTACCATACATAAGTGTAGGAACCAACACACCTCTATGCAGTGCCCCATTCATTTGTTTTTCTGCCAACACCCTTCGCTCAATCTCACTGTCATACTTTTCATATCTTGTAAACTGTTGGAAATCAGTACTTCCAACTGTGCAATTTCTCTTTGAGAAATTCCTTGATTTTTAAAACTACTTGGTACGGCTCTGACGCCGACAAAAATCAACTAAAAGTCACGCATTCATTACGTGGAAATTATCTTTCGTATAAACAAGAAATCCCGTGCAATTTAGAACACGTGCACTTATTATTTCTTCCAGAATATTTCAATATCGTCGCGCGCATACGATCACGTGATAAAACACGGTTTGCAAAGCCATGTCTGACCGGGCTTCCCTCTCTCATCCTCTTTCGCATTCCGAACTTCAAGCAATGCAGAGCACAGCGCTTCGCTCCCGATGTCGCATATCATCAGCCGAGGTATAACCTCTAGCGTTCAGAGCAATACTTTAAAAAACCATATGGTAAAATGCACATAACTATAATTAAGTAAAATACATTAAACAAAAGCTAGCAACCAGTGAAATTATTCTGAAGATACAGAAGTCTTTAAACTGTAAGCACGTAAGGCACGTCTGGCGGTGCATAGAGGTGTGTTGGTTCCTACACTTATGTATGGTAGTGAATGTTGGGTTTGGCAGAAGAAGCATGAAAATAGGATTAATGCTGCGGAGATGAGTAGTCTGAGAAGTATAGCCGGAGTGACTCGGTTGGATAAAGTAAAGAATAGTGAGATAAGAAAACGCTGTGGTGTAAAAAAAGGTGTGGTTACAAAGATAGATAAAGAAATGCTTAGAATGTTTGGACACGTAGAAAGGATGGATGAAGGAAGATTGACGAAACAAATTTATAAGGCGAATGTGAATGGTACAATTAGGTAGAGGTCGACCTCGGAGAACATATCTCGATCAGATCAACATTGTTTTGAAGAAAGGCCAGGTAAAGAGTACCAACAACCGACGAGCATGTATGAGAGCACTGATAAAAGTAGAGAAAACAAAAAAAGTGTGTAAGAACCGTAGCAAATGGAAGGAAGTGGTCTCTGCCTACCCCTATGGGAGAAAGGCGTGACTTTATGTATTTATGTATGTAGTACAACAGCCTACCAGTTTAAAACTTCAAATTTCACTTTGTTAATGTTCTGACTATTATTTTGTAATATTTTTTCAATATAACATTGTACTTTTTCTCGTCACAAAAAAAAATAGGAAATAGGAAAAATATTAGATTTTAGCTCTCGGTTTTTGCCTCCCTCCGCTTTACCTCGGGAGACAACACAACTTCGAGCTAAAATCTAAAAAAAATTTCCATTGTTTATTTAAAAATTATTATAATACCTAATATAAAAAAAAATTATCTAATTATTTACAAATAATGGTAAATTCCAAGACTCGATGGTTTATTTATTTTTATTGTGGACGTAATATTTTTTAAACAATGTAGCATGTTTTACACTTATTTAATAAATAAAAAACAATGTAAGTGTTATTTGTTATTGTTTTAAATTTTGGGTAGTGTGTTAATTCTTTATATTTTATCATTTAATTTAAAATTTTTAAAAAATACAAATTATATTATTTGTCATTTTGACAATATAATACCTACTGATTTTGGTGTTGATGGCTGTGTTAAAAGACTGAATATTATCATTGGTGGTTATCAATTTATGTCACCTTCATCTTAATTATGTCATTATTATAGTGGGAATAAATCTCTTGTGATTATTCTCGGGAATAATCACTGTGGCATTTATTTGCATAGCAAGTGTCAGATAGTTGTCAAAATAATTACCTAATTGTGTCAACGCGATATATAAAATGGGTAAAAATTCTCGGTTTAGTACCTTTTCTGATGCAGATATAACAAAAAAGATTTTAGAAACTACATCGAAAAATACTCTAATAAGTAATCAGTCTATATGGAGACAATTTAAGACCTTCACCAAAGAAAGAAATTATATTCTGGATCAATCTACTACAACAGCTACTCTGGCATTTATTTTGAAAGATTGGGCTTATCACATGAAAAGAAAAGACGGAAATGATTATAAAGAAGCAGTAATAAAGACAATGTGGAATAAAACGGCAAAATTAGTTCAAGAACTTTACTTTAATAAGTATAACAGGTCCTTTGATCCTTTCCATGATATAGAATTCAAAAATACTCGGAATGCAAGAGATGCAAAAAGAAAATTTTTACAAAAACATCCTGAAAAGCACAAACAAAGTTCTGTGGCACTTTCTAATACAGAATTGTTGCAAATTTTTAACTATTGGGACGAAGATACACCTTGTGGATTGCAAAGAAAGTTTTTTCACGTTGCATCGTATGAACTAGCTTGGAGGGGAGGAGAAGCAGAAGCTGCGAAATGTTTAGTTCATTATTTTAAAAAAGAAACCGACATAATAAGATTGAATACTGGCCGCATTGAATACAATCCCATCTTTACAAAAACTGCACAGGCTGGAGCACAAAGGTGCGCTAATAGTAAATGGTTGACTCCAAACATAAATAACCCAGATATTTGCCGTGTTCGTCTTTTTGAAAAACTAATGGGTAAACGTGCAGAAGAATTAAATACATACTTTATTTTTAACATAAGACCAATTGAACTGCAAGAATTAATGGAAATAATAAATAATGTGACGAGATCTGCCTTTTTCTAGTCCTCCCGATATATTCAACGACCAGGATAGGATAGTTTTCGCGTCCCACAGTAGTAAAGAAAATTATTTAGCCTAGTTTATTAACATTTAAGACATTTTAAAGAAAGGCCAGGTCAAGAGTACCATTAACCGACGGTCATGTATGAGAGCTTTGATGAAAGTAGAAGAAGCAAAAGATGTGTGTAAGCGAGTGGAAGGAGGTGGTCTTTGCCTACCCCTACGGGAAAAAGGCATGACTATATATATGATGTATGTTCTTTTTCTTCTAGTGCCTATTCGCTTCGAATATTAGCGACCATTCTGGCTATGATGACCTTGTTGACTGCTGCTTTAAACAGTTCTATGGTTGTTTTTGAATACCATGTCCTTAAGGTACCCCTACACGGTCAATCATGAATGACAGTCTGACTGATTAATCAGACTGTCAATTCTAGCTTCAATCTTGAAGCCCCTACACGTATCATTCATACTGACAGTCTGATTGAAGTAATTTAGCTCAGTTGACATTAAAACACCAAACAGAGCGGAATGTCTCTCAAAGAAAAGGCTTGTTTGGCCATTATACTTGCATTGGGCACCAGAAAACCTGTGAAACGGAGAGTGTGGATGAAGGAATGGTTAAAAAAAGTAACCAGTATAGCCATTTAAGATTGCTTCGTGAGATATCAGCAAGCAGTGCTGACGATTATAAAAACTACTATCGTATGGATGAAAATCTTTTTGACATGTTGATCTCCATGTTGTCACCACATATATCCCGGATGAATACAGTTATGAGAGATCCAATAACAGTCCGTGAGAGATTAGCGGTCACCTTAAGATTTCTTGCGACTGGAAGATATTTCGAAGATTTAAAATTTTCATTTTCGGCTCCTGCTCCACTTCTCGATGAGCTTTTTATTTTTTTCAGCTCACGTCTAAAATTTGAACGTAGTATGTTCAATTTTTTAGTGACGTCCTTCACTGTGGCATTTGGCTTCATTTCTTGGAATATAACAAGAAGTTTTTCCAATGCCATATTCTTCTTGTACGTATTGGAATAACTCGGATGTGCTTTGTTCCATAGTTCCGGGAAAGATTCATAAACTTCAATGAATCTTTGCAGGTAATCGCGATCACCGGCACTTGTTGGTAACTCGCCGAAAGCATCGGTTTCACAGCGCTCGTTCTCCATGATAGCATTAACAAGACTGAAGAAAAGAATGACGGAATCCCTAGACCATCAGTCAGATTGACAGTCTCCCCTCCACTTACCGTGATTGAAGCTCGGATTTCAAAATATTTGGAAATCCGTCAGTCCAATCATCATTCCATCAGTCTTGACCCTACACCATCAATCGGATTGTCATTCTTCGCTGTGACTGACAATCCGATTGATCGTGTAGGGGTACCTTTAGGTTCTTGAGCCATGATATCCTTCTTTTTCCGGGCCCTCTCTTTCCAAACACTTTTCCTTGGAGGATGGATTTTAAGAGTTTGTATTTGTTGGCATTTCTCATTATATGTCCGAGATATTCCAGTTTCCTTCTCTTAATCGTTTTCATCACCTCTTGTTCCTCCCCCATTCTTTTCAGTATTGTTTCGTTGGTCACTCTATCTACCCATGATATTCTAATGATCCTTCTGTATAGCCACATCTCGAAGGCTTCGAGCTTCTTTTGTGTTGCTTCGATCAATGTTCAGGATTCCATGCCATAGTACAATATGCTTTTTCTATTCTACATCTGATCTCTTGTGAGTGGTCCCGCTGTTCGTTTATTAAGGTTCCCAGGTAGACAAGTTTGGATACCCGTTCTGTTGGTATATTTTTAATAAATAGTTGGCAATTTTCTTTCTTCTATGTCACGATAACCAAAAAATTATGTACCTGCCGTCAAATATCAACAAACGACACCGCCGCATGAATGACTCGTTCTAGGTGGTTGCGGTCAAGAAACTTTCGTACTAGTTTTATTTACGGTGTGTTTTGTTGATCTGTTACCATGGTTACCTATTGGTATTGTGTCGGTCTAATCAGAGGGCTGGAAAAATCGTGTTAGTGGTGATGAAAGTTGTAGTGACAGTGAAACATCATTTTTGAAGGTAATTTAGACAAGAGAGTTGCTCAATTGTTCGTTTTTCAAGTACAATTTTTTTTTGTTGATACGAAAAGGATGTTGTGGTGTTTTTTTTTTTAAAAATTAGTAAATATTCGGCAGCGTAAAATCAATAAACAGAGATGACTGTGTTAATCCACTGGGTTTATTTATTCTGTCATATTTATTGGGTTTGTTTTAATTATTTACATAACATGCTAGTCTACGTCATGTATATAATACTTGGATATAATATAATATAATATAATATCATGGATATAATACTTGTAGCTTTTTGTATACTTATTAGTATTGTATATTTTTTATAAAGTTAAATATTTTACTTAAGTTTTTACTATTTATGTTGAGTCATAAGAAGTATTTCACGTTTTGGTGCAAAAGATATAGGTATTATATATAGGGTGATTTTAAATTCGATGTAGATATTTTAAGAACGTGTTTCTGCGATCAAAATAAGACTTTTTTTTTCAAATAAACATGTGTGCTAAAATGCATCCCCTCCAAACTACAGCTACTGTAAATTGCGTATAAAGAACGATTATTTGAAATTGTGACTATAATAACGGATTTAATCTTTTAAAAATTGGAATACCACCATTTTTTAGGAACTCTATACATTTCATGCTTTAAAAATTGGGTAAGCTCATTTTTGAGGAGGAGGGTCGACACTTTTATTATTATTGGCCCAAATTTTATGTTTAAAAAGCGAAACTCAAAATTTAAACAGCACAATATTTTTGGCCAACAACAAATCTAAAAATTCGGTGTCTTTCAATTTTTTGATAAAGGTAACCGTTCGCCAGAAAATCACAATCAACGCAAGGGCGGAATTCTAACAATATCAAACTATCAAAACATTTATAATTAAACAATAATTACTCTTTCAGCAAATTTTTTTTTTCGGTGTTTAGTGTGGGTTGAAGAAAACACTATTGTTTTCTTGCCAACGTTTCGAGTTTAATTAAATTCATCCTCAGGGCTCTGTAACAATGGTTTCTCAAATAATAAAATGGTTTATACTGGTCACGATATATGCATTGGCGATTTTGTATTATCGTTTGAAAGGTACTCATCAGAAGCAGTTTTTTTCCTAGTTAAAATCTTATTAATTTTAAGGATTTTAAGTCGAAAAAATCTTCTTTTGATGGGTACCGTCCAAACATTGTTACAAAATCGTCAATTATAATAATACATCGTGGCAAGTAATACTATTTTTGATGTGTAACATATTTGCTCTCGCTTTCTTGCATGTGTAACATCTTTCCTCTTGCTTACTCGCAATTTGTGGGAGTGATTTCGTGAAATGTGTAACAGTAACAGGAAGTAGTGGAGGCCCGCGCTATTTGATTTGACGAATGAGCGCGCGGTCAGAGTTGGCCGTCAGATAGACGTCAACCAATTTTCCGAGAGTGTTGTGTATAAGGTTTGCTGTTATATGCGTAAACAATATAACTAAATATTTACTGTTGATAATAAGTCTCAAGTGCAGATCATTGATAAAAAATTCAAGTAATTAATAATAAATAATTATTCGAGGTTGGTTTCTGTCACTGTCAGTGTCAAATAAATAAAATAGAATTTTAATTAAAAAGAATTTATGTTTGTTATGAAAATTTAAATAATACCTGACCCATTTTTTTCGGAATATAATTTTAAAATTGCTTATTACTGAGGTGAGATGTCAAATGTTACACATCATATGCGACTACTGTAAAGTTTGCTCGTTTTATTATTTTATTATTATTCTTGGCTAGAGGCCAAAAGGTCCACTGCGCTTTCGTAGACTTGGAAAGGCCTATGACAGAGTGGTAAAGAGTAAATTGTGGTCGACATTGTCTATGTATGGGGTGAGCGGTAGTTAAATACGAGCACTGAAATCACTTTACGGGGATTCCGGCTTGTATCAGGATAAACGTACTGGGTTTAACATAAAAAATGTGTTAGACAGGTATGTGTGGCTTCGCCATAGCTGTTTAACTAATACATAGACAATTGTTTAAAATATTTGAAAGAGAGTGCGTATGGATTAAGAATGAATGATTTAATCGCCAAATGCCTTCTTTACGCCGATGATCAGGTCATATTAGCGTAATCTGAAGAGGCGATGATTAATATTATGCATGATACCCTAAAAATCAAAGCGATAAATGTAAGCAAAACGAAAGTAATGGTTTTTGAAAGAGAAGAAAGCATGACAAATTGCGAGGTACTGATTGAAGAAGGAAGAGTGAAACAAGTAAATGAATTTGTATACTTGAATTCAAAGTTTACGAAAGACGCAAGTATGACTGTGACATTGAGCGAAGAGTGTTGGCTCGGAAACAAATGAATAGGGCTCTGCATAACTTTCTAAGCAGGCAGAACGCGTCAAAAAAGGCACGCCTGACTGTGCATAGAGGACTGCTGGTTCCTATACTTATGTATGGTAGTGAATGTTTGGTTTTGCAGAAGAATCATTTAAATAATATTAATGCTGTGAAAATGAGTAGTCTAAAAAGCATAGCCAGTGTGACTCGGTTGGATAAAGTTAAGAATAGTGAGATAAGAAAACGCTGTGGTGTAAAAGAAGATGTGGTTATAAAGATAGAAAAAAAAATGTTTGGATGGTTTGCACACGTAGAGAGGATGGATAAAGGAAGGTTGACGAAACAGATTGCAAGGCGACTGTGAATGGGCTAGTCGGTAGAGGTCGACCTCAGCGAACATATCCCGATTAGATCGACATTGTTTTGAATAAAGGCCAGATCAAGAGTACCAACAACCGACGAGCATGTATGAGAGCACTGATGAAAGTGGAGGAAGAAAAATATGTGTGTAAGAACCGTAGCAAGTGGAAGAAAGTGGTCTCTGCCTACCACTATGGGAAAAATTCGTGACTACATGCATGTACGTATGTATTTGTAAAACTATTGTTACGGAGCCCCGAGGATGAATTTAATTTAATTCGAAACGTAGGCAAGAAACCAACAGTTTTTTCTTCACTTTACACTGATACCAAGTCCAACTAAGCTTCGAAAAAATAATTAATTGTTTCATTATAAATGTTTTGTTACTTTTATATTGTGAGTATACCGCCCTTGCGTTGATTACGATTTTCTGGCGAACAGTTAATTTTATCAAAAAAATGAATGGGACAGAATTGTTAGATTTGTTCATGGCCAACAAGATCATACTCTTTGAATTTGGAGTTTCCTTTTAAAAGCATAAAATTTGAGCCAATAAAAGTGTGGACCTTCCTCCACCAACTTCTCCAAAAATTAATATAACTTTTGAAGCAAAATTTTGAATTTAATTTTGAATCAACCTGTATATACACACATTCCCTCTTGATTTGATTAATTTACGAAGAGAAATATTTCAACTAGTTTTTTTTTTCAAGGCGTCAAAATTCAATAATGTAACATGCACCAAATCAGTAGACAGCGATGGCTGTTATTCCTGTCTTTTTTGCTTTACCAAATTTCTGACGTGCAAAACGGTTTCGCCTGCTTGAGCAATCCCTGCATACACGGAGTATGTTTGGACGACCTGAGTTCCACGTATTTTTGCTATTGCATCGATGGTTATACAGGGATACAGTGTCAAACCAATTGGAATGAATGCTGGTCGTCTCCTTGTAAAAATGGGGGAATGTGTATCGACGGAATCGCAATGTTTACTTGTTCCTGTCCACCGGGATATTCAGGTAAAGGTTTTTTTTAAAAATTCGACAAAAAAAACCAAAATGTCCAAAAAAAAATGTTTTACGCGCGGCGCCAAAAATAAAATTTTTCGTTTCGTTTTATCTGCATTATTCTTTACTTTAAATCACTTTTCTTTTGGTGTATTATATAATTTAATTTTATATTTTTTGTTCGTTCTGCAGTATGAATTAAATAGTTTTCATTTCAAATATAAACGTTTATGCGCCATTTGTGTAGGTTGCTCTCATTGGTGTGAGGCAGTGTGACGTGCTAGTCCCTACGCTCGAATCGACTTTGAGCTGACCAATCGTAGGTACATACCTGTTTATTTTACTTATTTATTTTATCATCGCCACAGATTAACTACACACAGATGCGAAACCCGGCGAAAGATCAAAGGATTTTATAATTTATGTATGGACATTTAAACGGGTTTGATTACATTGTTGCCACTATCGTTGCTTAAATTATTTAATAACGTTTCTGCGTGATCGAGGGTTACGTCCGAACATCCCGAACGCACAAGAAAGCTCTTTAAATACACACGAAGACATTTAAATTGGTTTAAATGTTTATCTCTCTCGCCGCAACACTTTCATCCTCAACTTTCGCATCTGTCTGTCCGTAATCTGTAAAAATGAATACCTTGTTGGGTAAATTAGCACAAACATACAAAAGCTGATGACAAATAACTTTAATAACACTACACAATGCTGTCAGCAAAGCGTATACCTATAATAGAAACAGAGACAGATAGTGTTAGGGACTATTACGTCATAGCACCACCGACCTGATTCTGACATTTTTTAATTTAAAATTAATATACTAATTTATGCCTTCTTTACGCCGATGATCAAGTCATATTAGCATCATCTGAAGAGTAATTCCAGGCGATGATTAATGTTATGCATGATGCCCTGAAATCAAAATAAATGTAAGTAAAAGGAAAGTAATGGTTTTTGAAAAAGAAAAAAGCATGCCAAACTGTGAAGTTTCGATTGAGGAAGAAAGAGTGAAACAAGTAAATGAATTTGTGTACTTGGGTTCAAAGTTTACGAGAGATGGAAAGTATGACAGTGACATTAAGCGAAGGGTGTTGGCAGAAAAGCAAATTAATGGGGCACTGCATAGCCTTATAAGTAGCCAGGAAGTGTCAAAAAACGCACGTCTGGCTGTGCATAGAGGTGTGTTGATTCCTACACTTATGTATGGTAGTAAATGTTGGGTTTTGCAAAAGAATCATTTAAATAATATTAATGCTGTGAAAATGAGTAGTCTAAAAAGCATAGCCAGTGTGACTCGACTGGATAAAGTTAAGAATAGTGAGATAAGAAAACGCTGTGGTGTAAAAGAAGATGTGGTTACAAAGATAGATAAACGAATGCTTAGATGGTTTGGACACGTAGAAAGGATAGATGAAGGAAGATTGACGAAACAAATTTATAAGGCGAGTGTTAATGGACAAGTCGGTAGAGGTCGACCTCGGCGAGCATATCTCGATTAGATCAACATTGTTTTGAAGAAAGGCCAGGTCAAGAGTAACAACCGACGAGCATGTATGAGAGCACTGAAGAAAGTAGAGGAAGCAAAAGATGTGTGTAAGAACCGTAGCAAGTGGAAGGAAGTAGTCTCTGCCTACCCCTACCGAAAAAAGGCGTGATTATATGTATGTATGTACTGATTTCAAAACGCTGAAAAATCCATTTGCTTAATTTTGGCTTATGATATTCTTTGTACACTGAACCAGCATAATTATTTATTAGTTAAAAGAGGTTTCGAATGATATTATCACTTGGTGGTCTTCCCGATTGTGGCAATTAAGAGTTTTATTATGTATACGAAGTCGTTTTGGTCACGATAAATTCATTTTTATGGCAATGTGCAATCCAAAAATACAATTATTTCAAAATAACCTTGATCATTGCTCTTACAAGATAAAAAAATTGTGAACAATTAGACTTGACCTGTAATATTACAAACATTTAACATAATTAATTAATTTTAAAATTGAATGACGAACTAACCGCAATATAAACTACAGGTAAAAACAATTTTAAAAACTAGCGACATCTATAGAACAATGTTGTAATTATAAAAACTTCAAATAAAATGTGAAAAATCAATGAAACAAGTATAACAGAAAACTTTCGCCTTAGTAGTTAGTAATAACGCTCTCTCTCATAGATGGCAGCAGATACATTAAAAATAACTAATGGTCGTATAACAATAAAGACGATGTAAAAAAATGTTTTCGTTGTGCTTTTCGCCAATTGAACGGTTATAACTAGCATCGTTTGAAATGTTTTGCGTAGTAGTACATACAACAGTCATTTGGTAGTTCTACGCGAAAAGTTTTTCGGGAATTTTGAAAATGGGTAATTTTATGGATGTCGATGAGCTCTTTCCGAATTTCAACTTTGCCACCTTGTATATTTGCCGCTCGCGCCGCCATATTGAAAAAATGACGCCTAAAAGCAGTTTTTTGAAATTATTTCCTTTCCGACTCATTTCACGATAAAAACGTTAATATACAAAATAAAACTAGGAAAAATTTCCTACAATTTATGTTTGTTATTTATGTTCTGTCGCAAAATCAATAGAGCGCCGCAAAATGTAGTTCAACACGCTTTTTGGTTAACCACCATGTTGAGGTAGAGTAAGCGGCACGTTTTTTTTTTATCGTAGTATCCCATATTTCCATATTATCCGCGATGGGATTATCAGTTTAATCGCAATTCTTTTTGTTCTCGATTTCATCATACGGTTGCTTGAAAATAGTCTCAGTTCTTCCTATTTATCTTGTAATGGAACTTGTGAGTTATCTCAGGTACCACGACAATTCGTGCATATATTGTAGCACCATTAACCCAGCCTTTTTGCACCCACAGGCTTTTTGACACATCTTCTTGCATTTACAAGAAATAAGTTTTACAAGCTTTTCAGAGTCAAGGGATCGAGTGTCTTCTTATTCTTCATAGATTTTAGGCGAGTCGCCTCTTCAATTATCATCCACTTGCGTGAGGCTGTCGCTCCATCGTTTCCTGGAGCGGCCAACGTGTCTTCGTCCCAATGGGGATTGTCGCGAGCAATTCTCACAAGTCTGCGGTTGTCCGTTCTGCCTGTGTTCGTTCCATTCCTTCTTCCTGTTAGCTACCCAGTCATTGATGTTCCCGACCTTAAAGGCTGTTCTGATATTCTCGCTTCTCTCTCTATCCAGCAGTGTCTTTCCAGTGATTCTACAGACTATCTTTATCTCAGCTGTCTCTAGAAGTCTTTTAATTTTCGCTGTTTCTGGCCTGGTTTCTGCGGTATATGTCATCACCGGCCTCACGACGGTTTTGTAGATCCTCGATTTAGTGTCCGTTCCCATACTCTTATTTCACCATATTGTATTCAGACAGCCAGCTATTCTGATTGCTTTTGTTGTTTGATCTTTCACCACTTCTTCAATATCACCAAAGCCGGAAAAAGTTCTATACCAAGGTAGATAAATTTCATTTGTTACTCGATTACTTTACCGTCAAGCTCAAGTTTACATCTTAGAGGGATTTTTGATGTTGTTAAGCACTTTGTTTCGGTCGGTGATATTTCCATGTTTAGAGACTTGGCTGTTAGGTTGAATAAATGTAATAACCTTTGTAAGTCATCTTCATTTTCTGCAATGAGAGCGACATCGTCAACATAACACACTATTTTGATTTCTGCATCCCCCATTTTGTATCCCTTTAGTCCTCGAACACTTCGAATAATTTCTTTCATTATTAAATTGAAAAGAGTAGGATACCGCTACCCGCTGGTATTGGTTCTGTGAGGGCTCCTTCTATTTGTGCTCGTATTTTATTGTTTGTGTATATGTTCTCTATGGTTTTGGTGAGATTGTAAGGGATTTGCCTTTTGTAAAGGAGATGCAGGACGCCTTTCAGCTGAACACGGTCAAATGCTCTAGTTAGATCGACAAAACATACAAACGCTGGTTTGTTGTATTTAATCGATTTCTCCATTATTTGTTTTATTACGAATACGGCGTCTGTGCAAGATCTTGCCGACCTGAATCCCTGTTGTTCGTCCGCCAACGATGTAACATTGTTGATTTCGTTCGTCATTACTTTAGTTGTTAGTTTTAGAGCAGTGCTTAGAAGGTTTATTTCTCTATAATTTGATGATATTTTTTTGTTCCCTTTTTTGAACATTATAATAGTGGGATTGGAACAACGTTTTGATGATACTGCTTCATAAAAAAGGAGATTCTACAGACATAGCCAACTATCGTCCAATCAGCTTACTCTCTCAAGCTTTTCACAAGAATAATAACCAACAGACTAGAAAAAAAGCTTGATTTTTACCAATCTCTCTATAATAGACCGTTGGTTCTGATCTTCGTGGACTTTCTGAAAGCATTTGACACTGTAGAACCAGACGCAATTCTCAAAGCTCTTAGTCAATGCCGCATTTACTACAGATATACTTTACTAATACACAATATATATAAAAATACAACAGCATGCGTGAGGTTACACAAAAACACAACTAAATTTTCACTCGAAAGAGGAGTTAGGCAAGAAGACTCTATGTCATCCAAACTTTTTATTACTGTCCTTGAATACGCGTTTAAACAGCTAAAATGGGAACAAAGAGGCATAAACATCGACGGTAAGAGATTAAACAACTTGCGTTTTGCCGACAAAATCGTGCTAATCGCTGACGATATACAAGAAGCCCAAGAAATGCTGACAACTAGCAAATGCCACCACAAAAGTAGGACTACAAATAAACACACAAAAGATAAAGATAATGACCAACCTAGTTCTCGGAGAAACTCTCACATTGGAAAGTCACAACATCGACGAAGTAAGAGAATATAGATATCTAGGCCATGACATAAAAATACACAGAGACAACCAAACGCAGGAGCTACAAAGACGAGTGGGGCTTGGATGGGCAGCCTATGGTGAGCTGAACGGAGTATTTAAGAGTGATATCCCGATCTGTTTAAAGCGTAAAATGTTTAATCAGTGTGTGCTCCCTGTCATGGCTTACGGAGCAGAGACGCTCACGCTAACAAGAGCGAGTGCAGAAAAACTTAGAATAACTCAACGTAAAATGGAACGCTCTATGCTGGGAATAAAACTATCAGATCGTGTTAGGAACATAGATATCCGCAAAGGAACAAAAGTGGAATACATAATAACAAGAATTGCGAAACTGAAGTGGCAGTATGCAGGACATGTAGCTAGACGCAATGATGATAGGTGGACGAAGAGATTATTGGAGTGGCGACTGCGAAATGACAAACGAAGTGTAGGAAGACCTCCCACAAGATGACATAAAAAGAATCGAAAGTCAGTGGATGAGTATGGCTCAAGATCGTAAACAATGAAAATGTAAAGGGGAGGCTTACGCCCAGCAGTGGACTACGATAGCTGGGTAAAGAAGAAGAAGAAGATAACAGTGGTGCTGGTTCGCCATTTATCTGCGATTTTGTGTTGGTATAAAATTTTCTGTATTAAAGTTGTTAATTCTTATGTTAGTCCTTGCCCGCCGTATTTGAGCAATTCGTTTTGTATACCGGATCGAGCGTGGTGAAAGGAATTAACCCGTTCTTGTTTCTTTTCCAACCTCACTCCCATACAACTGCTGAACCTGGTGACCGCTTCGGAACGAATGTTGTCGTGCTGCTGCTTCTGTTTGTGGTAGCTACGCAATATTAAATTTACTTTTGTATACTGAAAATTCACCTGGAAAAGCAGGTAAACTGAACTGAACTGACTGAACAATCAGGTCCGACTAACTATATGCAAGCATGCAAATTGGAGATAAATTTATAACTGCTTGGAAATAATTAATTGATGATAACATTCTGCGTCACATCAAAACATGCACAGAAACAGAAGCTCATCGAGTACTCGGTCATTCAAATTGGTCAATCACATTACAAGAACTTGATAAATTTATCTCAATTTTATATGCCGGAGATAAGTACGATTCCAAAAATGATTTATGAAGCAAAACTTGAGGTATAGCTTTTTTTTCAAAAACAATGTCAAGGAATCGATTCAAACTGACCATATTAATATTAAAAATGTTTTATGTTTTAAATAAATACATTGTCTTAGCAATCGCACTAAACAATCTAATATAATATAATATGTATTACTTGTCAGATACATTGTGTTTTTATGCTATGGCCAAGTCAATCTATTTATTTAAAACATAAAATATTTTTAATATTGATCTGGTCACTATAAAATGTTGTTAGGTTAGCTAATTACGTAATAACTTAAAAAAAAAGGACCCGTAGTAGGGACTGAATAAATTATCCGACATGTTTTAATCGTGAAATGAGTCGAATAGGAGATATCGTCAAAAAACTTATTATAGGCGCCATTTTTTCAATATGGCTGCACGAGTGGCAAATATACGAGGTGGCAAAGATAAATATCGGAAAGAGCACATCAAAATTTGTAAAATTACTCATTTTCAAAACTCCCGGTAAAATTTTCAGGTAACCTCTTTTTTTAGATCCGGATGACTATACTGTAGGTATATTTTTTTGTCAGTTGTTATTTAGTGAATTTTTTTATTAGGGAATAATCAACGCCTGTATTAAATATCCACTATTTATTCATAATATCGAAATCGCAAGATACACCAACATTGTAAAGAAAAAGTAACACTTTAAATGTTGATTAAATGTTGTGAATTTAAAATTTATTTTTGTCAAAGCAATTAATCGCATGTATTATTCCAAGGTGCACTTTGTGAACAAGATATCAACGAATGCGAAAGCAACCCTTGCCAAAATAATGGTACCTGTCTAGACGCACAAAATGGGTATACTTGCGACTGCCTACCAGGTTATTCAGGAATCCATTGCGAAGTGGACATCGCTGTTTGCAATGCCACAAACGAAACTCGATGCGCAAACGGAGGAGCATGTGAAGAAGGACCTGGAGAAACATTTACTTGCAAATGTCAGAACGGTAAGTTATAAAGACACTCGTACACATTTGTTAATGTGAAGTTCTTCTTCTTTTGGTGCCATATCAGGTCCTCCTGTTGTTGGCAATCACAATGGCGAGCTGTGCTCTGTCTTCGGCGATTCTGAAGAGTTGTTCTGCGCTTCGAATTCCGGTCCACTTCGGTAACTACGAGGCTTGTCTTCTACCAACTCCTCTGCGGCCACCTATCTTGCCCTTCTTTATAAGTTGAAGGATACGGTAATGATCACCCCTGAGTATGTGACTTAGATAGGACAGCTTTTGGCATTTTACTGTTATTAGTAGTTCGCGGACGGATTTTGCTCTATTTAAAACCGCTTCATTTGCCTGCTTGGCTACCCATGGGATTCGGAGCATACATCTATGTAGCCACATTTCAAATACTTCAAGACGATTAATGGTTGCTGCTTTTAAGATCCAAATCTCTGCCCCATACAACACTATAAACCATATGTAGCACTTGATCATTCTCTGTGAGGTTACAAAAATACTTACTATTAAACTGCGCAGACTGGTCTTGGGTTATTTTATTAATCTGGGAGAGTATATGAAAGTCAACATAAAATATATTTATTAAAGGAAAAAGCCCGCAACCATTTTTTAAAAATCCAATATTTTTTTCAAAAGTAAAAATTCCTTTTTGTCATTTTCAGACGCTTAATATTTATTTTTTATGCATACATACATAATATAGTCACTCTCTCTCCTCAGCCACTGTTCATCCACTCCTGGACATAGGCCCTTCCTAGTTCCTCTTCACGTGCCGTCTCCTCCTAGAAGGTTGGCTATCATCGTGGCGATTCTTGCTTTGGATGCGGCTGCTCGGAACAATTCCATTGAAGTACAGTGATACCACTCTCCTAAGTTCTTTAGCCATGAAGAGCGTCTTCTTCCCACACTTGGTTATTTTGAATTTTTCCTTATATTATTAGCTGTAACATGCGGTATCTTTCTTCATGACCCAGATAAGCAAGTTTTCCTATTTTTATTGTGTTCACTATTTCTGCCTCTTTACCTAATCGCCTCAATATCTCTGCGTTTGTTACCCGTTCTGTCCAAGAAACCCTAAGTATCTGTCTGTAGACCCACATTTCGAAAGTTTGGAGTCTATTTAAGTCATCTTTGACACTCAGGTATATTTTCCTCATGTTTGTAAACGGAGCTCTATCCTGACCTATTCTGTATATTATTTCTCGCAAATGTCCTCCAGTCTCGTTCAACATAGTACCCAGGTATTTGTACTCTCTCACTCTCTCAACCTCCTCATTGCGAATATAAAGACTTTTAGTTCCTTTCACTGATTCCTATTCTGGGTTTTCTGATACCAATTTCCACCTGCCGCCCTCCTTATATTATCCATCCATCGTAAGGGCGGTCTACCCCTATACTTCGCTTCGTCTCTCTCGGTCTCCATTTTGATTTTCTGCGTCCATCTATCGTTGTCCTGTCTTGCTACATGACCCGCCCATTGCCATTTCTTTTCTGCTATCCTTTCTATGTCTTAAGCATTTGTTCTACGGATTTCCTCGTTTCTCATTTTGTCTCTCTCAGACTCACTCCCAGCATTGATCTTTCCATTGCCCTCTCCATCACTCGCAGCTTACTGGCGCTTCTTTGAGTAAGGGCAATAGTTTCCATGGCGTATGTGGCAACAGGTAAAACACAACCACTAAAGATCTTGCGTTTTAAGTTTATTGGGAAAGCATTATTCTTTAATATATATGCCAGTTTGCCATATGCGGCCCATACGAGTTTTATTCGTGTTGCTATTTCTGTCGATCTATTTCCTTTCTCTAATGATATTGTATGTAATATAGTCACGCTAGTCACATAAATGTGCAGGAGGAATAATTGGTGACCAAATTATTGGTCAATATTTCTTTGAGGGATACTAGAAAAGGATGAAAGTAAATGTAAGCAAGACGAAAGTAATGGTTTTTGAAAGAGAAGAAAGCATGACAAACTGCGAGGTGTAGATTAAAGGAGAAAGAGTGGAACAAATAAAGTTTACGAGAGACGGAAAGTATGAATGTGACATTGAGCGAAGGGTGTTTATCTATTTATTTATTTATTCAAACATCATCCAGCAGGTATAAACCCAAAAAGGTGTACATAAGATAAATACATTGAGTGAAAATAGCATTACCTACGCTAACAATATTCAGTATATTTAAATTATTAATACAAACAGAATATGCAGTCATAACATTACAGAAAATATCTCAATAATTTGCTAAACTATTGTGTATTTCACGTTTAAAATTATTAATATTAAGGAAGAAAATATCAACAGATCTTAAATTATTTACACTTGTATACATTGTTTTAATAGGACAAGGAAAATTATGTTGAGAATTGGGTACGGAAATATGGAAAGTTACACCAAACTCTAGTAGTCCTAGTAAAACAACGCTGTTAATAATAGAGTTAACAATTTTATACATAAAAATTAAGTCATTAATTTCTCGTTGCTTACGCAAAGAATGGAGCCCGAACTCAGCAAGAAGTAAATCGTAACTGTAGCCTCTAACCGGATATCTTCTTTATTTTTTAAGAAAACAATATCTTGGAATTTTTTTTGGATTATATTCGATATTCGAAACATGTTCTTTATAGTTAGGTACTGCCGTTATTAAACTTACTGCTGACGAACCCTAAATATACACTCCGTAATGCTTTTATAGATGTTATATCTTTGCACCTTCTAGTAAGATACCCTAAAATTTAGTTGCTTTCGATTCTCTGGCGTGAATGTGGAATGAAAATGTTAATTTACTGTCGAATAAATTCTGAGGTAAATGACGATGAATTGGTATTAACCTTATAGTCAAAGTGAATATTATTAAATTTTCGAGTATACGACAGCAGGTAAACAAATGGATGGTGCCCTGCATAACTTTATAAGCAGCCAGAACGTGTCACAAAGCCAAGTATGGCTGAGAAGAACACTTATGTGTGATAGTGAATGCTGGGTTTGACAGAAGAAGCATTAAAATAAGATTAATGCTACGGAGATGAGCAGTCTAAGAAGTATAGCTGGAGTGACTCGGTTAGATAAAGTGAAGAATAGTAATATAAGGGAACGCTATGGTGTGAAAGAAGATGTGGTTACAAAGATAGATAAGGGAATGCTTAGATGGTTTGGACACGTAGAGAGGATGGATGAAGAAAGATTAACAAAACAGATTTATAAGGCGAGTGTGAATGATCAGATCGACATTGTGAAAGATGTGTGTAAGAACCGTAGCGGAAGTGGAAGGAAGTAGTATCTGCCTAGCCCTACGGGAAAAAGTCGTGACTATATGTATGTATCTCTAAAAAACTTCCTGGCATTTCCGGGATAATTTTCATTCAGAAAGGGGCCATTCGGTTGATAAACAGCTCAACTCTCACATATACCCTTTACCCACTAAAACATCGAAGAAGTGTTGCAGACCAGACATTACTCTACAGATATTTCCATGGCAGATGCTTCAGAGAAATAAAAACTCTTATACCACCACTGGTCACATTCGGCCGATGAATTCATCACGCTGATCAGTCTTACCCATTTACTCTTAAGATTGACACTACTAGGACCAATCTACATCAAGAATCCTTTTTTACAGCGCTGCTACGGAATAGAACAAGCTTTCAAAATTAGTTTTCCAGATGACCTGCAACTTTTCCAAAAGCGGCTCCACACGATGGGTCTACCCTTTTTGCGACTATTTTCAGTAAAAAAAAAAGATCAGGAAAGTTATAGTTTCGAGAGTGTTACAAGAATTTCTTGGTTAATCGAAATAAAAAAAAAATATAAAACATTTTATGCGGTAAAAAAAATTACGTAATACATCCATACCTCGGTTTACGGCCTAGATACGTTCCACGAAACTTGGCCGCAAAGCGAAAAGCCGTACGAGGAATCAATTATTCTATTACAAATTCAATGGGATCGGTTACAAATTTGTTAAATATGAAACATGGTTTATCATTTAAAATGCATTTTATCTTTTTATTTCATTTAAATTAAAAATACATACATAACAAGTAGGTACATACATTTGTCTTCTTCTTCTTCTAGGTGCCATGACCGTTTAACGATCGTTGGCGATCATTCTGGCTATCATGTTTGCAATCATTATTTTGTTGGTAGCCGCTCGGAAAAGTTGTATAGTGGTGAGACCAAACCACTGTCTGAGATTTTTGAGCCAGGAAGTGTTTCGTCTGCCGGGGCGTCTCTTACTATTAATCTTACCCTGTATTATAAGATGTAGAATGTCATACTTTTCTGGGTGTCTCATGATATGTCCTAAATATTCAAGTTTTCGTTGTTTTACAATATTGACCACTTCTGTATCTTTATGCATTCTTCTAATAGACTCCGAAAACCAACAATAATCTATAAACAAAAATAAAACAACTTAATGTTACATAAGATAGGTGTATGTATACATACATAATTTTTTTTAAAATGGCTTTAATCTGAAGACGATGAAGAAATGGTAACCTGCAGATCAATGTCGTCATTATTTTTCTCTGGTAAGGATGGGCCTGGCTTAAAAAAATTGTCCGACGTTGTGTGTTTTGTCTTCTTGTCTATTTCGTTCTTCAATGATTTAAACAGCTTATGGCCGAGATAATTCCTCGAGAAATTTTAGCGTTACTTTCGACGTCAGGATTGTTTTCAAGGAGAATGTTTATTCCTTGTTCGTAATACTCGTAGGAAAAATCTTTCGACAAATATTTTGATGTAAGCTGTTTGGATACAACGGGCTCTGTCTCTTCATCAAATGCCGGTTCTGCTTGCAACTGAATGAGTTCCTCTGATGAAAGGGGTTTCCTATCAGTTTCAAGTAGATCAAGCACATCACGTTCGTTCAAACCTTCAAAGCCGAGATCATGTGCTAGATCCAAAATGTTTTGCCCAATTTCAGGAAAGCAATTAACTAAAAGAGCACACTCGTAAACAAGAGAAAATAGAAAAGAGTGTGCATTGAGATTGCGCTTGCGCAAAATTGGCAACATGTAGATATATCGACATCGAAAAAAAGTTTTTTTTGCCGTTATACCGAAAAATTTTAGGCCGTAAATCGAAAACGTGCCTTAATTGAAGAGGGTCGTTATAGCGAGGTATGGGTGTACAGTTAAATAGATATTAAATAAATACAAAAATTAAATTGGAAAAACTATTGGGTATATAGTCAAATATTTTAAACAATACAAATAATTACTTGTTGATTTATGATATTTTTTGATATTTGGTATAGTTTTTAATGTCATTATTTAATAGCTATGAAATTTAAAAGCTTAGGAAGTTAATAATAAATACTCACAACATTTAAACCATCTTGGAAGGAAAATTCAGCATCTTCTTTTATGTTTTACCTTTTACATAATATTTTAAATTGTTATTCGTTTTGTAAATTTGGTTACCCTTATTGTAGGTTGGGGAGGTTTTCTTTGTGACAGAGAAATAGACGAATGTCTTCTAGCCCCTTGCCAAAACGGAGCTATCTGTATAGATCTACTCGCAGATTACTCATGCGCCTGTTTGTTCGGTAAGTAATTTACTTGCATGCAAATCCCATATGATACTATGAATTTTCTTGTATAAAATTTGACACAAACATATGCACCAGAATTTCTTGTCAAGAGTCAAACATGTTTGTAAACATTTTTAACTTCCCAGCGGGAAGTTATAGTAATGGGTCCGATTTTTCGAATCCCAAATTTTGACATATCTCCACATTTCAAGGTCCTCAGAGTCGAATACAATAGTTTTTAAGTGGACTTCTGTGTGTGCGTATGTATGTATGTGCGTTCGGAATTATTTTTCGTCTCGATTAGCTCGAGAACAAAAAATGTTATCGACGTGTGACCGATTGCATTCGACGCATAATTACGCAATTTAGAAATGATTAGATTTTCAGCAAAATCGGTCAAACTGTTTTTAATGGAGATTTAAAAAACTAAAAAAATGTTAAACTACCTGAATTTTGCAATTTATTTTACTGTTTTTAATACAGAATTTTAATTGTTAGTAATAATCAAGCATTGTTTATGACAATTGAATATTGTTACTAACAAATGATTATTGATAATAATAATAATAAAAAAAAAATTAATTGTTATAAACAATTTAAAATCGTTTTTTATAATAATTTTAATAATAATCATAACAACAAAACATATGGTATTTTTTTATTCTTTCCACTGGAAAGTTAGTCGTGTGGACCTCTCGGGGCGCACCCAGACCACTGATATTTAAAAATTATACAAAACTATTATATTATACTATTATAGAAAAATAAAAATTCTTGATAGCGAAAATAGATATAAAAATGTATAAAACTGATTTTTAAATAACCAGTTAATTTCGCTGCATGTTAACCTATACTATAGGTATATGTGGGTCGATTATGTATCAGAAAACAAAATACTCCTCTGGCTATATGCCGCGACTGGCATTGAATTACATCTGGTACATAATCGTGCATATTACCCAGTACGGGTCTTTTATGCAGATGCTTGTTAAGTAAAAGAAAAAAATATTAAATTTATCTCCTCGAAGTGACCACCTATGTACCGGTTTCAGGGTGTTGCCCTTCATAAGCATAGGGTAGGTCTTGACAAACTTATGTTTGCCCTTATTTCAACTTTTACCAAGCATACATGAAGGACTGCTCGAAAAGCGCTAGCCACGACATCTATACCTTTTACCAATCACCACCCAGTAAATACCTACTAAATAAAAGTATTAAAATGTAAAAATTATAGGAAACTATATTACTATTATAGAAAACTCTAAAAATTCTTAACAGCGAAAATAGATATAAAAATATATAAAACTGATTTTTAAATAACCAGTTAATTTGTCTTTTGCACAATTTGTTACAAGAAATAAGAACAGTTTTAATTTCTAGTTTGAAATGCAGTATGAAGTTAGGCAATAAAAACCACGAAATATAAAAACAAACACGCCCGAATTGGGGTTATTTTTTGAAGCTTCCAATCACTGCAGTATCCATATTTTTTGCGGTGTTGTAATAAATAGTAACATACTACTTTAATGCCATAATTGTGCTAAAAGGGATGTTAAAAAGGGACAAATTAAATTATCAAAGAAATACTGATATAACGCGAGACATTAAAATTCTTTTTCGACCAAAAAATGTCTAGTAATGGTGCACGTTTCGTCAAATGCAATCGGTTGACCAGTTGTAATAAATATCATCGGAAAATGACCGAAACAAATAGCAGTTTCTAAAACTGCAAAATGCGATTTTATATAATTGACGCTGATTTCGTGGACCTTTTGCGTCGTTGTTGGCAGACTCTGGTGCAGAGATATTTTATAAACTAAGATGAATTGTGTAGCGAATGTAGCAGAAAATTCGCATTAAAAGTTAGACAGATAAATAAACTCAAGTTTTTTTTTGGCATTATTTGACTCTTGAGAATTTGTTTCCAAAAATATCCATATTTATAAAATAATAAAGGGCACTATAACCTAAAGCAGGGCTTCCCAATCTTTTTTATATTGCGACTCCCTTTACAAGCTTTTTTTCGACGCTTTTCGAAAAGAAAATATTTATGTGAAGCTCTAGCAAACATTAAAGTTACTTTATTTATTTTAATAAAGAAAACTCAAAATATAATCTTATATATATATAAAATATAAATATAAAAGTTATTAAAAATGGCCGATATTAGTGATGAATTAATAGTTTTTGGGTTCGCTGAGTTTAACAGCGACATCCCCAATTTTGTAAGCACCCCTACAAAAGGGGTAATAAGGGGATGTAACATAAAAATTTACAAAAACGGCTGATATTAGTGTTAAATTTATAGTCTGCGGGGACGATGAGTTTAATAGTAACATTTCCAATTATGTTGGTACCCAGACAAAGGGGGTCGACAGGGGATGAAACGTAAAAACTATAAAAAATGCCGATATTAGTGTCGAATTCATAGTTTTGGGGTCGCTGAATTTGATAGTGATATTATACTACAGCCAATGAGAACAATGAGCTTGCTTTTCTGAGCATAACTTTTCAAATCGGATGGTTTGTATCTTATAGCCAAGACTTAACTAGGTTAAAAATTACATTATAATTTTATTTCAAAAAAGAATTTAAATCATTTATTTATTTATTACCCAAAACACATTAAATGCTTATTATAGACGTAATAAGTTAATATTGCACTACGCAGGAAATGCAAGGTCCGAGGAAATAACAATGAATACCGGATTTTTCAAAGAACGATCCGCCAGGAAATTAGAGCAGCGAAAGAAAAATGGATGTCTGAACTGTGCGCTAAAGCGGAACGATTCTCCCACCCTGGCGATAGTTTTAATCTTCATAAAAAAATCAAAGAAATTTTCGGAGTGCACAAGCAAAAAGCTATCATGAGTTTAAAGGATAACAGAGGAGAACTAGTAACAACAAAGATGAACTCCCTAAGTATCTGGAAGTCGTATAGTGCAAACTTGTTCAACGACAATGGATCTACAAAACCATCACAAATAAAAGAGAATCCAATAGGTCCGAGTATTTTAAAATCAGAAGTAGTTCACGCCTTCAGACTAATGTAAAACGGAAAAGCTCCTGGTCCGGATGTAATGTTTTCAGAGACTCTAAAACTTTTAAATGAGGAGAGTCTGGACGTAGTTGTCAGTCTATTCAATAGCATATACAGCACTGGGGCAATCCCCAATGACTGGCTACGATCAACTTTTATACCGCTGCTAAAAAAGCAAAACGCACATCTTTGCAAGGACTATCGTCTCATAAGTCTGATGAGCCACTTCTTAAAACTATTCCTACGCGTTTTAGTTCTTCTTCTTCTTAGGGTGCCGATCCGTTACGAATGTTGGCGATCATAATAGCGATCCGGACTTTGTCTACAGCAATCCGGAACAGTTGTGTAGATGTTTTATTGAACCAGGTCCTGAAGTTCTTGAGCCACGATGTCCTGCGTCTTCCTGGTCTTCTACGTCCAAAGATTTTTCCTTGTAAGTTTGTCTGCAGCAGACCGTATCTTTCTTTGTTTCTCATGATAAGACCTAGGTTTTACATACTAACTATATAGGATTTGGTACCAGAGAGGCTGTTTTCAGCCTGCAAATGCTAATCCAGAACTGCCTAGATCAACGCAGAAACGTATTTATATGCTTTATCGACTACGAGAAAGCATTTGAGGACTTAGGCCTGGACGACAAAGACGTTGTAATAATTCGCAACCTCTACTGAAACCAAACCGCCGAAGTACGTCTGCTATGTGGAAGTGAAAAAGAAGAATTTCCAATTAAAAAAGACAAGGATGCATGAATGATGCGTGAATGAAAATGACGTTATTAAACACATAAAATTCAGTAAACATTTGACGCACGATCTTTATTAATTTGTGATAATATTTACAGGATTCGCAGGAAGAAACTGCGAAGAAGTCATGCAGATTTGTGACGACAGTCCATGTAAAAATGGAGCCTTATGTATTCTTGAAAATGACCACCATGTATGTTATTGCGTACCCGATTTTCATGGTGAATTATGTCAGTATCAGTATGATGAATGCCAACTGGGTCCCAGGTAAATAATTGTTGTTTTTAACCTATTTTTATTTTAACAATTACTTATTGGCTTTTTATTATTTATTGTTTTTTCACTCTTTAAATGACTTAATTTTTAAAAAAAGTTGATATATTTTACCATGCAATTGGTAGAGGAAAGTGACAAATTTTGGTTACTTTTATTTATATATATATATATATATATATATTTATATATATTTATTTATATAGACACAATTATTAGCTGACTCCCGCGATTGGCCGTTGGACATTTATATAATGACGCTATTGGCTGTGGCATCACCATACCGCTCAGCTCGCTTACGTAGCATATTCCAGTGGCGTATCGCAAAATCGTTACAATATTATTACCTACTTTTGGAAAATAATTTACAATTAAATTAAAAGTTTGTTAATTTTTTTTCCAAAGACCTGATATTTCTTCTTCTTCTTCTGCAAGTGTCTATCCGATTCCGAATGTTGGCTATCAGCTTGGCTATTATTACTTTGTTGATGGTGATTCGGAAAAGTTCTGCTGATGATTTGTCAAACCACGTTCTAAGATTTGCCAACCAAGATCTTCTCCTCGGCCAGGTGCTCTCCTGCTGTTAATTTTGCCTTGTAGGATTTCCTGTGGCAGCCTGTATCTATTTGGGTTCCTCATTATGTGGCCGAAATACTGAAGTTTCGAACATTTTACGGTATCTAATAGTTCTGGTTCTTTATTTATCCGTCGCATTACTTCTGTTTGGGTAATTTTTGTGTCGTAAGATATTTTCCTGTACAGCCAGAGTTCGAACGCTTCAATTCTCTTGATAGTCTCTTTAGTGAGTGTCCAGGTTTCTATGCCATACAAAAGGACCGAGAAAACGTAACAACGCAAGAGTCTAAGCTTCTTGTCTAGAATAGATTATGGCTTTTAAAAAGCGAGCTCATTTTAATAAAACCAGAGCGGGCATTCACGATGCGTCATCGTATTTCTTGAAAGTTGTCTCATCTCTCGTGAATGATTGTCCCCAAGTATGTGTACTGCCTTATTTTTTGTATTTTACTGTGATTAATGTATAAACTGTCTTCCGCGATGTTTCTTTTACTTACTATGAGGAATTTGGTTTTGTTTATGTTCATTTTCAACCCGTACTGTGAGCTAATTCTGGTCACCCTGTCCATCAAACTTTGTAATCCTAAGATGGGCGACAGAATACAGCCTTGCCTCACTCCTCGCAGTATATTTATTTGTTCTGTGTGACTGCCATCAATTCTTAAAACTGCCGTCTGGTTCCAATATAAGTTTATAATTATGTATAAATTTTTTTGACTCATTCCCATTTGCTTCAGTATGTCGACCATTTTATCATGTTGGACTCGATCAAACGCTTTCTGATAATCGATTAAGCAAGCATATACATCACAGCTTGCCACGTTTTTTTTTTGTTCTCTGAAGAGTACTCTGCTAGTGGTCTCTCTACTGGCAAATTATGCCCGAGCTCAGCCGTAGAGGGTAGAAGAAAAAAAATATAAAAGTGAGCTGCGCCACCGACTTAAACGGTATAAGCCGGAAACCCCTAGGTCTTGTAGGCACCAGCAGAGCCACACGATAAACAACAAACAATTATGGTGAACTAGATAAATAAAACTATATTTACAATTACTGCAATATATTAATTAAGTAAAAATGATGTTCTGATTTTTTACAATAAATTCTGTATTTTCGTAAAGTGGTTTAAACGAATTTAATACACTTTTCTTAAAATAATATTTAAATTAATTATAACAACCTTTCAGACAATAATAAAAACCTAATGAGGTACAAAATAGAATTAAAATAACAACAACAAAAAAAGAAATGTTCACACTATTTAAAATTTCAAAAATAATTGGTTTTATATAGAATTCCTGATAGCAAAAGATTAATACAAAATAAATGGACTTGCAACAAGAATAATATTTTAAAACCCTCACAATAACCACATAAATTATATTCAGTAATATATAAATTCAGATTCAACTTGGAGCCGGTACAAATTTAACGAAAAATGATTTGTTACTTTTAATCTATTGAAATCACTTAGATCAAGCTCATAATAACTGATAAGTTGATAAAATTAAACTCGATACCACGTAACCAATTGAAAACTTCATTAGGACGCCACTGTTACATCGATGATCCAAGAACAGAAACACCAAAGAGTTTTTGTTTTTTTAGATTTACACTGTTAAAACACTCGAGCTTATTTCAAAAATAATTCTTTTTACGATGGCTGTCCTTCAAAATAGCAATATTGTAGGATATTTACAAATAAGTATGAATAAACGTTTTTACTTGGACACAAAGAACTATTGAGAATATTACATTAAACAAAGTTCAGACTCGGCATATTATCCAATGTAATAAGACTTAATAGCGGTGTCGGAAACAAATCACGTCGTTTAAATATTCTAAAATAAATCACTTGTAACCTGTGGGTATACGATTTCTCTAATCATGTGGCCGGATTGATTATGGAACTGCACCTGGTACTTCACGATGGCTTCACTTCATCAAATCCCATACGTGGTGATTTTAACTCGACCCCAATAACCAAAATATCCGCCACAAAGGCACGACAGAATGGTCAAGTTAAAAATTAAATGGTTTTTCTTCAAAATCCAATTAAGATGGCCCAAATACAGCCAGATATGAAGGAAAAACTGTAGAAGTTCTGCTCACGTGTTAATATCAAATCGTTCCAAAAACTCTCAACCGACTTCCACCACTGACAACAAGCGACTGATCCACTCCTCCCTCCCAGGCCGGATATCAGAAAATGACCCGGGACACGCGTCAGCCAACCTTTGCAAATCTAAGTTCCTAGTTCATAATCGCGTTCGTCCGTGTTAATAGCCAGCCCATTCACACAGAAAAGCAAACCAAACAATAATATAGCTGACAACACACGACAATCGAGGCCAACGATCAAGGCGAAGTCTAATAACAGAGACACACACTCCAATTAAAAGAATGTCACAGCCATTAATGATTAAATCCCATCCGTACTAAGTATGCAACACTATATACAACAAACTAAAATACGGTATGCAAAACTATTTACGAACACCAGACTATCAGAGACGTACTTAATAATGAAACGGTAGATGGGAAAAAATAGGCACGTGACAAGCTGACATCCCTATATCTCTGAAACAACACCTGAACACCCCAAATAGGTTCACAAACCCAAACTGATTCGGTAAAATCTGTTCCTCACAAAGTCTATAAATTCTTTTGTGTATTATCTTGAGAAACAGATTTAAGAGATGACTCATCAAACTTATTGTTCTAAAATCAACGCAGGTTTTGGCACTTCCTTTTTTGGGCAGTGTGATAAATTCTGACCCCAACCGATTCGCTGGAATTTCTCCTGTTAAGTAGATGTTAAATATTCTAGTCAGTCATTTGATTTTATCTTCGTTCAGTAACTTTAGGAAAGAGAAGTCCTCGATACGGTTAAGGCACGAAAGTTACAATATGTAGGACATGTAATGCGTAATGAAAGCCGATACAAACTTTTGGAAAATATTCTACAAGGCAAAGTGTATGGAACTAGAGGACCAGGCAGACGACGAATATCGTGGCTGAAAAACTTAAGAGCTTGGTTCAACCAGACAACAACTCAGCTATTCTGAGCTGCAGTCAATAAAGCGCGAATAGCCAATACGATAGCCAACATCCGGAAAGGATAGGCACTACAAGAAGAAGAAGTAACTTTAGGAATTCAGTCTGTATTTGATCCAGACCAGCTGCTTTCTGTGGCTTCATTTCCGAAATGGCGGCTTTCGCCTCGTCTACCAGAATTTCCAGTCCCTTTCTCACAATTGGTTTTTGTTCTTTGCGTACATCATGGAATAGATTCTTTAGTTATGTTTTCCAGGCCTCATTCTTTTTTACAGCCTCAATGATGATTTCTCCTGCTTCGTTGACCAAGGCTTTACAGTTGTTTTTGTGGCATTTCCCTGTTACTTCTCGGACTTCCCTGTGAACATTGAAGTCATCGTGCATGTATTGAGGATGTTCGATCTCGTGACATTTTTCTAGTACTTCATTTTCTTTCCTTATTTCCCGTTTTATAATGTATTGTATTATTTTATATTCCGTTGGATTTACTTTATTTTGTCTTCTTTCTTTCATCTAGTTTATTATTTCTGTCGTCATCCAAGATTTTTTCTTTACTTTGTCCAGTTTCAAGGAAAACGTTAAAATCACGTAGAGGCTTTACCGTGATTCTCTGTATTATGTCTTGGACCTTTGTTCTTTGGGTTCAAATTCCAAGCATAGCTCTCTCCATTTTTCTCTGAGCAACCTCCAATCTATGTACGATGTTCTTTGTCAGTGTAAGCGTTTCGGCACCGTAGGTCATTACTGGTAATACGCATTGATTGAAGACTTTTGATTTTAGGCTTATTGGTATGCTGCCTTTAAAGATATCCCTTAGTCTACGGTATGCAGCCCACCCTAGAGAGATTCTTCTTTGTAGTTCCTGCGTTTGATTGTCTCGACTTATTCTAATTTCGTGACCTAGATATTTGTATTTGTCAATGATTTTCAATGATTTTGTCCTCTAGAGATATAATTCCACCAAGTACCAAATTGGTCATGATTTTTTTTTTGATGACTTATACACAGGCCAACGTTTTTTGTTGCCCGCTCCAGCTCTTTTATCATTAAATTGGCCTCCCTCAAATCATCCTTTATCAGCACTTTGTCGTCCACAAAGCGTAGATTGTTTAATTTTTTTTCCATCTATACTGATACCTTTGTTATCCCAGTCTAGGGTCCTAAAAGCATATTCTACAACTGTGTTAAATAGCTGTGGGGATAACGTATCGTCCTGTCTTACTCCTCTCTGTATGGAAAACTTTCTAGTGGTATTACGAATTTTTACGCTGGCCGTTGAGTTGGTGTAAATTCTTCTTCTTCTTGTGGTTCCTATCCGTTACGGATGTTGTCAACCAGCATGGCAAGCCTAACTTTATTTACGGCAATGCGGAAGAGTTCGGCTGATATTTTTCCGGTCCACTTTCTAAGGTTATACAGCCAAGATATTCTTCTCCTTCCTGGACCTCTTCTTCCATCGATTTTTCCCTGGATGATTGTCTGGAGTAAGGAGTACTTGGAGTCGTTTCTCATGATGTGGCCCAGATATTGCAGTTTTCGGATCTTGATGGTGTTCATAATTTCTTTTTGTTTATTCATCCTTCTTAGTACCTCTTCATTAGTGATATGTTCGGTCCATGATATTCTCAGCATTCTTCGGTAGAGTCGCATTTCGAAGGCTTCTATTTTCTTGGATGTGTTTTCATTGAGTGTCCAAGATTCTGTCCCGTACAAGAGGATAGAAAAGATGTAACATCTGAGAAGTCTCATTTTTGTTTCCAGTGTAAGGTCATGGCTTCTGAAGAGTTTGCTCATTTTGTTGTAGGCGGCTGTGGCTTTGGCGATTAGTGATTTGATTTCTTGAGTTGTGTCCCAGTTCTCGTTTATACGTGTTCCCAGGTACGTGGTGTGTGGTACTCTCTCTATTGGTTGGTTATTGATGGATAACTGGATGTTGTCGATCTTGTTTTTGCTAATGACCATAATTTTAGTCTTTTGTATGTTTATGTCCAAACCATATTCCTTACTAACTCTTGCTATTCTGTTGATAAGTTGTTGCAGTGCTTGTGGGCTATCTGCGAACACGATGGTGTCGTCCGCGTATCTTATATTACTCAATTTTTTCCCATTTATTAAGATGCCTTCTACTTCTTCGTCGTCGAGCGCTTCTTTAAAAATCTGTTCGGAGTAGATGTTGAATAGCAGGGGTGAGAGTACACAACCCTGCCTCACTCCTCGCTTTATTTTGACGGCCTCAGTTGTTTCTCCGTCGACTCTCATTGTTGCCGACTGGCCCCAGTACAAGCTATTTATGATATTCAGGTCATTGGTATCGATCTCTGTCTTCTTTAGTATTTCCATCATTTTGCGATGTTGAACCCGGTAAAATGCTTTGGTGTAGTCAATTAAACAACAGTAAACGTCACGGTTAACGTCCCTACATCTCTGAACAAGGACTTGGACAGCAAAGAGTGCTTTTCTGGTTCCCATCGCATTGACGAACCCGAACTGGTTTCGAGAGATTAGGTTCTCGCATCGGTTGTATATTCTTTTATGGATGACTTTGAGAAAGGTTTTCAGCAGGTGGCTCATCAGACTTATCGTTCGATATTCTTCACATCGTTTTGCGCCTTGTTTCTTTGGCAGTGCAATGAACTCTGAGACTAGCCATTCTTGTGGTATTTTACCTGATTTATAGATGTTATTGAAAAGTTTGGTGATCTTCTTCAATCCATTTTCGTCTAGAAGTTTCAGGAACTCTGTTTGGATGCTGTCAGGTCCTGCTGCTTTTCCTTCTTTGCTCTGCTCTATAGCTGTCCTCACTTCTGATTCCATTATTTCTGGCCCACTCTCTGCGTTACTCCGGGGATCTGGGGGGTTCTCTCTATTATCTTCAAAGAGGTGCTCTATGTATCTAGTCCACGTCTTCTTCTTCTCTTCCATGTCTACAATGATGTTCCCGTTAGCGTCCACTAGCTTCCCGAAGTTTGTATTCCTTCTTTGTCCAGTGACTTCCTTCACCTTCCGGTGGACGTTAAAGTAATCATATTTCAACTGCAGTGCTTCTATCTCCTCACAGTTCTCTTTCTGTTCCTTTTCTTTAGCCATTCGTATTTCGTTCCTTATGATGTTGTTTATCCTTTTGTATTCTATGTTTGTTATTCTTGTTTAATCTTCTCTCTTCCATTAGGTTTAATATAAAATCTGTCATCCAGGTTTTCTTCTTTACTCTTTGTCCATCTTCCTTCAGAATAGTGTTTTTAATGTGTTCCACTTTGTTTTTCAGGTGATTCAAGTGTTCTTCTACTGTGCTATCTTCTGTTGTTTCTGCCATTGCTGCATTCAGCTCTTTCTTTACACATTCTTTGATCTTCCCGTTTTTCAGCTGTCTTAGGTTCACTTTTAATGGAGCAGTTTTCTTTATCTTCTTCATAACCACTTTGAATTTCCCGATGACTGGCACGTGGTCGGTTCGCATATCTGCTCCCGGGAAGGTTCTCATACTTGAGCAGCTGTTTCTGTACTGTTTGTTGATTAGTACGTAGTCTATTTGATTTCTGGCTATTCTCCCAGGTTTATCGAGGGGCGATCTCCATGTGTATAAACGTCGCGGTGGTTGTTTGAACTGTGTGTTGAGGACTACAAGGCCGTGTTCGTCTGTAAATTTTTAGAGCATATCTCCTCTCTCATTCCTCTTTCCCAGACCGAAAGACCCGATGAGTTCAGTTTTTTCTCCAGCTCCAGTCCCCCATGATGATGTTAATTTCTTTTTTGGGTAACTTTTCGAGTATTTGGTGTAAATATTATGTATCAAACGTGTGTATCTGTAATCTATCCGACATTTACCAAGTGCTTCCAGAATCGCATGCATTTCGATGGTGTCAAATGCTTTCTGAAAGTCAACAAACACAAGCACTAACGGCCTGTTATATTCTATTGTTTCCTCAATGAGCAGCTTTAGTGTGAGGAGGTGATCATTTGTTCCGTATCCTGAACGGAAGCCTGCCTGTTTTACTGTTTAGTAGAAGTCCAGTTTTCTCTTCAGTCTTTTGTTTATTATTTTCGTGGAAAACTTGTACAGATTAGACAGTAAGATTATAGGCCTGTAATTTTCCAAGTCAGAAGTGTCGCCATTTTTGTGTATCAAGACCATCAGTATGTTGTTCCAGCTTTGTGGTAAGGAAGCGTTATAAAGGCACAATTTGAAGAGCTTTTTTATTGAATACAATATGATTTGACATAATAATACGTGTTTTAAAAAGCCAACTTATTGTGTGAATTATTAAAAATGTATAGTGAAAAAATGTAATTAGCAATATTAGATTATATTTACAATGTTTAACAAATCAAAAACGAAAATTTTATTATTTTGTTTAAGGTGCATGAATGGCGGTAGTTGCATTGACGGTATAGATAACTTTACATGTTCCTGTCCTCCAAGCCTAACCGGAGTACTTTGCGAATGCCTAACATTGCCTAATGGATCATTAGACTGCGATTACGTTAGTCCAGTACCAAGTGTTTACCCAACGACAATATCTACCACAAGTATTACCATAATTCCTACAACCGAAGTGCCAACAACCGAAATTGAAACTACCCTTACTACTACTACTATTTTCCCTAATACTTTGAGTACTATTACAACTTTTGGTACAAATGCGCCACCTAGCGTAACAATTTTCGAGACAAACTTTAGTACAACTCTATCTTATACAGAATATACATCCAGCACAAATATTTTAACTACGGAATTCGGTACTAGCGAGTATATTTCTACGAGTACTGAATTATTTACAACTACAGAATTAACGACACTTCCCTACGAAAGTACAACTTCGGCTTTAGAGTACTCCGTATATTCCACAGATTTTCAATATAAACCTTCCACATCCACTATTTACTCAAACATGTCGACAACCGTTTCCGAAATTGCCAGTACCTTCTTCGCAGAAGTTAGTAGTGCACCAATGCTATCAACGTTTGAAACTACGGAATACACAACTTTATCGTCTACTTTGGAAGATGTTAGTAATAATGTAGATGTCGATGAAAATAGAAGTTTTCCTCAAGATACTACGACTTTTATGTCAACATTTATTACTGCGGAGCCTACTATTCTAACTGATATCACTTTTTCAACAATTCCATCAACAACATTGGAAACAATTGCGTTTACATTATCTTCTGAAGAAACCACGACTAACCCAACTATGGACTGTACAAATACAAATTCAAGGTGCCTTAATGGAGGAACTTGTATATATATAGAAGGAGTACATAAGGTAGAATGTGTAAGGTTTTTTTTTTTGAACATTAAAATTTTTTCATCTTTTTTAGTGTATTTGCAATTTTGATTACGAAGGTCTTTTCTGCGAAATAAAACTTGGAGTTAAAAAAGCAGCTTTTGGAGGTAATTCGTACCTTTCTCATCAACTACACCTCTCGTCCTATAATATGGCTGTTGAATTTGAAGCTAAAACGATGGCGAACGATGGAATTATATTTTTTTCGAATATTGATTCACCGCACATGGCATTGTACATGGAAAATGGCTTTTTGAAGTTTAAGTTTTCTTGTGGTTATCAAAGTATGTTATTGAGCGAATTAAAAATACCAGTCAATAATGGATACCTCATGAATATTAAAGCCGGGTGAGTTTGAAAAATCTCTTAAGAAAGTGAAAAATCAAATCCGCCACCTGCTTTGAAAGTAGAAAATGGAAAAATAGAAAATATTTGAAAATGATTTAAAGTAATGAAAAACCTGTTGGTTTTTATAAATTCTTAATTTCGGGGTAATTAGTTAAAAGTGATAATACAAATCAACATTACATTTGATTTTTTTTTTTTTTTTTTTTTTTTTTTTTATGTTCTGGTTCCCACGAAAAGGGATATCCTGTAATGTTCAGAGAACATCGTGGGAACCAAGGGAAAAAAGGTAGGAGTTGGTGTTCTTCTTAAATTTCTGGAGGTTGTATGCCTCGGGGAACACCTCCCTAGGCAATGAGTTCCAAAGCCTCGCAATTCGTTGGATGAATGAGTCTTTGGAAAGTGATGTTCTGCAGGTCTCCAAAGTGACCACGAAGGGGTGTGAAGACTGAACTTGACGGGTTAATCTCGAAGAGACTGCCAATGGAGAAACGATTGTTGATATTTCAGAAGAGCATCGCCCATGAAAATATCTATAAAATAGAGACAAATCGCCAACTTTTCTACGGTGTTCCAGATAAGTGAGCGAGTTTGTAAGCGAGGCATCACCGACGAGACGAATTGCCCTTTTTTGGACAGAATCCAGTAGCTTCAGGATATGTTTAGGTGCTGCACTCCAAATATGGGAACAGTACTCCAGTACAGGTCGGATCTGTGCCTTATAGATCATAAGCAGCTGACTGGAGGTGAAATAGCTCTTGGCACGAAACAAAAAACCAAGTTTTTGGGATGCACTTTTGGCAATGGACCTCACGTGATTTTCTCAGGAAAGGTTATTGCTGATAGTAATACCAAGCATCGATATGGATGACTTCAGTGGTATGGTTACTCCTGACAAAGTTATGTTAGGCACAGTAAGATCGGCTTTTCTAGAGAAAAGACATGCTTGTGTTTTGTTTGCATTGAATTCTACCAAGTTATTGGATCCCCATTCGAGAATTAATTTATTTACTGAATAAAAAGTAATTGGTTAGTGGAATCTGGATTTTTAAACAGAAAAACATTTTCACTAAAAGCAAATATTGATTTATTTTCTTGTAGGTTGGATTTTAGCAAAGATTTCAGACACTGTAACGCCTCCATAAAAGTGAATGATAGTTTATCCATGACTGGAAAACAGACAGCTAAATTAGATAAATTTCCAATGCCGTCGGCTTGGTTACATCTGGGAGGTCTTCCTCAGTTCTTGGCTGTAGAATATGGCATACCAGTGGGAGGTTTTGTTGGTTGTATGGCCAATTTGAAGGTTCGTTAAATTTTATATTATAGGTACTCTATCGCCATGATAATAGTCAACCTTCCAAGAGGAGACGGCACGTGAAAAAAAAGGTACAGTGCAACAGAAATAGCTTGGCGGGCGAGAGATCACAAAATCTACGCACAACGAAAACATTCGAATAACGATCCGATCGGCGACGACGAAATTTTCAGTAATCGTGAGTCTCAAGTACAATCGAAGGAAGAAGTTTACGAATGTGAAGTATATTTAGCCGAATATTTGTTGTTTTAGAGGCTAGTCGCCCGCCAAGCTACTTCTGTTGCACTGTACTTACTCTATTTCGAAATGCTACGGAATAATATATCCTACTTATAAATGCAAAACAGAGTGGTCAAACAAACTTTTATGATTTCTAAATGATCCGCAACAGCTGTTATAGTGCGGATTATTATATTTTACTTGAGCCACCCCGTTTTTATTTGGACCGCAAACAAAATGTATCAGCAAAAGGGTCATTTCCTACCTGCAGTGGTGTAGCTATGGATATTATTATATAAATTTTACAATAATATTTACAATTTATCAAAATATATGCAATTATAAATTTATTATTTTTTAAATTATGTTTGAAGTATACGGTGTCTCACACCCCACATGAGTTATGGTAATATAATTTTTCACCTGGGTAATAAAGGGTTAGATAAAAGAAGTAACTTCTAAAACATATTTTAATTAATGTGCTTATACTTATACACAGGCCCGCGCCTAGCAATTTTGGCGCCATTGTGCAAATTTAAAATAACGCCCTAAATTTGTATTACGTTCATAAGTGAGCTGGTTTTGGCGAACCACAGAATTTCTGTTAGCCCTGTCTCATTTAGATCGCTTGGATCCATTATCATACGACCCCAGGTTTCATACCTGTACACCGCCAGCATCGGGCAGTGACACAAAATGTGTATAATGCTCTCTTTCTCTTCTCCGCATAGTCGACAGTTCTTTTTAGCCGCCAGTTTAAGTTTGAAGAGGTGCGCCCTTAGTGCGACGTGTCCTGTAAGTCCGGAGTGCGTCAGCCCTCTTCTGGAGAGGTTTTTTCATCAGCTGTTTTGATGTTCTGTAGCCAGTATTTGCATTCCACTGAGCAATATGTACTTGTTCAAGGTTTAATTTCAATAAATGTTTCGCTTCGGCAATTGGTGATCCGACCAACTGGATTCTTGGTTCCACCAGGGTCCCATTTCTTGCCAGTTTATTAGCTACCTCGTTGCCATTTATCCCTGTATGCCTAGGAACCCATGTAAGAGTGACTTTGTTTACCGTCGCCAACTCAGTGGGGGCATGCTTGCAGTCCCAAACCACCGATAATGTTGTGGTGTAACTCACGAGGGCCCCATTGAGAATATCAATCTCATTAATGGTCACTCTGTTTTCTGTCAGGTGCGTAGCGCACCTGAGTATGACATAGACCTCAGTCTGGAAGACCGAGGCATATTTACCCATGAGTATGCTTTCCCTGTGGTTGCAGCATGCTCCAAACACACCTGCCCCGTAGCGTTCTTGGTACTCTGATCCATCAGTGTACCATCGTTTCATTTCTGGGCTGGTCATAGGTGTTTTCTGCAACCAGTCTTCTCTGGTTGGTATTTTTGTTTTATAGTTTTTCCCTATCAAGGTCGATACGGGTTAAGTTAGGTATTATTATTCACTATTGAAAAATAATTTAAAAAAGTATTTTCATAAATTTATTTTCATTTTTATATTTTACAAGTACAAGCCATACAAGTATTTTCTCATTGAGGTACATAACATAATTATAAAACAGAAATATATTCTAACAGTATTACAAGTCAAAATTTTTGTATTTTAGTTTTAAATGTATTATATGATACAAAAAGTTTGAGTTTACACAATTCATGTTATCATGTTAAGCATTCGATCGAATAAATGCTATTATTGCGTACTCTCATTTGGAAAATATATTTTTTTCGAGAAATTCGATTCCCTTGTCTTAACGAGTAAAAATAAAATAAAAAACATTGTTGATATCAAAGAAATCAAAGTAGCTCTGTCCCACCCTTATCTTGCATTTGTATCTTTACCAGGGATATCAGCTTTTTTGGAAAGCCCAGTTCTTGCATTGCTTTACACAACTTTGCTCTACATACTCTGTCGAATGCCTGTTTGAAATCAATAAACATCTGGTGGTGTTCACAGCTTCCTTCCATGGCTCTAGTAGCATTTCGGTGTTCAAAATGTTTTGTATGAGCTTATGCATGGCCCTATGCAGTGTTTCTCTACCATATTTTATACACTCGGCAGGTATGCCGTCGCTACTAGCAGCTTTGTTGTTTCTTAATTTCTTTATGGCTTTGAAATTTACTTCGTATGTTGGGGCTGGTATCTCTATTTCAGCTGTCGATATGCTTATGGGTGTCGTAACTGTATTTCGAAAAAGAGTATAGTAATATTAACAATTGTTTAACTTTAGAAAGATATTGAAAAACAATGAATAGCGAAAAGTTTTTAAAAACTTCCTTACACTAAACAAAATGTTTGTATTGATCATAGTGGTCGTGGTATTATTAATTTCACGTTTTATTAGATTGATAAAAAGAAAGTTAAAATATACGATGACGCTGAAGATGGTCACGAAGTAACAGAATGTTCATCGTTAGCTTGCCTGTCAAACCCCTGTAAAAACGGTGCCATTTGTAGTTCTGTCGGAGACAAGTGGCAGTGCCACTGTAAAAATGGGTGAGTTTATTTATTATTAATTTGATTTGTTTACCAGAAGAAACAGTTTTCAGGCGTGCTGTGTTCTATTTTTTTTTGCGACCATCCGCAATTGTATGATTATTTGTTTATGTACCTACTTATTTATTAATTAAAAAAATTTAAAATTAAATAATTTTATTTGTTAGTAGAAGTAACAGTAATTTTAAGTTTTTTAGTTTCATCATTTTGACGAGCTTTGTTTAGTACAGTTATTTGTAAATAGTGTTGTTAGTACTAAAAATAGTGATTACTTTGACAATGTATTTTTATTAGAATCTCCGGATTTTGTCACAAATATAATTTCAGTGATATTATCACACATATTTACATACATACGTATAGTCACGCCTTTTTCCCGTAGGGGTAGGCAGACACCACTTCCTTGACTATTCACTATTCTTTACTTTATCAAACCGCATTTCCTCATCTCACCTATTCTTTACTCTATGTCACTATTCTGTACCCTATCTTCCTATTTTTTACTCTATCTAACCGAGTCACTCCGGCTATACTTCTCAGACTACTCATCTCCGCAGCATTAATCTTATTTTTATGCTTCTTCTGCCAAACCCAACATTCACTACCATACATAAGTGTAGGACACACCTCTATGCACCGCCAGACGTGCCTTTTTTGACACTTTCTGGCTCTTCATAAAGCTTTAAGTGCCCCATTCATTTGTTTTCCTGCCAACACCCTTTGCTTAATGTCACTGTCATACTTTCCATCTCTCGTAAACTTTGAATCCAAGTACACAAATTCATTTACTTGTTCCACTCTTTCTCCATTAATCATAACTTAACAGTTTGTCATGCTTCAAAAACCATTACTTTTCTTTTTCTTACATTTATTTTTTATCCCTTTGATTTTCAGGGCATCATACATTACATTACCCATCGCCTGCAACTTCTCTTTAGATAACGCTAATTATCGGCGTAAAGAATGCAATTGACGATCAAATCATTCATTTTAAATCAATACGCACTTTCTTTCAAATCTTTTAAGCAATCGTCTATGTACAAGTTAAACAGCCATGGTGAAGCCAGATATTCCTGTCTCACACCTTTTTCGATGTTTAACCAGTCCGTGCAAGCTCCGTTTATCCTGACACAAGCAGTGGAATCCTCGTAAAGTGATTTCAGTGCTCGTATTAAACTACCGCTCGCCCCATACATAGACAATGTCGACCACAATTCACCCCTTACTACTCTGTCATAGACCTTTTCCAAGTCTATAAAAGCGCAATAGACCTTCTGACTTCTAGCCAAGAATTTTTCAACTATACCTCGTAATGAAAAGACCTGATCCGTACATCTCCTTACTCTCCTAAATCCTGCTTGCACATCCCATATCATCTTCTCAATTTCATTCGTCACTATTTTATTCAATATCTTTGCATACAGTTTGCCGACTATACTGAGTAAGCTAATACCTCGATAGTTTACACATTGTTACTAAATTAATATTGTTACTTGTTGCAGCTATTTGGGAAAATCATGCGAAATATCTACTTGTGATAATAATCCCTGCCTCTTTGGTGGTACCTGCATTCCATTTACTAATAGCGGTTATATTTGCCTTTGTCCATTCGGTAAACATGGACATTTTTGCGAAAATGGTAAAGTATACTAGAAGTTATATTTTCCAAACAACGTTTTTTTACAATTGTGAAGCTCGTTTGTTAATCTCGAATTTAATTTTCAGATTTGAAAGTAACTCAACCTTATTTTTCATCTTCTGTACATGGATTATCATCGTTCGTAGCTTATCCATTTCCTGATGGAATATCGAAAACAATGGAAATAAAATTTAGATTTACTCCAACAACAATGGAACAAATATCATTACTTTTGTTTATAGGTCAAGCTGGTCACCATGATTTCTATTCTGATCACTTGGCAGTTAGTTTTGTTAGGGGTTACATTATGTTAACTTGGAACTTAGGATCAGGTATGCAGGATCTTGTAAACGTGAATATATTTATATTGTACACGCGGGTTTATCAACATTTAACTACAGAATGTTTTTGATGTGAAACATCTAATGCCTCTAAAGCAACTTCATCAACATGATGGAATTCCGACAATTATCCTGAAGATCTGTGCTCATGAGCTTACCCCAGTTCTATGTAGATTCTTCAAGCTATCATACAGCAAAGGTGTATTTTCGTCCGTGTGAAAAAACGCTAAAATCCAACCCATTCCAAAAAAAGGGAAAGAGGCTATTCCTGCGAATTATCGCCCTATTGCTTTGCTTTTAGTCATATCCAAAGTATATCCAAACGGAATTATTTTTTGCTAAAATAATTCACAAACCATTTAGATAAATGTAGTGAAATTTATTTTTTTGTAAAAATTTAAAAAGACATTCCAGACATTCCAAAGGACATTTGTAGTGCTTACAGATTAGTAAAAATAAATAACAACAGTGCCGTAGATGAATATTAAAATTATTTACCTACGGCACTGTTATTATTTATTTTTACCAATCTGTAAGCACTACATAAAACTACAAACAATTTAGAGAACATTTTTCTCACTTATGCATATTATCTAAACATCGTACGAACACAAAAAATTCACTATAATCCTATTTGTTGTTTGTAGTTACTGAATTTATAGTTTCTTTAAATTTATAATTATAAAAATTATTTTGCTGAATTTTTATTTTTTCTGTGAAATTTTTTTTTAAATTTTCTCATACTACATTAAGATTATGGAAGCGTTAAACAGTGAGATCTTTGGTGTTCTCTATATTTTCATACGGATTTAGAGTTTCGCAGACGATAGCACACTTGTCTCAACTTTCACATCCTATCGATCACTTTCGGTGAATGATACAAACAGACTCAGGCAGGAACAGGTTGATTCCATCAATAGAGATCTTGAAGCAATCGTCGAGTGGGGAACCAACAATCTTGTTCAGTTCAACGCCCAAAAAACACAAAGTGCCACGTTTTCCAAGAAAGTGAATTCCTCAAATCATCCCATCACAATGTCCGGAAATACCCTTGAACCAAGTCCCTCCATCTCAATTTTGGGAGTCACGGTGTCCAATAATATGTCTTGGCATGACCATGTTGCTAACATCGCAAAGTCGGAAAGCCAGAGGCTAGGTTTTCTATGGAAAGCCAGAAAGTTTTTTACTCCTGATCAACTGTTGACGACGTACAAGGCTCAAATCCGACCTCTACTGGAGTATTGCTCGCACATTTGGGGTTCAGCACCAAGGCATTCTCTTCGTCTTCTAGATTCCATTCAGAAAAGAGCCATTCGCTTGATAAACAGCTCAACTCTCACAGATACCCTTCACCCTCTAGAACATAGAAGAAGAGTTGCAGACCAGTCATTGCTCTACAGATATTTCCATGGCAGATGCTCCAGAGAAATAAAAACTCTTGTACCACCATTGGCCACATTCGGCCGAAGAACTCGGCACGCTGATCAGTCTCACCCATTTACTCTCAAGATTGACACTACAAGGACCAATCTTCATCAAGAATCCTTCTTTTACAGGGCTGCTACGGAATGGAATAAGCTTTCAAAATCAGTTTTTCCAGAGAACTATGACCTGCAATTTTTTTAAAAAGCGTGTCCACAATCATTTCCGTTCTATAACCCCTTCCCCTTCTAATAGTCGCAGTGCGGGCCGTCCGCGGCCCACACGATAGGTCTACCCTTTTTGCGACTATTTTCATAAAAAAAAATATATACATAACTGTATTATGTACTATTTTTACACGCAATAACTGGCTGTAATACGACATCTGCATTTTTCAGGAGGGGTAAAACAACAGGTTTTAAAATGTTAAAAAACAAGATTTGGATCAATGTGCTGAAGTTTTTAAAAAGAGTAATTCAACTCCACAAGAAGTTATCACCAACGGGATTCGCTTTCTTTTCTCTATGTATGGAGCTCCTAAAAAGACTGCGTGCTTAGTTTTATAAATACAGTTATTTTTCAACTGTAGAATGTTTCTTAACTTCATTCCTCGATTTAAAAATCTTATTATTACAGCCGATAGACGCGTGCTATAGGCAACCAATTATTCACTTGGTTTCCCATCTAGGCAGCCAATTATACACATAATTATGCGTAAACCAATTTAAAAGCTGACAACAGCGCTGCTATTACTAAACTATTTTTGACCACTTCCGTTTCGGTGACTTCGTCCATCGTCTTCGCAGAGAGAACAAGCAAGCTTCGCTTAGAAAAACCCACGTGGTATCATGTATCATTAATTTTTAAGTATTAACAAAAATGTTTAGAATAAAATGTGAATCCTATTAAGGAAAAAATAAAGTTTAGGTCGACAGCCAGTGACAAAATTCTACAGGATAAAAGAGACCTGAATTTGTAAATTGATCATGTTTTAAATAGACGACAAAATGGCGTCTCTTGTATAGCATCGTAATATACTAAACAGGGTAATTATATAGTTTTAATTTCCTTGAAAAACAAACCAACGTGTAATGGACAGGATGACCATTCTATAACTCACAATTCCGCAACGTTCAGTAAAGCAGGACAAATAGAACATTGACCAACCCAAGCTATCGAAGATTCAACATCGAATCGAGGCACGGCGAGATTCAGCATAGGCAGGAATTGACATCATCCTAAAACTTCAACAACCCTCATCTGGATTTTCTCCCTGTTGCTTGCCGGCGCATAGAGATATAGATGTTTCGTTAAAAATACTCGAAATAAAAACAAGTGCAATTAGCTTGTCTTCCTTCAACCTCAGCGGCTGCTCATCAACGTCTTTTACGGGTATATTACCAAGATCAAGTGTGGCTTGGTTATCAGCAGGACCCAAAAGACTGGGGTTGGAAATTGGTCGACAATACTTTAGAACCAGTTCAGACTGCGTCGAAAAAACTGTAAAACACAAATTTTTGCAACTGTTAAAAAGGATGTCTAAATGTTGTTGCAAAAAAGTTGGACTGTTTTGTTCTTAAGCATGTGGTATTAAAAAGATCTATCTATTAAATATTTTGTAATTTTTCGATATTATTAATACTTTTCGAGTTATATCGGAAAGCGCAAGCAATTTTGAACGCACGAACTAAGTTTTTAGTCCGAGCGCTCAACACTACCCCCACTCCGCCATCCGCTACAGCTGCCGCACTCCGCGCCTGCACGCCTCGCTTTATTCATCAATTAATAATAGTATTTTTTTATTGAAAATATAGGTATTCAACCTTAATATTCATGAAGGTGACTGCTGTACGATGATTATTGCGCCTTCCAGATTTTTTTGAAATAAAAAATAATCTCGGCTCCTAATGATCGTAGGAATTTATTTTTTTTTTATATGCGTGAAATGATGCCAGAAATCTATTTTCATGAAAGTCATTTCTATAAACACAAAATTAAGAAATTTATTTCAAAAAAACACGTAAAAAAATAGTGCAATTTTTTCAAAGTCATTTTTTGAACCTTGAAATTTAAAAAATCAATATACTTTTTTAATAATATAAAAGTACAACTCTTACATAAAAAAATAAGCCCTGTATTGTTACTGTAACATCATCCCCCGAGCAAGAGTAGCTAAATTAAGAGAGCATCTTTTTGGAGAAAACTTCATATATCTTGAAAAATAATCAATATTTATCAATTTTTCAAAAAACACTTTTGGCTTTCCATAGGCTACAATTAACAGTAAGTAACATGTTTGAATACGTTACAGTTAACGAGTTATAAAAAACCCGACTTTTCACGGTTTTTTCCGATATAACTCGTAAAGTATTAATAATATCGAAAAATTACAAAATATTTAATAGATAGATATTTTCACCTACAATTTCCTGATTTAACTTTTTTCGATCGGAGCTGTAGTTTTCCAGTTATGAACAAAAAACCGCTTTTCGCAGCTTTGCGAATTTTTTAGGCTATTTTCTGCAAACAGGATCGAGTTCTCAGGAAATAGAAACTCACCCTGAATTTTAATTTCCTGTACGCTCATCTTTTTTTTTCGGATGATAATTTTTACACGCACTTTTCCCTATTGCTTGGACTAATACGTAGAATAAGCCTACGGGTCAACTACGTTAAAAAAACGCGCTAAGTACACTACCTCAAAGCTGGCGTGTAAACATGTGCATATTATTTATTTATTTATTTATTTATTTACACTGTTCTACAGAAAAAAAGATTTCCAATTACAGAACAGGAACAAAGTAAACATTTGCACAATAGTACTAACAATAAAAAAGCTTAAGAGTAATACACAATTTACAAAATCAGACTAACATTAGTAGAAAGCTTAAGACTAACACAACAATATTACTGCTGATAATAATAGCTCTTAATTTGCCTCACATTACAATAGAATATATCAAGCTGGCCACTTATAAGGTTATAGTTGCTACACATAGTATGAACAAGAGAGTTTTTAAGTATATTTGTTCGTGGTGTGGTAGTGTAGAATGAGTCGGTGTATCGAGATGCCTGACGGGGAATTTTAAAGTTTATCTGATGTAGTAAGCATTGACATTTAATTTCATTGTTAATTATTTTGTGTAGCATAATGACACTGGAACATTCTCGTCTTCTATCCAGAGTGAAAAAGCTATGTCTTGACAGTAAACTCTCGTGTGCCGTGCCAATTAGTGGATAAGTCCGATCTACTTTAAAACTTAGGTATTTGAGAAAGCGTCTTTGGATTGCCTCCAGTTTATAAATATGCACTTGATAATATGGGTTCCAGTTAACCGATGCATATTCTAGCTTTGATCTAACAAAAGCGTAGTAAAGAGTTTTAAGTGTTAAATGGTTAAAGTCGCGGCCTACTCTAATTATAAATCCATACATACGGTTTGCTGACGTAGTTATATTGTCTATGTGGTTTTGGAAAGATAGCTCTCGGTCGAAAGTAACTCCAAGATCCTTAAAATTACATGGTCTGTCTAGAGAATGATTGTCTATCTTATAGTCAAATATAATTGGATCAGATCTCAATGTATATGACATTACGCAACATTTGTTAGGATTTAACGCTAAATTATTACGACTGCACCATTGGCTTATTTGATTAAGATTTTTCGATAGTTTCTCACATTCAGTCATATTAATGATAGGAGAGAAAATTTTTAGATCATCAGCATACAGTAATAAATTAAGCTTAATTATGTCACCAATGTCATTGATAAAGATATTAAACAGTAGTGGACCGAGGTTAGATCCTTGCGGTACACCTGATTTGGAGAGGTATTTGTTAGACCTAAATCCATTTAACTGCACATACTGTGTGCGGTCGGACAGATATGATTTGAATAACGCAAGTAGGTTACTCGATAAGACGAAATTCGAGAGTTTTTGCAGCATTAGATTATGGTTAAGTCTGTCAAATGCTTTGGTCATATCCATGTAAATAACATCTGTCTAAATTCTGTTATCTATATTTTCCGCTATGTGTTGTGCTATAACGGTAAGATTTGTTGTTGTTGATCGGCCTTTTACGAAACCGTGCTGCTGGACTATATTTCAAATACCTTGCAAAAATTGCATATAATTGAAATCGGCCTGTAATTTTTTATATCAGTTCGCGTTCCTTTTTTAAAGATCGGACATACCTTAGAGCACTTCCACATAGAAGGTATCGTATGTGAACGAATGCAAACATTATGACGATTACTATTCTTTTAAATCGTTATATCTCAGAAACGGTGGCTCTTACAAAAAAAAATATTTTAACATTTTTTGTAGATGATTATCTGATCTATAATTTTCGTCCGAACTAATTTTATGATAAAACTTACCGTTTTGCTAAAAGTCGCGAAAACCCCGTTTTTGTGACCTTTGACCACGAGTAAATTTTTTTCTAGGTATCGGATCGATGAGTAGTTTTTAGATTTCATTTATGGTGGTATTTTGAACAATCCTACCAATTTTAAACTGGGTACGAATTTTTGTACCTTCACTTCTATTTTTTTGGTCTAATTTGACCGGGGTAACATTTTTAATTTTATGTATAATCTGAAGTAAACCGATTAAAAAATGCACATAGGCACATATTGATTGACATCTTTGCTATAAGCTGCAGATTTATTTAGCACATTAAAAAAATACTTTTAACGAATTTATAGTTATAGTTAGCTCTGCTTTTAGGGCCTAGAAGAATATTTACATCGCAAGCAATAAAAACAGGCTCAAAGGATTATTTGGTTCGCTTAGGTCACACAGGTCGTAGAGCTTGGCTCTATGTGGAAAATTTAGGAAACGTTACTGGAAGGTCCCCCGGCAATTTGGTCCAGTTAGACGTGGTTCCTTTACTTTACATAGGTAATGTTTTTATGTTTTAAAATAATATGCAATATAGTCTCGGTAAGTAAGAAAATCAGTTCTGAAGAATTGAATCGACGCCTACAAGTAACTTTTTTTAAAACAGACAATGTAATCCACAGTTTTAAAATCATTGACAGTACCTCACCTTCTATCAAAAATTTTAAACCATTTAAGTCGCCAGGAAAGGACAGAATATTTCCCGCCCTACTGCAACATGGCCTTCTTTGAAAAGTTTATTCAAGGCCAGCTTTATTTTCGGTTATATACCGCAAGCTTGGAGAGAAGCCGTGGTGGCGTTTATACCAAAGACTGAAAGACGTCCAATGGACGAACCAAAGTCTTACCGCCCCATTAGTCTCATCTCCTTTCTCCTAAAATAAAATAATAAAGTAATAGACTGTTACATCAGAAGCGAACTCCTTGAGTTGTGACCGCTCCACAAGAAACAGTTTGCTTATCAAGCAGGTAAATTCACGATAAATGCTCTACAGTGCCTAGTTGAAAGCATTGAAAAGATATATGCGGAAAAAGAAATGGCTCTTTGTGCCTTCATCGACATAGAGGGTGCTTTTGACAACACCTCGCATGCCTCCATAACTAGATCACTCGAGGAAAGAACTGATTAGATGGATAAAAAGCAGAATCATTGTGGTGACTCTTCGGGGAGAGACAGTCAAGATGATAGTAAAAAAAGGTTGTCCCCAAGGGGGAGTTCTATCGCTTTTGCTGTCGTCACTGGTTGTAGAAAACCTGATAGTTAAGCTACACGACTCTGGTTTTACGACTCAAGGTTAAGTCGATAACCTGTCGTCACCATTAGGGGCAAACATGACGAAGTAATTTCCAATCGCATGCAAGTAGCCCTAAACACAATCAAAAGCTAGTGCTCAAAGGAAGGACTTAATGTCAATCCTAGCAAAACAGGGTTCCATTCACCAGGAGGCGAAAGTACGAATATAAATCCCCAACTCTGAATGGAACTCAGCTTTCCAAAGAAGTTAAATATTTGGGCGTAATAATCGACCAAAAACTGACAGAACAGCCAACTTAACTAAAGTGACCAGATTTTTAGATGGGCAAAGCGAAACAACTCTGAAGGAGAGGGGGTATCAACAAAAATGTTGTCAGTAAATTCACACACTTGTTAGTTTTTAATTTCCCTACTTTATGGAAAATACTCCTTTTACAAAAAACAAATTCTGGAAAAAATATACTTTTATAAATATATTTTGTTTTTCTAACAAAACATTTCTTTAACAAGCCTAAGTGGGGGTCCAAGACTTTTGACGTTGTGTGTATTTTTAAAAAAATCTTTAAACAGTTTAGTTTGGAATATCATTTAACATTACCCTTAGTAATAATGTTTTTTCAGGAGGATTTGACGTGAAAAATTTGTCTACCCTTCCGCACGATCTACCATTACACACAGGATTCTCCGGTTGCATTTACGATTTAGAAATGAAGTCTGGAAGCGTAGTCATACCTTTTCAGGGTTCTATGAAAGCTTTCGGTCGCGCTGTAGGTCAATGCGGTACTAGCGAGTGTTATGAAAGAAGTTGCCAAAATGGAGGAGCTTGCTTACATCACGGAAGCACTTTTATGTGAGAAAAAAAAATTATTACAATTTTCAGTAATTTAACAGATTTGCGCGATGTTGGCGTGTCATGAGAAAAACTAATAATTCACTTCATAATTACTCTTTACACCTTTAAGCAAATCTTCATGAATGCTTTATTTAATAAATGGCGTTTAGGAATAAAGTAGCTCTATTGTTTTCACAACTGTTTAAACTTTGTCCACAGCTATTTTGGGTTTCGTGCAGTGTTAGGGAAAAATTTTATTTTAAAGGTAAAAGTTCTCACAATTAAATTTTTTTTTTATTTAATAACAATTACCCTTGTGTTAACATTACAATCTGATCATAAGATCAATCAGCAACTTACAGCTAACTTAAATTACTACTCTGTAACTAACCAACTAAGGTCTTACTCAACATTATCCTTGGATTTCCAATACATTTTGTACACTAATTAAGGTACACTTCAACACGCACATTACTGTGCTTTTGACAATCTCACTTCACCAACTCGAAAGGTTGAGTCTTTTCGCTATTCCTGCAGTGTCAAGGAGCTGGATTACCTCAAAATTGGTATGATGATGAAGTCGTAGTTCGTGACTCGTGGCAAATTTGACCATAGTTTGGTCAACAGTATCCATATCCAGATCCTTATGAAGGCTACTGTTTCGAATGTACCAGGGTGCTTCCACGATGTTCCTTAGTATCTTGTTTTGAAATCTTTGAATGATTTGTAGACTACTTTGACTAGCACAGCCCCATAGTTGAATACCATACGACCAAATGGGTTTGAGTATTTGTTTATACAGCATAAGCTTGTTGTATACAGACAGAGTGGAGTTTCGTCCGATCAGCCAATAAATTTTTTTATATTTAATTTGAAGTTGTTCCCTTTTCTTTTTAATATGAGCTTTCCAGCGAAGCTTAGCATCGAGGGTGATACCTAAGTATTTTGCTGTATTTGTAAATGGAATTCGTTTTCCATTTATGTTTATAGGTATATGGTGTTGATCTCTATTGGTAAAGTTTACGTGTTTAGATGTGGATTCATTAATTTTAATCCGCCACTTTTTTGTCCATTTTATTGATTGATACCTGTAGTTTTTCTGCCTCTTCTTATATAAGAGAGATGCCAACACACTGCCCTATGGCACTCCTGCATTAATTTTCTTAAGGTCAGAGTAGGCTTAAAATTAAAACATTTTTCTTCAAAGTGAATAATCGGAATTTTCTTCATTTTAAAAGACAACAAAAATGAAACAGTACAATTCCTGCATACAAAAAATATATAACGATTTTAAAACCATCTTCTTACAATGTTTGTATGTTTTTTAGGTGTTTATGCCAAGACGATTGGTTCGGACCTCTGTGTTCTTCTAAACAAAATTTATGCGACACCAATCAAACTAGATGTTCCGAAAAATCAAGATGCGTTTCATTACTATCACATTCCGAATGCGATTGTCCCTTTGGCCAAGTCGGGGAATACTGTGATAAAGGTAAAATATATCTTTTACTTGACTCCTTCGCAAGAACACCTAAAAGCATCTATGAAGTTTTCAATTGGTTACATAGTATTGAGTTTAATTTTATCAACTTATCAGTTATTATGTGCCTGATCTAAGTGTTTTCAATAGTTTAAAAGTAACAAATTATTTTCATTAAATTTGTACCTGCTCCAAGTTGAATCTGAACGTATGCATTACTGAATATACATTATGTTATTATTGTGATGGTTTCAAATTATTATTTTTGTTGCAAGTCCATTTATTTTGTAGTTTTTTTTTAATCTTTTGCTATCAAGAATTCTATCTAAAACCAACTATTTTTTTTTGAAATTTTAAATATTGTGAACGTTTTTTTTTGTTTTTAATTCTCTTTTGTACATCATTACGTTTTTATTATTGTCTGAAAGATTGTTGTAATTAATTTAAATATTATTTTAAGAAAAGTGTATTAAATTCGTTTAATCCACTTTACAAAAATACAGAATTTGTTGTAAAAATTCAGAACATCATTTTTACTTAATTAATATATTGCAGGAATTGTAAATATAGTTTTATTTATCTAGTTCACCATAATTGTTTGTTGTTTATCGTGTGGCTCTGCTAGTGCCTATAAGACCTAGGGGTTTCCAGTTTGAACCGTCTAAGTCGGTGGCGCGGCTCACTTTTATATATTTTTTTCTTCTACCCTCTACGGCTGAGCTCGGGTATAATTTGCCAGTAGAGAGACCACTGGCAGAGTACTCTTTAGAGAACGAAAAAGACGTGGCAATGATATAGAATACATGATGCGGAAAATATATGAAACCTATAAAAATGCAGGCTCAAAGATAAACTTCTCTAAAACTGAGTATCTGTCAATTGATTCCCCTCTGCTTGATCTAGAAATAGAGGCAAATATGATTCAATCTTGTCAAGACAAAAGAAGGATCCAGCAAAAAAGAAATAACTCATCGCATTAATCAGGAAAAACAAGCAATAAATAAACTCTCCTGTGGTCAAATGATATCCAAAAAAGAATAAAAAAAAGGATATATGAAACTATTGTACAAAGTATACTATTATACGGCTCAGAGACATGGGAGGTAACAAAAAGAAATAGGCAAAGGTTAGAAGCGGCCGAAAAAGACTTCCTACGAAGGAGTTGTAGGGTATCAAGGTTGCAAACAATGAAATAAGGCAGAGAATGGCAGCGGAAACACCTATACCGGAAGAAATTTAGAGACGACGACTTAAATACTATGGACACGTAAGACGTATGAAAGATGATCGATGGCCCAAAAAGATATTAGAATGGCAACCAAAATTCAGGCGAAAGCGCGGAAGACCATCAGAAGAGTGGTTAAAACAAACAAGACAGGACATGGAGAGAAGAGGATTAGAAGAGAAAGATTGGCAGGATATATATATATATATATATATATATATATATATATATATATATATATATATATATATATATATATATATATATATATGAATGCATGAGAAACTGCGAGGTACTGATTCAAGGAGAAAGAGTTGAACAAGTGAATGAGTTTGTATACTTGGGTTTAGTCGAAGTGACTCGGTTAGATAAAGTAAAGAATAGTTAGATAAGGGAACGCTATGGTAAGAAAAAAGATGTAATTACAAGGATAGATAAAGAAATGCCAAGATGGTTTGGATACGGAGAGAGGATGGATAGAGGAAGGTTGACGAAACAAATAATAAGGCGAGTGTGAATGAGCAAGTCGGTAGAGATCGACTTTGGCGAACATATCTCGATCAGATAGACGTTGGTTTAAAGAAAAGCCAGGTCAAGAGTACTAATAACCGACGAGCATGTATGAGAGCATTGATGAAAGTAAAAGAAGCGACTATATTTTGTATGTTTTTAATACGTTTGTTTACTATCCACTTTTTTCTTGATAGGCAACAAATGCGGAATGAATAATATATGTGTCAGCTTCGCAATATGCAATATGATATTCTCTATATTCTATAATCGAATTTTAGACCGTAAAAACATTATTTTCATATATTTTAATTTTTAGATGAAAATATTACTGACGTGAGCCTAACGGGAGTAAGATCTTTTATTTCCCTAAAACCAATAGAAATAGAAGGTGCAAAGTTTCATGTTGAATTTGAAATTAGAATTCTCAAAGATCATGGCATTATTTTGTTTATGGGAAAAAGAGAGCTCAGATTTATTTGCTTGTCGTTACAAAATGGTCTATTAGAGTTGAAAATACAATCAGGTATGTATTTTTAGATTGCAAATTCAACTATAGTTGTATTTATACGCACATATTTTAACTAAACGGTTTTCATTTTACAGGTAGCAGCAAAATTGCTCTTTCAGGGATAGTAATACGAAGTTCAAAATTACTGGTAAAAGCAGTATGGCACAAAGTTCAATTTGGCAGATTTGGTAAAAAAGTTTACCTTTCAGTAGACAACACAGTAAACACTGGTCTCTTGGAAATGAGTCACACCGTGATTACGAACAAGGAAACTATATATTTAGGCGGCCTTCCAGATATGTCTCAATTACCTCTATTCGTCAGCTCCGGCCTGCCAATTAACTTCAAAGGTTGCATACGACATATTTCAATTAATGATATAAGTGTACCGTTAACTGCCGACAATATTATGGCATCCAGAAATTTGGTCGATTGTGACGGAACACTCTGCGGTGGGGAGGCTTGTCATAATGGAGGAACATGTTGGTTGGATTCGTTTATGAAACCGCACTGTTCTTGTCCCGGTCCCTATTTCGGGGATAAATGCGAAAATGTTACGTTGTGTGACGAAAGAACCTGCAAACATCGAGGAATATGTCTAAATAATAAATGCACTTGCCAGGTGGGATGGTCGGGTGCGTTCTGTGAATTTGAAATCGCCGTTAATAATCCAAAATTCAGTGGAAAGAGCTATTTGATTATGAGGAAAGTTGGAGATAAAAAGAGGGAGTTGAGAGAGGGTGTCAGAAATATATATCTAAATTTCACCACTGTAAAACCCAACGGACTTCTGTTTTGGAATAGAAAGGTTAACTTTTCTTCTTTTTAAATATTTATATAACACAAAAGCAATTTTTTTCTGCAAATACCCTTTGTTATAACTCATTAGTATAGTGTATCATGCAATAAGCACAAAATTAGTTTCATTTTGTATAAGTATGAACGTTTGTTGCCGACTGCGGCAACTACAGGGGAATCTCGGTAACGAGCTCGATAAGTGGACTATATGGACGAATACTTAGAGATTTAATAGAGGCAGAATATGTAGAAAAGAAAGAACAACGTGTTTACCATAAAACAAATAATAGAAAAGAGATCGGCAGTGAACCTAGAAACACACATGCTATTTATCGATCTTACAAAAGCATACGACAATATACCCACGTGCTGCTCTGGGAAACACTACACCATAGTAATATAAATCAGACACTAATAACAGCAGTGAAAAATCTCTACGCTAATTCTGTATCTAGGATTAAAATCGGTAAGAAAATATCAGAACCCTTTAATACAACAAAAGGCCTCAGACAAGGGTGTTGTATATCCCCAACATTGTTTTAGATATACATTTAAGAGGATTAAAGAGGAGTTCAGGAGGAGTGGAAGGTACTGAAATATCGCTATCAGTATCAGGCATTTTGCGTTTTGTCAAGAACTATCAAAATATTTTGTATATCCGCCATCGCACTATTAGGAAAATCCTACGAAATCTTGACTCTAATAAGGCAGTAGGACCAGATGACAATTGTCCTGAAGACCTGTGCTCAAGAGCTCACCCCACTTCGCTGTAGACTCTTCAAGTTATCATACAGCAAAGGAGTGTTTCCGTCCATGTGGAAAAACGCTAAAGTCCAACCGATTCCGAAAAAAGGAAAGAAGACTATTCCTGCAAATTATCGCCCTATTGCATTGCTCTCAGTCATATCCAAAGTTATGGAAAAAGCGATTAACACAGAACTTATCAAATATCTGGAGAAATTTTAGATAATCCATGACAGACAATATGGATTTCGACAACTTCGGTCTACTGAAGATTTGCTGGCTTATGTCACTCAGCTCTGGACAAACACTATTGAAAAGTTTGGTGAATCCCATGCAATAGCCTTGGATATATCTAAAGCCTTTGACCGCGTTTGGCACCAGGCATTGTTAAGTAAATTATCTGCCTACGGTCTCCCAACCAAACTGTGCCAATGGCTCTTGAGCTTCATGCAAGATCGCTCCTTACATGTGGCAATTGACGGTATTTCTTCTGATGCGTTTAAAACTAATGCCGGGGTCCCCCAGGGTTCCATGCTGTCCCCCACCTTATTTCTTTTACACATCAACGACCTCTTGAAAACCACCACGAACCCCATTTACAGTTTCGCAGACGATAGCACACTTGTCTCAACTTTCACATCCTATCGTTCACTTTCGGTGAATGATACAAATAGACTCCATCAATAAAGATCTTAAAGCAATCGTCGAGTGGGGAACCAACAATCTTGTTCAGTTTAACGCCCAAAAAACACAAAGTGTCACGTTTTCCAAGAAAGTGAATTCCTCAAATCATCCCATCACAATGTCCGGAAATACCCTTGAACCAAGTCCCTCCATCTCGATTTTGGGAGTCACGGTGTCCAATAATATGTCTTGGCATAACCATGTTGCTAACATCGCAAAGTCGGCAAGCCAGAGGCTAGGTTTTCTGTGGAATGCCAGAAGTTTTTTACTCCTGATCAACTGTTGACGACGTACAAGGCTCAAATCCGACCTCTACTGGAGTATTACTCGCACATTTGGGGTTCAGCACCAAGGCATTCTCTTCGTCTTCTAGATTCCATTCAGAAAAGAGCCATTCGCTTGATAAACAGCTCAACTCTCACAGATACCCTTTACCCTCTAGAACATAGAAGAAGAGTTGCAGACCAGTCATTGCTCTACAGATATTTCCATGGCAGATGCTCCAGAGAAATAAAAACTCTTGTACCACCATTGGCCACATTCGGCCGAAGAACTCGGCACGCTGATCAGTCTCACCCATTTACTCTCAAGATTGACACTACTAGGACCAATCTTCATCAAGAATCCTTCTTTTACAGGGCTGCTACGGAATGGAATAAGCTTCCAGAATCAATTTTTTCCAGAGAACTATGACCTACAACTTTTTAAAAAGCGTGTCCACAATCATTTCCTTTCTATAATCCCTTCCCCTTCTAATAGTCGCAGTGCGGGCCGTCCGCGGCCCACACGATAGGTCTACCCTTTTTGCGACTATTTTCATAAAAAAAAATATATATTGAAACATATCATTTCCATAGCACACGGTGATATTGTTAAATAAATTGAACTGCTGTTGATTTTAGAGCAATTATATATTTATTTACAATTATTTAGTCTAATAATTTTAACGATTGCACGAAAAATAGTGTGAATGCCATGGCCGCGAAACTTTTTAACGACCTCATGATTATCTTGCCTCGGCGATAACTGTTCTTTCGGTACGTTAAAAAGGTATTTCGCGGCCTAAACATACAAATAACTATTTTGTTGAGTTGTGTTATCATTACCAGTGTAAAATACATAAATAGATCGATAAAATATAAAAATAACTTAAAATTTGTTTACAATAAACGCGATCAATAAATGACCTAACCATAAGTTGAGTTTCATTGGATTCGTTACTATTACAGATTTATTTTGTTTTCTTTTTAGGGAGGCAATTATCTTGGATTTGGACTAGAAAACGGTTTTCTTAAAATTACCATCTCTTTCGAAAAAAACAAACAAAGCATCTCGGAGATTCCGTCGTACCCTCTGGTGTCAGATGGACTTTGGCACAAACTGGATCTGGATCTGGATAATTTGTCTATTAATATAGATGACAAACCTTTCCGAATCCGGCAAAAAATTGACAACAACGTCAAATTCACTCCATCTGGTAATTTTTATATCGGCGGGGTTCCCAATGTAACAAATTTAATGAACGAAACTAATGCAGCGTTTCAGCAAAACTTTGAGGGGTGTATAGCTGCTTTTGGAACCAATATGGATATTATTACTGATTTTAGTCGTATGGAGGGATCGAATATAGATACTTGTGAGATTTTAGCGCATTAAAAAGTGTTTAACACCCAAAGATGTTCGTTAAGTCTGTAAACTGCACATTTAAATTTATCGGGTATTCAGACGTTATCCTCATTGTATGCCTAATTGATTCATGCAGAGAATAAATAAAATGATAATGAAAAATTAAATTTGTAAGCTGTAAACCTTTAGTTAAAAATTTGCTACCAAGAATCATTAAGGATATTCGATGATGACAGCGAAGAGTCAGGGGGCAGTGGGAGGCGCCTACACTAAAGTATATAGAAAGTGTTAGAGTTCCCAAACTAAGACAACAAAATGAATGCAAATTCTATAAAGGCTTTGTAAAAAGAAATTAACAAAGCGTTTTGATGCAAACTTATTATATATATATATATATATATATATATATATATATATATATATATATATATATATGACTATTCTTTTTATAGCTGAATACAATTGTAAATGTAAATTTTTTTGGGGATGCAGCTATTTTTTAATAAAACTCTTTTTTTTTACTTTTTTGTAAAAGCTTTCGAAATAATTTTTATTTCTTCATCAGTTACTCTGAAATTATAGTATAATAATGGAAATTTAAAAAAAAAAAAAAATTTACTTACAGTATATGAGTTAAATATAAATTAACATCCAGAAAATGAAAAAAATTTTTTAAAAGTAATTAATGAAAAGTCAATATTAAGTTGTTTAATGGAAGATATAAGTATAAAGATGTAGTAGAATAGTAAATAGAAATTATTTTTATAAAAGGTTAAATCAAGTTATTGCTGAAATATTAAGTAAAAAAAAAAGAAAAAAAAACCATATACTCAATATTTCAGCAATAACTTGATTCAACCTTTTATAAAAATAATTTCTATTTACTATTCTACTATATCCTTTATACTTATATCTTCCATTAAACAGCTTAATATTGACTTTCATTAATTACTGTCAAAAACATTTTTCATTTTCCGGATGTTAATTTATACATACGCCTTTTTCCCATAGGGGTAGGCAGAAACCACTTCCTTTCACTTGCTACGGTTCGTACACACATCTTTTGCTTCCTCTACTTTCATCAGTGCTCTCATACATGCTCTTCGGTTGTTGGTACTCTTGACCTGGCCTTTCTTCAAAACAATGTTGATCTGATCGAGATATGTTCTCCGAGGTCGACCTCTACCGATTTGCCCATTCACACTCGCCATATAAATTTGTTTCTTCAATCTTCCTTCATCCATCCTTTCTACGTGTCCAAACCATCTAAGCATTCGGCTATACTTAATTTATATTTAACTCATTTACTGTAAGTATATATTTTTTTTTTTTAAAATTGTCCATTATTATACTATGATTTTAGAGTAACTGATGAAGAAATAAAAATTATTTCGAAAGCTTTTACAAAAAAGTAAAAAAGGAGTTTTATTAAAAAATAGCTGCATCCCCAAAAATTTTACATATATATATATATATATAATATATATATAATAGAAAGTACATCAAATATTATTTTATGATTTCCACCTTGATTCACCTTACTATATTTTCTATGCCTTATAGTTCTTCCAGCTCGTTTTTTTTTGGCGTCTCCACTCTCCTGTTATACTGTCCCTGCATGGTCCAAAGCCTGATTAAAAGAAAGATCAAAGAGGAAAAGGAAGCTTGGTTGGCAGAGAAGTGTACCGAAATCGAACAACTGGAAAATCAACATTATTCTTTTAATTTTCATAAAAAAAATTAAAGAAGCTGCAGGTATGTTAAGACCTAAAAACCCAGGGATCGTTACAAACACGAATGGCGAGGCACTGCTGGAGATTGACCAAAGGATAGAAAACATAGAAACTGGGCCCTCTATCACCACAGAAGAGGTTGCAAATGCAATCAGGAAGCTTAAAAACAACAAATCAGCAGGACATGCAGAAGTTTATGCAGATTTGCAGAACAAAACCACCTGGACATCATTACGGAGCTATTAAGCGGCACAATTCCAGAAGAATGGCTTGTTTCAACATTTATTCCCATACCGAGGAAAAACACAGCTAAAAAATGCGAAGACTACAGATCCATTAGGGTAATGAGTCACGTTCTAAAAGTCATACATGAACGTATTTATCCCAAACTGGAAGAACATATCGGAGAGACACAATTCGGTTTTAGGAACGGACTCGGGGCACGGGAAGCATTGTTGAGCCTTAATGTTCTAATACAAAGGACAGGACAGGAATGACATCTATGGATCTATTTTGGGCAAATAAAATCAGACGGGCCATAGTAATCACTAACGTTCACTGAGAATAAGGCACAAGAAGGAGAAGATGTGTTCCATATATTACTCTTAATATTTTTCTTTCAAAGACTAGCAGCTTATTGATTTCGCGTTTGTTTAGAATCCATGTCTCGCTACCATATGCTGTAACAGGTCGTATTAAGATCTTATACATCCTTACCTTAGTTCCCCTTGTAAGTAGTTTGGATCTAAATAATGTGGATAGTGCATAAAAGGCTCTGTTTGCCGATTCAATACGAGCAGCTACGTCTTTTTCATTTCTGTTGTCTGTTATTGTTGCACCTAAATCTTTGAACTCTTTTACGACTTCAAAATTGTAGTCAACAATAGTTAAAGTTTGTCTTATCCTTTGCCATGCTTCTTAGAGGTTAACATGTATTTAGTTCTGGCCTCGTTGATCTTTAATCCCATTTTTTGAGCTTGAGTTTCAAAAAAAGAGAACACGTCCTTAACATCTCTGGTATTATGTGCAACAGCATTTATGTCATCGGCAAAAGCTATCTCGAGTTTTGTACCATCCTTAGCGAAATCCGGTGTTAGTTGCGGGGAGACTTTTTTCTTGGCCCAGTCCAGCGTAAGGTTAAAAAGTAAAAAGAAGATATAAGGTCACCCTGCCGCAGGCCTGTGCGGATATTAAATGTTTCTGACAAAGCATTCCTAAGTCGCATCTTTAGGTTAGGTTGAGTTAAAACGGCGGTTCGGAGGAAACCCACTTAGGCCTTTTGGCCCATTGTGATACCGTGATGGACGGCGGTGCCTTCCATTTCTACCGTGAGAACCAATTGGAACTTTTAATATAAAGTGTAAAGTCTTTGATGCTAACTGAGTTGAGATCAGCAAAGTTATCAAAGTTCGGTTGCCGTAGTATAGAAAGCCGTTTTCTGCCTCGGGCAGGGCGGTGGCAGAGAAGATGTACCATTGTTTCCTCATTTTTCTTATCGTGACAGCTTCTACAGAAGTCGTGTCGTAGCTTTGCGATTCCCATGCGCCGTGCATTAGTTCCATCTGCCCAGTGTCCTGTTATGGCCGCGATCGCATTTCCAATGGACTTTCTGGATAGAGTTAAAACATCATTCGTTCGACGTAGATCTAGTGTAGGCCAGATTTGTTTCGATTATGTGTATGTGGGTTCATGTTTCCACCTCAAGTTGGCTTTTTGAACTACTTTGCTGTGCAGGAGGAGCCGGCAATTTGCAATCGGTACTCCTTGCTGAGATGAGACAGATACAGCTGGGAGGGTGGTGCCCTCTCTTGCTAGCTCGTCTGCCTTACAGTTGCCTGGTATGTCCCTGTGTCCAGGTACACAGACAATGTGAACTCTAAACTTAGTGCCTAGCTTATTCAGGGCGGCAAGGCATTGCACCGCTGCCCTAAAGGTCAAGTAAACTGAGTTCAGTGATTTGATAGCAGCCTGCCTGTCGAAAAGAATGAATATCTCGCTGAACTTTTGTTCGTTGTGGAGTATCCAGACAGCTGCCTCGGTAATGGCTGTCATTTCAGCTTGATACACACTACAGTAATCAGGCAAACGAAACGACAGGCTAAGTGAAGGGTCTTCTGAGAAGATACCGTAAGCTACTCTCCGTTCTAGTTTAGAGCCATCCGTATAAAATACCGCGCCTTGAGGTTTCATTAGATGTTCGGCCCAATCTTCTCTGGATGGAATTTCCAGGGATAGGTCGCCTTCGAACATAGGGGTAGGTTTAGTGTAATCAGTGTTTTTTGCGCACAGGTCGTATTCTCTTAGGATTCTAGAGTAACCATAGTGCGTTTCGGTCCATGGTGACACAGCATTGAGTCTGAGAGCCACACTAGCTGCGCATTCTTTTCCAAACTGATCCATTGGTAGTAGATGTAGAGTTGTTTCAAGGGCTTTTGTTGGGGTGGTCCCTAGGCAGCTTGTTATCAGCAGACATGCCAATCTCTGGACTTTTCTTACCTTTGTATGGTTGACTCCCTTCTCTAGGGCTGGTCACCATACTAACGATCCATACATTAGAATATTTGAAAAAGATTTTATTAAAAAGCGATGGGATAATAAAAAAAACGAAAAAAATCATGGTCCTGTTTTGGATCATTACAAAACAGTTTCTTCAACATTTCATGCCAAACTCAATGTTACTATGTAATCATTGAACATCCTTAAGCAACACGACAGCAAACTATGACCAAACACTTTTAAAGTTCGAATAAAGAAAAAATAAAACTTATTAGCTATAGACATACGTGCGTTTACCGACTTAACTTTTTTGTACTTAGATAGTTTTGTTATTTCGCAAAGATTTTTATAAAATGTTGTCGAATGAACAAATCCCAAGAATGCTAGTCACTATTTGTTATAAGATTATAAACAATGTGTTATTTTTAGCTTGATTAATAATTCACTTGTTTTTGTCGAATATTCGTATATTTGTGTTTGTTGCAACAAAATACATTTTGAAAATAATAGTTTTATTTTGGAAATCTATACATATGAAATGCTTTGTCCTGAATGACTCCCTTAAAATTACACCCTCAATGCTGGTTGCACACCCTTAAATGCTTCTTGCACAAAGGTTAGTTTATTTCAATAAAAATAATGCTAGATTATTTTAAGTGAAGAAATGGGACTTTTCATGGCACGCCTCAGTTTACCCGCTTCATTTCGTTCGGCAGATAATAAAAGGCAAGCCATGAAAAGTCACTTCTTCAAATAAATTAGACTATTTTTTTTTCAAACGTACAATAATTAGGTAAAAATTGTACTGAGGTATTTAACTTGGGTTCAAAGTTTAAGATAGATGGACAGTATGACAGTGACATTGAGCGAAGGCTGTTGGCAGAAAAACAAATGAATGGGGCATTGCATAGCTTTATAAATAGACAGAAAGTGTCAAAAAAGGCACGTCTGGCGGTGCATAGAGGTGTGTTGGTTTCTACACGTATGTATGGTAGTGAATGTTGGGTTTGGCAGAAAAAGCATGAAAATAGGATTAATGCTGCGAAGATAAGTAGTCTGAGAAGTATAGCCGGAGTGACTCGGTTGGATAAAGTAAAGAATAGTGAGATAAGAGAACGCTGTGGTTTAAAAGAAGACGTGGTTACAAAGATAGATAAAGGAATACTTAGATGGTTTGGACACGTAGATTGACGAAACAAATTTATAAGGCTAGTGTGAATGGACAAGTCGGTAGAGGTCGACCTCGGCGAACATATCTCGATCAGATCAACATTGTTTTAAAGAAAGGCCAGGTCAAGAGTACCAACAACCGACGAGCATGTATGAGAGCACTGATGAAAGTAGAGGAAGCAAAAGATGTGTGTAGGAACCGTAGCAAGTGGAAGGAAGTGGTCTCTGCCTACCCCTACGGGAAAAAGGCGTGACTTTATGTATGTATGTATATATAACAATTCTTTTTGTAGCTGAATACAATTGTAAATGTAAAATTTTTTGGTGATGCAGCTATTTTTTTTATTAAAACTCTTTTTTTACTTTTTTGTAAAAGCTTTCGAAATAATTTTTATTTCTTCATCAGTTACTAGTATTATGAGTTAAATATAAATTAATAAATAAATTAATTTTTTGACAGTTGTTAATGAAACTCAAAACAACTTAATATTGGCTTTTCATTAACTACTGTCACAAAAATTTTTCATTTTCTGGATATTAATTTATATTTAACTCATATACTAGTAACTGATGAAGAAATAAAAATTATTTCGAAAGCTTTTACAAAAAAGTAAAAAAAAAGTTTTAATAAAAAAAATTTTTACGGGTTGCACTCTGGGAGTGCCGGCAGAAGTGAAAACTTAAGTATTAACGTTGTGCGCCCTGCGCCGCCTAAACGAAACAGCCGGCGCAGGCATACACTTTCGCCGCGCCGTAGAAAGAGAGGGGGATACTCCCTCTCCTACGCCACGCCAGCTGTCTACTCTCCATCCGTCTTACGAATTTTTGATCAGGTCACGTGTCCTGACGCGAGTTTAACATTTTTTACCCATTACAAAAAAAGTGTACAACGCCGCTAAAGAAGTTTTCACTTCAAAAAATATTATTTTTAATCTGAAAAATATTGTCTCCAGATTTCCATAGTTTATGAATAATGCATTATTTTTATTAACGCTTTATTATAAATCATATATTAAACATCAGTACCAGATTTGAATGTTTTCGATTTCTTTCTTCCGCTTTTTGTTTGATCTTCTTTCAATATGGCGCTTTTCTTCCTACCTCGACTTTTTCGTTTTCGGCTACCTCGTTTTCGGTTTTGTCGCTTTTGGCTACGTCGTCTACGGCTTCTGCTTCTATTTTTTCTTCGTCTTCGAGCCTCCGTTATCGGCAAACCAAAACCTAATTTAAACCTTCCCCCGTTCTCTTTGAACAAACCAGCTTTCAGTCCAGTTTTTAATGCTTTTTTAACACAAATTGATGCATTTTTTAACGGCTTTTTGCAATGATAAATTATTTGATCTTAAATTTTGTCGGGGGGAGAACCATTAGAGTCATTAAGACACGCTATGGTGTCCATAACATCTGATAAAAACGACACCTCTCCTTGGACCATTTTAATGCAGCAAAAGCAGAACTTAATCAATAAACTAATGAAAAGCACTTAAATTTTGAATTTAGCTACTAAATTAATTTGTCAAAATGACATAAAAAATGTACTTGAATTTGTCAGTTTGTTGAATAAGGTTGCCAAGTTACCAGTCAAGAAAAGTCGCATTTTATATTGCTCCAGTGAAATACATCCGTCTTACGAATTTTCGATCAGGCCACGTGTCCTGACGAGAGTTTAACATTTTTTACCCATTACAAAAAAAGTTCACAGCGTGCCATAAGAAGTTATCACTTCAAAAATAGCTGCATCCCCAAAAAATAGTACATCTATATATATATATATATATATATATATATATATATAAGTGTATTGTTTGTTATATACTTCTATTTTTGTGTTTATACTGCATGTATGCCATACGAAAATAAATAAATAAACCGCTATACTAACTATACTATAATAGCTATACTATACTAACAGCTGAACATTTTTACCGCATTGGTATCTATTGAATATTCACAACTAAATGAGCAGTATGCAATATTTTTATTGTTAAAATTATTTGTGATAATTTGACTGTACACCGCAATATTTTAACTAATTTACAGCTTATGGTTTATTTCCCTAATGAGTAATTATTAGCAATTTTGATGTTATACCGATTCGGTAACACTTTCGTTTGTAGGCCAGTATTATTTTAAATTATGCTTTTATTATTTGCTAGTTTAAATTTAAATTTTGATGTTTGGATAAGTAATCGGCTAAAATGTTGCAACATCATTTTTTGTTTGTTTTGTTTTATGTATTATTTGTTTGCTTCACCGAATATGACCATTAGAATCGTATGCAGATATATTATTTTGCGTATGATATTATATTGCGTAGCGCGAACTTGGCACGTTATGATTCATCCAACATTTGTTGCCTAGCAATGTGTATCAAACATTATTAATTATATTTTATGGCCCGCAGTGGCTAGTGCGACGGCTAAAGCGAAAGCCGTTATGAGAATGAGAACACAAGACTTGTCAACGAAGTATTTGAATATATCATTATTTTGGTCAACCTTTGCATATTTATTTATATCAATCAGAATAAGAAAGTGAGTTGCCATATTAAAAGTATATTTGCACAAAATGTAAATTTTTTACTAGTATCAACTTTTATATTTGTGTAAAATGAGCCTTTTTTATAACTTATTTTCATCTGTTATATAAAACCATTGTAATTTTTCTAGCATTATCGGTGTATAATATTTTTTGATATTATCATTTAGACCAGGAGCCAGCGATCTATTTTTATAAGTCATTTTTTCAGAGCTAATAATTGGTAAAATACTTAATTTAGTTGTGCTAAAATGCTACGCTAAAATGCTGGCGCAACATGGCGCAGGGGTAGGCCATGGGAGCTTTCCAAACACGTAATAAAAAAGCAATGTTTTCTCGGCTAAAAATTTGTGAGATAATAGTTTTTATTATAAAAAACATACATAAAGTCACGTCTTTTTCCCGTAGGGGTAGGCAAAGACCAGAGACTTCCTTCCACTTACACACATCTTTTGCTTTCTCTTCAAAACAATGTTGATCTGATCGAGATATGTTCGCCGAGGTCGACCTCTACCGACTTATCAATTCACACTCGCATTATAAATTTGTTTGGTCAATCTTTCTTCATCCATGTAACTATACTTGTAACCACATCTTCTTTTACACCACAGCGTTCTCTTATCTCACTATTTTATACTTTATCCAACTGAGTTACTCCAGCTATACTTCTCATACTACTCATCTCCGCAGCATTAATTCTATTTTTATGCTTCTTCTACCAAACCCAACATTAACTACCATACATAAGCGTAGGAACTAACACACCTCTATGCACAGCCAGACGTGTCTTTTTTGACACCTTCTGGCTGCTCATAAAGCTTTGCAGTGCCCCATTCATCTGTTTTCCTGCCAACACCCTTCGCTCAATGTCACTGTCATACTTTACATTTCTCGTAAACTTTAAACCCAAGTAGATAAATTTATTTACTTGTTCCACTCTTTCTCCCTTAATCAGAACTTTACAGTTTGTCATGTTTTCTTCTCTTTCAAAAACCATTACTTTCGTTTTGCTTACATTTATTTTCATCCCTTTGATTTTCAGGGCATTATTTATTTATTTACACTGTTCTACAGAAAAAAAGATTTCCAATTACAGAACAGGAATAAAGTAAACATTTGCACAATAGTACTAACAATAAAAAAGCTTAAGAGTAATACACAATTTACAAAATCAGACTAACATTAGTAGAAAGCTTAAGACTAACACAACAATATTACTGCTGATAATAATAGCTCTTAATTTGCCTCACATTACAATAGAATATATCATAATTATGCATAACATTAACCATTGCCTGCAACTCCTCTTCAGATGACGCTAATATGACATGATCATCGGCGTAAAGATGGCATTTGACGATCAAATCATTTATTTTCAAACCATATGTACTCTCTTTTAAAATTTTTAAACAATCGTCTATGTATAAGTTAAACAGCCATGGCGAAGCCACACATCCCGGTCTCACACCATTTTCGATGGTAAACCATTCCGTGCAAGTTTCGTTTATCTTGACACAAGCAGTGGAATCCTCGTTAAGGGATTTCAATGCTCGTATTAAACTACCGCTCACCTCATACATAGACAATGTCGACCACAATTTACTCTGTCATAGGCCTTTTCCAAGTCTATAAAAGCGCAATAGACCTTCTGATTTTTAGCTAAGAATTTTTCGACTCTACCTCGTAATAAAAAGACCTGATCCGTAGATCTCCTTTCTCTTTTAAATCCTGATTGCACATCCCATATCATCTCACAAAAAATAATCGTCAGCTGACCATACGCTGGCGGAAAATACGTCAGCTGCTCATATAAAGGCGTAAAAAACGACTTAGCTATCTCCTCCCGGTTGAAATTTTTTAAAATGATAGTTTTTATGATTCTTTAAAGAAAAAATAATCAGCTGACTGTATATTGGGGAAAAGTTGTCGTATTACGGTTGTATGCAATCTTAATTCTAAATGTTATACTTCTACAATGTTTTGATGCCAAAAAGTTAAACAGTTGCACGCACAGTCGAGTTATTTTCTGGTCTTCTTTGTATACAAAATAGTATATTACGACCCTAGCCCAGAAAGTTGGATTTCCTGGCGGACGTGATATAAAAGCCGAAGTTTATAGTTATTTCACATACGTCAGTACATTAACATTCTGGTCGTGGGTTGTATTTTTCTTGCTTCACAAGCCGAAAGTAGTTGGCCAAAGTTGGTAAACCTTCAAAGTAAAAAATTAAATTTTTATCTTCCTAAGTAGATAGCAAAAATTCATTGGATGTACCGCAAACCAACAGATCGATAACCAAATTCTTTTGCAATTGATTTTGCCTCTTCGTCAAAATTTCTAAGCATTTCCTCTTCGTCTGTGGAGCCTTTAGATAAGGAACCTTTTATTTTTTTGTCGATCCGACTAACTGTTTTAGAGGTACACTGGCCTTTTTGTTCAGTATCAATTACTGAGATAAAAATAAAAAAAAATGAATATTGTTAAAATTTCATCAATTATTTTATACATTTTGAAATTAATTTTTTTTTTTTTTCTATTTAGTATATAGTTTTATTTTTCACTAACAACAATTTTGCTGTGAATTTAGCCGAATAGACTGCCGTCGTATCTAACCGCAGCCCACTCTGGTGAGAGTGCGCTGGACTTCAGACAGTCCGCAAAAGTAAGCAGGTCACGAAAGTCGTTCTTTCGAAACTGAAATGCGACCAGAAAGACCGTACTTGTGGCTTGAGTATCAAGAAAAATATATTTTATTTCGTGTCATGACTATTTAATCGGACAATGAAGTACTGGGCTATCGAAGTTAATTATTCGAGATTAAATTTTATTGGTAAGCAATATGTCAATTTACTTAATTAAGGTATTGTCGGCTGAATTCTCTGATGGAATAGTTATTGCTGAATTCCCGTTACTATGGCAACGTGACATGGAAATTTATATTTACCGATTACGCATAATATTCCACCAATATCGACGGTTAATCAACACATATATACACATACTCCTATCGATTAGTCAGGAAAATTGTTGAAATTCGGAGTTGCTTTAAAATTTAAAACGTTTCGACTGATCATGTATTGAATTTAGTGTTAATTTAAAGAATTGGTTGTCTGTAAAGTCGGTTTCCGGACCATAATTTTACGTGATAACGTCATAAGAAAACATTGATGAAAAATTACATACTTTTATGAATGAAATTGAATTATTATTACTGAATTATCATTATTATGTGTACAACAAAGGAGTTAATCGAAAATTATCATTTTGGAAACCACATTAGGTTAGGTTAGGTTAAAGCGGTGGTTCGAAGAGAACCCACTAGGCCTTTTGGTCCGTGATGGACAGCGGTGCCTTCCCCCTCTACCGTGAGAACCAGTTGATACTTTTAATAAAAAGTGTAAGGCACTTGATGCTAACTGAGCTGAGATCAGTTAAATCATCAAAGTTCGGTTGCCCTAGTATATAAAGCCGTTTTCTGCCTAGGGCAGGGCAGAAGCAGAGAAGATGTACCATTGTTTTCTCCTCTTCCTCATCGTGTTAGCTTCTACAGAAGTCGTGTCGTAGCTCTGCCATTCCCATGCGCCGTGCATGGGGAGCGGTTTGATATTTAGTAAACGGCAGGCTTACGTTGGACTCTCCAGAGTTAAAACCTTAAATGGAGTACATTTAATCAATTTAGATCCAAGTCAAATCAAGAGAGGTCTATTGTAGAGTACAACCGTCTGCGCACGTTATACCGCCCCAACTTGGCCAAATTAAGTACAAACAGAAAACGCGTGAAAAAATTCCGGATTCTAAATGGGCAAGTACCTACCAATAATTTCTGCACAAAAGGTAAATGATATCTCATCAAAAACGTAAATGTGAAGTAAACGTAAATGTTTAAATGGGTCGGTAGTAAACAATATTAATAAGAAAAAGCGTTTATTATAACAATAAAAATGTAACAATAGAACGAATAGCTTTATAAACAGCCAGAAAGGGTCAAAAAAGGCACGTCTGGCTGTGCATAGGAGTGTTGGTTCATACACTTATGTATGGTAGTGAATGTTGGGTTTGGCAGAAGAAGCATAAAAATAGGATTAATGCTGCGGAGATGAGTAGTCTGAGAAGTATAGCTGGAGTGACTCGGTTGAATAAAGTGAAGAATAGTGATATAAGGGAACGCAAGATAGATATAGAAATGCTTAGATGGCTTAGATGGCATCGATCTCGATCAGATCAACATTGTTTTGAAGAAAGACCAGGTCAAGAGTACCAACAACCGACGAGTATGCATGAGAGCACTGATGAAAGTAGAGTAGAGTTGCCTGTTCGTTATGTTTCAATCCAATGTTAGTATCGGGTAGAACCCCCTTTTTACCTGCGAATGGTTTTAAATTATTCAAGTTAGCGTATTAATGCTTTATTTAATTCGAATCAACAAAGAGGTAATTAGAGGCAGTAACAAAAAAATAATACTTATCATAATTTTATTAATAAAAATAATACAGGTTAAAATGCTTCACAATGAAGGTAGCATGCTATTTAGGGGCTGACATAATACCTAAAAGCTGCTTTTTCATTTCAAGCAAAATATTGATAAATTACCTCTCGTACAGCCGTTAGAGGTATTAATGGTCAATTATTTTCACGTTATCGCTCAAAATAGTCAATTAATGATGCAACGAGTTCTTTGCAGCGACTATTTAGTATTTTTGGCATATTTCCACACAGTCTTTTAGTGATAATAAAAGCAAAATTTAACATAGTCGAAATTAAATTATAATCAAAACCAATTTGACAACGTTTTAAATTCGTACATAAAATTGCCAACTTATGAATCTAACTGTCAACTGCCAGTTGGCGCTCATAAATCTTCAATCATAAAAACCGTTTTTATTAATACATAATAAAACTTAAACTGTGTGTAAGATTTAATGACATATTTATGTATAATATCTGCAATTTTATATACCGTCTAAAATAATATAGAAATTATAATATTTAACAAGACATTGACTTAATTAATGCAATAAAATATTACGAACAGACGGACCCGATGTGTTCGAGATTATATAAAACGAACAGATCATTGATGACGTGCACGCACATTTGTATTGTTTGAGCCTTAGGTAAACTTTGAAATTTGTTAATTTTATTTTTTAAAGACAAACTACGTCACAAATAACATGATGAACCAAAAGTGCGATTTTTGTTTAAAATGTTATTAATTTGTATTCATTAAAAGGGCTTACAATAAATACATTAAAAACTAGAAATGGTATCAACTTAATGAATCAAGACGCTTAAATCACAAAAAAAAACGAAATATGAATTTAAATGATATTTGAAATTTGCCCGTTCGCGAGTGTAGTTATTGATCCACCCGTCCAAGGGAGTCTGAATTAAAAATTAATAATTATAAATAAAAATCAAATCAAAAATAGTTCTTAATGCAAGAATTAGTCACAGAACTGTCGAGGTCGGATATCCGACAATAGAAAAAGAATGAAGGTTTACTAATTTAGAAGTCGACTCCAATAGGGATTTTCAAGGACAACAAACAGACGCCATGTAACCATAAAACGATCCTTGGACTTTAGTTTCCACTCGGAAAGACGATCTTGATGCCAGCGCTGGGAAATGAAATAGTCCTGTTTTCGAACTGTATGCGACATTGCGAGTCCCAATAACAATGTGGTTTGTTGCTTTGCCCAATCGATTGTGTGGCATCTTGTCTTTATGGATCAAATCTATACACACGAGCGTATCTCGAAACGAAGAGAAATGAAAGGAAATTAGCACGGAAGGGTGGGATATTAATTAATATAAAATGTCATCGCAATTTCTCATTCGCATACAATGACTCGACCACAAAGCTGTTGGGTAACTTAATGAATTTATTAAATCTATAATAGTTATTTACTATACAAGTGGGATAAAGGCATTATTAATATATAAGTGTATAAGTCAAAAAGGGGTGCGTATTACACGAATATATTAATGATGTATCACACATATATAGTACAACGTTTTATCTACGAGTGCCTTTAATAAAAAAAATGTACAGCAATGTTTTGATTAAAATAATGCTGCTTTCGTGAAATTAAACTTTTTTGACAGTTCTAACAACCATTCAAATTTTGTTATTTTGTGTCATATGAAAAAATTTCACCCAATCATGTCAACATTACACTGAAAATTTTTTGCTCAAGTTGATATCCAATAAAATCAGTCAATTTGTGGTCATCTGATCGAACACAACCAATCAAAACAAAATTATACTCAAAATAGCCCATGGGTTCTTTTCACTAAATCATGTCATGTTGCTATGGACGACGGCACGACAGCCGTATCTGCTGGCCGAAATGTTCAGCTCTAACTCAACACTCGATACCAATGGAAAACAACCCCCAACGATACCTAGAATAAACACATCAATGCCTGAGGTCACTATCCGCCATCGCACTATCAGGAAAATCCTTCGAAATCTTGACTCTAATAAGGCAGTAGGACCAGATGGAATTCCGACAATTGTCCTGAAGACCTGTGCTCAAGAGCTCGCCACAGTTCTCTGTAGACTCTTCAAGTTATCATACAGCAAAGGAGTATTTCCGTCCATGTGGAAAAACGCTAAAGTCCAACCGATTCCGAAAAAAGGAAAGAAGACTATTCCTGCAAATTACCGCCCTATTGCATTGCTCTCAGTCATATCCAAAGTTATGGAAAAAGCGATTAACACAGAACTTATCAAATATCTGGAGAAATTTGAGATAATCCATGACAGACAATATGGATTTCGACAACTTCGGTCTACTGGAGATTTGCTGGCTTATGTCACTCAGCTTTGGACAAACACTATTGAAAAGTTTGGTGAATCCCGTGCAATAGCCTTGGATATATCTAAAGCCTTTGACCGCGTTTGGCACCAGGCATTGTTAAGTAAATTATCTGCCTACGGTCTCCCGAGATGCCCGCGATGTAATCAGGAAGAAACTAAAAGCAGATCCATGTTAACGAGAGTCTAGCTCAGTTTCGTTAAATTTGTCTGAAGTAAACAAAATAATATTGCTATGGTATGAAAATACTCCTGAAGGTCTTATGCGTAAATTTAACCATAATGCTGCAATAGAATTAGCGTGGCAAGGAGGAGAGGCAATTGCTTGTCTGGTGGATTTTTTTCAAATCAGAAAAATAACGCTGACTCCAACAAATCGTATTACAATACGGTGTTCAGTAAAACGTGCCATGGTGGTTCTAAAAGCTGTACAAGTAGTAAATGGTTGATTTCTAATAGTGAAAGACAAAGCTGCCCTGTACGTCTTTTTCATAAACTAATATCAAAACGAGGCGACAATATTACCTTACCATGACTGTTCTTAAAACCAAATTGACACTGGCAAAATGAAACTGACAAATGGTACGAAAATGTACCTGTTGGAAGAAATACAACAAATGGATGGACTAAATCTGCTGTTGAGGCAATTGGCTTGAATGTAAAGGACAAAATGATAACGAATCATTCGAATAGATCAACTGCTATTGGCGAATTGACAAAAAGTGGTGTAGAAGAACAACAATTGCTGAAAATTACTGGTAATAGCAATCAAAATTCTATAAAACCATACTTAAATCTCGATCAAGAACACCACAACAAGATCATAAATATTATGCGTGGTAATAGATCTTCTATAGTAGAGAACAGCAACGAATCTAATGTTAAGTTAAATTTTATTAATTGTACTTTTTCACTAACTGTATTTTTAAATAAATGTTTCGTTGTGTTAAGTTATACATTTCTTTGCCAAAAATTTTTCCGCCGTATATCCCTCGGACATTGACAAATGCCTCATAATTTTATTACAAATTTATCAAGCCCGAAGCCAAAGGCTGAGAGCTATTACCAAGGAACGATCTTTTGATTGTCATAAAATTATCGCGTCTCATCAATGTCCTAGGGATATTACTACTGAAAATATTCTAGTTAAAATCTATTGCCCTAAGATCAAAGAAATATGTTTTAAAACCTTGACAACCACCTTGACGTCCAGCCAGTGGCCTTTGGCTTCGGGATAATACCAATAAACAAGCTTTTGATTGTCATAAAATTATCGGTCTGGTTTAACATCGAAAAAGGTGTGGGACAGGGAAGTGTGGCTGTTTAACTTATAAATAGACAATTGTTTAAAAGATCTGAAAGAGAGTGCGTATGGATTAAAAATGAATGATTTGATCGTCAAATGCCTTCTTTACGCCGATGATAGTCATATTAGCGTTATCTGAAGAGGAGTTGCAAGCGATGGTTAATGTTACGCATGATTCCCTGAAAATCAAAGGGATGAAAATAAATGTGAGCAAAACGAAAGTAATGGTTTTTGAAAGAGAAGAAAGCATGAAAAACTGTGGGGTTTCGATTGAGGGAGAAAGAGTGGAACAAGTTAATGAATTTGTGTACTTGGGTTCAAAATTTACTAGAGATGGAAAGTATGACAGTGACATTGAGCGAAGGGTGTTGGCAAGAAAACAAATGAATGGGGCACTGCATAGCTTTATGAATAGCCAGACAGTGTCAAAAAATGCACGTCTGGCGGTGCATAGAGGTGTGTTGGTTCCTACACTTATGTATGGTAGTGAATGTTGGGTTTGGCAAAAGAAGAATAAAAATAGAATTAATGCTGCGGAGATGAGTAGTCTGAGAAGTATAGCCGGAGTGACTCGGTTGGATAAAGTTAAGAATAGTGAGATAAGAAAACGCTGTGGTGTAAAAGAAGATGTGGTCACAAAGATAGATAAAGTAATGCTAAGATGGTTTGGACACGTAGAAAGGATTGATGAAGGAAGATTGACGAAACAAATTTATAAGGCGAGTGTGAATGGGCAAATCGGTAGAGGTCGACCTCGGAGATAATATCTCGATCAGATCAAGATTGTTTTGAAGAAAGGCCAGGTCAAGAGTACCAATAACCGAAGAGCATGTAAGAGAGCACTGATGAAAGTAAAGGAAGCAAAAGATGTGTGTACGAACCGTAGCAAGTGGAAGGAAGTGGTCTCTGCCTACCCCTATGGGAAAAAGGCGTGACTTTATGTATGTATGTAAAATTATCTCGTCTTTTATCAATGTCCTGGGGATATTACTACTAAAAATATCCTAGTTAAAATCAATTGCCTTAAGATCAACTAAATATGTTTATTACCTTGACAACCCACCTTGACGTCCAGCCAGTTTATTTGTAAACAACGCATTTTAAGTAAAATTTTGGGCTAGTATTTGATGTGCTTGATCAAAATATAAATATTAACACTAAATATGAAATGAACAGTATGTTTCATAGAGGCTTAACTGAGTTAAATAAACTACCACAATTTGTAGAAGAATGTAATTCAGTAACACAATTTAAGTCTTCATTCAAAAAGTGACAGCTTATGGTAATATACTGTTTTCCAACTACCGAGTATAATGCGACTTAGTGTCCGTAGTGTGCTGATGTTAAATTGCAACATCCACTAGTTTTTAAGTCTACCATCAGAGTGCACTAGGCTCAGTTTTGGGAAAAAGAAACATTTATCGACTTAGAAATCATAAATATATACATAACTTTATCTACATTTTATATGTAGAATTGGAAAAAAGTAAAGTAGTCGATGTCTGTACCTTTATTTATATTTATAATTATTTTTTAATACAGATTTAATCCACTTTTTATCCTTCTTATAAGACTACTTCAAAAAGATTCAACAATACAAAAACAATGTAAGTAAAATTTTTATCAACGCCAACTTAAAGGAAAAAACATCTTATATTTTATGCCACTGAGTTGGTATCCGTAGCGCGCATCACGATTAAGCAGTACTTTTCAAAGTGCCCGATTGAGCGAGGCGTTATTGTAGTTGGAACATTCAAAGCACTGAGCCGCTTAATGTGGTCCAACCTAACAATCTAGTAATATGTATGTATAAAGCGCATTCCACCAATATACGAAGGTATCTGATTAGTCACCGAGGCATCGACTTAACGGGCGCACTGTGTTGAGATGTACATTAGTAAATTCCCCTAAAAATTTGTGTTTATTATTACGCTTTCGCTGAGAGGTTTTATTTTTATATTTTGCTTTATTGTAAACAGGAATCGTTGATCAGATTTATAGTCATCATAATCGAAATCACTGTCGTCGCTATCCTCATTCGGATTGTAAATGATAACAGAATTAATTGCTTCGATGCGGTTTTCACGAACCCTCCATTCCTCTATTAAATTTTCACATTTTTCCCAAATTTTAGGAGTGCTTATTGCCAGGTTTCCAAAACAGCCTTATCACTGTAACCATTAGATCCAATGTGATTGTCATAATAAGTTTTGCATATTCATCAAATATACTCAATGGGATTAAATTGGCAATGATAAGGCGGAAGTTTAAGCACACGATGTCCATAACTGAGTATAATTTGATCCACTTTGTATATTTTTTCCTTTTTCGTGCCTTTTAGCTATCGATAATAATTCCGGGTTGTAACAATACTGTAGAAATGAAATATTTTCGTTCGTTAACCATTCTTTTATTTTCTGTACTGTCCAGGAGTTTGTTGGTTTCTCTTTTAACCATTTCACAAACATCTCTCTATCCATATTGTCATGTAAATCAGCCGATTTTGATTTTGACGAAAATAAAAGATCCGCCCCATTAACAAAATCATGCTTTCCACCTGCATGCACAATAATGTGTCTTTTTCCTTCACCGTCGGTGTGTTTTATAGACTTTATGTTATCATCCGGCCAAATTATTTTTGTTTTACCTTTAGCAAAGTTTCGTCCAGATAAACAAATAAAGAGCATGCTTTCTAATGATAATCCGAAACCACCGTATATTCGTAAAATATGCTATACATATAAGGTAGCGTAAAAATGTCTCTTGAATATTTGTTTTATGTAAATTTACATGCCCGTATGTAGATAATAAAGAATATTGTTTAGGTATATTCTTTTCCAAAGGTACGCCTTTGGATTACATAGCAGGTCCGCTCTTTCTAAATTTCTAACCATGTTGCTGATGCTGTTTCCTTAGCCCTTCGGTATTGTTTTTATTGGGTCATTTCATATCCTTCGGTACGGCTTCTGATTGAAATATCATGATTTTGTCATGTTGCGTTTAAAGGGGGTCCGGATGCAAACATTTCGGGAACATAAATATGAGTATAATCGACTAGGGACGAGGTAATATATTTTTAATATTAGTTTTACCATAAAAGTTTCCTACTCACAATCTGTTAGGGGTAGTTATGGTTCTCGTAGTTTATTGCGAATGTTTGCTAAACAAAACGCAGATTGTTTATAATTATATTACAAAACATAAACATTGAGGATTACATGAAATACCAATACAATAAAACCTGAATATAACGGACCTGTATTTAATGGAATTTGGACAAAAAAAAATCAAATCAAATTTAAAAAAATTAAAAACGTCCTTTTAATATTATACGGAGACATAAGTGAAAGTTGCAATGAAAGTGAAATTAGTACGACATAAATTATGAAAGCGTTGAACAGTATGAAATTGGGTAAAGCTGCTGGGTACGACAGGATAACAGTTGAAATGCTGAAGGCTGGACAAAACGTGGTAGCTAGTCTGCTGTACCGCCCTTTTAACCTTTGTTGTAGCGTACCAGACGACTGGTGCAAGGCCATTATCGTGCCGCTTTACAAGGGAGAAGGTTCGCAGCAGGACTGTAAGAACTACCTAGGTATTAGTTTACTCAGCATAGTCGGCAAACTGTATGCAAAGATATTGATTAAAAGAGTAACGAATAAAACTGACAAAATTATATGGGATGTGCAAGCAGGATTTAGAAGAGGAAGGAGATGCTAGTTTAATACGAATACTGAAATCACTTTACGAGGATTCCACTGCTTGTGTCAGGATAAACGGAGCTTACGTGGACTGGTTTAACATCGAAAAAGGTGTGAGACAGGGATATGTGGCTTCGCCATGGCTGTTTAACTTACACATAGACGATTGTTTAAAATATTTGAAAAAGAGTGCGTATGGATTGAAAATGAATGATTTGATCGTCAAATGCCTTCTTTACGCCGATGATCAAGCGTCATCTGCAGAGGAGTTGCAGGCGATAGTTAATATTATGCATGATGCCCTGAAAATCAAAGGGATTAAAATAAATGTAAGCAAAACGAAAGTAATGGTTTTTGAAAGAGAAGAAAGCATGACAAACTGTGAAGTTTCAATTGAGGGAAAAGAGTGAAACAAGTAAATGAATTTGTGTACTTGGGTACAAAGTATACGGGATATGGAGAGAATGACAGTGACATTAAGCGAAGGGTGTTGGCAGAAAGACAAATGAATGGGGCACTGCATAGCTTTATGAACAGCCAGAAAGTGTCAAAAAAGGCACAGCTGGCTGTGCATATAGGTGTGTTGGTTCCTACAATTAAGTATTGTAGTGAATGTTGGGTTCTGGCACAAGAAGCATGAAAATAGGATTATTGTTTCGGAGATAAGTAGTCTGGAGTGACTCGGTTGGATAAAGTAAAAAATAGTGAGATAAGAGAACGCTGTGGTGTAAAAGAAGATGTGGTTACAGAGATAGATAAAGGAATGCTTAGATGGTTTGAACACGTAGAAAGGATGGATGAAGGAAGATTGACGTAAAAATTTATAAGGCGAGTGTGAATGGACAAGTTGGTAGAGGTCGACCTCGGCGAACGTATCTCGATAAGATCAACATTGTTTTAAAGAAAGGCCAGGTCAAGAGTACCAACAACCGACGAGCATGTATGAGAGCACTGATGAAAGAAGAGGAAGCATAAGAGGTGTGTAAGAATCGTAGCGAGTGAAAGGAAGTAGTCTCTGCCTACCTCTATGGGATGTATGTATGTATGTTATATTATACATGCTTAAAAAATTTAAGTATCGCCGCAATTTTAGCGGCCAAGATAATCACGTCATGGGTCTAGCACTAGAATTTGAGACATTTAGAAAAATCCCAAATTGTAAAGAGTGACTCATATTGTAGAGCGATTTTATAGGCCAATCAAATTAGACGTTTACTCTGTACCAAAAAGTTGTTTTTAATAGTTGTTGAGTTTTTAAATACCGACAAAAAGAGAAAGATTCAGTTTTAGTTAATAAAAAAGTAAGTGGGTTCCAACAAAAACTGTTGAAACTTGTTGAAACAGTTTCGTTAATTTGATTGGTTTATTTTAAATTGTTAAAATGTCTTCTAAATAATTAGGGGTTTGATACAAAATGAAACGTAGTCAGCGTGTATGATTTAACTTGAAAGTATCTGCATGGTTGTAGTTATATCTCTCTCTAAAAGTAGATAATAAATGAAATCAACAATGACGTCGCAAAGTAAAGCTACGTTATTGACACAACCCATTGATCAGGTAGTTTCTGTCTTGAATTTTATCGCCAAAGCAGTTTCATAGACGTGCTGCTAGGGTTTCATAAAGCAGAGACCGGATTTTTTTTGTATTATTAGGGGAAGGCGTTTTTACGTTTAGTTTTGATTGTATATTTTTACGTGCAGTACCTATTTATCGTCGAGACTCATAGGTTTGAAGTTTGTAATAAACATTGTTTCTATTTCTTCGCTGATCTTTGATATAATTAAAAGTGTGAATTGCAGTAATTTATCTTCGATTAAATTTGGTGACAAATAATAAATATGAGTGAGAATAGTAATAGTAAACCATGATCAAAAATGTGTTTAAAGAACTTTGAGCAAGGGAACAAAATGTAAGTGAGGTATTTACATTATACAGTATTTAAACGAAAGTTTGCGAAGCTAGTGTGTATAAAATAATTAAAACAAGAGATAAAACAAACGATATTAATACTTCAAAAGCTGAGACTAAAGGAAGACAACAAATTAAATTGGACGATACAACCAAACAGGTTATTCGTCGTGCAGTACATGAACTTTTTATTAAAAAGAAATTACCAACTTTAAATAAAATTGTTTTCTTTCTTCAATCTAATGCAAATCTAAAAATATCAAGATGTGTTTTGTTAGGTACTTTGTGTAAGATGAACTTCAGGTATTTAAAGAGAAAGAGGAATAGTAGAATAGTACCCTTATTAAAAAAGAGGAAATCATTTTATGGCGCAAAAAATATCTGAAAAAATTACCAGAATTTCGGAGAGAAGGTAGATGTTTATATTATACTGATGAAACCTCGTTAAAAGAAGGACATACCGTGACAAATCATTTTGTCGTTATCAAGCCATATTCCGTTATTTACAAGATTTGTTTTGTTAAGTGTTCCCCCATATTTTTATTTATTAACAAATTACACGCTTTATGACAATGAAATATTTTGAGAAAGGCGTGAGAATCATGCCGAAACGTCAATAAAAACTTGACAATTATGTTATAATACCAACGTTTTATTTGGACCTATCCCAAGAACATTTTTTATATATATATATATATATATATATATTTTTTTTTTTTTTTCGACCGTGCGGTGTCCCTTCCATTGCTCTTGTTGGTAGTCTCGTATTTGACATTTGCTGGACTTGTCCATACCATACTAGTTGTTTTCTGTCGATTTCCGTTGATAGTGATTCTTCTATACCCATTCGATGTTTTACTTCTTTATTACGTATTCTATCTTTACGGGATATTTCTAAAGATCTTCTAAGCACGTCCATTTCCACCGCTTCTATCTTTTGTCTGTTACTTTCATTTACTTGCCAAGTTTCAGCTCCATAAAGAAGGTTACTTTCGATCAGTGAGTCATAAATATGATACTTTCGTTGTTTTTCTCTTTCCTGAGACCACAAGATTGTTCTTCTTGCTTCTGTTATTTTTTTTTATTTCATTATCGTCTTTACCTATTGTATCAAAAATAACGCCAAGATATGTGTCTTTTGTATGTTTATTTCCAAACCCCATTGTCGATATTCTGCAAAAATCTAGAGGATTTGAATACGGCTATCGAGCAGGCCAATGTACCTTACCTCCACTACCTATCAAACGATTTGGATATACTGTTAACATTAATGTTATACCAAACTAAAAGTTTAAAAAATAAAAAAACGCTTATTTGACATTTCGTTAAAATATTCCTATGCATTCCTAAGTTGACAGTAGCCTACTAGAGTCTACTAACATAATGTATTAAAAAGAAATAGCTAGAAGAGCATTTCTGAATCTCAAGCCGCTAATCTGTGCCAAGCAACTTAACATTCATCTGCGAGAAAGGTTTACCAAGTGTTATGTATGGTCTATTCTGTTGTACTCTTGCGAAACATGGACGCTTCACCAAAAAATTATTGACCGCATTGGTGCATTCGAGATGTGGCTGTACAGAAGGATGCTCAAAATTCCGTGGATAAGCCGAACCACCAACGAGAATGTACTCATCAAAATAGGGCACGATAGAGAGCTCTTAACTACCATCAAGCGCCGCAAACTGGACTACTTGGGACATGTGATGCGTGGACCACGTTATAGTCTGCTTCGGCTTATTCTGAATGGCAAGATCGAGGGGAAAAAACGGATAGACCGCAAAAAGCTATCCTGGCTTCGAAATCTCCGACAATGGACAGGTTTAACTGCTGAGGAACTTCTCCACGCAGCTCAAGATAAAGATAGATACAAAAGGTAGTCAATATGGGAGTCGTCAACGCTTGAGAAAGCAAGACACTGTAAGAAGAAGAAGAACATTCTCTATTAGGATGTCTGCTACTGACACCTTTATATGGCTGTGATTTTGGGGAAACTTTGTAACTACCATTAACTTGGTTTTATTAAGATTTATCTTTAGACCGTATTCGTTACATCGATCATTTAATTTCTCTAGAAGATGTTGTATGTCTCTTTGATTGATCGTTAACAAGGCGGTGTCATCAGCATATCGCATATTATTTATAACCTCTCCGTTAATAACTATCCCTACCGATTCTTCTTGCAAGGTTTCTTTAAAAATGGCTTCGCTATATAGGTTGAATAGTATTGGCGATAGGATGCATCCTTGTCTTACACCAAGACGGATTTCCATTTCCTCTGTTGACTAGTTTTCTACCTTTGTATTCGCTCTTTGGCCCTAGTATAGGTTGCTAATTATTCTCACATTGTCCAAGTTAATGTTTTTACTGACGAGTAGCTGATGTAACTTGTTATTTTCACTTTGTCAAAACCTTTCTCAAAATCGATGTAACATACAAATAGCGCCTCTCTTGTTCCAAATCCTTCGCGGAACTGTGTGTTGCTTATGTCCTCCTCAAGTTTTCTGTATGTTCTTTAAAAACAGCTTTAAGGTGTGACTAATGAGTTTAATGGTCCGGTAATCTGAGCATTCTCTTAGGATTGGTTTCTTAGATATAAGTACAAAAGTAGATGTGAGCCATTGCTTAGGGATTTCTCCCCTATCATAAATGTTGTTAAAGAGGTCCAGAAGAATATCTATCACATCGTCATCAAAGAGTTTGACAAGTTCTATGGGTATTTGATCAGGACCAGCAGCTTTGCCGGGTTTCATAGTTTCCAAAGCATATTCTATTTCTGATCTTAATATTTTTAGGTGTACGTTGCTCGATTCTAAGAGGACATCCAGTAACAAATCCAACATAAATTTATCTTTATTTCAACCGTAATTAATGCTAAACACTTAAAGTTTGCTTCGAGCATATTTATGTTGCGAAAAAAAAAGGAGTCCATAAATTCTCGTTTCGGGCCGTACACATAAAATAGCGACTAAACTCTCCCAAAAAGTACTTTATCCAGATTCTCCGACAACGTTTTCATTACTTACCTCCTTTAATTTACCAATAATAACTTCGTTAGTGGGCCGTACTAGCCGTATAACAGCCGCCAAAGTGGGTGTACTATATCGCAGAGGGAAGAGGTCTGCCGCATTTCTCCGTCTGCTGCTCGGTCTTAAAATATATTCCGTACGACACCCCCCTAATGTATTTAGACTGAAAGAGTGCTCATGTAGTCAAGAACGTTGGATAGACAGCGGCTCGCAATAAACAAGCAGATACCGCAAATAGAGATGGAATAGAATAAGCTCATTTTGAAAGGATAACCGAATAATTTATTTGGTAGATTATTTTATCATCGATCATTGTATCAACGGTTTAAAGATAAATACATGGATCGACAAAAATATTTTATAATGCGAGTCCTTTGCGCGTAGTAGTAGAAGGAGCTGTGATACAATCCTATAGGTACACCGTTATTGCGACGCAAAATACTGTATCACCAAATCCAGATATAACTTCTATTGAACTGATTTCAGCTGGGTAGATCGGTTATTTGATTTAGCTTTCCTTCCGGATTAATTAGATTTTTTACCGCACTAGGATGGATAAATTAAACTCTGACGCTCGTAATTTATCTTAATATTGCTTTTATTTAATCAATAAGTACTCACAACTCTCAATTTCTTGCATGTCAAACAGAGTCTTCAGAATAAAACAGGAAAAATCTTATTTTAAACTCAGAGAAATCAACGCGTGAGTGCCACAAGGAAGTGTAATAGGACCAGTCCTATATCTTTTATACACTAGTGATATCCCTGATTTAGAGCATAATACTATAGTCGAGGTAACGGAAAATATGATAGAAGCCTTAGATCTACGACTTTTAAATGTTTAATATCAAAAATGGCATGATATATTTTGGCACCAGGCATTGTTAAGTAAATTATCTGCCTACGGTCTCCCAACCAAACTGCGCCAATGGCTCTTGAGCTTCATGCAAGATCGCTCCTTACATGTGGCATTTGACGGTATTTCTTCTGATGCGTTTAAAACTAATGCCGGAGTCCCCCAGGGTTCCATCCTGTCCCCAACCTTATTTCTTATACACATCAACGACCTCTTAAAAACCACCACGAACCCCATTTACAGTTTCGCAGACGATAGCACACTTGTCTCAACTTTCACATCCTATCGATTAATTTCGGTGAATGATACAAATAGACTCAGACAGGAACAGGTTTATTCCATCAATAGAGATCTTAAAGCAATCGTCGAGTGGGGAATCAACAATCTTGTTCAGTTCAACGCCCAAAAAACACAAAGCGCCACGTTTTCCAAGAAAGTGAATTCTTTAAATCATACCATCACAATGTCCGAAAATACCCTTGAACCAAGTCCCTCCATCTCGATTTTGGGAATCACGGTGTCCAATAATATGTCTTAGCATGACCATGTTGCTAACATCGCAAAGTCGGCAAGCCAGAGGCTAGGTTTTCTGAGGAAAGCCAGAAAGTTTTTTACTCCTAATCAACTGTTAATGACGTACAAGGCTCAAATCCGACCTCTACTGGAGTATTGCTCGCACATATTGGGTTCAGCACCAAGGCATTCTCTTCGTCTTCTAGATTCCATTCAGAAAAGAGCCATTCGCTTGATAAACAGCTCAACTCTCACAGATACCCTTCACCCTCTAGAACATAGAAGAAGAGTTGCAGACCAGTCATTGCTCTACAGATATTTCCATGGCAGATGTTCCAGAGAAATAAAAACTCTTGTACCATCATTGGCCACATTCGGCCGAAGAACTCGGCACGCTGATCAGTCTCACCCATTTACTCTCAAGATTGACACTACAAGGACCAATCTTCATCAAGAATCCTTCGTTTACAGGGCTGCTACGGAATGGAATAAGCTTCCAAAATCAGTTTTTCCAGAGAACTATGACCTGCAACTTTTTAAGTTGCAGGTCGCGGACGGCCCAACACGATAGGTCTACCCTTTTTGCGACTATTTTCATAAAAAACTTGATCTCCCATACCAATGTTTAAACGTTTCATCAATGAGTAATCAGACAAACTAGCTAGGTGGGGCTTTGGAACACCATTTATTGGGTCAGAACCAATAATAGGGATAGCAAATCCCATCGTTAAAGCAACGATCAATGGCTGGGTCCACTCTCAGCATCAGCTAAAATTGGCATAACCAAAGGGAGCTAGGCACAGCAAATTAATGCTGGGAGAACCCTCACTTAAGCAGGCAGGGAAGCTGCTCTCGCTAAGTAGGGAAAACAGTTGTAGGGCTTTGTACCGGAGACTGGTCTTTAAGGAAACATCTGCACAATATATGCGTGTTTAACACATAACCTTTATGTAGATTATGTAATAAGGAGGAGGAAACAGCCACTCATATTATCTTCGAATGTGAAGCCACCGCCCAATCGATGTACTTTCTGGGTTGTATACAAGACCAAGGGAGTGATTCACCTGGGGCAATAGCAGTACATGAGCTTCTACTCCTTAACAGGAGAATTAAAGAAATGGGACTAAACTAAGGAGCTGGAAAGGTACAAAGAGTAGAGAATGCCGAAGTGCCTAAGGAAAAAACTTTTTCACAACTCCTATTAACTCATTCATTCATTCATTCAACTCGTTTAGTTTAGTCAGATATTTTAGATATTAAAAAAAAGAAATATAGTTCTATTTGGTCCCTCGAATTAAATATAATTGAAATGTTAAAAGATCATATCACTGATTAAGTCTATCGAGTTGTTTTGTTTAATTATTTTTAATATCGACTATTCTTCCCCAAGGAAAAGTAGTAGCGTTACATGCAGCAAATTCCATGAAAAATTTTTTAAATATTTTTAGTGGTTATTCCTTAGGTATCCCAAAAGATTTTTTTTTCACGGAAAGATCTCTTCATGAACCCTTCATAAAAACCTCCAATTTGTCGATTTGTCGAACGCGCAACTAATCACTCAATTCTTTCCGCCCCCCGCGCCCACCTCTACGTTCTCGTGGGGCACAGAGACGGCGGAGTGGCGGTGGCGAACGAGAGGTGGCATTCTAACGTAGTATACGGCGTATCCCGTCGTAAATTCGGTCTTCCTTACGACTCTAGCGACCTCTAATTCCTCCCAAGTGACGCACGACGTGTGCTTTATGTGTTTGCGTGAGTGCTTCGGTCGCTGTACGTATCCGCAATTGATTCACCCTTTGCCCCCATTGATCCCCCACCCACTGACACTGACCCCGCAAATAAGATGTTTTTATATTTACTTAAAAACCTGGATTTTTGTATGCCGCATGCTGAGGTTTTTTTGGTGGAAAGCACGAAACGCAACTTTTTTTATGCCTCGTTTTTAGTATTCGACCTTCATCCGCATCTTGCAGTTTTAAATATTTTTATCAACTGTAACTTTAAAAAAAATATATTGTGGTCGCGGGACCTCCGTAAGTTTCTTACATTTTTTCTTTATCTAAAGGAACGAATTACATCAAAAAGTTTCATTCAATATTGCAATTTAAGGGAGGTCGACCTCGGCGAACATATCTCGATCAGATCAAAATTGTTTTAAAGAAAGGCCAGGTCAAGAGTACCAACAACCGACGAGCATGTATGAGAGCACTGATGAAAGTAAAGGAAGCAAAAGATGTTTATAAGAATCTTTGCAAGTGGAATAAAGTGGTCTCTGCCTACCTCTACGGGAAAAAGGCTTTACTATGTATGCATGAATATTTTCAGTAACTGCAGGTCTGTTTTGCTTTGGTATATCCCTCTTCTTCTTCTTCGGATGCTATTCACTAATGGATGTTTGCGATCACATTTTTCATCTCCTCCCTATCCCTTGCGGTATGAATTAGGGTCTGTATGTCATTCATTCCTGTCCGCTGACTTATGTTCCGCAACCAGGAAAATTTCTTACTTTCTATTCTTCTACGGCCTTCCATCTTACCCTCGATCAACAACTGTAAATACTCATACTTTTTGTTCCTCATGACGTGCCCCAGATATGCAGTCTTTCTCTTTTTTATGGTAGTCAACAATTCACGTTCTTTGTTGATGCTGGACAGAACTTCAACGTTTGTTATTCTTGCAGTCCACGGTATCTTGAGCATTCTGCGGTAAAGCTGCAGCATTTGAAATTGCTACTTGTTAATTTTGTTTTATATATATAGTAAATTTTTCATTTATTGGGCATTGTAGCATTTGAAATTGCTACCAGCTAATTTTGTTTTTTATATATAATAGTTTTTTATTTATTGGCATTGTACTTACAGAGAACATTCAGTTTTGATATCAAATTCCTGAATAAAACATTTATTTCACTATTTCAAAACAAACATATATATAGTTGAATACTAGTAAATTTCACAAGTTTCAACACTAGGTAATACTCTTGCTTCTGACATTCTAAGAGCTGTTGAAAGTAATGTAATCAAGCTGCAGGAACCTTATGATTTCTGGCTGGATTCCTGGATTTCTGAAATTTAAGATAGTGAAGTCAATAAAAACATCCATTCACATGTGAGCAGGCGACATACCGTTGTGTTCTCTAGTATGATGAATTCTAGGCTATTGAAGGTTGTCCCAGGATTTTGTGGATTCTGAATGAGATCTCTAGGTATTTACTGGGTTTTTTTCTCTATTTTTCATAATATAATCTTAAAGGTTATATTATTTATTTTCTAGACGTCGATGTCATTGTGCGGATTGTCACTGTTCTTCTTTCATAGAACTTCTGTCATCGGCAACCAAAGGCAACCAAAATTTCATTTCATTTCATTTCATGCGAAAGCGCGGAAGACTACCAGAAGAGTAGTTAAGACAAAAAAGAAAGGGCATGGAGACGAGAGGATTAGAAAAGAAAGATTTGCCACGTCTTTTCTTTTTTTTTTGGTTCTCTAATGAGTACTCTGCTAGTGGTCTCTCTACTGGCAAATTATGCCCGAGCTCAGCCGTAGAGGGTAGAAGAAAAAAATCTAAAAGTGAGCCGCGCCACCGACTTAAAACGGTACAAGCCGGAAACCCCTAGGTCTTGTAGGCACCAGCAGAGCCACGCGAAAAACAACAAACAATTATGGTGAACTAGATAAATAAAACTATATTTACAATTACTGCAATATATTAATTAAGTAAAAATGATGTTCTGTTTTTTTATAATAAATTCTGTATTTTCGTAAAGTGGTTTAAACGAATTTAATACAATTTCTTAAAATAATATTTAAATTAATTATAACAATCTTCCAGACAGTAATAAAAACCTAATGAGGTACAAAAGAGAATTAAAATAACAAAAAAAAACAACAACAAGAAAATATTCACAATATTTAAAATTTCGAAAATAATTGGTTTTATATAAAATTCCTGATAGCAAAAGATTAACACAACAAAAAAAAAGGAAATACCAAATAAATGGACTTGCTACAAAAATAATATTTTAAAACCCTTACAATATCCACATAAATTATATTCAGTGATATATAAATTCAGATTCAGCTTGGAGCCGGTACAAATTTAACGAAAAATAATTTGGTTACTTTTAAACTATTGAAAACTTTATTGGGACGTCACTGGGAGCAGGTACAAATTAAATGAGAATAACTTATTACTTTTAAATTATTGAAAACACTTAGATCAAGCACATAACTGATAAGTTGATAAAATTAAATTCCATACCATGTAACCAATTGAAAACCTTACTGAGACGTCACGGTAACATCGATGATCCAAGAACCGAAAAACCAAATAGTATTATCAATAATTTCTGCTAAAATTACCAGGCAAGTCTTTATAACGCTGAAATTTATCGTCGATGTGGATGGAACGGCACGTGGTACTTCACGATGGCTTCACTTCATCAAATCCCACAAGTGGTGATCTTAACTCGACCCCAATATCCAAAAATATTTACCACCTAGGCACGACAGAATGGTCAAGTTAAGAATTAAATGGTTTATCTTCCTAATCCAATAAAGATGGCACCAAATTCAGCCAGATATGGAAGAAGAAACCGTAGAAGTTCCGCTCCCGTGTTAATATTAAACCGTTCCAAAAACTCTCAACCGACTTCCACCACTGCCACCAAACGAATCCTCAATCCTCCTCGCTCTTAGACCGGACATCAAGAAAAATGTCCCGGGACACGCGTCAGCCAACCTTTCCATGTATAAGTCCCTAGTTCATAAACGCGCTCGTTCGCATCAGTTGCTAGCCCAAGCAAACCAACAATAATATATCTAACAAAACACTACAATCGAGGCCAATAATCAAGGCGAAGTCCAATAAGAGAGACAAAAATGTCACAGCTATCAATAATCGAATGCTATCACTACTACATAGGCAACACTACATACAACGAACCCAAATGCAGACTATTATAATAATGAAACGGCAGATAGGAGAAGAAAATAATAGGCACGTGACAGATTGGCAGGATAGAGAGCCATGGAGAAGAGAATGCGAGAGACGGCCAACGATATATATATATATATATATATATATATATATACATATTTCTTTTTTGTTTTAACCACTCTTCTGGTAGTCTTCCGTGCTTTCGCCTGAATTTTGGTTACATATATATATATATATATATATATATATATATATATATATATATATATATATGTAAAAAATGTTTAACTGATTTTTTTTAAAACCAGCTAATTTCAATGTTTGTCACCTATATTATAGGTTCATGTGAGCAAAACGAAAGTAATGGTTTTTGAAAGAGAAGAAAGCATAACAAACTGTGAGGTTTCGATTGAGGGAGAAAGAGTGGAAAAAGTAAATGAATTTGTGTACTTGGGTTAAAAGTTTACTAGAGATGGAACGTATGACAGTGACATTGAGCGAAGTGTGTTGGCAGGAAAACAAATGAATAGGGCACTGCGTAGCTTTATGAAAAGCCAGAAAGTGTCAAAAAAGGCACGTCTGGCGGAGCATAGAGGTGTGATGGTTTCTACACCTATGTATGGTAGTGAATGTTGGGTTTGGCAGAAGAAGCATGAAAATAGGAATAATGCTGCGGATATAAGTAGTCTGAGAAGTCGGTTGAATAAAGTAAAGAATAGTGAGATAAGAGAACGCTGTGGTGTAAAAGAAGATGTGGTTACAAAGATAGATAAAGAAATGCTTAGATAGTTTGGACACGTAGAAAAAATAGATGAAGGATGATTGACGAAACAAATTTATATGGCGAGTGTGAATGGACAATTCGGTAGAGGTAGACCTCGGAGAACATATCTCGATCAGATCAACATTGTTTTGAAGAAAGGCCAGGTCAAGAGTACCAACAACCGACGAGCATGTAGAGAGCACTGGATGAAAGTAGAGGAAGCAAAAGATGTGTGTAAGAACCGTAGCAAGTGGAAGGAAGTGGTCTCTGCCTACCCCTATGGGAAAAAGGCGTGACTTTATGTATGTATGTATGTCATGTGGGTCGATTATGTATCAAAACTACTCCTCTGGCTATATGCCGCGTCAGGCATTGAATTACCTCTGATACATAATCGTGTATAATACCCCATTTCGGGTAACAATATGCAGATGCTTATTAATTAAGAGAAGGAACTATTAGATTTATCCATCCGAAGTAACCACCTATGAATTGGTTTCGGGGTGTGTTGCCCCTTATCAGCATAGGGCAGGTCTACCTCGGCTGGACACATCAACAGCTTCGACTCCTACCAAGTATACATGAAGTGCTACGCGAAAAGCGCCAGTCACGACATCTATACTTTTTAACAAGTACCACCCGGTGAATAGCTTCTGCGAAGAAGTATTGTAATCTGCAAAGTTTATAGAAAACTATAATATTATTATAGTAAACTATAAACATTTTTTGACAGCGAGGGTGGATGTGAAAAATGTTTAACTAATTTTTTTAAAAACCAGCTAATTTCACTGTTTGTCACCTATATTATAGGTATATGTGGGTCGATTATGTATCAGAAAACAAAATACTCCTCTGGCTATATGCCGCGACTGGCATTGAATTACATCTGATACATAATCGATCATAATACCCCATTTCGGGTAACACTTCGCGTAGCACTTCATGTATAGTTGGTAGGAGTCGAAACTGTTGATGTGTCCAGTCGAGGTAGACCTGCCCTATGCTGATGAGGGGCGACACACCCCGAAACCTGTCCATAGGTGGTTACTTCGGATGAATAAATCTAATAGTTCCTTTTCTTACTTAACAATCATCTGCATATTGTTACCTGAAATGGGGTATTATACACGATTATGTATCAGATATAATTCAATGCCTGACGCGGCTATAGCCAGAGGAGCAGTTGTTTTTTGATACATAATCGACCCACATGAACCTATAAAATAGGTGACAAACAGTGAAATTGGCTGGTTTTTAAAAAAGTCAGTTAAACATTTTTTCACGTTTTACAATGTGCACCCACCATGGAGTTTGTAAATTAAACGTTCTTAGATTAAGTCTTCTGAACCATTCGTCCCTCATAAGAACAAAAAATTAAGAAATATTTTACGCGTCAAAGTAAAATGGATTTCCAGGATTTGATGATTTTTTTTATTCGCTCATTAGCCTTCACAAATTCCCACTGTACTCTGGATATTTTATTTTATTTTATAGAGCGAAAGAAAATTTGAAATTTGATACGTTTGTAATAGTCAGTAAATTTTAAACAGTAGACACAGTATGTTTTCGAACAGCGCATAAGCAAAATAAACCAAATAAAATATTGCCTTTTCTTATGAAAACGCAAGCACAAAGATAAAAATACAAAAATTACGAGTCACGGCATCAGCCCAAAAACCTTCTTTGCACATCCATGGCGTGGCTTCTTGCCAAATTCAAATCAAGGGCGGACGTAAATGGCGATCAACGGGATAACTAACTCCGAAATAATTTTAAAATAATGAAAAAATGAATAAAAATAATGAAGAAAGGAAATTAAAACCGGTTCATGTTTTAAAGAAACAGATAAGAATTAAAAAATATTTTTTCATTTAAAAAGTAAATATTTTCTAACAATTTTTTTATGAAATGTTAACACTTTTTTAAATAAATAGTAGAGAAAAGGCGCCCAATTTCGAATAGGTTCTCAATTTCGGATAGCTGCTTATCTAAGAATCAAATCACAGAATTTTACATAAAATGACGTAAGAGACCAAAAGAAATATTTACTGAAAATATTTTGTGATTTTACTACTTACTTATAGAGGGTAGTCGTGAAAATTTATAAACACGTGTTATTAGTATTTTGTTAAGCGGCATTCAAAGTGAGATTACTTAAATATTATTAATTGTTAATAACTAAAAATTTTACCTGGGTAAGTTAAAAGGTTAATTAAGATGTAATATTAGTTAGAGTTGTATATTATTAGAAAATTTTGAATTTGTAAACACGGATATCCGAAATTAGGAATCGAAATGTATGAAACTGGCCATTAACGCCGTTAGGGCAAAGGAAATGGGGTACCCCAAAGCCTCAAAAACGTTTAACGTTTCAAAATCAACTGTTTCAATTGGCAGAAGCCCGATACTTTCCAGATAAATGGAAGAGGATTTGGTATCTTATTGTCTGGAAATGGACAGACGTTTCTTTGGCATAAGCGCTGCCGACAGCAGAAAACTATCTTACCAAATCGCAATAAGAAATAGTCTCAGTCATCCTTTTTCAAGGCAAAATGAATATGCTGAAAAAAAATGGTTACAAGGTTTCTTCAAAAGGCATCCTTTATTAACTTTCAGGAAACCTCAATGGATATCGAAGGCGATAATTAAGGGATTTACACCGGAAAACATTAATCGTTTTTTTGATTTATTTAAACCACCAATGGAAAAAATCAATTATAACCCAGATTTATTTGTAATAAAAAAATTATCTCGGCTTCCAATGATCGTAAGAACTCATTTTTTTTTTAAAATGCGTGAAATGATGCCAGGAATCTATTTTGAATCTATTTTCATAAAAGTCATTTTTATAAAAACAAAATTAAAAAATTTAAAAAAACATGTAAAAAAATATTGCAATTTTTTTAAAGTCATTTTTTGACCCTTACATTTAAAAAAATCAATATATTTTTTTAATAATATGAAAGTACCACCCTTACAGAAAAAATAAGACCTAAATCGTTACTGTAGCGTCATTCCCCGAGCAGAACTAGCTAAATTAAGAGAAAACATCATATATCTTAAAAAGTAAACAACATTTATCAATTTTTCAAAAAAACACTCCTTTGGCTTGCCAAAGGCTAAACTTAACAGTAAGTAACAAGTTTGAATACGTTACAGTTAACAAGTTATAGAAAACCCGATTTTTCACGGTTTTTCCAATATAACTCGAAAAGTATCAATAATACCGAAAAATTATATTTTATTTAATAGATAGATCCTTTTAATAGCTACAATTTCCTGATTTAACTTTTTTCGATCGGAGCTGTAGTTTTTTAGTTATTAACAAAAACCGCTTTTCGTAATTTTTTAGGTTATGTTCGGTAATCAGGATCGAGTCGCATGAAATAGAAACTCACCCTGAATTTTAATTTTCTGTACGCTCATATATTTTTTTTATATATTAATTTTTGCACGCACTTTTCCCTATTGCTTGGACTATATTATTTTTTTGATTTGATAAAAAGAATGCGAGTATTTTTAAAGTAAGTTATACATGGAATATTGATGACAGTGAAATTGATTTTTGGGCTAATAATATCTAATCATATATTTTGATTACAAACACTAATAACGGATATTTTCAAAAAACTTTTTTCTGAATGTTTCAATAAATTATAGCGACGGAAGTCCGTCAAATAACTACAGATCTTCATCCCCAAAATTTCTAGATCTAGGAACGCCCTTGATATGAAATTATAGTGCTTTGCTTATTTTTTATTCAACGCGTAACAGGAAAATGCCATTTATGAGGAAAACTCTTATTTCGAGAAAACCTGACGAGAGTGGCGAATTCGGGGACAATTTCAACATTTTTAAATTATTATGAGGGTCTAGATTTTCAACTTATTTTTTTTTCAGAGATAAATTTGTGCGGAAGTAATTGACGTATAAATGTAACTGCTAAAACCAATAGATGAATTTTAATTGAACTGAGAATGTTATATCTGTACGAAAATATTAATAGTATTTAAATAAACTGTTTTTCAAATAAAATATTATTTAAAATAATTAATACAATATTTAAAAAAAAAATGCTATGAAATGGGTCAAAAAAAATTTTGAAATAAAACATTGTGAAATATTTTGTGAGTCATGCCCATATGGAAAAAAGCCATACATTTTGAATTTGCTGGCAAATTTTTTTTTATTTTTTTAGCAGAATTTTATTGATACAGGATTTAAAAAAAAAAGTAATAATCTTAAAGTATCGCGCAGAGGAAAATGGAGATGTCGATGTGATAAGAAACAGAATCCCAAATATAAAATTAAGGGAGAAGTTCGGAGTGACGGACGCGGTTACTCGTATAACAACCTTAAAATGGAACAATCGCTGGACAAAGAGGATACTTGAGTGGAGATCGCACCAAGACGCATACAGAAGTAGAGGCCGCCCACCAACCAGATGGAGCGACGACATCAAAAGGATAAAGACCAACTGTATAGAGGCATCACAGGATCAACAAAGATGGAAAAAGCTACGGGAGACCTATGTCCAGCAGTGGACGCGATTGGTCGATTGATGATGATGATGACTATCTTAAAGAACAATGAACCAGTATTTATTATATCCTTATATTACGTCACTAAAAACGTTGACTGCCATATCGGTCTATAAGACCGAGAAAGAAATGTCCTGACGTGCCATCTCGGTCTATAAGACCGAAATTGGAGTTGATACTCCAGGCCAACACGGTCTATAGGACTTTCTATAGGACGGTCTGAATTATTGTCAATAATAACGCAAAGAGCGACCGAGACGGCTTCAGTGACTAATTCGCATTGCAAATTGTCTCCATCAGACTCATAGACCGAGTCGGCGTCGCAGGTAAATCAGTATTTACACAGAATGTTTGGAAGACGAATACTGTGAAATAAACGTTTATATACAGAAAAAATTAACATACAAATAATTCTTTTTGAGGCAATACAATCGAATACAAGTGTTCTAAAAATACGTAATCTACATATTCTTATAAAATGTCTTGTAACATACATACATATAGTAAAGCCTTTTTCCCGTAGGGGTAGGCAGAGACCACTTCCTTCCACTTCCGCTACGATTCTTACACACATCTTTTGCTTCCTCTACTTTCATCAGGGCTCGTCGGTTGTTGGGACTCTTGACCTGGCCTTTCTTCAAAACAATGATCTGATCTAGATATGTTCGCCAAAGTCGACCTCTACCGACTTGTCCATTCACACTAGCCTTATAAATTTACATCACAGCGTTCTCTTATCTCACTATTCTTTAACTTATCCAACCGAGTCACTGCGGCTATACTTCTCAGACTACTCATCTCCGCAGCAATAATTCTATTTTTATGCTTCTTATGCCAAACCCAACATTCACTACCATACATAAGTGTAGGAACCAACACACCTCTATGCACCTTCTTCAACAAAGGTTAAAAAGGCGGTACAGCAGACTAGTTACCACGCTTTATCCAGCCTTCAGCATTTCAACTATTATCCTGTCGTACCCAGCACTTTACCCAATTTTATACTGTTTAACACTTCCACAATTCCTGTCGTACTAATTTCACTTTCATTGCAACTTTTACTCATGTCTACAAATGGGGCCTGTACTTGTGTAACCTCTTTCTCAAATAAACTTTTTTTTCCTTCCATCTCTTTAAAACGCATGTTTTTTTTATGTTCTTGTTCCCACGAAAAGGGATATTCTGTAATGTTCAGAGAACATCGTGGGAACCAAGGGAAAGAAGATAGGAGTTGGTGTTCTTCTTAAATTTCTGGAGGTTGTATGCCTCGGGGAACGCCTCCCTAGGCAATGAGTTCCAAAGCCTCGCAATTCGTTGGATGAATGAGTCTTTGGAAAGTGATGTTCTGCAGGTCTCCAAAGTGACCACGAAGGGGTGTGAAGACTGAAGTTGACGGGTTAATCTTGAAGAGACTGCCAAAGGAGGAACGATTGTTGATATTTCAGAAGAGCATCGCCCATGAAAATATCTATAAAATAGAGACAAATCGCCAACTTTTCTACGGTGTTCCAGACAAGTGAGCGAGTTTGTAAGCGAGGCATCACCGACGAGACGAATTGCCCTTTTTTGGACAGAATCCAATAGCTTCAGGATATGTTTAGGTGCTGCACTTCAAATATGGGAACAGTACTCCAGTACAGGTCGGATCTGTGCCTTATAGATCATAACCAGCTGACTGGAGGTGAAATAGCTCTTGGCACGAAACAAAAAACCAAGTTTTTGGGATGCACTTTTGGCAATGGACCTCACGTGATTTTCTCAGGAAAGGTTATTGCTGATAGTAATACCAAGCATCGATATGGATGACTTCAGTGGTATGGTTACTCCTGACAAAGTTATGTTAGGCACAGTGAGATCAGCTTTTCTAGAGAAAAGACATACTTGTGTTTTGTTTGCATTGAATTCTACCAAGTTATTGGATCCCCATTCGAGAATTGTTGCTAAGTCCATATTTATATTGTTAACATTTCTTCCTCGTTCATTTCTGGTTTCACGGGCTGATATAGGGGCCGTGGAAGAGAAAGCGGTAATAACAGAAGAAAAAAAATGAGGAAACTAGACCATTTTATTGACCTTACTGTAGATCCTTAAGTCATATCACTGAAACACAAGGAAATTACGACGGATTTTGCTGACGACAGTTAGTATAACAAGCATTTTAAATTAAAATAATACTGTTAAATTTATATGGTAATATTCATAAATACACCACCACAGGCAAGAAATGACCCTTTTGCTGATATAACCTTTTGTTTGCGGCAGGCTTCCAAATAAAAAACAGAGTGGCTCAAGTAAAATATAATAATCCACACTATAACAGCTGTTGCGGACCATTAAGAGATCATAAAATTTTGTTTGACCACTTTGTTATTGTTTTGCATTTATCAATATAATTAAAAAGCAATAAACAGCCGTTCGCGTCCACTGCTGGACATAACCCTCCCTTAGTGTCTGCCACCGGATTCTCTTTATATTGTTCGCGGTCTGCCTTTGTTTTTATAGGCTTTGTGCCTTGGTCTCCACTCCAGAATACGCTTTGACCATCGTCAATCCGTTTTTCGTGCCAAATGGCCAATTTAAGGTTGCAACTCTCTCTATGACATCAGTCACACCCGTCCTATGCCGTATAGTCACATTGGGTATCCTGTTTCTCAGAGATAGTCCCAGCATTGATCGCTCCATAGATCTCTGAGCAACTCGTTTGTGCGCCGTTTTTTTGGTAAGCGTTAACGTTTCTGCCCCATAGGTTAGTACTGGGAGTATACATTGATTGCATGATTTCCGTTTGATACACACAGAAATGTTTGATTTAAAAACATCCCTAAGCTTTCCAGACGCCAAGCCTATTCTACTGTTTAGTTTTAATTATCTTGGCCAATCCTGATCTCGTGTCCCAAATATTTATATGAGGCAACCTGCTCAATACTCTTACCGTCAACTGAGATATTCTTGCTCATGACAAGGTTGGTCATACAATGCGTCTTCGTAAAATTTATTTTTAAATCGACTTCTTTGCACGCTTCATGAAGGCTCTCCAACATAGTCTGTGCCTGGTCAATACTGACAATGTCATCAGCGAGCCTTATGTGGCTCAACAGCTCAGTTATTCCCAGTTTACTCTTTTAAAGGCATATTCCAATACGGTGGTAAACAGTTTCGAAGATTTGTGTCGCCCTGCCGTACTCCTCTTTAGATTTGAAATTTATTTGTGTCTGCATGTAACCTTACACATGCAGTTGCCTGCTTGTATACGTTTTTTAATGGGAAAATATATCAATAATCAATACAACAATCCGCCAGTGCTAGCAACATTTTGTGTTGATTTTGTAATTTATAAGTAAGATTTATTACTCCCTACCATTTCGCAATGGAGTATAATAGAATTTTGTACAGAATAGTTTAAGTTTACAGGTAGTATTGATTTTACATGAAATTAGTTTCCAAACAGTACCCAATGACTACATTACATTACATTACAATCTTGCGGTTGATCCAATGGTATAGGCATCTATGTCACCTAGATCTTTTGATCCTCTGTGACTGCCGCTGTATCTTCAGGGCTACAGAATTCCAGTCCGCTGGTTTTGGCAAACCGCAGGATTTCTGTTGGCCATGTCTCATTTAGATCACTTGGATCCATTATCATGTGACCCCAGGATTGATACCTGTACACCGCTAGCATCTGGCAGCAACACAGAACATGTATGCTGCTCTCTTTCTCTTCGCCGCATAGTCTCTTTTCTGCCGCCAACTTAATTTTGAAGAGGAGCGCCCTTAATGCGACGTGGCCAGTGAGCAGGCCAAGCGTGCTGCTTAGCCTACTTCGGTTCATCATCCAGAGTGCGTCTGCCCTCTTCTGGAGAGGTTTTTTCATCAGATGTCTTGATGTTCTGCAGCCAGAATTTGCATTCCACTGAGGGATATGTTTTTGCTCAAGGATTAGTTTCAATTCATGTTTCGTTTCGGCAATTGGCAATCCGATCAACTGGCTTCTTGGTTCCTCCAGGGTCCCATTTTTTGCCAGTTTATCGGCTACCTCATCGCCATTTATCCCTGTGTGCCCAGGAACCCATGTAAAAGTGAACTTGTTTGCATTCGCTAACTCAGTGAGTGCCTGCATGCTATCCCACACCACCGACGATGTTTTGGGGCAACTCACGAGGGTCCGCCAATGGCCGCGCGACTGTCAGTGAGAATATCAGTCTCACTTTTGGTCACTCTGTTTTCTGTCAGGTGCGTAGCGCACCTGAGTATGGCATGGACCTCAGCCTGGTAGACCGAGGCGTATTTCCCCAGTGGTATGCTTTCCCTGTGGTTGCAGGATGCTGCAAACACACCTGCCCCGTAGCGTCCCTAGTACCCTGATCCGTCAGTGTACCATCTTTTCATTTCCGGTCTGGTCAATGGTGTTTTCTTTAACCAGTCTTCTCTGGTTGGTATTTTTGTCTTAAAGTTTTTTCCTATCAAGGTCTTTTTCGGAATCTTGTCCGATGTCTTGTCTGCATGTAACCTTACATATGCAGTTGCCCGGTTCTATACGTTTTTCAAAAGGACAGTGTATCGATAATCAATACGACAGTCCGCCAGCGCTAGCAACATTTTGTGTTGATTTTGTAATTTATAAGTAAGATTTATTACTCCCTACCATTTCGCAATAGAGCACAATAGAATTATGTACAGAATAGTTTAATTTTCCATAAAATTAGTTTCCAAACAGTAACCAATGACTAAATAAATTAAAAATATCTAGTGGTTCCCAATAAAACTAATTACATTAATTTTTTTTAAATTAAATTGATTTTTTTTATATTTGTCGGTGTGGGGATATTCATTTTATTATGTATTTTTCGCATGTTTTCTATTCTTTGCTGATTTTTGAATATTATTTTTGAAATTGTTTTATTGTATTCCATTTGATCAACTTCTAATAATGTTAAAACTCTGATCCTTAAAAAAGTAATTGAACGATTGTAAAGAAAACTTTCAGAAAACATTTCTCTTGCTTTTCAAGTTGTTTTTTTTGTACTTTGTCCGCAAAAAGATATAAAAAATGCGTTTACGCATTCGCCTAAATATAAAAACGAATTCAAACATTCTCCGCATAATTCAAATTAAAAGATTTCCCTCTTTTTAAACACCCTCTTTTATAAACCTTCGGCTTATATTCATTTATCAAAAATTCTATTTCCGGTGTTTTACCATAAACATGCGAGAGTAACGCTTTTAAAAGTAAGTTTTTATGCCGCCATTCTTAAATACGTCCTTATCTGTGGAACATTACCTTCTTTCTAGAGCCGAATAGCGAAAATTTGCTAATGAATACTTTCTCTAATGTTATTCGAAGCTACAAAAGTATTTAATGCATATAAAATGTTGATCTTAACACAAGAGATTATGTATAAAGAGCGGACCACAGAAAACAGTCCACCCCGATATTTGGCGTTACTTATAAGAATTTAAAAAAATGTTAATATACGTCGATTTTTTCCAAGAGGTGCAAATTTTTACAATACAAATATCTGTCCCTTTCACTTTCCCAAACATTTTTTTTTTAACAATAACCCTTGTGCGGCATTGTGTTAAGATTACAATCTGATCATAAGATCAATCAGCAACTTACAGCTAACTTAAATTACTACTCTGTAACTATCTAAGGTCTTACTCAACATCATCCTTAGATTTCTAATACATTTTGTACACTTCAACACGCACATTACTCTGCTTTTGACAATCACTTTACCAACTCGTAAGGTTTAATCCTCTTGAGTCTTCTCGCTATTCCTGCAGTATCAAGGAGCTGGATTACCTCAACATTGGTATGATGATGAAGTCGTAGTTCATGACTCGTGGCAAATTTGACTATAGTCTGGTCAACAGTATCCATATCCAGATCCTTATGGAGGTTACTGTTTCGAATGTACCAGGGTGCATCCACGATGTTCCTTAGTACCTTGTTTTAAAATCTTTGAATGATTTGTAGACTACTTTGACTAGCACATCCCCATAGTTGAATACCATACGACCAAATGGGTTTGAGTATTTGTTTATATAGCATAAGATACAGACAGACAGAGTGGAGTTTCGTCCGATCAGCCAATACATTTTTTTATATTTAATTTGAAGCTGTTCCCTTTTCTTTTCCCCAAACATTTAATATTAAAATTCTTCCTGCCTAATCATAACATCTTTACAGATATGTAGTGCCATTAGCCAAAAAAACATGTAAAAAGGTTTAATAAGAGCCGAATGAACTCAGTTGACCGTTCACGGGAATTACAAACATCAATGAACTCACTCGGAACGTGTGTCTAAACGCACGTATTGTTTACTATCTATTTTGTATTTATTTTACAGTCGAGCTTCCAGCAGATGATTCGGTGTTTATGTTTACTTTCGGTTGGACGATATAGCTGCTCTAGTTTTTAGTCAGCGGTCGCTTACCGGTCAAGTTCACCACAATAATGTCGAGTGGTACAAATTAAATTGGACGTATTTTAAGTTTAACGTTTCTTTTATTTAACAAGAGTTTTCCCGAAACCTTAAAGTACCTGCCGAGCAAGGGACCTAATTAATACATGGCGATCCAGATATATTACAGATTTGTTGTGACCCATATTAACGGGGTTCAATGTTTTCGATGGCTCTGTTGATTGCATCTCGCCATTTATCTCGATTAAATAACGTGTGAACCGCTTGTGGGAGAAAAGCAGTCACTACAAGTGCCGCCAAAACAATAATTTCGGACTGGGTGGAGAGAAAAATACTCACGTACTGGTCCGATATACCAGGGTTGACTCACTCGAAGGCGTTCTTGCCTAAATCCTCTGGAAACACAACTAAGCAGATCCTTGAATGGAGCAGGACTGACCTACGAATTCCAACAGGATTGCTTACAGGACACTGTCGTCTAAGATACCACCTCGGAAAAATAAGTATGAATCAACAAACGGACTGTCGCTTTTGCTGCATGGAAGACTAAACTGCTGAACACATACTATGTTCATGGCCCTGCCTGAGAAAAATAAGGTTCATCATATTTGGTTATACCAACCTAGAACCTACTGATTTCAAGAAAATCTCACTTCATTCAACCATGAACATCGTGAGAAGGGCTGGATTGTGAGGAGAACTGAGAACTAGGGGTGAGCCACAATAGACCTACTAAGGGTCTCGGTGGAGGGGCGACCTACGCCCCACTCATATGATACCTAACCTAACCTAACATCTCATTGGCCAATTTATATTTCAAAATGTATTTAATGTTTTTTTTTACTAAAAAAAAAACAACGAGGTTATGTATGTACATCCTTACCATAAACCTAGATCCTTTTATCTTAATACCACTTTTGTAACTGAAACGCTTGCGAGAACGCTCGACATCCATTTCTAATGAAGGACAAATGGCTATCCCATTTCGAACATCCGAAAATTAGCAAAGAAATTGGACGATTCGTCGGTACATGAGATGGAACAAATTGCCCGAAAAGTGTGAATTGAGTTGTCATCAGAATTGTAAGCGGCGCCATGTTAGTATTCATCGGCGTGTGTCCGGGACTACGGGTGTAGGCACGGGAACGAAACGCGCTGCTTCATCCTCATCTGATGTGCTTACATCGATGAAATGATTAGGTCCTTCCGATGTCCTTTTATTTTTATGGCGTGTAATTTAGCAGATGAGGAGTTAGTTTTTGCTGGGATAGATGTGTTTTGTTGATGAGGCGAAAAGAAACGGCAACGGTTAAATCATGGGCGGGCAAATTGAACATGTATAATACTTTACAAATACAACAGTTACTTTGATAACAAAATTTGTAGGGAAAATAATTTCGTTATATAAATAAATATTGTGCAAAAGTCAAATCAATCTTGAAGTATTGCTTTCGCATGTGGAGCTTTGCTCCTGCAACCGACGAAATTCGTCATAAGGATAATACAAATTTTGGATTGAATAAGTACCAAGATTAAAAGCCAATGACTTTTTACTCTTATTCTCATAAATTAACGATAATAAGAAAGGAAATCTTAAAAAATAAAATATCAGTGGTCTGGGTGCGACCCGAGAGGTCCACACGACTAACTTCCCAGTGGAAGGAATAAAAAAATACCATATGTTTTGTTGCTATAATAATTATTATTAAAATTATTATAAAAAACTATTTCAAATTGTTTATAAGAAATTAAAGAAGCTTGATTATTACTAACAATAATTTTTCACTGGTATAGCGTCTTCAATGCTATTCTCTCAATACTGACACAAGTTCAAAATTCTCCGATTCCTATTTTTGTTTTCTAAAACTTTTTCTTTTTATGAAATATTGTCATCATATTTTTCATACAAATATTCCAACATGCAATAATCATATTATTCAAAAGATCTTAAAATTCTGTACTAAAAATAGTATAATTCATAAATTGCAAAATTCAGGTAGTTTTTTTTCAGTTTTTTTATTCTCCATAAAAAACAGCTTAACCGATTTTGCTGAAAATCTAATGAGTTCTAAGTTGCATAATTATGCGTCGAATGCAATTGGTAAAACAAACAAACAAACAAACAAACAAACAAATAAGCAAACAAACAAAATAACAAACAAAAAAACAAACAAACAAACAAACAAACACACCCACACACACACACACACACACACACACACACACACACACACACACACACACACACACACACACACACACACACACACACACACACACACACACACACACACACACACACACACACACACACACACACACACACACACACACACACACACACACACACACACACACACACACACACACACACACACACACACACACACACACACACACACACACACACACACACACACACACACACACACACACACACACACACACACACACACACACACACACACACACACACACACACACACACACACACACACACACACACACACACACACACACACACACACACACACACACACACACACACACACACACACACACACACACACACACACACACACACACACACACACACACACACACACACACACACACACACACACACACACACACACACACACACACACACACACACACACACACACACACACACACACACACACACACACACACACACACACACACACACACACACACACACACACACACACACACACACACACACACACACACACACACACACACACACACACACACACACACACACACACACACACACACACACACACACACACACACACACACACACACACACACACACACACACACACACACACACACACACACACACACACACACACACACACACACACACACACACACACACACACACACACACACACACACACACACACACACACACACACACACACACACACACACACACACACACACACACACACACACACACACACACACACACACACACACACACACACACACACACACACACACACACACACACACACACACACACACACACACACACACACACACACACACACACACACACACACACACACACACACACACACACACACACACACACACACACACACACACACACACACACACACACACACACACACACACACACACACACACACACACACACACACACACACACACACACACACACACACACACACACACACACACACACACACACACACACACACACACACACACACACACACACACACACACACACACACACACACACACACACACACACACACACACACACACACACACACACACACACACACACACACACACACACACACACACACACACACACACACACACACACACACACACACACACACACACACACACACACACACACACACACACACACACACACACACACACACACACACACACACACACACACACACACACACACACACACACACACACACACACACACACACACACACACACACACACACACACACACACACACACACACACACACACACACACACACACACACACACACACACACACACACACACACACACACACACACACACACACACACACACACACACACACACACACACACACACACACACACACACACACACACACACACACACACACACACACACACACACACACACACACACACACACACACACACACACACACACACACACACACACACACACACACACACACACACACACACACACACACACACACACACACACACACACACACACACACACACACACACACACACACACACACACACACACACACACACACACACACACACACACACACACACACACACACACACACACACACACACACACACACACACACACACACACACACACACACACACACACACACACACACACACACACACACACACACACACACACACACACACACACACACACACACACACACACACACACACACACACACACACACACACACACACACACATTTACGTTAAAGTAAATCCAAAATATCCATGGAAAGGTGGTCCTATTTGCCTTTATATTTTTCTTTTCTTCTTCTTCTTTCTTTTTGTAAGGCATCTGCCTTGTTTTTTAATTTCTTAGAGTTGTAGCTGGGATGATGAATTCTAGCTTTCATACCAACGTTTGGGTGGACGTCCAGGTGGTCTGCTGGACCTTGGGAGACCATTCCTTGCAATCTTTGGTAATCTGTTGTCGTCCATTCGTTCAACATGATCTCTCCATTTACGACATCTGTTACGGGACCATCTAACTACGTTTTGGACGTCGCAAAGTTCTCAGATGTCTTCGTTTCTTTTGTGGTCCCTTAGTGTGGATCTTAGAAACCTCATCTCTGCTGTACGGATAATCCTTTTTGTTGTGAAGTTTTCGGCTCTTGTTTCTACAGCGTAGGTTATAACTGGTCTCATACAGGTCTTATATATGCGGACTTTGCTTTCAATATACATGAGCTTGTTTCGCCATATTATATCTCTAAGGAATCCTGATATTAAAGCTGCTTTAATCACACGTATTGTCTGCCTGAGTGTCTATCGCAAGAGAATTTTAATTAACATCTACTACCAGGGTATCGATAAACTGGCACTTTCCGTTAGTCGGTGGCCATAACGGACTACCGAACCTCGCACCGCACTTTCTATTTATTGTACCATAGCATATGTGTGGGAAGCAAAGTTAAATGCCCTTGTCTACTACGGCGCACTAACCTTGCTTCGTTTTAAAACCTCAAATTTATGTTTTTGTATTGGAACTCTGCTCTGGTTTATATCGTTTTGCTTCTTTATGTGAAATTTACTGTGCTCATTTCCTACATAGTTACTTTTTAAATACTACTTGTTTAGTTATTTTTGAATCATCAAACATAAAAATCCAGCTAAATGCCAATGCCAAAAAAACACATATTATTTTCCCATTACGTTTCGAGAATAAGTTATCAGACATTAAAAAAGGGCATAACGAAGAAATTAAAAACTTTGCTAGAGAGAAGAGATATGAAAGCAATGATTTATTTACAATAGAATTGATACGTGACGAAGGAGGCAGAAATTAAAACTTTGACAAACTTTTTAACGTCCCTAAATGATGAGGATTCCAAATGATATTGGAATCATTTTTGCCCTGTACGTTTTGTGTTAAAAATTAAAATAAATTTTTTTATAGGGTTTTATATAATAATGGAGCAAGTACATGATTCAGAAGGGCATAAAAGGAAAATAGTTAAACAAGAATTCTTTCGAACAAAGCGAAAGATATAGAGCATTAGTTTAGGACAATATTTGTTTTGTATCACGGCCACCCAGTCCCAGAAGAGCGGAAACTGGCGTACATCTCTTCGATCCACAAAAAAGAAAAAAAACAAGACTGCAATAATTATAGAGGTATCTCAGTCACTAGCACATTAAGCAGACTGTACGGAAGAATCTTGCGTGACCTGATCGAAGAAGACTTTAAGGAAAATGAAGAAGAGCAGGAAGATCATGTACGGACAACGTATTTTGCGTTAAGCAAATTATAGAGAAAAAATTGCCCGAAACATAGAAACGCACGTCACGTTAGTGGATCTTTAGATAGCTTATGACACCGTTTCAGTTACACGACTATGGAAAGTATTAGAGCAATCCAACATCAATCATACATATATGGCAACCCTTAAGGATTCTCAATCCAGAATAAAAATTGGTAACCGCCTCACAGAAGGATTTTTAGTGAACAAGGGCCTGAAACAAGGATGCTGTGTCTTACCTACTTTTTTTAAAATTTAAATTGCAACAGCACTTAAAAACTGGAAAATAAAAGGAGGCAGAAATTAAAACTTTGACAAACTTTTTAACGTCCCTAAATGATGAGGATTCCAAATGATATTGGAATCATTTTTGCCCTGTACGTTTTGTGTTAAAAATTAAAATAAATTTTTTTATAGGGTTTTATATAATAATGGAGCAAGTACATGATTCAGAAGGGCATAAAAGGAAAATAGTTAAACAAGAATTCTTTCGAACAAAGCGAAAGATATAGAGCATTAGTTTAGGACAATATTTGTTTTGTATCACGGCCACCCAGTCCCAGAAGAGCGGAAACTGGCGTACATCTCTTCGATCCACAAAAAAGAAAAAAAACAAGACTGCAATAATTATAGAGGTATCTCAGTCACTAGCACATTAAGCAGACTGTACGGAAGAATCTTGCGTGACCTGATCGAAGAAGACTTTAAGGAAAATGAAGAAGAGCAGGAAGATCATGTACGGACAACGTATTTTGCGTTAAGCAAATTATAGAGAAAAAATTGCCCGAAACATAGAAACGCACGTCACGTTTGTGGATCTTTAGATAGCTTATGACACCGTTTCAGTTACACGACTATGGAAAGTATTAGAGCAATCCAACATCAATCATACATATATGGCAACCCTTAAGGATTCTCAATCCAGAATAAAAATTGGTAACCGCCTCACAGAAGGATTTTTAGTGAACAAGGGCCTGAAACAAGGATGCTGTGTCTTACCTACTTTTTTTAAAATATAAATTGCAACAGCACTTAAAAACTGGAAAATAAAAGGAGGCAGAAATTAAAACTTTGACAAACTTTTTAACGTCCCTAAATGATGAGGATTCCAAATGATATTGGAATCATTTTTTCCCTGTACGTTTTGTGTTAAAAATTAAAATAAATTTTTTTATAGGGTTTTATATAATAATGGAGCAAGTACATGATTCAGAAGGGCATAAAAGGAAAATAGTTATACAAGAATTCTTTCGAACAAAGCGAAAGATATAGAGCATTAGTTTAGGACAATATTTGTTTTGTATCACGGCCACCCAGTCCCAGAAGAGCGGAAACTGGCGTACATCTCTTCGATCCACAAAAAAGAAAACAAACAAGACTGCAATAATTATAGAGGTATCTCAGTCACTAGCACATTAAGCAGACTGTACGGAAGAATCTTGCGTGACCTGATCGAAGAAGACTTTAAGGAAAATGAAGAAGAGCAGGAAGATCATGTACGGACAACGTATTTTGCGTTAAGCAAATTATAGAGAAAAAATTGCCCGAAACATAGAAACGCACGTCACGTTTGTGGATCTTTAGATAGCTTATGACACCGTTTCAGTTACACGACTATGGAAAGTATTAGAGCAATCCAACATCAATCATACATATATGGCAACCCTTAAGGATTCTCAATCCAGAATAAAAATTGGTAACCGCCTCACAGAAGGATTTTTAGTGAACAAGGGCCTGAAACAAGGATGCTGTGTCTTACCTACTTTTTTTAAAATTTAAATTGCAACAGCACTTAAAAACTGGAAAATAAAAGTTCATGGAATAAGCATCGAAATGAATAATATCTCTATATACACTCTGTTCAATTTGCCGACGATCAGGTTATTATACGAGGGCAGTTTGATAAGTCAGTGACTTTTTAAATTTCCCGCGCAGTTACTCCAAATGCAACAGTGCTGCCGTCAACTATAATCTATTAGTGGGCAACTTTATAATTTTGAGCAAGCTACGTCGTGCAGTTGGTTTTGATAGCCGTTCAAGCAAACAACCTCGTGAATTTTTACGAAAATGGAAAAAAGTGAATTTCGTGTGCTGATTAAGCATTACTTTTTACGTAAAAAATCCATCACTGAAACTAAGGAAAGACTTGATAAATACTACGGGGCTCGGCACCATCAATTTCAATGGTTAAGAAGTGGTTTACAGAGTTCCGTTGTGGTCGTACCAGCACTAGTGACGCCAAACGTCCAGGTCGCCCAAAAAAAGTGATCACGCCGGAAATCGTCGATAAAATCCATGAAATGTTATTGGATGATCGGAGAATGAAAGTGCGTGAGTTGGCTCATGCTGTAGGTATCTCAACTAAACGGGTACATCATATTTTACACGAATATTTGGACATGAAAAAACTCTCTGCGAGATGGGTGGCGCGATTGCTCACACTCGACCATAAGCGTAATCGTGTGACCACTTCAAAAGAGTGTTTAGCGATGTTCAGCCGTAATCCGGACGAATTTTTGCGCCGTTTTGTTACTGTGGATGAAACATGGATCCATCATAACACGCCTGAGACCAAGGAACAATCGAAACAGTGGGTTGCTCGGGGTGAACGTGGACCAAAGAAGGCGAAACAGAGTCTGTCAGCCAACAAGGTCATGGCCACAGTTTTTTGGGATGTACGCGGTGTCATTCACATCGATTACCTCAAGAAAGGTAAAACGATCACCGGCGAATATTATTCAAAGCTTTTGAACAGATTCGACGTTGATTTGAAGCAAAAACGGCCGCATTTGGCTAAGAAGAAAGTGCTGTTCCATCAAGACAATGCACGTGTGCACACTTGTCTAGTCACGATGGCCAAAATCCACGAATTGGGATACGAACTGCTACCCCATCCAGCATATTCTCCAGATTTAGCCCCCTACGACTATTTTCTGTTTTCAAACCTAAAGAAATGGCTGGGCGGTAAGAAATTTGAGTCGAATGAAGAAGTCATTACCGAAACAAACGCGTATTTTGAGAGCTTTGAAAAAACCTATTATTTGGAGGAAATAAAAGAATTAGAAAAACGCTGGACTAAATGTATCGAGCTAAAAGGTGATTATGTAAAAAAATAAAATGTTTATTTGCGGAAAAAAATTTGTTTTATTCAAAAAGTCACTGACTTATCAAACCGCCCTCGTAGCTAACGACCAGGACGACATGGAGTATATGATGCGAAAACTTATTATTTTGGGATTTTTCGTTGGTAGTTTACGTATGTTTTTTTCCCAAAAAATAGCAAATACTTGTTTGTTTGTTAACATCGCAATTTTCATTGTAATTTGAATGACCGTATATTGAGAGACAAAAAACGTGGATGGGTAAAAATGTTGAAATAAATAAAAGGTTAGGGGTCTTTTTTTATAAAATGTTTAGTATTTTTGTCAGGTTTTATTAGGAACGCCGATGCTTTTAGTGTCCTTGGCCAACCGTGGATTTGCATAACCGTTTCCTGGAATTCGTTGCTATATATCCCTCGAGTTACTTCACTGGTTATGGCTGATTCTCATTCCAGTCAAGAATTCTACGAGAGCAAGAAGACGCAGATGCGATACCCAATAACAAGATGGAGATGCAGCAAAGACAGTTACAGCGTCGCTCGTTAACAGGGGACTTTGGGAAATCGATCTTCTTCTGGAAATGACTTAAGAAATATATAAAAAAATATTTTATAAATTATTTTACGCCAATAAGTCGATTTTACAGCACTATGATAATGCTTACACTTTTTTTACCTGAATTTGAAAATATCATTTTATTTTTATTACAAAACAGCACAAAAACGTTAAATAGAACGATCAACCATTGGCAGTAAATAATAAAACAAGAGAATTAAACAAAATGAGATTATTAACACTCCATAAACTTAATATATGTACCACTTATATTTATTAATAGTTAATATCCTAGGACTTTGGGAAAATTTGTCGCGAACATATTCGCTCCGTGCGTGATAGCAGCGCCATGGTATCTATGAACTAATGGACGCTGTCGCAGAGTTTTTTAATATATAAATAATTGGGGGTTGACAATTAAAATTAATTGCTATTGTTAAAAATAATTTTTTTACGTGTTAAACCAAGTGACAGTTAATCTTCAATCCTATAAATTTGTTATGCAAAAATTACCGATAAAATGTAAGTATAATTAATAATTTAAAAACAGAACAAAAGCTGTAGCTTTTACTACAAAAAAGGTTATAACCACAGTAGATTAGGCTTTAAATAATATTGGTAAGAAGAAAAAGTACGATATGACATAGTTATAAAATAAATATGTTGTTAAACTTTCAGATTTAAAGCAAGCATGGATATAAATATGAAGACAAGTTTTCAAGCAACTAGTTATACCATCGAATTTTAATCTCAGACTATTATCAAAGGTAAAAATCTCGTCCTTGCAGAACACGTCCGAGATGTAAATAAAGCTTAATTTTTTTGAGCATAGAGGTGTGTTGGTTCCTACACAGAAGAAGCGTAAAAATAGGATTAATGCTGTGGAGATGAGTAGTTTGAGAAGTACCTATAGCCAGAGTGACTCGGTTGGAAAAAGTAAAGAATAGTGAGATTAGAAAACGCTGTGGTGTAAAAGAAGATGTGGTTACAAAGATAGATAAAGGAATGCTTAGATAGTTTGGACACGTAGAAAGAATGGATGAAGGAAGATTGACGAAACGAATTTATATGGCGAGTGTGAATGGACAAGTTGGTAGAGGTAGACCTCGGAGAACATATCTTGATCAGATCAACATTGTTTTGAAGAAAGGCCAGGTCAAGAGTTCCAACAACCGACGAGCATGCATGAGAGCCCTGATGAAAGTAGAGGAAGCAAAAGATGTGTGTAAGAACCGTAGCAATGAAAGGAAATGGTTTTTGCCTGCCCCTACGGTAAAGAGGCTTGACTATATGTATGTATGGATGTATCGAGTAACACTGGGGCAAACCCAGTCCTCGACGATTTGCAAAAAAAAATATTCAAAAGAATATTTCGAAAATATGTTTCCGCATAAATACAAGCAATGCAAGAACTACAAAAAGTCCAGATTTCTGAATTAATCTCAAACTCTCCTTTAAAGCAAATTTTGACAGCACAATTTAAAAAAAAGGTTATGGTACTACTTACTTTTTTTTTTACGGCAGCTATCACCTTATTTCCTTGGTTTATTTTCCATTTTGCAGTCGGAAATTTATAAAATTTACATTAATTTTTTGCGCTCGTATTTTTGCAATTCACTACACAGCAACTGCGGCGGCTGTTTTTACCCATTTTTTAAAAATTATAACAAAATTAATAATCTGACGTGTATTTTGTTAACTCTGACAATAAAAATACCGTCCTTTATTGCCTAAGCTATCCACTGCGTGCGCTGGTGTCCATTCCGGCTTCTCCAACTTCGCTCGGAGCGAATAGATCAATTTAAAATAATGTTAGTATTTATATAAACTTTTTCTATACAGGCCTTCGTTTTCGAGTTACAGGCATCCGAAGTTTGAATTTTAAATTCGTTTTTTATTTTCGTAATGTTCATTTGATCTTTATAAATTTTTCAGCATAATTATAACAGATTTACAGTAGTGCCTTGAAGCCAGGGACGGACTACTTAAAATTTTTGCAGGGTTGACACATGTAAATATCGTAAATGACTAACGAAAAGATGCTCTTGTTGGAATTCGATCAAATAAGCCGTTTGGCTGATATTTACTATTTAAATCATGCATATTAGACTAAAACTAGTTACTAACCAAGCAAAACACTAACGTATGCAATATTTGAGCAAAGTGAATTTCCTCAAATCATCCCATCACAATGTCCGGAAATACCCTTGAACCAAGTCCCTCCATCTCGATTTTGGGAGTCACGGTGTCCAATAATATGTCTTGGCATGACCATGTTGCTAACATCCCAAAGTCGGCAAGCCAGAGGCTAGGTTTTCTGTGGAAAGCCAGAAAGTTTTTTACTCCTGATCAACTGTTGACGACGTACAAGGCTCAAATCCGACCTCTACTGGAGTATTGCTCGCACATTTGGGGTTCAGCACCAAGGCATTCTCTTCGTCTTCTAGATTCCATTCAGAAAAAAGCCATTCGCTTGATAAACAGCTCAACTCTCACAGATACCCTTCACCCTCTCGAACATAGAAGAAGAGTTGCAGACCAGTCATTGCTCTACAGATATTTCCATGGCAGATGCTCCAGAGAAATAAAAACTCTTGTACCACCATTAGCCACATTCGGCCGAAGAACTCGGCACGCTGATCAGTCTCACCCATTTACTCTCAAGATTGACACTACAAGGACCAATCTTCATCAAGAATCCTTTTTTTACAGGGCTGCTACGGAATGGAATAAGCTTCCAAAATCAGTTTTTCCAGAGAACTATGAGCTGCAACTTTTTAAAAAGCGTGTCCACAATCATTTCCTTTCTATAATCCCTTCCCCTTCTAATAGTCGCAGTGCGGGCCGTTCGCGGCCCACACGATAGGTCTACCCTTTTTGCGACTATTTTCATAAAAAAAAAAAAAAATTTGAGCAAACAAGGCAATATTTAATAGACAGAATTGTGATCCACTGCAATGCCATTAGAAATAATATGGGAATGCTCTTACTAATACAAAGAAACAAACTTCGTTGACTTAGAAAATGCATGGAAGTGGAAGCAGCTCATATTGAATGTTTATCAGACAAAGGTTCGCGCGGTAATGACACTTTGTACTCGAAATACATACAACAAATGCAGGTTTTAGACAGAAAAAAAACACTTAATTCTTTATTCAAAATATTTAAGTACATAATATTACTTGTATTTTAATTATAACATTTTATAATATTCTTGAAAATAATTACTTCAGTTTATCATTTACTATATTGAAATTGAATGTGCCATCATGACAATCTTTGATATTTATTCCCGAACCTGATGGTCCATCAGGATATTTCTCCAACATAAATTCTTCCGAAGATTGGAAATCTATAGAACGAGATGTGGATACATGCGGTTTTAAAAATATTTTTTTGGTGGTTTTAATCTTATTTTTGATTGATTCGTCTATATAACCTTCTGCGACATTACTACTTTTTCATCCACCATGTTTCTTTAGTTGTATTAGACCTCCTCCACCATTCACCAATAAAGTAGCAGATGTAACAGTGTCCTGTATATAAAGTATGCTCAGGTAATTCCAAATATTAAGCAATTTCACTGGAAATTTTCCCGATTATATTCAAACCCACAACTTGTTTCTTACATCTACCTTTTTAATAACGTAAAAATAGGCGTTGGGTAGTAGTATTGTTTCAGCTAGGAAACTACGAGTCCGTTCCCGATGAAAAGGGCACACTTAGCCATCGCAGTGTGGAGCTCCCTCTTTCCCGTAGTACCACTATTTGGGTTGATAATCACCCTACCGTAAATGGTGGCGGTCCGCTTAATTCGAAAAAGAAGCTCGCAGTTATTGCTGACCAGACGGGAGCATTATCTTTGACTAGAGCTCTGAAATCAGTCGCCACCCGAAGACCCCCAGCCTCTGAAACAACTGCTAGAAACGATCAGAGGAAGACACGCATGAGGTTTTTCAGGCCCCTTGTAGGTGAGACGTGCCCAGCTCATCAGCCACCGTTTGCACGACAGAAGTAGTCCACCATTCATTATGCGACTCCCCGACTGCACCTATCAACCGCGCAAGCGGAATCGGTGATGAGCGAAGGCCGCGACGCTGCTGCACAGTGGTGCCGACAACAGCCGTAAGTTATTAAAAAAATAAAAAAACGTAGTACTTTATTATATGTTGATCGGAAGAAGATCGGTAGAAAAATTGAGAATAAAAAAGGGAGAGATAAACAAAACAAATAGAGCCGCCACAGAATAAAATGCAAAGAAAAAAATATTCGGGGAAAAAAAAATAGAATTTCTTCTTCTTCAGTCGGTGCCATACCAGGTCCCCCTAACTTTGGCAATTACATTGGCGAGTTGTTCGCGGTTTTCGGCTAATCTGAATAGTTGTTCGGCACTGCGTATTCCTGTCCAATCGCGAATGTTCTTCAGTCATGACATCTGTTTTCTTCCAATTCCTCGACTGCCTTCGATTTTGCCCTTCATTATAAGTTAAAGCACCCTGTATCGTTGGTCTCCTTTGAGAACATGCCCCAGGTATGATATCTTTCTGATTTTTAATGTGACAAATAACTCACGAACCGCATTTGCTCTATTTAACACTGCTTCGTTGGTCTGCCTAGCTGTCCAGGGTATTCGGAGCATTCTTCTATGTAACCACATCTCAAACGATTTCAGGCGATTGATTGTAGCAGCCTTTAGAGTCCAGGTCTAAGCTCCATACAACAATACTGACCAAATATAACACTTTATCATTCTTTGGCGTAATTTTAGGTTTAGGTTGTCGTTAGAGAAGAATGCTTTCATTTTCAGAAAAGTCGTGCGAGCGGTCTCAATTTTGCACTTAAGAAGTGATAACAAAAATCGACGTCGATGTTATAGTAAATATTTTTTAATGCATTTTTATAGTCTTTCAAAACATCGACCCTGAAAGTGGAAATAGAGATATGTAGTTATTGTTTGTTAATGTCGTTGTTTAATGTTCGATTTTGTTAATATTATAACAGCTTTTGTTTTGTAAATAATCGCTAAAATAGCCTTACCATTTCATGTGGATATTTGGGCGACTCTGAGCAGTATCAGCATCTGATGCCGCGAAGCTTCTCTGTCTTGCATTTTCATTCCCCTTCGCGAATGTTTTAAGAAGGAGTAAGGTATTAAAGGAGAGACCGGTCGACAAAGCTGAAAAGAATAATGATTCTTAATTTTCATTTCGTTCCTATACCCGCGTACGTGACCAGAAAATTCAAGTTGGATATGTCACGGGGAAATTTTTTTGCCAACTTTTCCAACTCGAGCCATTTGTTAGGAAATTCAATAACGTTCCACTGAGATGTCATTCCCGGAACATCATCGCTCACTCGTGAAATATGGCCATGTACTCCTTTCTCATACGATGAACTTCTTATACCGAAATGGCATATCGACTGAACCGATATTTTTTCATTAGCACAGACTACGGCGTCTTTATTTGGATGCCGTCGTCACTTAAACACGTAAAAATTGGTACAAAAATGTGAGCTGCGTGCTAACGAACACGATATTGCGGTTTAACTTCAGATAGGATACATATAAACTGGAGAATATTGAGAATGACTGCTGCAATGTCACAAGATCATTCTTTTAAGATTGTCCAAGCTTTTGGAAATATTTATTCCATCATCTGGTAATTTTTTAATGGAATTAGCTGTAAAAGCCGGTGCCTTTTAGTGGTTCGATAAATGAATATTACTGACAAGAAGCGACTAATAAAATCGGTAAATAAACGAAACAATGGCGGATCAAGCTAAACGAGGCTAAACTTTACAAATAAAACTTTTATAGATCATCAAAACATATTCTTAAATAACAGGCAAGTACCACTGGTAAACACAGCTAAATATCTCGGAATGAATTTAGACGCTAAGTTGCGCTGGAAAAAACACATCAAAGTGAAAAGAAGAGAACTTGAATTCAGATATAGAAACATGTATTGGTTAGGTTAGGTTAAAACGGCGGTTCGGATGGAACCCACTTAGGCCTTTTTGCCCGTTGTGATACCGTGATGGACGGCAGTGCCTTCTGCCTCTACCGTGAGAACCAGTTGGAACTTTTAATAAAAATTGTAAGATCCTTGATGCTAACTGAGCTGAGATCAGTTAAATCATCAAAGTCCGGTTGCCCTAGTATATTAATCCGTTTTCTGCCTAGAGCAGAGCAGTGGCAGAGAAGATGTACCATTATTTTCTCCTCTTCCTCATCGTGACAGCTTCTACAGAAGTCGTGTCGTAGGTCTGCGATTCCCATGCGCCGTGCATGGGATCCACCTGCCCAGTGTCCTGTTATGGCCGCGATCGCATTTCCAATGGACTCCCTGGTTAAAGTTAAGACATCCTTGGTTCGACGTAGATCTAGTTTAGGCCAGATCTGTTTCGATGATGTGCATGTGGTTCATTTTGCCACCTTAAGTTGGCCTTTTGAACCACTTTGCTGTGCAAAAGGAGTCAGCAGTTTGCAATTGGTTCTTCTTGTTGGGATGAGACATATACAGCTGGGAAGGTGGTGCCCTCTATTGCTAGCTTGTCCGCCTTATAATTGCCTGGTATGTCCCTGTGTCCAGGTACCCAGACAATATGAACTCTAAACTTAGTTCGTAGCTCATTCAGGGTGGTACGGCATTGCACCGCTGCCCTAGAGGTCAAGTATACTGAGTTCAGTGATTTTATAGCAACCTGGCTGTCGCAAAGAATGGATATCTCGCTGAACTTTTGTTCGTTGCGGAGTATCCAGACAGCTGCCTCGGTTATAGCTGTCATTTCAGCTTAATACACACTACAGTGATCAGGCAAACGAAACGACAGGCTAAGTAAGGGTTCTTCTGACAAGATACCGCAACCTACTCTCCCCTCTAGTGTATTGGTAACTTGGGAGGAAATCGCACCTCTCTATCCAAAATAAACTCCTGTTATATACACAGGTATTAAAACCCGTATGGACCTATGTCATACAGTTGTGGGGATGCGCTAAACCTAGCAATATAGCTATAATAATAAGATTTCAAAACAAGGTGCTGAGAGGAATAATAAATGCACCATGGTATGTTAGAAATTGTGATCTACACAGAGATCCAGGAATTGCAACAATAGCTGAGGAAATCAAAAGATATGCCAGGAAGTACGAGACTAGGCTACAGAATCACCTCAACATTAAAGTGTTGCATATTTTGGACAAACGAGATCAACAGAGACGATTAGTAAAAGTGAAGCACTTTGAATTAGTGCTAAAAAGTGCTGTAAAGTGATTAGTGTATAAGTAGTTATCACAACAAACAAATGATTGGTGAGATAAAAGCTAAAAAACACCAGCGGGTGATGTCTTAGATTTAGGTCATTAGTTTTTAAGTCCCTTAAAGTAAAATTGCTAATTGGTCATACTTGACCAGTTGCAGTTTTAATGCAGAGAAAAAAACTGACAAAAGATTTTGGTTTCGTTCAAAACGGCGATTATTTGTTGGTAATAATTTTAATTTAATACCTATGTGCTTTTTTTGTTTGAAGTTAAGTTGGAAATATAATTGGTGAGTTTTGTTTAATTATTGTAAGCTTTTTTAAAGAACGATGTAATTTAGTTTAGCCTTCAAATCTTTTCTCCCAAAAATTAGCTATATTCTTTGCATTGCTTAGATTTCTTGGGAGGTGTTGCATTTCGTTTAATTTTTTTTAATCATATTTTAATTATGAAAAATGGAAAACCTCCGTAGTTAATGTCCCGATAAATTTTATATTTTCTTCTTTGTATAGTTACCAACGATTAACAGACTAATGAGAACGAATAACAGACTAACGACAACGAATTACAGAACAAGGTTACCAAAAATAAAAATAAGAGACCCATAAATAAGAGCTAGAGAGCTCTAGAATTAAGGAAGAAATTGAATAAGGAATTAGCTACTAACAGGATCACCCCTGTTAATACAAGAAGTTGATACGAGGTGCCACAGATAGGTCCTATTAATTGTTAAGCTTTGTTAATGGTTCCATTTAAAAATCAAGCGGATTATATTTAGGACTTCTTGGTGGCCATTCAAAATCACTTCCTCTGCCAATCCATCGTTGAGAAAATATGTTTTAACACCTAATTGGAAATATATATATATATATATATATATATATATATATATATATATATATATATATATATTACAGAGGTACTTTATCGCACCTCGTATCTCAATTTTGTCCATTTTTATAAAATCACTAACACCACAATGGAAACAAAATAATATTTAACATACACGAACTGATGCGCTGATGCTAATTGGCACACACTTACGTCAAACAATAAGCTTTTGCCTGACACTTTATTTGCATTTGTCATTCAACGCCAACTATGTTAGGAACAACAATTTGTGAAGTATCCTCGTACGTAACTACACAAAAGGGAAAGCTGAGATGTAAGAGAAGAAAAACTATGTATACTCCATTTGTTTGGCATTTATTCCAAACAGAGAGGCACTTTGTAACATATCAAATGTTTAGTTTAATTTTACTGAGGTCGCTATCCGCCATCGCATTATCAGGAAAATCCTACGAAATCTTGACTCTAATAAGGCAGTAGGACCAGATGAAATTTCGACAATTGTCCTGAAGACCTGTGCTCAAGAGCTCACCCCAGTTCTCTGTAGACTCTTCAAGTTATCATACAGCAAAGGAGTATTTCCGTCCATGTGGAAAAACGCTAAAGTCCAACCGATTCCGAAAAAAGGAAAGAAGACTATTCCTGCGAATTATCGCCCTATTGCATTGCTCTCAATCATATCCAAAGTTATGGAAAAAGCGATTAACACAGAACTTCATATCTGGAGAAATTTGAGATAATCCATGACAGACAATATGGATTTCGACAACTTCGGTCTACTGGAGATTTGCTGGCTTATGTCACTCAGCTCTTAACAAACACTATTGAGAGGTTTGGTGAATCCCGTGCAATAGCCTTGGATATATCTAAAGCATTTGACCGCGTTTGGCACCAGGGATTGTTAAGTAAATTATCTGCCTACGGTCTCCCAACCAAACTACGCCAATGGCTCTTGAGCTTCATGCAAGATCGCTCATTACATGTGGCAGTTGATGGTATTTCTCCTGATGCGTTTAAAACCAATGCCGGGGTCCCTCAGGGTTCCATCCTGTCCCCTACCTTATTTCTTTTACACATCAACGACCTCTTAAAAACCACCACGAACCCAATTTACAGTTTCGCAGACGATAGCACATTTGTCTCAACTTTCACATCCTATTGATCACTTTCGGTGAATGATACAAATAGACTCAGACAGGAACAGGTTGATTCCATCAATAGATATCATAAAGCAATCGTCGAGTGGGGAACCAACAATCTTGTTCAGTTCAACGCCCAAAAAACACAAAGCGCCACGGTTGATTCAGGGATCAATTCCAAGCATAATATGTCATATGACGTTTTTTTGGTGAGTTAATAGTTTTTGAGTTGTTCATGATATAAGATGTTGATTTTTGACCTAAAAAATGCATGTTTTCGAACTATTTTTCACAAATAACTCGAAAACCTTACGTATTATAAAAAAAACATTCCGAGCAAAAATAAATGTTATAAATTATTATTATTATAGGCTTGTTGTACAAATTTCGTCATTTTCTGTAGGGGGAGTAGAAAAAATATTTTTTGAGTGTCCGTTGTAGTTTCTTACTTTTCAAAAACTTCCGTGTCAGTGATAATGGCAAATTGAATAATACGAAATGTATAACAGTTAGATTTATAGACGGCGAAATCGAAACATAATTCGCTAGTGTTGATTTCGTCGGAAGCCATACATCATTCGGCATATGCTAATGCTGGCACTATTCATCATTCGGCTCATACAGGGCCGGATTGTGCCAGTATATAGGGTAGGCAGGCAGAAGGTGGAGGGAGCGCAAGCAGGGATTAACAGGACTAAGCGATATTTTATTGTCATCATCATTTACAACTGATAGACTTTTCAGTTCGTGCGGTCGTAAGCCTTGATGAGTAAATTATTGAGGGGTAGAAATTTGGGGATGCTAATTTTTATAAAATTGTATGTTAAACGACAAGTTAGCTCAACTGCTGAGCATACTTTTTAGTACAGTTATTTGGTTGTTTTACCTGGAAAGTATTCCGGGAGTTTTGAAAATGGCTAATTTTATGGATTTCGATGTGCTCTTTCTGAATTTTAACTTTGCCACCTCGTATCTTTCCGCTCGCACCGCCAGATTGAAAAAATATCGCCTGAAATCAGTTTTTTGACGATACTTAGTTTCTGGCTCACGATAAAAACATTTTAGTAGAATACCGCAATTGTAGAAAGTGACTCATATTTTCAACGTAGACCTTTGCGGGTCCGAGGGGAAAGGAAATCGACGAGTCGTAGGGGTGTTTATTACAAACTTCAAAATGTATGAGTCTCGTCGATAAGTACTGCACGTAAAAATATAAAATCAAAACTAAACGTAAAAATGCCTTCTCATAATAATACAAAAAAAAACCGGTCTCTGGTTTACGAAACCATTGTAGTACGTCTATGAAACTGCTTTGGCGATAAAATCCAAGACATCCAGACATCCATGGCGTTGTTTCCAATAACGTAGCTTTAATTTGCGACGTCATTGTTGACGTTCATAGAGAAATACATAAACTACAACCATGCAGATACCTTCAAGTTGAATGATACACGCTGACAACGTTTCATTTTGCAACGAACTCTTAAATGCTTAGAGTAAATTTGAACAGTTTAAAATTAAACTAGTCAAATTAACGAAAATATTTTAACAAATTGAGACCTGTTCGGGAAGTAAATAATAAACAAATAAATTAGTTATTGAAAAAATACATAAAGATAGTGACTTTTTCAATTTTTATGAAACTACCTGAACGTATAGTCTTTGAAGAGTGAGTATAAGAAGAAGGTTTTTGTAAATTTATAAAAGAAAAAAACAGTTTTTGTTTGAAATTACTTACTTTTTTATAAAATAATACTAAATCTATCTCTTTTTGTCGGTATTCAAAAACTAATTGGTGCAGAGTGTACGCCTAATTTAATTGGCCTATAAAATTGCTCTACAATATGCGTCACTCTTTACAATTGTGAGATTCTACTATATTTACTTTTTTACTGAAAATAGTCGCAAAAAGGGTAGACCTATTATGTGGGTCGCGGACGGCCCAAAATTATCAAGACATCATTATTGTCGAACATCTAATGCTTTTTGCTCCGTTTGTTGGAACTAATTTTTTATTCATGCAAGACAACGCTCGTCCCCATGTGGCTAGACAGGTTATTGGCTACCTAAATGATGTTAATATTCCTTTATTAGAGTAGCCACCTAACAGTAAGGACATGAATCCAATAGATCATCTATGGGACTGTTTAAAAAAAAATTTGAAGTCGTAAACTCTCTGTTGCTAATCATAGAGGCGGTTATTGAGGAATGAGAGAATATTCCGCAAGCTTTTTTTGAACCTTTGATATCAAACATGCCTCGACGCATAAGAAGTAGAGAAGGGCCTATACGGTATTAGTGTTGACCCAGATGCATTTATCCCGATTCACTAATATTTTTTTTCTTTTTTTAATTTGGAGTTATGTTAGCTCACTTATGCACTTCCAGCAAAAACATTTTTTTAAAGGAATAATAAAGAGAATTAAGGTCATGTTAAGGCCATGTTGGACTTATTTGTACGTGTTTATTATTATTTCAATATAACTTAGTTTTTCTTTCTGTTTATATTGTAACTGCATAGTGGTGTGTTGGTTCCTACACTTATGTATGATAGTGAATGATGGGTTTGGCAAAAGAAGCATGAAAATGGGACCAATGCTGTGGATATGAGTAGTCTGAGAAGTATAGTCGGAGTGACTCGGTTGGATAACGTAAGTGAGATAAAAGAACGCTGTGGTGTAAAAGAAGATGAGGTTACAAAGATAGACAAAGGAATGCTTAGATGGGACACGATTGGACACGTCAAAGGAATGGATAAAGGAAGATTGACGAAACAAATTTAAAAGGCGAGTGTAAATGACAGATGCGATGTGCAAAAAATTGGAGGCCTTTGAAATGTGGACGTACAGAAGGCTATTAAGAATCTCCTGGGTAGAAAGAGTGCGTAACACCGAGGTACTTCAACGCCTCGACAAGCAGCTGGAAGTTCTGTTTACACTAAAAAAGCGCAAACTGGAGTATTTTGGTCACATCTTAAGAAATGACAAGTATCGACTTTTAAAGCTTATTATAGAAGGGAAGATCGAAGGACGAAGAGGCCCGGGTAGAAGAAAGATATCCTGGCTAAAAAACTTAAGACAATGGTATGGAGTGAGCACTACCACATTGTTCCGCCGAGCTGTAGACAAGGTTCAGATAGCGCTGATGATTGCCAACGTCCGAGGAGGACAGGGCACCTAAAGAAGAAGAAGAGTGTAAATGAACAAGTCGGTAGAGGTCAACCTCGGCGAACATATCTCGATCAGATCAACATTGTTTTGAAGAATGGCCAGGTCTAGAGTACCAACAACGGACGAGCATGCATAAGAGCACTGATGAAAGTAGAGGAAGCAAAAGATGTGTGTAAAAACCGTAGCAAGTGGAAGGAAGTGGTCTCTGCCTATGAGAAAAAGGCGTGACTTTATGTATGTAAAATCAATTTGAAATCGTTTTTATAAATAACAACAAAACATACGGTATTTTTTCAATTTTTGCACTGGGAACCTTTTGGATCACACCCAGAGCACTCTTATTTTTTAAATCAATATTTTTCTTGTTCATGTGTGCCCTTTTCTTACCATGTGACTATGAATTTTGGATCAGTAGTTAATGTTCCGAACTTTTCTAATATAAGTGTAATATTCGCCAAAAAGTTTAATAAAATTTCCTTGCGTTCGTTGAAAAGAATATTAAATAACGTAAAGTCGACATTTAAAAGAATTTTAGATGAATATTTGCATTTTAATACAAAAATGAAATGTATTGTGAGTTGTGCCAGTTAATTAGGGCGAAGGAATACGAGAATGGAATATTAATAGAAAAATTTCAATAGATTAGTTTTGGGTATTAACTTTAAGGCACTAGAAAAAGAAATAATGAGTTTTAAATTTTCCTTTTTGATTCGATTTATTTTTGATTCTGGTAAAAAGTTGAAAATTAAAATATAAATAGTGTAACAGTAAAATCGTTTGATAACATATTTTTTTAAAGGAATGCTGTACCTTAAAGGTAACCTCAATAAATCGGATAGAAGCATTTGAAATGTGGATAAATCGTAGAATGCTGCGGGTTGCTGTCCAATGATGAAGTGTTTAGACGAACCAGGTTAGAGAGACAAATAATGGTCACAGTGAAATGTCGCAAGATTGCTTACCTTGGCCACATCTTACGCGGAGAAACGTATCATCTTCTTTAGTTGATTATGAAAGGAAAAATAGAAGGTAGACAGGGTGTTGGAAAAAGGCAAATCTTTTGTCTGAGAAACATCAGGGAGTGGACGGGCATCCGGAACGCTGTTGACCTATTCAGGGTTGCAGAAGATAGAGACACACACCTAATGAAGATGCTACAAACCATACATACACACATAAAGTCACGCCTTTTTCCCATAGGGGTAGGCAGAGACCACTTCCTTCCACTTGCTACGGTTCTTACACACATCTTTTGCTTCCTCTACTTTCATCAGTGCTCTCATACATGCTCGTCGGTTGTTGGTACTCTTGACCTAGCCTTTCCTCAAAACAATGTTGATCTGATCAAGATATGTTCTCCGAGGTCGACCTCTACCGATTTGCCCATACACACTCGCCTTATAAATTTGTTTCGTCAATCTTCCTTCATCCATCCTTTCTACGTGTTTAAGCCATCTAAGCATTCCTTTATCTATCTTTGTAACCCCATCTTCTTTTACACCACAGCGTTCTCTTATCTCACTATTCTTTACTTTATCAAGCTACAATATCTGTCTGAAGATGAATTTACACTAGTTAAACATCAATAAACTAAAAACCATAAATACACAAATGTATTTCACCAATTAGTCTTTATATTGGAAAGGACACACTAACTGTAAGAAATAATCAGGCTAATTTAATAAATTCAAAGCCTACGCAGTTACTTAAAATCAGATTTAGGCCTAGTAAAGGCCCACTGAGATGAAATGTGATCCATTTCTCCATGTCGCTCCATGCTTCTGGCATTTTAAGCTTTTGACTACCATAATCTAGTGAACATGGTAAATGGGTTGCGCAATCAACCTACAGTCTTTGTTTTTAACAAATCTGTCAAAATTGTTATATTTTTGAACTTATATGCAACATTTGCATATGACGGTAAATTTAATCAATTGGTTAAATAATCAAAAAGATGATATATATATATATATATATATGTGTTTTTGCAATTTTTATATGTCCTATTGTCTCTCTCTCTCTTTCTCTCTCTCTCTTGTACTTTTACTTTCGAGAGAGTATGGTGACATCATGTCTCAATTTCTCGGGTCGTAGTTCTTCATCCTTCTTTGTCTTGAGCTGCAAGAGATGCTTCTTGCAGACCGTGACCAATGATTTCTTTAGTTTGGTCCACCAAGCGCGTCGGAGACCTTTCTCTTGGTTGTTTAACATTGATTTTTCCCTCTACAAGTTTTCCAGCCCATTCGTTCTTCTTGAAATGTGTCCAAAATACCGTAGTTATGATTGGTTTATCATGGTTGATAGCCTCGTGGTGTTCTGTGTATGATATTCGCAGCATTCTTCTGTAGATCCACATTTCAAAAGCATTCGATTGGCAATTTTTAAAGTCCAGGTCTCAGAGGTATATGTGGCAATAAAAAAAGATCAAGGAGTTTAATAATTTTAGTTTGTTACGTTGAGATATTGCAGAGTCTTTCCATATTCGAGTTAGTTTTATTGTTGAGTTACGTACCATGGCCAGTCTGCGTTTAATTTCTGCATCACAGCCGCTTTTGTTTGTGATTCCTGGTAGGTCCGTATATACTCCGTAGGATTTTAGTCTCTGCAATCCTCAGTCTGTTTCTATTCTGTTTCGTCACAGGCGTACGTCATAATCGGTCTTACAACGGAGTTGTATATTCTTATTTTAGTCGTCCGAGATACATTTTTGGATTTTATTATTTCCTGTAATGCAAAACAGCAGCGATTGGCACTTTGTATAACCACCCAGATATATAAATTCATGCACTCTTTTAAAGCTGTATTGGTCCATCGTCACATTTTGTCCTTTTCAAACCCTACGCTCTGTTCTTGATGTGCATAAATAAGATTTTTAGAACTTTTAAACGAAAATGGCGTGCTTTGAAGTATTGGTACTAGTATATTTTTTATTTATATTCGCGCTACCCTTTCATAAAATGTATTAAGAAACCTAATTTCATTCCGCAAAACGAATTACGAGGCCTGCTACAGCAGCACGTCATCAATTATGAATTAGTCGAATTTAGTTGAAAAACGAGAGAAGAAATACGAAACAGTCTTTTCGAAAGTGGTCAAGAATATATATAAATACAAATAAAGCTTGATTTTCTTAGAATAACTCCGTTATTATTTATTTTTAAAATAAGGATCATAATTTTAGAATTCAATGACAAATTTTAAACTCTGCACAATTTAAAAATATAATTTAAAGATGGAAGAGTTTTTTTTTTTATGTTCTGGTTCCCACGAAAAGGGATATCCTGTAATGTTCAGAGAACATCGTGGGAACCAAGGGAAACAAGGGAGGTTGTATGCCTCGGGGAACACCTCCCTAGGCAATGAGTTCCAAAGCCTCGCAATTCGTTGGATTAATGAGTCTTTGGAAAGTGATGTTCTGCAGGTCTCCAAAGTGACCACGAAGGGGTGTGAAGACTGAACTTGACGGGTTAATCTCGAAGAGACTGCCAAAGGAGGAACGATTGTTGATATTTCAGAAAAGCATCGCCCATGAAAATATCTATAAAATAGAGACAAATCGCCAACTTTTCTACGGTGTTCCAGACAAGTGAGCGAGTTTGTAAGCGAGGCATCACCGACGGGACGAATTGCCCTTTTTTGGACAGAATCCAGTAGCTTCAGGATATGTTTAGGTGCTGCACTCCAAATATGGAAACAGTACTCCAGTACAGGTCTGATCTGTGCCTTATAGATCATAAGCAGCTGACTGGAGGTGAAATAGCTCTTGGCACGAAACAAAAAACCAAGTTTTTGGGATGCACTTTTGGCAATGGACCTCACGTGATTTTCTCAGGAAAGGTTATTGCTGATAATAATACCAAGCATCGATATGGATGACTTCAGTGGTATGGTTACTCCTGACAAAGTTATGTTAGGCACAGTGAGATCGGCTTTTCTAGAGAAAAGATATGCTTGTGTTTTGTTTGCATTGAATTCTACCAAGTTATTGGATCCCCATTCGAGATTTCTTGCTAAGTCCATATTTATATTGTTAACATTTTTTCCTCCTTCATTTCTGGTTTCACGGGCTGATATAGGGGCCCTGGAAGAGAAAGCGGTATGGAGGGTACTATCATCGGCAAAGCTGTGTACGGGACATGAAGTAGCTTTCAATAGGTCGTTGATGTGAAGTAAAAATAGTGTTGGTGCTAGAATGGATCCTTGCGGAACACCAGCATTTATGAGTAGAGTGTCAGATGAAACTCCATCGACCACTACATGGAGAGACCTGTTTGAGAGAAAATAATAAAATAATAAGGGTTTGGAAAACTTATTTTATACTTTTTAAATTATATATATATATATATATATATATATATATATATATATATATATACTCGTTTGGCATAAAGCTTAAGGAGTAGTTGTTTTCTAATGTATAATCGACCCACATATACCTATAGTAAAAAATAGGAAACATACAGCAGTTATACATTTTCACACCTATTCACGCTGTCGGAACTAAAAAACTTTTTTTAAATTTCTGTAATAACATTACAGTTTTCTATAATTTTTGCACATATATATATATATATATATATATATATATATATATATATATATATATATATATATATATATATATATATATATATATATATATATATATATATATATATATATATTTGATGTGAAAATTATGACTGCTGTATGTACCTACATATTTTTAATATATAGGTATATAGGTATAGGGAGGTCGATTATATATCAGAAAACAAAATACTCCTCTGGCCATATGCCTACGACAGGCATTGAATTACATTTGATATATAACCGTGTATACTATCCCATCACAGAAAGCAAGGTATACAGATGCTTGTTAAATAAAAGAAAGGGCTATTTTCGAAAGCTCAATCAAATAACAAAGAGTATTATTTAAACCAGCCCAGTACTTTGACTGCATCCTCAAGTTTACAAATCGTTTTCTCTTCAACTAGCCAGTCAAGAATAACTTTTCACTTAATATATATATATATATATATATATATATATATATATATATATATATATATATATATATATATATATATATATATATATATATACAGTGTTTCCAATCTAGTCGGCATCATATGGGAAACTTTTTTATTCTTAGTTTTATTAAAAAAAGTTATTTTTTATAAAAAGTCTTGCATAGTCTGAAACCTAAAACATAAATATTAGATACCAATTTTTTTAGGCCGTATACGGGGTTTGTCAAAAAATATGAATTTTACTTAGGAGTGAAGTACCTTTATTTTTGAAAAAAGCGACAATTTTTATTGAGAAAAGTTGATCATAACTGAAAACTATTGTCACATATTATCCATCCGCATGAAAAACGATCTTTAATCATTTTCGGTTTAAATAAATTATGCAAGTGTTGTAAATTATACAACAGCTATTTTATTGAAAAACATAATATGATAACTTTTTGGTTTATTAATAAGTTCTGTAGCAATGTTCTATTGAATTTGAATAGTTAATGCATACATATAGTAATATTTTATTTTGCAAATGGAAAGATAAACAAAAGATAAAATAATTCATAATTGGAAATAAAATAATTTATATTTTGCTTTAATTCACTCTCTCTGTCAGTCGTACTCTCAAAGCTGAGAGGCCGTGATTCCATGATTTTCAATTTGTGTTGTTGATGATCTGCTTCCAAAGTGTCTTATCCTCGGTGTCTCTAATGGTTGTTTGTTAGGGTCTTCCCGTAATTTTTTTTACCTGGTCTACCCATCTGGTGGGAGAGAGACCCTTTGTCCTCTGGCCTTCTATTTTCCTTGTATCATCAATTTTTCCATGTTGTCTCCTTGTCTTCTGTTTATATGCCCATCCTATTTTCCTATTTTAGCCGTTTTCTATCCTTTGAATATTGGCCTCTTTCAAATTTGACCATTGGCTTCGGTTTTGCGCAACTCGATACCAATTTAAGCCTGCGACCTTCTTTATCTCGTCGTACCATCTTTGCTGGGGTCTTCCAACACTTTTCCTCTCTTCCAAGGTCTCCATCTGGTGATATACCCGCTCCAGTTTTCTGTATGTCTGGCCACGTGTCCTGCCCATTGCCATTTTAGGGAACCAATTCTTATTATTATGTCGGAGACTTTGGTTTTTTCCCTTATCCATGTATTTGTTTTGTTGTCTCTCAGGGAAATTCCTAAAATTCGCCTTTCCATTGTTCTCTGATGTACTTCCAGTTTATGTTTGATTTTTCTGGTTATTACCCAGGTCTCGCAACCATACGTGACAACAGACAGTATACACTCGTTATAGACTTTTGATTTTAAATTCATTGGGATATTCATGCTGAAGATGTACTTTAATTTGCCGTAAGCCGCCCATCCCAGTCTAATTCTCCTATCAATCTCCATTTCTTGATTTCTTTTGCCCGGTGTTATAGCTTGGCCAAGGTATATGTGTTTCTGTCTTTTTTATTTTGCTGTCGTGAATCGGTATTGTTTCGTCTGCATCTGGTGTATTTGTAATAAAGTGGGTCTTCGTGTAGTTCATGTGTAATCCTACTTTTGCAGCCTCACTTTTGCTTGCCCATAGTATTGGAGAATTCGTCGTCGGCATATTCACTAAAGCCTCAATATATTCACCATCTCTTGCTAGACATGTATTGGTTTGTTTATGAAAATCCCAAAATGCATTCTCGATCATATCTTCAGTAATTTCCTGACATGCTTCTGTAATCATTCTTTCTAAATAATTAATATCTTTAACAGGTTTTTGCCGATAAACCCTATATTTTAAGTAGCCCTATAGGAAATAATCCAGAGGACTAAAGTCTGGAGATCTAGCCGGCCAAAAAGTCTTGTATTACGTTGTCATTGAAAATAGTTTCAAGTAACCCAACAGCGACTGTAGTAGGCATGTAGCAACGTCTTGTTGATATCATATACGTTGAAGGTCTATTAAAGATAATTCGCTAATAAAATCATGGAATTCATTTTGTAAAAAATTTAAATAGCGTTCGGCATTCATGGACTGTCGAAAAAATTATGGTCCTATTATTTTATTCTAATAAAAACAACAAAATCTGTTTCCTCATGGCAGATAAATAATAATGGATATCTGACAATAGTTTTTAATTATGATCAACTTTTCTATACAACAATTGTCGCTATTTTCAAAAATAAAGGTACTTTACTCTTGAGAAATATTCATATTTTTTGACAAACCCCGTATACGGTTTGAAAAAATGTGCTATCTAATGGTTGTCTTATAAGTTTTGGACTATGCATAACTTTTTATAAAGAATAATTTTTTTTCATAAAACTAAGAATAAAAAAGTTTCGCATCTGCTGCCGACTTAATTGGACACACTGTATATTTATTTACGTAAATACCGGCCTTATTTATTTGTCAGTGTACGAGAGTCGGGTGCATATTAATGAGCGCTTTGTCAGCCTCCACCTCTGTCAAGTAAATTCTCGATCACCGCGTCGCGTCTAGCGGTTTCGAAATTGTAGAAGGATTATTCTGGCGCTTTCGGGAAAAAGGTCGAATAGTGGCTTGGAAATATAAAAAAGAGAGCAGTCGCAAAGATGATTAGTTTGAGTTTTTAAGTTTTTATGACTTTTAAAATTTAATTAGTTGTAAAAGTTGTATCTAAGTAATTCGTAAAAGTAAAGTTTATTGTGTAAAAGTATTGGAATAAAAATTGTTTTGTTACTGTATCGAGTTTAAAATCACCGAACCCGAGAAAGAAGTAATTATCGTAACAGTATTATCGGATCGTTTCTGTTATCTTTGATGCAATAATCTTTAAACAAATAATCAACTGCCAACCTGGTGTATCCAAAATGTACCTAAGCATCGACCGACCGAAATGAGAATTTCTCTGGTGTTTTCCCTTGGGACTGCACTGTTTACAGAAAATACCGTAACTTCTGCTCAACTTTTAGATTTTTGTTGTTCTTTTCGATTTGGAGAAGTATGTTCTTATTTTAAAGACTGTGTGTGTGTGTGTGTGTGTGACTTGACTATTTCAATTGTATAGGCGTAACCCAAGAACGAAATAAAAAGAAGAAAATAGTTTTATTTTAACAGACATATTTTAAAATTTCTTTTAAATTTCTCGTTATCTTTTTACTAGAATTGTGTTTCAACCACCATAATGTGCATTACTCTCATGCACTGAAAAAATAAATAAATTTTGAGCCTTTTTGTTAAAATAGTCGAGTAGGTACCTACATTTCTGTTATCCCATAATTTAGCCTTGACTGCTTCGGCAAGACTTATTAATAAAATACAATACTATAAACATTTGATTGATTAGAGATTTCTTTGGATCTCTTTCTTGGAAACGTTGAAGATGATATTTCGTCTTGTTTAAACTTTGTATCTTCTTCTTTCATGTGCCCTATCCGGTCTCCCGAGCGTTGGCTATCACTCTTACTAGAGCATTTTGATCTTCTGCTAAGTTATATCAGGAATGTTTTCAGCATGTGTGACATGAGACTTATTAGTCTATAGTCGCTACATTGATTTGGATGTAGCTTCTTAGGTTAGGTAATAAATGTAGACGTTGGCCAATCACGCGGGATGTCACCCGTTGTCTGTTGTATAGTGTGCTCATATTAATAAGTTACAATGTTGGTTGTTCACACTTTATGTGGGAAACCTGACCAAAAGATTTTTGAGAAACTAATTGCAGATCTTTAATCAAATAGATTTGTTGACTATTCCAATCATATTGAATGTATATTAAGAGATTGTTAATATTAGGTGTACCTATGATGCACCAGGAGGTGATGAATTTATTACATCAACTGAAGTTATCTAGGGACGTAATATGTACTAATAATATGGACCTTTGTAGTGATTTTAGTATTCAGTTGATATACTCTCGGCCATTAATTAAACATGGTCGGGTATAGATCGTGTAATCGAAGATCTCTCTAAATCATGTGAAACTTGTGCAGTCATTAAATCTAGTTCTCCTAAAGCACCAATACATCCGTGGAAAGAACCTGAGGAGAATAGGGATCGTGTTTACATGGACTATGCAGGCCTATATGAAGGAAAACATTTTTAAGCACCCTGTAGATCATTATTCCAATTTTAACATTTACTTTATTTAACAATTGAATTAAAACTCATTTCGATTATTTAATAACAATAAACACAATACGTTATTAATACGTGATTTTATAGAAAATTACTGATGGAAGGTCTTTCGTAATATAGGTCAATATTTTGTACAAAGCATTGATTATCGCAGTAAGCATGTCGTTAATATGTGATCTCGTGATAACGCAAAGTAAGCAATATTTGCTAAATGTATCAAGGGTAACCGGGTCAATCAAACCCATTGTATATAAATTAGTGTAACTAACAATTAAGAACAGTCTTCATGACAGTCTTAATAATACAGTCTTGATATTAGTGCAGTATGAAATAGTCTTCATAATATAGTCTTAATAATATAGTATAGTCTTCATGATAATCTTCATGATGAAGTTCTCTAAAAGCTATTCTTTAGAATATAATAGTTAGAAGTAAGGATGTCGTATTATTAACCTTCCACCACATGCCGTCTCATCGTCCACTACACATTTGCTAATCTTCTTTTTCTTCTTCAGGCGCTGCCTTCGTTGCGAAGGTTAGGTTAGGTTAGGTTAGGTTAGGTTAGGTTAGGTTAGGTTAGGTTAGGTTAGGTTAGGTTAGGTTAGGTTAGGTTGTATATAAATTAGTGTAACTAACAATTAAGAACAGTCTTCATGACAGTCTTAATAATACAGTCTTGATATTAGTGCAGTATGAAATAGTCTTCATAATATAGTCTTAATAATATAGTATAGTCTTCATGATAATCTTCATGATGAAGTTCTCTAAAAGCTATTCTTTAGAATATAATAGTTAGAAGTAAGGATGTCGTATTATTAACCTTCCACCACATGCCGTCTCATCGTCCACTACACATTTGCTAATCTTCTTTTTCTTCTTCAGGCGCTGCCTTCGTTGCGAAGGTTGGAAATCATCAATGCTATGCGTATTCTTGAAACAGCAGATCTAAACAACTGATTTGTTATACATTCGAACCAGTCACGCAGATTCTTCAACCACAAGTGGCGTCTTCTTGCGACACTTCTTCTTCCTTGAATCTTTCCCTGTATTATCAGTTGTAACAAGCTGTATTTTGACACCCCCATTAAATGTCCCAGATACTGTAATTTTCGTTTTTTAATGGTCAGAATTATTTCTTTTTCTTTGTTGTTCTTAGCACTTCAATATTTGTTATTCTGTCTATCCAGCTAATTTCTAGTAGTCTCCGATATTTCCAGTATGCGAAAGCCTCTAGTCTTCTTACATATTCTTTCTTCGGGGTCCATGCCTCCATGCCATAAAGCAGCACAGACAGCACATAGCATCTCAGCAATCTGATTTTCAAGGCCAAACTGATATCTCTTGTGCAGAATATTTTTTTCATTATTTATTTCCTGGGAGCAGTCGTTGTCTTTGTTGATAAAAGGTATTGGTATTTTTCTACCTGCTGTACTGGTTGGTTGTGTTCGTAGATTTGTCCAACATTGTTTGTTCTTTTGCTAATCAACATGAATTTAGTTTTTTTCACGTTCATTGTCAGTCAATGTTCTTCGCTTTTTTCATTTACTTTGTTCACTAGTATTTGTAAATCTTGGAGTGTGCTTGCTATCAGTACTGTATCATCAGCATACCTTAAATTATTTATTGGTATTTCGTTTATGTTAACTCCCCTTGTTTCATTGCTTAATGCAGTTTTCATGATTTCCTCCGAATAAAGGTTAAATAGACAGTATCACCCTTGCTGACTCCCTTTTCTATTTTCATTTGTTTTTTGGTATGTCCTTCTACCGATAACATTGCTTTTTGATTGTAATATAATTTAGCAATCATTATGATGTCTTTTCTGTCTAAATTTTTTGATTTTAATTTGTGATGAGATGGTCGTGTTTAACCCTGTCGAAAGCCTTGTTGTAGTCTATAAAGCATATATACACGAAACTGCTAATCTTAGTAGATGCAAAATTAAAATGGGTTGAGGTTCGTGTTTCAAATATAGCACCCACATGCATAAAAACTATCGAACTACTCGAAAATATCTTTTTGATGCATGGATTTCCCAGAGTCCTGGCATCGGACAACGCCACTATCTTTACAAGTGAAACATTCAATAAATGGTGTTCTTCGAATGGAATTTCTGCGCCAGGACATCCGCAAACCAATGGACTTGCAAAACGAAATGTACGCACACTCGAAAGTCGATTAAAGGCTATGGAAAATGAACTACGGAAGCTTCAGGAAAAACTACAAGAGATTATGCAAATCTACAGAGCGTTACCGCTTGCTGAAAAGAAATATTCGTATGAGGTTAGTTGCGATCAAACCATTCCATGAGCAACATTCTTCTCGATCTGCTATGGGTATACGTTTATTCATAGTTGGAGATCGTATACAAACAACAAACCGACTTGGCTTTTTGGTGTAATAGTGAAGAAATTGGGTTACTTGCATTACCTCACAGTACTTGATAATGGTTATATTTATAAACGTTAAATTGATCAGCTCAGGAGCACCAGAGTTGTTTAGAAATCAGTATCATTTGCATCTGACACTAAGCCAACTGAAGAAGGCAACCATGAACATGACGACAGGAGTCAACAAGTCAATCCTCCGGAGTTACAGAATTTATTGTTCCATCCACAGAATCATTTGTTGCCTCCACCTAAGGTTCCGATATTTCCAGAGCCTGCGCTACCAAAGCCAGATCTACCTTCAGTGCAAAATCAACCACTGAGACGTTCAGGACGAATTCGTCATCTCCCTGAACATCTCAATAATTTCGTTTGAAACATTCACGGTCATGTCTAATATACAGGGTATTTAAAAAAAATGTAACTTAGTCTCTAGGATGGATAGAAAAATAATTGGGGTTTGCTCAGTAAAAAAAATTCGTAACGCCATCCGTATTTAAGATTAAGGGCGTTGAAATAAAAAAAAAATTATACACATTTATTACGATTTTGCCGAAACTACTGAAAACATTGTAATGAAATTTTATAAAATAAAAAGGTACTCCTGGAAAAACTCGATACTGTGTACCGTTTTCGGAATATTTTAATTTAAAAATTATAAAGTAATAACCTATGCTGGTATAAAGTAATGATAAAGTTATTAATTAGTATGCATTATATGAATTAAAAGTTTTTTGTCGCGTAAATGAGACCTCATCGATAAAACGGATACCTGTTAAAAAATTTGGATTGAGGGCTGTCCTTTCTTGTAATGTTTGATAAAAATTCACTCTAAACGGTAGATCATATGGCAAGAGCTCTTGGACTTGTCTGTAATGATTAGGATGTAGCTGCTGCTCTTTAAGTATCCTCCAAGTTCTTGAATTTAGTTTGTCTTTGTTTATTAATGGTTCTTGTTGTTCTTGGCCAACCAGAATTTATTTTTTTTTGGTCTCACATTCCCAGATTCTCAATAACGTCGTTCAATGGCTCTAAATGTATTTTTACTTGGTAAGTTTATTCTAGGAAACTTTTCTGCATAACGCGTAACAGATGCACTAGTTTCCTAAACACTTGCCTAAGGTTAAGAACATGTATGTATGTATTTAACATTTGAGTACATTTTTATTAACAATATCTAATTTTACAAATAACAAGGTTTCAAACATCTAATTATTTGAGTTGACTTATCGTCATAACTATCAATAAATGTCAGTTTTTCATGGCAATTTTCAAATTTTTTAGTGGGTGGAGGATATTTGTAAAAGTTGAGCTGATTATCAACCGAATGGCCTTTTTCTGAATGAAATCTAGAAGACGAAGAGAGTGCCTTGGTGCTGAACCCCAAATGTGCAAGCAATACTCCAGTAGAGGTCGGATTTGAGCCTTGTACGTCGTCAACAGTTGATCAGGAGTAAAAAACTTTCTGGCTTTCCACAGAAAACCTAGCATTTGGCTTGCTGACTTTGCGATGCCTAGCAACATGGTCATGCCAAGACATATTATAAGACACCATTGGTATTTCCGGATATTGTGATGAAATAATTTGAGGAATTCACTTTCTTGGAAAACGTGGCGCTTTGTGTTTTCTGGGCGTCGAACTGAACAAGATTGTTGGTTCCCCACTCGACGATTGCTTCAAGATCTCTATTGATGGAATCAACCTGTTCCTATCTGAGTCTATTTGTATCATTCACCAAAAGTGATCGATAGGAAGTGAAAGTTGAGACAAGTGTGCTGTCGTCTGCAAAATTGTAAATGACATTTTGTTTTATTGCAGGTTATTTTATACGAAAAGCCATCAAAAGCCACAACAACCTTTAACTTTTTTTAAATTATTTATTGTTACGTTAAAATTACATTGTATTTTAGAAATTATATGAAATAAAATGCTGTTTTAGCTAATCCATGGTGCGCCTATGTCTACGCCTTTTTTTTTGTTTAAGTTTATACTTTGTAAGAAAGTATTCCACCCATCCCTCTTATCTAATTCCAACTTTTGTGACAGGCTTAACATTCTAATATGGCCCTTTTTTTTTAGGTTGAAAGAAGGGAGGAGAAAAGTCATCGTCGAGGGAATCGGTTTAAAAATTTAGGTACGTACTCCGAGTGTAAATGAGAACAATCGAATTATGCTGTTAACAAGTTGTAAGTGCGAATGTAATGGATCGCCTTTATTGTTGTCAAAGCTGTGATATAATTCTGATAAATTAATCGTTGAGAAATATTTGGTCGCGACCAACTCAATTAGATAATTAAGGTTTTATAATCTTTCATGAATTTCTTCAGTAATAGTGAAAAAGAAGGTTGTGCAACTCTTGCCGCTTCGCCGGCTTTGATGTTTCTTGATGCTGCGAGATTCTTTGTGGAGACGATATTTCAAGTCTGATATTCTTAAGGGTGCGTTGGACGAAACACAGCACGTGATATTTTTATTATTCTTGTCACTCAAGTTAAACCCAATTAGTGAATGTGACCTTTTTCGGTAAGAGGTTAAAATCACACTCTCCCTATTTCTCACTACGATTGGCTTAAGTGCCAATTAAAAATCCAACATTTTGTTAGAGGCAAGATTTCTGTAAGGCAGGGTCTATGCAGATAAAGGTACTCGCCGCTAACTCTTCCAGCTGCTCAATAGGGTGTTTACCTAAAGTAAAACTTCAGTGGAAGTAATGATAACGGGTCCGATTTTGCGAATCCCGAATTTTGACATATCTCCACATTTCAAGGTCTTCAGAGTCGAATACAGTAGTTTTTAAGTGGACGCCTGGGAGTGTATGTACGTATGTTTGTATGTTCGTATGTGCGTCCGGAATTATTTTTCGTCTCGATTATCTCGAGAACAAAAAAAACGATATCGAAGTGGGACCAATTGCATTCGACGCATAATTACGCAACTTAGAACTGATAAGATTTTCAGCAAAATCGGTCAAACTGTTTTTTATGGAGAATCAAAAAGCTGAAAAAATGGTAAACTTTCGGAATTATTTTTCGTCTTGATTATCTCGAGAACAAAAAATGATATCGACGTGGGACTAATTGCATTCAAAGCTTAATTAAACAACTAAGAATTAATTAAATTTTTAGTAAAATAGCTCACACTGTTTTTTATGGAAAATCAAAAAACTGAAAAAATGGTAAACTTTCGGAATTATTTTTCGTCTTGATTATCTCGAGAACAAAAAATGATATTGACGTGGGACGCATAATTAAGCAACTTAGAACTGATTAGATTTTCAGCAAAATCGGTCAAACTGTTTTTTATGGAAAATCAAAAACTGAAAGAGATGGTAACTTTCGGAATTATTTTACGTCTTGATTATCTCGAGAACAAAAAATGATATTGACGTGGGACCAATTACATTTAAAGCATAATTAAACAACTAAGAATTAATTAGATTTTTAGTAAAATAGCTCACACTGTTTTTTATGGAAAATCAAAAAACTGAAAAAATGGTAAACTTTCGGAATTATTTTTCGTCTTGATTATCTCGAGAACAAAAAATGATATGGACGTGGGACCAATTACATTTGACGCATAATTGCGTAACTTAAAACTAATTAGATTTTTAGCAAAATCGGTTAAGGTGTTTTTTATGGAGAATAAAAAAACTGAAAGAAATGGTCTTTTTTTCTTTCTTGGGGTGTCCAGTTTAAGATTTGCTTAGGTAATCTGTCCTCATTCATCCTCTGTCCATACCATTTGAGTTGTGCAACTTGAATGTCCTCTACTATTTTAAGTTTGACCTCCATAATTTCTTGAATACTTTCATTTCTGATTCTTTCCAATCTTAACTTTCCCGCAGCGCGTCTCCAGAAGTCCATTCGATCCTTCTATATATTTTTGTCCCACAGTACACTATTCAACAGGCTGATGGCTCTGCGTCTCTGGATTATTCGGTCCCTTATTGTTTTAACAGTATTGCTGTCTACTGTAATATACATTCCCAGATACTTATATTTGCTGGTATGCTTTATTCTTTGCTGTGTGTCTTCAAGGACTAGGTCTTGTTGTATCCCGCCTATGCACATATATTCAGTTTTGTTTAAATTAACTTCAAGACCCCATTTGGCATATTCTTTCATTAACTTTCGGGTCATATACTCTAGGTCTTCGTAATCCTGTGCTAAAATCACTTGGTCGTCGGCAAAACACATAGTGTATAAAGTTGTGTTATTTAGTGGGATACCCATATCTTTGCACTTCCGTTTCCACGGTTTTAAGGCTAGTTCCAGGTAGATTTATAATAGCGTCGGTGAAACACAGCATCCCTGCTTCAGGACCTTTTTCTTATTCTTTGTGCCGGTATTCGCTCAGCGAACGTTGGCTATCATCATAGCAATCGAGACCTTGTTAACAGCCGCTCGGAAGTTCACTAGACGTTTTGCCGTACCACTGTCGTAGGTTTTTTAACCATGATACTCTTCGCCTCCCTGGTCTTCTCCTACTGTTCACCTTACCCTGGACAATGAGTTGGAGTAATGCATATTTCTCATTTCGCATGATGTGTCCCAGATATGTAAGTTTTCTTACTTTAATTGTCTTCATAAGTTCTCTGTCTACTCCCATTTCACATTTCAAAAGCTTCAATTTTCTTGCTAGAAGCTTCCGAGAGTGTCCATGCCTCTACGCCGTACAGTAATACTGAGAATACATAGCATCTAACTATTCTCATGCGCAGATGTAAACTAAAAGTATTGCTTGAGAGCACATCTTTCATTTTTAGAAAAATTGTTCTTGCTTTTTCTATTCGTTGTTTAATCTCTCTGCTGTGGTCCCATTGATCATTTACTAAGCATCCAAGGTAAGTGAGGCTTTCCGCTCTTTCCAATGCCACATCGTTCGCATACAGTCTTATAATTTCGTTGGCGTCCATACTATTCTTGGTAATTACCATAAATTTTGTTTTATTCGTGTTAAGGCTTATTCCATACTCATTTCCCACATCAATGAATTTATTTAGTAGTTGTAATTCCTCAAGGGAGTCAGCTATAAGGACGGTATCATCGGCATACCTTAGAGTTTTAATCAGATGTCCATTGATGTTTATTCCAATCGGCATGTCATCAAGTGCTTCACTGAAAATTTCCTCAGGCACTTGTCCATTCTTAACTCTTTTGAAACCGTGTTTTCTATTTTAATTTTAAAATCTGTATAGGGACAACATTTGCGTTGTCCCTATACAGATTTTTTATGGCTTTAATTAAGTTGACATTAATATTGGTCCTTTCTAGCGCTTCCCATAGTTTCCTTTGGGGATATTATCATAGGCCTTTTTTAGATCTACATATAGTAGGTGTACTTCCTGTTGAAATGATATTTTCTTTTCTATAGTCTGGGTGAGAGAAAAAAGATGATCCACTGTAGACCTTCCCGCTCTGAAGGGGGTAATAAAACTTAAGGGAAAGCGTTGAATAAAAATTGGGTTAGGCTGCAGTGCTTCGCTCGTGCGTTCAACTTCGCCAACTTATCGCACTACTTGCACTCAAATGGGCATACAGCCACTTTTCAACCGCAACAGCTTGCTCTAAGATACCACTTATCCCGCATGAGTAATAAAAAGTGATTTAAAGCGGGAAAGAAGTGGAGCTACTTAGAGCGAGAGGAGTATAGCAAGTGCGCGAGATACAGAAACGAGAGAGAGAGCGACAAAAGTTTTTAGAGCGTGAGAGTGTGTTCATCCGTTCGGTACCATCATAAAAAAGTCCAATTTCGTTTTAAAATTGTTTGGCATATATTTTTAATTTAAATTTTCAATCGATCGTGTATCTAACCATCAAAAAAAGATGTAAAATAACGGTGGTGTTGCTTTAAAACGGTATTGTCGACGTGATGGCAAGCAAGCATGGAGGAATAAGAAGCTAGATGAAGAAGAAGAGAAGTTGTAGTAAGATGTAGGATGATAAGTTCCTGCCTCTGTTGAATCTCGCCGTGCCTCGATAAGATGATGAATCTTCGATAGCTAGTTGGCTGGTTCGTAGATGTCTATCTGATATAGGCTGTCAGTTTTCACGGCTTTATCACCGTGAATTTCATTTATAAAGTAAAAACAAATACACTTTTCATCAATAATATACTGTAGAATTTATACAAGGAGCTTACAGCTTCAAGCCTCCTATATCTTCAGAAAATTTTCACTGGCAGTTGGCTTTTAAATTAATTGATTTTATCTAATTATATTGATGTACATAATTACCACGTGGTGTTTTTAAAGCTACTTGCTTAAACTCTCGACGAAGACGAAGGACGAAGTTCTCAAACGGAAGTGGTCAATAGTTTGGTAATAGCCGCGCTTTTTTGCTTGTGACTTTTATGTATAATTGGTTGCCTATAGCAAGCGCCTATCTGGGGAACTAAGTAAATAATTAGTTGCCTATGGCACGCGTCTATCGGCTGTAATAATGGGATTTCTAAATCAAGGAATGAATTATAGAAACATTCTACAGTTGAAAATAAACGGAATTTTTAACAGGTATTTTTTACCATCAACCGCACAAGTTAAATTTTATCAAGGTCGTTATATCGCATAGCGTAAAATTTGAAATTTATAAACTCGGGGCAATATTCCGGCTTATATGTAGGGTTGTAGACGGTCAGAGGTAGACCTCAAAGCCACGAGTTGCTCATGTAGAGCCGTTGATAAATGGTCGGTGTTGGAAAATCCGACCACCAGATGGAATGCTACTTTAATCTTCTCTTTAATTGTAATGGCGTCGGAGAGAAAGGACCGTTTCCTTAATTGCATTTCGCACTTTTATAAGTAATTAGAAAAGTTTTAGGCACACCAAGAAGTTAGATCAACTGCGTGCTCTTGTTGCATCTGCATTTAATTTGAACTTTCATTCACATTAAAGTATTACTAATTCTGTTACATTTTAAACCCCATAACTCGCGAAAGAGTTAATGTTTAAGCAATGACTCATAGAATTTGAAACCATAAGTTATACGAATAGGTTTATTTCCAAATTTCTAGACAAGTTGCGTAACCACAAAATTATCAAAATTCCGATGCACTCGAAGTTTATTATTCTAAATGGATAATGTAACATTTAACAAGAACTCCGAATTCATCCTTGTATTCTTATTCAATAAAACTGCGGTTATCATTACACAGATGAAACTCTTTACACTGTTAAAATTGGCAGAGCAACTGGGAAACTGGGGCACAAAAGGACTAGAGGCATTATAGCGATGAAATAATTTGAGGATAATTGGAAAATTATGAATTATTATCGCAAATATTTGGATGAATGTAAAGAAACAAATCATTTCAAAAAGCAAAAAATTTTTATAAGTGTGTTTTGCTATGCTTTAAATTTATAATAAAACTGAGAAGATGATATGAAATGTGCAAGCAGGATTTAAAAGAGAAAGGAGATGTATGGATCAGGTCTTTTCTTTACGAGGTATAGTTGAAAAATTCTTGACCAGAAGTCAGAAGGTCTGTTGCGCTTTTATAGACTTAAAAAAGGCCTATGACAGAGTGGTGAGGAGTGAATTGTGGTCGACATTGTCTCTGTATGGAGTGAGCGGTAGTTTAATACGAGCACTGAAATCACTTTACGAGAATTCCACTGCTTGTGTCAGAACAAACGGAGCTTACACGGACTGGTTTAACACCAAAAAGGGTGTAAGACAGGAATGTGTAGCTTCGCTATGGCTGTTTAACTTATACATGGAAGATTGTTTAAAGATTTGAAAGAGATTTAAAAATGCATGATTTGATCGTCAAATGCCTCCTTCACACGCCGATGATCGAGTCATATTAGCGTCATCTAAAGAGGAGAAACAGGCGATGGTTAATGTTATGCATGATGCCCTAAAAAACCAAAAGGATAAAAATAAATGCAAGCAAAACGAAAGTAATGGTTTTTGAAAAAGAAGAAAGAATGACAAACTGTTTTGTTTGTTTGTTTACTTGGGTTCAAAGTTTACGAGAAATGAAAAGTATGACAGTGACATTGAGCGAAGGATGTTGGCAGAAAAACAAATGAATGGGGCACTGCATAACTTTATTAACAGCCAGAAAGTGTCAAAAAAGGCACGTCTGGCTGTGCATAGAGGAGTGTTGGTTCCTACATTTGTGTATGGTAGTGAATGTTGGGTTTGGCAGAAAAAGTATAAAAATAGGATAAGTAGTAGTCTGAGAAGTATAGCCGGAGTGACTCGGTTGGATAAAGCAAAGAATAGTGGGATAAAAGAACGCTGTGGTGTAAAAGAATATGTGGTTACAAAGATAGATAAAGGAATGCTTAGATGGTTTGAACACGTAGATAGGATGGATGAAGGAAGATTGACGAAACAAATTTATAGGGCGAGAGTGAATGGACAAGTCGGTAGAGGTCGACCTCGGCGAAAATATCTCGATCAGATCAACATTGTTTTTAAGAAAGGCCAGGTCAAGAGTACCAACAACCGACGAGCATGTATGAGAGCACTGATGAAAGTAGAGGAAGCAAAAGATGTGTGTGAGAACCGTAGCAGGTGGAAGGAAGTGGTCTTTGCCTACCCCTATGGGAAAAAGGCGTGACTTTATGTATGTATGTATGAAGTTATATTTGTTTTCTAACTACCCAGTGTACGGAACGGGGGTGTAAATCCTTTTTCGTACACGGGAAAATTATACTCTACTTCGATGTTAAAATCATAGATCGCTGGTTTTTAAGAGTTTAATTGAACACTGAATATTTCTCTTTTCAAAATACACTATGCACTTGTAACCCTAATGATTTGCCTTTTTACGTAAATTTACCATTACATGACTAACAGAAATAGCGAACACCGAAATAATTTGATACCGCGGATAATCAGGGAAGATTGATCATTTCGATCGCTTTGAATGAATTTTTTGACTATGTCTGGTCGGTGATTTGGAATATACTGTGAGTTAATAGGAATACCCGATCCTTTGTTCGAGGAATGAATAGAAAGTTAACGACCGTCAGTCAGGGCGTCTTGAAAGATACTGAATAATAGGAATAACGATTGTTTGATCACTGTGACATAAATTGCATGGTCGACCATCTCTGTTCGGCGCTGCGTTTGGAAAAATACTACTGTTGTGGTGATTAACTGAAGTGGTTTACAGACTTTTATTTGAAACAATGGATTGCCTGATGGTGCTCACGGACGGCTTAAGAATGAAATAAAATGTTTTAAAGAAATTAATAGACTTTATGTGAATAATTTTAATGTTTAAATTTTTTGAAATTAAAAAGTGGGCATGGGATATCGGCGTTGAAAATTGAGCCATTTGTCGTAACCATATAATGGATCTATGTATAGAGTGGCAGGTTAATGAAGAACCTGCTACCAGTTAAGAATGCACAGTAGCCAATGTAATCATGCTTTTCATTTTCATTGTATTTTAAGATGGATAAAAACTAAACAAGTCTGTTCTTTAGATAACAGAGAATGGGAGTTTTAAAAGTATGGACATTAAACATTTATCAAGTTCAGCTTATCATTAAAAAAATAATATTTTCTAAATGGTTTGTACAATTTCATTCTTTTTTGCAAACCTGTTTTTTATTTTAATGTGTAATGCGTATTACCCAAATAGCCCAAGGAGACAGAGTTCTATTAAGTTAAATGTTTATTCGTTAAATAAAAAATATATACAATAAATAAAAAAAAATAAAAACAAGATTCTTTTGGAATACTGGTAACTTGACGTACTTCACACGACGTGGGTGGCTTGACTTCGACGGGAACGGTATAAGCGAGTCTTACCCGGTCGTTTACAAACTTTCGTCGATACCGAAATCCGACGGTGGTCTTGGTGGGTGTCTGCAAGATTAGATCAATACTCCGACCTCGTCCAACACCCGGTAGTAATTGTGTAAAGCGTTCAAGACCAGAGTCAATACCTCTGATCTACGCCTCGCACAACAAGGTGCTTCTACTTTTTTTTGTGGTTGAAGGGGAAATACGTTAAGGACGCCCTCGCAATGGTTCTTCCGTGCGAGGGTAGTGTGAGACTTTTCTCTTCGCATGAAGGGCTATACTCACTAAAACCACTCCGTTGCATGGATGCAGTAGTCTTCTTTGTTCTTAATTTCGGGTTGATACTCAGTACCTACGCCCGATGTCTTACCAACAGCATCTCTTCGGTTCGGTCTTTTCTTGATTAGTGTTTAATTATAAGTCCTGAAAATTATCCGGTTCTCGTGCCGGCACTGTAGACTGTTGTCTTCCAGGGAATTTTTTCCTTATTTGGTGCTACTACTGCTCGGTGCATGGTCTTTTATATCCGTCGTGGTGGTCTCCTTCTACCATCAATCCATCCGGAGTGGGAGTTCAACAGGTCTGGTGGTGGATATCGTCATCGTGGCAGTGGGGACAAACGGTTTAACGGGCGAGAAATTAATAGTAACGTACTTGTGTTGTTACAATTGTCAGTTGATCGATTAAAACAAACAATGAAATGAAGGAAAATATAAAAACTGAAAAACTAAAATTTATTAATAATTTTATTTATAGTAAACATATCGTCTATTGCGCCCATATTCGTTTCTTACTGTGTATAGGGTACATATCGGCACGTATTCTTGTCTGTAGTGCAGTCGATAAAATTTAATATAAGGAAACAAACGAGTAGGTTAAAATTACAAGTCAGACAAATTGAAATTGCTCAACGTTTGCTACTGAATTCATGACAAATGCGTCTGCATAATAGACTCATTCATCGTTTGCTCGCTTTACTCTCCATCCGAAATATCGACTTATAGTTGATGCTTTAATTTTAAGACTAATAGAGTTATAAAAAGACTGTAAAGTAAAGGTATATATCCATTTAAACTTGTCGATTATTTTATTGTAAATTGAGTTGTTGTATACCAATATAAAAACACATAAAAATAATTCTGAAATTACTGTTATATGCTATGCCGATGACGCAGTATTAGTTGCTGAAAATGAAGACGATCTGCAGCGACTATTACATCGATTTAACTGCACTGCCAATCACTTAATATATCGGCCCAGAAAACTAAATGCATGACGACATCAAAACGCCATTAAAGTGCAAACTGGAAGTTGAAGGCAAAGTTATCCAACAGGAAATGAAATATAAGTATCTGGGCATAGAAAGCTCAGGCTATGGTGATGTTGAGACGGAGGTGAGAGAACAGACAACGAAGACAACAAGATTATCAAGATGCCTAAATGACACAATATGGCGAAATAAAACATTAAAATAGAAACCAAATCAAGAATTTACAAGACAATAGTAAGACCAACTATGACATACACGGCAGAAACTCGACCAGACACAGCGAGAACTAAACAACTTCTAGAGACAACCGAAATGAGAGTACTTCGTAGAATAACTGGAAAGACGTTCTTGGACAGAGAAAGAAGCGAGAATATAAGAAGGACATGCAAGCTAGAAAACATTAATGAGTGGGTTCTCGGCAGAAAGAGTGAGTGGAATGAGCACATCAGTAGAATGGACAACGAAAGAACAGCACGCGATAAATCACCAATGGGTCGCAGGAGTTTAGGACGCCCCCGAAAACGATGGAGCGACAACTTAGCAGTGCAAAGGCAGAGCGACGATTAAAAGAAACAGGCAATCCGCCTAGATTAAAGAAGGAAGAAGAAGAAAAAATAAAAATAATTCAAAAATATAATTTACATTTTAATGTTAAGTTCTTCTTCTTCTTTAATTAGATCTGTCGATCTGTTAATTGGGTCGCCTTAGAATCTCTTGGGATGTCGATTGCCAGCTGTCCTTTCATCTCTTAGGTGGTCTTTCGGGGGGTCTATCTCCCGCTGGTCTATTCTAAAATGCTTTTTCTTGTTAAGTAATTTGGTATATTTCCGACATGAATCAAACTGACAAAAATAAATTAAAATGTTTAGTTATAGCCGTGTTTTACCATCTCAAATACACAGTTCACAATTTTTTATTTTCGTACATTAACTTTTTCTCTTTATGTAATTTGGTATATTTCAGACTTAAGCCAAACTGACAAAAATATATGAAAACGTTAAATTATGCAGGAAAAACCACGACAAATATTTCGTAGCTGGCTCCCTTATCTTATTTACATTCCTGCAAGGACCGTAACTTCGCAACTCCTTATAAACTTACACAAGTTTAGTTAACCCCTCTTGATTCAATAAGGGGACATCCAACGGTGTGCACGTCATATATTTGCAGCATCCATCTATCTCATCAGCTGCATCATCCAACTCAAACGGCAAGCAGACTTTTACCTTCACTCGTCGACGACGACGAAATTAGAGAAAATTTATTCAAATGAAAGGCTCAAAGGACGTCTTGTTGCTTATAACTAGTGATACGTTTTCCCGAACCACGTGTTGCAGTTTCTTTCTCCTTTCCCACAACAAAAGGAAGAAAAACACAGAGTTGGACTGGAAAAAAATAAAGCATTGATTGTACAAGTAAAATAATTTTATATAGGTTTACAGACATTAAGTATTATTTGTAACATTCATAAGTACATATTTTATTTATTAAGAGACGGTTAAACATTTTGAAAGCATAAAGAAATTTTGGTACGGTTAAACTAAAAACCATTTGATATTGCTAGATATATCCCTACAGAGTGTCTAAGGATATCAGAAGTTTTAAAAACATTTGCTTAAATATTGGTAGTTATAAAATTAAATTAGGAGCTAATTTTACTGTTAATTTTTTTTCAGTCAACAAACTGACAGTTTTTCCAACCTCACAAACTACTTCTGAGGGGCCCCGAGCTCTTTCATACAGTTGAATAAATTTACCTTTACCCTGACGTCACTAACAATGAACAGTAGCAAACATAAACTTTATATACGAGGGCAGTTTGATAAGTCAGTGACTTTTTGAATTTCCTGCGCAGTTACTCCAAATGCAACAGTGCTGCCGTCAACTATAATCTATCAGTGGGCAACTTTCTAATTTTGAGCAAGCTACGTCGTTCAGTTGGTGTTTGATAGCCGTTCAAAGCAGACAACCTCGTGAATTTTTACGAAAATGGAAAAAAGTGAATTTCGTGTGCTGATTAAGCATTACTTTTTACGTAAAAAATCCATCACTGAAACTAAGGAAAGACTTGATAAATACTACGGGGACTCGGCACCATCAATTTCAATGGTTAAGAAGTGGTTTACAGAGTTCCGTTGTGGTCGTACCAGCACTAGTGACGCCGAACGTCCAGGTCGCCCAAAAGAAGTGATCACGCCGGAAATCGTCGATAAAATCCATGAAATGATATTGGATAATCGGAGACTGAAAGTGCGTGAGTTGGCTCATGCTGTAGGTATCTCAACTGAACGGGTACATCATATTTTACACGAATATTTGGACATGAAAAAACTCTCTGCGAGATGGGTGCCGTGATTGCTCACACTCGACCATAAGCGCAATCGTGTGACCACTTCAAAATAGTGTTTAGCGATGTTCAGCCGTAATCCGGGCGAATTTTTGCGCCGTTTTGTTACTGTGAATGAAACTGGATCCATCACAACACGCCAGAGACCAAGGAACAATCGAAACAGTGGGTTGCTCGGGGTGAACGTGGACCAAATAAGGCGAAACAGAGTCTGTCAGCCAACAAGGTCATGGCCACAGTTTTTTGGGATGTACGCGGTGTCATTCACATCGATTACCTCAAGAAAGGTAAAACGATCACCGGCGAATAATATTCAAAGCTTTTGAACAGATTCGACGTTGATTTGAAGCAAAAACGGCCGCATTTGGCTAAGAAGAAGAAAGTGCTGTTCCATCAAGACAATGCACGTGTGCACACATGTCTAGTCACGATAGCCAAAATCTACTAATTGGGATACGAACTGCTACCCCATCCAGCATATTCTCCAGATTTAACCCCCTGCGACTATTTTCTGTTTCCAAACCTAAAGAAATGGCTGGGCGGTAAGAGATTTGAGTCGAATGAAAAAGTCATTACCGAAACAAACGCGTATTTTGAGAGCTTTGAAAAAACTTATTATTTGGAGGGAATAAAAAAATTAGAAAAACGCTGGACTAAATGTATCGAGCTAAAAGGTGATTATGTAGAAAAATAAAATGTTTATTTGCGAAAAAAAATTTGTTTTATTCAAAAAGTCACTGACTTTTCAAACCGCCCTCGTACCTCATCCTTTCCTACTGACAGTAGAAACACATCATACAATGTGTCCTACTTTGAACATAAAATTAAAAAAGTTAAGCCTATGGTCAGTATATTCTATGCTAAAAAGTAAGTTGAATGTCAAAGAAAATGTAAATATCACAATAGAAGCAGCTTGGCGGGCTTCTAGCCTCTAAAATAACAAATATTCTGCTGAATATACTTTACATTCGTAAACTTCTTCCTCCGACTGTACTTGAGACTCACGATTACTAAAAATTTCGTCGTCGCCGATCGGATCGTTATTCGAATGTTTTTGTTGTGCGCAGATTTCGTGATCTCTCGCCCGCCAACCTACTTCTGTTGCGCTGTAATTCAAATTAATATAAATGGATCAATTAAAATAATGTTGGGCAATATTTTAGGTCATTTTAATAATAGGCGTTTGTAAAGCATGTCGAAGAGATGAGTTGGTAAAAATGATAAAAATGATCGATGATATAGATCACAAAAATTCGAAGAATTCGCAAGTGGCTGTTTGACATTTTAAAGAAGAATTGTGGGATGTTAAAGGGTGCCACTTGGAAACAGCAAAATAATATTTTTAAACCTCCCCCTTGACTTATAATTCGACGTGTGTTTTGTTTTTCTTACATTTGTGTAAAATTAAAAGTTATTTGGACAGGCTGATTATTTTTTTTTTAATTTGATTTCAGCAAAAACGTTTTAAGGAAAGAACATTAACCACGTAATTATTTGTAAAAGCAGCATCTTGTTTTTCTTGCTAGCGATATCGGGACTGAAAGTTTATGACAATTTCAAAGTCGTATTTTATTTTTAGTTTACAGTACATATGGAATGGTCTCTTCTAATATTCATGAAGGACTTTATGTGTTCTTTTATTGGGCTCAAGGTTATTTTTATGAGAGTTTTACTAGACGGGAAATTGATACTTTAGGGTAATACGGTTTGATGGCTCTCTTTCACTTGATACCATTAACCATTTTATTTTATAATTTTTGATAAATTTTTAATAACAACGGTGACAACTTTACACATGTGCTTGAAGAAAAGATAAAGAGTATTGTTTAATTGCAACGGCAACTGATGAACATAAATCTGAGCAGTGTTATGATAGTGTTATTTAGACTTGGGTTCGATAATTTAAAAACACTACAAAAAGTAAAAAATATATTTTTATCTTACCCCTGGCTTTTGGTAATACAATAAATCACTTAGATATTCACTACACTTCCAAAACAATCTTCTCAAAAGTATATCACTTTCTAATCGACTAACATTTTCCGTGGCTCGCGATCTTTTTAATATATTTAAATAATATTTCCTGAAAGAATGAGAATTCCGTTGAAAATTATCACGAATATTCTTGCCGCCCGCGGCTATAAATGTCGAGCGTTTGATACCACTGCAAAGATTCATACAGCTTTTATAACAATAGCCATAACATTTGGGTAATTTGTCACGTGCCTATTTTTTCCCTTCTACAGTTCCATTATTAATTGTGTCTCTGATAGTTTCGTATTCCTCAGGTACCGTATTTTGTTGTAACTTAAATATATCATTCGTTGTAAATAGTGTTGCATACCTTGAAGGGATAGGATTCGATTGTTTGGTTTGCATTTCTGTGTGGATGGGGCTGGCTAACAACACGGACGAGGCGATTATTGGTGTGGAGCACGGACTTGCGAAGATTGTTGGTTGACGTTTATTCCGTGTCATTTCTTGATATCCGGCCTAGAAAGTTCAGTCGTCTGGTGTCAGTCTTGGGAGTCGGGTGGTGTTGAGAGTTTTTGGGACGGTGTGATATTAGCACGTGGGCAGAACCTCTACGGGATTTCTTTCATATCTGGCTGTATTTGGGCCATCTTAATTGGATTTTGAAGAAAAACCACTTAATTTTTAACTTGACCATTCTATCTTACCTTCGTTGTTGATATTTTGGATTTTGGTGTCGAGTTAAAATAGCCGCATGCGGGATTTATTTGAGGGAAGCCATTGTTAATTAGCGGGTGCCGTTCCATAATCAAACCGGCCACAGGAGTAGTGAGGTGAATTCGTATACCCAAAGGTTATAAGTGATTTATTTTTAAATATATAACGCCGTGACTCATTTTGACACCACGATTAAGTTTTGTTTTAGTTTATTAATATAGTACTTTGTGAATTCGTATACCCAAAGGTTATAAGTGATTTATTTTTAAATATATAACGCCGTGACTTATTTTGACACCACGATTAAGTTTTGTTTTAGTTTATTAATATAGTACTTTGTGAATTCGTATACCCAAAGGTTATAAGTGATTTATTTTTAAATATATAACGCCGTGACTTATTTTGACACCACGATTAAGTTTTGTTTTAGTTTATTAATATAGTACATTGTTGGAAACTATTTATTGCATTAGATAATATGCCAAAACTAAACTTGGATTAAAATAATCTTCTCAATAATTCTTTGCGTCCAAGTAAAAATGTTTTCTTCATACTTATTTGTAAATATCCTACAATTTTGATATTTTAAAGGTCAACCATTGTAAAAATGTTTTTTTAAATAAGCTCGATTGTTTTAACAGTGTAAATCTTTATGTAAACGGTAAAAACATGAGTAAATTAGCAGCCTTATGTAAACGTTTGATTAAGTATTATTAAAAAGTTGACTTGTTTACGTTTTTTTTGGTAACTTGGTAAAGTTTGTTACTCTTACTTTTGTTTTGGTGATTTTATGAAATCGTAAACTTCGGATTTTTGATTTATTGTTAGCTGTTGATTTTGACTATATTTGTTATAAGTTTTATTATTGAACTGTGTACTTTGATATATTGTTAGCTGTTAATTTTGACTATATGTGTTATAATTTTATTATTGACCTGTGTACTTTGATTTATTGTAGGAGTAAAGTATCTAATATATTTTAGCTATAATTTTATTTATTTGGTTCACCATAATCCTAGTTGTTTATCGTGTGGCTCTGCTAGTGCCTATAAGACCTAGGGGTTTCCGGCTTAAACCGTCTAAGTCGGTGGCGCGGCTCACTTTTATATCTTTTTTCTTCTACCCTCTACGGCTGAGCTCGGGCATAATTTGCCAGTAGAGAGACCGCTGGCAGAGTACTCTTTAGAGAACGAAAAATACGTGGCAAATTTACATGAACTATTTTTAATACGACCTGTTATAATAGCAATCTTTAGTAGGAAAATTTTATTAAAATTACAAAATACTTCTTAAACCTTTCTTCTTCTCTAGGTGCCGTCTCCGCTTCGAAGGTTGGCAATCATCAGGGCGATTCTTATTTTTGAGACCGCAGCTCTAAATAGTTCGTTGTTATTGCATCCAAACCACTCCCTAAGGTTTTTCTGCCATGAGTTTCGTCTCGTTTCTACAAATTTCTTTTCTTGGACTTTTCCCAGCATAATAATTTGTAGCATTCGATATTTTTCTTCCCTTATGACATGTCCCATATACAGCAGTTTTCTTCGCTTAATTGTTGCGATTGGTTCTCTCTCCTTATGCATACGTCTCAAAAAAAAATTGCTAACATTGTTAATTAAGTGGATAATGGCAAATGAAAATGAAAATTCTACATTTCGTTTTTGCAACCGCAATCGAGTGTTTATCAAAATATCGGTTTGAAACTCGTTCATTATGTACAGGAGCCAAACCCCAAGAGAATCGTGTAAGATTTATCGATCTGCTAGGTATAGTTTAGCAACAATCTGCGCTCATCGAAAAATCCTTGCCCTTCAATAGAATTTCCCGACGAATGCACACAGGGTGAAAAAAAATCGAGGAGCATCATGCACAAGCGATTTGGAAAAAAAAATTGTTAAAAATAGATACTGTTTTTCGGCGATTTTAGATTTTTGCTTATAAACAATTAACAATTCCGACCAAAGTTGCAAAGATATCTGAAAAATTCTTAGATCAACTAACGCGTTTTTGAAAAACGAACAAATTAAAAAAAAATTGCAATATTTTGATTACCGTCGGAGATATGAATGTGTTTACGTTTGTTCAATTTTCTATTGTTGCAATAAAGATTTTTGCAAAATTCCAGTTCCTCAGCAATCCCTACGCTTCCGGCCATGAGATTCAATAAAATTATTCCCTTTTACGAACAATTACGCCATCATAATTTAGATCGACGTATAGTAAGGTTCCTATTCCGTCCAATTTGTTGGTAAAAATATCGTGCGCGTGCGATAAAAGTAGAGATGGATCGTTACTCGCGAAACGTTATTTTGGAACGGTATAACGCGTTGTAGCATTATCAAAAATACCGTCCAAACAACCTATAAAAAAATTGGCCAAAAGGTGTGCCTCTTGAATAGGTGTCTTATGCCAAGGTGACTGGACTATGACACGCTACCGCGTGTCTAGATATGTTCCAGCTAAAATAACTGTATCGTCAGCGTACCTCGGATTATTATTATTATTATTATTTATTGTCTACGAAACCTTAAACCCTTAATATACTCGTATTTGAAAATTCAATAAATTGAATTTTTTTACCTTTAAATTCTGTTTTCTGTTCTGTTTTTTTATTATTCAATAATAGCTAAGAGCGAATTCGACCTTAATATCAACACTCTCGAAGGACCACGTATCCTTAAGATCGATCGACTACATGCGGAATCACTTGGTCAAGAGAACAACTTTACTTGAAGAGCTCTCCGAGCCCCTTGAGAAGGCTCGAGCATTAGGAAGTGCGCTTTACATGAAATAATAATTATGCAAGTTTTCCCAGTGAGAGTACTTTACGACGCTTGTTTTCGATCATTATTGTTGTTTTCTAATGAGGAAAATCCCACGTTATTCTATTAATGCATTTCGAGAATTAACTCGTAATCACAAAAAAATTATTGTTTACCTTAGATATTTCCTCATAAATGTATTATATGTTTGAAAATTTAACAGTTATAAAACAGACATTCTTAAATAAGATATTATGTTTTTTTTTACTAAAAACGGACGTCCCGCACTGCGACTATTGGAAGGAGAGGGGGATTAAAGAAAGGAGATAATTGTGAACCCACTTTTTGAAAAGTTACAGGACATAGTTCTCTGGAAAAACTGATTTTGGAAGCTTGTTCCATTCTGTAGCGGCCCTAATAAAGCAGAATTTTTGATGAGGATTGGTGCTTGTACTGTCAATCTTGAGAGTAAATGGGTGAGACTGATCAGCGTGCCGAGTTCTTCGGCCGAATGTGGCCAGTGGTGGTACAAGAGTTATTATTTCTATGGAGCATCTGCCATGGAAATATCTGTAGAGTAATGTCTGGTCTGCAACTCTTCTTCTATGTTCTAGTGGGTGAAGGGTATCTGTGAGAGTTGAGCTGTTTATCAGCCGAATGGCCCTTTTTTAAATGGAATCTAGAAGACGAAGAGAATGCCTTGGTGCTGTACCCCAAATGTGCGAGCAATACTCCAGTAGAGGTCGTATTTGAGCCTTGTACGTCGTCAACAGTTGATCAGGAGTAAAAAACTTTCTAGCTTTCCACAGAAAACCTAGCCTCTGGCTTGCTGACTTTGCGATGTTAGTTAGCAACATGATCATGCCAAGACATATTATTAGACACCGTGACTCCCAAAATCGAGATGGAGGGACTTGGTTCAAGGGTATTTCCGGACATTGTGATGGATTGATTTAAGGAATTTACTTTCTTGGAAAACGTGGTGCTTTGTGTTTTCTGGGCGTTGAAATGAACAAGATTGTTGGTTCCACACTCTACTATTGTTTCAATATCTCTATTGATTAAATCAACCTGTTCCTGCCTGAGTCTATTTGTATCATTCACCGAAAGTGATCGATAGGACGTGAAAGTTGAGACAAATGTACTGTCGTCTGCGAAACTGTACATGGGGTTCGTGGTGGTTTTCAAGAGGTCGTTGATGTGTACGAGAAAATCTTTCTTTATCCATCCTCTCTACGTGTCCAAATTATCTAAGCATTCCTTTATCTATCTTTGTAACCACATCTTTTTTTACACTACAGCGTTCTCTTATGTTACAATTCTTTACTTTATTCAACCGAGTCACTCTTACTACACTTCTTAGACTACTCATCTTCGCAGCATTAGTCTTATTTTCATGCTTCTTCTGCCAAACCCAACATTCACTACCATACATAAGTGGAGGAACCAACACACCTCTATGCACAGCCAGACGTGCCTTTTTGAATACTTTCTGGATGTTTATAAAGCTATGCAGTGCCCCATTTATTTGTTTTCCTGCCAACACCCTTTGCTGTCCGTGTAAGCTCCGTTTATCCTGAAACAAGTAGTGGAATTCTCGTAAAGTGATTTTGGTGCTCTTATTAAACTACCTCTCACCCCATACATAGACAAAGTCGACCTCACTTCACTTCTCACTAATCTGTCATAGGCCTTTTCCAAGTCTATAAAAGCACAGTAGACTTCCAGCCAAGAATTTTTCGACTAACACTCGTAATGAAAATACCTGATTTATACATCTCCTTCCTCTTCTAAATTCTGCTTGCACATCCCATATAATCTCAGTTTCATTCGTCACTCTTTTAATCAATATCTTTGTTTTGCATACAATTTGCCGACTATGCTTAGTAAACTAATACCTCGATAGTTTTTACAGTTCTGTTGCGAACCTTCTCCATTGTAAAGCGGCACGATAACGGCCTTGCACCAGTCGTCTGGTACGCTACCACTCCTCCAAGAAAGGTTTGTCTAGCCTTTAGCATATCAACTGTTATCCTGTCGTACTCAGCAGCTTTACTTAATTTCATAATGTTCAACGCTTCCGCAATTTCTATCGTACTAATTTCACTTTTACTCATGTTTCCGAATGGGGCCTGTGCTTGTGTATCGTCTTTCTCAAATAAACTTTTGAAGAATTTCTTCCATTTCTTTAAAACTCATTCCTCTCTTTTTACCATACTACTATCTTGGTTTCTGATCTTTTCCAGTTGCGAGGTAGTATTTTTACCTCTGGCTGTTTGATATTGGTCTGGAAATCGTCCTATAACCTTCTATCAAATTCATCTTTATCACTCTCCTTCTTTCTTGCCACAACCTCTTTTGCCACACTTTTTAACATTTTATACTTATTCTTTGCCTTGTTTACATCCTCAATCGTTGCTTTTTGCGTTCTTTGATTGGCTTTTATAGCCATTATATTGATTAACTAAAATGTAATTCGTATAAACAAATAAAGTATGAATAATAAGAGATTTTCATCTTTTAAAAGCTTTAAAAATCCTGTTTTGAGATTTCGCTATTCGAATAAAAATTATGTACGAAACTTTAAGTTATTGCCATGTTTCCGAATTACTTGTACAAAAAGTAAAACCCATCTAATGATATCACTTATCTTTAGATACTTATTTGTAATAAAACCTCAATAAAGTTGTAAGTTTCACATTAACGGAATTATGTTATATACGTTCATACAAGGTATTAACGGTAAATCACCTCTTTGTTAACAAAATACTGTTAATTAGAGCAGCGCGATTTAAAATGTCCATTAATTAGCAAAATATAAAATAACCAACATTAATCACAGGGTCGTTCCTATGGTAGCGGCCGCCCGTGTGTGAGAATAACTCCCCCTTCACCCCATACCGTATGGAGTAATTGATAATTGATAACAAGAGTTTTAGCTCAGCCGATTTCTTGGATATAAGTTGAGCCTTTGATAGGAGTGGTACAAAGGCCTACAAAAAAAACTAAATACATTTGTACCACACCAATTTTATGGTATTTTTAAAGCATACTTAACTAACAGATTCTTTCTAGTTAAATATCAAATGGAATACACAATACACAGACTTCTTCTTCTTAAGCCTCAAGTGATCCAATTTTGGACGTATGCCTCCCCCATTTCAATCCACCGTCGTCTATTTTGCGCCATTTGCTTCCAGTGAAGACCGCCAATCTTTTTTATGTCATCTTCCCATCTCATTTGTGGCCTTCCTCTATGTCTTTTACCTAGCCATGTCTCCATTGCTGTATTACATTATTCCATCTTTTGTCTTTCAGACAGGCATTATGTCCTGCGAAACTCCATTTTAGCCGGGTGGCATATTCTCCTGCGTCTTTCACTTTCGTTTTACTTCTAATCCATTCGTTTGTTTTTCTATCCCTAAGTTTCACTCTCAACATTGATCTTTCCATCGCTCTTTGTGTCTTTGTAATTTTATATATATTAGCCTTGGTAAGAGTCCAAGTTTGTGAGCCATAAGTGAGTATAGGAAGGATACATTGATCATAAACTCTTGTTTTCAGATATTGTTGAATTTTACTACTTTTTGGTATCCAGCTCAGCTTTCCAAAACCTGCTCAAGCCAGCCTTGTTCGTCTTGTTATTTCCGCAGTTTGATTTTCTTTGTTTACTTTCATTATTTGTCCTAGGTTTATGTTTTCGTTTACTGTTTTCAAATGTTTCTCATTAAGTGTTATTTGTCTGAAGTCCTGTGTATTCATCATTGCCAGTCTTGGCAGGTATGCTACAATCTTTTAGGCTGAAGTTTTCGCTATTGAGTTGTGTGCAAGAGAGCTAACAGACCTCTAGCAAACAAAAACATAAGTATAATATTGGACAGTCAGGCTGCTTTAAAAGCACTGAGCTCCAACGAGATAAATGTTAAACTTGTATGGAATTGCATTGAGTGCGAATAACAGGGTGACCCTGCTGTGGGTACCTGGGCACCAGAGGGTGGAGGGAAACAAAAAAGCCGACACCCTTGCAAGACATATGTGTTCACTGGACCAGAAACGGTTTTTGTAGTCACTACAAGTGCCGCCAAAACAACAAAAAAACATTACTGGTCCGATATACCAGGGTTGACTCACTCGAAGGCGTTCTTACCTAAACACTATTGAGAAGTTTGGTGAATCCCGTGCAATAGCCTTGGATATATCTAAAGCCTTTGACCGCGTTTGGCACCAGGCATTGTTAAGTAAATTATCTGCCTACGGTCTCCCAACCAAACTGCGCCAATGGCTCTTGAGCTTCATGCAAGATCGCTCCTTACATGTGGCAGTTGATGGTATTTCTTCTGATGCGTTTAAAACCAATGCCGGGGTCCCCCAGGGTTCCATCCTGTCCCCCACCTTATTTCTTTTACACATCAACGACCTTTTGAAAACCACCACGAACCCCATTTACAGTTTCGCAGACGATAGCACACTTGTCTCAACTTTCACATCCTATCGATCACTTTCGGTGAATGATACAAATAGACTCAGACAGAAACAGGTTTATTCCATCAATAGAGATCTTAAAGCAATCGTCGAGTGGGGAATCAACAATCTTGTTCATTTCAACGCCCAGAAAACACAAAGCACCACGTTTTCCAAGAAAGTAAATTCCTTAAATCAATCCATCACAATGTCCGGAAATACCCTTGAATCAAGACCCTCCATCTCTATTTTGGGAGTCACGGTGTCTAATAATATGTCTTGGCATGACCATGTTGCTAACATCGCAAAGTCAGCAAGCCAGAGGCTAGGTTTTCTGTGGAAAGCTAGAAAGTTTTTTACTCCCGATCAACTGTTGACGACGTACAAGGCTAAAATACGACCTCTACTGGAATATTGCTCGCACATTTGGGGTACAGCACCAAAGCATTCTCTTCGTCTTCTAGATTCCATTTAAAAAAGGGCCATTCGGCTGATAAACAGCTCAACTCTCACAGATACCCTTCACCCACTAAAACATAGAAGAAGAGTTGCAGACCAGTCATTACACTACAGATATTTTCATGGCAGATGCTCCAGAGGAATAAAAACTCTTGTACCACCATTGGCCATATTCGGCCGAAGAACTCGGCACGCTGATCAGTCTCACACATTTACTCTTAAGCTTGACAATACAAGGACCAATCTTCATCAAGAATCCTTCTTTTACAGGGCTGCTACGGAATGGAATAAGCTTCCAAAATAAGTTTTTCCAGAGAACTATGACCTGCAACTTTTTAAAAAGCGTGTCCACAATCATTTCTTTTCTATAATCACTTCCCCTTCTAATAGTCGCAGTGCGGGCCGTCCGCGGCCCACACGATAGGTCTACCCTTTTTGCGACTATTTTCATTAAAAAAAAAGCAGATCCTAGAATGGAGCAGGAATGACCTGCGAATTCTGACTTCTTAGAGGACACTGTCGTCCAAGATACTACCTCGGAAGGTAGATCTGAATTAACAAACGGAGGGTGTCAATGACCTCATGGTATTTGTTTATCAACGAGTGGTATATTTAAAAAATAACTAAATAACCCCCTTAATTGAGTATTAATCATAAAAATGATATTTCGACAAAGTTTACTACTAGTTAAAAACAGAAAAATTCCGTTAAGTATCTTAGAATGTCCTTTATATAGATAATAAAGGTGGAATGGTTCGAGCGTGTACACAATAGTAACTCGAGTTTAGTGCGAGAGAAAAAGTTGTAAATGAAATTGCAGTCGATCTTAATTCAGCCATTAAAAAAGGTCATGACTCAGGTTACAGCTAAACTTAAACGTAATTAAGGTACTGGAAACGGTCATAAATACACATTTGGAAAGATTTATTGATACAAAAAGTTAAAAGCCGTTTATTGCTTAATTTTTTCTGTCTCGTTGATAAAGGAACGAACTACAAACGTTACGATTTCCCTTTCTCTTTTTTGTTCACTTAAAGTTCACAGAGCCAGCCAATAACATAGTTGGTAATTTATATGTCTGCAATTGCCAATGCTGCGGCTTTAAATTAAGATAATTAATAATAAAATAAGTAAAATTAGTAATTTCCATTAAAGAACGTATCAAGTTTATAAAGTTTAAGGTTAATAAACAGGACGCATTCAAGCAAAAAAAGAATTGTACTCCAATGAATCACACTACATTTTTAAAGAATTTTGATAATAGACCAAGAGCCATTTCAAAAGTCTTGAAAATTTACTGACTCAATGTTTAATATCTGCTCGACAATAATACTGGGTAACTGTACTGGGTAATAGGTTGCAGATAAAATACTGCGGCCTGAGGTTTAACTATATTCTCGGCCCAATCTTCTCCGGTTGGGATTTCCAGAAATAGGTCACCTTCAAACATAGGGGTAGGTGTATAGGATTGCTCTTAGATCGTAAGCTTTTGTGCAGGACACACATTCTTGTGAAAAGAAAAAACTAGGCATTAGACTAAAACAACTGTACTGGGTAATAGGTCGCAGATTCAGACTTTCATAGGACAACTAAGTCCTTAAATACAAAACAATCATCAAACGCATATGGAACTACGTAATTCAGCTATGGGGAGGTCGTGAAGGCTATGCAGCCTCGCAAGCACCTCACCTATCAAAACTTTTGTGCTATGGGGGACCGGATCACTGCATAGCTTTCACGTATTGAAATAGAATGATTTCAATCCAAAATCTTTAGAATTATAACTTGGTACGAGGGCAGTTTGATAAGTCAGTGACTTTTTGAATTTCCCGCGCAGTTACTCCAAATGCAACAGTGCTGCCGTCAACTATAATCTATCAGTGGGCAACTTTCTAATTTTGAGCAAGCTACGTCGTGCAGTTGGTGTTTGATAGCCGTTCAAAGCAGACAACCTCGTGAATTTTTACGAAAATGGAAAAAAGTGAATTTCGTGTGCTGATTAAGCATTACTTTTTACGTAAAAAATCCATCACTGAAACTAAGGAAAGACTTGATAAATACTACGGGGACTCGGCACCATCAATTTCAATGGTTAAGAAGGGGTTTACAGAGTTCCGTTGTGGTCGTACCAGCACTAGTGACGCCGAACGTCCAGATCGCCCAAAAGAAGTGATCACGCCGGAAATCGTCGATAAAATCCATGAAATGATATTTGATGATCGGAGAATAAAAGTGCGTGAGTTGGCTCATGCTGTAGGTATCTCAACTGAACGGGTACATCATATTTTACACGAATATTTGGACATGAAAAAACTCTCTGCGAGATGGGTGCCGCGATTGCTCACACTTGACCATAAGCGCAATCGTGTGACCACTTCAAAAGAGTGTTTAGCGATGTTCAGCCGTAATCCGGACAAATTTTTGCGCCGTTTTGTTACTGTGGATGAAACAAGGATCCATCACAACACGCCAGAGACCAAAGAACAATCGAAACAGTGGGTTGCTCGGGGTGAACATGTACCAAAGAAGGTGAAAAGGATTCTGTCAGCCAACAAGGTCATGGCCACAGTTTTTTGGGATGTACGCGGTGTCATTTACATCGATTACCTCAAGAAAGGTAAAACGATCACCGGCGAATATTATTCAAAGCTTTTGAACAGATTCGACGTTGATTTGAAGCAAAAACGGCCGCATTTGGCTAAGAAGAAGAAAGTTCTATTCCATCAAGACAATGCACGTGTGCACACTTGTCTAGTCACGATGGCCAAAATCCACGAATTGGGATACGAACTGCTACCCCATCCATCAAATTCTCCATATTTAGCCCCCTGCGACTATTTTCTGTTTCCAAACCTAAAGAAATGGCTGGGCGGTAAGAGATTTGAGTCGAATGAAGAAGTCATTACCGAAACAAACGCGTATTTTGAGAGCTTTGAAAAAACCTATTATTTGGAGGGAATAAAAAAATTCGAAAAACGCTGGACTAAATGTATCGAGCTAAAAGGTGATTATGTAAAAAAATAAAATGTTTATTTGCGGAAAAAAATTTGTTTTATTCAAAAAGTCACTGACTTATAAAACCGCCCTCGTATGTACCAAACCAAACTATATCAAGAGATCTCCAAATACCCTCTGTAAAACATTTTTAAAAAATTTTGATAATAGATTAAGAGCCAGTGACCAAATACTCGAATAAAATATTTCAGTATTTAACTGTTTTTAAATTTTAAGATTTATTTTTGTCACTCCTAGTGTCAGTTAAATAAAATACAATTTTCATTAAAAAGAATTTTTGTTCGTTAGGAAAAATCATTTCAAATAATACCAGACCAATTTTTTTAAAAATATAATTTAAAAAATGCTTATTAATGAGGTGAGACGTCAAATGTTACACATCATATGCGATTACTGTAATGCTCGCTCGTTTTATTTTGATTCTGCCGGAATTGTTGTTGGCGTTGAGCATTGTTTTTCGGTATTTTATTTGCACTCTTACGTTTGCGCTTTCCATACTCTTTTGAACTCTAAACACATGATGTCACTTTTGTCTCCCTATAATTTAAATATTAAAATAAATAGTAAAAACTCAAATCACATTTACAACAAACGAATGTTAAAAATAAATACTTGTATCAAGTTATACAATTTTATCAACTTACTTTTCTAAATCTGTATTACACATTTTTTTCATTTTTTAAAACTTAACTGCAATAATAAAACAATATTCACATATAATCTAACAAAATAAATTATAGTTTATAAAAACTAAAAAATACGCTTTTAGAGTTAATCAAACTAAAAAGTAAAAAATAATTTTTAACATGGGAATAAAATTAGTGTCACTGTTCTAAAAGCGTGGGGTGCTTCATTTCAAAACGCAGAGTTAGTTTAAAAATGTCATACAAAGCAGGGACATTAATTGACATTAGTTTTCTTTTTAAAGTGCCATTAATTTTCTTGTCAGTAATTTTATTCCTATGTTAAAAAATATTTTTTACTTTTTAGTTTGATTAACTCTAAGAGCGTGTTTTTTAGTTTTCTAAAACTATAATTTATTTTTCGTCTTTTATTAGATAAACAATATTAGATTAGCAGAAATAACCTCATTTAGGTTCTGCTTAGAAATAAATAAAACTTCAGAGCATTTCAAAGACCTGATAAGTCTGATTTTAGCTGCAAGGAAAGAAAATTCTTAACTATACGAAAGGACCTGCGTACTCTGCGACTCGAGATAGATTTGCAACGAGATACGAATTAAATGAACTGTGGTTTGAAAATCATGAGGTCGAGGGTTTTGATCCTAAGTTAATTAATTGCTCAAACTCGAGGGAGGAATGCAAAAATATCGTGGTAGAGAATTACGAGATTGATTATTAGGTACAACATGGACCGAAGACAAAGGAGGAGTCATCAAATTGTGATATACTTTGACCTAATAAAGTCTTATATTTTTTCTATAGCATTTTAGCTCCCAGAAGTTGTATCCTCGGACTTTTTTTAGGCTTTAAAAACTGACGCTATAATTTAGTTACAACTGAATCCTTTGGAAAGAAAAACGACCACTTCTTTATGTCCTCCACCTAAAATTAATGTTATATTAGCTTACATTGAAATAATAATCGCATAACGGAAAAAAATGTTATAAAGAAGAAAATTTTCCAAAACGCCACCAATGTCAAGTTTAAGTTTTGATTAGATAGGTCGACTAGGAAAGTCGTTGGTGTGGCACGATGACGATGGCGATGGTGCGAAAACTGAGATTGGCTCTCGGTCTCGTCCTCATTTCGTATTCAGCCAACGATTTCTCGTGGTATTGTAACAAAACTCATCAAATTTGAAGCGTGTTGACAATATGGATTATACTCAACCTGTGTGGGGTTGATAATCTCATCTTAAGGATACGGAAATTCCAGAGAGAACTTTGATCATCTTACGAATTATGAGGATGCACGGAATATAAAACACCCCGTGTCTGATATGCCGCGTTCCTCGATTATTTCCACAAGCCCATCTCGCCTGAATTCGAATTCGACTTCGAAGTATAAATCTGTAGAAATTTGATTAGTTTCGAGTCATATTTAATTTCGGTTGTACTAACATATATGACGGAATATTCTAAGACACTGCGTGAGGCCAATATTGATTATAAATTCACTGATTTATTTATTTATTTTTGGGATATACAGTGTGGAACAGCCAAATGGAATAAATTCAATAACGAATAAATGAGAGTATGTTGGCAATAACGCTTGGACACATCGATTTGTATTTTTAGATGCGCATTTTTTTCAAAAAAAAATAATTATATAGGGTGTGTCATGTGACAGTGGCCAATAATAACTTTTTTATTTTAAATACAACCCCCTTTATATTATTTATTTTTTTGGATTCTTCAGAAAATTCTAGACATAATTCATGTGCGATGTCCTATACCTATCTTCAACTGTTTCGGAAATATTAAGTGTTTTCAGATGTATTACAAAAATTAACATTAAAAAAAGAAAATTATTATATTTCACAAATAATGTAAAAAAAAACAAAAAAACATTAATTTCAATGTAAGAGATGTTCAAAATGTTCGCCGCGAACGTCTTGGCAACATGCTAATCTGGTATAGAAATGTCTTCTCACGTTACTCAACATCTCAGGCGTGACTGTTCTAATCGCAAGCGTGATTCGTCTTTTTAAATTATGTAAGTTAAGTGGTTTAGTTTTGTTTACAATACTTTTGACATATCTCCACAAAAAAAAGTCTAATGGCGTCAGATCAGGAGATCGTGCTGGCCATTCTATCGATCCGCGCTTTCCTATCCACCGATTTGGAAAATTTTGATTCAAGTACTGCCGGACATTGATTTGGTAATGAGGCGGTGCTCCATCTTGCTGAAACCATAGTACATTGGAAGGAACTTGTGGGCTTGCTGGATTAGGATATAAGTTTGTCAAAGTTAGCACGACATTATTTTGGAGCAGTTCTAAATATTTGTCTCCAATCAATTTGCCATCAATGAAAAAGGGACCTACAATATGATTTTCAACAATTCCTGCCCAAACATTAACTTATTCAGGATATTGCGTTTGTTCCTCTCTCATACAGAGAGGATTCTCATTAGATCAATAGTGGCAATTTTGACGATTAACATGACCGTGAAGTGTAAATGTGCTTTCATCAGAAAACAAAACATCTTCTAATTGGATCACATTGTTATCTAACATTTCCATCATTTGATCACAAAAATACGTTCTCCTGTCGAAATCGTCTTCCATGAGCTCCTGAAAACATCTGAAACACTTAATATTTCCGAAACAGTTGAAGATAGGTATGGGACATTGTACATGAATTATGTCTAGAATTTTCTGAAAAATCCAAAAAATAAATAATATACAGCGGGTTGTATTTAAAATAAGAAAGTTGGTATCGGCCACTGTCACATGACACACCCTATATAATTATTTTTTTTTTAAAAAAAATGCACATCTAAAAATACAAATCGACGTGTCCAAGCAACTTGATGGCGAGAATATAGAAAGAGTTCAGCACTTTAAATATCTTGGAAGCTGGATCAATCAGTCGATGGATCCAGACGAAGAAATCAAGACTAGAATAGAAATAACTAGAAGAGCATTTCTGAATCTCAAGCCGCTACTCTGTGCCAAGCAGCTTAACATTCATCTGCGGGAAAGGTTTACCAAGTGTTAAAAATTATTGACCGCATTGCTGCATTCGAGATGTGGCTGTACAGGCGGATGCTTAAAATTCCGTGGACAAGCCGAACTACCAACGGAAATGTACTCATCAGAATAGGGCACGATAGAGAGCTCTTAACTACCATCAAGCGCCGCAAACTGGAATACTTGGGCCATGTGATGCGTGGACCACATTATAGTCTGCTTCGGCTTATTCTGAATGGCAAGGTCGAGGGAAAAAAATGGATAAGCCGCAAACAGCTATCCTGGCTTCGAAATCTCCGACAATGAACAGGTTTAACTGCTGAGGAACTTCTCCACGCAGCTCAAGATAGAGATAGATACAAAGAAGTAGTCAATATGGGAGTCGTCAACGCTTGAGAAAGCAAGACACTGTAAGAAGAAGAAGACGACAGAACACTTGTCTCAAATTTCACATCCTATCGATCACTTTCGGTGAATGATACAAATACACTCAGGCAGGAACAGGTACACAATATTTTTACATTCTACACTACACAAGGGGTAAGATTGTCTCCTACCAAGAGACAATAGCCCAAAACATCACGCTCGAGAGTTTTTTAGTGGGTAACGTTGAACGAGCGTTCAATGAGTCCCACACTATTCAGCGCTGAATCGCGCTCTTCTCAGAGCAGTCAAAGCGCTGAGTGTCCATAAAAGATTTTCCTCTCCTAAAATAAAAAAAAAGGAGGAACAGGCTGACTCCATCAATAAAGATCTTAAAGCAATCGTCGAGTGGGGAACCAATAATCTTGTTCAGTTCAACGCCCAGAAAACATAAAGCTCCACGTATTCCAAGAAAGTGAATTCCTGAAATCATTTCATCACAATGTCCAGAAATACCCTTGAATCAAGTCAACATGACCATGTTGCTAACATCGCAAAGTTAGTAAGCCAGAGGCTGGGTTTTCGGTGAAAAGCTAAAAAGTTTTTTTCTCCTGATCAACTATTGACGACGTACAAGGCTCAAATCCGACCTCTACTGGAGTATTGCTCGCACATTTGGGGTTCAGCACTAAGGCATTCTCTTCGTCTTCTAGATTCCATTCAGAAAAGGGCCATTCGGTTGATAAACAGCTTAATTTTTACAGATACCCTTCACCCTCTAGAACATAGAAGAAGAGTTGCAGACCAGACATTACTCTACAGATATTTCTATGGCAGATGCTCCAAAGAAATAAAAACTCTTGTACCACCACTGGCCACATTCGGCCGAAGAACTCGATACGCTGATCAGTTACTTTACTTTACTTTCAAGATTGACACTTCAAGGATCAATCTCCATCAAGAATCCTTCTTTTACAGGGCTGCGACAGAATGGAACAAGCTCCCAAAAACAGTTTTTCTAGAGAACTATGACCTACAACTTTTTAAAAGGCAGGTTCACAATTTTTCAACAAATGTTTTATTTAATTCTTAAAATTATTTTAAAAATCTAATATTTTTAATTTAAAATAAAATTTTTTCCAAAGCTGGTTCTAAAATAAAATAGGAAATACTAAAATAATCTTCTTCTAGTGCCATAAAATTGGCTGTTATGTTTGGGTTCTTACTTATAATCATAATTTTAGTTTTTTTTACAGTTAAATTTAAGACCATATTCACCGCAGGCATTGACTACACCGTCTATTATCCTTTGAAGGCCCTCAGCACTATTTGCCAGCAGAACTGTATCGTCTGCGTACCCAAAGTTGTAAATGAGCTCTTCGTTCATGATTACACCATCCTTTATTTTGCTTAATGCCTTTTTAAAGAGATTGTCAGAATAGGTGTTAAATAGGACAGGATACAGTAAGTATCCTTGTCGTACACCTCTCTGTACAGCAAAGCATTCTGAAATAATATACATATTAATATATCCAAAAAAAAAAAGACAAAAATCTTCCACATCAACATCCTACGCCCCACCTACAAGAATTAAATATTCTTAAATTGTAACCATTTGACAGAAAAAAACACGTGTTTGGTCTAATTGTAATTTTATACTGTTCGGTTGCCTACCTAGTAGGAACTGAAATCTTTAAACCACGAAATGTTTCGAATTTGAATATTTATTTATATCTGAAAATCAGTCGTATAAAATATGTATGAACAATGTAGAAAACCACTTTCTGAACAATTATAATGTTTGTATCAGATTAGAAAAGAAAATTAAGCATTCGGTATGTTGTATTAAATGGGAACACAGTGGTTTAAAACAAAAAAAACCATTTTATTAAAAAAAATAGCTAATTGTGAGTATCCATCGGGATATTTTTGGTGTAGTTGAGATGTTAACAAATGCCTCGGTATAGATAGTGGAATAATGTGTTATAAACATGTTCGTTTGCTTAATTTAGCCAAAACAGATAACATAGATATACAGGGTGTTTAAAAAAAAGGTGACCCTGTCTCTAGGATAGGTAGAAAACTAAAAAATAATTGGGGTTTGCTTGATAAAAAATTTTCGTAACGCCATCCGTATTAAAGATAAAGGGCGTTGAAGAGAAAAAATTTATACACATTTATTACGATTTTGCCGAAACTACTAGAAACATTATAATGAAATTTTATACGAATATGTTTTATAAGCTGATACATCCCATGAATTTGTTTTTATATCTGACTCTCATAGAGGGCGCTAGTCACACGGTTCGCACCAATTAGTATTGAACATCACTTTTTAGGGTTAGATTTATTAATCAAAATTTCAAGTAAACTTAAACATTATTTCATTTTACACCAAAAAGGTGGTAAAACTCGTTACTGTACACCGTTTTCGGAATATTTTGATTTGAAAATTATGAAGTAATAACCGATGCTGGTATAAAGTAATGATAAAGTAAATAATTAAACAAAAAATAACAAAAAGAAAATTGAAATAAAGACTAAGAACATAAAATAAAATTCATTTAGAGTAAGTGTTTAAAATGTCATCCGTTTTCACGAATACACAAGTCTATTCTTTTTTCAAAAGAATCCATTAATCTTCTAAACGGTTGGGGATTAGCTATGAGGTCATTAAAGTAACGTTGAATTCTGTCTTTCAATTCTTGCCGTGAATTTACCTTTGTAGCATATACTTTTTCGTTAAGATACGACAAAATTGTGTAGTCCAAAAGATTATTCATCGATTCGGAAAATGGTTACTCAACCATTTACGACACCTTCTATCAAAGTACGGTGGAGCTTGATCGTACATAAAAAATAGATATCTTTGCTCGTTTAGCGCTAAATCTTCTAATATCTCGAATAGTGATTGTTTAAAAAATCCAGGTACATATCACTATTTAAATATCCAGGTAGAATAAGATAATATTAATTTGTTACCTCATCGATAAAACGGATACCTGTTAAAAAATTTGAATTGGGAGCTGTCATTTCTTGTAATATTTGACAAAAATCCAATCTAACCGGTAGATCGTCTGGCAAAAGCTCTTGGACTTGTTTGTAATGATAAGAATGTAGCTGCTGCTCTATAAGTACTTGAAGAAGACGTATTTGTTTGTCTTGCCATATTCCTTACGCTAATTGTTGGATCTTGATCAACTAAATTTAAAATAAAATTTTTTTTATTAATTGTTCTTGTTGTTTTTGGCCTACCAAAATTTATTTTTTTTGTCTCACATTACCAGTTTATTAACAACGTCGTTCAATGGCTCTAAATATAGTTTTACTTGGTAAGTTTCTTCTAGAAAACTTTTTTGCATAACGCGTAACAGCTGCAGTAGAGTTTTCGAAACACTCGCCCAAGGTTAATAACATGTCGGTGTATTCAACGTTTGAGTACATTTTGATTAACAATATCTAATTTTACAATTAACAAGGTTTCAAAAATCTAATTTTTGTTGACTTATCGTCATAACTATCAATAAATGTCAGTTTTCCATGGTAAACTTAAAGAAAATTAAGATATACCAATAAGAATGGATTTTTGTGAAACGTTACAAGAAAGGAAAGCCCTCAATCCAAATTTTTTAACATGTAAAAAATTTTAATTGAACATAATGCATACTAATTAATAATAATAATATTTAATAACTTTATCATTACTTTATACCAGCATCAGTTATTACTTCATTATTTTCAAAGCAAAATATTCCGAAAACGGTTCACAGTATCGAGTTTTACCAGGAGTACCTTTTTGGTGTAAAATTAAATGATGTTTAAATTCATTTGAAATTTTGATTAATAAATCTAACCTTAACAAAATTATGTTCAATAATATTTGGTACGAACCGTGTAACTAGCGCCCTCTATGAGAGTCAGATATAAAAACAAATTCATGGGATGTATCAGTTTACCCACTTACTTAGTTTCAAGTACCTACTTATATATTTAATGTTACAGCTGCAACAAAATATTTGGGTTTCCCGCTCCATTGTTTTCTGGGGTGCCCAACGTCTCTTCGTCACAAAGGGGACTTGTCTCGAGCAATTCTCACAACTCTGCGGTTGTCCATTCTACCTATGTGTTTGTTCCATTCCTTCTTCCCAGTTATTGATGTTCTTGACCTTACAGGCTGTTCTGATTTTCTCGCTTCTCTCTCTATTCAGCAGTGTCTTTCCAGTGATTCTACGGAGTATCTTCATCTCAGTTGTCTCTAGGAGTCCTTTGGTTTTCGCTGTTTCTAGCCTGGTTTCTGCGGTATATGTCATTACCGGCCTCACGACGGTTTTGTAGATCTTTGATTTAGAAAAAATGTGGGTAAATTTTGCCGGAAGACGTTGTGGGGAGGGTCCGTTGTTCAGGGATGCCAACCGAAAACGAAACAGTCATTTGCAGTAACCTCGTCAACATTTTAAAAAACACTCAGACCCGTCGATTTTTTATTAAAGGGGGACACTCCTTTTCAGTATTTTTGACTTCACTACTTTCAACCCCAAGCAAGGGTAGGAACTACCCCAAAAAATTTATAAGGCATTGGGGGTCGAATAAGAAGTCTTTTGAAAGCTCTGACAATTCTCTCTACAATAGTTTTTAAATTTTACATTTCTTCCCAATATTTTGAAAAAAATTACATAAAATAAAATTCCAATTATTTTAGTTACTTACTTACTACTTAATTGATTAAATGTTTAAAGAATGACCGCTCGCTTCCATACAATAATAAAGATTTTGTTCAAAACGTTCACGCACATTCCGAAGAATTTCCGGAGTAATTCGACGGCACTCGTCAACGATTCTCTGACGCAAATCTTCCAACGACGCTGGTTGTGTTTTATAGATTTTACTTTTTAGATGTCCCCACAAAAAGAAATCGAGGAACCTTAAATCTGGCGATCGTGGAGGCCATTCACTGCTGCCTCTTCTCCCAATCCATTGTCGTAAAAAACGTTGGTTTAAATACTGACGAACAATCGCCGCATAATGCGGAGGAGCACCGTCCTGTTGAAAATAAAAATGATCTTCGTCATACTGTGGAATATTTTCAAAGATAAGTTTCACATTTAAAATCTAATTTCTCAATAAGTAATGGGCGGAATTTTAAAATTTAAAGACTATTGTACAGAGAATTGTAAGAGCTTTTGAAAAACATCTTATTTACCCCTTAATAGGGTAGTTCTGAACCTCGCTTGGGGTTGAAAGTAGTGGAGTCAAATATACCGAAAAAGAGTGACCTTTTTAATCAAAAATCGACGGGTCTGAGCGTTTTTATAAAATGTTGACGGGGTTCCTGCAAATGGCTCTGTTTTGTTTTCGGTTGGCCACCTTGTATATGAAATGTTAGGTACCCTAAAAAAATGTCCGTTTAGAAAAGGTTTTCGTTGTGTGGAGGTGTCTTTTAACAGAAGTTTCACTGTAAATTTATATTTAAACCAGTCAGTGTTTATTGGAAATTATACAATGTAGTTTGTATACGAGATGTTCTGTTTAACTATAAATTATTTAGAAAAATTGTCGTTTATATTTTTTTTAGAAATGTCACATAAACGAATCTGACATTATAAAACGATCTTTTTTAAATCAATACATCTTTTGGTCTTAGTCTGGAGCACTCACCTTACACGCCTAAAAAACAGCGAAACAAAGTTAATAAACCCCAAATGCCAGAGATACATGCTTCCAGAATATAGCGTTTGTTTTATTTTACGGTCTGGACTGCGCTGTTGTTGATTAAACTTTTCCTGTAGAAATCAAAACTCGTATTTACTGGTCGCATTGAGGAACTTTACTTTTGAAAAGTAATAAACACTTAAAGATTTGTATTATTCAATTACAGTTTATAAGTTACAGCAGCGAATTGTTGTCGAGTTTTATGGCAGTCAATGTACCACAAAAATATAATTTTCTCTCGTTTCATTCCGGCAAATGGTTGTTTTAACGAGTTTTTCCTCCAGGACCGGTCGGTATAAAGTTTTATATTCGATAAGTTTTTATGTTAACATGTTTTAAGGGAATTGTACATTCTTTTTTTGTTAAAAATTAAACAAGACCTTTATTTTTTGAAAATTTGTTCGTCACTTAGGTGGACATTCCGGTCTGTTGGATTAAAGTTATATTTACAACACATTAACTTTCTGTGTGGTGTTTGAATTGTTTTTTCTATTGTTTTTTTCGTTACATACAGTGTGGAATAGCCAAATAAAATAAATTCGATAACTAATAAATGAGAGCGTGTTGAGAAAAACGCTTGGACACGTCGATATGTATTTTTAGAGGCGCATTTTTAAAAAAATAATAATTATATAGGGTGTGTCATGTGACAGTGGTCGATACCAACTTTCTTATTTTAAATACAACTCCCTGTATATTATTTATTTTTTGGATTCTTCAGAAAATTCTAGACATAATTTATGTACAATGTCCCATACCTATCTTCAACTGTTTCGGAAATATTAAGTGTTTTCAGATGTATTACAAAAATTAACATTAAAAAAAGAAAATTATTTTATTTTACAAATAATGTAAAAAAAAACATTAATTTTAATGTAAGAGGTGTTTAAAATGTTCGCCACGAACGTCTTGTCAACATGCTAATCTGGTATAGAAATGTCTTCTAACGTTACTCAACATCTCAGGCGTGACTGATCTAATCGCAAGCGTGATTCGTCTTTTTAAGTCATGTAAGTTGAATGGTTTAGTTTTGTATACAATACTTTTGACATATCCCTACAAAAAGAAGTCTAATGGCGTCAGATCAGGAGATCGTGCTGGCCATTCTATCGATCCGCGTCTCCCTATCCACCGATTTGGAAAATTTTGGTTCAGGTACTGCCGCACATTGATTTGGTAATGGGGCGGTGCTTCATCTTGCTGAAATCATAGTATATTGGCAAGAACTTGTGGGTTTGCTGGATCAGGGTATAAGTTTGTTAAAGTTGGCACGACATTATTTTGGAGCAGTTCTAAATTTTTATCTCCAATCAATTTGCCATCAATGAAAAGGGTACCTACAATATGATTTTCAACAATTCCTGCCCAAACATTAACTTATTCAGGATATTGCGTTTGTTCCTCTCTCATCCAGTGAGGATTCTCATTAGATCAATAGTGGCAATTTTGACGATTAACATGACCGGAAAGTGTAAATTTGCTTTCATCAGAAAACAAAACATCTTCTAATTGAATCACATTGTTATCTAACATTTCTATCATTTGTTCACAAAAATACGTTCTCCTATCGAAATCGTCTTCCATAAGCTCTTGAGTTGGCATTATTTTATACGGATGCATTTTACTTTCTTTTAATATGCGAATAATTGATGTGTGGCTAATGTTGAACAGTGAGGCTGCTTTTCGACCAGAATTATGTGGGTTTTCTTGAAACTCAAGCATAACATCCAATTTCGCATCATCGCTTAGTTCATTGGCAACTACTTTTTTTGTATGTCTTACATGGCCAAGCTCGCGAAACTGTTTTTCTATTTTGCTAATTGTTCCTTGGGATATAGGCGGCAAATTTGGAAATTTTTCGTGAAATAAGCTAGAAACTTCCACTTGTGTCCGTGTGTTATCTCCATAACCAATCATTTGTAGAATGGTTTTTTTTTTGCATTTCTGTTAAATGAACCATTTTTCTGATATTATTACGTACAGTTAACGAAATTCAAACGACAATAGCACTGACACTGATCACTACTGTCATGCAGACAGACAACAAGTTGCTAGGGCTATTAGTTATATACGAAATTAAAACAAAACTGTTTTTGTATTTTTTTTATTTCATATCAGTAAAAAGGAACGCATTAATGGTTTTTGATTATTTTCTCAATATTAAGAGATAAATGGGAAATAAGTATTGAGTGTAATGTAGCGAATTTGTGAAATAAAATAATTTATTTTTTTTAATGTAAATTTTTGTAATACATCTGAAAACACTTAATATTTCTGAAACAGTTGAAGATAGGTATGGGACATTGTACATGAATTATGTCTAGAATTTTCTGAAGAATCCAAAAAATAAATAATATACAGAATTTAAAATAAGAAAGTTGGTATCGGCCAAATACAAATCGACGTGTCCAAGCGTTTTCCCCAACACGCTCTCATTTATTCGTTATCGAATTTATTCCATTTGGCTGTTCCACACTGTATAACTTTATTAAAAAATAAATAAATAATAAATACATACAATTAAAATTATTATTACTGGAAATGAATCAAGCAATTAAGAGATAAGTGCACGGAGGCCCTCTGATGGTGCAGGAAGAAGGGAATATAAAATAAAAAATCACTTACCATTAAACAGTTTTTTATTCATTAAAAAACAAACCTAAAGTTTTACTTATACTTTTTTGGAACATTAAACAAAAATGAAAAAAAAATAAAGAAAAAATTAAAGAAACAGAAAGTGTTTTACTGAACTCCTTAATGATTGGTTCGTAATTTATCTTATTTGCTATATCTGCTTCAATAGATAAAACTGCCAAAGCTGAAAGTCTTTCTTGACCCATAGTATTTCTTGAATAATTTTTAATTAGTTTCAATTTTGAAAAGCTCCTTTCAGCGAAAGCAGTACTTACAGGTATTGTTATCAAAACTCTAATGACAATGTAAACATTTGGGTAAATTTCTTTCAAATTGTTCTCTTTGATATATTGGAGCAGATGTTTTACGTCCTTAATTTAGTTGGGTAAATTTGGGATCATATTTTATAACTCCTCATACAACTCATAAGGTTGGAAGTCACTGCTCCACCTACTTGCAGAACTGTGTGTAAATCCAAACAGTTTTTCAGTATTTGCTCTTTTGGAATTTTTTTTACTTGTTTAAGTCATTGAGAAAACCAAAATTTTCAAGATGTTGATTTAAAGAATCTTGAATAATTTTTAATTAGTTTCAATTTTGAAAAGCTCCTTTCAGCGAAAGCAGTACTTACAGGTATTGTTATCAAAATTCTAATGACAATGTAAACATTTGGGTAAATTTCTTTCAAATTGTTCTCTTTGATATATTGGAGCAGATGTTTTACGTCCTTAATTTAGTTGGGTAAATTTGGGATCATATTTTATAACTCCTCATACAACTCATAAGGTTGGAAGTCACTGCTCCACCTACTTGCAGAACTGTGTGTAAATCCAAACAGTTTTTCAGTATTTGCTCTTTTGAAATTTTTTTTACTTGTTTAAGTCATTGAGAAAACCAAAATTTTCAAGATGTTGATTTAAAGACACAAATCTCGATTCCATGTTACTTATATGGTATTAAAAAAATCTGTTTCATACCGGCTTTTAGTATACTTTATAAGTTAATCGATGATTAATATTTCTTACCTTATTCCTGACAAATTAACACAGGTACCATTATTTTTCTTCACGACAAAATCCGAATTTCTACTTACTAAACACTTGTTATTATTTTAAAAATATGTGACACTATTATTTATTCTATTAATAATTTTAAAGGAACATGAAGCGAAACTGCGTCTGCATGCGAATGGAACTTTAATTGGCTTTCTAATAAGGGGAAGTCCCAAAATATGCCCGTTGCCTAAATATAAACTAAATATAAACGAATGATCAGAAACGACATAGATGGGATTTTTTAATTTACTAATTTTATAACATAATATAAGTAGTTTATCAGAAATATCTCAACACAAATGTAATGACCGTTCTCTTGGATCGTTGTGAAACATGGATGATCACCCAAAAGCTACAAGGTTTCGCAAACAGATGCTCGCGACGCATAGCACACATTAGTTGGCAGGACAAAATAACTAACGACGAACTATGGAAAAGAACAAGTCAAAAGGAAATTAAGGAAGAAATTTCCAAACGAAAATGGAAATGAATTGGTCACACGTTACGCAAAACAAAAAATGACATCACAAGAATGGCTCTGGATTGGAATCCGCAAGGATCTTGCAGGATTGGACTTCCAAAAATGACATGGAATTGAAACATTCTAGAAAAAGCCGAGAGACAGAGAAAAACGTGGAGTGAAATTAAGTGCCTGTCCAAAAACCGAACGCGCTGGCAATGCTTTGTTGAGACCCTATATTTCACGAGGAACTATCTGTGTGGCCACATCTTGAAAGCTTTCAGTTGCTTTGTTGTTGCCTTCGTCAAGGTCCAAGACTTCACATTGTACACCAAGATGAAGCATATATAGCATCGAAGTATTGTGTGCTTTAATTTCAAATTCAAGTTATGTGTCTTTAATAATTTGGACATTTGGGTAAAGGCTGCTCTTGATTTTTCGATTCTTGCTTTTATTTCTTGTGAAAAGTCCCATTGTTTATTTATTGCTGTGCCCAGATATGTGTATGTTGGCTTTCTTATTGATGGTAGACTGTACTTCTCCGATTCTCTTTTTGCTAATTATCATTATTTTTGTTTTATTTGTGTTAACTTCTAGGCCATATTACTTGCTGATTCCAATTATCTTGTCCACCATAAGCTGCAATCCCTGTGCAGTGTCGGCAAATATGACAGTGTCATCGGCATATCCAAAGTTGTTTATTCTTTCTCCATTTAATAGTACTCCTTCTTCCATGTATTCTAGGGCTTCTTGGAAAATTGCTTCTGAGTACATGTTGAATATGAGAAGTGACAATATACATCCCTGGCGTACTACTCATACGATTTATATTTTCTCTGTTTATTCCTGGTTAATTCTATCAAAAGCTGATTGGTTCCAGTATAGGATTTTGATTATGCGTAAGTCTTTGCCGTCAACTCCACTATTCTGCAGAACATCCATCATTTTTTTATGCTGAACCCTGCCAAATGACTTTTAGTTAATAAAACAAGAATACACCCCACAATTCATGTCCCTGCAGCGTTGGAAAACACCTGTACACTGAAAAGGACATCTCGTTCCCAGCCACAGAAATGGTTTTTATTTTTGACAGCGTGAATAGATGTAAAAATGTGTAACTGATTATTTAAAAACCAGCTTACTTTCGCTGTATGATACCTATTTTAATATAGGTATATATATATATGGGTCGATTATACATCAGATAACAACTACTCCCCTTTGTGTCGCGACAGGCATTAAATTACATCCGATGTATAATCGTGTATACTACCCCATCACAGTAAGCAAGGTATACAGATGCTTGTTAAGCAAGAGAGAGGGCCATTATATTTATTTAATCGCAGCTACCACCTATGTACCGGTTACAGGATATTTGTTCATCGTCAGCATAGGGCAGGTATGATCTGCAATTAAATAAATTTATGGCTTTCTTTCCTATCAAGTACACAGTTTACTGTAATAACACTACAGTTTTCTATTATTTTTACATTACTATTCTCCGATTTTTGAAAGTTACTTACCGGGTGGTGCTTGTTAAAAAGTACAGATGTCGTGACTAACGCTTTTCGCGTAGTTCTTTATTTGTACTTGATAGGAACGAAAGCCATGAATTTATTTAATTGCATATCATACCTGCACTATGCTGACGGTGGACAAATATCCTGAAACCGGTACAGAAGTAGTAGCTGCGATTAAATAAGTATATTGGCCCTCTCTCTTACTTAACAAGCATCTGTATACCTTGCTTCCTGTAATGGGGTAGTATACTATTATACATCGGATGTAATTCAATGCCTGTCGCGACACATAGTCAGGGGAGTAGTTGTTATCTGATGTATAATCAACCCACATATATATATATATATATATATATATATATATATATATATATATATACCTTTATTAAAATAGGTATCATACAGCGAAAGTAAGCTGGTTTTTAAACAATCAGTTACACATTTTTACATATATATATATATATATATATATATAAACTAAAATGCCAATACATTGGGAATTCCCTGACTCAAATTGAATCCGCGCACGTGCAATTTTGAGTTTGCGCATTGAGCAACAAGATACCGCGTATTTTGAAATATAGACAGGGCAGGCCTCAAAAAATGTCAAGTCAACTATTGGTTGAATACTTGAGTATATAAAATGCAAATGGCAATTTCTTTTTGTCTATGAATTTTCACGATATTTAAATAATTGAGGTTATAATTTGCTAGATCACTAATGTATGTATGAAAAAAAAATTTCAATAATGAAAATATGAAATAAAATTCCTATAACATTAAGGAACCTTGAATATATATAAATAAAAAAGATTGAAAACAACACTCATCTCTGATGCCTTTTAAGGCCTCAATGAATTTTTCGATCAACATATACCTACCACCACAGAATTATAAATTTGTGATACCTAGGTACCCATTGAATTTGCCTTGCCACTATATGTATTAACTTATTGCTTTAGTAGATTATTACTTTATGATCTAGTTATTACCTTAAACCGGGCCTGTTAACAGTCATAATAACACCTCTCATTTCATGCACCGTTGCCGTATTAAAAATAAAGTGTTCATTATCCTCATATTAGTTCTGTGGTTATGATGGTATAGTTTCATGGAAATATGTCGTAAAATAAATACTGAATCTGATACCAATGTTGGTGCGATGGGCAAACTCAAATGTGCACTTACCTTGCCACGTCTTTTTTCGTTCTCTATAGAGTACTCTGCCAGTGGTCTCTCTACTGGCAAATTATGCCCGAGCTCAGCCGTAGAGGGTAGAAGAAAAAAAAAGAAAATAAAAGTGAGCCGCGCCAACGACTTAGACGGTTCAAGCCGGAAACCCCTAGGTCTTATAGGCACTAGCAGAGCCACACGATAAACAACTAAGATTATGGTGAACCAAATAAATAAAATTATAGCAAAAATATATTGGATACTTTACTCGCACAATAAATCAAAGTACACAGCTCAATAGCAACATTATAACAAATATTGTCAAAATTAACAGCTATGGTAAATTTTCTTGCTAAAACAAACCAAAAATGTAAAATTTACCACTTTATAAAATAACCAAAACAGAAGTAAGAGAAAATTGCCGCAAATTACATACAAAAAACTGACAACATAGAAACAGCGTGGACCAAATTAAAAACTAACATACTAGAAGCAGTAGGAGAAGCATGCGGAAGAAGAACCATTAAGAAAAGGGGAAAGCCCTGGTTTAAGCCAGTAATTAAGATACTGGCCGAAGAGAAAAGAAAATCGTACCTACAATACAGATCCAATGCTATAACGTATAATGACTATAAAGCCGTAAGAAACAGGATCAACGAGAATATTCGGAAAATCAAAAGGGAACATTGGGAAACATTTTCTAACGATATGGAGCATGACCTGTATGGAGGGCAAAAGAAGATATGGAACCTGCTAAGACATAGGAAAAAACCAATAAATGAGTGTATACAAAATACAAAAATAGCGGCGGAAGAATGGGAAAAATATTTTGGAAAACTCTACACTCCGACAGAAAACAACTTACCACCACAGGAAATACAGCCTGACATTGGAAATGTTAACGAACAACAAGAAAAGACTATTACCTTGGAGAAAATACGATACATGGTCCAAAAACTAAAAAACAGAAAAGCCTCGGGCATTGACGAAATTAAGAATGAGATGATCAAATATGGAGGTGAAAGCTTATTGGCCGAATTACAGATTTTCTTCAATAAAATACTTACTGTCAAGGTTGTTCCATCCGAATGGAAAGAGAGCATACTGATACCAGTTTTCAAAAAAGGAGAGAAAGCAGACCCTAAAAACTATCGAGGTATTAGCTTATTGAGTGCTGTACTAAAACTGTTTACAAAAATTCTAGCAGAAGAAATATCTCTAACCGGAATATGTGAAGAACAGCAAGGGTTCAGACAGAACAGGTCTACTATAGATGCTATATTTATAATACGTCAAATTACTGAGAAAGCCATTGAGTTAAATAAAGTAGCCTTTACGTGTTTCATTGACCTAACCCAGGCATTCGATAGGGTACGGTTAACAGACGTCTTGGCCCTACTACAAAAGAGAAGAATTCATCCGAATGTAATAAAGACATCGAAGAATTGAACAAGAACAATTACACATATGTAAGAACTGCAAATAAGCTAAGCAATAAAATACCTATGACAACCGGAATCAGGCAAGGAGATAGCCTAAGCCAAATCCTATTTAATATCATCATGGATGAAATTATAAATGAAGTCAAAGTAACTGGGAGAGGATATCGACTGGGAGATAAAGAAATAAAAATCATATGCTACGCAGATGATGCTGTAATCGTATCGGAAGACGAGGACAACCTACAGAGACTCTTACACAAGTTCCAAAAAACAGCTGATGAATTCAATAGGCAAATATCCGTCAAGAAAACCAAATCTCTAACAATATCCAAAGAACCGAGAAGATGTAAACTCGCAATCTATGAGCAGAGTGTAGAACAAGTGATGTCCTTTAAATATTTAGGAGCTAATATAACTAGCACTAGAAATATTAAGGAGGAAGTAAAAGCTCAAACAACAAAGGCATCTCTTATCTCAGGATTCTTGAGAGACATAATCTGGAGAAATAAACATGTGTAAGACCGATTATGACATACGCGATAAAGACCAGAGCGGAGAACACGACTACAAAGCGACTTCTTAGATCAACGGAAATGCGAATTCTTAGATCGATAACTGGCTATACCTTACTTGACCATAAAAGAAGCGAAGAGATAAGGGAAATATGTGAAGTCCAAGACATAGTAAGATGGGCAAGAAACCGAAGAAGAGAATGGAGAGACCATGTTAGCAGAATGCCAAAAGACCGGCTGGCAAAAATTGTGAGAGAGAAGCGGCCCAACACACCACGCCCAACTGGACGCCCATCAAAAAGATGGTATGATAGCTGGTCTTCATCGTCCCAATTGTTTTTGGGCAACCTTTGAGGCAAACACAGGACGTAGTCCTAACGTAAGAAGAAGAAGAAGAAGAAGAAGTAAGAGTAACAGACTTTACCAAGTCACCAAAAAAAAAAAAGTAAAACGTATATAAATCAACTCATTAATAACACTAAATCAAACGTTTACATAAGGCTGCTGATTTACTCATGTTTTTACCATTTACATAAAGATTTTCACTGCCAAAACAATCGAGTTTATTTTAAAATATTTTTACAATGGTTGTCCTTTAAAATATCAAAATTGTAGGATATTTACAAATAAGTATGAAGAAAATATATTTTTACTTGGAAATAAATAATTATTGAGAAGATTATTTTAATCCAAGTTTAGTTTTGGCATATTATCTAATGCAATAAATAGTTTCCAACAATGTACTATATTAATAAACTAAAACAAAACTTAATCGTGGTGTCAAAATAAGTTACGGCGTTATATATTTAAAAATAAATCACTCATAACCTTTGGGTATACGAATTAACAATGTACTATATTAATAAACTAAAACAAAACTTAATCGTGGTGTCAAAATAAGTCACGGCGTTATATATTTAAAAATAAATCACTTATAACCTTTGGGTATACGAATTCACTACTCCTGGCCGGTTTGATTATGGGACGGCACCTGCTAATTAACAATGGCTTCCCTCAAATAAATCCCGCATGCGGTTATTTTAACTCGACACCAAAATCCAAAATATCAACAACGAAGGTAAGATAGAAAGGTCAAGTTAAAAATTAAGTGGTTTTTCTTCAAAATCCAATTAAGATGGCCCAAATACAGCCAGATATGAAAGAAAATCCGTAGAGGTTCTGCACACGTGTTAATATCACACCGTCCCAAAAATTCTCCCCACACCACTCCCAAGACTGCCACCAAACGACTGACACCAAACGACTGACTCCCCACTCAATCTCCATCGATTAACGAAAAATGCCACAGCCATTAACAATCGAATCCTATCACTACAAGGTATGCAACACTATTTACAACGAATGATATATTTAAGTTACAACAAAATACGGTACGCAACCCTACTTACAAGTACCTAAGAAATACAAAATCATCAGAGACACAATTATAATGAACTGTAGAAGGGAAAAAAATAGGCACGTGACAACCTCTCAAATTGTGTCAATTTGTTCACGCGCATTCCTATCTATTATTATTTCTGTGTTCCCAGCACTTTTATAAAACCAAACCGTACTGTTGATACTTGTTTTTCACAGAATTTGCTTAATCTTCGATGTATGATTTTTAAGAACAGTTTTAGCAAATGACTCATAAGGCTTATTGTTCTGTATTTCCTGCACTTTTTGGCTACCCGCTTTTTTGGCAGAACTATGAATTCTTATTTCAAACATTTTTTAGGTATTTCTTCGCAGTTGTATATTTTATTGAATATGACAGGTAAACCTTTTTGAAATCTTCATCGAGTTTGATGATCGCTGACTGCACTTTATCTGGACCAGCTGCTTTTTTATCCTTAAGGATTCGTATCGCCGCCTCAATTTCATCCAAAAGAATTTCCCGTCGTTTTATGTCATTTGTTATATGTTGTTGTTAATAAAGTATATTGTTCAAGTCAATAAAATGCACCTTTTCGCTTTTAATTAAAAATTTAATTTAGGTATACAAGAATCCAGAAGATCGTCCATTATATTATATTGGGCTACTAAGGGGAAGATGTCAGCCCCCATTGGTGTACCTAAAATTTGTTTTGAAATGCACAATATGTAATGTCAAAAATAAATTTAATCAGTATCAAAAACTCTGTTTTTGGAATTGTTGAATAATTTCGGATAATATTCCACTTTTTTTCCACACTGTTTTTAAGTAAGTTAGGTTAGGTATCATGTGAGTGGTCACTCCTCCACCACGACCCTTAGTAGGTCTTTTGTGACTCACCCCTAGATGTTACAGTTCACCGCACAATCCAGCCCTTCTCACGAAGTTCATGGTTGTATAGGGTGAGATTTTTTTAAAATCGGTAGGTTGGTGTAATCAAATATGTTAAACCTTATTCTTCCCAGGCCGGGGCATGAACATAGTATATGTTCAGCAGTTTCGTCTTCCACGCAACAAAACCGACAGTACGTTTGTTGGTTCAGACCTTAGACAACAGTGTCCTGTAAGCCATCCCGTTAGAATTCGCAGGTCTTTTTTGCTTCATTCTAGGATCTGCTTAGTTGTGTTTCTCGAGGGTTTTGGTAGAAACGCCTTCGAGTGAGTTAACCCTGGTATATCGGACCAGTACGTGAGTATTTTCCTCTCTGCCCAGTCCAAAATAATTCTGTTGGCGGCGATTTGGCCCCATGTTTTGCAAGGGTGTTGGCTGTTTCGTTTCCCTTCACCCCCTGGTGCCCAGGTACCCACAGTAGGGTCACCCTGTTGTTCGCACCAAGGTGCTCTAAGGATTCGATGCAATTCCATACAAGTTTAAAATTTATCTTGTTGGAGTTTAGTGCTTGTCTAATATTATACTTATATTTTTGTTTGCTAGAAGTCTGTTGGTCAACTCTCTTGCATACAATTCAATAGCGAAAGCTTCAGCCTGAAAGATTGTAGCATACCTGCCAAGACTGGTAGATATTTCAATCTTTGGTTTCCTGCTGAAAACACCGGTTCCAACTTCATCTGGGGTTTTTGGCCATCTGTGTACATTACGTATTCAGTCTCTGTGAAGAGGATTTCTTCCCTCACCAATTCGTCTCTCTTCGGAAAGAGGACTTTGAACGACTTTTCTACGTGTATTTTTGTGGCTAGCAAGTCAGGAACTGTATATTAATAAACAAAGAGAATACGTATAGACTTATAAGTCTGTAGTTATTAGATAGTTTTTTATTATTAATAAATTCCGCAAAATGGAAAGACTGAATATCTGCATTATAAGCTGATCTTAAAAATTCAGTTACAAGTTTTGAAATATGACTATTAGGTGAAATAATAGATGATATAATAGGTCTCAGAGACCTGGTTTGTTTGTAGGAGAGGGTGTCTACTACTACAGGACCATTGCCTGGGGCATTTATTAACTACCCACTAATTGGATACTTACAATTTGATTACAAAATTACTTCTTATACTGAATATAGCAACGACGATATTAAAATCAGAAGCAGGAAAAGAGAATGAACTTTTGTGTGATGTCTTTTATCTTCTTCTTCTTATAGTGCATCTCCTATCGAAGGTTTGCTATCATCACAGCTATCCGGACCTTATTGACTCCAGCTCGTAACAGTCTTACAATAACCTGAGGAATTAGTTTTGTTGGGATATCTTGATTGTTTAACGCCAGGCGATGACGACGAGGAGCGAGCTCTGGCGAATCGTGTCGAAAAGCTGTGGAAATGCGTTGAGGTGTGGACAGCTTCACCGGAACCTCTATGACCTCGACTCACTCTTGCATTGATGAAGTCTTTCGCAACGTAGATGCTAGATTCTTTCGATAACTCAGTTGGGCTGGTTCGATGGGTTTTTACCTTTGTAGGTCGAAGGGTTCACTGTCCTTTATCGCCTAAATTTTGTTATCACAGTAAATAAAACAACACACTTGTCATCGAGAATATATTGTATATTTTAATACATGAAGCTTACAGTTTCAAGCCTCCTGTATCTCCAGAATATTTTCACTGGTTGTTAGCTTTAAATTTAATTTATTTTATTTGATTATATTTATGTGCATTTTATCACGTGGTGTTGGAAAGAGGTGCTCTTAGCGGCGAGAATTGTGTGCTTCGGCCGGCGTTGTGCATTGCTTGACGGTCAAAATGGAAAAAAAAGCGGTGCTCTGGACGCGGTTAGATGATCTTCTGTCGGCTGATGAAATGCGAAAGAGAGCGAGAGACCGGAAGCCCGGAAAACGTGGCTTCGTTTCTCGCGCTAAAATCAGCGTTTTTTTTTGGTAAAAAAATCGTAAGCGTCTTTTCTTTGCGTATGATCTTATAGCTGAGTACTAACATTGCACACAACCCTTTTTTTCTAGCTGATTGCTAATTTTGCACTCGACCCTTTCGGAATATTCTGGAGGGATAATGAATGCACGTGTTTAAGATGATTTTTTTGTCGGCGTCAGGGCCGTACTGAGTAGTTTTAAAATTCAAGGAATTTCTCAGAGAGGAGTTGGAAGTACTAATTTCCAACATTGTTGGTTTTTTGTTAAAATGATGTCACTATCTTTACTTGTAATCTTTTCATATTTCCTGCTAAAATTCCAAAAAAATAATGAACAGTCAAAACTAACCAAGTGTTTTTAAGGAACTTAACGTATCTCTTGTATTATTCTTTCCTTTTTTTTATAAAATATTCAGTTAATTAAAAAGAATCCTTTATTCTCGAATAGAAAAATAAATAGAGAAAAATCCGGATTAAAAACACAATTCACTTTTCCGCAAAAATCTCGACTGTATTTTTCGCTCGAAAACAATAGGAATGTCTAATAGGGCGAAAATTAGGGCAGGAGAGGTGAAAGTAACCCCTGAGAAATGAATTTTCACGAAGTGTATTCTTCGGAACAGCCAGTAATGAATCTTTATCGCCTAAGAAACGTAACTATTTCCGTTTTCTGGGCACCGAAATTGCTTTCGTGGAAGATTTGTGCACACAGCTGAAAACAAAGCTATGTGTAATTTACGGAAATTGGTGTTCCGTGGCGCCCCGGCAATGTGGGGCCGCTTTCGCTGCCCTCTCTCGGCCCCTCCACCTACTATGATATGCCTTATTAGAGAGCTTTGGTTCACTAAATTATTAAGAGCACCGACGCTCTCATCGCAAGGGCGGTGCTTCGTCAACATTCAGCGGGAGATCATTACGTTTCACTAATTTTTCTATCGAATCGACTAATAATGTATTTAAAAACCACTACAGCCACAAATATTTGTCCCAGTTTTCCACCATGCATCATTCGGAGAGACAGACGGAATGCGGACGATACGAATAATGTCAGGAGCCTACACAATAAATGGCGCTATGAATAACTCACAAAATACAAATAGATTGTTTTAGGTGTACACAATTGTTAAAAAAATTTCCTATGCTTTTGATAATTCAAGGTGTTTAAGAACGTTCAGTTTCTTCTTCTTCTTTAATTAGATCTGCCGATCAGTTAATTGGGTCGCATTAGGATCTCTTGGGATGTCGATTTCCTGCTGTCATTCCATCTCTTAGGTGGTCTTCCTGCGGGTCTATCTTCCGCTGGTGTGTTCTGGAATGCTATCCGCGGTAGTCGATCTTCTGCCATTCGGGTTACATGAGCGTGCGAAAAAGACAAAAATTCATGATTATCTCTAAAAATAGACGCATAAAAGGCCAGCTACTGATACATATCAGACCCATCCAAAGAGTTATTGTCTATTTGGGAACAAATATTAACGAAAAAAGGGGACCACTCGGTTGAGATAAGATGCCGAATTGAAAAGCCTCGAGCCATATTCCTTAAAATGGCAAAATTGTTTAAAAGTAGAGAATACTGAGGTGCTCAGGTGTTCTCAATTCTTCTATACGGCGTCATAGACGTTATAGACGTCATAGACGTTATCTGAAACATCTTGCAAACAATTAAAAGCCTTTGAACTCTGGCTCTACCGTCGTGTTCTGAGAATTTCATGGGTGGATCATATAATCAACGAAGAGGTGCTACGTAAAATAGAGAAAGAAAAAGAAATCTTTTATCAGGTAAAGAAACGTAAACTTGAATGCCTAGGCCACATCATAAGAAATCCTGAAAGATACCGACTTTTACAGCTTATACTGCAATGCAAAATACAAAATAGAAGAAGTGTAGGAAGGAGAAGAATCTCATGGCTGAAGAATCTCCGAGTGTGGTTTAACACATCAACTGTGGACTTATTCCATGCATCAGTAAATAAAGTTCGTACAGCTATTATGCTCGCCAACATCCGAAACGGATAGGCATCAACAGAAAAAGAAGAGCGTTCCATTGCCGCCCCAATCTCACCACATACTGCACCTGACATTCATCTCTTATAACCTCGTCCTGACTCGGTCTCTTCTTGTCTTTCCGAGTATGCTTCTTAGGGTTTTCATTTCTGTTACACGCAGCATGCTTTTTGTCTTAGTTAACTCTTCTCGAGCTTCAATATCATAAGTCATGATTGGCCTAACGCAAGTCTTATAAATCTTGACCTTGCTGTCAATACGCATATATGTATTTGCCCATACCACCTGTCGTAAGCATCCTGCTATTGCGGTTGCCTTGTTCTGACTCCTCAGATCATTTATTGGATTGTGGTGGTCCGATATATCCATGCCCACGTACTTAAACTTGGATACTTGCTCGGTAGGTTGATCTTGGACTATGAGCTTACATCTTATGGGTTCTCTGGTTAGGGTCATGCACTTTGATTTTCCTACTGATATGTTCATGTTTAGTTGTGATGCTGTTAGATGTGATTTATGGAGCTGTCTTTGCAGGTCACCCTCTGTTTCTGCGATGAAAACTGTGGCATCTTCCTGTCTGATTCCTCCTGGTGTTCTTATGTTTTTCGTGTAGCTGTCTCTTGCTTTAATCTTTGTGTAGTTGCCGGTATATAGATTGGGTATAACTTTGACGATGTTGTCAAGTGTTTCTCTCTTATTTAGTAAGTCGATAACGTCAGTCAGACGTACTTTGTCCAATGCCTTGGTAAAGGCATTAATAAAGCATCTGTAGTGGATCTGTTATGACTGAAACCCTGCTGTTCTTCTCTATTTTGTATTTGTGCCTCGAGCTTACATTTCAAGATGTATGTGACGAGCTTCATGCCTGAATTTAAGGAAGTAATGCCTCTATAGTTCTCTTGTAGAGTTTTCTGGCCCTTTTTAAAGATGGGGATTGTAACGCTTTCATGCCAGTCGCTGGGTATTTCTGATGCATCAAGAATCTTTACATATAATTTTATCATCTTTGTTACGAGTTCGGGGCCGGCGTATTTTATAAGTTCGTTGCTAATGTTGTCTGCTCCTGATGTCTTTCTGTTCTTTAGGTTTTTGATTTAGTTTGAGTTTGGGAATTAAGGGCGACAGGTTGAAATGAATAAGCAGTAGAGTGATAATACGAGTTTTATAAAATTGTTAGTTACATTAAATGTAATATGCAGTAGTTCAAAGCATCTTTACGTTTAGCAAATGTGAACTTGGTCTTAGAATCGAATTTTCTACATACCAAGTATATATTTTCTCTCTCTTAAAAATAAGCTAATAACAATAAATTATAATCGTTTGGATGTCGGAATAAACGACGCTGGTTGTCTTATTGGCTTCTTTACACACTGTGATGTATTGCAAAGATTTCCGTTTAAAACTACCATCGCAAATTCACCCAAACTCAGTTAGATTCTTTTCCATTACTTGATTCGATTTATAGTTTATTCAGTTTTCAATTCATTCGTACAGATTGCGATTTTGGCACTGATAGAAACTCCCCCTGTGCACGCATCTCTGCACCACTGTAATATGTTAATCTTGAATAAAATACCAATAGGTGAGGTTGTAACCGTTCTTTCAAGACACCGTACATACATATAGTCACGCCTTTTTCCCGTAGGGGTAGGCAGAGATCACTTCCTTCCACTTGCTACAGTTGTTCGTCGGTTGTTGGTACTCTTGACCTGGCCTTTCTTCAAAACAATGTCGATCTAATCGAGATATATTCGCCGAGGTCAACCTCTATCGACTTGTTTATTCACACTCACCTTATAAATTTGTTTCGTCAATCTTTCTTCGTCCATCATTTCTACGTGACCAAACCATCTAAACATTCCTTTATCTATATTTGTAACCACATCTTCTTTTATACCACGGCGTTCTCTTATTAACACACCTTTATGCACAGAGAGATGAGCCTTTTTTGACACTTTCTGTCTGCTCATAAAGCTATGCAGTGCCTCATTCATTTGTTTTCCTGCCAAACACCCTTCGCTCAATGTAACTGCAATACTTTCTATCTTTCGTAAACTTTGAACCCAAGTACACAAATTCATTAACTTTTTCCACTTTTTCTCCCTTAATCAGAACTTCACAGTTTGTCATATTTTCTTCTCTTTTAAAAACCATTACTTTCGTTTTGCTTACATTTATTTTCATCCCTTTGATTTTTAGGGCATTATGCATAACACTAACCATCGCTTGCAACTTCTCTTCAGATGACGCGTAAAGAAGGCATTTGACTATCAATCATTTTCAAGCCATACGCACTCTCTTTCAAATCTTTTAAACAATCGTCTATGTTTAAGTTAAACAGCCATGGCGAAGCCACACATCCCTGTCTCACACCCTTTTCGAAGTTAAACCAGTCCGTGCAAGCTCAGTTTATCCTGACACAAGCAGTGGAATCCTCGTAAAGTGATTTCAGTGCTCGTATTAAACTACGGTTACTACATAAACTACATATAAGACACCAGAAGGTAAATATTTAATGGAGAGACCTTCATTTCAATAAAATAAAAGACTAGGCTGCGTTAGTCGTAACATTTTATTTCTAGAATACTTTTAGCTGCAAAATTTTATTTTACATTTTTGCTTTTATGACGTCAAAACTTTTTTCCTTGCATACGAGTACGGGGTCTCAAAAACCAGTTATTTTAAAACAGTTTAATTTTTATTGTAAGTATAAAAACCATTATATTCATGTGTTTAAATAATTTTTATACCATCACGGCTAATTTAAACAATTGCATTGTTTAAAGCAATATTTTAACTCTTTATTTTGTGGATTAAATATAAAAGAGTTAGCCCTTTTTATTAACTGCAGGACCGCCGTTGTCTTTAAGCGCTACGACACAGTTGACGCCGACAATGTCGGGGGTGGAAATTACAGAAATTCATTTGCCTTGTTATTACTTCATTTTGTTTGTGTTCATTTTTTTTTTCTGGATTAGATTATTTAAAGATTGTCGAGGACATTTTTATGCTGCCCGATTTGAACTGACTATGAAATATTTTATTTAACACATACATACAGGGTGTGGCGCGAAAAGTTTTGATTAAAAGTAATTGCGGATACAGTTATGTTAAAAATCTGAAATTACGAAGCTGTAGGTTTTGGATGACGCTGAGTTCGAATATAATGTTGCTCTGAACGTGTCCGGTTATACCGGAAGTAAACGTCGACTTTGTTATTTTAAATGGAAACTAATATTTTTTATTTTATTTTCGAATTCTCCATGACATTTACCCTTAACTGCATATGTCCAACTCATTGATATTTCATACAGGGTGTTTGAAACTTAGCCGCCAACATGCACAATTTATAAGTTTGCCACGTCTTTTTCGTTCTCTAAAGAGTACTCTGCCAGTGGTCTCTCTACTGGCAAATTATACCCGAGCTCAGCCGTAGAGGGTAGAAGAAAAAAAAATATAAAAGTGAGCCGCGCCACCGACTTAGACGGTTCAAGCCAAAAACCCCTAGGTCTTATAGGCACTAGCAGAGCCACACGATAAACAACTAAGATTATGGTGAACCAAATAAATAAAATTATAGCAAAAATATATTGGATACTTTACTCAAACAATAAATTAAAATACACAGCTCAATAACAAAATTATAACACATATAATCAAAATTAACAGCCAACAATAAATCGAAACTTCAAAATTTACAACTTTATGAGACAACATTAAATCAAAAATCCAAAGTTTACGATTCCATAAAATAATTAAAACAAAGGTAAGAATGACAAACCTTATCAGGTTTCCAAAAAAAAAACGTATACAAGTCAACTTTTTAACAATACTTCATCAACGTTCACGTACGGCTGCTAATTTAATCACGTTTTTTTTCTTTTTCCATTTACATAAAGATTTACACTGTTAAAACAATCAAGCTTATTTAAAAAAATATTTCTTTTTACGATGGCTGTCCTTCAAAATAGCAATATTGTAGGATATTTACAAATAAGTATGAAGAAAACGTTTTTACTTGGACACAAAGAACTATTGAGAATATTACTTTAATCAAAGTTCAACCTTGGCATATTATCCAATGCAATAAATAATTTTCAACAGTGTACCATATTAATAAATTAAAACAAAACTTAATCGCGGTGTCAAAAACAAATCACGTCGTTTAAATATTCTAAAATAAATCACTTGTAACCTGTGGGTATACGAATTCACTAATCCTGTGGCCTACTCCTGTGGCCGGATTGATTATGGAATTGTACCTGCTACTTAACAATGGCTTCCCTCCATCAGATCCCGCATGCGGATATTTTAACTCAACACCAAAATCCAAAATATCAACAACAAAGGTAAGATAGAATGGTCAAGTTAAAAATTAAATGGTTTTTCTTCAAAATCCAATTAAGATGGCCCAAATACAGCCAGATATGAAAGAAAAAACCGTAGAGGTTCTGCTCACGTGTTAATATCAAATCGTTCCGAAAACTCTCACCCGACTTCGACGACTCACACCAAGCGACTCCTCCAACTACTCACTCCCAGGCCGGTTATCATAAATGACACGGGACACGCGTCAGCCAACAATCTTCGCAAATCTATGTTCCAAACTCATAATCGCGCTCGTCCGTGTTGATAGCCAGCCCATCCACACAGAAATGCAAACCAAACAATAATATAGCTGACAACACACGACAATCGAGGCCAAAAATCAAAGCAAAAATCTAATAACAAAAACCCCCACTCCATCTCCATCGATTACAAAAATGTCACAGCCATTAATAATTAAATCCTAACACTACAAGGTATGCAACACTATTTACAACGAGTTATAAATTAAAATTACAACAAAATACGGTAAGCGAAACTATTTACGAGCACCTGAGAAATACAAAACTATCAGAGATCCAATTAATAATGGAACCGTAGAAGGGAAAAAAAATAGGCACGTGACAAGTTGCTTACTTTAAATAGAACACTCTGTATTTCATTACATTTTCCGCTGTATTTTTTAAGCCAATTTGTTTGGTATCGATATTCCCTATACCTAAATTCAACCACTTTTGACATATTTCATTATCTTAGTTAAAACATAATAAAGTATAATACTAAAAAATAATACTACTTAATTCTTTCAACTTTAGTAAAGGGTGGGCCTTGGCTGCACAGTATATATATATATATATATATATATATATATATATCGCGTTAAAACGTGCGTTGGCGTCTTGCGATTCCTAATCTCCATTCCTCTCTATTCGTCCACATGTCCTCTCTCAGATCTCTCTCTTCCATCTCTTTTTGTATGCCTTCTCTCCAGCTCTTTCGTGGTCTTCCTCTTCTTCTTCTTCCTCTGGGGTTCCACTGTAATATTTTCTTTGGGATTCTGTCTGGTGGCATTTTTTGAACATGCCCGTACCATATCAACTGTTTAGTTTTTATTTCGTCTGTGATGTCGTGCTGTACTCCCATTATTTGTTTTATCCTCTCATTTGTAACTCTTTCTAGTCTTGATTTCCCCGCTGCTCGTCTCCAGTAATCCATTTCTGTGGCTCTAATTTTTCTTTCGATCTTTTCTTTCAAAGGCCATACTTCGCAACCGTACATTATTATGCTCTTCACTATCGTGTCGTAAATTCTTTTTTTGTTGTTGTTGCTTATTGTTCTATCCCACAGTACTCCGTTTAACATTGATATTGCTCTTCTTCCTTTCATATTTCTGTCCAATATTGCTTCTTCGAGTGTCCCATCCTTTGATATTCTCATTCCTAAGTAATTGTAAGCTGACGTGTGTTTGATTTTTTGTCCATTTGATAATTGTAAGTCCTGTTGCACTCCCCCAATACACATATATTCCGTTTTTTCTACATTAACCTCTATTCCCCAAATTTTATATTCTTCTATAAGTTTTCGTGTCATATACTCTGTGTCGTCTATGTCTTGGCCGACTATAATTTGATCGTCTGCGAATGAGAGTGTGTATAATGTTGTGTCCTTATCTAAAGGTATGCCCATGTTTTGGCATTTCCGTTTCCAATTCGCTAGTGCCCGTTCCAAATATATTTTAAATAATGTTGGTGACAAGCAACACCCTTGTTTCAGCCCTTTTGTGATATTAAACCCTGTTGTTAGGTTTTGTCCAACTTTAATTCTTGATTTGGTTTTATTGTATAATGACTTTACTCCTTTTATCAGTTCAATATTATAGTTGGAAGTTTCCAGAGTTTCCCAAAGCTTAATTAAGGGTACGCTGTCGTATGCTTTCTTTAGGTCAACGTACAGTATATGGATCTCTTGATTGAATGCTAGTTTTTTTTCTATAATTTGTGTTAGTGAGAACAGATGGTCAATCGTTGATCTTCCCGCTCTAAATCCGGCTTGCTCTTCTGCTTCCATTTCCGTGTATTCCCTTTCGATTCTGTTTTTTAAGATCTTGCCATATATTCTACTGATTGTGTTTGTTACGGCAATTCCTCGATAATTGTCGCATTTGCTTTTGTCCCCCTTTTTGTGTATTGTTGACATATGTGATATTTTCCATTCTTCTGGGACTTCGGACTGATTAATACACCTTTGAAATAGATCTTGCAGCATTTTATATAATTTATCTGTTCCGTATTTAAATAATTCTCCTACAATATTTCCTGGACCCGGGGCTTTGTTATTTTTTAAGGATTTACATACTTCCTTCACTTCTTTTGTATTAATTCTAATAGGGGATCCTTGCGTATTAATTCTATCATTCATATATTCTGTGTTCTTAAATTCTTCTCTGTCTTCAGTTAACATTTTTTCGAAGTATTGTTGCCAATTTTGTGCTGTTATTGGTGAGATTATGTCCTTGGTATTATCTTTCCTCATGTTTTTTAGTATTCTCCAGCTTTCTGTACTTCTTCTACCTCCCAGATACGTATTTATTCTAGAACATGTTCTTTCCCATTTCTCATTCTTTTTTCTGCAAACTAATTTTCTAACTCTCGCTTGTGCTTCTTTAAATTTTATTTTGTCTTCTATAGTTTTTGAGCTTAGGTATTTTTGGTATTTCTTTCTTTTTTCGTTTATTTCTATTTCTATTTCTTGGTCCCACCAATACGGTTTTCTTTTGTCTTTTATATTTGCCTTTTGACCTAGTGCTTCTTCTGCTGCCGAATGCATACATTTTTTAATATGTTTATATTGTTCTTCTATACTGCTAAATTTTGTTGTCTCTATTTTCATGTCCAATCTGTTCTGATATAATTTTCTAATGCTTTCCTGGTCTAGATTTTCTATGTTGTATCTAATTTCCGTTAGTTCTTCTTTTACGTCTTGCTCTTTAGCGATTTCTGTTTTCTGTTTTCTATTTATTGGTGCCGTTATTTTAGTTTTCAGAAAATAATGATCGCTACCGCATGATGGTCCCCTATGTACTCTAACATCTTGGAACTTTATATGTGAGTTTTGTCTGCTTATCATAAGATCTATAATGCTTTTCTGGTTTTTTGTTGGCTGCGTCCATGTGTATTTGTGTATGTCACGATGTTTAAAGAATCCATTCAAGATGGTTAAACGATTCTGTTCGCATATATCTATTAGTCTTTGACCGTTGTCATTTAGGGTATCTTCTCCACATTTTCCCACTACCTTGTCGTTTCGTTTTTTTCCGATTCTGCTGTTAAAGTCACCGCATAAAATGATTTCTCTTGTAGTGCCAGTCTTTCCTATTTCTTCATTTAGCTGCTCGAAGAATACCTCTTTGTTGTATATTAATTCATCCTCATTTACACCATATACTCCAAGTATTGTTACTCTGTATCCTTGGATTGACAAATTCATTTTTATAATTCTCTCACTTATCGGTTCCCAAGTTGTTATGTATTTCCTAAATCTTCTGTTTATAATGATTGATACTCCTTGTTTGGCTCGATTTTCTTTGGATACTCCGCTGAAGAAGTGGTCGTATTTTCCCCAACTTTCTGATCCTCTGCCCTTTTTCTTGGTTTCTGTTAAAATTGCAATATCAATATTTAAATTTGTCATTTCATTCATCACTTCATTGATTTTCTTTGAGAGGCCTTGAACATTCCATGTACCACAATTCGTAATCCTTTTCCGTAGCTTGGTTCGTCGTAAAATTTTCTGTCCAATCCGAGGCTTTTGGTTAGGTTTTTTAGCAGATAGGTTTTTTACATATGACGGGGAGCTGGCCTGTCGCTATAACCCTCCTCCTTTATCCGGGCTTGCGACCGGCAAGGATAACTGCTGCGCTACTCAATCCACCCTGCAGTCACCCCAGGCGGGTATCGATATTCCCTATACCTAAATTCAACCACTTTTGACATATTTCATTATCTTAGTTAAAACATAATAAAGTATAATACTAAAAAATAATACTACTTAATTCTTTCAACATTAGTAAAGGGTGGGCCTTGGCTGCACAGTTAGAACGTTAATTGTTTATGTTGTTTTAGCAGTTTTCTTTACCGGTTTGTATTTCAAGGTAAATAATGGCAAATTTAAGATTTACCAATGATGATTTTTTAAATCTTATTATTATTTACGGCGAGTGTAATAGAATTGTTGAACGAACTTGCCGTGTTTTTGCAGAAAGATATCAAATTCGACCAAATGCAACCGGTGATATTGTAAGAAGGTTTCTTAAAAACCGCCGTCAGTTTGGTCAATTTAACACAAAAATTAATACAAATAAACCACTAGTTGACAGTGACATAAACGAAATTAATGTTTTGGGTTATTTTACGGCCTCTCCAAATGCCTCCATTGGAGATTGTGAGAGTGATCTTACCTTGTCGACGAAAACAATTCATCGCGTTTTAAAAAAACACAAATGAAAACCACTTTCATATCAAATGGTGCAACACTTACAATTAGGTGATCTTCGTCGAAGGGTAAAATTCTGTGAATGGTTTTTAATGAAGGCCAATGAGGATAAAAACTTCATAAAAAAATTATATGGCGTGATGAAGCAAAGTAAACAACTTATAAATGATTTAAATTGTGCATGTTGGTTAAGTTTAAAACACCCTGTATGAAATATTAATGTTGGGCATATGAAATTAACGGGCAAGCGCTTGTTGTTTATTGGTTACAATTTCACGTCACTAGCTTCGTTATTAATGGAAGTATCGTTATTCAATTTGGACTAGGAGTTTTTTAAAATTTTGAATAAAATCGAAATATCTCGAAAATTACTTACTTACTTTTATTTAAAACTTTTTGCGCCACACCCTGTATAGTCACGCTTTTTTACCGTAGGGGTAGGCAGAGACCACCTATTATGGTTCTTACATACATCTTCTGCTTCTTCTACTTTTATCAGTGCTCTCATACATGCTAGTCGGTTGTTGGAACTCTTGACGCCTTTTTTCAAAACAATGTCGATCTGATCGAGATATGTTCGCCGAGGTAATATGAAAATACAAAAATGCATCGCTAATGTCATTCTCACAGTCAATTTCACTCTAGTCGTCGCACTAGCCTCATAAGACCGCCTTCTAATATACAATGGTTTATTAAGCATCGGATACTTGGCAACAGTATGAATCATTATGTGTCTTTCTGCTTTGCAAAATGATACTCTGTGCAAAATGTATCTGTTTATCTGTTTAATTTTCGTATTTCGGTGTTGTAGAAAAAGACTTTTTATCATTTTGTAGTGAAATGGCTACGATATTAATTGAAAAGTAAAATGTTGATTTCCCTTTAAGCTAATGTTTTCTTTATTTACCCAATAAAATATCTTTACTCACATATCCATTTTTTATGAAAGCAAGCATCGGAAGAGAAAAACAAAATGCGAAGAAAAACTTTTTTAAATAAAGATTTAATCAGATTTTATTATTTCTTGCTAAACAATACCGACGACCCAGAATTTTGTAGGACAGTCTTTCAGATTTATCTTTTTATTTTGTTTTCGACAACACTTATTTATAAGATTAGTTTGTTGTCAATATTTGATGAAACCTGAAAAATAAGGAGGGATCGGAGAAAATATTGAAGTTTCCTTGTAATTCAATATTTATACGTAAACACATATCGTCGCTAAGACTGCGAAACCGCGTAACAGCACTCAGCAAAAACGCGTATTTAAAATAGTCGCAAAATTGAGATTTGGCGCCAGTGGGTTCAGAGTGCGCGTTCACGCGATTAAAATTAGCCAAAAGAGAACGTCCATTTAGCCGTTAAAACAATTCCGCGTATCAGTAGTTGGCGTTACGGTTGACGAGTGTTTGGCAGCAAAGCCGCGTATTTACCGAATTCTAGAAAAAGTCTTGACACGAGTGGCACATGTTTCTGATTTATTGTTATTTATTTTTTAATATTTCTTAAAATCTAATAAAGATATTGGCAAATTTAAGTCACATTCGTATAAAATAAAGGTTATAGAAATCACGAATTCGTTTAGTAAAAACAATGTCTAATAACAGCTAAGATAATCAGTTTTTACCATGAGTAACACTTAATGCCAGGTAAAGGTGGACGAAGAAACTGGCGAACCTTTTAGGGTATCCCAGGGACTGAAGCATGGACTTGGACTGGCCCCAACTCTCTTTAATTTGGCATTGGAAAGCGTAATAAGGAAGGCCAGCGTAAACGTAACCTCAACGATAATAACTAGATCAAATCAAATTATCGGCTATGCAGATGATCTGAATATAATGGCAAGGTCAATACTTTCCGTAAAAAAAATACACCAAAGGAAATAGGTCCAAACCAAGCTACCAAGCTACTACTGCAAAGCAGACAACAACGCAATCGATTAGGCCAAAACATCACATTTCATAATTACAATTTTAAAGTAGTGAAAGACTTTACCTACCTCGGCTCAAACATATCACATGACAACGACGAAACCAAAGAAATTCAAAAAAGGACCAACGCAGCAAATAGAGCATACCACTCAATACTACCCATTTTAAAATCGAGAGATGTACACGAGAAGAGCAAAATTAGAGTCTATAAAACAATGATCCGCATAGTTTTGACATACGGAGCAAAAACGTGGACACTATCAGCCAAAAACGCGGAGCTTTTAGACCAATTCGAACAAAAAATCCTAAGAAGGATTCTAGGTCCAGTAAATGAAAGGGATTTCTGGAGGGCACGCATAAATCATGAAATATACCAGTTGTATGAGGAACCCAGAGTTTCAATGCATATAAAACTGATGCGACTGAGATGGGCAGGATGGCCCAAAGAATGCAAAACGACAGGGTTCCAAAAAAGGTGCTCACAAAAAAACCTGAAGGAAAGAGGCTGATAGGAAAGCCGAAGCTGCGCTGGGAAGATTGGGTACAGAAGAATGCTGAAGAAATACTGGGTAAAAGAAATTGGAGACATGCAGCGAAGTATCGGGACGAATAGGGAAGAAGGATTGAAGAGGCCAAGGTTCGATATGGGCTGTAGCGCTATCGTAGTAGTAGTAGTAATCAGTTTTTCTTCATCCGGAAAATATTCGAAAATATAGATACACGGTATAGCAGACTGCTGTTACACGGTTTTGCAGTCTCACCGACGATATAATACATACAATATTTTGTTTGGTGAACACTGTACTTCAAAAGTATGGTAACCTTTAAAATTAAATAAAGAAATTTTGTATTACCCAAGCATATCATTTTTTTAAATAATGCCTAAATTTCGTCATCATTCGTGCTTCAACAAGTAAATACTCAAGTTAAATTAAATGAAATTGTGAACTGTCAAATGTCATGAATTTTGAGAACTTTTATAAGATACTTACGGATCAGGAACAAAAAGTAGTACAATTAGTGAACACATTTTAAGGTTTGAGAAAATATGGTTTCAAAAAACAATAGAAGGCTTAAAATCTAACGAGTTCAAGCAATAATCGTTATAGAAAAGTTCTTTAAACATTTTAAGGTCTTTAAACAGATCCAATATCAAATAATTAATTCTTTGCGTTTGTATTGAGTATTGGGATTTTTGTTACAACTGAAGTTATATATATATATATATATATATATATATATATATATAATCCAGGATATCTACAGCTGTCGCTGCCTTCCTGCTTTCAGCCCTTGTCTCCAGTTGTCCTTGTCCTGCCAGTCTCCGTCCTGCAGGTTTCTTAATTCCATCGCCTCATCCACTTCGTCTCTCCATGATCGCCTTGGTCGACCTCTCTTTCGTCTGCCTAATGGACTCCACTCAGTTACCCGGTGTATCCAGCGATCCTCCGGAGTTCTTCTAACATGTCCGTACCACGTTAGTTTCTTTTCCTCTATGTGTTCTAGTATGTCTTTTTTTACCTCCATTCTTCTCCTGATCTCCTCATTTCTTATTCGATCTAATCTGTTCACTCCACAACTCCTTCTCCAAAAGTCCATTTCTGTGGCTACAATCTTCCCTTTGTTTTTTTTGTTGATCACCCACATTTCAGCTCCGTAAGTCATTATGCTGCGAACTATTGAATTGAATATTCTTGTTTTATTAGTCTTGGTTATGTGGCGATCCCATAATATTGGGTTTAATTGATTAATACATGCCCTAGTTTGACCTAGTCTATTTTTTATTTCTTCCTCTGTTGTTCCACTTTTTGATATTATAAACCCTAGGTACTTAAATTTGTCTGTTCCTGAGATCTGTCGGTTATCATCTATTTCTAGGTGATATATATCCTGTCTTGTGCCGTTGACATATATTGGGTCTTTTCGAGGTTGATTTCCACTCCATTTTTCCCATATTCCTCCTCTAGTTTCCGCATCATAAAACCTAAATCCTCCTCATCTTGAGCTATGATTACTTGATCATCGGCAAAGCTTAGAGTATACAGATGATCATTTCTAATTGGTATTCCCATTCCTGCACACTTTCTCTTCCATGGTCTTAGTGTCTGTTGTAGAAATATTTTGAATAGTGTGGGTGATGTTGAGCATCCTTGGAGGAGACCCTTAGTTGTTTTGAAGGCATTTGATAGTTTATTTCCCTCTTTAATCCATACGGTATTTTTTTTGTACATATTTTGGACTGTTCTGATAATTCTCTGCGTTATACCCATTTCTAACATGGCTTCCCAGATTTTAGACCGAGGGACAGAATCATAGGCCTTTCGGATATCCACAAATGCAAAATGTACCTCTCTGTTCTTGGCCATTTTTGTCTCTATGAGTTGTTGAATTGTATATATATGGTCCATACATGATCTTCCAGCCGTAAATCCTGCATGATCTTCATCAACTTTTCCTTGTATCTGTTCTTCTAATTTTTGTTTGACGACTTTTCCAAATAGTCGGCCCATCGAAGCTATCACGCTGATTCCCCTGTAGTTTTCGCACTTTTTTTTCTCTCCTTTCTTATGGATAGACGTTATGTAGGCTTCCGTCCATTCATCTGGTAGTTCTTCTCCATTTAGTGCTCTGAGGAACATTGCGTGTATCATTCGCCCCAACTTCTCAGTTCCGTATTTAATTAATTCCGGTGGTATTCCTCCTGGACCGCTAGATTTCCTGTTCTTCATAGATTTTATAGCACGTTTGACTTCCGGTAATGTTAGAGTAACTGAAGTTATGTTTGTTAAATATCAAATAGTGTCCAAATGCTGATTTGAACTTCTGCCAATGTAGAAATAACACTTTATTAAAATAAGAGGGTTGGATAACTGTTCTCTAAAAAAATTATTTCAACGTTGTTACTATGACAATAAAAAGGGTACTGAGCAATTTAAATTGTGTGATGATAAGTAATTAGCGTCCCATATGGAGTTGGGGTCGGTGTTTTTAGCAGGAAACCAAATACTGACTAAAATATTTTGGTAGGTAAATAACAGAGATACTTTGCTGTGGGTTTCTGAGCACCAGGTAGATTAGAGCAACGGGACACGACATCCTCGCAAAACTGGTAGCCGCATTTATACTCACAAAACCAGAACCAATCTTTGAAGTCACCAGACATGCTGCCAAAACCATAATTTTAGACTGGGTTTCATTACAAACAATAATTCTTTTTAATGAAAATTGTATTTTATTTAATTGACGCTAGGAGTGACAGAAACCAACCTTAAAATTAAAAAAAGCTAAATACCGAAATATTTTATTCGAATAATTATGTATTATTGCTTACTTGAATTTTTTATCAATGATCTGCACTTTATTGAGACTTATTATATTTGTTTATATAGTTTACGCATATAAAAGCAAACTTTATACACAACACTGTAACTTAAGTGCACATCTGGTGGTTGACAGTACCGACCTCTCGGAAAATTCGTTGACAACTATCTGACGGCCAACTCTACCACCGCGCGCTCATTCGTCAAATCAAATAGCAAGCGCTTCCGCTACTTTCTGTTACATTGTTACACACTTCCGTCCCATTTCACGAAATCACTTGCACAAATTGCGAGAAAGCGAGAGCAAAGATGTTACGCATCAAAAGCTTTAATGGTTACTAGGAAGAAACTCACAGCTTCATTCAAAAATAAAGTAGTATACAAACTAATCAATTAACCAGTATGGATTTATGGTCTTCAACTATGGGGCTGTACTGATGAGAGTAATTATGCTTACCTTCAAAGAATTTAAAGCCAAGTTTCTATTAAGAAATATATCCAAAAAAATTATTTATGGCAGGATCTATTCCAAGTGTAAAGAATACTTAAACGAATCGCAATTTGGGCTCCGCAATGGCTTCGGCACAAGAGAGGCTTTATTTGGGATAAATTTCCTGGCTCAAAGAAGTCGTGATATGTTGGTTGATGTCTATGCATGCTTCATAGACTTCTAAAAGGCATTCGACAGGGTCAAACATGATGTATTGGTAGAGACTTTAGACCATATAGAACTGGACGGAAGGGATATTAGGATCATTGAAAATTTATATTGGAACCAAACTTCAGTAATTAGAATAGATGGTGATTATACACCGGAAATAAAGATCAAAAGTGGAGTAAGGCAGGGTTGCATTTTATCGCCCTTGCTCTTTAATGTATACTCTGAAAAAATATTTAGGGAAGCACTAATTGATATACAAGCTGGCATTATTATAAATAGCGAAATCATAAACAACCTTCGCTACGCAGACGATACCGTACTGCTGGCCTCCAGTCAGGAAGATTTACAACGGATACTGGATGAAGTCATCGAAAAATGCGCTATGGCCGGACTTAGATTAAATGCAAGCAAAACCAAAGTATAAGTAATTAGCCAGCAACCTAATATCATAGCTAACATAACAGTTGGGGGTGAACTATTGAAGGAAGTAAACTAAATAAAATATTTGGGCAGCATAATAACTAACAGTGTGGATAGTCAAACTGAAGTGAAATCAAGGATTGAGCAGGCTCAAGCAGCATTTAAAAACATGAGTAGGGTCTTGTGCTGTAGAGATCTGAAGTTAACTCTAAGAATCCGACTTCTCAGATGTTATGTCTTCTCCACCCTGCTGTACGGTATGGAAGCCTGGACTATAAACAAGTACGAAGAAAGACGAGTTAAAGCCTTTGAGATGTGCGCTTACAGGAAAATATTAAAAGTTTCATGAAAGGAAAAAGTATCCAACTTGGTAATACTCCAACGTCTGAATAAATCCACCGAAATTCTTACCACCATCAAAAGAAGGAAACTGCAATATTTCGGGCATGTTATGAGAGGCGAAAAAAACCGATTACTGCAGAACATCATGCAGGGAAAAATTTATGGTAAAAGAAAGCCGGGCCGCAGAAAAGCATCTTGGTTTTAGAATCTACGTGACTGGTATAAACTCAACTCAAGCTCTCTGTCCAGACTTGCCTTTGACAAAGTAAGGATAGCTTTGTTGGTGACCAACGTTCTAGAAGGACATGGCACTTAAGAAGAAGAAGATTATATCCAACGCCCCATGGTATTTTCGCAACGAAGACCTACACAGGGAACTCCACATTGGAACAGTTAAAAAAGAAATAAGGAAGATTGCTAAGTATCACGAAGAAAGACTCCATAATAATATAAGCAGCAAAGTATTAGTACTTCCACACAATTACAGACAGTTAAAGATCCGTTCAGTAAACCTTGGCCACAACAGTGCAGTGTGCATTAATATTTATTTCTAAGGTGGATCATTGGAAACACCCAGGACAGTAAAATAGTGGATAAGCTAAAATACAAAATGTCAAATAATCGCAAGATTAGATGCATTGTTTCTTTTTCCTTCAATTATATATATTTAGATTTACTTACAACTTTTAGATATTTGTTGGAAGAAAAATAATTTTGTGCAGTGCTTCCAATAGATTTTCGTTATGTGAGCTTATAAATTGTTCCTTCTTTGAAAGTAATACGTTTTTTGTGGTAGACTGTTTAATTTTTGACCCCAAAAAAATTAGAAAAATGAATCGAACAAGGAATTTAATTGAACAAGAGGTAGTGCGGGCCTCAGTTTTATCGGATGAGGGATATTGTCATGGTTATGTTGCCACTTTGTTATGCAAAAATCTTTCTACAATAAGTCGTATGGTTAGACGCTTCAATGAAGTAGAAAATTATTCTGAAAGGCCAAATCAACGGCGAAAATGATGCAAAAAAGAACGAGATGAACGTTTTATTAGACAATACTGCCTAAAATCAAGGGATGTATTTTGGGTTGCCGAATCGATGAGTATTTTGGGTTGCTGAATCAAGGAGTTGCTATGTGCTGTTTATGCAGGGTGTTTAAAAAAAAAGGCAACCCCGTCTCTAGGATAGGTAGAAAACTAAAAAATAATTGGGGTTTATTTAGTAAAAAATTTTTGTAACGCCATCCTTATTCAAGATAAAGGGCGTTGAAGAAAAAAAGTTATACACATTTATTACTATTTTGCCGAAACTACTGAAAACATTTTAATAAAATCTTATTCGAATATGTTTTAGGTGCTGATACATCCCATGAATTTATTTGTATATCTGAATCTCATACACGGCGTTTTAATTGTAAGTGTCATAGGTTTAGATTAAAAAAAACTGGTGTGTGTACTTATGTACGTGCGTTAACAGTTATACTTCTTTGGCGTAAGTAAGAAAAAAATTTTAGTCACAAAAATGGGAAAATAACCGAAAAAATATTTAATTAAAGAATATAAATACAAGATGTTTTAAAAAAAGGTGACCCCGTCTCTAGGATAGGTATAAAACTAAAAAATAATTGGGGTTTGCTTAGTAACAACTTTTCGTAACACCATCCGTATTCAAAATAAAGGGCGTTGAAGAAAAAATATGTGTACACATTTATTACGATTTTATGTTTTAGAAGCTGATACATCCCATGAATTTGTTTTTATGTCTGACTCTCATAGAGGGCGCTAGTTACACGGTTCGTACCAAGTAGTATTGAACATAACTTTTTTAAGGTTAGATTTATTAATCAAAATTTTAACTGAACTCAAACATCATTCAATTTTAAACAAAAAAGGTAGTTTTGGTAAAACTCAATACTTTGTACCGTTTTCGGAATATTTTTATTTAAAAATTATGAAGTAATAATCAAATTTTTTTCTTTAACGCCCTTTATCTTGAATACGGATGGTGTTATGAAAATTTTTTACCGAGCAAACCCCAATTATTTTTCAGTTTTCTACCTATCCTAGAGACGGGTTACCTTTTTTTGAAACACTCTGTATATATTATTATGAGGAACGAGTTAATTTTTAAAATAAAAAAAAAGTCACGAAGATATATGTGGGTGATATAAAAAAAGTGCGAGTATAGAAAATTTTAAAACGGAGAAGGATCAGGCAACACAATACTGCTGTGTTTTGGTCAGGACCAAATTTATTCGCGATTTTGCAATCAGTTATTAAAATCAGTCGTTGTAGTTGCATATATTTTACATAAATGTATTATATATTCTATATCAATAAAAGTTTTCAACGTCCGCTGTAAATCCTTAAGTAAGATATTTTTTCACGAAACGAGCAATTTTTAACAAGTGGCGCAGTTATTAGGATACTAAATTTAGTTTCACAAAGACGTCGTTAAAGGTACAGCGTAGACCGATTAGAGTAGCATTTACAAAGGTGGCAGATTAATTGACGGAGGAGATGGATAGAGATCAACCTAAAAGGCAACGCATTCGAGTCCTTGCAGAAGAAGTTGGATATTTTAGTTAAACAGATTTCCAAGAATATACTAGAAGGCAGTACCACTGAGAAGGATACGAGAATAAGATACATCCCTTGATTCTGGACAAATACGCTTTAAGAAACGGGACTGTTCTTAGTTCTGTGATCAGAAACGAACTTGAAGCTTTTCGCAATGTTACAATTTCTTCTAAAACAGTCAAAAGACGGTTAAATAAAACTGGATTGAAGAGTAGTAGACCATCCACTGCACCTTTGTTTACTAGAGACAAAGATAAGATACCCGCAAAAATGTACTTTCCCCGTACTAAAATTAGCAATACTTTTTTTGAGCTTCAAGATCTGGAATTCAGATGTCAGTGATACCTTTGAGATCTCTGACACTTATTGGTTAATTTTTCCCAACTGAAGTTGGGTTAGGTCGGGTTCTTGCCATAGAATGGAGGGGTCGGCCGGCGCGACTCCTCTATCCGAGAGCGCGGGTTCTAGACTCGCCTGGACATTTTTTTTTCTTTTCCCCCGAACATGGACAAAAATACGATTGAATATTTGTGTTTGAAATTTTTGAATTTTTTAAATTTAAATTTTTTAAATGTAGTCTACTGGTAAATACTTGATAATTTGCTCGCTATCATTGCAAAAACTATCATTTTTAAAATATTCCTCGAATAATCTTTATATAAAAAACATATATAAGCTTGAGCAGAAACTAAAATAATCAAAACATAATTATTGTTTGAAAAATTCAAAAAGATTCAAACGTGATAAATGATTAAACATCGGTGCGCTTAGCATTTCTCGAAGAAAAGAGAAAAAAAGATTGAAAAAATCATGGCCTGCAAGTTGCGCCGATAGGAATACTCTATTACCAGCCGACGCCCGAGTCCCCTACTCGCCTTTCTACTGCTAAGCCTGCCACGGTCGGCGGTGCTCTTTTGGAGCCTGCGCGTACGCGCAACCGTAGCCCCCCCCCATTAGAGAGAGATAGAGCGAAACAACACTCGGGGCAACTATCTCTCTCTCATCTGGAGCTAACTTTCCGCACTGGGACCTGCGGCTTATCTTTTATATGTCTATGGTTCTTGCTGCAAAATTTAACAGCGGTTTTTGATAGATATAGGTTAAAGTTGTCATTTTGTTTATGAGTGGGGCGATTGGGCGTTGGCTATTGGCTTATTCTCTAGAATTTAATTGATCCTTGATTGCCAACACTGGGAAATGTGAAAGCGAAATACGGCGTCGCCTGACTATGGCAAGATCAGCGACTACCAAGCTAAATAAAATATGGAAAGACAAATCTATCACCAAAACAACGAAACTCCGTCTAGTTGATGCTCTTATCTTCCTCATTGCAACGTACGCAGCGGAAACATGGACTTTAAACAAAGCAGATAAAAACAGAATTGAGGCTTTTGAAATATGGGTTTATAGACGACTTTCAAGAGTATCGTGGACAGAACACCGAACCAACTTATCCATATTACAGGAAATTGGTCCACGTTCAAGGCTGCTAACCAGAATAAACCGCATGTATCTGCAGTACCTTGGGCATATAGCTAGAAGATCAGGAACAATGGAGCGACTAATCATAGAAGGGAAAGTAGAAGGCAAACGCTTAAGAGGCAGATCTCCAACTAGATGGGTAGACCAAACAAAACCCTTAATAAACATGAGACTGCATGATGCCGAAAGGATTGCACAGTATAGGCAAGCATGGAATCAACTGCTGAATCAAATATAAATGGTGTCACTACATTAGGTATTCATCATTCGAATAAACGACGATCCAGTCACCAGTGAGACTTGCATTTTGAATGGTCTCTCTCCGCTGTAGAGTAAAATCGATTTCAATAACACCTTACATGCCGAGATAATCGAGACGAAAAATAATTCCGAACGCACATACGAACATATGAACATACGAACATACGTGTATACACACACAGACGTCCACTTAAAAACTATTGTATTCCACTCTGGGGACCTTGAAATGTGAAGATATATCAAAATTCGGGATTCGCAAAATCGGACCCGTTACTATAACTTCCACTCGGAAGTTACATAATGTATAATTGTATATCTGTCGTGAATATAGCTGAAAAAATCATAAGTTATTTTTATTCCGACGGTCAAAAATTAGGTTTGTAGTTCCGAATGAAAAGTCGCGAGAAATCAATTATTCTTTAACTTAACATAAAAAAAGAGTAACTTTTAATTTACGTTTAGTGATAGTCGTTTAGTGATAGCCGTACATAGATGAGTTTTTATAGACCACGACGGGCTTTATCTACAAATTGGCTTTAAAACTTAATCTATCGCAACGAATTCGATCATTTACGGCCGTAATACTATTTATTGACTCCCAAAGCTCCTTCACGCCTTTTTCGAAAAATGTAGGTCAGTTGTATCATCGCAGCCTGTAAGTATGTTTTATCTATGAAGTTCCTTCCTTCCATCAAATGCTTCATTATTTTTAAAAACATAAGTTTTGTTGATGGTAAATATTTATACGACATATGCGTAATTTAAATATAATAAAAAACAATAGTCCTTGTTGTTTCAAACCTTTTTTTTATCATCCTTCATCCAGGAAAGTTTGACAAATAACTTTTTTTTATTAACTCATTTTTAGCAAATATTTTCCTAGACTTTGCTCTAAGGAGATGCCCATGGTCTTTTTTATAGCTGTACTGACAAGAGGTAAATACTCCACAGCTCCAGGCATCCTCTAACCGTTCCGAAGAATACTATTCGTCTGATTAACATCAACACAATCCACCATTATTGGCTTATCCTAGAGTAGTTCTAGAGAAATTAAATGATCGATGTAACGAATACGGTATAAATATAAATCTTAAGAAAACCAAGTTAATGGTAGTTACAAAGTTCCCCCAAAATCACAACCATGTAAAAGTGTCAGTAGCAGACATCTTAATAGAGAATGTGCAGTCATACAAATACCTGGGAGCCTGGATAGAACTATTAGGTGACCATACAAGAGAAATAAGAACGAGAATTGAGATAGCCAGGTCAACATTTACGAAAATAAAAAAGTTGTTCACCAGTCGAGATATCAAGATTGGACTCGGGATGAGGATGCTGCGTTGTTACGTGTTTTCCGCGCGTTTGTATGAAGTGAAGGCATGGACTCTCAAGAAGAATCACACAGACAAACTACAAGCCTTCGGGATGTGGTGCTACCGTAGAATGTAGCGTATTTCCTGGACAGAAAATATCTCTAATATGGTCCTAAATCGGATGAATAAGGAATGTGAAGTCATTATTACCATAAAAAAGAGAAAGCTTCAATATCTAGGTCATAAACTGAGAGGACCCAAATACGCACTTCTCCAGCTGATAGTTCAGGGAAAGATTGGTGAAAGGAGGAATATTGGAAGACGCCGTGTGTCTTGGCTTAAAAACCTAAGTGACTGGTTTAATTGTAGCAATGTTGAACTCTTCCAAATTGCAGTCAATAAGGTCCGACTATCTGTGATGATAGCAAACCTCCGTTAGGAGATGCACTATAAGAAGAAGAAGAGTAGAGGTGTATATATTTTTTATTTTTAGTGGTACTGAAGCACCTAACCGGTGAATTAATACGATTCAAGTGCTCGAAAATGTTTTTAAAGCTGAAATATACGGAGTAAGATAACGTAAAATGGGAAAAGCTCTGGTCTATTATGTTGTCAATGGGTGTCCCAGACCATCTAGTGCATCTCATACAACAATTATATTATATCAATTTTGCACGGGTTCGGGTTGATAAATGCTTGTCTGATGAAGGTGCCACATGCAAGGGTGTGAGACAGGGCTGTGTTCTCTCGCCGCTTCTTTTTAATATCTATAGTGGATTTATTATGAGACAGGTTCTAGAGGACTGGCAGTGTGGAGTAAAAATTGGTGGCGCAATATTGTCTAACTTAAGGTTTGCCGATGATACAACCTTGATAGCTGCATCCCAGAGAGAAATTCTGGAACTACTTATGAGACCTGAAGAACATAAATTATAATAAAACCAAAATTAGGATCATTGATAGAGAACTTAACAACTACCCTGAAACTCGGACTATTGGACACTGTGAAGTTGTCAACAGTTTCGTCTATCTTGGAGCCCTAATAGAAAATACCGGGGGATGTAATGGCGAAATAAGACGGCGTTTTCAGCTTGCTAGGTCAGCAATGACACAGTTAAATAAAGTATGGAGGGATCGGAATATCACAAAACAAACTAAAATCAATCTAGTGAGTACCTTGGTCTTTTTGGTCTTTTTATATGCTTCAAAATCTTGGACTGTCAAAGAAGTAGATCGTCGTCGGATTGATGCTTTTGAGATGTGGGCGTTGCGACGAATGTCCTGACCGCACATAGAACAAATGCTTCGGTTTTACAAGAAATACGTCCGTCAAAACGTTTGTCCAGTATCGTATACTCTCGAATTCTTACATTTTTCGGACACATCAGCCGGAGTGAGTATATGGAAAGGCTTATTGTACAGCGAAAATCTTTTTTTTTTTTATGAAAATAGTCGCAAAAAGGGTAGACCTATCGTGTGGGCCGCGGACGGCCCGCACTGCGACTATTAGAAGGGGAAGGATTTATAGAAAGGAAATGATCGTGGACACGCTTTTTAAAAAGTTGCAGGTCATAGTTCTCTGGAAAAACTGATTTTGGAAGCTTATTCCATTTCGTAGCAGCCCTGTAAAAGAAGGATTCTTGATGAAGATTGGTCCTTGTAGTGTCAATCTTGAGAGTAAATGGGTGAGACTGATCAGCGTGCCGAGTTCTTCGGCCGAATGTGGCCAATGGTGGTACAAGAGTTCTTATTTCTCTGGAGCATCTGCCATGGAAATATCTGTAGAGCAATGACTGGTCTGCAATTCTTCTTCTATGTTCTAGAGGGTGAAGGGTATCTGTGAGAGTTGAACTGTTTATCAAGCGATTGGCTCGTTTCTGAATGGAATCTAGAAGACGAAGATAATGCCTTGGTGCTGAACCCCAAATGTGCGAGCAATACTCCAGTAGAGGTCGGATTTGAGCCTTGTACGTCGTTAACAGTTGATCAAGAGTAAAAAACTTTCTGGCTTTCCACAGAAAACCTAGCCTCTGGCTTGCCGACTTTGCGATGTTAGCAACATGGTCATGCCAAGACATATTATTGGACACCGTGACTCCCAAAATCGAGATGGAGGGACTTGGTTCAAGGGTATTTCCGGACATTGTGATGGGATGATTTGAGGAATTCACTTTCTTGAAAAAACGTGGCACTTTGTGTTTTTTGGGCGTTGAACTGAACAAGATTGTTGGTTCCCCACTCGACGATTGCTTTAAGTTCTCTATTGATGGAATCAATCTGAAGGAAACAGAAGGCGTGGCCGATCACCAAATCGATGGGTGGATGTTACCAAAAAATTTATTATCTCCCACAAGCGGCTCACATGTCATTTAATCGAGATAAATGGCGAGATGCAACCCAAAACATTGAACCTCGTTAATATTGGTCACAACACATCTGCAAAGATGTTATGATTAGAAAAAAGAGTAAGTATTGAGTATGGAACGCCTTAATTATTACGGCAACGACTCGCACGATTTTTACCAATTTTGGATTGTGTGGGTTCTTCCGTTTTTCTGTAAAAATAATGAACTTTGTTATCCCAAATGGATCACCCTATATATTTTACTATTTTTAAAATCCTAAAAATACTGATTTTTTTTACTGTTATGTTTCCCATACATATTCTTCTTCGTTGTGCCGTATCCTCTCAGCGAATAGCAATCGAGACCTTGTTAACAGCCGCTCGGAAGAGTTCACTAGACGTTTTGCCGTACCACTGTCGTAGATTTTTTAACCATGATACTCTTCGCCTCCATGGTTCTCTCCTACTGTTCACCTTACCCTGGACAATGAGTTGGAGTAATGCATATTTCTCATTTCGCATGATGAGTCCCAGATATGTAAGTTTTCTTACTTTAATTGTCTTCATGAGTTTTCTGTCTACTCCCATTCTTCTTAAAACTTTATTATTTGTCACATGGTCTGTCCAGCTAATTTTAAGGATTTGCCTGAACCCCCACATTTCAAATGCTTCAATTTTCTTGCTAGAAGCTTCCGAGAGTGTCCATGCCTCTACGCCGTACAGTAATACTGAGAATAAACAGCATCTAACTAATCTCATGCGCAGATGTAAACTTTAAGTATTGCTTGAGAGCACATCTTTCATTTTTAGAAAAATTGTTCTTGCTTTTTCTATTCGTTGTTTAATCTCTCTGCTGTGGTCCCATTGATCATTTACTAAGCATCCAAGGTAAGTGAGGCTTTCCACTCTTTCCAATGCCACATCGTTCGCATACAGTCTTATAATTTCGTTGGCGTCCATACTGTTCTTGGTAATTACCATAAATTTCGTTTTATTGGTATTAAGGCTTATTCCATACTCATTTCCCACATACTCATTTCCCCATACATAAATGCCATAATCTCGGAATTACAGGTCATTACAGGGTGGGGGTGTTAAAGGGATACTGCTTGCAAACAGCAGAATAACATTTTTTAAACTTCGCCCTCGATTTAAAATTGTGTCTTTTGTTTTTCTTAAATTTACGCAAAATCAAAAATTATTTGGACTGACTGGCTTTGAAATGAGAGCACAAAGTTGGTTTTTTATATTTTAAATTATTTTACATCCCGTCTAACAAATATTATATCTTTTTTTTTAATTAACTCATTGAATTCCAATGAATCCTGAGCTGTTTCCCGATGGATATGCGTTTCGTCCGTTTCCGAAAGAAAAAAGCATATTGCCATATTTCCATAAACTAAATTAAAATTTAAATATCAAAGATATTCGAACGATTGATGTTCATATTTGATAAATAAAACTCCAATCAATTATTGACTTCCGAAAAAACAAATATTTTTTATTCTGCTGTATAATAATGCCATACATACATACATAAAGTCACGCCTTTTCCCATAGGGGTAGGCAGAGACCACTTCCTTCCACTTCCGCTACGGTTCGTACACACATCTTTTGCTTCCTCTACTTTCATCAGTGCTCTCATACATGCTCTTCGGTTGTTGGTACTTTTGACCTGGCCTTTCTTCAAAACAATGTTGATCTGATCGAGATCAATGTTCTCCGAGGTCGACCTCTACCGATTTGCCCATTCACACTCGCCTTATAAATTTGTTTCGTCAATCTTCCTTCATCCATCTTTTCTACGTGTCCAAACCATCTAAGCATTCCTTTATCTATCTTTGTGACCACATCTTCTTTTACACCACAGCGTTTTCTTATCTCACTATTCTTAACTTTATCCAATCGAGTCACTCCGGCTATATTTCTCAGACTACTCATCTCCGCAGCATTAATCCTATTTTCATGCTTCTTCTGCCAAACCCAACATTCACTACCATACATAAGTGTAGGAACCAACACACCTCTATGCACCGCCAGACGTGCCTTTTTTAACACTTTCTGGCTATTCATAAAGCTATGCAGTGCCCCATTCATTTGTTTTCCTGCCAACACCCTTCGCTCAATGTCACTGTCATACTTTCCATCTCTAGTAAATTTTAAACCCAAGTACACAAATTCATTAACTTGTTCCACTCTTTCTCTCTCAATCGAAACCCCACAGTTTGTCATGCTTTCTTCTCTTTCAAAAACCATTACTTTCGTTTTGCTCACATTTATTTTCATCCCTTTGATTTTCAGGGAATCATGCATAACATTAATCATCGCCTGCAACTCCTCTTCAGACAACGCTAATATGACTTGATCATCGGCGTAAAGAAGGCATTTGACGATCAAATCATTCATTTTTAATCCATACGCACTCTCTTTCAGATCTTTTAAACAATTGTCTATGTATAAGTTAAACAGCCATGGCGAAGCCACACATCCCTGTCACACACCTTTTTCGATGTTAAACCAGTCCGTGCAAGCTCCGTTTATCCTGACACAAGCAGTGGAATCCTCGTAAAGTGATTTCAGTGCTCGTATTAAACTACCACTCACCCCATACATAGACAATGTAGACCACAATTCACTCCTCACCACTCTGTCATAGGCCTTTTCCAAGTCTATAAAAGCGCAATAGACCTTCTGACTTCTAGCCAAGAATTTTTCGACTATACCTCGTAAGGAAAAGACCTGATCCATACATCTTCTTCCTCTTCTAAATCCTGCTTGCACATCCCATATCATCTCCTCAGTTTCATTTGTGTCTCTTTTGATCAATATTTATATATTATATTATATATTTATATATTATATTATATAATAATGCCGACGTATTCATAATGGAAATTATTTAAAAATAGTAAACCAATTCATCTTTGATGTTCAAAAGATTTTGCTTAAAAAGCTGGCATATATTAAAAACCTAATCAAGAAGATAAAACAGCTTTTATTTTTAGAAACTTCATAGGTAATTGCTGAGTTAATCATTCTAATGTAGGTGCTACTTATTATTTTTGGCAGTATTTTAACATAAAAACTAATGCCATTTTTCTCACACTGGTCCCATCACTTGCTTCTTCATTACCTTAACGATTGTAAAAAAGTTGTTATTTTGATGTTATTTACAAAATTCTTATTTATAATTTTTCTTTTTTAACGAATACCTCTGTATTTTTTAAAAGGGTATAAATATATTTTCAATAAATTTTCAAATACGATTATGTTAATCAGTTTTTCCTTATTTATTTTGCATTTACTGAGGTTTACTACTTTAAAGAATTAAATTAAATCAAACACTAAATAAAATCACTACAACTACCTGTTGTCTATTGTTATCTTTGTAGTACCTGAACATTGATTTTTACGCTCTAATAAAAGACCCTGTGTGAATCCTTTTTCTTTTACAATAAGTTAAACACAATAAAGGAGTTTAGAAAGCTAACAACAAGTGCCCATTCACCAATAACCCACCAAAACACAAACAAACCGGCGGCAATTTAAAATGCCTTTTCTGCAAAAGCTTTGTTTTCCGCATTGAAAGCAATGCATCAAAAGCGTACTTTCGCAACTAAGAAATAAATACAGTAAGGGGGAACACTTTACAAAAGTAATCAACCTCGACAATTAACTGATTTCGTCTATTTTTTCCATGATCAATAATTCACTGTGTTTAAAAAACCCGCTCGCGACTTTCCACACTCCTACGCTCGAATTGAATCGAGCGCTCACGAAAACGCAGTGCATTCTGTAAAGCAATGTTGTCGCGCAGTCAATTTAATTATAAAAGCTACGGAAAATATTAATCAAATACTCAAAAAAATTAATTGTTAATTTGTAAAGGGTTAAATGTATTTATTATATTGGAAAATTAATGATACATGCTGCCGGAAATTTTTAATATAATTTAAGAAGTCTTCATTATAGTTGCGGTCCTAAACTGACAACCATCTGTCTAAACGTTTTTAAAAATGTTGACAATAACTATTTTTAAATACCATAAAAATCCTTTCTTGCAGTAAATAATATGCTAATGATATTTCTAAAGAAAACTGTAGCGAAACATACAAGACACTACTCAAAAAAATTGGGACTCCAATCCAGAAAGAACTTGTTTTAATATAGAGTATTTCTTAAATCATTCCAATAAAAATTGACATTTGATCAATTTCCTATGAACACCAATAGAGTGTTTGTAAACCTTCCCTTGTATCAAGTTGTAAATGGAAACACTTTTTGTAATGCAACTAAACCAGAATTAAATACTTGCAACTTATATAAATTTGTTATTAACTGCGTGTATCGCTACAACATAAAAAACATTGCAACACCTTTCATAAATTATTCAAGGTTAAATATGAGCGGCGTCTAAAGGATATTGACGTACAGTACCTTATGTTCAAGTAGTTGCCAAAAGTTTCTTTTTAATTTCTTTCACGATTTACTATTAATTCGTATAAACTACTTGCTTCAAATACAAACTGAATATTATAAATAATATTTTTTAAATCCTGTCATGCATGGTACATTTTAAATAAAATACTTAAGAACAATTTTTGATGAATAATTTTTACAACATTCCAAATAATTATAATTTATTTCTAAAAGGCAACTAGACGTTATTAATATGAATCAATAAAAGCAGCTTTAATTAGTATGTAAGCGATTCAATCTCTATTAGTTATTTTTATGTCCCAGCTTAATTACCCAATTACCATCTAGATATTTGTATACACGGATGCGATGTTTGGCAACCCCGTAGTATACTTTCTGTCAGCTGCTTGCTTCAACAGCGGTGCAACGTTGTGCTTGCTTAGTAAACTTTAGTTTGAAATTTTAATTTGTTTATGTGTCTCGCAAATCGTGTGTTGTGTGATTTTAAACTGACTGTAAATTTGTAATGTGCTGTTTCTAGTTCTTGATGTCCCAGTTGTATACTTATTAAAGGTAAGTACAAATGTAAATGTCTACCGAAAGCAGGTTAGGTCAATTTGGGGTTAATACACCCTGCTGGCACGCCTATTATATACATTTAGGATAGGTATCTTAGTATTATGTTTGCACGTGGCTCTTTCAATGTATTGTGATCATGTATTAAGTGAATCATGTTTTGTCGTTTTGTCTGCTAGAAATCGGGCATCCTATCCTATGCGTCGGCTTCACGAGACAACACGATTTCAGACTCGTTTGCCGATTAATATCAGACAGCGAATTAAAATAAAATTTGATTCCATTATTATTAGCCATTTAAAGAAAGGTAGACGTAGGGAAAAGGCATGAAATAAACTTACGGTTAATATAATGATAATGCATCTATGTGTTAATATGTAAATAGGTCCCGCAGATATATTTTTTGTACGTACCTACCTAGCTACTGTTAATAATGTAGTAGGTAGATTTATCCAACGTATTATTATAATATTAGGTAATTCTCAAAGGTTAAATAATCTATTTATGTCAACAAAAAATGATGTTTGTAAATCCAAGGCGTAGGTGAACATGTTTTTAGGGGTTTGAACGGGGAGAAAAATATAAAAAAAATAAAACAAAAACGTATCGTTCTAAATAGTTGTAATCTGTGATATATTACAAAAAAAAGTAAAATTTGCGTTCGATCAGACTTTATTTTAAATATTAAACATAAAAAGGATGTTTCCGATTGGCTGCTTGATTTTCGTACCAATAATTAATTCTATTAGTTGTAATACATGTTTTTTAAAACATGAATTTATTCGTATTGTAGATACATAAGATATTTTCAAAAAGTTTTAGCTGTAAAAAAGAGTAATTTCAGAATTAAATAAGTTATAGTTTAAAAAAACTAAAAAATACGCTTTTAGAACAGTGACATTAATTTTCTCGTCAGTAATTTTATTCCTATGTTAAGAATTATTTTTTACTTTTTACTTTGATTAACTCTAAAAGCGTGTTTTTTAGTATTTTTAAACTATAACTTATTTTTTGCTTTCTAGTTATATTTGTTTAACCAACTAAACAAATTATGTTTTAAATGGTAGAAGCACAAAAAAAATGCATAGGCCGGAAATCGAACCCGGGCTGCCCGCGTGGCAGGCGAACATTCTACCACTGAACCATCGATGCGATGCACTAGTTATCTCTCTTACTCTTATGCAAATGATCTCTGAAGAAATTTATGAATTTTAGCGAAAGTGAGTCAGTTACAAACAGATACATACATACATACATACAAGATACAAGTGAAACTAATATAAGCATGTTAATAAAGATTATTCCCATTTTATTTTCTTAATAACTACAAAGCTAAAGTTAAATACGGTTTTAAAAGTGGTAACATAAGTTATGTTTTCCAGGCGTTGTCTAAGTTGTAAAATGTAATTGATCTTAGGAAATTCCCATCGTTTCCAAAGTAACTCGATATTCTTTAAAAATGCAACTAGAAATTGTCGTAAATAAGACCTGTATCCGACAGAAACTTTATTTGTAGCAAATACGATTTAGCTGTAGTTTTTTTTTAAAGTAACATTTTATAGTGAATCAGTTGTGAATTTATATAGTTTACAACATTATAAATAGGTTGGTTTAAATAAAAGAATTCCTAAATATTAAAATTTCAATCGTTTTAATTGTAAGTGTCATAGGTTTAGATTAAAAAAAACTGGTGTGTGTACTTATGTACGTGCGTTAACAGTTATACTTCTTTGGCGTAAGTAAGAAAAAAATTTTAGTCACAAAAATGGGAAAATAACCGAAAAAATATTTAATTAAAGAATATAAATACAAGATGTTTTAAAAAAAGGTGACCCCGTCTCTAGGATAGGTATAAAACTAAAAAATAATTGGGGTTTGCTTAGTAACAACTTTTCGTAACACCATCCGTATTCAAAATAAAGGGCGTTGAAGAAAAAATATGTATACACATTACGATTTTATGTTTTAGAAGCTGATACATCCCATGAATTTGTTTTTATGTCTGACTCTCATAGAGGGCGCTAGTTACACGGTTCGTACCAAGTAGTATTGAACATAACTTTTTTAAGGGTAGATTTATTAATCAAAATTTCAAGTGAACTTAAACATCATTCAATTTTACACCAAAAAGCTACTCTTGGTAAAACTTAATACTGTGTACCGTTTTCGAAATATTTTGATTTGTATAAGCTTCTAAAACATATTCGAATAAAATTTGATTACAATGTTTCCAGTAAATTCGGCAAAATCGTAATAAATGTTTATACAATTTTTATCTTCAACGCCCTTTATCTTGAATACAGATGGCGTACGAAAATTTTTATTAAGCAAACCCCAATATTTTTTAGTTTTTTACCTATTCTAGGGACGGGGTCACCTTTTTTTGAAACACCCTGTTTATAAAAATAATATTTTTATACAGTAAAAAGAAATAAGAAAATAATAATTATCTATATCCATGGGTTGTTCTAGTAGCGATTAAATAGTCAGTGATAAGAGGTTTGTGGTAGCTAAATTATGATAAAAAATAATGGTCAAGGAGAAAAGTTAGGCATGAATCTTGTAAACACAGCATCGGTAATGGTGCCATGCTGTGTTGTAAAACTGTAGGGTCATTATTAATTGATAGATTTACATCCTGATGTAAAAAGTTGATAAGTGGACTATATATAACTTTCTAAACTGAAGTTCTTCACTTAAAAATATACTTACGAAAAATTAATCTCAAATATTTGAAAACACTTTTAAAGTTTGTATATAATTTTTATAACTGAAAAATGTTTTTGGCACAATGCAAGAAAAATTGATAAATAATTTAACTCTCTACTAAACTCGCCAAATGAAGTATAAATTCAAAATATCAGTGTTCTGGGTGCGACCCGATAGGTCTACACGACTAACTTCCTTGTTGAAAGAATGAAAAAATACCATATGTTTTGTTATATTATAATTATTGTTATAAAAAACGATTTCAAATTGTTTATAAAAAATTATGATTGACATTAACAATATTCTGTTTATGTCAACCGAATTCTTTCAAACTTTTTCTTATCATTTCATAAGCGGGGGAGCTATTTTCAATTGTTTATAACAAATTTTTTAATTATTATTATCAATATTCCTTTGTTAGTGACAATATTTAATTGTTATAAACAATGCTTGATTATTACTAACAATAATTTTTTAAAGTTATAGCGTCTTCAATGCTGTTCTCTCAATACTGACGCAAGTTATAAAATATTGTTTTCATATTTATCATACAAATATTCCTAACATGCAATAATCATATTGTCACGTGCCTATTTTTTTCCTTCTACAGTTCCATTATAATTGTGTCTCTGATAGTTTTGTATTCCTTAGGTACTCGTAAATAGTTTCGCTTACCGTATTTTGTTGTAATTTAAATATATCGTTCGTTGTAAAAAGTGTTGCATACCTTGTAGTGATAGGATTCGATTGTTAATGGCTGTGACATTTTTGTTAATCGATGGAGACTGAGTGGGGGTTTTCGTTATTAGATTTTGCTTTGGTTTTTGGCCTCGATTGTTGTGTGCTGTCGGTTATATTATTGTTTGGTTTGCATTTCTGTGTGGATGGGGCTGGCTATCAACACGGACGAGCGCGATTCTGAGTGTGGAACATAGATTTGCGAATATTGTCGGTTGACGTCGGTTCCGTGTCAATTTTCTTGATAACCGTCCTGGGAAGAAGTCAGTCGTTTGGTGGCAGTCTTGGGAGTGGTGTGGGGAGAGTTTTTGAGACGGTGTGATATTAACACGTGTGCAGAACCTCTAAGGTTTTTCTTTCATATCTGGCTGTATTTGGGCCATCTTAATTGGATTTTGAAGAAAAGCCATTTAATTTTTAACTTGACCATTCTATCTTACCTTTGTTGTTGATATTTTGGATTTTGGTGTCGAGTTAAAATAACCGCATGCGGGATTTGATTGAGGGAAGCCATCGTTAATTAGCAGGTGCCGTTCCATAATCAAAACGGCAACAGGAGTAGTGAATTCGTATACCCAAAGGTTACAAGTGATTAATTTTAGAATATTTAAACGACGTGATTTGTTTTGACACCACGATTAAGTTTAGTTTTAATTTATTAATATGGTACATTGTTGAAAACTATTTATTGCATTGGATAATATGCCAAGGCTGAACTTTGATTGAAGTAATCTTCTCAATAGTTCTTTGTGTCCAAGTAAAAATGTTTTCTTCATACTTATTTGTAAATATCCTACAATATTGATATTTTGAAGGACAGCCATTGTAAAAAGAAATATTTTTAAATAAGCTCGATTGTTTTAACAGTGTAAATCTTTATGTAAATGGTAAAAACATGAGTAAATTAGCAGCCTTATGTGAACGTTTGATTAAGTATTATTAAAAAGTTGACTTGTATACGTTTTTTTTTGGTAACTTGGTAAAGTTTGTTACTCTTACTTTTGTTTTGGTGATTTTATGGAATCGTAAACTTTGGATTTTTGATTTATGGTTAGCTGTTGATTTTGACTATATTTGTTATAAGTTTATTATTGAACTGTGTACTTTGATTTACTGTTGGCTGTTAATTTTGACTATATTTGTTATAATTTTATTATTGAACTGTGTACTTTGATTTATTGTAGGAGTAAAGTATCTAATATATTTTAGCTATAATTTTATTTATTTAGTTCACCATAATCTCAGTTGTTTATTTTGTGGCTCTGCTAGTGCCTATAAGACCTAGGGGTTTCCGGCTTGAACCGTCTAAGTCGGTGGCGCGGCTCACTTTTATATTTTTTTTTCTTCTACCCTCTACGGCTGAGCTCGGGCATAATTTGCCAGTAGAGAGACCGCTGGCAGAGTACTCTATAGAGAACGAAAAAGACGTGGCAATATTATTCAAAAGATTTTAAAATTCTGTATTAAAATTAGTACAATTTATAAATTGCAAAATTCAGGTAGTTTACCATTTTTTTTAGTTTTTTGATTCTCCATAAAAAACAGCTCAACCGATTGTACTAAAAATATAATCAGTTCCAAGTTTTGTAATTATGCGTCAAATGCAAGTGGTCCCACGTCGATATCATTTTTTGCTCTCGAGATAATCGAGACGAAAAATAATTCCGAAAGTTTACCAATTTTTTCAGTTTTTTTATTCTTCATAATAAACAGTTAAACCGATTTTGCTGAAAATCTAATTAATTCTAAGTTGTGTAATTATGCGTCGAATGCAATTGGTCCCACATCGATATCATTTTTTTGTTCTCGAGATAATCGAGACGAAAAATAATTACGAACGCACATACGAACATACAAACATACGCACATACCTACATACACACATATGTCCACTTAAAACCTATTGTATTCGACTCTGGGGACTCTGAAATGTAAAGATAAGTCAAAATTCGGGATTCGCAAAATCGGACCCATTACTACAAATTTCACTGGGAAGTTAAAAAATTGTTTTTGATGGTTCGGTCTCTGACAAATAAACAAAAGATATATGATCATTAAATTCGTTCACACCTCATTTTAAATTCCTTGTTTACATTGTTGCCATACTTGTATTTATTAATAATTGTATATTTATCAATAAATAATTAATCAATTCGTAAATGATAAATATTATTAACGGCGTTTTTTTGTAAAGCTCATCATTTTAAAATGTGCGAAATTTATGTAGTTCTAGCCACCAAATCGGTTGCAAGAATGTTACGACGAAGATGACAATGTAATTAATCCAAATAAAATTTGGACATATCTGCTTGATTATTTTAATGCAAAGGGCAATGTTTACCGGTTATATATTTGTTTAAGTTATCTAGTGAAATTTTAAATTTGAGGAGAATATATGAAAGCGGAAAATTAAGCTAACTATCCGAAAAAGAGGGGATGATAGGAATGCGTTACCTACATTACAAGCGTCTTATGGCTTACGTCTACTTGCAATATGCTTGCAACATTTCTTGTTCAATCAATTTGCACTGACTTTTAGTAGGGGCAAATACAAAATTTTCTGGCCCAGAACCCTTCTGTGGACTTTCCAAAGCCCACTTGAAAGAAGAGATTCGACGCTGGGAAACAGATGAAATGAAATCTCACTGGCATGAAGTGCCAGGACAAAGGCGAGTGAAGAGGCTAGTAAGTCTTTCGCCAAGGAAAGCTAAACAGCTTCTCGAGTTGGACAAGAAAGACTTGAAACTGGTGACGGGTCTCCTCACTGGACACTGCCCTCTAAGGTGTCACCTGAAAAAGATGGGTAAAACAGAGAGTGATAGTTGCCGCTACTGCGAGAACTTCGCTGAAACTGCAGAACATTTGCTTTGCGAATGCCCAGCGCTTTTATGCAAGAGGCTCAAGTTTCTGGAAGGGGTCTTCCTAAAGCCATTCGATATAAGAAACTTAGCCCCCAGGAAACTGATAAACTTTACTCGAAGTTTTTTTTTTTATGAAAATAGTCGCAAAAAGGGTAGACCTATCGTGTGGGCCGCGGACGGCCCGCACTGCGACTATTGGAAGGGAAAGGGATTATAGAAAGGAAATGATTGTGGACACGCTTTTTAAAAAGTTGCAGGTCATAGTTCTCTGGAAAAACTGATTTTGGAAGTTTATTCCATTCCGTAGCAGCCCTGTAAAAGAAGGATTCTTGATGAAGATTGATCCTTGTAGTGGCAAGCTTAAGAGTAAATGTGTGAGACTGATCAGCGTGCCGAGTTCTTCGGTCGAATGTGGCCAATGGTGGTACAAGAGTTTTTATTTCTCTGGAGCATCTGCCATGGAAATATCTGTAGAGCAATGACTGGTCTGCAACTCTTCTTCTATGTTCTAGAGGGTGAAGGGTATCTGTAAGTGTTGAGCGGTTTATCAAGCGAATGGCTCTTTTCTGAATGGAATCTAGAAGACGAAGAGAATGCCTTGGTGCTGAACCCCAAATGTGCAAGCAATACTCCAGTAGCGGTCGGATTTGAGCCTTGTACGTCGTCAACAGTTGATCAGGAGTAAAAAACTTTCTGGCTTTTCACAGAAAACCTAGCCTCTGGCTTGCCGACTTTGCGATGTTAGCAACATAGTCATGCCAAGACATATTATTGGACACCGTGACTCCCAAAATCGAGATGGAGGGACTTGGTTCAAGGGTATTTCCGGACATTGTGATGGGATGATTTGAGGAATTCACTTTCTTGGAAAACGTGGCACTTTGTGTTTTTTGGGCGTTGATCTGAACAAGATTGTTGGTTCCCCACTCGACGATTGCTTTAAGATCTCTATTGATGGAATCAACCTGTTCCTGCCTGAGTTTATTTGTATCATTCACCGAAAGTGATCGAAAGGATGTGAAAGTTGAGACAAGTGTGCTATCGTCTGCGAAACTGTAAATGGGGTTTGTGGTGGTTTTTAAGAGGTCGTTGATGTGTAAAAGAAATAATGTGGGGGACAGGATGAAACCCTGGGGGACCCCAGCATTAATTTTAAACGCATCAGAAGAAATACTGTCAACTGCCACATGTAAGGAGCGATCTTGCATGAAGCTCAAGAGCCATTGGCGCAGTTTGGTTGGGAGGTCGCAGGCAGATAATTTACTTAACAATGCCTGGTGCCAAACGCGGTCAAAGGCTTTAGATATATACAAGGCTTTTGCACGGGATTCACCAAATTTCTCAATAGTGTTTGTCCAGAGCTGAGTGACATAAGCCAAGCAAATTTCCAGTAGACCGAAGTTGTCTCGGAATCCCGGACCTCAAATAGATTAAGGGTTATGCACAAAAGATCTGATAGGTCGAAGTGCTTGAGAGGCAGCAAGGCCTTCACGACCCACCCTACAATCTACAATCTCTAGTAATTTCTGCAGATTAGTGTCTTAAGTGTTGTGTGTACAGAACTGTATTAACATTCGTAAAAAATTTCCAATCAATAATATTTAACTCTACTTACCAAGTGTATAATTAAAATTGCAGTGAATTTTAAACAATTTACCACTATTTATTAATTTTTTTAATAAATAAACTTTGTTAATGTTATACAAACGTCTCTCCTTACATGTTAAATATTGGTTCGTTTACGCAAAAAAAACGTTCTGTTTTATTTTAACCGAGTCTATTTTTATCTGAAGTAAAAGTAAAACGTAATTTAAATAAGAATAGTAACTTATTGAAGTAAGAATAATTTCAGAAAAATGTAACACATTTTTCGTTTGCATAGATCGACAATGGACAAAAATATTTTAAATCTGAATTTATGTATAACTTATGCAGATACATTTTTTTTTTGGCAATATTGGAATTTTTTGGAATATAGAAATTTCGATGCAAAAATCTTAGAATGCACGACAAACAGTCGACCAGCATCTTCTCTTCTTTAGGTGCCGTCTTCGTTCCGAAGTTTGGCTATCATCAAAGCTATGCGTATTTTTGATACTGCAAATCTAAACAGTTGGCAATTGTTGCAATTGTACAATTTTCTTAAGTTATCCTTCTTCTGCCTATTGATTTTTTTCCTTGGATTTTTTTTCGCTGGATAATAAATTGCAGTAACTGGTATTTACCTCAACTTTTTTTTTTTTTTTTATGTTCTGGTTCCCACGAAAAGGGATATCCTGTAATGTTCAGAGAACATCGTGGGAACCAAGGGAAAGAAGGTAGGAGTTGGTGTTCTTCTTAAATTTCTGGAGGTTGTATGCCTCGGGGAACACCTCCCTAGGCAATGAGTTCCAAAGCCTCGCAATTCGTTGGATGAATGAGTCTTTGGAAAGTGATGTTCTGCAGGTATCCAAAGTGACCACGAAGGGGTGTGGAGACTGAACTTGACGGGTTAATCTTGAAGAGACTGCCAAAGGAGGAACGATTGTTGATATTTCAGAAGAGCATCGCCCATGAAAATATCTATAAAATAGAGACAAATCGTCAACTTTTCTACGGTGTTCCAGACAAGTGAGCGAGTTTGTAAGCGAGGCATCACCGACGAGACGAATTGCCCTTTTTTGGACAGAATCCAGTAGCTTCAGGATATGTTTAGGTGCTGCACTCCAAATATGGGAACAGTACTCCAGTACAGGTCGGATCTGTGCCTTATAGATCATAAGCAGCTGACTGGAGGTGAAATAGCTCTTGGCACGAAACAAAAAACCAAGTTTTTGGGATGCACTTTTGGCAATGGACCTCACGTGATTTTCTCAGGAAAGGTTATTGCTGATAGTAATACCAAGCATCGATATGGTATGGTTACTCCTGACAAAGTTATGTTAGGCACAGTGAGATCGGCTTTTCTAGAGAAAAGACATGCTTGTGTTTTGTTTGCATTGAATTCTACCAAGTTATTGGATCCCCATTCTAGAATTGTTGCTAAGTCCATATTTATATTGTTAACATTTCTTCCTCGTTCATTTCTGGTTTCACGGGCTGATATATTGGCCCTGGAAGAGAAAGCGGTATGGAGGGTACTATCATCGGCAAAGCTGTGTACGGGACATGAAGTTGCTTTCAATAGGTCGTTGATGTGAAGTAAAAATAGTGTTGGTGCTAGAATGGATCCTTGCGGAACACCAGCATTTATGAGTAGAGTGTCAGATGAAACTCCATCGACAACTACATGGAGAGACCTGTTTGAGAGAAAACTAGCAAGCAGAGAACACAGCTGAGGGGGCAAGCCATAAGATGGAAGCTTGGCGAGGAGTCCCTGGTGCCAAACTCGATCGAACGCCTTGGAGATATCTAATGCCACAGCTAAAGTTTCTCCATACTTTTCAATAGATAGCTGCCATATATGTGAGACGTATGTGAGCAGGTCACCAGTTGATCTCTGAGGGCGGAAGCCATATTGCCTATCATTGATAATTCCTGAGTCTTCCAGATATTTCATGAGCTCGATGTTGATGGCTTTTTCCATGACCTTTGAAATAATAGATAGCAGTGCGATAGGTCTGTAGTTGCTAGGTAGGGTCTTTTTGCCTTTTTTAGGGACATATCTTAAGTTGTTTATTGGGATGCCATTTATTTCAATACCTATATTTTGCTCTGAGATTGCTCTGATTAAGATGTCTTCTGAGTATAGAATGAATAAGATTGGTGAGAGTATACATCGGCTAGCATAAAAATATTCGCGACAAACACTCAAGTAATTAATTACACGACTCGAATTTGAACTGTGCCCACCTAGTCGACATTGTCTATGTCGCTAGTAATTAATGAAATTTCTCAGTATGAAACTTTTAGCGCCGGCACACATCGGACCTATCAGGAAAGAGACTACGACGCATCGAAAGATCAAACAATTTTTGTTCTAAAAATGTGTTCACCCCCACCCCCCACAACAGCCCCTAAAATAAAATAAATATTCTACGAATTAAAGAACATAACATTAACTTCTGAATAATAAACTAAAAAAATTTGAATGATTTCAAATCCAACGCAATAAAGATTCATAAAAAACGTTAAAAAAAAACATAATTTTAATTTTTCTTTTCCATCATAGTTTCACAAAATTCCATGTTTTACAAAATTGGCTATTCTTTACCAAAATATTACAAGGTACCAAGTTAAATTTTTATGATTTTCAGTTTCTAGTTTCACATAGTTCCATATGACTCGTTAACTCGTTAATATTAAAAAGGTTTATTGGAGTGATTGGCAATTTTTAACTTCCCAGTGGAAGTTATAGTACTGGGTCCGATTTTGCGAATCCCGAAGTTTGACATATCTCTACATTTCAAGGTCCCCAGATTCGAATACAATAGTTTTTAAGTGGACGTCTGTGTGTGTGTACAACACGTATGTTCGTATGTGCGTTCGGAATTATTTTTCGTCTCGATTACTCGAAAACATAAAATGATATCGACGTGGAAACAATTGCATTCGACGCATTATAACGCAACTTAAATCTGATTAGATTTTCAGCAAAATCGGTCGAGCTGTTTTTTATGGAGAATCAAACAACTGAAAAGAATGGTAAACTTTCGGAATTATTTTTCGTCCCGATTATCTCGAAATCAAAAAATGATATCGACGTATGAACCAATTGCATTCGACGCATAATTACGCAACTTAGAACTGAAATTTCTATATTCTGCCAAACTTTTGACAAAACGGTGTTATAAAATTTTAGTTCACTGTTCTCTTGAAATTATCATCAGAGTTACATATTTATTTTTATCGAGAATTCATGTAGAATAATTGAGTAATTGACATGGTAGCAGAGTAACGTCGACTGATTTTTTTTGTAGTTTGTATACTAGATTATTTTTATTGGCGTAACTAAAATTGACACGGCAATGTTGTTCGGTTCCTCGACTACAATACTATGTACCACGTACAAAATGTTGACCTTTGCTTCGTAGACAACATTTATCTAATGCTCACCTTGTCGGATGGTTGGTATTCTTGGCAACTTTCACATTTCGATCGCAGCTTGGCGAAAGGAATCGATTTAGACGCATATTTAAAAATAAAAATAAAAACAATCTGCTACCTTTGTGTATTTAAAGATGAAACATGTAATGGATTATAATTAGGTGCAGCGTATTCGGAGAAAGGCTTATCTGTAGGCGGCGTAGGTGGGGGGATCTAGTAAAATGCCTTGCGTTCGAGATACGAGAAAAGACAACTAACTACTTAATGACGAACAGAAATCGACTGAGAGGTTTGTTAATGCTTTTAGAAAAGATTCAACAACAACATGCCTTGAATTTCTTCGTTTTAACTTTTAATAATAAATTCCAATTAAAAATAATACGATGGTGGTACAGTTTTTAAAATTACGATAAGTATATCTTTCCTTCGACTGTGTTAGATGGCAGGACATGTGGAGGTATCTCCTCGAAATGGGCACCCCAGGACACCTCGTTGAACTATTGAAAGGTTTTATATCAGAACAACACGGCGAAAGTAAAAGTAAATGGGGAACTGACCGAATCATTCCGCGTCGGCATGGGCGTAAGACAGGGATGTGTTGTAAGTCCTCTTCTGTTCAACATTTACGGCGAGTGTATTATCCGTAAAGCTACAGAAGGCTGGGAGGGAGATATTTCTGTGGGCGGAAGAACAATCAATAACCTTAGGTATGCTGACGATACTACTTTATTTGCCAGCAACGAGCAAGAGCTAACAGAACTGTTACAGCGGGTCGAGATGGCTGGTCAGGAGGCAGGGTTAACTATTAACAGATCAAAGACAAAAATAATGATTATCGACCGGCCAAGAAACAACAGGCCAGAAACCAAGGAAATAAATGGTATAGCTGTGGTTAATCATTTCGTGTATCTGGGATCGCTTATAACGAATTTAGGGGATTCACATCGGAAATCAAAAGTTGGTCAGCAGTTGCAAAAGAAGCCATGGCAAGGCTTACTAAGATCTGGAAGAGTCATGCCATAACCCTATCCACCAAGACCAGACTCGTTAAAACTCTAGTATTCTCAGTCTTCTTATATATATGCATCAGAGTGCTGGGCACTCAAGGAAACGGATAAACGCGCTATCGATGCTTTTGAAATGTGCAGTAGGCAAAAGATGTTACGCATATCATGGACACAAAGAATAACAAACGAGTCGATTCTAAACCAATTGAAGATCAAAAAAAGACTGCGCACTATCAGCTCTGAGCGAATAACATCCTTTTTCGGACATATCGTCCGAAGAAACGGACTGGAAAAACTCACCGTCCAGGGAAAGGTACAAGGAACGAGAAGCCGAGGTAGATCACCAATCAGATATGTGGACCATATTGTCAGGGAAACCGGAGTACCACTCAACGAATGTTTCAAAGCCACGGACGACAGGCGGATATGGAAAGATCTCACAGATCACAGATCATGATGGCACGATACCCGAAACGGGTGACCGAATAGAAAGAGGAAAGAATATCTTTCCTGAACTTTAACTAGTCCATTGAAATGTTACATGAGATTTACATTTTTTAGAGGGCGCAATTTTATTGTTGCGACTTGTGTGGGTTAATAGAAGCTTAACCATAAGTTTGTGGGGTTGCAGCCCTCGTCCCCCGGCCGCCATCTTGGAAAAAGAGGTGCAAACAACCTTTTCGCGATATCTCGGAAACAATGCGTCCTACAAAAAATTCGTTAAGACATAATTTGTAGTAAATCGCTTTGCCTACAAATATGTTCATATAACTTTTTACCCTAAATTTAAACCTTTTCTACCTGTTCAACATTCTCGAAAATGTACACTCCTCTTAGAAATTACTATAAGAAACGATAATTTGGTAAGTTCTATAGTAAGGAAAACGGTTTGGAATGAATAAGTAAAGTTGTAGGTAGGGATTTAACAAAAAAATTTTAAGAATGTATCTACAATAAAAAAAAAGATTATAAAACGAAGTTAAACATTTCCTTTTGATCGGATTCTCATGAGCATTGACGAACCCGGTCAACTTTGGAGCGCTGCAACAGCGTTTTAAATAACTGAAATTTAAAAAAATTATAAAAAATTTTTTTCCCTTAAAGACCATCTACAAGATTGGTCTTAGGTAATTTTTTGTTGTAAAATGTATAAAGAAAAAGTTATACAGCAAAAAAGAAAATTTTTATAGAAATTTTCTCACTTTTTTGCTTATAACTTCTTTAATTTTAAATTTAGGGCAAAAAATTATATAAACACATTTGTAGGCAAAGTAATTTACTACAAATTATGTTTTAACGAATTTTTTGTAGGACGCATGGTTTCCGAGATATCACGAAAAAGTTGTTTGCACCCCTTTTTACAAGATGGCGGCCGGGGGACAAGGGCGGCAACCCCACAAACTTGGGGTTAAGCTTTTTTTGACCCCCCACACATGTCCCAAAAATAAAATTGCGTCCTCAAATAAAATGCAATATTGGGTCCTTAAATTGTAAAATTTCAATGGACCGCTGTATCTCAGAAATTATTTATCGTACAACTTGGGGAAAAATATATGTATTACAAATTCGCATACGAGAAACTGCTGAAAATTATTTTCAAGTTTCCTACTCCACCGCTAGAGGGGATAGTTCACAATAATAATACAAAAACATCATTTTCCTCTAATAAATGCACAGTAATAGTACTTCAAAATTAAAATATTCATAATCTTCAGATCATTTTACGTAACTTTGATTCAGTACTTTTTCCTCTATCTTGTAAAATAACTGGGGTAGCGGTAAGTGGAAAAACTGACTTAATAAACCAGTCATAACTTTTGTTCCGCTTTGTGGATTTTGGTATTCAATGCCTAATAAAATATATCATCGTTTTATTCCGGTGGTTTTAACGATTGCTAGGTGCCGTTAATTGAACAATTGTTTTGTTTTCAACTTTTTTTTGCGAATATTCAAATGCTATGCTATATTTTTTAATCATTTACTTGAAAGGGAATGGAATTTAAAAAAAAATGGTAAAAATCGTATCTTAATATCAATTGTCTAAGCGAAGATACGAGAAGAAATAGGTATACTGGGGGGATCGAGTTTTATGTCATTAAAGCTACACCAGCATTTATGGTACACTCAAAAAAAAATTCAGAATTTTGTACACATTTATTACAAATTTGCGTCCCAAACCGAAAATTTTTTACGTTTTCCGTTTTCCAGGAAAAGGGCGTGGGCTAGCTTTAAACGCAGGTTGCACCACACACACTGTGTTTTTTTAAATATGCGATATATTGTTACGAAATTCACTTCTTTCTTGGGTTCGGTGATTTTAAACTCTCGATAAAGTAACAAAACAATTTTTATTTCAATACTTTTACACAATAAACTTTACTTTTTGTAAGTCACATAGATATTCACTTAGATATTTAACTAATTACAACTTTTGTAACTATTTAAATTTCATAACTCATAACACTTTTAAACCTGTCTTTTTTTTTATATTTTTTAATAATAATTCCAGACCATTCCACCTATTTCTCGAGAATCCGAAACAATCCTTCTACCATTTCGAAGTCTCTAGACGGGGCGAGTATTTACTAGACGGAGGCGGAAGCCGACAAAGGCCTCATTGATATGCACCTTGGTTGTGGTCGATTCTCGGATGCCGACAAATAAACAGGGCCGGTTTGTTAAAATATAATGATCGGACGGGTGCCAGAATTTCTTACACATTTATTACAGGTCATGAAAGTGTAGAAAATTCCAAAATGTTGATCCCAAGGAGTTAAGTGCCCCCAAATATTGAAAAATCCTTATAAATATACATTAAAACGTAAACAGTAGAAAAATTTTCCACAATCTATTGCAAACAATCGTGGAAATTTCATGATGCTGATTCCCAAGGGGTTGAACGCCCCCAAATTCCCAAGTGGTTGAACACTCCCAAATTCTCAAGGGGTTAAACACTTAATAACATCTCAAATTTTTATAAAGTAAACAAGTTATGATTTTTTAAAACATAACCCATATAGTTGTTCAAATACGATTCGCATAAATACTATTTGGTTTAACGCATTGAAACAAAAGTAAAATACAGAACGGGAGTTGGTTAATAATACATCAGTCATTCACTTTTATGGGTACTGAAATTTTGGAGAGTGTCGATAAATTAGCGAATTAGATACCCAAAAATGGGACACAAAGTGTCCTTATTGAGTTTTAGAATTATCATTGTATATATACTGGACTGTTTTGATGAAAAAATAATAAATTTGAAAAGTGGGATCAATGTGCCATCAATACATTCCTTGGTTAATGAAATTTATTACAGTGTTCCACAACCTTGAATGACGAGCTTCTAGGCGCGCATGGCCTATTTCGACTATGAAAATTAAAACTTCAAAGAATGAAATGTGTATTTAAATTTTTAAAAAATACAATAAGAGAAAAACGTGACATTTACAGTAATTTATTTTGTTTTAAATTTATTACAGTATCCCACAAGCTTTCATCACATGCTTCTAGGTGCGCTTGGACAATTTTAATTATTTGAATTTAGAATTCGACGAGTGAAATATGTTAATGACTTTTGTAAAGAATTATGAGTAAAAAAGCGACATAAACAGTTTTTTTTAAGTTTTTTGAATTTATTACAGTAGCCCACAACCTTCTATTACATGCTTCTAGGTGCGCATGGACTATTTCAATTATATAAATTGAATATTCGTATAGTAGGGTATGTTAATAAAATAAATTATGACCTAAAAATGCAACATTTACTGTTTTTTGTGAGTTTTGAATTTATTACAGTATCCCACAACCTTCTAACAAATACTTTAAGGTGCCCATGTACTATTTTAATTATAAACATTAAAAATTCGTATAGTAGGGTGTGTTAATAAATTTTTTAAATTTATAATGATAAAAAAATGCGACATTTACAGTTTTTTGTGAGTTTTGAATTTATTACAGTAGCCCGCGCCATTTTCCTGGAAAACGAAAACTTTAAAAAAAATTTTTGTATGGGACGCAAATTTGTAATAAATGTGTACAAAATTCTGAACTAGTTTTTTGCAGTGTGCCATAAATGCTGATGCAGCTTTAATGACATGAGTTTTATACTCAATGAAATTAAAAATTTCACATAATGTAGTTGGCGTCCAGATGTCATAAATGTCTGACAGTTAAAGGAGGTTCGGGGGTCAGAGCGGGGTGATAAAGCGGTACGCGAAGGGGTCCTATGCTGAACATGTTAAATAATCAGCGCTTGCAACTTCAAATAAAAAATATACTGATTTTTCTAATTGAAATTGACAGATACTTTTACAACAAAATTATTATAAAATTAATTGACAAATCATTTTTTAAACATGATTTAATAAAATATATGGTTTTTATTTAAATAATATGATGAAAATTGAGTCCCAATTTATGTGTGTAGTTGTAAAAAATATGGGGCAGAAACCCTAACTCTCACTAAGGCTTCAGCAAGGAAATTGAGTGTCACACAAAGAAAGATGGAAAGATCTATGCTGGGGATATTACTCAAAGACAGAGTAAGAAATGAGGAGATTCGTAGACGAACAAAGGTAGAAGACATAATTGAAAAGATCTCCAAGTCGAAATGAAGGTGAGCCAGTCATGTAGCACGACAAACAGATCAGAGATGGACGAAAAAACTTCTGGAATGGAAGCCATGGTCAGACAAACGAAACCCCGGAAGACCACCCGCCAGATGGACAGATGATCACCAACTGGATTGCAGCGGCACAGGACCGAGAAACTTTGAAGAAATTTGAGGAGGCCTATGTTCGATAGCTGACGCAAATGGATGGAGAATGATAATGATGATGACAGGTGATAACATAACCTTAAACGTTTAAAATGTATAAACAACTACGTCAAGTTAAAATACCTAAAGACTCTTAACTTAAAGAAAGTTTTAAATTAACAAGTTTAGCCAGTGATTTATTATCAATGACAGATGAAGGTGCACACGATGCCTGTTACGACGTAGAAATGCTACAAAATCTGTCATTAACATATCTTAAAAATATATTATTTACCACAAAAAAACTATCCAGGATGTTTTATTACGAATCAAAAATATTAAGAATGTGAAATACTTACCAAGTTATTATTTACCGATAAAAAATGTCCATGATTTTAGTAGCCCAATCTTCTGAATGATGACAAATGTTCCCCACTATTCTATAGATCCTTCCATTAATACTGTCTTGTTTTGGAAAACGTTTTAAAACCTTAATTAGGGCTGAAAAAAATATTGTACATTCCCAATGCTTCTCTGGCACAATTCACGTCCATCACAATATTACCCAAAATACTAAGGCACACATCTATATTATGTTTATGTGATGACTGGAGATTATTAATAAAGTATATTAAGCTTCCCTTTTCTCGTATTGTAACAATGTTTTCTTTGTTTTTAGGCCACTCAACAGCCTTCCTTATGTTACATAAAACTTAAAATATTTTTGCTATTTTGTTCGTTGGCTAAAGCTTGTAAATAATCTTGAAATTTGGAGTTCATATTAGATTGGATAAAATTCTGAAGGAACTTTTTATTACGAATCAAAAATATTAAGAATGTGAAATACTTACCAAGTTATTATTTACCGATAAAAAATGTTTTAAGCTTGGGCATGCAAAAAAGATTATGCGAATCTGGCATCAGTTATGATCAAATTGTCATATTTATTTAAAGTACAGAAAACTTTACACCAATATTAACTTCATATATAACATTATATTAGTATTATTTATAATACACTATATTTATTAATTTTTACTTTCACTAATCATTATTTCTTGGTTGGTGCACAACACACAGATTATGTGTATTTACATGGGTGACTTGAGTCATCTGTACGAATGCGCCGTTGCTGTCGCTTCTTTAAAGCTTACGTTATTACGCCGTAAATCAATTATTTTCATCGTTAAAAATAAAATATTTCAAAAACTAGACAGTCGATAATACTTTTCAAGCACCCAAACTCTTCGTTATTAAATTTCTTACACACACGTATTTTTTTATTTAAATTTTGCATTTTTACAATGTTTTTGTTTATTTTAATATTAAAAACTCATGATTTCTCCTAACAACCCCTGTTAAGGGAGCGAATTTATTTTTTAATTTTTCTGATAACTTTTATCGGTGAAAATTTTTAATTTAATACCAAGAACCATAATAAATAACCAAGTTTATATACTTATATATGTTTTTTTAAAAACTGGGCAGCATTTTTTCTTTGCCCTCGAACCTCCTTAAATATAAAATTAATGTAGGTACGCTTTATGGATTTTGACAAACTTAGTATCATTGTAACAATCTTTTTCTTAACGTGCCGTCTTCACTGAAGGTTGGCTACAATTTTGGCAAATGTCTCTCTGTCCTGTGCTGCTCTTAGTAGTGACTCTGAATTCAGGCCAGTCCAATCCCTAACATTCTTTAACCACGAATTCTGTCTCCTGCCCGGTCCTCTTTTACCTTCAATCTTGCCCTCCATTATCAGTTGTAGGAACTCGTATCTCTTGCCTCTGTAAATGTGTCGTCCCAGATAGCTTGTCTTGCGTCTTTTGACCATTCCCAAGATTTCTTTGTCCACTTTTATCCTTCCTAGAACGGTTTGCCACGTCTTTTAGTTCTCTAAAGAGTACTCTGCCAGTGGTCTCTCTACTGGCAAATTATGCCCGAGCTCAGCCGTAGAGGGTAGAAGAAAAAAAATATAAAAGTGAGCCGCGCCACCGACTTAGACGGTATAAGCCGGAAACCTCTAGGCCTTGTAGGCACTAGCAGAGCCACACGATAAACAACTAAGATTATGGTGAACCAAATAAATAAAATTATAGCAAAAATATATTGAATACTTTACTCACACAATAAATTAAAATACACAGCTCAATAACAAAATTATAACACATATAATCAAAATTAACAGCCAACAATAAATCGAAACTTCAAAATTTACAACTTTATGAGACAACAATAAATCAAAAATCCAAAGTTTACTATTCCATAAAATAATTAAAACAAAGGTAAAAATGACAAACCTTATCAGGTTACAAAAAAAAGAACGTATACAAGTCAACTTTTTAACAATACTTTTTTTTTCAACGTTCACGTACGGCTGCCAATTCAATCACTTTTATTTTTCTTTTTCATTTACATAAAGATTTACACTGTTAAAACAATCGAGCTTATTTAAAAATATTTCTTTTTACGATGGCTGTCCTTCAAAACAGCAATATTGTAGGATATTTACAAATAAGTATGAATAAACGTTCTTACTTGGACACAAAGAACTATTGAGAATATTACTTTAATCAAAGTTCAGCCTTGGCATATTATCCAATGCAATAAATAGTTTTCAACAGTGTACCATATTAATAAATTAAAACAAAACTTAATCGCGGTGTCAAAAACAAATCACGTCGTTTAAATATTCTAAAATAAAACACTTGTAACCTTTAGATATACGAATTCACTAATCCTATGGCCTACTCCTGGAGCCGGATTGATTATGAAACTGCACCTGCTACTTAACAATGGCTTTCCTTCATCAGATCCCGCACGCGGATATTTTAACTCGACACCAAAATCCAATTAATATGGCCCAAATACAGCCAGATATGAAAGAAAAAACTGTAGAAGTTCTGCTCACGTGTTAATATCAAATCGTTCCAAAACTCTCACCCGACTTCCACGACTGACACCAAGCGACCCTCCGCAACTACTCACTCCCAGGCCGGATATCAGAAAATGACACGGGACACGCGTCAGCCAACCTTTGCAAATCTATGTTCCCAACTCATAATCGCGCTCGTCCGTGATGATAGCCAGCCCATCCACACAGATAAGCAAACCAAACAATAATATAGCTGACAACACACGACAATCGAGGCCAAAAATCAAGGCGAAATCTAATAACAAAGACCCCCACTCCAACTCCACCGATTAACAAAAAGTCACAGCCATTAATAATTAAATCCTATCACTACTAGGTATGCAACACTATTTACACAATTAATAATGGAAATGTAAAAGGAAAAAATAGGCACGTGACAGGTTTCATTGGAGATATGCTCTGTCCATGATAGTTTGAGCATTCTACGCATCACCCACATTTCGAAGGCTTCTATTCTTCGCATCGATCGTATTCCCATCGTCCATGATTCGCTACCATATAAGAGGATTGAGTAGATATAAGCTTTTACGAATCTGTATCTGGTGTTTAGCGATAATGTAGGGTTTGTTAAGAGTCTCTTCATTTTAAGAAATGAGCTTCTTGCGTTTTCTATACGGCAGTTAATTTCTGTTTCCGGGTTTAAATCTCGTGTTATCCAGCATCCCAGATATTTGAACTTGTCGACCTGCTCTATTTGTTTGTTATATATGTTTATATAGGTGTTCACATTTGCCTTTTTGGAGATAGTCATTGTTTTTGTTTTTTCTGTATTTATTGTAACAATAACTAACAATTAATTACGTGACAAAAACTGCAAAAATACACTACATTAACCTAGTAAAATAACCTAAAGACACTGCTCGAAATGTTTTCCATCTTTTTCGATGCAGATATTTAATCTCTGTGTGGTAGAAAAGACAGCAGCTTCTATTTCAGCCCTGGGAATAATATTTTTGTGTTATTATTGTAAACTTCGCCCTCTAGCGGTGGAGTGAGAAACTTGAAAATAATTTCCAGCAGCTTCTCGTAAGCGAATTTGTACTACATATTTTTTTTCCCAAGTTATACTATAAATAGTTTCTGAGATACAGCGGGTTACCTCTCTTAATCAGACACCCAGTGCATTTATTGTTGGGGGATTAAACTAACGACCCTTTTCATGACCTTTGCCGATCCTTAGTTTGTATCCCTTCCGATTTGAAAACTGTATAACTCTGTCATTATTTCAAGTATATGATTACTGATAAATGTTTACCCGGATCGTTGCCGTTTAAAAGGTCACTTCGTTGTTCGAATGCTCGTGAATACAATCGAATTTATTTAACTACCTAGTTGCTGCTACATGATAAATAAGATAGGATCGTATACGGAACGAAGGGTTAGTCATATTCTTTGTTCGCGCGTTATTAAAAGTATTGCACAACGTGTTGCAACGAATACTTGTCCACCCCTGAAACTCAGAAACCAAGGGTTTCTTCAAAATTTAAAAAAAAACGTCACGCTTATATTAGTTTCACCTGTGTCTTGTTTGCTTGTATGTTTGTAACTGACTCTTTGGCCTCGATTTTGTCCTACTTTAAGCGATCAGATTTTATTTAAACTTTGCACACTTGTCAAAGAACGACGACAATGCAATAATTCTATCAAAATATCCGATTATTCTGATTACTTTTGCCAGGATTCATAAATTTCTTCGGGGATCCTTTGCATGAGAGTAAGAGAGATATAACTAGTGCGTAAATTACGCATGCGCGCAAAACAGTGGTAGAATGTTAGATTCCCGGCCGATGCATTCTTTTTGTGCTTTTACCATTTAACACATAATTTTTTTAGTGAGTAAAACAAATCGAACTAAAAAGCAAAAAATAAATTAATTAATAAATAAATTTAAAAAAAATAAAAAACACGCTTTTAGAGTTAATCTACCTAAAAAGTAAAAAATAATTTTTAACGTAGGTATAAAATTACTGACGAGAAAATTAATGTCAATGTTCTAAAAGCGTGGGATGCTTTGTATCACATTTTTAAAATAACTCTGCGTTTCGCAATGAAAGCACCCCACGCTTTTAGAACAGTGACATTAATTTTCTCGTCAGTAATTTTATGCATGTGTTAAAAATTATTTTTTACTTTTTAGTTTGTTTAACTCTTAAAGCGGGATTTTTAGTTTTTTTTAACTATAATTTATTATGAAAGAAAGGAATAGTAGTTTAGGAAATACCTATAGGTAGGTTGTTAAAAATAATTCTAAAATATTTTGCATAATTCGGATAATAAATTACTTCTGGATTCGAGTGGTCTCTATAGTTAAATGATGATAATTCATTGCTTAGGTATATTGTGATAAACCTATTCATTCGTACTGATCGACTGGCTCGAGTATCAGGTACGATTTTTGCAAAAGAAACCTTTAGTCTTTATTTGTTTTTCCAATCTTATAACCGAAGAGCAATCCTTCATAATAATGATAATAATCGTAATAATAGTTTATTGGCAAAAAAATAAATTAGGCATCACAAAAAAAAATACGGTAGGCAAAGGAACAAAAGATTTAAATAACAATACCCTCGAGAATATCGAGAAAAATATATTCATTAAAAATGGGCAATCTCTGAACTGGAGATACTACACACCAAAATATGGCGATTGAGCTCAACATGTCCTATACAAATGTTGCAGGTTTACGAGATACAGAGTAAATAAAGTTGTAATTTTAATTTGAAATTTCTTAATAATTTTGTGATTTTAAGCAGCATCGTCTTGAAAATTGGCAACTTTATGTTTTTCGAGAATTTATTCCTCTAAATTACCACTATGCTGGGTAACAACAGTAAATACAACAAATAACAATCAGTAATTCAAATTAAATGCTTAAAATGCCCGCCTTCCACTTCAATACACTTTGTAAGTCGTGTCCTTAAAGGTCTTTGAATATTAAATAACATTTGTCGATTATTTTTTATAATCTTAGCAGCTTCTGGAATTTTCTGTCGTAATTCTTCGATGGAATGATTTGTATCTTTGTAAACCATGTCCTTCATTTGTGACCATATTGAGAAGTTTAGAGGGTTTAAATCTGGACTTCTAGGTGGCCAAACAAATTCACTGCCACGCCCAATCCACCGGTGAGGAAAATGTTCATTTTCTTGCATAAACCACATGTTCCGCCTTATGGCTAGTGGTACATCTTCTAGTAGTGTGTTTAACTGTTGTTCAAAGAAGTTTAAATAGAGGGGCCCGTTCAGATTAGGAGGAAGTTCAAAAGGACCAAAAAAAAACCAGATATCACACCACACCAAATATTTACCATGAATTCATGCTGAAAATGTCGTTCCTTTAGAGCATGTGGATTTTTGGATTCCCACAAATGATTGTTTTTCCAATTAAAAACACCTCGTCTAGTAAACATCGCCTCATCGGTGAAAAGGAGGTAATTAAGAAAATCCTACCTATGGCTCTATTACAAAAAGTAGCAATTTTAGAGCTAACCGATAATACTACTGCTGTAGTAGTCGCTCCGGATGGATATATACTTGCAATTCAAGAGCCGTACTTCCCAGATGCAACAGATCTACAACTTTCAACTTTCGATACTGAAAAACCTGTCCATTTTTAGGTCTCGGACCCATGGATACTTTTGATCCGAAATGTATAAACTACATCAAGTCACGTCTTTTTCCCATAGGGGTAGGCAGAGACCACTTCCTTCCACTTGCTACGGTTCTTACACACATCTTTTGCTTCCTCTATTTTCATCAGTGCTCTCATACATGTTCGTCGTTTTTTGGTACTCTTGACCTGGCCTTTCTTCAAAACAATGTTGATCTGATCAAGTTATGTTCTCCCAGGTCTACCTCTACCGACTTGTCCATTCACACTCGCCATATAAATTTGCTTCGTCAATCTTTCTTCATCCATCCTTTCTACGTGTCCAAACCATCTAAGTATTCCTTTATCTATCTTTGTAACCACATCTGTAACTACATCTCCGCAGCATTAATCCTATTTTCATGATTTTTCTGCCAAACCCAATATTCACTACCATACATAAGTGTAGGAACCAACACACCTCTATGCACCGCCAGACGTGCCTTTTTTGACACTTTCTGGCTATTCATAAAGCTATGCAGTGCCGCATTCATTTGTTTTCCTGCCAACACCCTTCGCTCAATGTCACTGTCATACTTTCCATCTCTCGTAAACTTTGAACCTAAGTATACAAACTTATTTACTTATTCAACTCTTTCTCTTTTAATCAAAACTTCACAATTTGTCATGCTTTCTTCTCTTTAAATAACCATTACTTTCGTTTTGCTTAAATTTATTTACATCCCTTTGATTTTCAAAGTATCATGCATAACATTAACCATCGCCTTTAACTCCTCTTCAGATGACGCTAATATGACTTAATCATCGGCGTAAAGAAGGCATTTGACGATCAAATCATTCATTTTCAATCCATACGCACTCTCTTTCAAATCTTTTAAACAATCGTCTATGTATAAGTTAAACAGCCATTCACTACCACTCACCCCATACATAGACAATGAGGACCACAATTCACTCCTCACCACTCTGCCATAGGCCTTTACCAAGTCTATAAAAGCGCAATAGACCTTTTGACTTCCAGCCAAGAATTTTTCGACTATACCTAGTAATGAAAGGACCTGATCCATACATCTTCCTCTTCTAAATCCTGCTTGCACATCCCATATCATCTTCTCAGTTTCATTCGTTACTCTTTTAATCAATATCTTTGCATACAGTTTGCCGACTATGCTGAGTAAACTACAACATATTGAAATTTCAGCCAATTCGACAGGGATTCTATCTGATTTATGCGGGGTTCTTTGTGTTGAGAATTAAGATATCTATCAAATTATGTGTCACTCGACCACTCTTATTTCGTAAGAAAATTCGTTCTCCCAATAAAATGTGACGTGTTTTTTTAAATTTTGAAGAAACTCTTGGTTTCTGAGTTTCTGTGGGGGTTGAGGAAGGGGTTTTGGTATAGTTTTCGTTGGAACACGCTGCATAAATAAATGGGGTACATAAGTTTTAAGTAATGTTAATTGTGTCAACGGATAAAGTAAAAGCAACCCGTTGTCGTAATTTAAAATTAAAATGAAAATATCAATATTCACCCCAAATTAAAAATGTTTTGTTGAGTAGTCGGATCCAAATTGAAACTAAATTTTTCCGCGTGTGTAGCACGAACGTCGTCGCTATTCGTTCTCCTATAATAATAAAAGGGGCAACCATAAAACTAGAAAATTAACTCTTACGGAACGGAACTGTGGCGAGTCGCCTTGTAAAGGCTCTTGCATGTATATTTAATTTTATGCGCTATTTTTAAACTCGAATTTAAACCGAACTATATTTATAAAAGTCATGATGGCCTACCTACGATAATATAAAGACTCGGAATTATTTTCAGTAATAAAAACCGAATGCGACGGTTTAAAATTTGGAATAAATCAAAATGTTTTAGTTCGTTTAACAGGGTTATATTTACATAACCTCTTAGAAAGAACTTAAAGTATATTTAAAACAGAGGCGTCCTAGGCACCAACGGCACTGTTGTGTTTAAGGTGCAGTAGCAAAATGTGGAATTGACTTTTCATAACCTTGCAACATGGATTATATGGACATCCAACGTCGGACTGGCCATACAGTCGACGTGGCGTTTGCCAGCCGGGCGCTAGCCTGCGCGTGTCTCCCAATGGCCTGGCTTGCGGGGGACTTGCCGCAGGCCAGGCTATAGTTTCACTTTTTATATTCCAAATTAAAGCGATTGGAATCTGTAAAAATTATCTGTTTCAGACCAAAGTACCTCATTTGTATATCTTTTCAGTTATTATAAATTTTAAGCTACAGATGTATAGAGCAAGCCCCCTGCAAGCCGTGCTGTAGTTTCACTTTTTAATTCATTTTTATATTCTAAATTAAAGCGATTGGAATCTGTCAAAATTACCTGTTTTAGATCAAAGTACGTCTTTTTGTATATTTTTTCAGTTACTATGAATTTTAAGCTACAGATATAAAGAGCAAGCCCTCCTCAAGCCAGGCTGTAGTTTTACTTTTCAATTCCTTTTTATATTCTAAATTAAAACGATTAAAATCTGTCAAAATTATCTGTTTTAAACCAAAGTACCTCTTTTTTGTATATCATTTCAGTTACTATGAATCTTAAGCTACAGATGTACAGAGCAAGCCTCCCGCAAGCTGTGCTGTAGTTTCACTTTTTAATCCTTTTTATATTCTAAATAAAAGCAATTGGAACCTTTCAAAATTACCTGTATAAACCAAAATTCTCCTTTTTGTATATCATTTCAGTTACTATGAATCTTAAGCTACAGATATACAGAGCAAGCCCTCCGCAAGCTGTGCTGTAGTTTTACTTTTCAATTCCTTTTTATATTCTAAATTAAAACGATTAAAATCTGTCAAAATTATCTGTTTTAAACCAAAGTACCTCTTTTTTGTATATCATTTCAGTTACTATGAATCTTAAGCTACAGATGTACAGAGCAAGCCTCCCGCAAGCTGTGCTGTAGTTTCACTTTTTAATCCTTTTTATATTCTAAATAAAAGCAATTGGAACCTTTCAAAATTACCTGTATAAACCAAAATTCTCCTTTTTGTATATCATTTCAGTTACTATGAATCTTAAGCTACAGATATACAGAGCAAGCCCTCCGCAAGCTGTGCTGTAGTTTTACTTTTCAATTCCTTTTTATATTCTAAATTAAAGCGATTGGAATCTGTCAAAATTACCTGTTTTAGATCAAAGTACGTCTTTTTGTATATTTTTTCAGTTACTATGAATTTTAAGCTACAGATATAAAGAGCAAGCCCTCCTCAAGCCAGGTTGTAGTTTTACTTTTCAATTCCTTTTTATATTCTAAATTAAAACGATTAAAATCTGTCAAAATTATCTGTTTTAAACCAAAGTACCTCTTTTTTGTATATCATTTCAGTTACTATGAATCTTAAGCTACAGATGTACAGAGCAAGCCTCCCGCAAGCTGTGCTGTAGTTTCACTTTTTAATCCTTTTTATATTCTAAATAAAAGCAATTGGAACCTTTCAAAATTACCTGTATAAACCAAAATTCTCCTTTTTGTATATCATTTCAGTTACTATGAATCTTAAGCTACAGATATACAGAGCAAGCCCTCCGCAAGCTGTGCTGTAGTTTTACTTTTCAATTCCTTTTTATATTCTAAATTAAAGCGATTGGAATCTGTCAAAATTACCTGTTTTTGACCAAAGTACGTCTTTTTGTATATTTTTTCAGTTACTATGAATTTTAAGCTACAGATATAAAGAGCAAGCCCTCCTCAAGCCAGGTTGTAGTTTCACTTTTCAATTCCTTATTATATTCTAAATTTAAGCGATTGGAATCTGTCAAAAATTTTTTTTTAGACCTAAATTTGTGTTCTTGTATATCTTTTTAGTTACTATGAATTTTAAGCTACAGATATACAGAGCAAGCCCTCCGCAAGCCCGGCTGTGGTTTCACTTTTTAATTCCTTGTTATATTCTAAATTAAAGCAATTGAAATCTGTCAAAATTATCTGTTTTAAACCAAAATTCGTTTTTTTGTATATATTTTCGGTTACAATAAATTTTAAGCTTTAGATATACAAAACAAACCCTCCGTAAACCAGGATATAGTTTTACTTTTTAATTCCTTTTTATATTCCAAATTAAAGCGATTGTAATATGTCAAAATTATATATATTTTGTATATATTTTGTATATATTTGAAGTTACTATGAATTTTAAGCTCTAGATATACAGAGCAAGCCCCCCCCCCCAAACCATGCTGTAGTTTTATTTTTTAATTCCTTTTTATATTCTAAATTAAAGCGATTGGAATCTGTCAAAATTTCCTGTTTTAGACCAAAGTACGTCTTTTTGTATATTTTTTCAGTCACTATGAATTTTTAGCTACAAATATATAGAGCAAGCTCTCCTCAAGCCAGGCTGTAGTTTTACTTTTTAATTCTTTTTTATATCCTATATTAATGCGATTGGAATCTGTCAAAATTATCTGTTTTAAACCAAAGTTCGCCTTTCTGTATATCTTTTCAGTTGCTATGAATTTTAAGCTATAGATATACAGAATATTTTAGAGAATGCACAATTTACAATTTAGAAATTTTAATGTATAACTAGAAAAGTGCCGATTGACTAATTCATCATAGTCCAGCACTTGGTAGCTGAAATTTTGTAATGAGTCTCTCTTTATGTGTCATAAGAAAAAGGGCGAATTTTTCTTAAATTTCCGAAACAACGCAACCGATTTCAATGAATTTTTGTAAGTGTGTATGGCTATAAAATATATAGTTATTATCATCATCAATATTTAAGTCAAACGAAAAATTGGATTCTGTTTTGCATGCCAGTAGTTTGGAACAGAGCATGGCAGCGGCGCCAGCGGCTGTACTAATACCAATCATGCAGGACACAGCAGATACAAATGAAAGAAACAATGTTTTTAGTTTTTAGCGATACCGGAGCCATTGCAAATTTCGATATCGTTGTCAATGACAGACGACGATTACAGTGAAATTCAAAACTTCCTGAATTTGCCTCGCCAAGAAAAAATTAAAAATTAAATTTCTTGTCTGTTCACCCTATCCAACCTTTAGGTGATAAAAACAATTTGCCTTTTGATGGAAATCGAGTTTACCACTGAAAGCTACCAACAGGATCTTTAATCCGACGAGAATCTGTCTCTTATTCTTTAGAATTAAATAAGCTATGTTGTACTGCATGCATGTGTTTTGCGTCTGACGATACGAATAAAGAAAAAAGGGAAGAAGTCCATTTATTAATGGTGTTACTACGGACAAAAATAGTTATTTATGTACCAAGGACGAAAACTGTATATTATAGTCGAAAATGCAGAGGCTAGCAAGCAGGTAAGACATTGGACAGTTTTTCGCCGAGGTTCATGTTACATTTTTTCGTCGACCTATACATACTTTTATAAAAGTAATGAATGTATTGAATTGTTTTTCGTTTAAAATTCGTGGTTTCTGGGGGAGTAAATGCAACGTGGCTGTAGTTGCCAATTTCCGCAGCTCCGGAGGAGTGTTACTGATATCCATATCGCTATCACTATCCATTTTTGATTATTATGAACACTAATATTTACACCACGGTCTTACCTATTCACATTCGAAATCGAAAGTAATTAATGACAGTTATTGTCACAGGTGCCTATGTTTTTATTAAATAGTGGATTTACGAAAATGACCCAATCGCCGCTCTCGCACCGTGCCGTATGTAGCAACTACAGCGGACGAAAAGTGTTTGCGGATGAAAAATACTTGCCTTCAATAATAGTCGATTTTTCATTCGGAAATTAGTACGTAAATTGTCATTTTTTGTAGAGGTCGACGAAAAACATATTTGTGAGCAACTCGTCAAACACGAGGAAAGCCACAGCTATCAATTCGGTCGTGGTAGCCTTGCTAACAGCAAAAAAAGTAAATATATGATAATATCTCACACAAAAGAATATGTAGGAGATTTGCAATAGGCGTCTGGTCCTGAAAAGAAACATTGATATAATACTATTTATATCTAAACAAAGCATTGCTTACCGTGGAAAAAGTGAGGGCTTGTACTCGTTAAGGGATATCGCCAAAGGCGACGTATACTTCATTATTTTGCCACGTCTTTTTCGTTCTCTAAAGAGTACTCTGCTAGCGGTTTCTCTACTGGCAAATTATGCCCGAGCTCAGCCGTAGAGGGTAGAAGAAAAAAAATATAAAAGTGAGCTGCGCCACCGAATTAAACGGTATAAGCCGGAAACCCCTAGATCTTGTAGGCACTAGCAGAGCCACAAGATAAACAACTAAGATTATGGTAAACTAGATAAATAAAATTATAGCAAAAATATGTTAGATACTTTACTCACACAATAGATAATTAAGGTACACAGTTCAATAGCTACATCATAACAAATATAGTTGAAATTAACATCTATGGTAAAATTTCCTTGCTAAAACAAACCAAAAATGTAAAATTTACAACTTTATAAAATAACCAAAACAGTAGTAAGAGTAACAGACTTTACCAAGTTACAAAAAAAAGCAAAACATATATAAATCAACTCATTAATAACACTAATTGTAACATTTACATAAAGGCAAATAGCAAATATTAAAATATCAAGATTGAAGGATATTTACCAATAAGTAGGAAGAAAACATATTTTTACTTGGACATAAAGAATTATTGAGAAGGTTATTTTAATCCAAGTTTAGTTTTGGCATATTATCTAATGCAATAAATAGTTTCCAACAATGTACTATATTAATAAACTAAAACAGAACGTAATAGTGGTGTCAGAATGAGTCACTGCGTTATATATTAAAAAAATAAATCACTGATAACCTTTGGATATGCGAATTCACATGTACTCCTGTGGCCTACTCCTGTGGCCTACTCCTGAGCTACTCCGGGGGCTGGTTAGATTATGGGGTGGCACCGGTTAATGAACAATGGCTTCCCTCAAATAAATCCCGATAACGGCTATTCAACTCGACACCAAAACTCCAAAAATATCCACAACAAAGGCAAGACAAAATGGTCAAGTTGAAAATCAAATGGATTTTCTTCAAAATCCAATTAAGATGGCCCAAATACAGCCAGATATGAAAGAAATCCCATAGAGGTTCCGCACACGTGCTAATAACACACCGTCTCCAACAACTTTCACCAACACCTCCGACTTCGATGAAGCTCCCCCAAACGACTGACGCTCCTATATCGGAAATCAAGAAAAATGGCGCGGAATAAACGTCAACCCACAATCTTCTCAAATCTGTGCCTCGTTCTCGTCCGCGTGGATATACAGTCCCATCTACACAGAAATTGCAAACCAACTATCGAATCTTACCCCTACAAGTTATGCAACATTATCTACAACGAATGATATATTCGAGTTATAACAGAGTACTGTATGCAACACTGAATACGAAACTATAGAACTGTGGAAGGAAAAAATAGGCACGTGACAATTTTCCGATAGTATCCCATCTATCATTATCCAGTCCTGGGCCCCGGGCCGAGAGTTGACAAACACCATCAAAATAAGAAAAGTCGAATACTTTGAACATATGATGAGGGAGCATTAATATCACATGCTCCGATTAATTATCCAGGATAAAATAGAAGGAGAGCAATTGATTGGCAGAAAACAGATTTCTTGGCTTCGTAATATTAGACATTGGACGGGTCAAACAGTCGAAGAATTGTTTCATGTAGCTACCGATCAAGAAGCTTACCAGCAAATTGTCAACTCTATGATAGCCAACGCCTGAACGTTTAACGATAGCCAACGTTTGAAAACAAGCATGGCTCACAAAGAAGAATATACTCCAGCAATGACTCTTTAAAAAAAGCAGCAACACCGAATAAAACATCGTTGAAATTGAAAGCCTTTGAAATGTGGTTATACAGAAGAATACTCAAAATATCGTATATAGACCGAATCACTAACGAAAAAGTACTCAGACGACTAGGAAAAGTTACAGAGCGGAGAGAGTGGTTTAACTGTTCGTCAGTTCAACTTTTTAGGTCAGCGGTCTTCTTCTTCAAATGCCTATTCGTTCCGAATATTGGCGATCATCTTGGATATGATGACTTTGTTCACGGCTGCCTTAAATAGTTCGGTAGTAATTTTTGAGAACAATGTTTTTAAGTTTTTAAGCCATGATATTCTCCTTCTTACTGGTGGTCTTCTGCCATAAACTTTCCCTTGCCAAACGGACTTTGAAAGGTGATATTTTCTTTCGTTCCTCATAATATGTCCAAGGTACTCAAGCTTTCTTTTCTTGATGATGTTCATTACTTCCAAGTCCTTTTTCATTCTCTCCATCACTGCCTTGTTGGTCACTCTGTCCACCTATGATATTCTCGGCATCCTCCTATAAAGCCACATTTCGAAGGATTCGAGTCTTCTTTGTGTTGCCTCAGTTAATGTCCATGGCTTCATCCCATAGAATAGAATCGAGAAAATATAGCATCGGAGAAGTCTGATTTTAATGTCGATGTTGAGCTTCTGAATTTTAAACAGTTTAGCCATTTGGTAGAAGGCGGCGCTTGCTTTCTCTATTGTACACGTGATCTTCTGTGAGTGGACCCAATTATCATTGATCATGGTTCCCAGATAGGTGAACTGTGTTACTCTGTCTATTGGTGTGTTGTTGATCGTTAAGCCGTATCTTCCACCAGTTTGTCTACTGATTACTATGAATTAGTTTAAACGTTAATTTCTAAGCCATTGTTACTGCTGACGTCTTTTATTTTGTTCATTAGTTCTTGTAAGTTGTTTATGTTGTCAGTGAAAACCACAGTATCATCTGCGTACCGGACGTTGTTCATTCGTTCTCCATTTAGCAAAATTCCTATGTCGGTATTCCCAAGCGCCTCTTTAAAGATTTCCTCCGAGTAGAGATTAAATATGAGTGATGACAGGATACACCCCTGCCTAACTCTTTGAAGAATGTTTACTGTTTTGGTTTGCTCTTCCATATTAATTTTAATTGTAGCTGATTGATTTCAGTAAAGGTTTTGAATGATCCTTAGATCTTTATTATCCATCCCCATATTTATCAAGACGTCTATAATCTTTTCGTGTTTTATTCTATCGAACGCCTTCTGGTAGTCTAGGCAAAAATATCACAGTTCATATCCCTACAGCGCTGGAACAATATATGTAGACAGAAAAGTGCATCTCTTGTACCCATACCCTTCATAAATCCAAATTGTGTATGCGACACTCTTTCTTCGCAGATCCCATAGATTCTTCGATGAATGATTTTGTTGAGGAACAGCTTTAGCATGTAGCATAAGATTAATTGTTCTATAGTCACCACATGCTTTGGCTCCCTGTTGCTTTGGTAACATTATAAATTCAGAGATTAGCCATTCTTTTGGAATGTTCCCAGAATTGTAGATGTTATTAAAAATGCCAGTCAGGAATGTGATGGACTCATCGTCAAGAAGCCTGAGGAATTCCGAATGTACTCCATCCGGTCCTGGAGCCTTTTCTTCCCTTGGAGTATTAATGGCAGCTTTAACTTCCTCTCTCATGATATCAGGTCCGGACTCAGCCTGAATGGTGGGTGGGTCTCCTCTCTCAAACAACTGGTATAACTATATGCTTCAGCGGTGGATAGAGTTAATATAGTCATGATGGTAGCTAACCTTCTAAGGAAGACGGCACCCTAAGAAGAAGAAGACAATTTGAGCTCTCACACATCAACCTAAATAATCGGTTAATTACAATGACAAAATTGGTATTCAGAACGGTCCAAACATTAGTAAAAGTATATTTTGAAAATGATTAAAATCATTTTCATAATTTTTGTTTATTATTCCAAAGAATCGTGTTCCCGTGATCGTTTTAAAATTAACATTATTATTATAACCAAACGGCTTTCGATGCATTTCTTATGGGTTTCTTTATTAGCAAATCTTCGCACAAGTTCTAATTTAAATCTTTGTATCAAATATCTAATGCAATGTTTTCTTTTTCAGTTAGTTTTAGTTTCTGCATTGTATATACACGATAAGGAAGCTTCACTCCCAACGTAAGTATTATTAAATAAGTTACACATTGTTACCAAACAAAATTAACACAACAGCATATTAAATCATACAAATTGCTGTAATGAATTATTTTTAATTATTTTTTTCTGGAGATTGGTTTCCATTAAAAGTTAGAAAAAACATATTCGGATACTTTTAAGTGAATTAGCTTGAATATCTCTATAAGATTTGAATAAACATTATTCTTAAAACTTAATAACAAAATTTTAATGTCGATCTGTTAATTCTGAAGCTGACTCTGTATCTTTTCCTGAGAGGTAGATTGCCAACTATCTATCCATCTTTTAGGTGGCCTCCCGGGAGGTCTTGAGCTAGGCAGCTTGTTTTCTAGGACTATTTTCGGAGGTCTGTTCTCGTCCATCCGTCTTACATGGTTGTACCACTGCCTCTTTACGTTGTCTTCACCATCTTACAATATCTTGTATTTCGCATTGTTCTCTGATATCTGCGTTTCTGACTCTGTCTCTTCTTATTTATCCCACTATTGTTCTTAGTGTTTTCATTTCGGTCACCCTTAGCATGTGTTTCGTCTTATTGGTGTCTTCGTGGACTTCTGTACCGTACGTCATGATCAGCCTGATGCAAGTCTTGTAGATTCTAATTTTGCTATCTTTGCGCATGTAAACAAATAAATGGGGCACTGCATAGCTTTATAAACACCCAGAAAGTGTCAAAAAAGGCACGTCGGGCTGGGCATAGTAAAGTGTTGGTTCCTACACTTATGTATGGTAGTGAATGTTGGGTTTGGCAGAAGAAGCATGAAAATAGAATTAATGCTGTGGAGATAAGTAGTCTGAGAAGCATAGACGGAGTGACTCGGTTGAATAAAGTAAAGAATAGTGAGATAAGAGAACGATGTGGTGTAAAAGAAGATGTGATTACAAACATAGAAAAAGGAATGCTTGGATGTTTTGGACACGTAGACTACGAGATATAGTCTGGTCAAACCCGTACATGCGCATACATACATACATAAAGTCACGCCTTTTTCCCATAGGGGTAGGCAGAGACCACTTTCTTTTACTTGCTACGGTTCTTACACACATCTTTTGCTTCCTCTACTTTCATCAGTGCTCTCATACATGCTCGACGGTTGTTGGTACTCTTGACCTGGCCTTTCTTCAAAACAATGTTGATCTGATCAAGATATGTTCGCCGAGGTCAACCTCTACCAACTTGTCCATTTACACTCGCCTTATAAATTTGTTTCGTCAATCTTCCTTCATCCATTCTTTCTACGTGTCCAAACATCTAAGCATTCCTTTATCCATCTTTGTAACCACATCTTCTTTCACACCACAGCGTTTTCTTATCTCACTATTCTTTACTTTATCCAACTGAGTCACTCCGGCTATACAATTCTCAGACTACTCATCTCCGCAGCATTAATCCTATTTTCATGCTCCTTCTGCCAAACCCAACATTCACTACCATACATAAGTGTAGGAACCAACACACCTCTATGCACCGCCAGACGTGCCTTTTTTGACACTTTCTGGCTATTCATAAAGCTATGCAGTGCCCCATTCATTTGTATTGTTTTGTAACCTACCAAAAAATAATTATTGTCAAATGAGTTTTAATTATTTCTATAGAAAATTGAACGCTCTACAAAAAAGGTTTCTTGTGGTTAATCGATTACACTTACCATTTAGAATATATTCGCATTGGAATCCCAATGCGTACGGATTTTAATAGTTTTTTGATAATTATTTTTAATTTATCCATTCAATTTATGAATTTTGACAATATTTATAAAAATTTGAGTTTATTTTAATAGAATGACAGTTTGCAAGTTATGTCTTATCTTTTGTTTGAGAATATATTTCTTTCGAATCATTTTTTAACGATATTTCTTTTTATAACTTTTATCACAATTTGGAAATATTCTTGAAAGTGATTCATGGTCGAGTTTACCCTAAGTGTGAGGAGTACTTGAGTGAGTCTCAATTCGGATTTCGCAGTGGTTTCGGTACAATAGTAGCTTTGTTTGGCATAAATGTTCTTGCTCAGAGAACTCGTGATATGTCAATTGATCTATATGCCTGCTTTATAGATTTCCAAAAGGCTTTTGATCGTGTCCGACACAACATACTAATAGAGATCCTCAAAGACATTGGACTGGATAGGAGAGATATTCGTGTTATCTCTAATCTATGCTGGAATCAAACATCTATTGTTAAGGTTGAAGGAGTTGATTCAACTGCAATCGATATCAAAATAGGATTAAGGCAGGGTTGCATCTTGTCTTCTCTTCTTTTAATATTTACTCCGAGAGAACATTTAGAGAAGTAATTTGCGAAATATCAGCGGGTATTAATATCAATGGTAAGGTCATTAACAATTTACGGTACGTAGATGACACGGTGTTTTTGGCGTCCAATCAGAAAGATCTGCAGGACATCATTGACAGAGTTGTTTTAGAATGTGCCACGGCTGATCTTGACTTAAACATCAAAAAGACGAAAGTGTTAGTTAGTAACGCTGATAGCCAATCTAATATAAGGTCACGATTTAAACAGTTTTTAGAAAGATGAGTAAAGTCTTATGCTGTAGAGATATGGAGTTGCCCCTGAGATGCTATGTGATCTCTACCCTCCTATACGGTGTAGAAGCTTGGACACTTAACAACAAAGACGTGAAGCGTCTTGAAGATTTTGAAATGTGGGCCTACAGGCGAATACAAAAAGTAGCGTGGACAGAAAAAGTTAGCAATTCCGAGATACTCGCGAGAGTACAGAAGAACACCGAGATTATCGTTACCGTTAAGAAAAGGAAATTAGAATATTTTGGGCATGTGATGAGAGGCAAAAAATATAGTTTGCTTTAGAACATAATGCAAGGCAGCGGGTAGACGAGCTTCGAGTAGAAGAATCTCCGAAACTGGTTTGACGTGAGTTCCATCACGCTGTTTAGACTGGCATTTGACAAGACAAAAATAGCCATGATGGTCACCAACGTTCTGAAAGGACATGGTACTTGAGAAGAAGATTTAAACCGTTATAAATGTACTGGACATTATAAAAAAAGAGAACAAAAAATCCAGAGGTGATTAAAATCACCTTATTAATTAAAAAAGTCAAAAACAAATTGATGACCTCAAAGCAAATATTTGATTACAAATGAAAATAAATGCAGCAAAAAGTGTGTTTCTGGAACGATTTAATGTGTATTTCTAAATGCGAGTAGGTGGTAAATTATATAGTCAAATTTTTTGTATATTTGACAAATTATTGTAATAAAATTTCTATTTTTTCTGTATGATTTATAGATATACTTTTTTAAACACGGTTGTATGTTTTTAAAATATTTCCTGGTGTCTTAATAATTTATTCGATTAATTGTACTATTTAGACATTAAATTTTGATGCAGCATGTACTCATGTAGTCGTATAAAATAATGTTACGACATTTTAGTGGTCTAAGATTCGTTTCAATACTCAATACAAAAACTAAATAGGGGTAGGCAGAGACCACTTCCTTCCACTTGCTACTGTTCTTACACACATCTTTTGCTTCCTCTACTTTCTTCAGAGCTCTCATACGTGCTCGTTGGTTGTTGGTACTTTTGACCTGGCCTTTTTTAAAACAATGTTGATCTGATCGAGATATGTTCGTCGAGGTCGACCTCTACCAACTTGTCCATTCACACTCGCCTTATACATTTGTTTCGTTAATCTTCCTTGATCCATCCATTCTATGTGTTCAAACCATTTATTCTTCTTCTTCTTCTTTAGGTCCTCCTCGGACGTTGGCAATCATCAGCGCTATCTGAACCTTGTCTACAGCTCGGCGGAACAATGTGGTAGTGCTCACTCCATACCATTGTTTTAAGTTTTTTAGCCAGGATATCTTTCTTCTACCCGGGCCTCTTCGTCCTTCGATCTTCCCTTCTATAATAAGCTTTAAAAGTCGATACTTGTCATTTCTTAAGATGTGACCAAAATACTCCAGTTTGCGCTTTTTTAGTGTAAACAGAACTTCCAGCTGCTTGTCGAGGCGTTGAAGTACCTCGGTGTTACGCACTCTTTCTACCCAGGAGATTCTTAATAGCCTTCTGTACGTCCACATTTCAAAGGCCTCCAATTTTTTGCACATCGCATCTGTCAAAGTCCAAGCTTCCATTCCATAAAACAGTATGCTGAACACGTAACAGCTAAGCACTTGGACGCGCAGAGGCAAGCTTAAATTTCTGCTGCAAAGTACCTTACGCATCTTGAGGAACGAAGCACGAGCTTGTTCTATTCTGGCACGAATCTCCTGCATGCCGTCCCACTTCTCATTTAGTTGACGCCCAAGATATTTAAAAGTTTCTACTCGCTCAATTCGTTGACCGTTAATTGTCAGGTGTCCGTCCACGTTGTTTGATTTGCTAACTGCTAGCCACTTTGTCTTTCTCACGTTCAGGCTAAGTCCGGCCTTTGAGCTTGCAGCCGTCACGCGGCTTACCAGTTCCTGCAGTCCTTCCAGTGAGTCGGCAACAAGAACCGTGTCATTCGCATACCTCAGATTGTTGATATAAATCCCATTGACAGATATCCCCTCGTCACATTCATCCAACGCCTCTTGAAATATCCTGTCGAAATACAAATTGAATAACAGTGGTGATCAAATGCATCCTTGACGAACGCCTCTCAGGATTTTGATCTCGTCGGACGCGGTGTTATCGATTTTTATGTGAGCACTTTGGTTCCAGTAAAGGTTGGCTATTATTCTAAGGTCTCGTTGTTCCAGTCCTATTTCTCTAAGAATGTTGATCAGTTTTTCGTGCTTAACTTTAACAAAGGCTTTTTCGTAATCGATGAAACATGCGTAAACGGTCACCGACATGTCCCGGCACCTTTGGATAAGAACCTGTATGCTAAATAGTGCCTCCCTTGTTCCATAGCCATTGCGAAAACCAAAGTGAGAGGCGCCCTTTATCATTGTCTCGCACTTCGTATATATTCTTTTGTGTATTATTTTTAAGAAAAGTTTAAGCACATGGCTTATCAGGCTAATAAGACGATAATCACTGCAGTTTTTGGCCTTCGCGTTTTTGGGGAGCGGGACAAAAGTAGATTTTAACCAATCAGAAGGTATACTGCCGTTTCGGTAAATAAGATTGAATAGCTTTACCAGCGTGTTCAGTAATTCTTCGTTTTGCAGTATTTTTAGAACTTCTATATAGACGTCATCAGGACCACTAGCTTTCCCATTTTTTGAAATTGACAGCGCATATTGAACTTCTGCCCTCGTTATGTCCAAGCCTTGGCCTTGATTAAAGAATTTCTCCTGTAGTTCTGGCAGATACCTGCTGCCTCTTTTATCTTCTTGTGCATGTTTAAGGTATCGTGTTTTGCTTCCATTGCTTCTATTTCTTGGCATTGCTCGGAAAACCATTTCTCTTTTGCTTCTCTTATCTTGTTTTTGATTATGCGGTTTTGTGCCCGGTATTCGTTGTTCTTGCCTTTGTGTGTCCGTCTTTTTTCCATAAGATCAAGGATTTTCTCCGACATCCATGGTTTCTTCTTGTGGTTTTGTTGAGGTTTAAGTATTTTGGTGGTATTTATGCAGTCCGTTATCTATCTTTGTAACCACATCTTATTTTACACCACAGCGTTCTCTTACCTTACTATTCTTAACTTTATCCAACCAAGTCACTCCGGCTATACTTCTAAAACTTCTCATCTCCGCAGCATTAATGCTATTTTCATTCTTCTGCCCAACTCAACATTTACTACCATACATAAGTGTAGGATGGAAAGTATGACAGTGACATTGAGCAAAAGGTGTTGGCAGGAAAACAAATGAATGGGGAACTGCATAGCTTTATGAACAGTCAAAAAGTGTCAAAAAAGACACGTCTGGCTGTGCATAGAGGAGTGTTGGTTCCTACACTTATGAATGGTAGTGAATATTGGGTTTGGCAGAAGAAACATAAAAATAGGATTATTGCTGCAAAGATGAGTAGTCTGAGAAATATAGCCGAAGTGACTCGGTTGGATAAAGTGAAGAATAGTGAGTGTGGTTTCAAAGAAGATGTGGTTACAAAGATAGATAAAGGAATGCTTAAATGGTTTAGACACGTAAAAAAAATGGATGAAGGAAGATTGACGAAACAAATTTATAAGGCGAGAGTGAATGGACATATCTATAGAGGTCGACCTCGGCAAACATATCTCGATCAGATCGTCATTGTTTTGAAGAAACGCCAGGTCAAGAGTACCAACAACCGGCGAACATGTATGAGAGCACTGATGAATGTAGAGGAAGCGAAAGATTTGTATAAGAACCGTTGCAAGTAAAAGGAAGTGGTCTCTGCCTACCCCTACGGGAAAAAGGCGTGACTATATGTATGTATGTATGTATTATGTTTTTTTTCTAACAATTGTTTTGAGGCATTTGTAGCTATTTTTGTTGTTTTGTCCAACTTTGCAGTTATAAAGTATGCGATTTATTAAGTAATTTAGTCCTTTAAACAATTCTATTGAGTGACAACTTATTTACTTAATGGTCTTCGAATATTTTCGTACTGACTATGTTCACAGACGATAGTTGCGAAATTACAACACATATTTCATTTGTGACATCATTACTGGCAACATAAACATTTTTATTCAATTAACTAAATAATTTACCTAGCGTTTAGCTATAGGTACGTCGTTTCGCATGTGAGCGAAAAAATTGAGAGGTCATTTGTTGCCAAATTGGCAGAAAAACAGTTGAAGCTTTTGTTGAAGTTTTTCGTTCCCTAGGGGAGGTCACGTATTTTCTCGAACGTATTTCGGCATTGCAGTCAGTGGCGTAGTTAACGAAAAAAATTAGCGTCAGTCGGTAGGCAGCACCTGGGCCAACTAATTCGATTTTCGATGTCTGCAGCAAAGAGAAAATTAATGTAACTTTTTCCGCATATAACATTTTACTGAATTGTGCTTAAACACAACAAGGAGTTTTACTAATTATTGTTGTAGATTTCTTATATATACAGGGTAATTCATTCAGAACGGGCAATCTCTAAACTGGAGATACTACACATCAAAATATGGCGATTGAGCTTAACATTTCTTATACAAATGTTGCAGTATTACGAGATACAGGGTATTTAAAGTTGGAATTTTAATTTGAAATTTTTTAATAATTTTGTGATTTTAAGCAGCATCGTCTTGAAAATTGGTAACTTTATGTTTTTTGGCATGAAAATTACGAATTTTACGCTGAATTTATCACTATTCATAAAGGGCGTTAGTTACACCCTGTTACTTAGGAAAATTACAACATATCTTTTTTGCCTAATTAGTTATGGCTGAGTTACAAAATTCCAAAGTACAAGAGAAGTTGTTCCCATGTTATTTGAATGGGAAATTGAAATTTACGATGCGACACCTCTTAATATTAATATTAGGAGCTCTAACTTTCACAGTTTTTTTTTTACCATTTCTAACAATATTTTAAATATAATTAAGGAAAAAATATTTATCGATTTTTTTGAAACAGTCTAATAGCTTTCAAACGCGGTGTCGCATGATGTACTTTCTCTTTTAAAAAAAATGAATGGATGATTTTCCCATGAAGGGGGATCAAGTACGTTTCGAAACTGGTATATCATAGCATGCTGTGATTATTATAAAAGTCGATCTGTTCGAGATTTTTTTTCTTGTATACAAATAGAGAAGTTAATAGGGGAGTAACACTTATTCCAGCGCACCCTACGAGTAATAATAAAAAGAAAATTATTACAATTTGTTTAATTTCGTAGTAAATAAATGAAGTAATAACTTAGCGGCAACAATAGCTGTTAGGAGTGTAGCAGTACACCATCGTATACTTCCTATCCAATCTATATCCGGATAAGTTTACGATATATCCACATGCAAATGCCAACATACCTAAACTGGAGATACACATGCTATATTTAGCAAATTGTCGTAATTGGATTAGGTAAAGAACGGTATATCTTGATATGACGAAGACCTTTTGGACGTTAGTGTCAAGGCATTATTAACAGCGGGCCAATACAGTATTCTCTCTTTAGTAGGTAAATAGCTAAGAGCAGTCGACTTGGGGGTTAGGGGGGGGGAGGCCAATTGGAGACTTTTTGCGAAAATCACTCACCGATAGATAACATTGATAAAATTTAAGGAAAGTGGACAATACCTAGTGACATTAATTTTTTCGTCAGTAATTTTATTCCTATGTTTTATTTTTCGATTTTTATTTCGATTTGTTTTACTCACCCTCTTGCCATTTATCCCTCGGCACGTTTCTCACCAGTATATTGGATTTTAAAAATTTATGTATTAAATGGTGAAAGCACAAAAAGAATGCATCGGTCGGGAAACGAACCCGGGTCGGCCGCGTGGCAGGTGAGCATTCTACCACTGAACCACCGATGGATCCCCGAAGAAATTTATAAATCCTAAACAAACTAATCAGGATAATCGGATATTTTGATCGAACTATTGCAGTGTCGTCGGTCTTTGACAAGCGTGCGAAATTTAAATTAAATCTGATCGCTTAAAGTAGAGCAAAATCGAGGCCAAAGAGTCAGTTACAAACAAACAAACAAACAAACATACAGGTAAAACTAATATAAGCGTGTTAATCACTTAGATATTCATTTTACAAATCTATACTGTAACTTAAACTTCATAAACAATCTTCTCAAAACTATATCACCTTCTAACTAACTAACTTTTTGTCTCCCGCGATCTTTTAAAAAGGTATAAACAAACGTTTGAAAAAGGAAACGTTTTTTATATAATTATTCCAGCCTGCGGCTATAAATCATCCGCTTATATTTTGTGCGTTTGATGCTACTGAAAAAAAATTATACGTGGCTTCGGGTCAAATAATAGCTATAGGGGCGTACTCGCTTTATTCTTTCGTAAAATTCCCTTTCTTTTACTTTAATACAACTTAATTTCTTTTTCTTTTATAGATCTAGATGAATTTTTAATTTTTAAGAATGTCCGGGTAAATTTGTTGGCAGGCGTATTTTTGATACTGAGGAAATTGTTTTAAAATCATCTTCGCACAAACCTTTTTCTTGTTCAAATCGTTGGGCAAAATATTTTTTACTACGTTCCTTTTAATATTGACCATATCTGCTATCATTCTGATACTCATACTTCCTAAAGCCATTCGATATCAGAAACTTAGCCCGCTGGAAACTGATAAACTTTACTCGAAGTTTTTTTTTTTTTATGAAAATAGTCGCAAAAAGGGTAGACCTATGGTGTGGGCCGCGGACGGCCCGCACTGCGACTATTAGAAGGGAAAGGGATTATAGAAAGGAAATAATTTTGGACACGCTTTTTAAAAAGTTGCAGGTCATAGTTCTCTGGAAAAACTGATTTTGGAAGCTTATTCCATTCCGTAGCAGCCCTGTAAAAGAAGGATTCTTGATGAAGATTGGTCCTTGTAGTGTCAATCTTGAGAGTAAATGGGTGAGACTGATCAGCGTGCCGAGTTCTTCGGCCGAATGTGGCCAATGATGGTACAAGAGTTTTTATTTCTCTGGAGCATCTGCCATGGAAATATCTGTAGAGCAATGACTGGTCTGCAACTCTTGTTCTATGTTCTCTCTTTCACCGATTCTCGTCCCTTCAATTCCCTCTAGTGCAACATAAGAGTTACTGAACGGGATATGCAATTCTTTCCGTAACCCGTGTCAACATTTATTTGCATTCGCGCGACTTTTTTTTTTAATTTTTAATAAGAGTTTTAAATTGACGAGTCTCTCGATTTTTTCTCTCGAAATTATTCAGCGCGACGCTTGTCAGCACTTTATTTTTTTTACCACATCCAAAAGTTAAAATTTTGCAAAACTTCTTGGAAGGCTGACTTTCCAAAGAGTATTGTGATAAACTGGCATTTTAATGTTTAGTGCGTCATAAGGTAACGAGTTCTAGAATTAAATATTAAAGTTGAATAAAAATATACTAACGAAGACCCACATAAAGATCGATGCGTACAAATACATGCATACATTTTCTCGTGACCAATTTCTGAACAGCCATCAAATATGCCCCGCCCACGAAAACATATACAACCTGCGATCGCGACATACAAATAATGTCATAGACTATCAGCCTTAAAAAGCAGACAATAATATATCCAGAAGATGCAAGAACAAGAAAAATAAAAAATGAAGGTTATACGTTTAAGCTATATACAAACATCATATATTTTTATAATTAGACAAAAATTTACTCAGAATCATCTATATCATCACATCCATAACATCTATTTCTTTGAGATAATGTATCTTCCTTCTCATTTTCATGATTTTTTGAAGGGTTGAAGCTATAATATAAAGTGGTGTGACAAATATTTTGGTCAAGTTTTGAGCTGTCACACCGAGATATTTTGAAAGAAGAGATTAAAAAAAAGTAATTCCGCTATAGGGGAAACATTTTATGAACTTTGGATATTAAAAGTCAGTGTGACAGACTTTTTTGCCATGATGAGAGTTGTCACACCAATTTTTATGTAATAATACATAAAAATACATAAAATTTGATACAAAATGGTCTACAAGAAATTAATTTCCATAAAAGTGCAAATTACATACGTACATACATATAGTAACGCCTTTTTCCCGTAGGGGTAGGCAGAGACCACTTCCTTTCACTTGCTACGGTTCTTACAAACATCTTTCGCTTCCTCTACATTCATCAGTGCTCTCATACATGTTCGCCGGTTGTTGGTACTCTTGACCTGGCGTTTCTTCAAAACAATGACGATCTGATCGAATATGTTTGCTGAGGTCGACCTCTATAGATATGTCCATTCACTCTCGCCTTATAAATTTGTTTCGTCAATCTTCCTTCATCCATTTTTTTTACGTGTCTAAACTATCTAAGCATTCCTTTATCTATCTTTGTAACCACATCTTCTTTTACACCACAGCGTTCTCTTATCTTACTATTCTTTACTTTATTCAACCGAGTCACTCTGGCTATACTTCTCAGGCTACTCATCTTCATAGCATCAATCCTATTTTCATGCTTTTTCTGCCAAACCCAACATTCACTACCATAAATAAGTGTAGGAACCAACACTGCCACGTCTTGTTCGTTCTCTATAGAGTACTCTGCCAGCGGTCTCTCTACTGGCAAATTATGCCCGAGCTCAGCCGTAGAGGGTAGAAGAAAAAAAAATATATAAAAGTGAGCCGCTCCACCGACTTAGACGGTTCAAGCCGGAAACCCCTAAGTCTTATAGGCACTAGCAGAGCCACACGATTAACAACTGAGATTATGGTGAACCAAATAAATGAAATTATAGCTAAAATATATTGGATACTTTACTCCTACAATAAATCAAAGAACACAGCTCAATAACAAAATTATAACAAATATAGTCAAAATCAACAGCTAACAATAAATCAAAGTACACAGTTCAATAATAAACTTATAACAAATATAGTCAAAATTAACAGCTAACAATAAATCAAAGTACTCAGTTCAATAATAAACTTATAACAAATATAATCAAAATCAACAGCTAACAATAAATCAAAGTACTCAGTTTAATAATAAACTTATAACAAATATAGTCAAAATCAACAGCCAACAATAAATCAAAGTACTCAGTTAAATAATAACATTATTACAAATTTAGTCAAAATTAGCAGCTAACAATAAATCAAAGTACTCAGTTTTGGCATATTATCTAATGCAATAAATAGTTTTTAATAATGTATTATATTAATAAATTAAAACAAAACTTAATCGTGGTGTCAAAAATAAGTCACGTCGTTAAATATTCAAAAATAACTCACTTGTAACCTTTGGGTAAACGTATATTGTAGATCAAATATAAAAAAAATAGAATAACTTTAGTCTTTAACACCTTAATACGGAGTTCCTGCTAAAAACACCAAGCAAGTCTTTATAACACTGCAATTTATCGTCGATATGGATGATACGAATGCACTACTCCTGTGGCCGGTTTGGTTATGGAACGGCACCTGCTAATTAACAATGGCTTCCCTCAAATAAATCCCGCATGCGGTTATTTTAACTCGACACCAAAATCCAAAATATCAACAACGAAGGTAAGATAGAATGGTCAAGTTAAAAATTAAATGGTTTTTCTTCAAAATCCAATCAAGATGGCCCAAATACAGCCAGATATGAAAAGAAAACCGTAGAGGCTCCGCACACTTGTTAATATCACAACGCCCCAAAAACTCTCACCACACCACTCCCAAGACTGTCACCACACGACTACTTACTTCCTAGGCCGGATATCAAGAAAAATGACACGGAACCGACGTCAACCAACAATATTCTCACAAGAATCGCGCTCGTCCGTGTTGATAGCCAGCCCCATCCACACAGAAATGCAAACCAAACAATAATATAACCGACAACACACAACAATCGAGGCCAAAAACCAAAGCAACACTATTTACAACGAATGATATATTTAAGTTACAACAAAATACGGTACGCGACACTATTTACGAGTACCTGAGGAATACAAAACTATCAGAGACACAATTATAATGGAACTGTAGAAGGGAAAAAATAGGCACGTTACAACACAAAAATAACTTAAGATCATTAGAAAAATAAAAATTTATAAATAATATTTCTGCAAGGATAAACTCTGGCACACCGGGCCAAAGTTGTACCTATAATACTATTAATTACTATGCCAAATTTCAGAATCCCATATAAGTGCACTTTTAGTGTCACCGGCTTCCTGCCTATGAGTGGTGACTAATTAGTAAACAGTGTATTGATTTATGCTTTTGAACACATACAAATTTGTTACAAAGTTTGAAATGTTTGAGTAACTTTAAAAAAAAATGATCGGAAAATATAAAAATGTCGATGACTAGTCTAGATGGCGGAATTTACGATTCAGTAATGAAACGTTAGCAACAAACACAATAATAGACAAGGTTGGCATAAGGTCGTTAATAAAGAATAAAAGGGCATACATAAAAGCAAGGCAACGATAAGGATAAATCCGGTCGGTTCACGAGGAGGCATGTGGCGTCTGGATGGCTGGCGTCTGGACGCTCTCGGCATCGGCATGGCGGTGGTGGTAGAGTGCGCCTCGACGCCTATGACGAGGACGGCGCGGTGCTCAGCTGCGACAAATGCATCAGAAAACGATTACATTCTAATACACAAACACACACACAAATAGAGGTCGTCGGCGAAAATACCTTAGAAAGAAAAAATGTCACGTACGTATTGCGGACATTTTTAATTTAAAGAAAAAACAACAACTATTGTAAAAACGCATAGTACTAGTATTAGTAGAGGCATTATCATAATTTAAATTGCATGTGAAACTATGTAATTCGTTAATTTTAGTTTTCCTACAGTAATGTAGCACGAGAGAAAACAAATATTTAAATTTTACGATTTTTGCATTTAATGCCTCGGATGTTATGCCTTGTTTGCAATCCATCTTGAGAGGTGCTAACCCAAAAATGTGGTGTAGCAAAAAAACAAAAAAGTATAGTCATATCTGGCTGTATTTGGGCCATCTTAATTGGCTTTTGAAGAAAAACCATTTGATTTTTAACTTGACCATTTTGTCTTGCCTTTGTTGTGGAGATTTCTTTTGGATTTCTGGCGTCAAGTTAAAATAACCGTTATCGGGATCTATTTGAGGGAAGCCATTGTTATCTAACCGGTGCCGCCCCATAATCTAACCAGCCACCGGAGTAGCACAGGAGTAGGCAACAGGAGTACATGTGAATTCGCATATCCAAAGGTTATCAGTGATTCATTTTTAAATATAAAACGCTGTGTCTCATTTCGACACCACCAGTAAGTTCTGTTCAGTTTATAAATATAGTACTTCGTGAATTCGTATACCCAAAGGTTATAGGTGATTTATTTTTAAATATATAACGCAGTGACTCATTTTGACACCACGATTACGTTCTGTCTAGTTTATTAGTATAGTACATTGTTGGAAACTATTTATTGCATTAGATAATATGCCAAAACTAAGCTTGGATTAAAATAACCTTCTCAATAATTCTTTATGTCCAAGTAAAAACATATTTTCTTCCTACCTATTTGTAAATATCCTACAATCTTGATATTTTAAAGGACAACCATTGTAAAGATATTTTTAAATGAACTCGATTGTTTTGGCAGTGAAAGTCTTTTTGTAAACGGTTAACTAGTGAATCTTCTTTGCCTTTATGTAAATGTTTGAATTAGTGTTACTAATGAGTTAACTTATATATATATATATATATATATATATATATATATATATATATATATATATATATATATATATATATATGTTTTACCTCTTGTTCTTTGCCTTTATGTAAATGTTTGAATTAGTGTTATTAATGAGTTAATTTATATGTCTTACTTTTTGTTGTAACTTGGTAAAGTCTGTTACTCTTACTGCTGTTCTGGTTATTTTATAAAGTTGTAAATTTTACATTTTTGGTTTGTTTTAGCAAGGAAATTTTACCATAGCTGTTAACTTTGACTATATTTGTTATGATGTTGCTATTGAACTGTGTACCTTAATTATCTATTGTGTGAGTAAAGTATCCAACATAATTTGCCAGTAGAGAAACCGCTAGCAGAGTACTCGTTAGAGAACGAAAAAAAGACGTGGCAATACTTGCAACCATCGGTTATGCGCTATTGAAAAGCAAGCTTTTTGGTTGTTGTAAGGCTCGTTGCAACCCATGTCAAGAAGGATGAAAGGGCGACTCATTGTCGCTACATCTATAAATGGTAAGCATATCGCTTGTATGCAACAGGGCTGTAAATTCCTTTTTCCTACGACCACATAGAAAAGTAACGTATATCGCACTGTATAGTCCCATGGAAAGTAGCTTATATTCACGAGCGTGCGAACTTACCGCACGCATGCGGATAAGATGTCAAATGCATAATTTCTATTAAGATTTACCGCTGTAAAGCTGTCCAATATTCTATTTAAATTTACCTATGTAATATCTAAATTTGAAAAGTGTAATTTTTTAATTTTCATAATAAAAAAAAGTTACGCCGTCGAGGATCGAACCCGCGTTTTCTTCGTCAGAAGTCCGACGCCCAACTGATCTAATTGTACATTAATTAAAATATAATTTTTGATTTAAACTAATATCTATTTTAAAACATTTAGAATCATAAAGCAAGGAATTTTCAAAATTTATATTCCTTTTCGTTAAATAGTCTCATATATCAACTCCCTATACCTAGTCAGGCAATCATGTAATTATCTTGCCAGGTATTTTTTGTTTATACAAAGCAGGCTTTGAACAATTTGCGTGAAACGTCAAAAGTTATTTTAAATATACAGTGCTTTTCACGATGAGCGTTAATTAGACGTTTCTGGCAAACCGGACAACGGATCAATCTGAAAATTTAATGGTATGCATAAATTAACATGGTCTACACGCCTAAAATATTTTAGACGATGCAGCGTTGCCGCTTCTACTATAAAGTAGCGGCTACTTTGATTTTTCAAATTGAACACCCCGTATATAATATCATTTTATGATTTTTCATCACTTTTCCAACGACTTCATGTACTGTTTCCCTATACCTATCTGTTACCGTTTAGAAGTTAAAAATTAATTTCGATTTTTTTTTTAAAAAATATGTACTTCAATAAACATTGATATTTTTAAACTCTCTGGTACGTAGACGATCAATTACTTAAAAGTTTTATTTTAACATATTGCTAACAAAATTTTTTGTAATTTGTAATTTTCTACCAATAAGTTACTTTCATTAAAAGACTAGATCATTAAAGTAATTCAGCTATATGTAAAACTGTAAAGACACCCACTTCTACAAATATAAGCATATTTTTATTTTGAATTAAAAATAAACTAGATTTGTTGATAAGCACCACCTCGATGAGATCATCTGAAGAAAGAAATCAGGAAACATTCTCATTTCGTTAATTCCACTCTATGAAAAATCTCAAAATAGCTGTTTCGTTGTTAAATATAAAAACATTTCAACTCCCGAAAACCAAAATCAACGGGACCGAAATAACGTTGAATGCCGTTGACCTTCTGGAATGCCCAAATTAAAAAGTCTATTGACAAGTGGTTAAACTGGGGAGCCTTTATTTTACATTTTTTTTATGTTCCAACTTTTTTAAGGGCAAATTAATTGTCATTTACAAAAATAAATAAAAATTTTACAGTTTGTCCAAGATTATAATATTGTAGCTTATCAATTTACCCATGTGTTCATCCTTGGAATAATAATTAATGTTGTTTGAATCGCATTGATTTATTATTTTAATAATATTAGCTATTTTATAATAAATATATTGTTACGGTATTTAGTCTTGTATTTGTTTATTTACAAGACTCAATACAAAAACTAATAAAAACTAAACAATTTATTTTAATCTTTTTGCATTTATGTGTGTTTACAATAGACTCTTTAAAAAATCACGTAGATATTCACTTTACAAGTCTGTATGTTCACAAAGTTATACTTCAACTTACCCTTAACTTTTTCGCGACACCGCGGTTCATTTGAGAAAGGAAACTTTTTTTTGGGAATTATTCTAGTAATATCTTATGTCTCCAATTTTCGCCCGCGGCTATAAATCAAAATTTGTCAGGCGTTGATACTACCGAAAAGCCATAAATCGTAAGGTTTCTTTTTGTAAACAATTCGCCGTCGCTTTAGGTCAAATAATGGCTCCAGAGGCGTACCTGCTGACCACAATTCGTAACTATATTAAAGATAACATATTTAATTTTTTTGTATTTGCACGAAACATAATTTTACTATAAATATTTAGAATATTTAATTATAAATTATTAATTGAAATATTTGTGTTGGATAAAAAAAAACACGTAAGTAATGCTAGTAAAATAAAAGTATATAAATTAAAATTTGCTTGGTTATCCACTTAAAAAACTGAAATCTATTTATTCTCTCTATTCTCTCTAAATCTATTTCTCTCTAATCCCTTAAATTTAATTTATTTTATCGGAAATTATCAATAAAAAGTAATAAAAACAAAATTTTATATTTTGGTCATATAAAAACCAAATTAAACAATTAATGCGTTTAATAGAATCTAGACACGCAGTAGCGTGTCAAGCCAAGTTCAAACTAACAGAATGGTACCGTGTGTAATATTACACGAACCATTTGGAGCCACTTTTGACCCCCTCATAACTCAAAAACTATTTCACATAAACATGTCAAATTTGACTCATATATTAAGACTTATGTGCTTCAAATTTCATAAACACACCTTAAACAGTTGTTTAGATATTAACGTCCAAAAATTGTCATTTTTATCACTGACTGACCTTAAGTCAAAACTAACCCAGTTCCAGATGACCTAGAAAGTTTAAATTTGGCATCCAGATAGGTAGTTGGACAAATACAGAGAAATAAATTAGAAACTAGTAAATTTTTATTATTTCATTATAATTTTTTAATTGATTGATTCTATTAGGAACACTTACTTAAAGTGCCTGTACTGTAAGAATCAGCAATCAAAATTGATGACAGCCGGTCTTTATGTGGATTTTAAGGTCTTTACGTGAATATATAATGAGTGGAATACCACTCTTAATTTTTTTTAATCCAAGCATATCAGTATTAGTACTTATAACTAAGAGTATAGTCGAACTTTCGTATTTATATCGTTATTAAGTGGGTTTTTGTATTAATTATTTTTCAATATTTAGCGCACATCAATAATGTAAGATCATTTCTTATAAATAATTAAATAAAATAGGTATTTTGGACCACGAAGCACGGTGCGGCGGCCTTGGAACAGCGGGGTGGGAGCGGTGCGATGTTTAGTAAAGGGCAGGCTTACGTTGGACTCTCCAGAGTTAAAACCTTAAATGGAGTACATCTTATCAATTTAGATCCAATTCAAATCAAGGCACAAGAGAGAGCTCTATTGTAGAGTACAACCGCCCGCGCACGTTATACCGCCCCTACAGAAAACGCGTAAAAAATTCCGGATACTGAATTCACTCGAACATTTAAAAGGTACAAGAAAATATAGAAAATAACACAATAAAGACAATTATACCCCGTAACCGTAGGAAAATACAGTATGATAACAAAAACTGAGGTCACTATCCGCCATCGCACTATCAGGAAAATCCTACGAAATCTTGACTCTAATAAGGCAGTAGGACCAGATGGAATTCCGACAATTGTCCTGAGGACCTGTGCTCAAGAGCTCACCCCAGTTCTCTGTAGACTTTTCAAGTTATCATACAGCAAAGGAGTATTTCCGTCCATGTGGAAAAACGCTAAAGTCCAACCGATTCCGAAAAAAGGAAAGAAGACTATTTCTGCAAATTATCGCCCTATTGCATTGCTCTCAGTCATATCCAAAGTTATGGAAAAAGCGATTAACACAGAACTCATCAAATATCTGGAGAAATTTGAGATAATCCATGACAGACAATATGGATTTCGACAACTTCGGTCTACTGAAGATTTGCTGGCTTATGTCGCTCAGCTCTGGACAAACACTATTGAAAAGTTTGGTGAATCCCGTGGAATAGCCTTGGATATATCTAAAGCCTTTGACCGCGTTTGGCACCAGGCATTGTTAAGTAAATTATCTGCCTACGGTCTCCCAACCAAACTGTGCCAATGGCTCTTGAGCTTCATGCAAGATCGCTCCTTACATGTGGCAGTTGACGGTATTTCTTCTGATGCGTTTAAAACTAATACCGGGGTTCCCCAGGATTCCATCCTGTCCTCCACCTTATTTCTTTTACACATCAACGACCTCTTGAAAACCACCACAAACCCCATTTACAGTTTCGCAGACGATAGCACACTTGTCTCAACTTTCACATCCTATCGATCACTTTCGGTGAATGATACAAATAGACTCAGGCAGGAACAGGTTGATTCCATCAATAAAGATCTTAAAGCAATCGTTGAGTGGGGAACCAACAATCTTGTTCAGTTCAACGCCCAAAAAACACAAAGTGCCACGTTTTCCAAGAAAGTGAATTCCTCAAATCATCCCATCACAATGTCCGGAAATACCCTTGAACCAAGTCCCTCCATCTTGATTTTGGGAGTCACGGTGTCCAATAATATGTTTTGGCATGACCATGTTGCTAACATCGCAAAGTAGGCAAGCCAGAGGCTAGGTTTTCTGTGGAAAACCAGAAAGTTTTTTACTCCTGATCAACTGTTGACGACGTATAAGGCTCAAATCCGACCTCTACTGGAGTATTGCTCGCACATTTGAGGTTCAGCACCAAGGCATTCTCTTCGTCTTCTAGATTCCATTCAGAAAAGAGCCATTCGCTTGATAAACAGCTCAACTCTCACCCTTAAGAACATAGAAGAAGAGTTGCAGACCAGTCATTGCTCTACAGATATTTCCATGGCAGATGCTCCAGAGAAATAAAAACTCTTGTACCACCGTTGGCCACATTCGGCCGAAGAACTTGGCACGCTGATCAGTCTCACCCATTTACTCTCAATATTGACACTACAAGGACCAATCTTCATCAAGAATCCTTCTTTTACAGGGCTGCTACGAAATGGAATATGCTTCCAAAATCATTTTTTTCAGAGAACTATGACCTGCAACTTTTTAAAAAGCGTGTCCACAATCATCTCCTTTCTATAATCCCTTCCCCTTCTAATAGTCGCATTGCGGGCCGTCCGCGGCCCACACGATAGGTCTACCCTTTTTGCGACTATTTTCATAAAAATGAAAAAAATATAGTACCTACTAAAACAGTAATGGAAGAGTCCTATGTTCGATGGCTAGTTTATACCAGCAAGCCAAATTTTCGGAAGAATAAAATAAGAACTTACAGCCAGGGCCGGATTTAGATGTCTGGAGGCCTCGGGGCAACATAACAGTTGAGGCCATCTGTCCCCAAATTATTTTCCAAATAAAATGAACATTTTTTTTCACTTGAGTTTTTCAATAAATAATTTATTGTTTACTAGTCTCCTTGTGAAGGCCTCGGGGCCTAAAGTTTACCATATTTTTCAGTTTTTTGATTTTCCATAAAAAACAGCTAGACCGATTTTCACTTCAATAAACTTTTTCAATATTTTAAGAATGGGACTAACTATAACTCCGAATAAAGCAGTTTTCGAACAGAAGTCAGTAAATATATAAAAAAATTACAGCAAAATTATTTGTCCAGCCAAGTAAAAGCAATATTTTTATTCAAATTTTGGTTAATTAATTATATTTTTGGTTAATACGTAAAACCTCATTCACATCGTAGTGTAATTTTATACTTGTTTTAATATACAGATAAAATATGATAGTGTTTTGCTTATCTACTAAAAATACTAGGTAGCAGGACATCTGTTACGTTTTGACTTGATGCCAAGTAGGGGAAAGCATACCTTAAAAATAAATATACAGGGAGAGTCTATTAATAATAAAGGTCGATGAAAGAGAACAAAATTTTCATATATACTGGGTTTTCAAAGTTAAGTTCGCACTATTGCTAAATTCGTTATTATTGAAGATACAAAGTTAGTCAAATTGGCAAACTAGTAATATATTTTTCGTCAATTACGATGGTAAAAACGGAATAAAAATTAAACATCGCGTTCGCGTCTTATGTTAAAAAGTTTTATTTTTTAAATGGGACACCCAGTATACAATATCTACAATCAATAGGAAATTAAATTATGAACAAAAAGTGCCCTATGACTTTTTATCCTAATATCACAAATGACAAAGCTATTTATGATTTTTCAAGTTCGTCAAGATGGCTGTTATTTCATAAACATTCGTTTGTTTTATAAATGTCAGGATTAAAGTGTCAAATTACAGTTGTCTAGTAAACAGTTTACAGTTTGTGTCTTTTAAGAGCAAAAATACCTTTCACGCATTCAGAAAAATGTGATATGATGGAATGTTATATCGTCTGTCAAAAAAATAGCCACCGAACTCGTGAACGTTACAGTGATTTGTTTCCTATGCGTAACTCGCCAGATCGAAGGTACTTTTTGCTTTTGTAACGCAAGTTTAGATCGAATGAAAATACGTTCAAGAAAACTAGAACCAAGAAACAATTAATAATAAGTGCAGCAACTATAATTGATGTCTTAGCTTACTTTCAAGCTCATCCTACTAATTCAATCAACGGTTTAAAGCAAGATAGTGAACTATGTTTCGGATCCACAATATTCTGAAAAGCATAAGTTTGTACCGTACAGGTACAGACCTATACAAACGTTGGTACCAAGAGATCAAGAGAGACGCATCCAGTTCTGTCAGTGGTTCATTAATAAAATGAGAATTAATGATAATATTTGAAGCTTGATTTTTTGAAGTGACGAATCAAATTTCTTCAAAAGGAGCATGTTCAACAGGAAAAACAACCACTATTGGAGTCGACAAGTCCGATGCTCGTCCGTATGCCTCCTCGATCAACAGACATAACTCCTATGAATTTTTTCTTTTGGGGATATGTGAAGATTGTGGTGTATACCAGGCGGTATGATAATTTTGAAGATCTCCAGCAAAGCATCAATCATGCTACCGAAAATATTCATGGTAGAATAATTGCCAGAGCCACTAGGAGCGTTTACCAGCGCGCTCAAAAATGCTTGGAGCAAGAGGATGATGTTTTTGAGCATCTAATTTGAAATTTTTTTTTTTTTTATAGAATAATTTAAAGTAAACGATATTGTTTCACTTCATGTGACTGTCTATTTTATCGTAAGGCAAAGTTGCCGCTGGTACGGCCTAATTGACGAATTTAAAAAATCATCAATAGCTTTGTCATTTATGACATTAGGATAAAAATTCATAGAGCACTTTTTGTTCATAACTCAAGTTCCTATCGATTGTGGATATTGTATACTGGGTGTCCCATTTAAAAAAATAAAACTTTTTGACCTAACACGCAAACGCGATGTTTAATTTTTGTTCTGCTTTTACCATCGTAATTCGCAAAAAAAGACTACTATTTTGCCTATTTCATTGAGCTTGTATCTCCAATAATAACGAAGTTAGCAATAGTGCCGACTTAACTTTAATAACTCTGTATATATATTTAAGACAAAATTTAAAAAAAAATTACTAATTTAAGGCAAAAAATTCCAAATAAAAACCTGTATTTTATTACGATAAACATTCACTTAACTCAGCAATTTTGATAAATATACCAAATATATCAAATTATCTCCTTATACATGATGTTTTATTTATTGCTGCGTGTTCGTATTAAATATATAAAGAACTTTTTTAAAGGATTTTTTTCGTCTTTTAAATATTATTATTATAATGCTGATTTAATGTTTCGCGTGACATACTTTCAGTGATTTGAGAATTTTTAAACTGGTAAAAAATGCTGACTCATTTAAATTATTTTTATTGGGGTTGTAAAACTGCCTTAATTTAAAAATAAAACACATGTTTATAAACTACTAATATTTGTTAAAAGTTATAAAAAATGGGTTGCCTGAAAAAATCCTATAATTAATTAAAAATCCAAATTTTTTTTTTATTTCTACCGCTGAGTTTAACGAAAAAATTTTACTCCAACAGTAAGTACGAAGGTTATAGAATATGCAAAAGTAGGGTTGCCTATATTTTTCCTGGTCCAACTATTGGGTTGCCAGGTATAAACAGATATGTTGGTCCTAGTTATTTTCACCTACTTGTTTAAAGAGGTCCGAGACAAATATCTCGTGCGATAGACAAAGACACAGAGTTAAGCTGCGCGTGGCGCGACCGCAGGATGTAAGAACTTATTTTTGTAATTAAAAATGGTTAAAAAGTGTTTCTTATGGTGACTAAGATAATCTTTTAATTGATTTTAATAATGATCCTTTAATAATTGTTAATTGAAGTTAGCATTTCGTAAAAAAAAAAGAATTTTGAATACAATGATGTTGAGTTTACTACAGCATCCCTTGATTTTGTTGGTTATCACACCACGTGTTATAAAATAGTGACTGTTTGAAAAAAACATTTGTACACTCTAATGCAGCATTTACAATTAAATATATATTTATAATATTTTTAAATTATTATATTAATCATATAATAAACATATATCAGCTTTTAAATTATTATATATTTCATATTACTTTCGTACGTATACTACCAGTTGCTCCAAAATATCGTTGTTTACTAGTCTATCGCTATCATTTTCTATTGCATGAACTACTAACATACGCACTCTCTCACATCCTGCGGTGGCGCTGCGCGCAACTACAAATCTGTGTCTTCGTCTATCGCACAAGGTATTTGTCTCGGACCTCATTGTCGCAAGTTTACGGTCGCCTTAAAATTTAATTTTTTAAAATTCGACAACTATCATTCAGAACAGACTTTTTGCGGGCAACCCTATATCATTGTGTTCGCAATAAAACAGCGCTTATTTTTATGTTTAATTTATAGATTAAACAAGTAGGTGAAATAACTAGGACCAAAATACCTGTTTATACCTGGCAACCCTATAGTTAGACCAGGAAAAATACAGGCAACTCTACGTTTGCATATTCTATAGGCTTTGTACTTACGGTTGGTGTAAATTTTTTTTGTTAAACTCATCGGTAAAAATTAAAAAAAGTGATTTTTGAATTTTTAATTAATTATAGCCTGGCCAGGATTTTTTCAGGCAACCCATTTTTTTATAATTTTTAAAACACTAATTTATAAAATAATTTTTATCCATTAAACAGATGGATGAAAGTCAATTTTACTTCGGATCTTAAACTAATACTAGGATTCACGGAATTATCAAATTATATACATATCTATATTAAAATGAATCGCCGTCTCGCTAAAACTCAAAAATGGCTTGACCGATTTGAATGATTTTTTTGTTTTTTTGCTCTAGTATATTAGTGGTTCAAAAAGAAAAATAATAGGGAAAATCCTAAAAAAAGCTAAACAATAATTATATATATATATATATATATATATATATATATAAATAAAATAATAATAAAATATAAATCTTGAAAGGGGTGATAGATTTTTGGAAATTTACCTAACAAAGAGATTTTTTTCGCGAAAAAGTACACGTATACATTTTTAAAGGACAACCTTTCTTTCATTGAGCGAGTGTTTCGCGAGTGATTTGCAAAAAATTATGTAGGCAATTATTCGCGAACAAAATAAAATTTAGTGTGTCAAAGGACCTCGAGCAAACCTATCTTTCATTAAATTACAGTGTTGGTTTGAGAGAAAAATAATAGTGAAAATTCTTAAGAAAAGCTAAAAAAATTCAAAAAGGATGATAGATTTTTGCAAATTTATCTATCAAAGAATTAGTGAAGTTTTTGTCGCGAAAAAGTAACGTATGAATTTTTAAAGGACGTCTAGCTTACATTAAATTACAGTGGTGGTTTAAAAAGAAAAATAATAGGGAAAATCTTAATGAAAAGCTAAAAAATTTTGGTGATTTTCGGAAATTTACTTATCAAAGAGGTAGTGAAATTTTGTTCGCGAAAAAGTATACGTATAAATTTTTAAAGGACATCAAGTTAACCTATCTTTCATTAGGAGAGTTTCGCGAGTGATTTGCGAAAAATTATGTAGGCAATTATTTTCGAACAAAATAAAATTTATTGTGTCAAAGGACACAGTGTTGGTTTGGGAGAAAAATAATAGTGAAAATCCTTAAGAAAAGCTAAAAAGTCGCAGAAACGATAATAGATTTTTGCAAATTTATCTATCAAAGAGGTAGTGTAAGTTTTTGTCGCTAAAAAGTAACGTATGCATTTTTGAAGGACGTCAAGCTAACGTTAAATCACAGTGGTGGTTTGAAAAGAAAAATAATAGGAAAAATCCTAAAAATTAATCTATAATATAAAAATAAATCGCAGTTTGTTAGTCTCGCTAAAACTCAAAAACGGCTTTACCGATTTTAATGAAATTTTTAAGCAATCTTCAGATTAGCTCGGCGAGTGCTCCTGTGAAGTTTGCTAACAAACATATAAACGAAAGGGTGGGAAGAAGATGGAATAAAAAACTACTAAATATGACTAATATTAGAGTCGAACTCATAGTCTTTGAGGCCGCTGGATTTAATAGTGACATTCCCAATTTTTTAAACTCCCCTACGGAAGGGGTGTGAAGGGAAGGAAATATCAAAACCAATAAAAACTCTGATATTAGTGTCGAATTTAGTTTTAAGTTTTGCTGAGTTTGATAGTGATATTTCCAATTTTGTTAGCATCCCTACAAAAGGGGTGGGAGGGTGATGATATATACAAACTATTAAAAATGGCTGATATTAGAGTCGAATTCATAGTCCTCGGAGCCACTGAGTTTAATAGTGACATTCCCAATTAAGTAGTACCCATATAAAAGAAGTGGCAAGCGAATGAAATATAAAAACTATCAAAAACGCCAATATTAGTGTCAAATTCATAGTTTTCGGGGTCGCTGCGTTAATCATAAAATGGATTTAATATTTAAATCAAATATACAAACATTTTTTGACAAAAACGTTTTTAATACCCAAAGGTTTTATAAATGCCAAATGACACATTCAATTTAAACTTTATTTTTACTTTGATATTTTATTGTCCAACAAATAATTTTACCGGTATTTGAAAAATTTTAATTAAATTTTATCGCTTATTTAAGTTGTCTAATTAAAAAACAAAAAGGCAGCTTGAATTTATTGACTCGGTTACTTTTAAACAATGGATTATATGATAAAAAAACTACGTGACAGCTGCTTTTTTAATACATCAAATAAAAATTGCTTTTTCTGCCGTTTTTGTTGGTTCTTCCAGTAACAGTCTACGGTTAAACGAAAGATTTCAATTAAACCACCGGAATAACTTAGCAATTTTTATCTTACCATTAGAAGAGCTGTTTTTCTGCATACAGTTATGCTAGCTGGCAATTTTTACGGTATCCTAATCTTAAGGTAGGTTTACACGAGACGTGAGCTACGACCGTGGGTTTTGGAATCGGGACTTACGATTTGTGGAAACAACCTATTCGATTGGGTTTCACGAACTTGACATTAATAAGTCGTGGATAATCACAAACAAACCAATTGACGTCGCGTCCATAATTTGTTACATCAATTGATTGATCGGTCCATAGAAATAATTAGAAGGATAGGTACCTTGGGACGGCTTTTTACATTCTTGTCATAGTCGATAGTTTAATTTTTTTTCGTCACAATATGTTAACCGAATGTTTGTAAAAGTTTTATAAAATATTTAAGATGTGTTTTAATTTACAAAATTATTTGTTAAAGACGGAATGAGGTTCTTTATTTGAATTTGACCCTCTACGAATGGACCATATACAGCCTACTGCTCAGGAGTTCCGGAAACCTGTAGAGATTGTTAGAACGTCGGTGTGATACTTTCTGCTAGAATGAATGACCGACTTCAAATGTGTGAGCCCAAGACTTCTTTGGGTGAGAATGAAGGTTGGTCACTAAACATAAGCAAAACAAAATATATGCTGTTAACAAAAACAACTCAAGACAATCGTAAGATATATGTGAGGAACCAGCCTATTGAAAGAGTAAAACAATACAAATACCTAGGCACGATTATTAATGAGAACAATGACAGCTCCCAAGAAATACGAGTCAGAATAGAACAGGCGAGAAGCACCTTTACAAGAGTGAAGAGGCTTTTCTTCTGCAGAAATATAAACCTTGATTTAAAACTACGACTGATGAGATGCTATGTGCTGGAATGGAGGACACAGAAGGTAACCGACATAAGGAGACTGGAGGCATTTGAGATGTGGATATACCGGAGAATATTGAGGATCTCATGGGTAGATAAAATAACCAACGTGGAAGTGATGAGACGTATGCATAAGGAGATAGAAGTGATTCCGACAATTAAGAGAAGAAAACTGCTGTACATGGGGCATGTCATGAGGAGAGGATAATATCAAATGCTACAAATAATTATGCAGGGAAAAATCCAAGGCAAGAGATCTATAGGAAAAAGACGAAATTCATGGCTGAAGAACCGTAGGGATTGGTTTGGATGCAGTAATAATGAACTATTTAGAGCTGCGGTCCCAAAAATAAGAATTGCTGTGATGATTGCCAACCTTCGAAGGGGAGACGGCACCTAGAGAAGAAGAAGAAGAGTTAAACTTCATACTTTATTTACAATGTTTGTAACTTGTTTGGTAGTGAATGTTGGGTTTGGCAGTAGAAGCATAAAAATAGGATTAATGCTGCGGAGATAAGTAGTCTGAGAAGTATAGCCGAAGTGACTCGGTTGGATAAAGTAAAGAATAGTGAGATAAGAGAACGCTGTGGTGTAAAAGAAGATGTGGTTACAAAGATAGATAAAGGATTGCTTAGATGGTTTGGACACGTAGAAAAGATGGATGAAGGAAGATTGACGAAACAAATTTATATGGCGAGTGTGAATGGACAAGTCGATAGAGGTAGACCTCGCAGAACATATCTCGATCAGATCAACATTGTTTTGAAGAAAAGCCAGGTCAAGAGTACCAACAACCGACTAGCATGTATGAGAGCATGAAAGTAGAGGAAGCAAAAGATGTGTGTAAGAACCGTAGCAAGTGGAAGGAAGTAGTCTCTGCCTACCCCTATGGGAAAAAGGCGTGACTTTATGTATGTATGTATGTTTGTAACTTTAGACGATTTGCGATTTTTTGAGCCCAAAAACAAGCGGGATTTCCGATAATTGCAAAGATATTTTGTTTTGAAGTTCATGAAATTATTCGTTTTGAACTCACTACCGGTGTAAATGTTTGCAATATAAAAATCTGACATCACACGGCAGCATGACGATAATAACGTTCTCTTTATTTTCCTCTCTATTTGAAATTAATCCGTGTAACTCGTATCATATGAAAATACATTTTTTTTATTTCATAAACAATATATAACATAATATATATATATATATATATATATATATATATATATATATATATATATATATATATATTTATATATATCAACACATTAATATTACTGAGATAAATATTAATATTTTTATATTGATACTTATATGTGCATCACTAGTAGTATCCATGACTGTCAAAATTTCAGGGTAATATATTTAAATACACAACTTTCGGAGCGTCCGGACGCCACGAGGTCTGCAGTGTTGCCAGATTTTCTTCCGACTACAAACGCGGTAGTCAAATTCAATATTAAATATTTTTTTATAATATTCAATCTTTTCAAAAAATCTATTATAGAACCTCATTATAATTAACAGAAAATGTCGCTGTATACAACTTACTACATTTTATTAACTTTAAAATTTAATTAGATGTACTACGTAATTTGACCTTATACACATCCTTAAATATACCCAACAAATATTTCTGGAAATTGTCGCGATTTGCAAACATTTCTAGACATCTCTATAAATGACATAGCTATAAATGACGGGCGTTTTTATACCGTTGAAAAAGAATCACACATCTTTGTGTGGACAATACACTGCCTCGGCCAGATAATAGAATAGGGGCGTATTGATGTGTAAAATCTTTGCTCTTGCTTTCTTGCATGTGTAACATCTTTCCTCTCACTTACTCGCAATTTGTGGACGTGATTTCGAAAATGTGTAACATAAATGAGCGCGCGGTTTGTGTTGGCCGTCAGATAGTCGTCAACCAATTTTCCGAGAGTTAATTTGACGAATAAACGCGCGGTTAGAGTTGGCCAAGAGATAGACGTCAACCAATTTTCCAATGTATTTTAAATTTTAATTTTAATGTTGAAACTATCTATTAACAGCTAAATAACCTAAAGAAAAAGCTTAGAACATTTTACTCAGGGTTCCGTGACTCCTTGATTTCTCGATTGAATTAAATTTGAGGTGATGTATAGATTTCTTATAAAATACTACTATAAAATGGGTCAGGATGGTATATAGTTCTTCGAATAACAACGAAAGAAGGATGATGCCACTAAATAAGTGTTGCTGAATAACAGGAAATAATGACCTTTTTTGAGAATGTCTCGAAAGTACTGATTTCCGCATCGTTTGGTTTTCAGATACGTGTTTTACGCCTCAAAATAATACCTGTATATTTTGATATTAAAATCGTCTTCGCTACACCACTGGATTAAAATATAGTAAACAATGAGATGTTCCAACTTACTTGTGAAAATAAACACTGGGGCTTAAATAGTCCGGTTTTTTTTACACTTTTGGCAATGACGAATCATTTCTTCTACTAAATTTCACTGAATTTTACCAATAATATGCTGAAAATCACCGATAATACACCAAAATCTCGTTGCAACACCTTCGGCAACGGCGCTACTAATAATAGCTGATTTCGTAGTGAACACACATTTTTGCACGTGGAACGATTCAGACAAGCCGTGTGGCGTTGTCGCTTATTGAGCAACACATTTCTATGATCTAGCGGAATAAAATAGTTCAATGGTTCAACATTCCATAAAATGGGTTGTATTATTTAGGTTGTTATAATTCATTAAATAATAATAAGAGGTAGCATTATGGTCACAATATTGTTGCAAATATAATCAACAAATACTATGGACGACTCAATAACTATCACAAACCTCTTGCCATAACTAGAGAGCAGGCAACATCACAGCACAACACGTTCCAGTCGGCTGCATAAAGACAATACAGTCGGTCGGAAAGTGGGGATGTATAATCGTGTTTAAAAGTAAATAGTTCTGTCTCCTCTGATAAGAGGGCTATCGTCCCCCCCTTGGAACAAAAATTGACGTGTTTCAGCATTTTCTTAAATTCTTATGAATACTGCCAAATATCGGGGTGGATTGTTTTCTGTGGTCAACTCTGTATATTTTTTTAATATAAAATGTTAAAATAGTGGAAATCAAAATGTTGATACTTGTAAAAAAACCGGCATTCTTGCAGAAACAGATGTTTTTTGCATTGTCATGTGTGATTGGCTTAGTTAAGAGTGGGAAATTTTCTTTAAGAAATGATTTAAGTTTTTTTCGCTGTTTTAGGGCACTAAGTAAGCGTTATTTTATTCGTCTAATTTAGTATTGTGTGCGGTTTCTTTTGCAATATTTGTAGCACACGATAAATTGAATCGTTTTCTTTGGGTATAGCAATATTTAAAATGAAAAATACTGCTGTCACTTTTGTTGGTGTGTTAGCATTTTTTATTTCGAGTCCAAATATAAGCAACGTTTTTTGCTTTGTAAAGAAACTGATTGATTTAGAACGACCCTACATGGTCACGAATTTAAAATATCCGCATACGTAGTTTAATTTTATTCCTTTTATGGTCGCCTTTTTTTTATAATATTTTATATATTCTACCTGAACACGTTGGAATTCTAATAAAACATTATTTGCGGTTTGGTTTTGACCACTATGCAATTTTTTTTCAATTCATTTAATGCTTGTCCAACTATTCATCTTTCATTCTTAGACCAGTATGCTAAACTGGCTAGAAATCTACAATCCGTTCAAGTCACGGTAGAATGAAATCGCACACACACACACACACAATTTTTGATTCGCCGAATTTGCTATTCTTCTGCAATTTCTTTTAAAACGTTGGTAAACCAGTTTCGAGTGGGTACACCGTTGTGAATCTCGCAAGATCTTTCGGCCGTCTTTCACTTTTCGTACAAGCACACCGTAGAACAAAGTACGAGATTTATGGATTTCGTGCGTTGTTCTTGTTCTCGCGAAAGAGACGGAACGTCGAAAAAGCGACAAGCAGACGAATAGAGAGAGAAAATTGCCGAAGAACTTTTCGAACGTCTAGATTTGCCATCGTAAATTTGCTTACTCGTTGTATAACCGGTTCGTAATCTGCACACGGACTAAGGCCCGGTGATGTTGCCATTTTTTATCTTTAACTCGAGAACTCGCTATTATTTATTATGGAAAAAAATTCACTTTTTTTTTCGGTAGGAATTGCTTTACAATTTTTATCGACCTCGGTATTTAAGTACTACCGCAATCCTAGTTGTGAACGATGAGTAAAAATTCAATGAAAGAATATTTTCAACTAAAATATCAGTGGTCTCGGTGTGACCCGAGAGGTCTACACGACTAACTTCCCAGTAGAAAAAACTTCCCAGTAGAAAAAATACCATATGTTTTGTTGTTATAATTATTATCATTAAAAATATTATAAAAAACGATTTCAAATTGTTTATAATAAATTATAATTGTCATTAACAATATTCTGTTTATGTCGACCGTATTTTTTCAAACTTTTTTTTATCATTTCGTAAGCGATAATAATAAAAAAATTTTTTTTAATTATTATGATCAATAATCATTTGTTAGTAACAATATTCAATTGTTATAAACAATGCTTAATTATAAATAACAATAATTTTTCACTGTTATAGCGTCTTCAATGCTCAATACTATTCGCTTAATACTGACACAAGTTTAAAATTCTCCAATTCCTATTTTTGTTTTCTAAAACTATTTTTTTTTATAAAATATTGTCATCATATTTTTCATACAAATATTCCTAACATGCAATAATCATATTATTCAAAAGATCTTAAAATTCTCTATTAAAAATAGTGTAATTCATAAATTGCAAAATTCAGGTAGTTATACCATTTTTTTCAGTTTTTTTATTCTCCATAAAAAACAGCTCGCCGATTTTGCTAAAATCTAATCAGTTCTAAGTTGTTTAATTATGCGTCGAATGCAATTGATTCACGTCGATATCATTTTTTGTTTTTAAGATAATCGAGACGAAAAAAAAAGCCGAAAGTCTACTATTTTTTTCAGTTTTTTGATTCTCCTTAAAAAACAGCTTGACCGATTTTGCTGAAAATCTAAACAGTTCTAAGTTGCGTAATTATGCGTCAAATGCAATCCCACGTTGATATCTTCTTTTGTTCTCGAGATAATGGAGACGAAAAATAATTCCGAAAGTCTACCATTTTTGATGTATATTATTATTTTTAACTCATCTAGGACCATACATATATTCACGCATTTGTCCTGTAGGGGTAGGCAGAGACCACTTTCTTTTACTTGCTACGGTTCTTACACACATCTTTTGCTTCCTCTACTTTCATCAGTGCTCTCATACATGCTCGTCGGTTGTTGGTACTCTTGACCTGGCTTTTCTTCAAAAAAAAGTTGATCTGATTGAGATATGTTCGCCGATGTCGAACTCTACCGACTTGTCCATTCACACTCGCCTTATAAATTTGTTTCATCAATCTTCCTTCATACATCCTGTCTATTTTCCAAACCATCTAAGCATTCCTTTATCTATCTTTGTAACCACATCTTCTTTTACACTACAGCGTTCTCTTATCTCACTATTCTTTACTTAAACCAACCGAGTTACTAGGGCTATACTTCTCAGACTACTCATCTCCGCAGGATTAATCCTATTTTCATGCCTTTTTTGCCAAAACCAACATTCACTATCATACATAAGTGTAGGAACCAACACATCGTTATGCACAGCCTGACGTGCCTTTTTTGACACTTTCTGGCTGTTCATAAAGCTATATAGTGCCCCATTAATTTGTTTTCCTGCCAACACTCTTTGTTTAATGTCACTGTCATACTTTCCATCTCTCGTAAACTTTGAACCCAAGTACACAAATTTATTTACTTTTGGGACCATTACTATTAAATTTTCATATAAATGATCTATCATCTTACTTTGTTTATTATTCGCTGATTATGTAAAAATCTATGTTCCCGTACAGTCTTCAAACGACTGTTTAAAACTCCATGATATAAATAAGTTATGTGGATGGTCACTTTCAAATGGTCTAGCCTTCAATTTCGATAAATGCTTTTTTATATCGTTTACAAATTTAAAAGCTTATTCTAATTTCCAATATGAAATAAATCGATTAACTATGAGAACAGTTGACAATATAAAGTTTAGATTGATTCTCAATTAACATACGTTTCTTACATATATGAAACTATAAGCAAAGCAAATCAAATTCTGGGCTTCATTTTACCCAACTCCAGTGATTTATCAATTAATAACTTGAAATTTCTTAACTTTATGCATCTACAGTATGGTCTCCCCAATATCAAGTACATATTATTTCCAATGAAAGTGTTCGGAATAGATTTCTGGGACATGTGACCTACAGAGTGAATCTACAATTTGTAAACTATAACTACGAGACTATTCTGAACATTTCTAAACATTCCAACTCTTAATACTCAATAATGAAATCTCATGCCCTAAATTATCGGAGTACGGAATACATCTAGAACCACTCGTAATACTGATCTATTCATAGTACCTTTTCATAACACAAACTATGGCCTCGACAATTTATTAACACGATTAATGAGACTAGGTAATGAACATTGTAATCTTGGGTTAATTATCTTCAATGTATTCAAACACAAATTCATAAATGCTCCCAAACGATCTCACTAAAGAGAACAATATGAACTGCTGCTGTTACAATCATATACAGAGTGGCCAACCGATAACGATACAGAGCCATTTGCAGGAACATCGTCAACATTTTAGAAAAATGCTTAGACCCGTCGATTTTTAATTAATGGGGGACACTCTTTTCCGGTATGTTTGACTTCACTACTTTCAACCCCAAGCGAGGGTTGGTAGGAATTACCCCAAAATGATAAAAAAAAAGTTATATCGAAAAATATAAATTTTTTTCTCGAATTTCTGAAGATTTTCGCTTATAACTTTTTTATTTATAGTTCTACGACAAAAAATTACTAAACCAAAGTTGTAGAGAATTTAATTTGCAACAAAAAATGTTAATAAATTTTTTTTATCAAATAAATAGTTTAAGAGATATATCGTAAAAACCATTTCAACCCCTATTTTCAAGATGGCTGCCGTGGGACAAGGGTGGCGACACCACAAACTTGGTTTTAGCTTTACACTGACCCCCCCTACACATCAAAAAAATAAAATTGCGTCCTCTAAAAAACGCAACCCCAAATGTAACTTTTCAATGGACTACAAACAAAGTCTCATATTCCTCTAGTGGGGTTTTCGGTGGAATATATAATGTACATACATAAAAATAATTTACGCTTAATTTAATTTTTACTACAAGAACATCAATAAATCTAAAGCTGGGAATCGAATAATTTTTAAGACCAATTTGAGATGAAATATACTCCTCATGAACTGCAATCAAGACACCCCCGCCCCTGGTTGAATCGTTAAGTGCAAAGTTTCGATCGGACCTATAAATATTAAAATCAGCACTAAATAGCTCTCGCGTTATACACTGATGGATCGAGCCAAGTTTCAGTCAATACAAATATATGAAATGAACTGTGAACAACCGAGTTAAAGAACTCATTTGTTTTTGTTCTAAGGCCACGTGTGTTCTGATAAAATAGTGATAATTTATTGTCCGGTGTAGCTACATTTCGATTGTCTCGAACTGCATTTACGGGGGAACGTAGAGAGTTAGTGTTTAATTGCTATTTTATGGCATTTAGACTGTACCGTACTTTATTAAAGGTTTCAGTGTAAGCCACACATTTTTGTTTTTCCCATACTGCATGATTGGTAGCTATGTTTGGTCTAATAATCTTTATACAGTTGGAACAGTTTTTGCTGTTAGATTTTCAATTTTTTTTTTAAGATCGTGATCTTGACAAGACACCTAGATACTTGAAGTTATCCGTTTGCTCTACTTCTTTATCGCTTAAACTAACAACAGTTTGAACTTCGTTTCTACCTATCATCGTTATTTTTGTTTTATTCACATTAATTTTCAGGTTGTATTTCTTCAGTGCTTCATACCATAGATCTAAATTGTTTTGTAGGTCCTTTTGATTCTTGACACGTATCATTAGATCGTCTGCGAAGGCACATTCACTTATATAGGTTGGTTCCAGATTTTTGTAGCTCACCAGAAGTTTCTTTGCTTTTGTTTTGACTTCCTTCATTGCATTGTCTAGTTAGTATAAGGTTGAATAAGGCTTGAACTTGACTCATCAGTGATTTAATGTATTACATTTAGAAACATTGGAATTAATTCTTCAGTTTTTGTGCTGAGTGATTTAAATTAACGAACCCGTGATGAAATATCGTAACAATATTAATTAAAAAACAACAACAAATTTATTTTTAATATGTACTGTGTACTTAATTATTTTTACGTTCTTTTTTCATCAATCGGCTTCTTCTGTGAAATGAAGTCGTCAATCGTTGTTTTGAACTAGCGAAGTGTCGGATTATAGAGACTCTACTTTACTTTATTTTGGATTTTCTGGATTCTACTTTTACATTCCCAGCTAAAAATTCATAATATTGTTACGAAATTTACTTCTTTCTTGGGTTCGGTGATTTTAAACTCTCGATACAGTAACAAAACAATTTTTATTCCAATACTTTTACACAAAAAACTTTACTTTTATAAATCACTTAGATATTCACTATTTAAATTTCATAACTTATAAAACTTTTTAAAACTCAACTGTCTTTTTTTTCATGCGCTGTCCTTTTTATATTTCTAAATCATAATTCCAGACGATTCCACCTTTTTCTCTACCTTCGCGACGCGGTTTCGAAAAGTTGCTAGTCTGAGGCGGCGGCCGACAAAGGGCTCATTAATATGCACCCTCGTTGTGGTCGATGCTCGGGTGCCGATAAATAAACAGGTCCGGATTGTAACAATATACAAATGTATTATGTTTTATTAGTACTAAATGAATGCAATAATTTTTAAGCATAAAAGATAATTTAATACATAAATTTTTCTAATTTTTTTTGAGTTATGTTGATTTACGTGTTTTAATAAAAATAAATTTTTTTATTTTAAGACAGCTGCCACCTGTCCGTTTGCAATTATTAAAAAGGGGAATGGAATATGGCAGCATTCCGTTGCTCCAAGACTCTCGCGTTCGTAATAGGGGTGCTGTTTTCACATTCCGACCAACGTTGCTTTAAAAAGTTGAGCCAAAAAATAATGTAAAGAATTACAGTTTAAAATTTTTATTACGATAATAAAGCAAGTTAAGTAGCACTCGGATTTGTCGTGTTATATATTTGATAGGTTTTGAAGAAGAAAAATTGGTGATAATAACTGAACAATTTACCTTTTCATGGTTGAGAGATAATGCATTTAAATTCCAATTTAAACAGCTGAAGCGTTATTGCTTTTATATTTTGCATTTTTGCGTTTTGTGGTAAAGAATACGTCTATTTTTTTACGATTTAATTTTTTTTTGCAGGTACCAATCGAGCACTGAGATACGTAGGTAAGTTATTAGTTATCAAATATTAAGTCCACAGCCATACAATTTCTTTAATTAAGGATAACGATGTCATGCAACCTGCATTTACTATGAAGTTTTTTGGAAAGACATTTAAAAGTATATTATCCTTATTGTTAAAACATCGATAGTTAAGTATCTGTAACTTCATTTTATCTAGATAATTCGAATGTTAATTTTAGGAAAGTAAAAAAAAATTAATGCAATTCCTAATTAAAATTTATATACTCTTTTAAAAGTCATTGAGACGTTATAGACCATACTAGGTTTATACGATTTCGATTTTGTTCATCCCAAATATAAGATATTTCTTGCAGCTATTTTACAAGATAACGTTTTACGAATATCGTCTTAATTTTTTTTTAACAGGCATTGTATAAGTTATACAAGGTGATTTATTAAGAATGTTCAATCTCTGAATTGTAAATTCTAGACTTCTAAATACGAGGATAGTTCACGAATTGTTGTCCCTAACATAGTTGTCGTTGAATGACAAATGCAAATAAAGTGTCAGGCGAAAGCTTGTTGTATGACATTCTTCTTCTGTTGATGCCTATCCGTTCTGGATGTTGGCGAGATAATGTCTATACGAACTTAATTCACTAATGCACGGAATAAGCCCACAGTTAAAGTATTAAACCACACTCGGAGATTATTCAGATTCTTTTTTTCCTACACTTCTTCTACCCTGTATTTTGCCTTGGAGTATAAGCTGTAAAAGCCGGTATCCTTCAGGATTTCTCGTGACATGTATGACATTAATGCGTGCCAATTAGCATCAGCACATCGGTTCGTGTATGTTAAATATTAATTTTTTTCCATTGAGGTGTGCGTGATTTTATAAAAATGAACAAAATTGAGATAAGAGGTGCGATAAAGTATCTCTGTTAAAAGAGGCTATCACCGCAAGAAATTTATAAGGACTTGGTAGAAGTATTATACCAGGTAATCGTACCAGGTAATCAAGAACTGGTCACGAGATTTCAAACTGGGAAGAGAGTCCAACAACATGCACCAGGTGCAGGAGCCCGCAAAACGGTGGTGACCAAATGGGAATTTAGTCCATGACATGGTATTAAATGACAGAAGAATTACGGTCAAGGCTATATAAGAGATATGTAGGTTTTTTGTTAAAAGCGTTTAAAAAATTTTACATCATGAATTGGGCCTTAAAAATCTCTCGTGCACGTTCGATTTCACGAATGCTGACGGCAGACCAAAAGCGTGTTTGTCAGGTTGCAGCGGAGACAAATTTGAAGATCATTAACAGGAATTCCGATGAATTTAAGAAAAAATTTCTTCTTCTTCCTCTTGTCCCGTATGCTTCGCGCACATTGGGGTTACCTGACCAATCTCCTCATCTCAGCAGCATAAGACGAAACAGTGATGCTGCGTCTGCTATTCCACTCCAGTCTCTGATGTTACGCAACCAGGAGTGCTGCTTCCTACCAGGTCCACAGCGTCCTTTAATTTTTTCTTGGAATATTAGTTTCGGAATAGAATACCGTTCACCACTAAGTTTATGACCCAAATAGGACATTTTCCTATATTTCACGATATTTATAAGTTGCCTTTCAGTACCTGCTCTTTTGGGTGCTTCTTTATTAACATTTAACTACTCTAAGTCGCAAATCCAAAGGCAAGTGTCTATACAGCAACATGTTCTTTAGCTTTAAAAATGTTGTTTTGGCCATACCTACTCTGGTTTTGATTTCTTCATCACAATCCCATCAGCTGGTAAGATCATGGCTACAGTTTTTTGGAATTTTGCAGGTGTTATTTTCGTACATTATTTATCGCATGGGCGCGCAATAACAGGTGAATATTTTGCGGATTTAATACCAAAAGTACGCGAAGCGGCCAACAAAAGTTGTCTTTCAATAGCTGCCATTCACAATGTACGATTTGAATTTTTTGAACAACACCCTTATTCACTAGATTTGGCTCCCAGGGACTACTATCTATTCCCAAAATAAAAAAAATATCTTCGTGGAAACCGTATTGCAAATGATAACGAAGTGATGTCGGCAGTACATAAATGGCTGAAGACTGAAAGTTCTAAATCATCAAAAGGGTTTGAAACACTTCATGCATACATACATATAGTCACGCCTTTTTGCCGTAGAGGTAAGTACACAAACTCATTTAATTGTTCCACTCTTTTTCCCTCAATCTAAACTTCACAGTTTATCATGCTTTCTTCTCTTCAAAAACCATTACTTTTGTTTTGCTTACATTTATTTTCATCCTTTGATTTTCAGGGCATCATGCATAACATTAACCATCGCTTTCAACTCCTCTTCGGATGACGCTAATATGACTTGATCATCGGCGTAAAGAAGGCATTTGACGATTAAATCATTCATTTTTAATCCTTACGCACTCTCTTTCAAATCTTTTAAACAATCGTCTATGTATAAGTTAAACAGCCATTGTAAAGCCACACATCCCTGTCTAACACCTTTTTCGATGTAAAACCAGTCTGTGCAAGCTCCGTTTATCTCAACACCAGCAGTGGAATCCTCGTAATGTGATTTCAGTGCTTGCATGAAACTACCGCTCACCCCATAGGTACATAGAAAATGTTGACCACAATTCACTCCTTACCACTCTGTCATAGGCCTTTTTCAAGTCTATAAAATCCAATAATGTCAATGATGTGATATACCAGGGTTTACACATTTGAAGGCGTTTCTACCTTAACTCTCGAGAAACACAACCAAGCATATCCTGGAATAAAGTAGGAATGACCTGCGAAATCTCACTAGACTGCTTACAAGATACTGTCGTCTAAGATACTACCTTGGAAGGATAGGTATGAATCAACAAACGGACTGACGGTTTTCTGCGTGGAAGACTAGACGGCTGAACACATACTATGTTCATGCCCCCGCTTAGGAAGAATAATATTCAACATATTTGATTTAACCAATTTGGAAAAAAATCTCACCCCGTACAACTATCAACTTCGCGGGTTGCTGTAAACTGGCGACACTTAAGTCCCTTTCATTCCAGTATTTATTGACTCATTAGTTCCTGTTTGTGTCCTAGAAATAATCTTTTTAGCTGGGGTCATTCAGTCTTGTTTCTTAAAGTAATAAGTAACATAAGGCTTTTTCATTCTATTGCGAAAAGGTTGTGATTCTTCGGAAATCCTACGGTATAACTGGATTAAATAATTTTGGCTTCTTTTTTGTTTAAGTAAAAAAGGGATTACCTAGCAAGCTTGGAATATTTTTTTTTGTCTGATTTTCTTTTAAACTACTGTGAGTGTATTTCTAGTAAGCTTCTTAGATTGTCGTGAATTCATTGCTTATTAATTTGTGTTTATTTTTTCTTATCTACTTATTTACATTTATGATAACTAATTTTTTATATAATAAAGTAAGATCCCAGAGCGATCGGATATAACTTATTTTTACATAGATGAAACCTTAGGTTCTCAGTAGCGTCTCTTGTTCTTTGAATACCTTCGTGCTTGTGAAGCTCGCCTTGTGACACCTGGGAAGGTACCAGGTAAGAAAGGTAACTAAAAATAAGACTAACTTAACTTAAATTTATGTGGCTGATTTTTGTATTATGTTTTGTAGAATATTATTCTAAAATAGTGTCATAACAAAACATAACAAAAGAAGGATCTAGCAATAAATATACTCAACTTTCTCTTGTGGTCAAATAATATCCAAAAACGAACAAAAAAAAAATACATGAAACTATTGTACAAAGTATACTATTGCACGGCTCAGAGACATGAAAGGTAACAAAAAGAGATAGGCAAAAGTTAGAAGCGGCCGAAATGGACTTCCTATGAAAGAGTTGTAAGGGATCTAGGTTGCAAAGAGTCAAAAACAATGAAATAACGCATAGAATGGCAGCAGAAACAACTACGAGGGAAGTTTGATAAGTCAGTGACTTTTTGAATTTCCAGCGCAGTTACTCCAAATGCAACAGTGCTGCCGCCGTCAACTATAATCTATCAGTGGGCAACTTTCTAATTTTGAGCAAGCTACGTCGTGCAGTTGGTGTTTGATAGCCGTTCAAAGCAGACAACCTCGTGAATTTTTACGAAAATGGAAAAAAGTAAATTTCGTGTGCTGATTAAGCATTACTTTTTACGTAAAAAATTCATCACTGAAACTAAGGAAAGACTTGATAAATACTACGGGGACTCGGCACCATCAATTTCAATGGTTAAGAAGTGGTTTACAGAGTTCCGTTGTGGTCGTACCAGCACTAGTGACGCCGAACGTCCAGGTCGCCCAAAAGAAGTGATCACGCCGGAAATCGTCGATAAAATCCATGAAATGATATTGGATGATCGGAGAATGAAAGTGCGTGAGTTGGCTCATGCTGTAGGTATCTCAACTGATCGGGTACATCATATTTTACACGAATATTTGGACATGAAAAAACTCTCTGCGAGATGGGTGCCGCGATTGCTCACACTCGACCATAAGCGCAATCGTGTGACCACTTCAAAAGAGTGTTTAGCGATATTCAGCCGTAATCCGGACGAATTTTTGCGCCGTTTTGTTACTGTGGATGAAACATGGATCCATCACAACACGCCAGAGACCAAGGAACAATCGAAACAGTGGGTTGCTCGGGGTGAACGTGGACCAAAGAAGGCGAAACAGAGTCTGTCAGCCAACAAGGTCATGGCCACAGTTTTTTGGGATGTACGCGGTGTCATTCACATCGATTACCTCAAGAAAGGAAAAACGATCACGGGCGAATATTATTCAAAGCTTTTGAACAGATTCGACTTTGATTTGAAGCAAAAACGGCCGCATTTGGCTAAGAAGAAGAAAGTGCTGTTCCATCAAGACAATGCACGTGTGCACACTTGTCTAGTCACGATGGCCAAAATCCACGAATTGGGATACGAACTGCTACCCCATCCAGCATATTCTCCAGATTTAGCCCCCTGCGACTATTTTCTGTTTCCAAACCTAAAGAAATGGCTGGGCGGTAAGAGATTTGAGTCGAATGAAGAAGTCATTACCGAAACAAACGCGTATTTTGAGAGAGCTTTGAAAAAACCTATTATTTGGAGGAAATAAAAAAATTAGAAAAACGCTGGACTAAATGTATCGAGCTAAAAGGTGATTATGTAGAAAAATAAAATGTTTATTTGCGGAAAAAAATTTGTTTTATTCAAAGTCACTGACTTATCAAACCGCCCTCGTATTAAGGTAACTATCACAAAGTTATATTTTATTATTATTAGTCAGATAAATTGTAATGACCAAACATCCCCTAAACAAAAAAAAATTATTCAGCCGAGAAAATTAGCGCGAGAGCACTATAATTATGCGTAATATTATGCGTCAATATTTTTGCATCTCCATTTAAATAAGACATCTAAATGCCTTTCTAATAATGTGCCACACATTATACATTCCCTATTTCAATTAAGGGTATGGATAAGTGAAAGGAATGGGGTTGTATCGTAAAAATGTGTCCCCCTTTGAAACCAAAATCTACGTGTTTGAGCATATCCTTAAATTCTTATGAATACTGCCAAATATTGGGGTGGGCCCTGTGGGGCCTGTGGCCCACTCCGTATAACGTCGATGAATAAAATCATTTCATTTTAGATTTGATTTATGTTAGTGCAAGAGGGTGGAATATTTAAACGTTTAATTCATAAGATTTGTTTTTAGGCTGTTAACTGTTTCCTGATCACATTTTGAAAATAATGCTAACTATAATTATTTAGGTTGCAAAATATTGCACTTTTATATTTAATGACAGTGGGTTTATCAACGTAAAATTAGTAAATAACATTTTGTTGTAATTATTTTTTTTTCGAATTATGCAGTACCGATATGGCCAAAGCAAAAAAATTAAAATAAGTAAGTTTTATTGTCTAATTTTGTTCGTAAAATTTTTTTGGTTGATGGTTTTTTACTATTTCTTTATGTAAATGTAATGATTAACGTTATATTTGATATTTCGCTACGCGATGATTATTACATGGCTTATTACTCAAAGAGGCCGACGAACTCAATTTGACCCTATCAAATTAATGAAAATGAAACTAAAAGCTATAGAGTCAAAGCTAGAAAATAACTGAGAGTGTGGAGTCTGTTTTCTTCTGGGACGACGATAATTTCCCTTTAGACTTGGCTATCTACTCGGATTATTGTCCAATGAAATATATAAAATATATCAGATTTGTTGTAGATATTGCTTTTCTTATTTACTTACTTGGTAATACAGGGTGATTCAAAAATTTTATGTAGATATTTCAAGGACGTATTGCTGGGATCAAAATAAGACTTTTTTTTTAATAAGCATGTATCCTAAAATGCATCACCGAGCTACAGCCACTGTAAATTGCGAAAAAAAACGATTATTTGAAATTGTGACTATAAAAACGAATCTAATCTTTGGCAAATTGGCATACCGCCGTTTTTTTAGTCACCCATTCATTTTTTGCTTCAAAAATTACGTAAACCCAGTTTTGGAGGTAAATCCAGTTTTATTGGCCAAAATTTTATGTTTAATAAGAGAAACTCTTAATTAAAACAGCATATTCTTTTTGGCCATGAACAAATCTAAAGATTCGTTTTTTTAAATTTTTTGATAAAATTAACTGCCAGAACCGGATTCATGAATACATACATACATATAGTCACGCATTTTGACCTGGCATTTCTTTAAAACATTGTCCATTCACACTTGCCGTATAAATTTGTTTCGTCAATCTTCCTTCATCCATCCAACTAAGCATTCGTTTATCTATCTTTGTAATCACATCTTTTACACCACAGCCAACGATTTGGTATTTGTAGTTCTCTTATAGTATCATAGAGTTTCCTTCTATTTATGGTATTATAGACGGCCTTGAAGTCGGCAAAGATATGGTGGGTGTCGACTCCATATTCGTGTGTTTTTTCTAGGATATGTAGGAGTTGTTGCATGGCGGTTACTAGCTCTTCGCCACCATTTTTCAGAAGCTCAGCAGGGAGGTTGTCGCTTCCGGAAGATTTATTGTTTGCCACATTTTTTATAGCTTCTCTAATCTCCTCTATTGTTGGCAGGTCATATCCCGAATTTGTTTTATACCCATTTTATTATACAGTTGACAATTTAGAAAGGAGTGCTTAAAAGTGTATGTGTGTAAGTGGTCTTTCATTATGTGCATCTACATAATATGCCTATTGGAGCAAAATTTCGCAGAATCAATTATTCTGAATTATAATAATTACGATGAGGCGCTATACCTCGACCTTAATCCTGTAAATTAACAGTATTCCATAATTGGTTGGTAGCTTCATGCGAATATTCTGTTATCCCCCAGGAGAATAAAACACTCTACCGCAAAACCGCATTTCGACTCAATGAAAACATGAACGAATCGATATCCAAATTCCCCGCTGATTTCGCTACTAAAAAAAGATCTAATAAAAAATCAAGGTCCTAACAAACCAAATATGCCTAAGGACTGACTCACTTTACTTACCCATACGGTCCTCTATCAAAGAGAGTCTCTTCTCTCCTTTTTTTTTTCATTTCCAAAGATGATGCATATATAGGTTGTTGTCTTCCCGAGGGAAACTCGCAAGACATCGAAGGGGGACCGAGGAAAAGTGCGTAGGAAGGTCTTCGGGGATTGGTCAGGGCGTTAATGAAAAACTTGTTTGTTTATAGTGGACTTTTCTTCTCAAGGGATATTTCGTTGGTTTTTGCTTCGCCGAGATGTCGGCATTATAAACATGTAAAATTACTTCGGATATATGTGTATACATGTATGATACGAATCTCTTATTTCGAAATATCCCATTTTATTTTATTACTATTTATTATACAAGGTGCGTCGTAAATCAGTTGTCACTAAAAATCCTTAGACTTTGCTTTGTCTAGCGTAGTGGTAATCACCAGTGAAAGTATCTGGCAAGCGTTGGAAAGCATAGGGGTACCAGAAAAGATCATAAAGTTAACCAAGATATACGTAGAAAACTCTAAAGCCAAAGTTAGGATACGAAAGAACAACACTGAAACATTCTCCATCAACAATGCCCTAAAATGGCCTTTCACCACTGCTCTTTAACATAGTGCTGGACATAGCTATTAAAGAAACGAATATTGGTCTGGAAATATTTACAAATAAGGGCCTACAGATGATCTTGGTTTATGCCGAAGCAGTACGATTAAAACAAAAAAAATGTTCATGAACATAGAGAAGGTGACCAAGAAGGTCAATCAACAATCAACAAGGACAAAACCAAATATATGCATGTTAGACGGAGAGTAGGAAGGTACAGAATAGGACAAAACATAACCATGGACACCACCCAGTATCTTTTTTTTATGGCTTTATGTCGCATTCACCAAGTAATTAGCGACACTGGATTACATAGAAATTTTTTTGCTCAAGTTGATATCCAATAAAATCAATCAATTTGTGGTCATCTGATCGAACACAACCAATCAAAACAAAATTATACTGAAAAGAGCCCATGGGTTCTTTTCACTAAATCATGTCATGTTGCTATGGATACATACCTACATTTCCTTTCAATTCGATTTTGACAATTCAATATGTCACGATTTGGTTGTGATACTCAAGATAATATTGATGAAATTATAGCATCGAATATACCGAAGAATACTGTTCACAATAAAAATTTTGTGTGGAAAGCGTTCATGGACTTTTGTGATGTAAGAAAATATGAATTAGCAAAAAATTTTCTATCCGAATAACCCTCGAACATTGATGAATGCTCAAAATTTTTATAACATCTATCTCAAGCTTGTTGCTTATAGGCAACAGACCTCCGCCTACGGCGTCGGTCTGTTTCCAAGCCACAAACTTTCGAAATCTGTTATAAAATTGTTTCGACAATTATCAATGTCCTTGGGTTATTACTACTGATAACTAACGTAATCTAACCTAAAATACAAATACATATGGATATTGAAGTTTTAGACAATTTAACACTAGATACGATTGATTAATTGACAATCTCTTAGAAAAGCAATGATCTGCGGTATATAGCGACTTTGTCCTAACAGAGAAGACATGTTCTGAGGATGTCATATCTTTATTCTGAATCATTCTACAAAGAGTATATTTTGGCACATCAAATTAAAATCGACACATACTTCATCGCGTGTCTTCCCATTTATTAAGTTCAGTTTTTCACGTACTGATAACGATTTGAGCCTTCGTTTCGGAATTTTTCAAATTGTTTTTATATTTATGTGTCTGTAATATTTTTTTATGTGTGTTATATAGTGTGTTTGATTAAATAAACATCCGTATGATGGTGAAGCAAAACTAAAACTGAAGGTTTGCGGGTAAAATAAGAATAATTAAGAAAACAAATAAAACGATGTTATCTCAGTTATAGAGGTAAATTCTTCTTCTTTTGGCTCATAACCCTTGGTGGGTTTTAGCTTGCTCAACTATGTTCCTCCAGTTTCCTATTCTCAAAGTTTTTAGGTCTTCCTTCACATCGTCTATCCACCTTTTCTTGGGTCGCCCTTTCGGTCTTGTGTTTTGAGGTTTCCATTCGAGGATTTTTTCACAATTCTCTTTTCCCCCATCCTGTATACATGTCCTAACCATCTTATCCTTTGACTTTTTATGTATTTTGCTATATCCTCTCCTATAAGTGCACCAATTTCTTGATTCATTCTTATTCTCCACATACCGTTTTCATGTATTGGGCCGTATATTCTTCTAACGATCTTTATTTCAAATATTCTCAATTGATTTTCATCGTTGTTTGTTAGTGTCTATATAGAGGTAAATATGACGATAAAATAAAAAAAAAGTAATCCCAGATATAGAGGTTTGCTTTGTACCAATAAGAGAGTTAATTCAGTGCCAAAATGTTGGGACCTCAGCATGAGTTCCAGTTATGGAGGTTTCTCGCTTATCCATTTTCCACTTAACCAAGTATCACTGTAATTGTATGGATGTTACTATTGTTACTAGACTGTATATCATTAAACAAAGCACTGCTAATCAGCAAGTAATGCTGTAATGTTCAACGACCATACTTAAAAAATATACAGAATAATACATACATACATACATAAAGGCACGCCTTTTTCCCATAGGAGTAGGCAGAGACCACTTCCTTCCACTTGCTACGGTTCGTACACACATCTTTTGCTTCCTCTACTTTCATCAGTGCTCTCATACATGCTCTTCGGTTGTTGGTACTCTTGACCTGGCCTTGTTGATCTGATCGAGATATGTTCTCCGAGGTCGACCTCTATCGATTTGCCCATTCACACTCGCCTTATAAATTTGTTTCGTCAATCTTCCTTCATCCATCCTTTATACGTGTCCAAACCATCTAAGCATTCCTTTATCTATCTTTGTGACCACATCTTCTTTTACACCACAGCGTTTTCTTATCTCACTATTCTTAACTTTATCCAACCGAGTCACTCCGGCTATACTTCTCAGAATAATCCATGGGATAATTATCTGGTTATACCAAATGAAATAAAAATGTTTTTACATTACAACATTTAATTTAAACCTGTCTCGAGGAGCCTTTTATGTAATATTTGTCTCTTCATTGCGCTCTGGGCTTTTGCAAACTTAATGCTCGTTTTTTTTGTGAGCTTATAAACTTGAGATCCGTATGTAAATAGAGTAAAGAGGCAGTGTTTAAATACCGTGAATGTAAGATACCGCGTATTTTTTGTTTTTGTGAATACACCTTGAGTTTTTAATTGTAACTTTTTTTTAGGATTGGAGAGTGAACAAAAATATTCTTTAAAAATAATAAATAGTTTAGTTTGTTGTTATACCTACTAATAATATTTATAAAAAAATATTTTTGGTTATAATTACATACATACATACATATAGTCACGCCTTTTTCCCGTAGGGGTAAGCAGAAACCACTTCCTTCCACTTGCTACGGTTCTTACACACATCTTTTGCTTCCTTTCCTTTTATCAGTGCTCTCAAACATGCTCGTCGGTTGTTGATACTTTTGACCTAGCCTTTCTTCAAAACAGTGTTGATCCGATCAAGATATGTTCGCTGAAGTCGACCTCTACCGACTTGTCCATTCACACTCGCCTTATAAATTTGTTTCGTCAATCTTTCTTCATCCATCCAAACCTATAAAGCATTCCTTTGTCTATCTTTGTAAGCACATGTTCTTTTACACCACAGCGTTCTCTTATCTCATTATTCTTTACCGAGTCACTCCGTTTATACTTCTCAGACTACTCATCTTGGCAGCAATAATCCTATTTTCATGCTTCTGCCAAACCCAACATTCACTACCATACATAAGTGTAGGAACCAACATACCTCTATGCACAGCCAGACGAGTCTTTTTTGACACTTTATGACTGTTCTTAAAGCTATGCAGTGCCCCATTCATTTGTTTTCCTGCCAACACCCTTCGCTCAATGTTAATGTCATACTTTTTATCTCTCGTAAACTTTGAACCCAAGTACACAAATTCATTTACTTGTTCCACTCTTTCTCCCTCAATATAAAACTTCACAGTTTGTCATGCTTTCTTCTCTTTTAAAAACCATTACTTTCGTTTTGCTTACATCTATTTTTATCTCTTTGATTTACAGTGCATCATGCATAACATTAAACGTCGCCTGCTACTCCTTTTCAGATGACGCTAATATAACTCGATGTTACACCAGTACGGTAGTTTTAACAGTCCTGCTGCAAACCTTTTCCGTTGTAAAGTGGCACGATAACGGCCTTGCACCAGTCGTCTGGTACGCTACCACTCCTCTTACAAAGGTTAAAAAGGCGGTACAGCAGACTGGCTACCACGCTTTGTCCAGCCTTCAGCATTTTAACTGTTATCCTGTCGTACCCAGCAGCTTTACCCAATGCCTTTCGAAGTATTCCTTTCATGTCTTTAACATCCTTTTACCATACTACCATCTTGGTTTCTGATTCTTTTCAGTTGCGAGGTATTATTTTTACCTCTGGCTGTTCTTCTGGAGTTAATATTGTTTTGGAAATCGTCAGACAACCTTTTATCAAATTCAACTTAATCACTCTACTTCTTTCTTGCCACACCTTTTAACCTTTTATACTCATTCTTTGCCTTTTTTACATTCTCAATTGTTGCCTTTTGCGTTCTTTGATTGGCTTTTGTAGCTGTCCAATCCAGCCAGGCTTTCTTCTTCTCTTACACTGCTTTTTCAACCTCTACGCACATTTTCTGTAACTTGCATCCTTTTCTTCTTTTACTTCAATAGCAAAATCTAAGATTTCTTCCCTAAATGGCTTCCACAATTCTTCAACCTTATATGCTTCATCTAAACTATCAAATATCTCGGTTAATTTACTAACGAACTCCTCTTTTATACCTTTTTCTTGCAAATTCTCAACTTTTATACGCTCTAGTACACTACTTGAATCCTGCACACGATGCCGCCACCGCTTTAAGAGACCTCTTATTCGGCTCATTACTAAGAAGTGGTCTGTGTCAATACCTGCACCGCGGTATGCCCGAGTGTTCATTACTTTCTTTTCTAATCTTTTTTATCCACAATTAGGAAATCAATTATACTTCTCTGGTGTCCTTGTTATATATACAGTGTGGAACAGCCAAATGGAATAAATTCGATAACGAATAAATGAGAACGTGTTGGGAAAAACGCTTGGACACGTCGATTTGTATTTTTAGATGCGCATTTTTTTCAAAAAAAAAATTATATAGGGTGTGTCATGTAACAGTGGCCGATACCAACTTTCTTATTTTAAATACCACCCCCTGTATATTATTTATTTTTTGGATTCTTCAGAAAATTCTAGACATAATTCATGTACAATGTTCCATGCCTATCTTCAACTGTTTCGGAAATATTAAGTGTTTTCAGATGTATTACAAAAATCAACATTAAAAAAGAAAATTATTTTATTTCCCAAATAATGTAAAACAAAAACAAAAAAACATTAATTTCAATGTAAGATATGTTCAAAATGTTCGCCGCGAACGTCTTGGCAACATGCTAATCTGGTATAGAAATGTCTTCTAACGTTACTCAACATCTCAGGCGTGACTGATCTAATCGCAAGCGTGATTCGTCTTTTTAAGTCATGTAAGTTGAGTGGTTTAGTTTTGTATACAATACTTTTGACATATCCCCACAAAAAGAAGTCTAATGGCGTCAGATAAGGAGATCGTGCTGGCCATTCTATCGATCCGCGCCTCCCTATCCACCGATTTGGAAAAATTTGGTTCAGGTACTGCCAGACATTGATTTGGTAATGAGGCGGTGCTCCATCTTGCTGAAACCATAGTATATTGGCAGGAACTTTTTCTTCTCAAAGTTGGCACATTATTTTGGAGCAGTTGTAAATATTTATCTCCATTAAAGTTGCCATCAATGAAAAAGGGACCTACGATATGATTTCCAACAATTCCTGCCCAAACATTAACTCTTTCAGGATATTGCGTATGTTCCTCTATCATCCAGTGAGGATTCTCATTAGACCAATAGCGGCAATTTTGACGATTAACATGACCGTGAAGTGTAAATGTGCTCTCATCAGAAAACAAAACATCTTCTAATTGGATCACATTGTTATCTAACATTTCCATCATTTGTTCACAAAAATATGTTCTCCTGTCGAAATTGTCTTTCATGGGCTCAAAATAAACAAAACTGTTTTTGTATTTTTTTATTTCATATCAGTAAAAAGGAACGCATTAATGGTTTTTGCTTATTTTCTCAATATTAAGAGCTAAATGGGAAATAAGTATTGAGTGTAATGTAGCAAATTTGTGAAATAAAATAATTTTCTGTTTTTAATGTTAATTTTTGTAATACATCTGAAAACACTTAATATTTCCGAAACAGTTGAAGATAGGTATAGGACATTGTACATGAATTATGTATAGAATTTTCTGAAGAATCCAAAAAATAAATAATATACAGGGGGTGGTATTTAAAATAAGAAAGTTGGTATTGGCCACTGTCACATGACACACCCTATATAATTTTTTTTTATGGAAAAAATGCGCATCTAAAAATACAAATCGACGTGTCCAAGCGTTTTTCCCAACACGTTCTCATTTATTCGTTATCGAATTTAGTCCATTTGGCTGTTCCACACTATATATATATATATATATATATATATATATATATATATCTTTGTTAAATGAACAAAGTAGAGCGGTCGTCAAAATTGACAATCGTATTTCCAGAACAGCAGATATCAAAAAGGGAGTTAGACAAGGGTGTATTTTATCAACTATGCCAAATCTAAAGTATTGATAGTTGATAGATTGGATAAGACAGCAAACAGACCACATCTCATTGCTTACTGTGAAGTGTTTATCTGGGTGCACTTATCCATTCCTCCGGCAGCTGCGAGATGGAGATCCGCCGTCGTATTCAACTTGGCCGAACAGCAGTGAACAATTGCATAAAATTTGAAAAGATCGATATATATCCATTAATACCAAAAAAATCACTGGTCCAAGCCCTAGTGTTCTCCATTTTCTGGTACGCATCCGAGACATGGGTCATGAAGGCAGCCGACAGGCGTCGGGTCGACGCCTTAAAAATGTGGGTATGGCAAAGAATGCTAAGAATACCGTGGACGGCACATCGCACCAATGTGTCAGTGCTGAACGAGATTGGACCATCAAACCGTCTTAGTAGCTTGACATCAGAGCGAATACTAAGCTTCTTCGGACATATAACTCGTCACGACAACATTGAGAGTCTGATTGTCCAGGGCTAATTCCTTGGCAAAAGGAAACGCGGACGCTCCCTATCTAGATGGACGGACATTGTATCAAAAGTAACTGAGCGTCCACTAGTGGAAGTCATTGGAACTGCTGCTGACTGTGGGAGATGGCGACAGACCGTAAGAAAAGTTTTGAGTAATAACACCTGACATTAACTTGTGATCACTACACGTCGTTCTCGACGTTAGACTAAGAAGAAGGTATCCTTGTTGTCTTGTGTACAAGTGGATCCTTTTATGGTCAAACATTGTGTTTGTTACCACAAGATTCCACTCCAAACATACTTCAAGCACACTTTCTCCATTTTCATTTACTCTGCCGTCATTGTACATTCCCAGAACACTGTCATATCCATCACGCTTTACGCCTGCCCAACTATTAAAATTACTTAACATTACAATTCGTTCATTCTGGTTGTTACACTTATTTACAATATATGTCACACTGTCCCAAAGTTATAATTAGGTAATGTATTTTTACTATTTTTACTGCATAGCTTTATGAATAGCCAGAAAGTGTCAAAAAAGGCACGTCTGGCGGTGCATAGAGGTGTGTTGGTTCCTACACTTATGTATGGTAGTGAATGTTGGGTTTGGCAGAAGAAGCATGAAAATAGGATTAATGCTACGGATATGAGTAGTCTGAGAAGTATAACCGGAGTGACTCGGTTGGATAAAGTAAAGAATAGTGAGATAAGAGAACGCTGTGGTGTAAAAGAAGATGTGGTCATAAAGATAGATAAAGGAATGCTTAGATGGTTTGGACACGTAGAAAGGATGGATGAAGGAAGATTGACGAAACAAATTTATAAGGCGAGTGTGAATGGGCAAATCGGTAGAGGTCGACCTCGGAGAACATATCTCGATCAGATCAACATTGTTTTGAAGAAAGGCCAGGTCAAGAGTACCAACAACCGACGATCATGTATGAGAGCACTAATGAAAGTAGAGAAAGCAAAAGATGTGTGTAAAAACTGTACCAAGTGGAAGGAAGTGGTCTCTGCCTACCACTGCGGGAAAAAGGCGTGACTTTATGTATTTAGAAAAAATTTTTAGGGAAGTTGTGTATTGACAATTAACGGTCAACGAATTGAGCGAGTAGAAACTTTTAAATATCTTGGGTGTCAACTAAATGAGAAGTGGGACAGCATGCAGGAGATTCGTGCCAGAATAGAACAAGCTCGTGCTTCGTTCCTGAAAATGCGTAAAGTACTTTGCAGCAGAAATTTAAGCTTGCCTCTGCGCGTCCGAGTGCTTCGCTGTTACGTGTTCAGCATACTGTTTTATGGAATGGAAGCTTGGACTTTGACAGATGCGATGTGCAAAAAATTGGAGGCCTTTGAAATGTGGACGTACAGAAGGCTATTAAGAATCTTCTGGGTAGAAAGAGTGCGTAACACCGAGGTACTTCAACGCCTCGACAAGCAGCTGGAAGTTCTGTTTACACTAAAAAAGCGCAAACTGGAGTATTTTAGTCACATCTTAAGAAATGACAAGTATCGACTTTTAAAGCTTATTATAGAAGGGAAGATCGAAGGACGAAGAGGCCCGGGTAGAAGAAAGATATCCTGGCTAAAAAACTTAAGACAATGGTATGGAGTGAGCACTACCACATTGTTCCGCCGAGCTGTAGACAAGGTTCAGATAGCGCTGATGATTGCCAACGTCCGAGGAGGACAGGGCACCTAAAGAAGAAGAAGTGTATTGTAGATGTTTAATAATTTTTTATTTTTTTCATAAATTCAATTCAAATTAATGACACAATAGTTTCGCAAAAATTTTTATTTTTTTTTTATATTAAAACGCACGAACTTTCCCAACAAATTACGTTTTTTTCATCAAGCCGAAAGTTTCCACATTCTACGTTAGAAGGCGGCAACAACAAAAAAAAAATCTTTCTTTTCTTGTACTTTTATAACGTCTCGTCCACTGAGGAATATTAAAATCCACCACATTTTTTATGAGGACCGCCAGCCTTCTTCTCTTTTTCGATCGAGGAAATGCTTCATGAATTTTCATGACCCCCTTTTTTCTATAATAACGCAGGAAAACTTTCTAATTTTGAAGTGGCTACGTATCGTCGTTTGATTTTCACCCAACGCAAACGATCCGAGGCGAGCAGCGTCGGTTTTATTTTTTTTTTAAGTTTTATTACTTAATACTAAATTTTAAAGTTGAATCTAAAAAATTTGTTAATTTTTTTAAAGTCGCATTATTCATTTGTTATTAAAAAGGTCAGAAATCAGTATTTACTGTGTCCGAAAAAAAATAATTATGTGGAAAAAATGCGTGATTTTCCCGATTTTTATTAAGGCTCAACAGATTCCTGAAATCATTCTTTTTCTTCTTTAATGACTTCACATTCCTTATTCACCCGATTTGGGAGTTCCATATTAGCGATCTTTTCTGTCCAGGGAATACGCCACATTCTACGATAGCACCACATCTCGATGGCTTGTAGTTTGTCTGTGTGATCATTCTTGAGAGTCAATGCCTCCACTTCATACAAAAGCGCGGAAAACACGTAACAACGCAGCATCCTCATCCTAAGTTCAATCTTGATATCTCGACTGGTGAACAACTTTTTCATTTTTGTAAATGTTGACCTGGCTATCTCTATTCTCGTTCTTATTTCTCTTGTTTGGTCACCTGATAGTTCTATCCAGGCTCCCAGGTATTTGTATGACTGCACATTCTCTATTAAGATGTCTGCTACTGACACGTTTACATGGTTGTGATTTTGGGGGAACTTAGTAACTACCATTAACTTGGTTTTCCTAAGATGTTGTATGTCTCTTTGATTGCTCGTTAACAAGACGGTGTCATCAGCATAAGGCATATTATTTATAACTTCTCCGTTAATAACTAATAATAAATAATTATAATATAATATATATATATATATATGTATATATATATATATATATATATATATATATATATATATATATAGTAAAACACCATGGAGAATACACACTTTTGCAAAAAAATAGAATCTGGAGTTCCGCAAGGTAGCGTACTAGGGCCACTATTATATCTTCTATATACCGCCGACTTACCCACTAGCGACAAGAGCCTGTGAGCAACATTCGCAGATGGTACAGTCATCCTTACATCTCACGAAGACAAAAACATTGCTTCCCAAAAATTGCAAGACCACGTATATAAAATAGAAAGGGGCTCAATAAGTGGCACATTAAAGTTAACATCACCAAATCTGTCAGAGTTAAATTTACGAACCTTTGTAGAAACTGCCCACCAATTAAACTTAACAACAGTCAACTACCAGACCATTACGAAGCGAAATACTTAGGAGTTTACCTTGACAGACGACTCAAATGGAGAAAACATATATTCTCAAAACGTAAGCAGCTGGGTTTTAAACTAAGGCAGCTCTACTGGTTGATTGGAAGAAAATCAAAACTAAACTTGAAAAATAAGCTTCTAATTTATAAAGCCATCCTAAAACCAATATGAAGTTACGGGATCCAGCTGTGGGGAACGGCATCACTCTCCAACATAGAAATTTTAGAACGTTTCCAATCAAAAGTTGTTCGACTAAAGACCAACGCTCCATGGTTTGTTCCTAACTACATAATAGCGAGAGACCTGCAGATGAACTCTGTGAAATCGGAAAAAACGAACTACTACGATAAGTACAACATTCGTTTAAATAAGCATCCAAACAGATTAGCTCGAAACCTAACTCATAGACCAACTGTGATACGAAGACTCAGGCGTTATATACCGTGGGATTTAAAAGATAGATTTTTATAGTGTAGTGTTATGTACTCCCAAATTTTAAACTTACTTTTTGACTTTTGTTTTAAGTAATAATTTATAGGAAATTGTCACAGGACACTTTTCCTACATGATAAATTTATAAACAAACTATTTGCTTATTGTTAAAATTTGTAACAGATTGCAAATAAAGTAGGAAAATAAATATATATATATATATATATATATAATAGTAATATATAATAATACAATAAATAATAATTAATCATTATCATTAACATTTTAAAAACTAATAGGTACCCAAAGTTTGACTCAACTGTTTTAATTGATAAAACAGTTTTGAGAAACCCACTTAGGGCTTTTATTTTTTCACATGCTCCGCTACTGTAAAACACTTTTTCCAAAATGTCCTACAGGACGAGAATATTAATGTTCGATTTGAAATTTTTACTTAAAAATTAAGTATTACGCAGATTTCGGTAACGACCGATGTGTATTAAAGAAGGGTAGATCTACGTGTAACTCTTACGAAATGAACATTTTTATTTTTAAAAGTAGTTAACTTTAACAGCTTTGAAAAAGTCCTTTTTAATTGGCTCGGGTACTTTTTATGAAAGTAAAAAAAGTCGTAATTAGTCTTGATATAAATGTAATTAAAGTCCTTTGTTGATCTTGGTTTTAATACAAATCACCATTTCCTATGCAGGGTGTTTCGAAGATAGGTTGAAAACTCACATAACATAGATCATGTACTTCGAAAATTATGTAGTATTCTTTTTTGTACTGAGACGACTGAAACGTATTACATACAAATCGCAGTACTTTGAGAATGAAATACTGTTCTTTATTTTATTCAGTGCTCTCTTATGGTATAAATGTGGGTTTTTAGAGACTATTGTCTTTAACATTTCATTCATCTTGGTATCATGCCACTGCCTTCTTCTTCTTCTTAGTCGCTATCTCGTATTCGAGAATCGTGCTTTCAAGAGTTGCTCTCCACAATATCTCTCCATTCCTCTCTGTTCTCTGCCATCCTGAATGTGCAGTCTAGACTTTGTCCCGTGTTGTTAGTTATGAGGTCTGAGGTATGAGGTCCGTATATCTAGTGGGGGTCCTACTTTGGTGTCTTTTTCCGGCTAGCATGCCCTCAACGGATAGTCTTTCAAGGCCGTTTCCTCGTACTACGTGGCCAAAAAATTTAGCGATGTTTTCAGTTACTATTGTTCTTAGTCTCTTTTTTGGTTTTATTTGTTGAAGTATTGATTAATTGGTTCTTTTTTGTGTCCACGAGATTCTCAGCATTCTACGCCGACAGAACATTTCCAGGGCGTCCATTTTCTTTTTGTCCGTTACTTTGAGCGACCAGCATTCTGACCCATAGAGAAAGATTAAGAAGACCAGGCTCCTTACCATACATACATAAAGTCACGCCTTTTTCCAATAGTGGTAAGCAGAGACCACTTCCTTCCACTTGCTACGGTTCTTACAAACATCTCTTGCTTCCTCTATTTTCATCAGTGCTTTCATACATGCTCGTCGGTTGTTGGTACTCTTGACCTGGCCTTTTCTCAAAACAATGTTGATCTGATCAAAATATGTTCTCCGAGGTCGACCTCTACCGACTTGTCCATTCACACTCACTTTATAAATTTGTTTCGTCAATCTTCCTTCATATATCCTTTCAACGTGTCCAAACCATCTAAGTTGTAGCATTTGAAATTGCTACTTGTTAATTTTGTTTTTATATATAGTAAATTTTTCATTTATTGGGCATTGTAGCATTTGAAATTGCCACCTGCTAATTTTGTTTTTTATATATAATAGTTTTTTATTTATTGGGCATTGTACTTACAGAGAACATTCAGTTTTGATATCAAATTCCTGAATAAAACATTTATTTCACTATTTCAAAACAAACATATATATAGTTAAATACTAGTAAATTTCACAAGTTTCAACACTAGGTAATACTCTTGCTTCTGACATTCTAAGAGCTGTTGAAAGTAATATAATCAAGCTGCAGGAACCTTATGATTTCTGGCTGGATTTCTGGATTTCTGAAATTTAAGATAGTGAAGTCAATAAAAACATCCATTCACATGTGAGCAGGCGACATACCGTTGTGTTTCTCTAGTATGATGAATTCTAGGCTATTGAAGGTTGTCCCAGGATTTTGTTGATTCTGAATGAGATCTCTAGGTATTTACTGGGTTTTTTTTCTATTTTTTAAAATATAATCTTAAAGGTTATATTTATTTACTTTCTAGACGTCGAGTCATTGTGGGCGTGTCACTGTTCTTCTTTCATAGAACTTCTGTCATCGGTCTCAAGTCGGTTAGCCGTTAATGTTTCGTGTCCATAGTAGAAAAAAAAGAAGAAGAATAGTCTTTTAGATTATATTCGATGAAATTCATTCTGTCAATCAGTAGCATTTATGGTTCTGACCAATGAGAGGCTAGGAATTCAAAACTGGCGCTGATTTCATACAGGATGTGCAGTTTTTTCTGGCAACTGTTAGAAATAGGAGGATGGTTCTGTCCTCGTGGCGAGCAGGACTGCTTTTTCGGTGCGGCCATGATGAGGTGCGCTTGTCTCGTGTTTGGGATTCTTTTTCGGTATTGAACCGAAATTAACCCTTAGGGGGGAATTTACGAAGTGCTGGGCCGAGATCAAGTCGCACCCACCGTTAGTGGTTTTTTTTGGAGCCTTATATGGGGATTTGTGCCAAACACCGGTAAGCTGCCATGCGGTGGGAACACCGCCATTTTGTCCTGATGTCCTGTTAGTCCGTTTTAGTCCTGTTTGCTGTTATGGATATCTTCTAGTTTTACCTCCCTTCTCAGAAGGTAAGTTATGACTTTTAAACTAGCAATGATATTGATCAGGTTGAAAATATACCTACTTCATTTTGTTGGTTTATTTTGCACATTTTCTTTCATGAGATTATTTTTTTGTTAGGGTGTTAGGGTACAGCTTAGCTCTCACCATCAGACTCCTGGAAATCGAACGACGACTCTTGTGGCCACTCTTGACTTTGGTCAAGATTCCCACGAGGACCAACACCGAGTCGCTTTTAAATCCTGGCCAGAGTCGACAGACATCCACCGGATGAGATCTAGTAGTAGCCGGTAGAGGCTAGAGACCTGCTGAGTTGCATCATCGACCCCTGGCTGACCTGGAAAGTTAAGCCTTTCTTCATACCTTCTCTTCGTTTTGCTGTCTGTTTCCTGTCTTCTTCCTGTCTTCGTTTTTGTGTCTTCAAATACATCAAGTGGACCTTGGATAGAGGCTACATATGTGGACCATTGGACTTTAATACCAGGTTTTTTTACACCTTCAGTGTTCTCTTACCTTTTTGAGATTTATTTATAACTATTTTATCATATTAGTACTTATCATACCATCATTTTATATAATAACTAATTATTGATATCGTATATTATACCACCGTGATAATTTTATAAACTATAATCTAAAGAACTTTTGTGAAGTTCTCACATAGTACTATGTGACAGCAGATTCAGTCACAGGTTTATTTCTTACCATTATACCCCATTCTGGTAACTTTGAGCGGTATAACACCAGGTGTAAAAGTGTATGTATTTCGCTATAATACATTAGTTAATATTGTTATATATGTTATTTAATTTATGTAATTATTATTTTATGGTACCCTGGTCTACAACGTATTTTGCCTTGTCCACTTTGATGTTCTAATTATATTCTTATATGTGATATGTTTTTTTATTCTCCTATTTGCCCAGCCTGAATGTCTAAGAAAATTTAATATTAAGTCATTTTAGGTATTTTGTTAAAGATAGATATTTGGTTTTCTCAATTATCCAAATATAGTAAAGCTATATCTAAATTGGGTGGCGCCCTTAATGAATTTGAATTTTCATTCTTAGAGCCGTAAATAATTCGAACTCACTTTATCTGTTCTCCGGCGAACAGCTGCCGTCAGCACATTGTGTTCTATTTTTTTATGTAATGAACATAATAAAGTAGGTCACAAAGTATTTCTTTATCTATCTTTGTAACCACATCTTCTTTTACACCACAGCGTTCTCTTATCTCACTATTCTTTACCTTATCCTTACCAGTCTCATTTTTGTTGCCAAAGAGATGTCATGCCAATGCCTACTATGTACATATTTACTGTATTACAAGAAATACACCAAAACGTAAATAAATTTTCCAAACATTCCGATTCACACTATTATAACACAAGTTCGGCTGATTTACTGACTATTTTACGCCATAGATTAGCTGTTTGCTGCAAAAATTCCTTGAACCTTAATCTCTGTAACATCCTTGATAACTCTGTCAAAATATTGGAATTCAAGATATTTAAAACTGTGCTGGTTCATTATACAGGGTGTTTCAAAAAAAGGTGACCCTGCCTCTAGGATAGGTAGAAAACTAAAAAATAATTGTGGTTTGCTTGGTAAAAAATTTTCGTAGCGCCATCCGTATTCAAGATAAATAGCGTTTAAGAAAAAAAAATAATACACATTTATTACGATTTTGCCGAAATATTTTAATAAAATTTTATACGAATATGTTTTAGAAGCTGATACATCCCATGAATTTGTTTTTATATGAATTTCATGGAGTTTTCATAGTTACACAGTTCGTACCAAGTAGTATTGAACATAACTTTTTTGATGTTAGATTTATTAATCAAAATTTCAAGTAAACTTAAACATCATTTAATTTTACACCAAAAAGGTACTCTTGGTAAAACTCGATACTGTGTACCGTTTTCGAAATATTTTGATTTAAAAATTATGAAGTAATAACCAAAGCTGGTATAGAGTAATGATAAAGTTATTAATTTAACAAAAAATCACAGGAAGGACATTAAAATAAAGACTAAGAACATAAAATTAAATTTAATTAGAGTAAGTGTTCAAAATGCCTTCTGTTTTTAAAGGGATAAAAATAAAGGTAAGCAAAACAAAAGTAATGGTTTTTACATACATACATAAAGTCACGCTTTTTCCCATAGGGGTAGGCAGAGACCACTTCCTTCCACTTGCTACGGTTCTTACACACATTTTTTGCTTCCTCCACTTTCATCAGTGCTCTCATACATGCTCTTCGGTTGTTGGTACTCTTGACGTGGCCTTTCTTCAAAACAATGTTAATCTGATCGGGATATGTTATCCGAGGTCGACCTCTACCGATTTGTCCATTCACACTCGCCTTATAAATGTGTTTCGTCAATCTTCCTTCATCCATCCTTTCTATGTGTCCAAACCATCTAAGCATTCCTTTATCTATCTTTGTAACCACATCTTTTTACACCAAAGCGTTTTCTTATCTTACTATTCTTAACTTTATCCAATCGAGTCACTCCGGCTATACTTAAAAGAGAAGAAAGCATGACAAACTGTGAATGTTGGGTTTGGCAAAAAAAAGCATGAAAATAGGATTAATGCTGCGTAGATAGGTAGTCTGAGAAGTATAGCCGGAATGACTCGGTTGGATAAAGTAAAGAATAATGAATAAAAAATACTGTGGTGTAAAAAAAATGTGGTTACAAAGATAAAGGAACGCTTGGATGGTTTGGACACGTAGAAAGGATGGATAAAGGCATATTAACGAAACAAATTTATAAGACAAGTGTAAATGGACAAGTCGGTAGATGTCGACCTCGGCGACATATTATCTCGGTCAGATTAACATTATTTTAAAGAAAGGCCAGATCAAGAGTACCAACAACTATCGAGCATGTATGAGAGCACTAATGAAGGTAGAGGAAGCAAAAGATGTGTGTAAGAACCGTAGCCGTCTCTGCCTACCACTATGGGAAAAAATAGTGACTATATGTATGTATGCATAAAAAGCTTAAAATGAGAGTTTTTTATTAAGTTTCCAATCCAAGAGTTTTCGTACATTTTTCTAGATTCTTAAATTTTGTTGTCGGTAAAATAAAACTGTTGTTTTTATGTTATTTTTTTCTTTTATTACTCTAAAAAATATTAAAAAAAATGAAATCTTAAATTTAAAATAATTACAGGCACATTTTTAAAATATCGCTAGACCTAGCGATTGTGTTTATTTATAACAATTCATTATAAGAAATTTATCGCTGTTTTAAATTTTTAAAATCTTCATATTGTGACAATTTTGTAAAAGAAGTCACGTCCCATAGGAATGGTGTGTTTCCATTTTTAAAGATGTGTTTCCTATTTTCTAAAACACGTCTGTAATAACGCACGTTTATACATAGAAATATTGTTTAAAATAAGCTCGTTCACATTTCAACGTGCGTTGAAAATAGCGCGAGAATAAAACAGGCGTTATTTTACTATCGACGTTGAACTGCTAGAATGTACGTGTTTATTCTATTTATCAAATTAGATCTTAGCAGTACAGGTGAACGTCTGCATAACGTCCGTTATTTTTTACATATTTCCATAAACGTGCGTTGTTATGTAAGTTTTTTAACGCCCTTCTGTTCTCGGCCTTCGTATGTCCCAGAGCCATTAAGAAAGCATTAAATTAATTTCTTTCTTTTTTATTCCCAATAAATAAATTTAAAATTCTGTAAGTTTAAAAGAAATTGTAATATTGTGAAGATTCATAAATTGAGGGTCATATTTTTTTAATAGGTATGAATTATTAAAGTTCTAAAAAATGCACGTATTTTTGATTGAATTTTGGAAAAACAAAATTTTTTTATTTATCTTGTTAAAGTATTAGTTTACTTAGCACAGTTGGCAAACTGTATGCAAAGATATTGATTAAAAGAGTAACGAATGAAACTGAGAAGATGATATGGGACGTGCAAGCAGGATTTAGAAGAGAAAGGAGATGTAAGGAGGAGAAGGTCTTTTTAATACGAGGTATGGTCGAAAAAATCTTGGCTAGAAGTCAGAAGGTCTATTGCGCTTTTATAGACTTGGAAAAAGACTATGACAGAATGTTGAAGAGTGAATTGTGGTCGACATTGTTTATGTATGGGGTGAGCGGTAGTTTAATACGAGCACTGAAATCACTTTACGAGGATTCCACTGCTTGTGTCAGAATAAATAATGTTTGCACGAATTGGTTTAACATTGAAAAAGGTGTGAGACAGGGATGTGTGGATTCGCCATGGCCGTTAACTTATACATAGACAATTATTTAAAAGATTTGAAAGAGAGTAAATTTACTGGAAGCAACAGCAGTTTCCTCATTTTGTAAAATTTTAGAAATATTTTTAAAAATTTAATATCCAGTATTTTTATCCAAAACTGACGACATTTTTTTGCAAAATAACAATTTTTTAATTTACTTAACCTCTCAATACCATTTTAAACACTTTGTATGCTATTTTCTAAGGAAAGTCACTTGTTTCCAATTTTAAAATAGCCTCCGGAATACAAGTAAAATTTATTTTAATTAAAATCAAATCTCCGCGCAATCTTCTTTGTGTTAAAGAATTTTAAGCATCCTATACGCTTTTGCTTCTTCAGGATAAAGTCATTAACTATGCGGATAAGCAGAGCTTACACTGACTGGTTTAACATTGAAAAAGGTGTGAGACAGGGATGTGCGGCTTCGTCAAGGCTGTTTTACTTATACATAGACGATTGTTTAAGAGATTTGAAAAAAAGTGCGTATGGATTGAAAATGAATGATTTGATTGTCAAATGCCTTCTTTACGCCGATGATCAAGTCATATTAGCGTCATCTGGAGAGGAATTGCAGGCGATGGTTAATGTTATGCTTAATGCCCTAAAAATCAATAGGATGAAAATAAATGTAAGCAAAACAAAAGTAATGGTTTTTGAAAGAAAAGAAAGCATGACAAACTGTAGTTTTTATTAAGGGAAAAAAAGTGGAACAAGTAAATGAATCAATATTTTCGGGAGATGGAAAGTATGACAGTGACATTGAGCGAAGGGTTTTGGCAGGAAAACAATTAAATGAGGCACAGCATAGCTTTATGAACAGCCAGAAAGTGTCAAAAAAGGCACGTCTGGCTGTGCATAGAGGAGTGTTGGTTCCCAAACTTATGTGTGGTAGTGAATGTTGGGTATGGCAGGAGAAGCATGAAAATAGGATTAATGCAGCTGAGATTAGTAGTCTGAGAAGTATAGCCGGAGTGACTAGGTTGGATAAAGTTAAGAATAGTGAGTTAAGAAACCGCTGTGGTGTAAAAGAAGATGTGGTCACAAAGATAGATAAAGGAATGCTTAGATGGTTTGGACACGTAGAAAGGATGAATAAAGGAAGATTAACAAAAAAAATTTATAAGGCGAGTCTGAATGGACGGAAGTTAGTAGAGGTCGACCTCCGCGAACATATCTTGATCAAATCAACATTGTTTTGAAGAAAGGCTAGGTCAAGAGTACCAACAACCGACGAGCATGTATGAGAGCTTTGATGAAAGTAGAGGAAACAAAAGATGTGTGTAAGAACCGTAAATAGCGATTTATCGCAATCAAGTGATAAGTAGCTTAAACTAATTTTAAAGTGGATAAAAACCGTTTTCGATCATTATCGTTTAAAATGCCGTAAAACTTTTGAAAAAGAAAAAGAAATAAAGAATGTAGAAAATAAAAAGTTCGGGGGTGTTCGCTAGCTGTCTCTGGATCTCGGATTATTGTAAAATATGTACCCTATGACATGTGCCGAAAGGCGCAATAATAAAAAGTCAAAATTACCGTGTTCTTTTTTTAGTTATTATAAATTTAAAGAGAAAAGTTCGTTATCTCGCAGTCTGCAAGAGATGCGCCGCCTTTGTCTTTATCTTTGTTCGAAGTATAAATTCTTATTATTGTGAAAGTTTGCTGATTCATTATTCGTGAGGTGTTCTTTTTTTTCTGATATTAAATGCGCTATATATACGAGGTACTTCGTTCGGATCGTTGCTTTGAACATGACTACATAAGAAAAGCTTTACGGAAAACGCATTCATTCGACATTTTAACAAAATGTTTCCGTCTAAAAAACAGATCGCCATAATTTCATATTAATATTTAGTAGTTTTGTCCTACTGTACGATGGAAAATTCCTGATTCGTATTTGTCAATGACAAATTGTAAAAAATTTAATATCAGTGGCCTGGTTGCGACCCAAAAGGTTCATACGACTAACTTTCCAGTGGAAAGAATGAAAAAATACCATATGTTTTGCAGTTATAATTATTATAACTTGTTAAAATGTATCCAGAATATCGTGGTTTGAATCTTACTTGGTTCAAATTAATCTACTGAACTTCTTTTTCTTCTTCTAGGTGCCATGACCGTTAAACGATCGTTGCTGATAATTCTGGCTATCATGATTGCAATCATTATTTTGTTTGTAGCCGCTCGAAAAAGCTGTATTGTTGTGAGACCAAACCACTGTCTGAGGTTTTTGAGCCAGGAAGTTTTTCGTCTGCCGGGGGCGTCTCTTACTTTTAATCATACTCTGTATTATAAGATGTAGAAGGCATACTTTTCTGGGTGTCTCATGATATGTCAGAAATATCATTTTTTGTTCTCGAGATAATCGAGACGAAAAATAAATCCGAACGCACATACGTAAACACACACACACGTAAACACACGTAAACACACGTAAACACACGTAAACACACGTAAACACACGTAAACACACGTAAACACACACACACACACACGTAAACACACACACACACACACGTAAACACACACACACACACACACGTAAACACACACACACACACACGTAAACACACACACACACACACGTAAACACACACACACACACACGTAAACACACACACACACACACGTAAACACACACACACACACACGTAAACACACACACACACACACGTAAACACACACACACACACACGTAAACACACACACACACACACGTAAACACACACACACACACACGTAAACACACACACACACACACACGTAAACACACACACACACACACGTAAACACACACACACACACACGTAAACACACACACACACACACGTAAACACACACACACACACACGTAAACACACACACACACACACGTAAACACACACACACACACGTAAACACACACACACACGTAAACACACACACACACACACGTAAACACACACACACACGTAAACACACACACACACACACACACGTAAACACACACACACACACACGTAAACACACACACACACACACACGTAAACACACACACACACACACGTAAACACACACACACACACGTAAACACACACACACACACACGTAAACACACACACACACACACGTAAACACACACACACACACACGTAAACACACACACACACACGTAAACACACACACACACACACACGTAAACACACACACACACACACACGTAAACACACACACACACACACACACACGTAAACACACACACACACACACACGTAAACACACACACACACACACGTAAACACACACACACACACACACGTAAACACACACACACACACACACGTAAACACACACACACACACACACACGTAAACACACACACACACACACGTAAACACACACGTAAACACACACACACACACGTAAACACACACACACACACACGTAAACACACACACACACACACGTAAACACACACACACACACACGTAAACACACACACACACACACACACACGTAAACACACACACACACACACACACGTAAACACACACACACACACACACACACGTAAACACACACACACACACGTAAACACACACACACACACACGTAAACACACACACACACACACACGTAAACACACACACACACACACACGTAAACACACACACACACACACACGTAAACACACACACACACACGTAAACACACACACACACACACACACACGTAAACACACACACACACACACGTAAACACACACACACACACACACGTAAACACACACACACACACACACGTAAACACACACACACACACACACACGTAAACACACACACACACACACACACGTAAACACACACACACACACACACACGTAAACACACACACACACACACACGTAAACACACACACACACACACACGTAAACACACACACACACACACACACACACACACACACACACACACACACACACACACACACACACACACACACACACACACACACACACACACACACACACACACACACACACACACACACACACACACACACACACACACACACACACACACACACACACACACACACACACACACACACACACACACACACACACACACACACACACACACACACACACACACACACACACACACACACACACACACACACACACACACACACACACACACACACACACACACACACACACACACACACACACACACACACACACACACACACACACACACACACACACACACACACACACACACACACACACACACACACACACACACACACACACACACACACACACACACACACACACACACACACACACACACACACACACACACACACACACACACACACACAGGCGTCCACTTTAAAACTATTGTATTCGACTCTGGGGACCTTGTGGAGATATGTCAAAATTCGGGATTCGCAAAATCGGACCCATTACTATAACTTCCCACTGGGGCAAGAAAGCAACTGCTATACTTCAATATATTTTGTTGACAATAAATATATAGACTAGAGTAGTGAAAAAATCGTGCAAAAAATGTAGTCAATCAAGAGCATTGAATGAAGGTACAAGGTCGACTGTAAATTTCTTTTTAATTTATAAAGACATTAAAATCCCTTTTGATGTGATGTGGAGCATCAGCGTGAAAAGTATGAACTCGATTTTATCGGCATCAAAATAATGGTAACCGCATTCTTATTAAAAAAAAAATTTCAAAAATGGTTATGTTTTGAACCGCTCATTTGATTTTGATGATTTTTTTGTGAACTTTTGGTCAATTCTTTTATAACAATGCTGTGGTTAACATTTTAATGTAGAGTTAAATTTTAAACTATAAGGCGTGCATAAATGTGAAGATGTTTTTTACCCGAAATTTGAAACGCCCTATAGACTACAAGAGAGGGTGTCAAATGGTGTTAAAATTTAACCCCATGCTTTATGAACATTGTGTTTTTTTATTCTAATCTCTCTTTTTATTTTAATCTCTTAAATTTGATAAACATTTTAGAAATTGGGCTAATTTGTTTAAATTTAAAGTTTTTATTTAAAAAAAAAACGTAAATGCTTTACCAATATTTGTTGCTCCAAAAAAAAACATATCCGTAACTTTTATGCCTAAACGTTTTTTTTGTATCAATATTATTTGCTTTTTAACAAAGTTCATTTATTTAGGTAGGAATAAATTTTATTCCTGAAGAGCGAACGAAAGTACGTCCAATCTAATGCAATAAATAGTTTCCAACAATGTACTATACTAATAAACTAGACAGAACGTAATCGTGGTGTCAGAATGAGTCACTGCGTTATATATTTAAAAATAAATTACTTATAACCTTTGGGTATACGAATTCACAAAGTACTTTATTTATAAACTGAAACAGAACTTACTGGTGGTGTCGAAATGAGACACAGCATTATATATTTAAAAATAAATCACTGATAACCTTTGGGTATGCGAATTCACATGTACTCCTGTGGCCTACTCCTGAGGCCTACTCCGGTGGCTGGTTAGATTATGGGGCGGCACCGGTTAGATAACAATGGCTTCCCTCAAATAGATCCCGATAACGGTTATTTTAACTTGACGCCAGAAATCCAAAAGAAATCTACACAACAAAGGCAAGACAAAATGGTCAATTTAAAAATCAAATGGTTTTTCTTTAAAATCCAATTAAGATGGCCCAAATACAGCCAGATATGAAAGAAATCCCATAGAGGTTCTGCACACGTGCTAATAACACACCGTCCCCAACAACGTTCACCGACACCTGGCCTCCAAGACTCTCAAAACACGACTGCCGCTCCTATTCCGGAAATCAAGAAAAATGGCGCGGAATAAACGTCAACCCACAATCTTCTCAAATCTGTGCCTCGTCCTCGTCCGTGCGGATATTCAGTCCCATCCACACAGAAATTGCAAACCAACTATCGAAAGTTATGCAACACTACTTACGAGTAAGGCACAATTATAATGAACCGTAGATGAGAAAAAATAGGCACGTGACAGATTTCGGAAAAATAAAATCGTTTTTCTAATTTTGTGTATTGTAGCTGTTGTAGGTAGCCACGATTGCAAAATGTATTTTTTTAAGTCATTTACCACTTTTTTTGTGTGAATAAACCACGGCCTATCGAATTTTACCGAGAAACGAGATGAAATATCGTGACAGCGACCGTTGGGTTTTGGTCTTGTTTCTGTGTAGGGCAAGGGGATCGTTTAAACCCGATTTCGACACCTACGTCGAGATATATTTTAGCATTTTCAGAAGTACCGTAGGTGTACGGATGATAATAAATATTGGTAAGATGGTAATATACACTAATAAAAGTTATTCGTGCGCATATTTCATTGGTGGAAAGTATAGTAGCCGAATAGACAGTATGTTTTGTTATTTTTAACATTTTTTAGTAATACATACAATGTTAACATTTACGAAAGCGAGTTAGATAAAACAAAATGCGCAAATAGGCTTCATCAAATTTAGAAATTAATAAACAACTATAGTTTATTATTTATTAATGATGTCAATTTAAACATTGGGTATTATTTTAGTTTTTTATTTGTTAATATTTTTCTAGATTACTCGACACCACAAGGTGCAAAAGCAATGGGAAAGAATTGTGATGCTTAGAATGGGTTACTTCACAAAACTCCTTAAAAACCAACAACAAAAATAGCTCATACAGTCGAGCCTTTTTCCTGTAGTTCTTTTTTCTTTAATGAAAATAGTCGCAAAAAGGGTAAACCTATCGTGTGGGCCGCGAACGGCCCGCACTGCGACTATTAGAAGGGGAAGGGATTATAGAAAGGAAATGATTGTGGACCCGATTTTTGAATAGTTTCAGGTCATAGTTCTCTGGAAAAACTGATTTTGGAAGTTTGTAAAGCAGCCACTGTAAAAGAAGGATTCTTGATGGAGATTAGTCCTTGTTATATCAATCTTGAGAGTAAATGGGTGAGACTGATCAGCGTGCGTGGTAGGCAGAGGCCACTTCTTTCCTCTTGCTACGGTTCTTACACACATCTTTCGCTTGTACGTGCCCTAAACATTACAAAAACACGCCTTTTTTCGGCTGCTAACTAGATGTAAGCTCATAAATAAAAAATAATCAGACCGTGTATCCATGCGTGGCAACCATCCGTATGGAACAGGGCTTATCAACAGCTTTCCAGTTCTTATTCATGGGTAACCAATTCTGCATTTCAGGACATTCGGCTATTCCGTTATTCGCTAGTCCTCTATTCGCTAATCGTTATTCCACTATTATTCGTTTATACGTTTCCTTATTTCGCTATTCGTTAATTTGTTGGTAACTATATAAAGGGAAAAACAAAATAAAAAAAAATGTATTGTGATATTAACTATGGAGGCTTTCCAATGTTTATACTTACTAAATGATTTAAAATTAAATGAGTTTCAACACCTCCTAAAAGTCTGAACAACCAGAAAAAACAGCAGCTTTTTTAGTGAAAAGATTCAAAGGCTGAACCAAAAATAAAACAAAATACATTCTCTCTTTTAAAAAAGCTTGCAATAATTTAGCATATACGTTTTTAAAAAAACTCACAATAGTTAAACAAAACTCACCAATTATAATTCCACCTTAACTACAAATAAACAGTATTAAACTAAAATTATAATTATTACCAACGATTTTTTTTTATACTATTCAAGTCACTTATCAGTATGTTTGTTTATTAAACTAATAAAAACTAAGCAACTTTTACGACTAAATAATTTAATTTAATGACCAGAGTTGGCCTGATGGTTTTGCCAAAGAAAAAATTCCCGTTACATCTCGCGAGTCGAATAGAAACGTTTAATAAGCAAAGATCCTCTTGTGATTGTCTAAATTTTCGGTTCTTTAAACAATACCCATGCTATTGTTGTGACATTAATAAAGTAATTGTTCACTAACAGTACCAAGTAAGACTACTGCATAATTTTTATTTGATAAAACACGTTGCACGTATGTAGCATTTATGACGGCATTCCTGACCTATAATTAATAACCTAAATCAATTAAAATTCATTCGGAGCACCTAATTCACTATTCTAATAAGAGGATTGCCTGTAACTGTGACCGCATACTCTCTGATAACTGCAACATTTGCAGTTCCATAGCAAACGCTGGCTCCCCCCTTTACCCTTCCACTTCTCTTTCGTTCTGCTACTAAAACGTATGGCGTAGGGAATGAAAATTTTGGGGATAATATTCTGTGGTGAATTCTTTGGTTGTTATAAAATTCAAAATTTTACATACTTACATATAGTCACACCTATTTCCCATAGGGGTAGGCAGAGACCACTTCCTTCCACTTGCTACACACATCTTTTGCTTACTCTACTTTTATAAGTGCTCTTATACATACTCGTCGGTTGTTGGTACTTTTACCTGGCCTTTCTTCAAAACAATGTTGATCTGATCGAGATATGTTAGCCGAGGTCGACCTCTACAGACTTATCCATTTACACTCGCCTTATAAATTTGTTTCGTCAATCTTTCTTTATTCATCTTTTCTACGTGTCCAAATCATCTAAGCATTCCTTTATCTATCTTTGTAACCACATCTTCTTTTACACCACATCATTCTCTTATTTCACTATTCTTTACTTTATTCAACCGAGTCACTTCGGCTATACTTCTCGGACTACTCATCTCCGCAGCATTAATCCTATTTTTATGCTTCTTTTGCAAACCCAACATTCACTACCATACATAAGTGTAGGAACCAACACACCTCTATGCATAGCCAGACGTGCCATTTTTGACACTTTCTGGCTGTTCATAAAGCTATACAGTGCCCCATTCATTTGTTTTCCTGCCAACACCCTTTGATTAATGTCACTGTCATACTTTCCATCTCTCGTAAACTTTGATGCCAATTATACAAACCCATTTACTTCCTCCACTCTTTCTCCCTTAATCACAACCTAACAGCTTTCCAAGTTTTCTTTTATTTTAAAAACCATAACTTTCGTTATGCTTACATTAATTTTTATCTCTTTGATTTTCAGGGCATCATACATAACATTAACCATTGCCTAGAACTCCTCTTTAGATGATGCCAATCTTTTAAACTTTATGTATAAGTTAAACAGCCATGGCGAAGCCACATATACCTGTCTTACACACACATCTCTGTCTTACACACTTCCCTATCTCACACCTTTTTCGATGTTAAACCAGTCCTTATAAGCGCCGTTTATCCTAAAACAAGCAATGGAATCAAGGTAAAGTGATTTCAGTGCTCGTATTAAACTACCGCTTACCTCATACATAGACAATGACGACCACAATTCACTCCTGACAACTCTGTCATAGGCCTTTTCCAAGTCTATAAAAGCGCAATAGACCTTTTGACTTCTAGCCAATAATTTTTCGACTATACCTCGTAATAAAAAGACCTGATCCATACTGATCTCCCTCTTCTTCTAAATCCTGCTTGCACATTCCATATCATCTTCTCAGTTTTATTCGTTACTCTTTTAATCAATATATTTGCATACAGTTTGCCGACTATGTTGAGTAAACTAATACCTCGGTAGTTCTTACAGTCCTGATGCGAACCTTTTCCCTTGTAAAGCGGCACGATAACGGCCTTGCACCAGTCGTCTGGTACGCTACCACTCCTCCAACAAAGATTAAAAAGGCTGCACAGCAGACTAGTTACCACGCTTTGTTCACCCTTTAGCATTTTAACTGTTATCCTGTCGTAACCAGCAGATTTACCTAATTTCATACTGTTCAACGCTTCCACAATTTCTGTCGTACTAATTTCACTTTCATTGCAACTTTTACTCATGTCTCCGAATGGGGCCTGTACTTGTGTTTCGTCTTTCTCAAATAAACTTTCGAAGTATTCCTTTCATGTCTTTAACACGCATTCCTCTCCTTTTACCATACTACCATTTTGGTTTCTGATTTTCCAGTGGTTACATTGGAGATTACTTTTATTTACAACTACTACTGTGTTAAATAATTAAACATTTATATCTAAGAATTATTAATTGCGTCGAATTCGTATCGCTACACGTCTGACCAGAACTGGTTTCTGATTTTTGTCCTGCTCTCTGATCAACGTGCCGATTCTACCCTTTAAGAATTTTCGGGAGTAAAGGCCCGCTTAGCGACTTTTTATAATTTTTTAAAACCCTGCGAAAATTTGTCCTCTCCGCCATCGCAGTTTCCGCGCTCGTACAAACATTTCCTCCTCGAGGAAAATTAGTCGGCTTTTGGGGTTGTTATTTATGAACGTTTCGGTTTATACCCAATTTGGCACCGACGATGTGTATTTCATGTATGAATTATCTTTTGGTAGTGATATGGCCGAAGTGATCGTTCGCCTTCAAAAAATTCGGTTCGTTGGTTATTTCACTGATACCTACTTAAAAAAAATTAAAATAAAAAGGAAAAATTTTGCTCCCAAATGGGACACGAACTGCTCGAGGTATTAGGAAACTTTTATTTGTATTTGAGTCAGTTTGCGGTGTTTTTATTGTTAAACAAAGTAAACATATTCGTAGAAAAATAAATAGCAAACAATTATGTTAAAAAAATAAACAGTATTGCCGTAGCAAAACTAACTTTTCCAAAGCAAGGAATCTTTTCTATTTAATTAAGTTACCCTTCGGTTCGAGAAAGGAAAAAAAAATAACTAAAAGTTTTATCGCCCTAGCTCTCCTTCTAAAGTTATGGCACATCTTGGAACTCGGTCTTGTTTTTCAGGCAAAACTTCTACCCTGTAAGTTTTAGTGACCTACCGCCTTTGTGTATCAAGATATCGAGCCCACAAGATTTTCCAACACATACACAGACAAAATTTAAAACAACCGTCACGCTGAAAATGGTGCCATTCGACGCGTGGGGCCATGAAACGTACAACGCACATGGCGATTTTAATTTTTGGGGGTAAACCAATACTTTTTACTTTTCTGATCCGAATGGTTCAGTTGGTTGTCAACATGGATAGCTTAAAGAGCGTGCTATGGCAACTTGGTCACGAAATGATATTCGGGGGGTTTTGCGGGGAAACTTCGCTCGTGGTTTAAACATTTGTCACGTACCTATTTTTCCCATCTACCGTTTCATTATTAATTGTGTCTCTGATAGTCTGGTGTTCGTAAATAGTTTTGCATACCGTATTTTGTTCGTTGTAAATAGTGTTGCATATCTAGTAGGGATAGGATTTAATTATTAATGGCTGTGACGTGTTTGTTAATTGGAGTGGAAGTCTTTGTATTAGATTTCGCCTTGATTTTTGGCCTCGATTGTTGTGTGTTGTCAGCTATATTATTGTTTAGTTTGCTTCTCTGTGTGGATGGGCTGGCTATCAACACGGACGAGCGCGAGCTGGGAACATAGATTTGCAAAGGTTGGCTGACGTGGGTTCCGTGTCATTTTTCTGATATCCGGCCTGGGAGTGAGGAGTCGACAAGAGTCGTTTGGTGTCAGTCGTGGAAGTCGGGTGAGAGTTTTTGGCAGGATTTGATATTAACACGTGAGCAGAACTTTTACGGTTTTTCTTTCATATCTGGCTGTATTTGGGCCATCTTAATTGGATTTTGAAGAAAAACCATTTAATTTTTAACTTGACCATTCTGTCGTGCCTTTGTGGTGGATATTTTGGTTATTGGGGTCGAGTTAAAATAACCGCGTGCGGGATTTGATGGAGTGAAGCCATTGTTCCATAATTCAAACCGGCCGGAAGTAGGCCACAGGATTCGTGAAATCGTGTATCCAAAGGTTACAAGTGATTTATTTTAGTATATCTAAACGACGTGACTTATTTTTGACACCACGATTAAGTTTTGTTTTAATTTATTAATATGGTACACTGTTGAAAACTATTTATTGCATTGGATAATATGCCGAGTCTGAACTCTGATTAAAGTAATATTCTCAATAGTTCTTTGTGTCCAAGTAAAAACGTTTATTCATACTTATTTGTAAATACCCCACAATATTGCTTTTTTGAAGGACAGCCATCGTGAAAAGAAATATTTTTAAATAAGCTCGATTGTTTTAACAGTGTAAATCTTTAAAAATACTACTTGGTGTTTCTGTTTCTTGGATCATCGATGTAACAGTGGCGTCTTAATGAAGTTTTCAATTGGTTACATAGTATTGAGTTTAATTTTATCAACTTATCAGTTATTATGTGCTTGATCTAAAGTGTTTTCAATAGTTTAAAAGTAACAAATTATTTTTCATTAAATTTGTACCTGCTCCAAGTTGAATCTAAATTTATACATTACTGAATATACTTTATGTAGTTATTGTGAGGGTTTCAAATTATTATTTTTGTTGCAAGTCCATTTATTCTGTATTTTTTTTTGTTAATCTTTTGCTATCAGGAATTCTATATAAAACCAATTATTTTTGAAATTTTAAATATAAATTTTATAAATTTTTTTGTTGTTGTTTTTTTAATTCTCTTTTGTACATCATTAGGTTTTTATTATTGTCTGAAAGATTGTTATAATTAATTTAAATATTATTTTAAGAAAAGTGTATTAAATTCGTTTAATCCACTTTACAAAAATATAGAATTTGTTGTAAAATTTTTTTTCATTTTTACCTAATTAATATATTGCAGGAATTGTAAATATAGTTTTATTTATCTAGTTCACCATAATTGTTTGTTGTTTATCGTGTGGCTCTGCTAGTGCCTACTAGACCAAGGGGTTTCCGGCTTGTACCGTCTAAGTCGGTGGCGCGGCTCAGTTTTATATTTTTTTCTTCTACCCTCTACGGCTGAGTTCGGGCATAATTTGCCAGTAGAGAGACCACTGGCAAAGTACTCTTTAGAGAACTAAAAGACGTGGCACATTGACCGGTGATTAAAAGAAATGGTTCTTGCACTAGGTGATGATTGTCCACATCGTACGTGGTACAGAGAATTCCAAAGAAGAAATTCCAGTCTGAAGGACGATGAGAAAACGGGGAGGCCACCAACGTCTGTTACGAAGTAAAACGGCATTCCGGTCCAGTAGTATATTGTAAACTGCTGGACAGTTTTTTTATTTCTAAATTATAATCGTTATATTTCAAAACTAAATACCTGCTACTATTAATTCATATAAATAATACTGTTTAATTTTCGTTAACTCCAAATATATAATTACCATGAGCATACAGATATAATTTGTAGCTGTATATGAGTGATCATTTATTATTAATAAAAAAAATAAATTTTGTCGGTCAATAACTAAAAAATTATAAAGCAAAAAACTAACTAAAATGTATTGATTTTTATATTATTTCTTGTTTGATAGGTGTTGGTCATATTCAATAAGATTTATAGATAATGATACTAAAAAATATAAATAAATTATAAATATCCAAAAACGAATAAAAAAAAAGAATGTATGAAACTATTGTACAAAGTTTACTATTACACGGCTCAGAGACATTGGAAGTAACAAAAAGAGATAGACAAAGGTTAGAAGCGGCCGAAATGGACTTCCTACGAAGGAGTTGTAGGGTATCATGGTTGCAAATAGTCACAAACAATGAAAGAAGGCAGAGAATGGCAGCAGAAACACCTATAACGGAGGAAATTGAGAGACAACGACTTAAATGGTATGGACACGTATGAACGTATGAAAGATGATCGATGGCCCTAAAAGATATTAGAAAAGCAACCAAAATTCAGGCGACCACCGGAAGAGTGGTTAAAACAAACAAGAACATGGAGAGGATGAGAAGAGGAAGATTGGCAGGATAGAGAGGCATGGAAAAGAGGATGCGAGAGACGCCCAACGATGCTGTAAAAAACTCGTTTAAATCTTAATTTTTGTATATATATATATATATATATATATATATATATATATATATATATATATATATATATATATATATACAAAAATTAAGATTAACGATTTGATCTCATTGCGGATTACATGTTTATCTAAATGTTTTTTTTATTTACATTACAATCAGCAATCAAAATAAACCATCTATGACAATAAATCAAAGTACACAGTTCAATAATAAACTTATAACAAATATAGTCAAAATTAACAGCTAACAATAAATCAAAAATTCATAATTTACAACTTTATAAAACAACCAAAACAAAAGTGAGAGTAACAGACCTTACCAAGTTACATAACATTTACATAAAGATTTACACTGTTAAAGCAATCGAGTTTATTTAAAAATACATCTTTTTTTTTCAATGGCTGTCCTTCAAAATATCAATATTGTAGGATATTTACAAATAAGTATGAAGAAAACATTTTTACTTGGACACAAAGAACTATTGAGAAGATTACTTTAATCAAAATTCAGCCTTGGCATATTATCCAATGCAATAAATAGTTTTCAACAATGTACCATATTAATAAATTAAAACAAAACTTAATCGTGGTGTCAAGAATAAGTCACGTCGTTAAATATTCGAAAATAAATCACTTGTAACCTTTGGGTATACGAATGCTCTACTCCTGTGGCCGGTTTGGTTATGGAACGGCACCTGCTAATTAACAATGGCTTCCCTCAAATAAATCCCGCATGCGGTTATTTTAACTCGACACCAAAATCCAAAATATTAACAACGAAGGTAAGATAGAATGGTCAAGTTAAAAATTAATTGGTTTTTCTTCAAAATCCAATTAAGATGGCCCAAATACAGCCAGATATGAAAGAAAAACCGTAGAGGATTTGCACACTTGTTAATATCACAACGCCCCAAAAATTCTCACTACCCGACTCCCAAGACTCTCACCAAACGACTAGTGCTTCCCAAGCCGGATATCAAGAAATATGACACGGAATTGACGTCAAACAAGAATATTCGCAAATCTATGTTCCACACTAAGAATCGCGTTCGTCCGTGTTGACAGCCAGCCTCATCTACACATAAATGCAAACCAAACAATAATATAATCGATAATACACAATAATCGAGGCTATAAGGTATGCAACACTATTTACAACGAATGATATATTTAAGTTACAACAGAATACGGTACGCGACACTATTTACGAGTACTTGAGGAATATAAAATCATCAGAGATATAATTATAATGGAACTGTAGAAGGGAAAAAAAGGCACGTTACAAGGTAAGGTGCTAACAGTAAACATGTTGGTCCTTGAATTTACATAATGTGGACTCCTCTGCTAAAGAAGCCTCCAACACTTCACCTGGATCCGATTGGAAGCCTTCTGTATTAGTCTTCTATTCTCTGATTGGTGCAGCAAGTGCTGCAAAAGTGGGTTGTGGTGTTCTTCCAGTCATTGGTGGTGATTTTCGCCTCTTTTTGCTATTACTTCTTTAATTAGGGGCATCCTAAAATCATTGTGAAGTGTGTCGTTTGACACATACCAAGGAGCATTTTTCGGATTTGTGCTCTTTGAATTTTTGTTGTTTGACTTACTGGCACAACCCGACAGTTCAATACCGTTTGTCGATTAGGGTGGAGCAAAAATTTTTTTTTCATGTAACTGTAATGTAATAATCAAAATTTAGTGCCTATGCAAAATATTAATCAATTCGTTTGAGAGCAACTGCCTTCGCAGCGGCACTGATTTTATAAAAATGATTGGTTTTAGACTTTACATAAACGCGATATGTCTACGATATTTAAATAAACATTATTTTTTTATCACAAATCGTTTACTGGTATACTATATTTTCGATACACAGAGAAGCCGGGCTTTGTGTTTATAACTTTAATAAGGGGTGTGAGGGAGCGCGGGAGGAGGCCGTCACTTGTCGCGACACGCGTCGTTGTCAGTGCTCTTTCCTTCTCTGTTCGCATTGTTCGTACGCACGTTATTTTTTTAAATACCTATTTTTAACCTTTTTAGCCTTGGATATATCTAAAGCCTTTGACCGCGTTTGGCACCAGGCATTGTTAAGTAAATTATCTGCCTACGGTCTCCCAACCAAACTGCGCCAATGGGTCTTGAGCTTCATGCAAGATCGCTCCTTACATGTGGCAGTTGACGGTTTCTGTGGAAAGCCAGAAAGTTTTTTACTCCTGATCAACTGTTGATGACGTACAAGGCTCAAATCCGACCGCTACTGGAGTATTGCTTGCACATTTGGGGTTCAGCACCAAGGCATTCTCTTCGTCTTCTAGATTTCATTCAGAAAAGAGCCATTCGCTTGATAAACAGCTCAACTCTCACAGATACCCTTCACCCTCTAGAACATAGAAGACGAGTTGCAGACCAGTCATTGCTCTACAGATATTTCCATGACAGATGCTCCAGAGAAATAAAAACTCTTGTACCACCATTGGCCACATTCGGCCGAAGAACTCGGCACGCTGATCAGTCTCACCCATTTACTCTCAAGATTGACACTACAAGGACCAATCTTCATCAAGAATTCTTCTTTTACAGGGCTGCTACGGAATGGAATAAGCTTCCAAAATCAGTTTTTCCAGAGAACTATGACCTGCAACTTTTTAAAAAGCGTGTCCACAATCATTTCCTTTCTATAATCCCTTTCCCTTCTAATAGTAGCAGTGCGGGCCGTCCGCGGCCCACACGATAGGTCTACACTTTTTGCGACTATTTTCATAAAAAAAAAAAAAAACATTATACGAAAAACTTTCGCTATAAACAATTTTAAAAATAAAATCTAAATTAAAACATTTGGTTTAAAGTGTGTTTAACCAATGAAATATCTTAGTTTTTCGTGCAAATAATTTATTTAAATTTAACCCAGAAGGTCATCTTCAATGCTTGCACGTCAAGTAAGAACAAGCACAAAAAAAATTAAAGTAGTTTTTTTGTCTTTTTAAATGTGGATATAATTATACAATTTTAATTTGTTTTACATCGTGAATGTCAATCGTATCTTCTTGTGCTAAGCTAAGCACTAAAGATGACCTTCTAGGTTGAAAGCGCTGTGCTAAATTTAAATAAATTATTTGCATGAAATACATGAGATATATTATTGGTTACGCCACGTGCGCACGGCTCCACTTCCACCTTTTTAAAGTGTGTTTGTCGGTCATTTTTGTTTATCGAAATGTGTGGACTGTGTGCACGTAGAGTGAAAGGTTAAAAAAAAATTTCTTTGTGTATTTCTTGCAAACTGTATGCCAAGATATTAATTAAAAGAATAACGAATAAAACTGAGAAGATGATATGGGATGCGCAAGCAGGGATTAGAGGAGAATGGATCAGGTCTCTTCATTACGAGGTATAGTCGAAAAATTCTTGGCTAGAAGTCAGAAGGTCTATTGCGCTTTTATAGACTTGAAAAAGGCCTATGACAGAGTGGTGAGGAGTGAATTCTTCTTTCGGTGCCATATCAGATCCCCGTAACGTTGGCAATTACATGACAGAGTGGTGAGGAGTAAATTGTGATCGACATTGTCTATGTATGGGGTGAGCGGTAGTTTAATACAAGAATTAAAATCACTTTACGAGGATTCAACGGCTTGTGTGAAGATAAACAAACGGAGCTTGCACGGACCGGTTTAACATCGAAAAAGGTATGAGATAGGGATGTGTGGCTTCGAATTATCTGTTTAACTTATACATAGACAATTGTTTAAAAGATTGGAAAGAGAGTGCTTAGGGATTGAAAATGAATGATTTGATCGTCAAATGCCTTCTTTACGCCGATGATATTAGCGTCATCAGAAGAGGAGTTGCAGGTGATCGTTAATGTTATGTATGATGCCCTGACAATCGAAGGGATGAAAATAAATGTAAGCAAAACGAAAGTAATGATTTTAAAAAAGAAGAAAGCATGACAAACTTAAGTTCTGATTAATGGAGAAAAAGTGAAACTTAAATGAATTTGTTTACTCAGGTTCAAAGTTTACGAGAGATGAAAAGTATGACAGTGACATTGAGCGAAGGGTATTGGCAGGAAAACAAATGAATGGGGCACCGCATAGCTTTATGAACAGCCAGAAGCATAAAAATAGAATAAATGCTGCGGAGATAAGTAGTCTGATAAGTATAGCCGGAGTAAAGTGAAGAATAGTGAGATAAAGGAACGCTGTGGTGTAAAAGAAGATATGGCTACAAAGATAAATAAAGGAATGCTTAGATGGTTTGGACACGTAGAAAGGATGGATGAAGGAAGATTGACGAAACAAATTTATAAGGCGGGTGTGAATGGACGGAAGTCGGTGGAGGTCGACCTCGGCGAACATCGATCTCGATCAGATCAACATTGTTTTAAAGAAAGGCCAGGGCAAGAGTACCAACAATCGACGAGCATGTATGAGAGTACTGATGAAAGTAGAGGAAGCAAAATATGTGTGTAAGAACCGCAGCAAGAAGAAAGAAGTGGTGTCTGTTATTTTTATTTAGAGCGCTCTATACTTCTTGCATCCAGTACATCCCTGCAAGTAAGTATGTCCTTTGAAAAGATTGAAATTAATTTTATGGGTTACTTAATTGTCAGGTGTTGTACAAAAAGACTGAGTTAGTTAAATAGAGGGTATATGAGGTACAAAAATCAAATTAAAAACACTTAAAACTTTTCCCCAAAGAGGGTATGCTAAATGTTGAATGTTTTTATTCATGTCAACATTCAAACTTCATTGTGTCTTTATGAAGGGTGTTACTTAAACAGCTAGCAGGAATATTTTTATAAAAGCGAGTTTCGCAATCTAGTGACTGAAGCTGCACGATGTAATAATTAATTATTCTTATTTACTCAGCGGAAAAATAGCAGAAAACATTTCTTCAAAGTATCTGTGAAAAATGTTTTTACCTCCACGTTGAATGAACCAATAAATTTTTATTTGTAGTTTACGTATGTATTGTTGATCAAGCTAATAGCCTTTTTAGTTGAGTTTAAAAATAAAATCTTTGTCTTTTGTATTTATAATTCTTATTTTTTAAAAAGATTAATTCGAATGCTGATTTTTCTTTTTCTTTCTTAAGTGTGATTGCAGAAACATGTAAACTTAAAAGTTTCTTATTAAAAGAATTACTCTATGATTTATTACAATTGTAAATCCCCATATTTTTGTTTGCAACTATTATATTATATATTACGTATCACGTTGTTTGTCCGCAATGGACGCAATGGAATATAGAAGCTATCATAAATGGCCAATATTAGTGTCGAATTTATAGTTTTTAGGGTCGCTAAGTTTGATAATGATATTCCCAAAGCAGGCAAGCCAACGTTAGGACAGGACAACGTTTGTCTGGTCCGCTAGTAATATATATATATATATATATATATATATATATATATATATATATATATATATATATATATATTCATTAATTTTCTTTATCTAAAAAAGATCTTTTTAAGATTTAATTTTCATTAAGCTTATGCTATTAATGTGAGTGTGTAAGCAATAATTATTTTCGTTATTTATATGTACTCGTATATATAATATATATATATATATATATATATATATATATATATATATATATTCACCCAATTAACATTTTGTAAAAAGTCTTTGGCTTTATTTAATATAAAGCTGACATCTTGGTATGTTGAACCGTTTCACCGTTTGATTTTCCGGTGACAAAAATTCTACTTGTTGATTGGAAACCCAACATCAAAGAAAGGAATTTCCGGTTACCCTATTTCCACTGACGATGGCACACTTTTCTTTTAAACAACTGACAACGAGAGCGTTTTCAAAGGCCACTCAACTATTCGAATCTTTTACCGCAACTTATACTATATGATGAAGATGGGACGGGAAAAGCCTGTTGGAAAAACTCTTTGTTTGGAAAATGTTCAGCGCTGAAATGTATTGCACATTGGCGTAGCAGTGAAATTACCTTAGTTAAATTGTTTTAGTTTTTTTCTTAATTTGTTTACCTTATGGGCTTTTGTATAGTAAATGTTACCTTACTAAAACTGTTTTTCTAAAGTTACAAAGGTTGGGTAACAATTTTGTGTAAATGTTAACAAACTTACCAATGCCCCAAATGCTGGGCGACAATTTTGTGTTACGTTAAAGTTTCCTTTCTAAAGTCAATTGTGTGTAACGTTATAAGTTACTTTTATAAAACTAAATTATTCCAACTCAAGAGCTGCCAATTGTGTAGCGAACAGTTTAACTAATAGCCGTTAAACTAAATTATTTAATCAAATAAAATTTTACCAAAAAGGTGCAACGAAATAATAAATTAATGATTTACTAAAGCTAGCTAAAGGTCTTAGTACCGAAAAAGAATTTTAAATAATTTTAACTAACTGACTGAAATGGAAAAACAATAAATATTTATAATCACGAACGAACAAAAGTTCAGCGGGATATCCATTCGGGCTGCTATCAAATCACTGAACTGAGTCTACTGGACCTCTAGGGCAGCGGTGCAATGCCGTTCACATTGTCTGGGTACCTGGACACAGAGACATACTAGGCAACTGTAAGGCGGACGAGCTAGCAAGAGAGGGCACCACCCTCCCAGCTGTATCTGTCTCATCTTAGCAAGGAGTACCAATTGCAAATTGCTGGCTCCTCCTGCACAGCAAAGTAGTTCAATAAGCCAACGTAAGGTGGCAAAATGAACCCACATGCACATCATCGAAACAGATCTGGCCTAAACTAGATCTACGTCGAGCTAAGGATGTTTTAACTCTGTCCAGGGAGTCCATTGAAAATGCGATCGCGGAAACACAATCAAATATTTATAATTACGAACGAACAAAAGTTCAGCGGGATATCCATTTTTTGCGACAGCCAGGCTGCTATCAAATCACTGAACTCAGTCTACTGGACCTCTAGGGCAGCGGTGCAATGCCGTTCACATTGTCTGGGTACCTGGACACAGAGACATACCAGGCAACTGTAAGGCAGACGAGCTAGCAAGAGAGGGCACCACCCTTCCAGCTGTTGTATCTGTCTCATCTCAGCAATGAGTACCGATTGCAAATTGCCGGCTCCTTCTACACAGCAAAGTAGTTTAAAAAGCCAACGTGAGGTGGCAAAATGAACCCACATGCACATCATCGAAACAGATCTGGCCTAAACTAGATCTACGTCGAGCTAAGGATGTTTTAACTCTGTCCAGGGAGTCCATTGAAAATGCGATCGCGGCCATAACAGACACTGGGCGGATGGATCCCATGCACGGCGCATGGGAATCGCAGAGCTATGACACGATTTCTGTAGAAACTGTCACGATGAGGAAAAGGAGAAAACAATGGTACATCTTCTCTGCCACTGCCCTGCACTAGGCTTTCTACTAGGGCAACCGAACTTTGATGATTTAACTGATCTCAGCTCAGGTAGCATCAAGGACCTTACACTTTTTATTAAAAGTTCCAACTGGTTCTCACCATAAAGGGGGAAGGCACCGTTGTCCATCACGGTATCACAACCGGCCAAAAGGCCTAAGTGGGTTCCCTCCGAACAGCCGTTTTAACCTAACCTAACCTAAGTAAACATTTAATATATAAAAAAATAGTATAATTTTTAACATAAATCCAATATTTGTGAACTTTCCTAATTTTTGTGGAGTATACAACCTTTAATTGCATACATTAAATTTGTGCAGGATTAAGTTAAATATTGGAAAAAATTTAAAACATTAATTTATTAATAGACGACGACATATTCTTTTTCTTCATTAAGATTACTTTAGATAATTACACTTTCTTAGTCAGCATAGGATATTCGAAAATAAACGGACGTCGTTGTTAAACATCAGACTTTGTTGATGGAAACAGTCTGATGAATTTTCGTGAGCTTTTTTGAGCCTTATTTTTTGCATGGATGCTTTTTCTTGGTCTGTTTTGTGTCGTTGCTTTTGCAAGATCAGTTGCCAGTTTTTTTTCTGCGAAATAGGCTTGTTGATTTTTTATTGAAAGGATCTCGTTGCAAGTCGTGAATATCGATGCCATGACATATTTATAATTATGCCTAAATAAAGTGTTTTTTTGTGTTGTCACGTTTTTGTTTCGTCAGTTGTTCTATGCCATAGAATGCATAATCCCATTTCGGGTAATATGCAGATGCTTGTTAAGTAAAAGAAAGAATTATTAAATTCACTTGAAGTGACCACCCTTTTTTTTAAATCAATTTGGTCTCTTTTAAATGTATAAAAATAAACAACAATTGTTTCTTGAAACAATAATTTTTCAATGAGATTTTAAATTATTTCAGAAATAAATATTACAAAAAATTGTCGTTTAAAACTTTTATTTTTAAGTTGATGATGTTGCAATTTACCAAACTAGACATTTCGGACATTTTGGAGTTTACGGGCAAGCGCTTGTTGTTTATTGGTTACAATTTCACGCCCTAGCTTCGTTATTAATGGAGATATCGTTATTCAATGTGGACTAGGATTCTAAATTTAAAAAAAAATTGAAATATCTCGAAAATACTTAATTTTTGGTATAGGACCTTGTGCACAAATTTGATGGAGAATTTGAAAATAAAATAAAAACCATTGGTTCTATTTAAAATACCAAATTTGACGTCTACTACTGGTATAACCGGAAGTGCCACATTCAGGACCTACAGCTTCGTAATGTCAGATTTTTAACATAACTGTATCCGCCATTCCTTTTCGCGCCACACCCTGTATATCTTTCAATTTGGTTTACCAGCAATTATTATCCCGCATTTTTTCTTGTTATTCATCTTTATTACAGGTAGCATGTCAAAACAAAATGTCGTAAAATAATATAAATACAAACAATGATATGTGTTACTCTATGGAAATGCACAATAAAAATTATTTTTCGATCACGATGCGTTTCGTTGGCCTTGCAGCATCCTTACAACCAAATTTACAAAATATCAAAGTTTGCAAAATAGACTACTGGAACAACAAAATTTAATTTGTTTCGCAGAAAAAACTACTTACAAATAAAGCAGTATAGCTTTATGAACAGCCAGAAAGTGTCAAAAAGGGCACGTCTGGCTGTGCATAGAGGTGTGTTGGTTCCTACACTTATGTATGGTAGTGAATGTTGGGTTTGGTAGAAGAATCATGAAAATAGGATTAATGCTGCGGAGATGAGTGGTCTGAGAAGTATAGCCAAAGTGACTCGGTTGGATAAAGTAAAGAATAGTAAGATAAGAGAACGCTATAGTGTAAAAGAAGATGTGGTTACAAAGATAGATAAAGGAAAGCTTAGATGCTTTGGACATGTAGAAAGCATAGATGAAGGAAGATTGACGAAACAAATTTATAAGGTGAGTGTGAATGGACAAATCGGTAGAGGTCGACCTCGGCGAACAAATCTCGATCAAATCAACATTGTTTTGAAGAAAGGCCAAATTAAGAGTACCAACAACCGACGAGCAGATATGAGAGCACTGATAAAAGTAGAGGAAGCAAAAGATGTGTGTAAGAACTGTAGCAAATGAAAGAAAGTGGTCTCTGCCTACCCCTACGGGAAAAAGGCGTTACTATATGTATGAAGGTATGTATGTATGTTCAAGTAAAATTGTTTTCTAGTTTAATAGTTAGTTTAAATAATTGTTAAATCAAAACACTGATGGAAGATACCATGATAGTGAAAAATTTTAATGATTTGAAAGTTTAACAAACTAAACACTAAATTAAATCTGTTGTAAATCACCTGATGGGTTGGCGCAACTTAATAGAACCCCAACTGTCTTTGAAAAAAACTGCCCCAGAAAGAAAATAAATAAAATAGAAAAAAAAATGACGCATCTAATTACCAAGGATCACGAAAACATCCTGTATGAAAGAAACAAGAGTCCACTTTCAAATATTTTCATTCTGCGAGAAAAATGCTTATTATTCACGCCGCGCCGGCAACCGTAACCCTTTATAAATTATTTTTAACAATCACCCAAGGAAATAATTATTTATTTATCAATAACTTCAAATTCACCAGTACAATCCATAAATTGTTCGTCTGCTGCATATCCCGTCGAATAAAATTACGATATTTAGTCGTGGGTTGGTTAATTTAAAAACACTCTGTACAAAAACTAAACAATTTATTCTTTTTTCTGGTAATACAATAAACTCTTATTTAATAAATCACTTAGATATTAATGGAGCTCCAACACTATTTCTACTTCACATCAACGACTTGTTGGAAACAACTTCATGTCCAGTTCACAGCTTCAAGGATGATAGTACCCTACATACCTCTTTCTCTTTCATGGCTCCTATATTTGCCCGTGAAACCTGAAAAGAACGAGGAAGAAATGTCATCAACATAAATATGGACTTGGCAACAATTCTTGAATGGGGATCTAATAATTTGGTAGAATTCAATGCAAATAAAACACAAGCATGTCTTTTCTCTAGAAAAGCCGATCTCACTGTGACCAACATAATATTGTCAGGAGTAACCATACCATTAAAGTCATCCATCTCGATGTTTGGTATTACTATCAGCAATAACCTTTCTTCGGAAAATCACGTGAGGTTCATTGCCAAAGGTGCATCCCAAAATCTTGGTTTTCTGTTTCGTGCCAAGAGCTATTTCACTTCCAGTCAGCTGCTTATGATCTATAAGGCATAGATTCGACCTGTCCTGGAATACTGTTCCCATATTTTAAATGCGGCACCTAAACATATCCTGAAACTATTGGAATTCGTCCAAAAAAGGGCAATTCATCTGGTTGGTGATGCCTCGCTTACAAACTCGCTCGCCGTTGGATCACCGTGGAAAAATTGGCGATTTGATTCTATTTTATAGATATTTTCATGGGCAATCTTCTTCTTCTTCTTTAGGTGCCCTGTCCTCCTCGGACGGTTGCAATCATCAGCGCTATCTAAACCTTGTCTACAGCTCGGCGGAACAATGTGGTAGTGCTCACTCCATACCATTGTCTTAAGTTTTTTAGTCAGGATATCTTTCTTCTACCCGGGCCTCTTCGTCCTTCGATCTTCCCTTCTATAATAAGCTTTAAAAGTCGATACTTGTCATTTCTTAAGATGTGACCAAAATACTCCAGTTTGCGCTTTTTTAGTGTAAACAGAACTTCCAGCTGCTTGTCGAGGCGTTTAAGTACCTCGGTGTTACGCACTCTTTCTACCTAGGAGATTCTTAATAGCCTTCTGTACGTCCACATTTCAAAGGCCTCAAATTTTTTGCACATCGCATCTGTCAAAGTCCAAGCTTCCATTCCATAAAACAGTATGCTGAACACGTAACAGCGAAGCACTCGGACGCGCAGAGACAAGCTTAAAGTTCTGCTGCAAAGTACCTTACGCATCTTCAGAAACAAAGCACGAGCTTGTTCTATTCTGGCACGAATCTCCTGCATGCCGTCCCACTTCTCATTTAGTTGACACCCAAGATATGGGCAATGCTCTTCTGAAATATCAACAGTCGTTCCTCCTTTAGCAGTTTCTTCGAGGTTAACCCATTAAGTTCAGACTTCACACCCCTTCGTGGTCACTTTGGAGAGCTGCAGAACATCTCTTTCCTAAGACTCGTTCATCCAACGAACACCGAGGATTTGGAACACATTGCCCAGTGAGATGGTCCCCGAAGCATACAACCTCCAGAAATTTAAAAAGAACACCAATTCCAACCATTTTTCGCTTGGTTTTCACGATGTTCTCTGAGCATTACAGGATATTCTTTTTCGTGGGAACCAGAACATAAAAAAATAACTTCAAAACAATCTTTTTATAACTATATTACTGTCTAATTGACTGACTGTGGCTCCGCGATCCTAAATATATCCTGCCAATATTTTTGGAAATATTTTCGGCAAACGAGATTTATAGATACATCGCGGTTCTCCAATTACCGACCGCGGCTAAAAATCATTCGCCAAAATGTCGGGCGTTTGATGTTACCACAAAAAAAAATTATGCATCTTTTTATAATCAACTGGCCGTCTCTTAGAGGCAAATAATGGGAACAGTGGCGTATTCGTTGACCACAATCCGTAAAAATACTATAAAGCCATTATTGTCCTGTTCCACCAAGGAAGAATCGCGAGAAAAAATATTGTTATTATCCCCACTGTCAATAAATAATATTCACCAAAGTGGGTTACCTAAAAGTTTTAGTAATTTTAATAAATGTAAGGATCACATCTATTAACTTGTATAATTAACGGTATATCTCGTAAACGCGTGCATAATTTTAACATGTTCGCCCTAAGAGATATGCGCGAAAGTTAATGAAAGAAAAATTTGTAGCTTAAGCCATATTGTGTTTGCGTTCGAGAGTAAAATGGTGTTCCATACCTATTTTGATTAATATTTAATTCGCTTAGCGGTTCGGCACATATCCACAAAATAATCGTTCTCCGAAACTTTGCAAAATTGATACGCCGTTATTAATAAACTTCTCTGGCATAAATGATTTTAATAATTAAATGTACGAGTAACACAGTGAGCTCGGCCCGACGAAATCCGGAGGCACATTAATAAAACTAAAACGCCATCAAGGTAATTTGTTACCTTTCCGTATTGTGTACCATTAATCACGTAATTGTCGCTGTGTATTAAATTGTTGTCGATTAATTTGCCATCGAATAATTTTGTAAATTTGATGTATTGATGTATCCATAGACCTACTATAAGAGGAGACGGAACTATTTACTTTTAAACACGATCATACATCCCTACTATAATGAAAAATAACAAAGCTCCAGGCCCTGACGATATTTACTCAGAAACGTTTCATTTGGTTAGCGAACAAAACCTTGATATCATTGTTCGACTCTTTAACAATATTTATGACACTGGACATATTCCCGAGGACTGGCTCCGCTTTACATTTGTCACACTTCCGAAATCAAATAACGCAACCGTATGTAAAGACTACCGTCTCATTAGCCTAATGAGCCATTTCCTTAAACTCTTTTCTTGACTACGAAAGAGCATTTGACAATGTAAAACACGATCTCCTCATATAATATCTTAGGAAATTGGGACTGGATGGAAAGGATATCAGACTTATAGGTAATTTGTACTGGAACCAAAGAGCGGAAATCCGAATTTAGAATGCAGGAACAACTGAGGATTTTGAAATAAAAAAGGGTGCATCTTGTCTCCGATGTTGTTTAACTTGTATATGAAAAGAGCATTCACTGAGTCAATCTCCGACAGTTCCATAGGCATTAAAGTAAACGGAATTCCCATAAACAATATTCGATATGCGGATAATACCGTGATATTGGCGGATAGTGCAAATGATCTACAAACTCTACTAGATAAGGTCAATAAAGAAAGTCAAAGATTGGGTCTGAAAATTAACATCCGTAAAACCAAATGTATGGCCATTAGTAGAAACGATACTTCAAATACCACAATATCCATAAATGGAGAGAGCATTGAACAAGTCACTCAATTTAAATACTTGGGATGCATGATCAACCAAAAATGAGACCCAGATCAGGAAATAAAATGCAGAATTGAGCAAGCAAGAACAACGTTCTTAAGACTTAAAAATTTTTTTACAGATAAAAACTTAAATCTCAGTCTCAGATATAGGATGGTTAAGTGCTACGTCTGGTCCGTTCTCTTGAAAACAGCAATTATTAACAAACTTGAGGCCTTCGAGATGTGGACCCTGCGACGAATGCTGAGAGTATCGTGGGTTGACCATGTGACGAACAAGGACATACTGAGAAGAGCTAGTTTAGTAGACCGTGAACTTTTCGGAAACATCGAAAGAAAAAAAACTGGCTATCTTGGAAACATGCTACGCCGAGAACGTTTTTATTTCCAACGTCTTATTCTCCAGGGTAAAATAGAAGGAGGAAAAAGAGGAGTAGGTAGAAGAAAATTATCCTGGCTACGAAACATACGATAATGGACAGGAATACGGGACTTCCAGGCACTGCAAAATGCTGCAATTAATAGAATCATATAATAAGAGAAACGATGGACGCCTACGCGGGAATCTGCATGGCACTTTAAGAAGACTTTCTGGGCGATTTTATGATCTTGATACAGCCCACTGGAATGTGTTGTGCTGTGATGTTGCCTGCTCTCCAGTTATGGCAAGAGATTTGTGATTGTTATTGAATCGTCCATAGTATTTGTTGATTATGTTTGCAACAATATCGTGACCATGATGCTATCTCTAATTAATATTTAATGAATTATAACAACCTGAATAATACAACTCATTTTATGGAATGTTGCACCATTGAACTATTTCATTTCGTTAGATCAAAGAAATGTGTTGCTCAATAAGCGACAACGCCGCACGGCTTGTCTGAATCGTTCCACGTGCAAAAATGTGTGTTTACTACGAAAGCGCTGTTGCCGAAGGTGTTGCAACGAGATTATCGGTAAAATTCAGTGAAATTTTTCGATTGTTCATTTCGTTTGTTACTGTATAAACATTGAATAAATCTAAGCTTAATAATTAAATATCATCAGTTTTTATTGAAACATTATCTTCGGTTGTATTTAAAATTCTAATGTTTCGGTTACTACATGAAATGTATGCCATATGTTGGCTTTATTGATACTTAGTAAAACGTTTAAAGATCCTATCGTTTCAGAAATTCCGTGTGTTATGCCTTTTAATTTTATTTTAACATTATTATTGAAAGTTATGTTACCAAATAAAGTAGAAATTTTTATGAGCGAGATATCTGCTCCTGAGTCAACAATGAAGTTACATGGAATGTCCGAAACGTTGCGCTGTTAGATTCCATAGACTCGTCTCCGCAGGATCGCTATGTAATGTTTTAGGATCGCCATGTATTGTTATAGGTCCCTTGCTCGTAGGTACGTTGAAGTCTCGGGAAAATCCTCGTTAAGTAAAAAAACGTTGAACTTTAAATACATTTAATTTAGTTTGTGCGATTCAACATTTCTGTCGTGAACTTGACCGACGCTGCCTAAGTAGGACAGCGTATCGACCGGTTAAAGTAAAACATCAACACTCAATCTTTTTCGAGACGCTTGGTTGTGAAATAAATACGAATGATTAATAAACATAAACATAAATACGTGCGTCAAGTGAGTTCAAAGTAATTCCCGTGAACGGTCAATTGAGTTCATTGGGCCTTTATTAAACCTTTTTTATATGTTTTTCTGGCTAAGGGCACTACAAATGATTCGTCATTGCCAAGTGTGTAAAAAATCGGACTATTTAAGCCACTGTGTTTATTTTCACAAGTGAGTTGGAACATCTCATTGTTTACTATATTTTCACCCAGTGGGGTAGCGATGACGATTAGAATATCAAGATAAACAGTTATTATTTTGAGGCGTAAAACACGAACCTGAATCCCAAATGATGTGGGAATCAATACTTTTCGAGATATTCTCAAAAAAGGTCATTACCTATTTCCCTGTTATTCAGCAACACTTATTATCCTTTTTCCGTTGTTATTTGAAGAACCATATACCTTGCTGATCCATTTTATAGTAGTATTTCATAAGAAATCCATACAACACCTCAAATTTAATCCAATTGAGAAAACAAGGAACCACGGAACCCTGAGTATAATATTTGAATGTTTTTCTTTAGGTTAGCAATAAGCATAATCGAATTATTCTTATAAATACAATAATCGTTTGATCATTTGAGTAATTCAAAGCTACCACTTTCATTTAACATCTTTCTAAGATTCTATTTTCATTCGAATGGTTTTATTGCCGAGGTATCTCGAGACATTTGGATTTTATTGGATTGTTTTTCATTCAAATATCTAGTTTACGAAATTAATTAATAATATTCTTGGGGTTTTGAGGCCAAATTTTCAACGGTTGGTTTTACTTTATCGCCATATTTGTATTGTAGAGATAACAGTTTCCTTTTAATTAAAAAATATACAGGGCGGTTTTTATAAAACGAATTAAATGTTGGTATAACTTATACGAAAAAATATTGAAAGGAAAAAATAACAAATCAATATTTTATAAAAAAAATTGTATGTTAAAAAAATTCTAACTAAAATAGCACAAATATATAATATAACTTCTTATTCTTCTTCCGGTACCCTGTCCGATTATCGAACGTTAACGTATAATAACTTTGTGTATCGCAGTTCGGAATAGTTCAGCGGATGATTTGCGATACCACTCTCGAAGATTTCTGAGCCAAGATGTTCTTCTTCTTCCTGGACTTTTACTTCCGGCAATCTTACCCTGCATCACTAAATGAAGGAGGTAATATTTCTCTGGATGCCTCATCTCGTGGCCGAAGTGTTCGAGTTTTCGGCTTTTTATTATTTCTGTGTTTTTCCTCATTTGTTATAGAACCACCTCATTTCTTATTCGGTCCATCCAGCTTATTCGTAGGATCCTTCTGTAGACCCACATTTCAAAGGCCTCCTCCAGCCTCTTCAATAATGAGTCGGTCAGCGTCCAACTCTCTACTCCATAGAGCAATGTGGAGAATATATAGCACCGTGTTAGTCTGATTTTTAATTTTAAAGTGATTCCTTTGCTGCAGAGAATTCTTTTTAATTTAAAGAAGTTGTTTCTGGCTTTTTCGATACGGATCTTTATTTTTTTGCTCATGTCCCAGTTGTCATTTATATTAGCGCCCAGGTATGAGATGTTGTTAACCTTTTCTAGCTGTATCCCCTATGCCCTGATTTGTATCGGTGGTATTGGTGTTTTGCTGACTACCATAACTTTGGTTTTTGAAGTATTGAGTCTTCGCCCATACTTGTTGCATAACTTAAATAACTTAACTTTACTGAATAGAAAATTAGAATTATTGTATTTAAATATAAATTTTCATTTTCCCATATAATATTATAGTATTTTTTTTGTTAATTTTTCCAAATATGGTCTATATAATTAAAAATACATAAATACGGTATTTGGTACAGTTTTTTTAATTTTCTTTAAAAATCATACTTACAATAAATGTACGAATTAGTAAAACAAAAAAAAAGTAGCTAAGCGGATGTTTTTTTGCATCTCATTTTTTTCTTATTGCGAGTAAATAAATAAAGTAATAAAATTAGATTCCTCGCGTATCTTATCGATAGCAGATAAATATCCTTTTTTTTTTTTAATAAAATAGTTACATAAAAATAAAAACGTTTTTCGATATCTTTATTATCATTAACTCGAAAATAAGAAAACAACAAAGCACAAAATATATGGTAAACAGTATCATGATTGTCTACGATTTGATACGAGAATTGAATATTCCGGTAATCAAATCGGGTCGGTTTTTCTTATCACCATCGAGGCTTTGCCGTTTTCCTGTATAAATATTGCTTATCTCAAAGCCCGCTGAACAGTTTACATTATGGAAATTGTAAGCGTTATCAAGAACGCATTTCTCGTTCGGTAACGGCTGGAAGTCGGACGTCACTTTTGTCACATTAACTCAATGTTTCGTTTTTAAATCTTGAGTTCGTCACAATAAAAAAAATATGTAATACGGATACATACAGTGTGGAACTGCCAAATGGAATAAATTCGATAACGAATAAATGAGAGCATGTTGGGAAAAACGCTTGGACACGTCGATTTGTATTTTTAAATGCACATTTTTTTCAAAAAAAAATAATTATATAAGGTCTGTCATGTGACAGCGGCCGATACCAACTTTCTTATTTTAAATATGTATTATTATATATATTATATATATTATATATACATATATATATATATATATATATATATATATATATTATTTATTTTTTGGATTCTTCGGAAAATTCTAGACATAATTCATGTACAATGTTCCATACCTATCTTCAACTGTTTCGAAAATATTAAGTGTTTTCAGATGTATTACAAAAATTAACATTAAACAAAGAAAATTATTTTATTTCACAAATTCGCTACGTTACAATCAATACTTATTTCCCATTTAGCTCTTAATATTGAGAAAATAAGCAAAAACCATTAATGCGTTCCTTTTTACTGATATGAAATAAAAAAAATACAAAAACAGTTTTGTTTTAATTTCGTATATAACTAATAGCCCTAGCAACTTGTTGTCTGTCTGCACGACAGTAGTGATCAGTGTCAGTGCTATTGTCGTTTGAATTTCGTTAACTGTACGTAATAATATCAGAAAAATGGTTTATTTAACAGAAATGCACAAAATAACCATTCTACAAATGATTGGTTATGGAGATAACACACGGACACAAATGGAAGTTTCTCGCTTATTTCACGAAAAATTTTCAAATTTGCCGCCTATATCCCAAGGAACAATTAGCAAAATAGAAAAACAGTTTCGCGAGCTTGGTTATTTAAGACAGACAAAAAAAGTAGTTGCCAATGAACTAAGCGATGATGCGAAATTGGATGTTATGCTTGAGTTTCAAGAAAACCCACATAATTCTGGTCGAGAAGCAGCCTCACTGTTCAACATTAGCCAGACATCAATTTTTTGAATATTAAAGGAAAGTAAAATGCATCCCTATTTAATGATGCTAACTCAGGAGCTCATAGAAGACGATTTCGACAGGATAACGTATTTTTGTGAACAAATGATGGAAATGTTAGATAACAATGTGATCCAATTTAGAAGATGTTTTGTTTTCTGATGAGATCATATTAACACTTCACGGTCATATTAATTGTCAAAATTGCCGCTATTGGTCTAATGAGAATCCTTACTGGATGAGAAAGGAACATACGCAATATCCTGAAAAAGAAATCATATCGTAGGTCCCTTTTTCATTGATGGCAACTTGAATGGAGATAAATATTTAGAACTGCTCCAAAATAATGTCGTGCCAACTTTGACAAACTTATATCCCGATCCAAAATACATTGCAATGATTTATTTTTTTATTTAGTATCGTCATGTATGTTCATTTACCTATATATCAATTTGTGCCTGCTAATAATCCATGTTAGTTAATTCATTTAAAAAAATGTTAACGAATTTTTATATTTGAAATAAATTTCCTCCGAACAAAATAATTACATAAAATTAATTGGCGATTATTGCTTCCTTGTTTTTAAATGCTAAAATAATTACTTTAATGCCGCTTTCGAACATAAACAGAATTTTTATAAAACGTAAATGGTAAAAAAATAATTCCATTTTGAAAACGAATAATCCAGAAATTTATGGAACGACGTGTAAAATAATGTTTATTTCGTTTTAAAAATCCTTTTTTTGTATGTTTTAACATAACGTTCCGCACTGTAATTGAGTTGACTAAAGTTGAGTTAAAAGATTGCAGGATTATGCTTTGAATTTAAAACAAAAATCCTGGAGGCATCATTAATTGCTTGCTATCATCAAAGGTTCTTAAAGTAAATACAGATTCTTTAGATGTAACTCAGATTCGTCTCGTAAAAGATTGAAGAAGCTTTTAAAATAATACTGAAAAATATTAAAAGGACTTTGGGGTTTAATTTTTATCTTATCTAAATTTTTTAAATTGTATTTTCCACTTTAACAGTTAGTCGGCGGTCAAAAATAAATGGATAAATAATGAAAGAACAAAGTAAACGAATCAGATTTAAAAATTATACGATAAACGATTTTTCCCTCAGAAGTTAATCAGTAGTGTTAAGGGGTGTTTTAAATAATAATATTAACTTAAATAATAATATAACAATATTAAAATAATGATATAAATTTAGTAAAGTTGACCAATGTTCGGTTTATTTTTGCATTGAATTTTTATTAGTGATTTTAGACCATTATTACAAAGGGACCTTGGAAAGTCGCAAGATGCAAGGTCTGAACTGTAAAGAGGAAGATTACACAGTTTTAGTAGTGTCTTTGTTTTTCTTCTTTTTCAGCCATTTTCTGTTGTCCACTCCTGGGCGTAGGCCTCTCTCATGTTTCTCCATGCTGTTTTGTCTTGTGCTGTCTGAAACCACGTATTTCCTGCTTGTTGTTTGATATCATCAAGCCATCTTCTTTGTGGTATCCCCACGCTACGCTTTGTCTCTCTTGGTCGCCAGTGTGTTTTTTTTTGTGGCCAGTGGTGGTTTTTATTTCTCTGGAGCATCTGCCATGGAAATATCTGTAGAGTAATGTCTGGTCTGCAACTCTTCTTCTATGTTCTAGTGGGTGTGGGTAAAGGATATCTGTGAGAGTTGAGCTGTTTATCAACCGAATGGCCCTTTTCTGAATGGAATCTAGAAGACGAAAAGAATGCCTTGGTGCTGAACCCCAAATGTGCGAGCAATACTCCAGTAGAGGTCGGATTTGAGCCTTGTACGTCGTCAATCTTAGTTGTTTATCGTGTGGCTCTGCTAGTGCCTATAAGACCTAGGGGTTTCCGACTTGTACCGTCTAAGTCGGTGGCGCGGCTCACTTTTATATTTTTTTCTTCTACCCTCTACGGCTGAGCTCGGGAATAATTTACCAGTAGAGAAACCGCTAGCAGAGTACTCTTTAGAGAACGAAAAAGACGTGGCAACGTTTGTTTTAGTTTAGACGTCCATTTTGATTGATCTTGTCGAGCCACGTGTCCCACCCATTGCCACTACAATTCAGCGACACGTGTCACTATATCCACGACTTTGGATCTTTATCGGATTTCTTCGTTCCTTCTTTTGTCCCTAAGACTGATGTTAAGCGTCGTCCGTTCCATCGCTCTTTGCATTACCTTTAGCTGATTGGCGGTCTTTTTTGCTAGTGCAATTGTTTCTATGTCATATTTCGTTACTGGCAATATGCAAGTGTCAAAAACCTTTCTCTTCAGGTTTATAGGGATGTCACTATTTTTAAATATATATTTCATCTTCCCGAAAGCCATCCAAGTTGGTCTTATTCTTCGTATTATCTCCGCTGTTTGATTTTACTTGCCTATCTTAAGCCTTGAAAATTCGTGTTTGATATCCTTATGTTGCTCTTTAGAATAATTGTGTTGATTTACCAGGTAATTGTCTGAAAATTTTCATTTCTTGTCTGAACTGGGCAATTGCTGTCTATCCATAAGGTCAAAAATGTCTCTCGCCTTATAAAAATTCTCATTCCAGATCGTCCTAAAATAACATTTGCACTTAAGTAATGAAAATAGCTAAATATTTATATGATCCTTTTTCAGAATTTCATTTAAAATTTAATCCTTGTTTATTTAGATTTTCAGGACAAAAAAAATTAATATTTTCCATAGTAGCGGTTCGTAGCGGCTATTGATTTAAAATTTATTTACTACCTAACTTAAACAACCAATCATGTTAATAGATAAAAATAAAGAGTATTTTTTATTTTTTTTTATTATACAGGGTGATTCAATTAAAATGGGCAACCTCTGAACTGGATATACTACACACCATGCTGAATTTAGCACTATTCATACAGGGCGTTAGTTACAATCTGTTAATTATGTAAATTACAGCATATCTTTTTTGCCCAATGAGTTATGGCTAAAATGACTAGAAAATCTAAAATGCACTTCAATTTTGAATAAAAAAGGTACTCCAGTTTTTTTTTATGTAACTCTATCAGTTTTTGAGTTATTTGCATTTTAAACATTTAATGAATTTTTTTTATTGTGAAATTAATTTATTCCTTTATATTACTACTATGCGGGGTAACAACAATAAAGATAACAAATAACAATCAGTAACAGTAATAAAAGAAAAATTCAATGTAAATGCTCAAAATGCCCGCCTTCCACTTCAATACACTAGGTAAGGCGTCTCCTTAAAGATCATTGAATATTAAATAACATTTGTTGATTATTTTTAATAATATTAGCATTAGCATAACATTAGAATTTTCTGTTGTAATTCTTCGATGGAATTAATTGTATCTTTGTAAACCATGTCCTTTATTTGTGACCATATTGAGAAGTCTAGAGGGTTTAAATCTGGACTTCTAGGTGGCCAAACAAATTCACTGCCACGCCCAATCTACCGGTGAGGAAAATGTTCATTCAGGTATTGCCGTACTGGCAGAGAAAAATGTGGCGGCACCCCGTCTTGCATAAACCACATGTTCCGCCTTATGGCTAGTGGTACATCTTCTAGTAGTGTGTTTAACTGTTGTTTAAGGAAGTTTAAATAGAGGGGCCCGTTCAGATTAGGAGGAAGTTTAAAAGGACCAATAAAAAAACCAGATATCACTCCACACCAAATATTTACCTTGAATTTATGCTGAAAATGTCGTTTCTTTAGAGCATGTGGATTTTTGGAGTCCCACAAATGATTGTTTTTCCAATTAAAAACACCTCGTCTTGTAAACGTCGCCTCATCGGTGAAAAGGAGGTAATTAGGAAAATCTTGGTTTTCGTTTTGTTTATCTACTGATTGTTATTTGTTGTCTTTACTGTTGTTACCCCGCATAGTAGTAATTTAAAGGTTTAAATTCATTTCACAATAACCAAAATTCATTGAATGTTTAAAATGCAAATAAATCAAAAACTGATAGAGGTTCATGAAATAAACCGTTGTACCTTTTTTATTCAAAATTGAACTGCCTTCTAGATTTTCTAGTCATTTTAGCCATAACTCATTAGGCAAAAAAAATATGTTGTAATTTACCTAACAGAGTGTAACTAACGCCCTGTATGAATAGTGCTAAATTCAGCATAAAATTCGTAATTTTCATGCCAAAAAACATAAAGTTGCCAATTTTCAAGACGATGCTGCTTAAATTATTTAGAAATTTCAAATTAAAATTTCATCTTTAAATACCCTGTATCTCGTAAACCTGCAACATTTGTATAAGACATTTTAAGCTCAATCGCCATATTTTGGTGTGTTCAGAGATTGCCCATTCTTAATGAATCACCTTGTATATACATACCTGGTCTCTCACAATCCATATGGAGTTGGTTTAATAAAAATTTGATCGGTAACAGGTAGCACTGAACTATTCACTCACAAAGTTACTTTTCATGCGAAACAAAATAAACGTAGTACAATAGACAAGTTCAAAGTGGTTTTTCCTCTAATCCGATCGACCAGCGAAACGATTTATGCCCTTAACTTGAATACCCCACTATTCCAATTGACTATTCGATAGGTTTTTCCCACCTCCGCTTGCATTTTCGGTATAATTCCAGAATAAGGCTGCCAAAGGAATTTTCATAAAACTTTCATAGGTCATTAAAACACACTATAAAATGAATATCCTGATACAAAAATTTGCGCGAAACGTTTTGAAAGTAATTTTTTTAAAAAAAATTTGTGCTAAATTTACCATGGTGAAATTTTAAACAAGTTTTTACCTCGATCAAACACTTTAAATTCCTCGTACTTTTTTGCACATTATTCACCTATCCTGCACTTTTTTATGCAATTTTTTTAACGAAATAAGCGTCAATAATTTCAAAGAAATTGATCATTATTATTGATACATAAACTATTAATTAGTCCGACGTATGACAGCATCTTAAACTTGTATTTGGAATTGCGAAGTTGCCGATTCAAACCAGAAATAATGGTATATTAGATAGAATATTTTTATGGCTCAGTTAATGAAAAAAAGTTATTTTATAGATTTATTTATAAATTTACAAAAGACTGTTTTTTTAGTTAATGACCAAGTAAGTAGAGAACAAGTGCGAACAAGTTAATGTTTCAATTGGTTAAAAAAGGTACTGGTGGTGTTGGTTAGTCCGTAGGTTAGGTTGGACTTATTTTTTATGTTCATCACCGATTAACTCCAATCAATCAAATCTATCATTTTATTCATTTTTGAAATTGAATTCACGACCGACCGACACCTAACCTTTTTACACGATAGAAGCGAGCGCGTTTAGATTAGTATCCTTTTATTTACTTTTATTGCCCTAAATAAACAGATGTTTCAGTTGGTTAAAAAAGGTACTGTTTGAATTAAGTTAGGTTAGGCTAATTTTTAATGTTCATCATCGATTAACAGTCGAATCCATCATTTATAAAGAAAGATATAAGCGCACTTTGGCAACGTCGCAATTCCAAATACGAGTTTAAAAGCCTGTCATTTGTCAAACGAGCTAATTGTCAATCAATAATGCAATAATAATGAATAATTTCTTTCGATTTATTGATGCTCATTTCGTTAAATGATTGCAAAAAAAAGTGCGGAATAGGTGAATTATAATGTGTAAATTGTGTTGCAAAAAAGTACGAGGAGTTTTAAGTGTTTGATCGAGGTAAAAACTACTAAAACTACCCAACTAAAAATTACCCAGTGTAATTACTCAGTGTTTTAATTCTTCTTCCGCTGCTATCCATTAATGGATGTTTGCGATCACTTCTGACCATTTTTTTTTTATCTCTGGTGGTGTGAATTAATTCTCTTGTGGTTCATATTACTGTCCAATGTTTGATATATTTCGGAGCCACGACATCCTCTTTCTGCCTACACCCCTTCTTCCCTCTATTTTTCCTTCTATTAATATTTGGAGCAAATGGTATCTTTCGTTGCGTAACACATGTCCCAGGTACAGCAATTCGCGTTATCTTCCTATCGTCCTCAAAATTTCCTCGTTGCTTTTCCTTGCTGTCCATGGGACTTTCAAGATTCTTCGATAGATCCACATTTCAAATGCTTCCAGTCTATTCATTGTGCTAACCTTCAATGTCCAGCCTTCCATACCATACAACAGTACGGTTATAATTAATTAACCAATTATATTGCAGATACATCTATATTTTTTTTATTTGCAATAAAGAAATTCTCGGCATCGCTCAGTATAAGTTTTAAATAAATAATGCGAATGGTGAAATTAAGGTCCTGGAAGGTTAGAATCGTGCCGACCGGCGGGGCCCAGTGGTGAACTTTTACGGTGTACAATGTACATCGTAAAAGTTTACGATTCGTAGATGGCTTTCTTATTTCTGCGGTAGAGGGCGGACATCGTGTCAATAGTCCTCCCGTGGGGATAGTTGACGCCGAAGTCCTCCCTGCTATGAGCACGAAAAATTTCGTGTGACTCAAAGGTATCAACTGGGTCGAACTGCTAAATAATTCCTATCGAATTAGTCGGGTCTTAAAGACCTTTTTGAAAAAATTATGAGGGGAAAATATGTGTGTAAGACAAGAAAAAAGTAGATGCCGTTAATTTAATCTTGTCTTTTTTACGACAGGTATATAAGGAACGTATTTCAAAAGGTGAACATCCTGGATTTTCTCCGTATAAAAAAAGTACACTAAAATTTTCAAATAAAAAATGTTGACTGTAATTAAATCGTAATTATTTAAAAATAAAATCTTTTAGAGGTGTTTTTTTTAGATGATATTATTGCATGAAACGTTAAATAGATACATTCATACATATAGTCACGCCTTTTTCCCGTAGGGGTAGGCAGAGACCACTTTCTTCCACTTCCACTACGGTTCATACACACATCTTTTGCTTCCTCTACTTTCATCAGGGCTCTCATACATTTTCGTCGGTTGTTGGTACTCTTGACCTGGTCTTTCTTGAAAACAATGTTAATCTGATCGAGATATGTTCGCCGAGGTCGGCCTCTACCGTCCATTCACAGTCGCCTTATAAATTTGTTTCGTCAATCTTCTTTCTTCTTCTTCTTCTTTTGTATTTTAATTCGTCCAGTTTTGCACACAGGCCTTCCCTAGTATTTTCCAATCATTTCTGTTTTCTGCTTTTCGTTTGTGTGTGTTCCTACTATCTTATTGATGTCGTCTACACATCTCATTTAGAGTCTTGTTCTTTTTCCCATCCATGGTCTCCATTGTTGTATAGCGGTATTTCATCTGTTTTTTTTTGTCTGGCGTTAGGACCTGCGAAGCTCCATTTTAGTCTGGATATATGTTGTCTTGCGTCTTTTGTTTTGTTTCTCCAGTTGTTTTGTTTTTTATCTTTCAATTTTACTCCTAGCATTGACCTTTCCATGGCTCTTAGTGTCTTCACTATTTTATCCATGTTTGATTTAGTCAAGGTCCACGTTTGGCAAGCGTATGTAAGAATCGGGAGTAAGCATTGATCGAATACTCTTGTTTTCAAGTATTGTTGGATTTTTAGGACCCATTTTAGTTTACCAAATCCTGCTCAGGCTAATCTGACCCTTCTTTTTATCTACGTTGTTTGATTTTCCTTGTTTATTTTTATTATCTCTGGTGATTTAGTCTGGAGAAATTGTAATACGTTTCGTCCTAAAATCTACAACTTCAGTGATGACGTCCCTGGTCTTACTGAAAATTTTGAGATACTTGAAAATGACCGAGAAATTGAATATTTTTAAAAAAAATTTGATGCCGATATAATAAATATAATGGTAACCGAAACAAATAACTACTTTTGCGATGATGTACAACCAACATCCAAAAGAAAAATGTCTTCGGCTTCAAAACCGGTTAAAAAAATCTTTAATTTATCATCAAACCTTTTTTTGAGAGGTCAGACTGCCGTAGAAATAGCCGCAGTAAAAGATATAAAGAAAGCTGCTAAATCTCGATACATGCAACATTATTTTTGAGTGTAAATGTCGCCGTTATCCGCTGCATATTCATTACTCTACTTGATATATGAAGTGCAGTGGATTACGTTACTCGATTGTTCATTGGAGATTGGATTGTCGAGGTTGACAATGTACCATATCTATTGCTAATGAGGCGCAACGATGCCGAAAACATAATTTAATAGTTGGCGCAAATATCTCTATCGAAAATTCGGTAAACTTTGTCTATTTATCAGCAAAAATTATTTTAATTATACCCTTTATTTAGCCAATTGCTATCACAGTACAATAATGAATATAAAAAATGCTACATCTATACCTATATAATACTATAGTTTTCAACAATATACTTTCCTAATCTTTCTCTAAAACTAACAAAATTTAGATTTTTTTTATATTCTGGAAGATTATTAAAGTCTACCAAACCTTTATGAAACAGACTGTTTTGTGCGAAACTTGAGTGCACACAAGCTACATAAAAATTCTGTCTACCTCTTGTACTATAGTTGTGAATATTAGATACTAATTGTAGTTTTTCTAAAATATATTTCGGATACATACCATTTTTTATATTATATACAACACTCATTGTATTTAACAAAATATTTTGCTTCACACTCAATGACTTTGTAGCTTATAACATATCCCTTATTCTTGTATGCCTATTGCATCCTAATATGTTTCTTAATGCACAATTTTGTTTTCTCTGTAAGACTTCTATATCACTTTTTTGAAACATATACGTAATGGTAGAATAGTAATTGAAATGGGGCAGTACAATTGTTTTAAAGATTAAAAGTTTAGACCAAGAACTTAAATTATTACCTATTCTACATAAATAATTAATCTTTTTTGTAACTTTTTTTATTATATAATTTGCATGTTTCGAGAAAATCATCTATGAATACTCCCAAATATTTAAATTCTTTAACTTGAGCAATTTTCTTGTTATCTATTAAAATATCACTGTGGTTGTATGTATCTGTCATCTGTCATATTATATCTATTTTTAAGATTTATAACTTTTGTTTTATTTATATTTACGCTTAAACTATTACTACACAGCCATTTATACAGTCTAACTAAATCTTCATTAATGTTTTAAACCATATTCTCTATATTCTCAATTTCAATGAATAAGATTGTATCATCAGCAAAGAGCTGTAATTCACAGTTATTAATGACATTAACAATATCATTGATGTATAGCCCATGATTGTCCCTTGGGGAACCCCATGCTTATTTTCCTTAACTGTGGATACTGCGCCATTGTATTTTGTTTGTTGACTTCTCTCTTGTAGATATTCTGTGAACCACTGTAAGACACTACCTTCTAGACCATATTTTTGTAACTTTACGATGAGAAATTCTCTGTTTGTTGTCTCAAAAGCTCTGCGAAAGTCAATGAATACTACTCCTACAACTTTTCCTTCACTTAGTTCAGACTTCCATCTGGAAATAACCGTTTGTAGTGCACTTTCACATGAGTGTTTTCGTCTAAATCCAGCTTGAAAATTAGTCGGTAACTTATTTTTCTCCACATATTCCCTCATTTGATCATTTGCCACAGTTTCTAATAATTTTTCGTGAATTGGCACCATATTGATTGGTCTATATTCTTCACACAGCTGAGTTCTGCCTACTTTTTCAATAGATATTATTGTGGTTAACTTCCACTTTCCAGGAAAACAACCTTTTTCCAGACTAGCGTTAATGAGGTCCAAAAATTTATCGTCAATCACTTCAAATGATAATTTCAGAATCTTTGAGTTTACTCCGTCAACACTGCTCGGTTTATTTTTTAAATTTTTTACTACTTTTTTGAGATCAGCCATTTGTAGAGTTTTAAAATGAGTAAACTTCTCTCTAGGTGTTTTAATATTACTGAGTGTTTCTTCTACCTCTGTTCTATTTATGTCTTTGGCAATGACGGAAATACTGTCTAAAAAGTAAATATTGAATTTTCCAGCTATAATTTTATTTTATTTTATTTATAGTTATTTTACGCTCCCCTTTGACATGCTTTTACTTATCATCACAAGCAGAAAAATTGTCACCTAAAACGTTACAAATCTTCTTCATCATTTAAATATTATTTATCAAGTTTCAATATAAATTTGGGCGAATTGTTATATGATAATTTGTTTAAAATAACACTATAAAATTTTATAAAATCCGTAAAGAACAGAAATTGAAATAGTTAACATTGACATCTGAATAATAATTTTGGTTTTAAAAACAAAATTCAAAAATAAGAATTTGATGGATAACTATAAAGGATGACAGATGTATTTAAAATTAAAATATTGGTCTTGTAAAACAAGGAGTTTAGTCAGTAACGTAGCGAGCTTAACCCGGGGCCCAATACCTTTTTAGCGCCCCCTCTATTCGAAAACCATGTAATATTTTACAGTGTGGAACAGCCAAATGGAATAAATTCGATAACGAATAAATGAGAGCGTGTTGGGAAAAACGCTTGGACACGTCGATTTGAATTTTTAGATGCGCATTTTTTTCAAAAAAAATAATTATATAGGGTGTGTCATGTGACAGTGGCCGATACCAACTTTCTTATTTTAAATACAACCCCCTGTATATTATTTATTTTTTGGATTCTTCAGAAAATTCTAGACATAATTCATGTACAATGTCCCATACCTATCTTCAACTGTTTCGGAAATATTAAGTGTTTTCAGATGTGTTACAAAAATTAACATTAATAAAAAAATTATTTTATTTTACAAATAATGTAAAAAAAAAAAAAAAAACATAAAGTTCAATGTAAAAGATGTTCAAAATGTTCGCCGCGAACGTCTTGGCAACATGCTAATCTGGTATAGAAATGTCTTCTAACGTTACTCAATATCTCAGGCGTGACTGATCTAATCGCAAGCGTGATTCATCTTTTTAAGTGATGTAAGTTAAGTGGTTTAGTTTTGTATACAATACTTTTGACATATCCCCACAAAAAGAAGTCTTATGGCGTCAGATACGGAGATCGTGCTGGTCATTCTATCGATTCGCGCCTTCCTATCCACTGATTTGGAAAATTTTGGTTCAGGTACTGCTGGACATTGATTTGGTAATGGGGCGGTGCTTCATCCTGATGAAACCATAGTATATTGGCTGGAACTTGTGGGTTTGCTGGATCAGGATATAAGTTTGTCAAAGTTGGCACGACATTATTTTGGAGCAATTCTAAATATTTATCTCCATTCAAGTTGCCTTCAATGAAAAAGGGACCTACGATATGATTTTAACAATTCCTGCCCTAATATTAACTTTTTCAGGATATTACGTATGTTTCTCTCTCATCCAGTGAGGATTCTCATTAGACCAATAGCGGCAATTTTGACAATTAACATGACCGTGAAGTGTAAATGTGCTCTCATCAGAAAACAAAACATCTTCTAATTGGATCACATTGTTATCCAACATTTCTATCATTTGTTCACTAAAATACGTTCTTCTGTCGAAATCGTCTTCCATGAGCTCCTGAGTTGGCATCATTTTATAGGGATGCATTTTACTTTCCTTTAATATTCGAAAAATTGATGTGTGGCTAATGTTGAACAGTGAGGCTGCTTTTCGACCAGAATTATGTGGGTTTTCATGAAACTCAAGCATAACAACCAATTTCGCATCATTGCTTAGTTCATTGGCAACTACTTTTTTTGTCTGTGTTACCGTGTGTTATCTCCATAACCAATCATTTGTAGAATGGTTACTTTGTGCATTTCTGTTAAATAAACCATTTTTCTGGTATTATTACGTACAGTTAACGAAATTCAAACGACAATAGCACTGACACTGATCACTACTGTCATGCAGACAGACAAAAAGTTGCTAAGGCTATGAGTTATATACGAAAATTAACAAAACTGTTTTTGTATTTTTTTTATTTCATATCAGTAAAAAGGAACGCAATTATGTCTAGAATTTTTTTAAGAATCCAAAAAATAAATAATATACAGTGGGTTGCATTTAAAATAAAAATGTTGGTATCGGCGACTGTCACATGACACACCCTATATAATATTTTTTTTGAAAAAAATGCGCATCTAAAAATACAAATTGACGTTTCCAAGCGTTTTTACCAACACGCTCTCATTTATTCGTTATCGAACTTATTTCATTTGGCTGTTCCACACTGTATGTAAAATATACTCGCAAAATAATAAAGAAATAAAGTCATAGGCTTTATATTTGAGACAAAAAATGTAGTTAAAAAAACAAGACTAGATTTTGAAATGTATATGATCATCCAAAATTAGATCAAAAGATACCTATTATTTATTTTACATATTTATAAAGAAATATTTTAAAAACACGCAGTTTTAAAACAAAAAATAAGTACATATTTGTTATATATATTTATTATACATAAATTTAATAATAATATGATTATAATACATTAATAAAACTAATTACTTTGTATAAATTTTCATTGCTTTTGATGAAGCAAATTTATCAATATCATCAAAGTTGATCATTTAAAATTCTTCTCTTTTCACACTTAAAAATGATAGGTTACTTAGGCGATCTTGTTCCATCGTTGATCGTAGATATGTCAAAATTAATTTTAATTTTTTTTTTAGGGTGGATAGCGGGTTTAGGACGAAAGAAAACAAACTTCTCGCTCTTCTTAAATCGCCGACGTTTCGATTTTTATTTTAGATCTTTCTCAAGGCTTTTTAATTTGTGGAAGTCTTAAGTCTGTAATGTAAAATTTCTGATATCGTATCCATCACAGAATCAGGGCAAACGTGTTTACAAACAAGATCGAAACGTCGGCGATTTAAGAAAAGCGAAAAGTTTGTTTTCTTTGGTCCTAAACCCGCTATCCACTCCAAAAAATAATTGAGAAGGACATGAACCAGAATATTAATTTTAATTTGCTGAATGAACGTTCGCAGCTAGCAATTGATACTCAGAAGTACCACTTTTAGGTTTGGAAAAACATCTTCTCCATACGAGATTATAAAAGTAAGGAATTTTAATGGAGTTTTAAGTTCAATTTTTTTTCTAATGCGAAGTAATATTCCATTGAAATCTGTATTATAAAATTCACCCAAATTTTTACAATTTTTTTTTGAGGTCGTTATCAACATTATCCTTGTTTAATAAATTTTCAACGTCCAGCAGAAATCCAAATTTAAAATTAAGGTCACTTAATCGTGTACATATTTCTTGTTGGAGACGATCATGAACGCTTTTCATAACGCGAGAAATTTCACTTTCTGCGGAAATACCATCTCTAACCAATTTTCCGGTCATTTTGCGGCGTCTTCTTCTTACACGTATTGTATCAATATCCCATTTTTCACAATGAGACTTCGCTGTTTCTATTGCCTATTCACAGAGCTCGTCTCGTATTTCGGCTAGTTCAGTCGCTAATGATTCAAGATCATGGAACGCTTCTCTAAAATTCATTCTAAGATCTTGTAATATGAGCTGCACACGATCAATCCTCCTTAAGATTTCATACCAGAAATAATGAACTAAAGTTATGAAACTAAAAGTTAGTATATTTTGCAAAAAAATTGTAGCTTCACTTCTGGTGTCAGTTGTAGCGGTAGTGTCCTGAGGACTTGCTAAATGTCACGGATATATTATTACAGTTTGATTTAGACTATTAGTGTTTGTTCCCTTTTTCCTTTTTATTTACAAATTAACATTTATTATATTACACTGGCACTAAATTTAAAATATATTTTTTAGAAATCAATTATAATAAAAATTATCCAGCAATTTTTTGTTTTCGGACTATTTGGAGCCCCTTAGTGAGTAACGCCCGGGGCATGATGCCCCCCTCGCTACGCCATTGAGTTCAGTCAGAAAAATTTATAAATTAATTTTTAAAATATATAGTATCTTAGGGGAAGTAACAGAACTCTCATCAGAACTCCTGAAACTTTTAAAATTTTAAAAATCAAAATTTTTTGGTAACTTTAAAGTCCCATAGAATTTTGGATTTTGATTTCATCGAAAAATGTTGCAGGACTTTTTGGATTTTGAATTTTTCCAAAACATCTATTTTGTAGAACTTTAAAACTCTTTAAAGCATACAAAATGGCCGGAAGTAAAATTGATTTTTGAAAAAGTGTGGGGGCGGGTTTTTTTTCGAAATTTTTTTGGGATTAACTTATTTCGAAAAGCATCAGGAACTTTAGAACTAGGCTTAATCTACCCAGAACCTTTAAAGGGTAAAAAAATTCACTTTTTCAAAAGTGGAGGGGAGCGTGAAGTCAGCCCACCATTTTGAAAAATTGATTTTTTTTTCGGGAACTTTAGAACTATTGAAACAGAACTTAGAACTCTGAAAAAAATTCGAATTTTTAATAGTGGGGGTGGAACTTCACAGGGACAATGACGATGAACCAGAACTCACGTCAACTGTGAGTAATATGCAGAGTGTCTGAAAACGAATTGTACAAAATTTAGGATAAGCCTATTTTGAGATACGAAGATTCCAGATTTGACTTATGCAACGTTGTCACATTTCTCTGATATTATTAGTCACTTTGTTTTTTAAATATATTAGTCATTATTGGAGTCTCCTCTTCAGTACGAGTTCAGCCATATGTAACACATTCTACCATCGATTAGGATACTGTCAATTAAATGTAGTGGAAAATAGTTTGTATTAAAAAAATTATTGAGTTAATTAGGCGTTTACACACTTCTGTTTTATTCATTTAAGACCTTTTAGACTACATAGAATCATAAGTGTTACATATGGCTGAACTCGTATTGAAGAAGAGATTTCAATTATGACTGAATATACAGGATAATGTATTTAAAAAACCAAAGTGAATAAGGCTTATCCCAAATTTTGTACAATTCGGACTAGCGATTTACGAGATAATTGTCCGTTTCCAGACTTTTTGTCCACTCTGTATATGTTGCTTGCATGCAATTAAGATACTTAGAATTATTTTTTATATATAAAGGTGACGCAACAGTAAGTCAAAAATATCGAATGTTATTCTAAATGTTGAGTTAAAAATTGTCAAAAATGTTGTCCGAAACAAAAAACAACCAAAATTGATAATTTTTTTAAGAAGTAATACAACCTACCGTTTTTACATAAGTATTTATTTGTGTATATTTGTATTTTATTTCGTATATGCAATGCATATACGAAAATGTTTGAGTAAAGATCAAGCGAATAGAAACTTTTGTTTCATTTCAACTGATTTAGCGACAACTTTACACAACGGACAATAATTATTTTCCCCCGTTGGTGTCCGTAATGGAGAAGTTTCACTGTACTTTGGAAAATCAGCTTTCGAGCAAGACTAGTCTTGTTTTGCTTAATTTTAATGTTTAAGTGTAGTAATAAAATGAAAGAGACCCAGCGTGGTAATTTAAACCCATTAAATATAATAAAAAATCGCTTGGATGCGAAAAAATGCTGTCACAGGAGTACGGAGAGAGTTTCATGTCCCGTTCAGCAATTTTTATGTGACACAAGAGATTTTTAAACGGGTAAAAATCATTGGAAGACATGAACGTGAAAAAAGTCCATTATCTTTAATAAATGACAACAGTGTGAAGAAAATGAGAGAAATTGTCAGAAAGGATCAACGTTTGAATAATAGAGTGATAGCAGATATGCTAAAGATTAACAGGAAAATATTTTATAAACATGAGGTTTGTGCGGTGATGGTTCCGAAAAAACCTTTCACTCACTAATAAGTTTGCCCGGGCGATTTTGATGAGTTAAAAACTCATACGGATTTACTGCAAAATGTGATCACTTGTGACGTATATTCCAGTAAGTTCTAAAAACCAAAAGGCAATCAAAACATTGAAAGTTAGCATTTTTACCTAGAACGAAAAAAGCCAAAATGAGCAAACGGAAAATAAAAGCGATGCTTACAATTTCTTTCGACGTGAGTGGCATAATTCACTTAAAATAAGTAGAATGTCAATCAAACATAGACCTATTATCCAGAGAAGACGCAACATTCTATTCATAAAACTCTGTTTGTTTTGTCGCAATGATTACACGAGAGTGGCCATGAGTATGACAAAGAATACCAATCGATTCTCTTTGTCCCGTCCTCGTGCTGGCAACGCTGTAACATTATTGTCGACTTATGGCCATGCTTGTAATCAGTGGTGTGCTGTTTGTTTAAAATAAGAATATATTAATGAATAGGTAATACTCAGTTTTATTTAAATTAAAGTGTTTTAGTCTACTAAAAGAATTTTTCTAAACCCCAAAAGTTGGGCGGTAAATTGTACTACCCTAACTAAACTGTTTTTCTAAGGTTACAAAAATGCCAATTTTGTGTAACTTTAAAAAACCTACTAATTGCCCAAATGTTGGGCGACAATTTTTTAAATAAACTTTATCGACGACGAACCTTCTTGTTAGGGCCATTCTAACTAATAATTTATTTTATGGGTTATTCCTTATCAAAATATCGTTTTTTGTTTTCAAACTGTAAAATTGGTTAAAATGATGACACCACTATTTTAAGTTGTTTTGTTCTATCAATGTGGTTTAAATTGCATTTGTTAGAAAATGTTAATAAGAAATAACTGTATAAATATAAAGTCCAAATTATTTTTTTTCTATTCAGTCCTAAAACGACGAAGGAGGAGGACCATAGAACATTATGACAGAATAAAAAATACACAAAATTACATAACTTAAAGTTAATTTATTTTAATTATGAACATGTTCGTATATATAGTAGCAGTTTAAATAAAAATAAAATATTTCTAAACATTCTGAATAATTCGTTACAACTGAATTAATTTTAATTTAAATTTAGTTACTTTGTTATTTGTCTCTAACTTTTATATAGTACAACACCGAATAATAGAATTCAAGTTGAGGGATATCTTTAACGTGATGTTGATGTTTTAATTTTTACAAATCGATTAAGACGTCGACTGTAGCAACGGGGAAGTTATTTATTTTTAAGATGCTACTCTCATTTGAAAATTTCATTATTTTAATTATATTCATAATTAAATTCAAGTCCATCCAGTATTCAAATTGCTTTATCGTCGAATAGTCAAAAGGTCTCGACAAAATAGACCAATTCAACGCGTACAGAATTAAAAATAAATAAATATTTCTCTGGTCTTTATAATGCTCGGATGGATTAACGAAAGCTTGAGTAGTTGATCATTTTTCTTATCATTCGAGAAATATGTCAAAATTTTACCCAAGGAGGCCTTTTATCATGACAAATGGTGACGAAGAATCCCCTTTAAGACGTATATACTATAAAAACTAACCCATACGACCTCGGAACTGAAAAAACTCAGAAACCAAGATGGTAGTATGGAGAAGGGAATGCGTTCTAAAGAGGGGAAAGAAATACGTCGAAAGTTTATTTAAGAAAGAGGATACACAAGCGCGGGCCCTATTCGGGGACATGAATAAAAGTTGCAATAAAAGTTAAATTAGTATGAAAGAGATTGTGGAAGAGTTGAACAGTGTTAAATTTTGCAATACTGCAGGAAAGACAGGATTTCGGTTAAAATGCATGTTAGCTAGTCTGCTGAACCTTGACAGGAGAACCTGCAGCGTACCAGGAGGCTGGTTCGCAGCAGGACTGCAAAAACTACCGATGCATTAGTTTACTCAGCATCGTCGGCAAACCGTATGCAAAGTTATTGTTTAAAATACTGACGAATGAAACTGATGAGAAGATATGTGGTAGCGGGATTTAGGAAAGCAAGTGGGTGCATGGATCAGGTCTTTTCCCCACGAAGTATAGCCCAAAAATTCTTGGGTAACAGTCAAAAGGTCTACTGCGCTTTCATAGACTTGGAAACGGCCTATGACAGAGTGGTAAGAAATGAATTGTGGTCGACATTGTATAGGGTAATCGGTAGCTTTATACGAGCGCTAAAATCACTTTACGTGGATTCCAGTGATTGTGTTAGAATTAACGGAGGGAGCTTACACGCACTGGTTTAATTAATAAAAAATGTGTGGATTGCGTGCAGTACATATGGATTAAGAATAAATAGATCGTCAAATGCCTTCTTTACGTCGATGATCAGGTCATATTGTCATCATCTTAGGAGAAGTTGCAGGCGATGGTTAATATTATGCATAATGCCCTAAAAATCAGAGGGACAAAAGTGAATGTAAACAAGACCAAAGTAATGGTTTTTAAAAAAGAAGAAAAATTTGATTAAGTGGAAGAGTTTGTATAGTTGGGATAAAAATGTACAAGAGACGAAAAGTAAAACTGTGATATTAAGCAAGGGTGTTGGCAGGGAAAAAAATGAACTGAACAACTTTATGAGCAGCCGGAACGTGTCAAAAAAGGCATGACTGGTTGTGTATAGAGGAATACTGATCGCTACACTTATGTATGGTAATGAATGTTGGGTTTGGCAGAAGAAGCATGAAAATAGAATTAATGCTGCGAAGATGTGTAGTCTGAGAAGTATAGCATAAGTGACTCTGATAGATAAAGAATAATGAGAATAATGAACTCTGTCATGTGAAAGAAGATGTGGTCACAAAGATAGATAAAGGAATGTTTGGATGGTTTGGTTGAAAGAATATTGACAAAACAGATTTATAATGCGAATGTGAATGGGCAAGTTGGTAAAGGTCGACCTCGTATTTCAATCTGATCGAAATTGTTTTAAAGAAAGGCCAGTTCAAGAGTCCAGCAACCGACGAGCATGTATGAAAGCGCTGATGAAAGTGGAAGAAGTCAAAGACGTGTCTAAGGACATTTTAGACATTTTAAATAGTTGAGAAATGAGACGTAAGACTTGTTTGTTGTACTATTGTATTTTCTTTTTAAATTTTTTTTATTTTTAACTGTAGTGGTTGTGGTGTATATATGATAGGTAAATTTTAAAATGATTAGTGAAAAGTACAGAAATTTTATTATCGCTCCAACTGTACAATAACGAGTTTTTACCTCGATTAATCGAACTGTTTTGTTTGTAAAATAAGAAACTAGATTATTTTTTAAATATTGGTGGCAAAAAAAGTCAATATTGTCAGCGAAATAGAAAAATTTTTTTGTAAAAAGATTTAGAATACAATGAACAATGGAAAATTTAATGACCTGATTAGTTTATGCAAAAAAATCAAGCGTATTAAGTTTGTCTCACATTTATCCTGTTCATGAATATAATTTAACACTTTATAATTTCATTATAACCGAATGCTTGTTTGATTTTTTTTTATCGCAAGTATACTGTTAGTAGTATGCGTTTTATTCGTACACATAAAAATGTACAATTGATCTGTAGATTAATCATGAAACATTATTTTGTTCGGCTACAAAATCAACTGTTAAAGTAATAATATAGTAAAAAAAAATAAAAAAAAACTATAATATTTTTTGATAAAGTTGTTAAATAAAAAACTGGTTAAATTAACGGATAATTTTCTAATGGTTTTCGTAAAATTGCATTAAGTGTTTTTGAAAAATAACAAGACTTCTTTTGAAATGTGTGGAAAGAGATAAATCCAATCAACGATAGATCAGGTGCTTAGAATAACCGATATAGTAAAAAAAGCGCTAGATAAAAAAAGTCTGTTATAGAATTTTCCCCAATGTAGTACAAGCTTTTGACTAAGTCTGTACTACAAAAGCTTGTATCATAAAATGAGATGCTATTTGCCGAGACAGTATTCTTAACTACTAGAATCTTATCTATTTGGCAGATACTTTCAAGTTACCGCAAGTAATGAATGAATGAATAAATAGGAGTTGCGGAAGACGTCCAATTTTTCCCTAGGCACTGCAGCATTGTCTTTCCTTTTTGTACCTGTCCAACTCCTTAGTTTAGTCCCATTCCTTGAATTCTCCTGTTAAGAAGTAAGCTTATGTACCGCTATTACCCCAGCTGGATGACTCCCTTGGTCTTGTATACACCCCAGGTAGTGTCTGCACTGCGCGGTGGCTTCGCATTTGAAGATAATATGAGTAGCTATTTCCTCCTTCTCATTACATAATCTGCATATAGGTTTTGTGTCAGACACGCCTATATTGTGCAGATGTTTCCTTAAAAACCAGTCTCCGGTACAAAGCCCTATAACTGTTATAAGTTTTTCCCTACTTAGCGAGAGCAGCTTTTCTGCCTGCTTAGGTGAGGGTTCTTTCAGCATTAACTTGCTGTGCCTAGCTCCCTCTTGCTGTGCCCACTTCAGCTGATGCTGAGAGTGGACCCAGCCATTGATCGCTTCTTTAACACTGGCATTGGGTATCCCTATTATTGGTTCTGGCCCAATAAACGGTGCTCCAGAGCCCCGCCTAGCTAGTCTGTCTGCTTCTTCGTTACCAGAAGTACGACAAAGTGATCTTGTTACGGTTAGCCAAGGTTCGTAGGTTTCCGGCACATTCCCGGACAATTTTTGAGGCTTTTTTCCGTGATGCCAAAGCTTTACGTGCCGTTTGACTATCTGATCTAATAAGGATTGTTTTCTTTTTGTATCCTCGTTTTAAATTTTTAACAGCGCGAGCGTTTATGGCATATACTTTAACTTGGAAGACCGAGTATTGTCTCCCCAATGAGTTTGTTTGCTCATATTTAGGTTTTAAAGAATAGACGCCTGAGCCTGTTCCTTCGCTGGTTTTTGATTCATCTGTATACTAGGTGAGTTCACCAGGTTTATCATCATTTTCTTTGTTATCTCTGAGTTTTGCGTGAACCTCATAGTTTGTCTTAAAGGATATTCCTGCACTTATATAATCAGTTATTTCTAGAAATGGGTGTCTGATTATATTTTTTATGGTTGTTTGCCCATGTGTTTTAGTACCTTTTCAACAGTTTTGTTGTTCTAGTCTATAAGCGCATTGTCTTGTCTCGCCCCGGATATAAATATCTAGAGGTGGGAGGTGTAGCATTGCTTCCATAGCAGCAGTGGGTGTTGTTCATTTATTCATTCATTTACCGCAAGGAAGCGTACCTACTAGAACTAGTACTATTGACTACTGTTGACGACGTGCAAGGCTCAAATCCGACCTTTACTTGAGTATTGCTCGCACATTTGGGGTTCAGCACCAAGGCATTCTCTTCGTCTTCTAGATTCCATTCAGAAAAGAGCCATTCGCTTGATAAACAGCTCACAGATACCCTTCACCCTCTAGAAGAAGAGTTGCAGACCAGTCATTGCTCTACTGATATTTCCATGGCAGATGCTCCAGAGAAATAAAAACTCTTGTACCACCATTGGCCACATTCGGCCGAAGAACTCGGCAAGATTGACACTACAAGGACCAATCTTCATCAAGAATCCTTTTTTTACAGGGCTGCTACGGAATGGAATAAGCTTCCTAAATCAGTTTTTCCAGAGAACTATGACCTGCAACTTTTTAAAAAGCGTGTCCACAATCATTTCCTTTCTATAATCCCTTCCCCTTCAAATAGTCGCAGTGCGGGCCGTCCACGGCCCACACGATAGGTCTACCCTTTTTGCGACCATTTTCATAAAAAAAAAACTATTCCCGCTTTACACCAGCGATATCCCATCTTTAAAATATAACACAATTTCAACATTTGCGTGACAGGGTCATTTAAGCTGTCTGAAGAAATCACGAAGAAATAGCAACCAAACTTCAAGCTTCTGTTGAACAATTTCATATCTGGATTAGACACTGGCGTATCAAACTGAACGAAACAAAATCAATTTTACCAACAAAAGGGAATAACTTTTTTCAGTCAATATAAACAATAATCAAATACTTTTTGCAAATACGGCATACTATCTGTAAATTATATTAGATGCAAGGCTTCTATGTCAAGCTCATATAAAAAACATTTTACGGGTTGCACTCTGGGAGTGCCGGCAGAAGTGAAAACTTAAGTATTAACGTTGTGCGCCCTGCGCCGCCTAAACGAAACAGCCGGCGCAGGCATAACATTTTCGCCGCGCCGTAGAAAGAGAGGGGGATACTCCCTCTCCTACGCCACGCCAGCTGTCTACTCTCCATCCGTCTTACGAATTTTCGATCAGGTCACGTGTCCTGACGCGAGCTTAACATTTCTTACCCATTACAAAAAAAGTGTACAACGCCGCTAAAGAAGTTTTTACTTCAAAAAATATTATTTTTAATCTGAAAAATATTGTCTCCAGATTTCCATAGTTTATGATTAATGCATTATTTTTATTAACGTTTTATTATAAATCATATATTAAACATCAATACCAGATTTGAATGTTTTCGATTTGTTTCTTCCGCTTTTTGTTTGATCTTCTTTCAATATGGCGCTTTTCTTCCTACCTCGACTTTTTCGTTTTCGGCTACCTCGTTTTCGGTTTTGTCGCTTTTGGCTACGTCGTCTACGGCTTCTGCTTCTATTTTTTCTTCGTCTTCGAGCCTCCGTTATCGGCAAACCAAAACCTAATTTAAACCTTCCCCGTTCTCTTTGATCAAACCAGCTTTCAGTCCAGTTTTTAATGCTTTTTTAACACAAATTGATGCATTTTTTAACGGCTTCTTGCACTGATAAATTATTTGATCTAAAATTTTGTCGGGGGGAGAACCATTAGAGTCATTAAGACACGCTACTCTGTTCACCTACAACAAATTATTGTGTAAGTCCTTAAAACGTTGTGGCCATATAGAATACAGTGGTGGGGCTGTGCAAAATAAAGTAACAGTCAAATTATACAACATTAACACAATGAAGTATTTGGGAACATCGTCATAGCTCCCTGATACTACTGAAACAGCCATCTTCATCGAAACCTTCAGATGGATACTGTTAGTCAGACAATAAGTAAGTCATGAACAACGACTCTTCAAACATGCGAATGCTAACCGCTTAGAAGACGCAAGTGGACAATAATTTAAAATAATTTAAAATAAACAAAAATTGTCATCGCTTTTATAAGAACGTAACAATCCTTCCTCTTTAAAAGCTTCTACAGCTAATTTACAATCTATAAACTATCTTGCCAGTAAAAAATTGTATAGTTGATTTTTAATTTTAATTTCATTTTTTTCTTGTGGACCCAACAGCGAATTAAATCGGAAATTTTTTGACGTTTTAATGACAGAATAATATTTTTTAACAATACTGGTTTTTCTTTATTTAATTTAAATACATTTTAATAACAAAATTAAAACGGTTAAAATAATTTTATTAATACACAATACTTTTAAACGGTTTATTTCAACGAACAAAATATAAGTGTAATTCTCCATATATGTAAACACGTGTTTCTTAACTTACTACCAATCTGATGCCTATAATATAACTAAAAAGAGCACGTTCACTTACTACAGATAGATGAATACAATACATGTTTTTCTGATATTATTAGTCACTTTGGTTTTTGAAATGCATCACCCTATATATTCAGTTATTATTGGAATCTCCTCTTCAATACGAGTTCAGCCATATATAACAATTATGATTCTATGTAGTCTAGAAGGTCTTAAATAAATAAAACAGAAGTGTAGCAACATCTACAACATTTTTAACATAATGATTACTTAATCAAGTGTTTAAAATGTGGTCTGATTTTTATCCGTTTCCAGACTTTTGATCCACTCTGTATATATATATATATATATATATATATATATATATATATATATGTATATATATTTATATATATGAAGTGAGTTTTGTAGAATCATGAACAGCTGCTCTATATGCCATCAAGAAAAAAAAATCTTCAATCCCAGTCTCTCTGATGTTCTTCTACCACTTTGAAAAGATGTTCTTCCATAGTTCGATTAAACCTTTTAACCATGTCATCTGACTGTGGATGTAGTGGTATAGTCCTGGTTTTGTTGATTTCTCCACAGGTATATCTGCTCTATCAAAATCATATGATTTTTCTTCGCAAAGTTGTGTTTCGCCCTATGCTTGACTTGGATATCATAGTATTCGCGGGTGTCAACTGCTGAATCTCCTGACGAATACTTTTACTTTCTTGACCGAAGCGAAACATTTTTTTTAACTTCGTGCCGCTTGACAGATTCGGAATTCAAGTACATTTTAGGTTTAAGTTTTACCTAGTTGTCATGGTATCTAAACAATTAAGTCAATCAAAACATTCTATGTTCTAAGTTGGCATTGTTGAGAGTCAAAAAATAAATTCTAAAATAATTTAATGTTCAAACACAATCCGGTGTGGAAATTTTTTACCGAATACCACACGAGGTTAAATTATTTCTTAAAATTTTTTCTGGCTCAAGAATATTTTTAGAAAATTATCCCCCGTCTTCCACTCGGAATAATTTTTAAAATATTCATGAGCTCGAAAAAATTCCTGGATATAATTTAACTCTTAGTGATATTACAAGTGAAAATTTTATTGTGTATCTTCAATTCTTTTTGTTATCAAACTGAAAAAATAGTACGAATAATTTTAGTGCCACACAATTTTTAAGATACCTTTGAGCTTATTATCATTTGGATAAGTACAACGACTTAAGATTATTGATAAAATCATTGCGATTAGTTTATTTATTTTATTTATCGTACGGCTTTACAAGTGCTATATAAAAAGTTACAAACAAAATTCTTATAAAAGGTAGGTACAAATGACAATTAATACAAGTAATGTAAAACACATTAGTACACATTAAATATGACACAAACAGTACATATAAAAGGTGCATGTGAGCAGCCTAGTGGTATGGGGATACCAAATCTACAGGTCCAAATTCAGTTCAGATAACCATGTAATAGCGGCGGGGCTTGCATCAGTAAAGTCTTTCCATTGGCCAGTAAATATTCTCAGTGGGCAGTCTTGGACTATATGTGTTAATGTTTGCTCCTCAGCTCCACAGTCACATGCTGGATTGTCGGCAATTCCCCATTTGTGCATCGCTGATCTCGTTTTTGCATGTCCAGTTCTAACTCTGTTTAATAGGGACCATGTTTTACGAGGTAGTTGCATCCCTGGGAGCTGTTTATTAGGATCTTCTATGTTGTGTTTATTGACATTGCTGTTATTCCATGCGGATGTCCATGATTCAGAAGCGTCGTAGGTTTTTCCTGGAGCAAGTGCTTCCAAGTTCCATATTGGGGCCCTTGATTTCAGTCGATTCACACAGGGCTCATCAATTACCTTGTGGATGGGCCACATTCTTGGTTGGTCTGGTTTATCTGATTTATCTTTTGCCATTCTCGGAATGTAGCCTGTTGTCTTCGGATTCCTTGGGGGGCGATATTTGATAGTACGTGGAGCCATGGTAATGGAGTCGACTTCAGAGTCCCTGTTACTACTCTCATGGCTTCATTTAGTTGGGTGTCGATCTTATTCACATGAGAACTTTTGCCCCATACAGGGGCGCAATACTCCGCTACAGAATACACAAGTGATTGTGTTGCAGTGCGTAAGGTAGTTGCATTTGCTCCCCATGTGGTGCCTGCCAATTTTCGTATGATGTTGTTTCGGGTTTTAAGTTTCTGGCATGTCAATTCAAGGTGTTTCTTAAAAGTGAGGGACCTATCAAGGACTACGCCTAGGTATTTGGGATGTTTGTTGTGTTTGACTGGTTCTCCACAGAACTTGACATTTAGTTCTCTGTGCGCCATCCTGTTATTTAAGTGGAAGGCACATGTCTCTGTTTTGTTTGGGTTCGGGCGCAGTCTCCATTTTTGGAAGTATTGGTTTAAAGTTTCTAAGTCGGCTGTTATGGTTGTTTCTCCTTCTTCTAAGTGTTTGTTTTGAGTGGCTATAGCCATGTCGTCTGCGTAACAAAACTTACGTGACGTAGTATTTGGGGTGTCACTTATGTAAACGTTAAAAAGTAGTGGAGCCAGTACTGAGCCTTGAGTGAGACCGTTTTTAATACTTCTTGATTTGCTACTTGATGCGCCTAAAGAGACCTTGAAATAGCGACCTTTCAGCATTCTTTTCAGTAATCTGGTTAGTTTCAGGCAGGGAATCATTTTCATGAGTTTCAGGGTCAGCCCATCTATCCACACTGTATCGCATGCTGCGCTAAGATCGACAAAGGCCACTGATGTTTTTAGGCCTTTCTGAAACCTTGCTTCTATGTAAGAGGTGAGAGCCAATACTTGTTCATAGCAACTACGGTTTGGTCTGAAACCTGCCTGCTCATGCGGTAGATGTTCATTTATGGTAGGGCATATCCTGTTGTAGATCATCCGTTCCAATAGTTTATAACAGATGCAGAGCAAGACTATAGGGCGGTAGTTTGCTGGGTTTTCAGGGCTTTTTCCCGGTTTGAGGATAGCGAGAGTGTGAGACATTTTAAATTCATTTGGAAGTATTCAGTATGTCGTTAAAGAAGTCTTTAATCCATGTTCTTGCTATTTGGCCTGGGTGTTTAACAAATTCAGGAAAAATATTGTCGACGCCAGCTGCTTTCCTTAATTTAAGGCTTTTTATAGCCGTGTTCACCTCGTCGTTAGTAAAAGCGATTGAAAACTGTGCGTCTTCTTGTAATGTATTCCTCAACTGATCTAGTTCATTTTGTACTGATGTCATGTCCTCTTTGCTTATGGTTACGCATTCGGCTCTTTCTTTGATGTGTTTCGCAACCTCATTTGGCGGTACTGTTGATTTGGGAATTGGTATGTGGGTTGCAGCCCCCAGTCGTCTTTAGTGAAGCATGTATAATACGCGGGCGGTTTGATAAGTCAGTGACTTTTTGAATAATTTTTTTCCGCAAATAAACATTTTATTTTTCTACATAATCACCTTTTAGCTTGATACATTTAGTCCAGCGTTTTTCTAATTTTTTTATTCCCTCCAAATAATAGGTTTTTTCAAAGCTCTCAAAATACGCGTATGTTTCGGTAATGACTTCTTCATTCGACTCAAATCTCTTACGGCCCAGCCATTTCTTTAGGTTTGGAAACAGAAAATAGTCGCAGGGGGCTAAATCTGGAGAATATGCTGGATGGGGTAGCAGTTCGTATCCCAATTCGTGGATTTTGGCCATCGTGACTAGACAAGTGTGCACACGTGCATTGTCTTGATGGAACAGCACTTTCTTCTTCTTAGCCAAATGCGGCCGTTTTTGCTTCAAATCAAAGTCGAATCTGTTCAAAAGCTTTGAATAATATTCGCCCGTGATCGTTTTTCCTTTCTTGAGGTAATCGATGTGAATGACACCGCGTACATCCCAAAAAACTGTGGCCATGACCTTGTTGGCTGACAGACTCTGTTTCGCCTTCTTTGGTCCACGTTCACCCCGAGCAAACCACTGTTTCGATTGTTCCTTGGTCTCTGGCGTGTTGTGATGGTCCATGTTTCATCCACAGTAACAAAACGGCACAAAAATTCGTCCGGATTACGGCTGAACATCGCTAAACACTCTTGAAGTGGTCACACGATTGCGCTTATGGTCGAGTGTGAGCAATCGCGGCACCCATCTCGCAGAGAGTTTTTTCATGTCCAAATATTCGTGTAAAATATGATGTACCCGTTCAGTTGAGATACACCTACAGCATGCGCCAACTCACGCACTTTCATTCTCCGATCATCCAATATCATTTCATGGATTTTATAGACGATTTCCGGCGTGATCACTTCTTTTGGGCGACCTGGACGTTCGGCGTCACTAGTGCTGGTACGACCACAACGGAACTCTGTAAACCACTTCTTAACCATTGAAATTGATGGTGCCGAGTCTCCGTAGTATTTATCAAGTCTTTCCTTAGTTTCAGTGATGGATTTTTTACGTAAAACGTAATGCTTAATCAGCACATGAAATTCTCTTTTTTTCATTTTCGTAAAAATTCACGAGGTTGTCCGCTTTGGACGGCTATCAAACACCAACTGCACGACGTAGCTTGCTTAAATTTAGAAAGTTGCCCACTGATATATTATAGTTGACGGCAGCACTCTTGCATTTGGTGTAACTGCGCGGGAAATTCAAAAAGTCACTGACTTATCAAACTGCCCTCGTAATATTTACACGACTAATTATCTTAATCTTAACCAGGAGCGTAGCCAAACCATTGTTGTAATTTAGACAATACGCACATCCTTAAATTTTATCTGCCCTCGGAGACTCTCTCTTTTTTTCTTATAAAAACAGAAAACTGAACAGAAACTGGTTTAAATAGGAACATTTACAATTGTGTTTTGGTATTGTTAGATAACAGTATAATAATAATAAACTTTTATCCAAAGTAAAATATCAGAGTTTAGAGACACAAAATAAAAATCAGGAGATTTTCTTCGTTATTATAACGTTTGGAATTTTAAAAATTCTTTCACTGTATAGTATGCTTTCAACTTTATTTTGTAGAATCTAATTTTCAGGTTTCTTAAACTTGATGGCAATCTGTTAAATAATTTAACACCCTTTTGTATTATGATCGCAGTTATTAAAGGTCTTAAAATATCGGAGAGCTTAAAAAAATTTAATTTTTTATTTGAAAAAATTAAGAAAACAAATGAATATTTTTGTTTTATTACTGATAAATTAATTCAACAAATACTTTTTTATTTTATATACCTGTTAACCGTGAAAAATTATTTAAAAACGCTTCGAAAAGTAATATACAGTAACGAAAATTGATTTTTAGAATGATAAATAGGGAGGAAATTTTTTTTTTAAATTTTTAAAAAACCAAAAAAGCAATCTTTTTTAAAAATTTGATATCTCTTGAACGGATAATCAAAATTTACACGAAAGAGTTTTTTGGTAGGCACTAAAATTTATCAAAAATATATAAAATTAAAAATCAAATTAATAAAACTTTCCCTACATGTTTCTCTCTTTATCCCTGCTATTATTCTGACAATTATCTTTTGAATCACGAAAACTCTTGTGGTGTTCGGAGATTAAGTAAATTATTTGCCTACGGTCTCCCAACCAAACTGCGCCAATGGCTCTTGAGCTTTATGCAAGATCGCTCCTTACATGTGGCAGTTGACGGTATTTCTTCTGATGCGTTTAAAACCAATGCCGGGGTCCCCCAGGGTTCCATCCTGTCCCCCACCTTATTTCTTTTACACATCAACGACCTTTTAAAAACCACCACAAACCCCATTTACAGTTTCGCAGACGATAGCACACTTGTCTCAACTTTCACATCCTATCGATCACTTTCGGTAAATGATACAAATGGACTCAGGCAGGAACAGGTTAATTCCATCAATAGAGATCTTAAAGCAATCGTAGAGTGGGGAACCAACAATCTTGTTCAGTTCAACGCCCAAAAAACACGTTTTCCATAAAAGTGAATTCCTCAAATTATCCCATCACAATGTCCGGAAATACCCTTGAACCAAGTCCCTCCATCTTGATTTTGGGAGTCACGGTGTCCAATAATATGTCTTGGCATGACCATGTTGCTAACATCGAAAAGTCGGCAAGCCAGAGGCTAGGTTTTCTGTGGAAAGCTAGAACGTTTTTTACTCCTGATCAACTGTTGACGACGTACAAGGCTCAAATCCGACCTCTACTGGAGTATTGCTCGCACATTTGGGGTTCAGCACCAAGGCATTCTCTTCGTCTTCTAGATTCCATTCAGAAAAGAGTCATTCGTTTGATAAACAACTCAACTCTCACAGATACCCTTCACCCCCTAGAACATAGAAGAAGAGTTGCAGACCAGTCATTGCTCTACAGATATTTCCATGGCAGATGCTCCAGAGAAATAAAAACTCTTGTACCACCATTGGCCACATTTGTCCTAAGAACTCGGCACGCTAATCAGTCTCACACATTTACTCTCAAGCTTGACACTACAAGGACCAATCTTCATCAAGAATACTTCTTTTACAGGGCTGCTACGGAATGGAATAAGCTTCCAAAATCAGTTTTTCCAGAGAACTATGACCTGCAACTTTTTAAAAAGCGTGTCCACAATCATTTCCTTTTTATAATCCCTTCCTCTTCTAATGGTCGCAATGCCCGTCCGCGGCCCACACGATAAGTCTATCCTTTTTGCGACTATTTTCATAAAAAAAAAAAGATGCACATCAGTATAGTTACAATGTGCCCTAATTTTATTTAAATTTTCCTATTTTGCATTTTTTTAGTTTTGTTTATTTTCATTTAAGTTAAAATTAATAAAAATAATTACAATTAGTTACTTTAAAATTTTTGTTTAAAAAACAGGTGATGTATGATAGAAATACTTTCCAAAAAATATATTTTATAAATATTAATAAGTACGTGAACAACATTTATTTCTTTTTTAAATTATTATTTGCCTCAGTGATAATTTTATTGCAATCGATATGTATTGAAAATAAAAGTGGTCTTAACTCTCGTCGTAAGATTAGAGTTAGTAAATATTTGATCAAATGTACACGTCATTAACGGCCCCCTGATCCAAATAATTGAATCGGTAAAGAAAGCGAAAAAAGAACAGTCGGTGTTTCCATGCGACTTAGAAGGACCACTAAGAGAAAATTCCAGTTGCGTGTCCCACGTTTTCGCGACCGGCAAATTTTAGAGGCCGTTGCCTATGCTGAGATGCCGAGAGAGGAGACTAGGAGGCTAGCTAGGGTTTTACGTAATTAGATGAAACCCCGAACCCGCTCATCGTCTTCTTGCACTAGCGAAACGCCGAAACGCCGTCGAGTGAGGGGACTCGCGTGAGGGGAGAGGAAGGTGGCCAGCGCTGCCGTAAAGGAGTGGGATAAGAGGCGCGAAAGGGGAAATTGCGCAACTAACAACGTCGACGACGACGCTGGCAACGTGCGCGCGACGCTACACCGCGAATCGGCTTAGTTTCGCGATCCGACGACAGTCCCTCGCTGTTGCCTGATCGCTTAGCTTGCCGCCGAAAAGCTTCTCAGAATCAGTGTGTACTGCGTTCCGAGGCGTACGTTGTATAGGTACATATTGTATATTATATGCACTCTCTTAAAACGTCAAACTAAAACCTACTATTTAGTATTTACTATTCCTATTGTTGTTTAATAAGGCCTACTCGTTAAAACCGAACGTGTTTATTAGAGTATTTTTAAATATACTATTTAGATTTATAAAACGTTTGTGGCGCACAAACTTTGACTAAACGCTTACTTCCTCGCGTATTCCATAATTTTTGGAAATCTGTGAGATTGACTGTGCTTTTGTGACTTTATTTGTTGTTGGAATTGTTCCTGCGAATCAACCCATCTACGAATTCTTTTTTAAAGGATATCATTCTCAAGTAAGTCGAATTTTATTTAAAAACAACCACACTAACATTTTCACTTTTTTTTTATATGGCCTTACCATATTTCATAATTAAACAACAATTTATAGTGTTTTATGAAGGTAAAATTTTGAAAACGTGGTTTAAGGATTCATCAAGAATTTTATTCCAAACCGGCATTTTAATATTATTAAGTTTAAAATTTTTGTACATGTTGGCATAACACTAGTACAATTAAAAACCTATGAAAACTATTAAAAAGCTAACTTTAAAAAAAAAACTTATATTTTTATTCAACTAAATATTCCTAAAAATGGACCGTTAAAAAGCTTAATTTTTATCGCGTAAACTTATCCGCAAACGTCATCGTCGTTAATCAGACAATTTCAAACGTTTGCATTATCTTGTGTTAACTTGTAATTCCGTAACTACTTGGTTACTTATCAGATATTTGTTAGCTAATAACTTAAGTTACAAAACTTTCTCGCATATGGGCCATTACGAAGTTGAAAACTAGATACTGCCGATGTGCGATGTTGAACATTAGTTTCATATTTGTATTGTACCTCATCGCAAAGCTTAATTTCTTGCAAATAATATACATAATATCTATTCGTAAAAATTATAACAAATAGGGTTTTTAAATTTTTGAAAAATCTTTAGATTTATTTCTTGGACCAGAAAATTTACTAAATAAAACAGCCAAACTCTTTTGTTGTTTTTAATTACGCAATTTTTATGGTTTTATTATGTTATAATTTAATAAATATTACAAAAATCAGTCATTTTATTGTCAGAAACTATTATAAATGTTTAGCCGGCAACTTACGTAGTTACTATAGTCGTTAAAATGTTATTGTGGTACAGAAAACAATGTCGAATTTCTTAACTAATAAATTTTGTCGCTTTCGTGAACTTAACAGTAATTCGAACCGAATTGTCAATAACTATTGCGTATATACTTTAGTTGGAACCGTATGTAAAAGTTTTTTATTTTTGGTTTTTTGAAAAAAATTATTCTTTCGATAAAAAGTTCTGCATGGTCCAAAACTTAAAATGCAACTCTTAGATATAATTTTTTTTAAGCCGTTTCCAAGCTTTTAAAAATATGAGAATTTTACTCTTTTTTTTTAACAATGAAGAAAAATGTTATAAAATTAAGTTATTTTAATCACTTAGTGGTACTGTGTACGAATTGCGGTTTGTATGCATGATATTTTAAAATATTTGCTTCTGCATCTTTATTTACCGAAGTATTTGTGATTAGAGAAGCCCTTTTGCGTAATAACATTTTTGGTCCTTCTACGACAGAAAGCATCACTTCGAATTGCCCAATGTTTCTATGCAGATGTCTAATATTTAAAATATTTGCTGCCTCTCTATCTGTTTTGTAATTTTTTCTAACAAATAGCATAATTTCTATTTTTGCTTCACGATTTAGTAAAATTGCCAGTTTGCAATTTTGTAAACACCAACTCACTCGAACATTCACTGTCAAATACTTCAAGTCAATGCATCCTACATTACGTTAAATTGTATCAAGCCAGAATAATTAATACGGAATGATTAGTAAATAATCACCAAACCTAAATTTGTATGCTAAAATTCATATTTTTTTAAAAAACTTGTAAACGACTGAAAAAAAAAAAATTATCTGATGGTTGTTGCATTTTAGGTTTTGGACCATGCAGAACTTTTTATCAGGAATACATTTTTCTTACTTACTTACTTAACGTGGCCAAACAACACTTTAAGCGTTTTAGCCTCCTGGACCACCGCCCTCCATCTAGTCCTATCTCTTGCTACTTCTTCCCATTATATTGGCGTCTCTCTACATTATTTTTCCACTTTTGTTTAGGTCGTCCTGGTGACCTTCTGGCATTTGGTCTGCCTCTATAAACTTTCCCAATATCCCTATTCTCCGCTCTGACTACGTGAGCTGCCCATACGAGCCTTCTGGATCTTGTTGTGTCAGTGATCCATGACTGCTTAGTCATTTCCCTTACCTTTCTTGCTCTCTAAGAGTCATGGTCACGATTATATTGTATATCTTCAGTTTCACTTTTCTTGGTAGATCGCGTGGTCGAAGCAAATGGCTCAGGGCAGATAAGACTCTGTTTCCGCTATGTATACGACACTGTATTTCCTTTCTAACATCATTTGTTTCGTTTATCTGTGAGGAATGCATTTTTTACGAAACAATAATAAAAATGTTTTCCATATGGTTCCAACTTAAGTAGACACACTGTATAAGCTACAAATTTAATTCCAATATAAATAGCGAAGGTTAATATTAACGTAATACGAAAAGTGGATTACAAAAGTGACATTCATGACAAGCGACAGCTCTGTGAGTAGACTACAATATAGATAGGTATGAAATAATTTTTTATTCTTATTTTTATTACGCCTGTCCGATTTTTTATATTCGGCAAATGCTTCGTTTTATCTAGTAGCCGCAATAACTTGTTGTGTATTTATAATAAATGGTAATGTCTTAATTACCATGTAAAAAAACTAGCATGATTCTAATTTGATCTTACTTTTTGTTTAAATAGTAAAAATGTCCGAATTTGTAACCCAAAGAAATTGGATTCGATTTCCAAATTTCAAATTTTTTTAAATTAATTTCATAAATCCTTGCGCTGGTACACAGTATTAATTCTGCATAAAAGGCAGGTCCAATTACCCTTTCATATTTTATGTAAACATTTAGTATTAAAATTGTGGTCATATAATATCTTAATAAACCCATTAAACAATTCGGTACCTATTCATATTTTTGATAATAAAATAAACATTTGAATAAAACAATCAATTGTACAGTTTATGTGTTAAAAGGTAAATATTTTATCGGGCGTTCTTTATTTACAAAACTTTAAATTATATAAAATTTTATTAGTAACAATTAAAATACTATCGATAATATTCAAAATAACATTAGATAATGTAAATAATTAACGAAAATATTGTTTCAATACATCATTTTAACAATGCGTGTTTGTGCCATTGTTTGAATAAAATACTGGGATATGAATAAGCCGATAGTTTTTAAAAAAATGTACAATAAAGATTGCTTTAGTTTAGTAAAAGTTTTATTGATTATAACACGCGTTATAAAAAAAAGTACTTTGTATTGTTCGACTTCTTTTGTCAAAACTCTTTAACCAAGTTTATATCTTGGGTTTTCAATTTTATTATGGTAGCATACCAGACGACTGGTGCAAGGCCGTTATCGTGCCGCTTTACAAGGAAAAAGGTTCGCAGCAGGACTGTAAGAACTACCGAGGTATTAGTTTACTCAGCATAGTCGGCAAACTGTATGCAAAGATATTGATTAAAAGGGTAACAAATGAAACTGAGAAGATGATATGGAATGTGCAAGCAGGATTTAGAAGAGGAAGGAGATGTATGGATTAGGTCCTTTCATTACGGGGTATAGTCAAAAAATTCTTGGATAGAAGTCTGGAGGTCTATTGCGCTTTTAAAGACTTGAAAAAGGTCGACATTGCCTATGTATGGGGTGAGCAGTAGTTTAAATACGAGCACTAAAATCACTTAACGAGGATTCCTCTGCTTGTGTCAGGATAAAAGGAACTTGTACGGAATGGTTTTACATCGAAAAAGGTATGAGACAGGAATGTGTGGCTTCGCCATGGCTGTTTAACTTATACATAGACGATTGTTTAAAAGATTTGAAAGAGAGTGCGTTTGGATTAAAAATGAATTATTTGATCGTTAAATGCCTTCTTTACGCCGATGATCAAGTCATATTATCGTCATCTGAAGAGAAGTTGTAGGCGATGGTTAATGTTATGCATAATCCCTGAAAATCAAAGGAATGAAAATAAATGGAAGCAAAACGAAAGCATGATAAATTGTGAAGTTTTGATTAAAGGAGAAAGAGTGAAATAAGTAAACGAATTTGTGTACTTGGGTTCAAAGTTTACGAGAGATAGAAAGTATGACAGTGACATTGAGCGAAGGGTGTTGGCAGGAAAACAAAGAAATGGGGTACTGCATAGTTTTATGTACAGCCAGAGAGTGTCATAAAAAGCACGACTGGCTGTGCATTGAGGTGTGTTGGTTCCTACACTTATGCATGGTCGTGAATGTTGGGTTTGGCAGAAGAATCACGAAAATAGGATTAATGCTACGGAGATGAGTAGTTTGAGAAGTATAACCAGAGTGACTTTGTTGGATAAAGTGAAGAATAGTGAGATAAGGGAACGCTGAGGTGTAAAAGAAGATGTGGTTACAAAGATAGATAAAGGAATGCTTGGATGATTTAGATACGTAGAGAGGATGGATGAAGGAAGATTGACGAAACAAATTTATAAGGCGAGTGTGGATGGGCAAATCGGTAGAGGTCGACCACGGCAGATCAACATTGTTTTGAAGAAAGGCCAGGTCAAGAGTACCAACATCCGACGAGCATGTATGAGAGCACTAATGAAAGTAGAGAAAGCAAAAGGTTAGGTTAGGTTAGATGTGTGTAAAAACCTAAGCAAGTGGAAGGAAGTGGTCTCTGTCTACCCGTACGGAAAAAGGGCGTGACTATATGTATGTATTATGTAGGTTATGGTTGTCAAACTCAGAACTTTGTTTTAAGCGGTTTTAATTAATTATAATTTTTTCTTTGTAAAGGCAAGTATATTTGCGTTTAAAACTGTTATTAGTAAAATCCCATAGGATCATATCAGCACTTAGTATGGTATTAGAAATATTATTATGCAATTTTATAATTATTTACCAAAAAGACCTTTTTTTTTGTACACATACAACAAATATTTACGTGCAGCAGTGTGAGCTAATATAGATAATGATAATCGAGCTTTAAATTTGCTTTGTGTAAGCCTTATACTGTAAGGTAACGTTACCACCTTAATAATTTTAATTTTACTTTGATCTTCGAGTTTATTATTAATTTTGTGCTGTTTGAAACTTCCTTGCATATTAAACGGTTATGCTTTTTAACACCCAATATTTATACTTCGGTTTCCGAATTAACGAAATAAAAAATATACTTTTACAGGCGTTGACGTCACATAAACGATTGAAAGTCGATATTTATTTTTGGAATGAATCGCACGACGTCATTTGATGAAAACTGTGTATTCATTTTTCGAAGGTGGTGAAAATAGTGAAAGGAAAAATTGTTTTAGTATTCTTGATTGAATGTTTTTTATTTCGATAATAAGCGTCAGTTTTAAGGCAGCTAACAAAAAATATAAATAATTTCGTTAAAAAGTGTACGCGGTAAAAATAATGAAGCATTATCTGTGCATAAAGGGTGTTCCAACGAAAATTTGACCCACTCCCCAGAAATAAAAATTAAAAAAAAGACAACATTGATATTTCTTATTAATTTATGAAATACCTTTGTTGATATTTTGGATTTAACTAATTTATTTGTTAAATATCAGTAATAACACAAAAACTTAAAATTTCATCAAATTAACGAATTAAATGTTTAAAATCGTTATCACTTCGCCAATGGATTGATTTATTTGGCGGAGTTTAGCTTATAGCAAAGTCAGCAAGCCAGAGGCTAGGTTTTCTGTGGAAAGCTAGAAAGTTTTCTACTCCTGATCAACTGTTGACGACGTACAAGGCTCAAATCCGACCTCTACTGGAGTATTGCTCGCACATTTGGGGTTCAGCACCAAGGCATTCTCTTCGTCTTCTAGATTCCATTCAGAAAAGAGCCATTCGCTTGATAAACAGCTCAACTCTCACAGATACCCTTCACCCTCTAGAACATAGAAGAAGAGTTGCAGACCAGTCATTACTCTAAAGATATTTCCATGGCAAATGCTCAAGAGAAATAAAAACTTGTACCACCACTGGCCACATTCGGCCGAAGAACTCGGCACGCTGATCAGTCTCACACATTTACTCTCAAGATTGACACTAGAAGTACCAATCTCCATTAAAAATCCTTTTTTTTACAGAGCTGCTACGAAGTGGAACAAGCTTTCAAAATCAGTTTTTCCAGAGTACCATGACCTGAAACTTTTTAAAAAGCGTGTCCACAATCATTTCCTTTCTATAATCCTTTCCCCTTCTAATAGCCGCATTGCGGCCGTCCGCGGCCTACACGATAGGTCTACCCTTTTTGCGACTATTTTCATTAAAAAAAAAGCTATGCTTCCACTCAACTAAGCTTGTTTCAAATTAACAATACATATTGTTTACAAAAATAATAATAATAATAATAATAAAAGTTTTGAAAAGGGAAAAATGATAACATGATCAGATTTGTAACATTAAAACTATCGCTGTAAATCGAGGATACGTTGCTAGAGTGTATTGTTTTTGTGAAAATATCACCATTTGCTACACTGTTCAACAGTGGTTTTGTTGCCCTTGATATAAAAACAATTTCTATTAAATTTATGCCAACGATTTATGAAACTATGAATGATTTTGGAATATTGGCTATGGTTTTTTTTTTAAATCTTTATTTTCATGTTACACTATAAAAAGGCAGTAAGTATATGAAAAAAAAAAAAAACAAGTATAAAATCTTTTTAATTGAAAAATATTGTTTTATTTTAATAGTTTAATTTACATACATGTAAAAAGAGAAAGATTAGCAAAAACAATGTTACAATCAGAGAAATACCTTTTATAAGCTTTTCTTTTGTAATTATTTTTTGGAAGAAGGCCAACACCGGCGGCATTTAAAAATGTTAGAAAAGTCTTTAAAAATAGATTGTATCATTGTAAGGAGGTCAGCGGAGTTCATTTTGGTGAAATTTTAAGTTTTTGCGTTATTACTGATCTTCAATAAATCTAAAATATCTTAAAAGTTACATATTGTGTAAGGTTTTCGCGGCCATCGTTTATTGTTGAATAGTTTTTCGGGTTTATTGGCCGTCGTAGGTCTGAGTTAATACTCGACGTTTCGTCATCTCGAGTGGATGGCATCTTCTGGAGATATAATGTCTGCTTTTTAAGGTTGACGGTTAGAGGTGACATAAGCGATGAACTAAGTAGTTGTTTAGCCACTTTTACAGCGTTTTTACCATACATTCCTCGAGTGACAGATAGGATCGGCCGGATTCTAGGAGAATGTAACATCAAAACTATCTGAAATCTGCCAAGGATAAGAGAGCCCCGCTAAGTTCTGCAGGTGTTTATCGTATTCCATGCACTTGTGGAAGTGACTACATTGGAACAACTAAACGATCCATTAACACCAGGGTCAAAAAAAACAAAGCCAACTGCCTTGTCTTCAACATACACAAAAATCTGCTGTCGCGAAGCACACAATTTATAACAGAATTAAATTCGAGGACACCCAAGTTTTATGCACCACTTCTGCATATAGAGAAGCGATTAAAATACATAAACACTAGCAGAACTTTAATAAATCTGAGGAAACACTTAAAATTAATAGAACGTGGGTACCTGTACTTAAAAATACAACGCTGCTTCCTAACAAAAACAACAAGAATGAATCTCTGGAACGTGACCAATTCCTGAACAAATTTACCCCGTTCGCAAAAACGTATAAAACCTGTGATCGTGACATACAAATGTTACAAACCCTCAGCTCTCTTATCTTTGGCAGATTTCAGATAGTTTTTGACTTTTAGATGACTTGAAGATAGTTTTGCTATTATATTCTCCTAGAATTCGGCCGATCCTTTCTGTCACTCAAGGAATGTATGGTAAAAACGCTTTAGAAGTGACTTCACGACTACTTAGTTCATCGCTTATGTTACCTCTAACCAACCGCCTTCTCAGATTATGCAAAATGCACTCCATGAACTAGTTCATTGGAGCACAGGTTGCGGTCTGGGCGTCAACCTAAGAAAAACAGAACTAGAACTTTTACAACCCCATGTTGTTCATTGGCTCTATATTACAGTCATAAGACCGATTCTAATGTATGGATCGTTAGTATGGTGGCCAGCCCTAGAGAAGGGAGTCAACCATATAAAAGTAGGAAAAATTACAGAGATTGGCATGTCTGCTGATCACAGGCTGTCTACGGACCACCCCAACAAAAGCACTTGAAACGATTCTACATCTACTACCAGTAGATCTGTTTGGGAAAGAATACGCAGCTAGTGCGGCTCTCAGACTCAATGCTGTGACCCCATGGACTGAAACGCACTATGGCTACTCTAGAATCTTAAGAGAATACGACCTGTGCGCAAAAAACACTGATTACACTAAACCTACCTCTATGTTCAAAGGCGACTTATCCCTGGAAATCCCATCCAGAGAAGATTGGGCCGAGAATTTAGTGAAACCTCAGGGCGCAGTATTTTATACGGATGGCTCTAAACTAGAGAGGAGAGTAGGTTGCGGTATCTTCTCAGAAGACCCCTCACTTAGCCTGTCGTCTCGTTTGCCTGATAACTGTAGTGTGTCTCAAGCTGAAATGACAGCTATAACCGAGGCAGCTGTCTGGATACTCCGCAACGAACAAAAGTTCAGCGAGATATCCATTCTTTGCGACAGCCAGACTGCTATTAAATCACTGAACTCAGTATACTTGACCTCTAGGGCAGCGACCACCCTGAATGAGCTAGGAACTAAGTTTAGAGTTCATATTGTCCGGGTACCTGGACACAGGAACATACCAGGCAACTGTAAGGCTAACAAGCTAGCAAGAGAGGGCACCACCCTCCCAGATGTATCTGTCTCATCCCAACAAGGAAAACCAATTGCAAACTGCCGACTCCTTTTGCACAGCAAAGTGGTTCAAAAAGCCAACTTAGGGTGACAAAATGAACCCACATGCACATCATCGAAACAGATCTGGCCTAAACTAGATCTACGTCGAACCAAGGATGTCTTAATTTTAACCAGGGAGTCCATTGGAAATGCGATCGCGGCCATAACAGGACACTGGGCAGACGGATCCCATGCACGGCGCATGGGAATCGCAGACCTACGACACGACTTCTGTAGAAGCTGTCACGATGAGGAAGAGGAGGAAACAATGGTACATCTTTTCTGCCACTGCTTTGCTCTTGGCAGAAAACGGCTTAATATACTATGGTAACCGGACTTTGATGATTTAACTGATCTCAGCTCAGTGAGCATCAGGGACCTTACACTTTTCATTAAAAGTTCCAATTGGTTCTCACGGTAGAGAGGGAAGGCACTGCCGTCCATCACGGTATCACAACGGGTCAAAAGGCCTAAGTGGGTTCCATCCGAACCGCCGTTTTAACCTAACTTAACCTAACCGTCAGCCTTAAAAAGCAGACATTATATCTCCAGAAGAAGCCATCCACTAGAGATGGTGAAACGTCGTGTATTAACTCGGACCTACGACGGCTAAAATACCCGAAAAACCATTCACCAATAAACGATGGCCGTAAAAGCCATTCACAAAATGTAATTCGTTTAATTAATTAATCTTTATAATTCAACGAATCCGCTGTTGTAGTCGATTAACGGAACACCACGTGAAAATTATATCCGTTTTTAAGTGAACATTGCAGTCGTCGAAAAAAAGAAAAAATTCCGTTTGTTATCTTGAGATTTGTCTTATCTCTATTATTATTATTCATTGTTTTATCTTTGGCTTAATTCCGTGGTATTTTGTGTAAACGAGCATCGCCGAGAGCTATATGGCACGAGAGATAAATAAATACCGTTGTTTGTTGAATGACTCTTTTTACTTTTAAATTGAATATAAACATTTTGAATAGCAACATTTATCGATAAACAAAAAGTTTAATCTATATACGGTGTGGGCTACGGCCTCCTGCATTTTACTTCCCCAACCCTTTAATTTAAAATTGGTAATGTACCATATGTGGTACATTATTTTAAATGGGAGTATTCAGGCATATGATCATCCATTTTTTTTTTCGATATTTACACCGTCTTTGCAAATAATAATTTAAAGTGCCTCTTAAAAATAATACGCATCATCACTAGCAATACCTATATTTCCAAAATTTTTAATATTGTTAATTACACCCACATCATGACTAGTAAAACTGTACTGGGATTCCCCCTAATATATGCATTTATAAACAAATGAATGGGTGGCGGGAAAAACGTTGTATGTAAAAAATGTCAACTTTACAGTAGAGGAGAAAACTAATCTGGTAACTGCAATATCCTGGATCGGGTGCTGAGAGCAACATACAACGTTTTTCCATTCAAACCTAATCGCTTCCGATCTGACCACCTTCTTTACTCACTATCATTAATGGGTTTAAATAATAATTAAAATTAAAAATTAAATTTTTTTTATTCATCTTGAAAAAAATACAAAGAAGTAATCACTATCATCGTCACTATCATTTATGGGTTGGTTGGTTGGTTGGTTGGTTGGTCGCACACCTTACAAGTGTCAGTTCTAGGTGAACCAAAGCGAAGATTGGACTCTTTTTTTAAATATTTTCCGGTACAAAGTGACGCTAGCCTCAACAGCTGGGTATTTTGTTCTGGTCATTTTGTTCTGAAGAACTTGGATCCGACGGGGGGTCACTGAAAATGTGTGGCACAACGTTTTCTTACACACTGATTCTTCTCCATCCAAACTATAAATAAAAGATGCCATTTTTCTTGATGTCGAATCAGTTTTGCCGGTACGCCTTTGCCTTGGTTCACGTAAAGTAATATATTTCAGCAACATCAGATTTTGCTCATTATACGTCAATTTATAAAATTGGCCATGCAACGAATGGACTTTTTCAATAGACAATCTCATACAACCTGATCTCATACAAGATTCACCACATCCCTTTGCAATAGTTGGGAGAGTTTTTTCCGGGATCTTCTTGCCTTTACCTCGGTTGGAAATGTATTTCTGTCCGCTGCCCTTTAAAATCTTTCTCTTCTTGTCTTTCCACTCCGAAATATTAAGCGAACGTTTCCGATTATTTACTGGTTCCTTGTCACTTTCGGTTAAGTTCTAACTTTTATTCATTTTGAACAAAATAAAATTCACCCTAACGTAAAGAAACAACAAAACGGTCCTAAACAACAAGAAACTAGGTAACTAAAAGGTTCACATAGCGTAACCTTACATCAACAGGCTGTCATAGCCATTAGATTACGACATACAACGTTTTTCCATTATTATGAACACTCAATTTTACTGGGAAAATGCCTTACAGCCCATTCTGTTGGCATGTGAACGAACTAAAATCACTGGGGATTCATTCTCTGGTCTACATAGATCATTATTCCGTAAAAAAAAAAATTGTCAAAAATCGACATACAACGTTTTTCTCGCCACCCATTCAAATATCTTTTCAATAATTACTTAATTATACAGTATGTTTTTACAAAAATAGTGGATTACTGGATTTTAATATACCATCAAAACTGATAAGACCGACCATGAGTAACACTCAATGCCAGGTAAAGGTGGACGGAGAAACTGGCGAATATTTTAGAGTATCTTAGGGACTGACGCAGGGAGATAAGCTTGCCTTAACTCTCTTTATTTTGGCATTGAAAAGCGTCATAAGGAAGGGCAGCCTAAGCGTAACCTCAACGATAATAAATAGATCAAATCAAATTATCGGCTATGCAGATGATCTGAATATAATGGCAAGGTCAATACTCTCCGTAAAGGAACCTTTCACAAAAATATAAAATGCAGCAAAGGAAATAGGTTTGGTGATTAATGAACACAAAACCAAGCTACTACTGCAAAGCAGACAACTAAACATCACATTTGATGGTTACAATTTTGAAGTAGTAAAGAACTTTACCTACCTCGGCTCAAACATATCGAATGACAACGACGAAACCAAAGAAATTAGAAAAAGAACCAACGCTGCAAATAGAGCATACCACTCAATACTACCCATTTTAAAATCTAGAGATGTACACAGGAAGACCAAAATTGGAGTCTATAACACAATGATTCGCACAGTTTTGACATGCAGAGCTGAAACGTGGACACTCTCAGCCAAAAACGCGAAGCTTTTAGACCGATTCGAACGAAAAATCCTAAGAAGGATTCTTGGTTCAGTAAATAAAGGGGATTTCTGGAGGGCACGCATGAATCATGAAATATACCAGTTGTATGAGGAACCCAGAGTTTCAATGCATATAAAACTGATGCGACAGGTATAAATGATAAAGACCTAAGAATAATCATAAACCTATATTGGAACCAGATAGCAAGTGTGAGATTGGAAGAAGACCAAACTGAGACGTGGAGTAAGACAGGGATGTGTATTGTCGCCACTATTATTTAATATTTACTCCGAACACATATTTAGAGAAGCCTTGGACAATGCACAAGAAGGAATTCTGGTAAATGGACAGCGCTTGAATAACATCAGATACGCTGATGATACAGTAATATTTACAGATAATATGGAAGACCTGAAACAACTAATGGATAGACTAACAACCAGTAGCCACCAATATGGACTGGATATCAACATGGATAAGACTAAATATATGATCATAAGCAAGAACAACGTTCCCACCTTACAACTAAGATTAGAGGGTGGAACAATTGAAAGAGTCGACAGATATACATATCTCGGCACCATCATAAATGATCAGTGGGACCACTCGCAAGAAATTAAAAGCCGAATTGAAAAGAGCAGAAATGTATTCATTAAAATGTCAGCAGTTTTTAAAAGTCGAGACCTAACCATGAACACAAAACTAAGAATGTTACGCGGCTATGTGTTTTCCGTGTTACTATACGGAGTTGAGTCATGGACACTGACAGAAGCAATGACGAAAAAGATTGAAGCATTCGAGATGTGGCTCTATAGAAGGATGCTAAGGGTATCATGGACAGATCATGTAACTAACATTGAAATCCTTAGAAGAATGTCAAAAGAAAAAGAAATCATGAATATAATTAAAACAAGAAAAATACAATATCGCACATCATGCGAAATGAAAACAGATATAATCTCTTGCAGTGCATATTACAAGGAAAAGTGAAAGAAAAGAGAAGCGCCGAAAGGAGAAGAATCTCATGGCTAAAAAATTTAAGAACTTGGTTCTCCATGACAACCACCGAACTATTCCGAGCAGCTGTAAATAAAGTTAGATTAGCCAATATGGTAGCCAACGTCTGGAACAGATAGGCACCTGAAGAAGAAGAAGAAGAAGAAGACTGAGATGGGCAGGACATGTCCAAAGAATGCCAGACGACAGGATCCCAAAAAGAGTGTTCACAGGAAAACCTGAAGAAAAGAGGCCGACAGGAAAGCCGATGCTGCGCTGGGAAGATGGGGTACGGAAGGATGCTGAAGAAATATTGGTTATCGGAAAAATTGGAGACATGCAGCGGTGGATCGGGACGGATGGAAAAGAAGAATTGTGGACGCCAAGGCTCGATATGGGCTGCAGCGCCATCGTAGTATTACTAGCAATACCTATATCTCCAAAAATTTTATGTGTTAATAACATCCACATCATGACTAGTAAAACTTTACTAGGATCCCCCGTAATATATGAATTTATAAACAAATATTTGTTTAATAATTAATAAATTATACAGTATGTTTGTACAAAAATAGTGCGTTAAAATAGTTTTTTTTTGACGACTACTCGGGCAAAATAAAATTACATTTTAAACACCGGTTCTATAAATAACTATTGTTCAGACATGTAATTTTTAAAGTTTTATGAATTGTTGCTTACGTTATCGTCGACTTCCGTTCACTCTGGTAGTGTTAACAATTTTAAATTATGCTTATCGTTATTATGTTTTTAGAATGCGAGCTTGTTTTTTTTATATAATACATTTGAAATGGATTAGTAATTTAACGGAATTGATAGTTTATTTGCTAAATATCAGTGGTTCTTTTTAAATATAAGTAAAAAAATTGTTTGTCAAAAAAGCGATGAAAAACTCTATGGTTAGTATAGTTTAAACTTTTCGTTGTGAAAACCACGTTGTTTCTAATTAAAATTTATTAGTACAATGCAACAAAGACAATACTGCTCCCAGGAAATAGAAATTAGAATAGTAAAGGCAAGATCAGCGTTTATGAAAATGAAAAAAATATTTTGCACAATAGATATCAGTTTGGCCTTGAAAATCAGATTGCGTAGATGCTATGTGCTGTCTGTGCTGCTTTATGGCATGGAGTCATGCACCCTGAAGAAAGAAGATGTAAGAAGACTAGAGGCTTTTTCGCACACTGGACATATCGGCATAGCATTGATGATTGCCATTCTTCGCAACGAAGAAGTAGTACAATGCAGATTATTGTAACATTTATTTATTTCGGAGAAAAGTAAATTTAATGGTCTTTTTTTATGCATTGTATAATTCGACAAGCATAAGGAGTCACTTGGAAATGCGCGAACGAAAGAGAGACGCAAGCTGTCCGATAACATGTAAAAAATGATCGTTTGGTTCGAGCACGCTTGAACGATCATGGTCGTAGGTACAGCGGGCTGCTTGGGTAAAATAGTTTTTAGTTTATTACTGAAGTTTAAAGATTCAGAAAACTGGTATACCTATCTGTTGTATATTTTCTAGAAAAACGAAATTCGTTTACAAATATAATATTCTTGCTTACCGGCTTGTAAGGAATGTAGATGTTTAAAAAATACTAAAATAAAATGTGCTTTTTATAACCGTTGGAAAATATTTATATTTTTTAAGAGAATTGGTTAGATTGAATCAAATATTACTTATTGACATTTTGTGTAATATTTTTCGTAAATGCCTACAATGATCGTTACGTATAAAAATATTAAATTTACATTTTTACAACAAACCAAACTTAATTATTCCTAAAAATGTTAGTCAGTTTATATTTATTATTATTAATATATTTATTGCCCCAAAAAACCTCAAGTGTTTGTAATACACACTTTTTTTTTAATTGCACTATTTATTTGCAATCTATATAAATTATTATTATAAGCAAATTTTTTGATAATACAATTCAGTTGACATGCTCGACAGGAATCCAGTGATTACTATCTCTTACAGCTATAATTAATAACTAGATTAATTTGTTTTGTCTAGGGTACACTTTAAAAAATAAATATTAATTGAAATTATAAACCTGAAAAAAAAAAGAATTAGATTTATTTATCAATTCGTTAATATTTACCATTTTCCAAATATGATGTACAAAAAGTAATGCTTTAAGCGTTTAAAAATATATAGTGCAGTTAAATAAAAGTTTAGATATGACAAGTTTGATATAATGGTGCCGTTTAGTATTACGTTTCTAATTTCTTGTGTGTTTGTCATTATTTTTGTTAAATTTTTAGACCTTCTTTTTCGGATTCCCTTGTTAGTTCAGTTAGCATAGTTTCCAGTTCTTCGAAAGTAGATGCTATTATTACTACGACATCTACATATCTCAGGTGGTTTAGTTTCTTTTCATTTATATTTATCCCCATGTTTACCCAATTCATTGCTCTGAAGACGTCTTTCAATGCTAATGTAAACAATTTAAGAAAAATAATATCTCCCTACCGTACTACTCTCTTAATTAAAAGGCATTAGTGATGAACAATTTGGCTTCCGTCATGGATTTGGGACACAGAAAGCATTGACTAGCTTTATTATACTACTACAAAAATGTCGAGACCAGCAAAAGGACCTCTTCTTATGTTTTATTGACTATGAAGAGGCCTTCGACAAAGTTATGCATGGTAAGTCGATGGACTGCCTCTACAAAAAAAGACTAGACGAGAATGATCCTAAAATCATCCAGGAAATCAAACTGCAATGGTCGGAACAGAAGCCAGCGACACAGAGTCATACAGCAGAAGAAGTATTTGCCAGAGCAAGGAATGGTGTTAAAATCAACGAAAAAATCCTTAATAACATAAGATACGCAGATGGCACGGTCTTAATCGCAGGCAGTGAACAAAAACTCCAGACACTCTTAGATCCAGCATCAAACCGATGGCAGAAAATAATGGCCTCTACATCAGCATCAATAAAACTAAAACCTTGATTGTCTCCGAAAGATCCAACCATCTCTGTCCGTGGTTATAAACGTAAACATCATTGAAAACGTCGAGAAATAAAAGTATCTTGGGTGTTAGATAACAAAAGACATATACCCAGATATAGAAACAAGATCACGTATCGAACAAGCAAGAAATGTCTTTCTAAAAATGAGGCAATTGTTCACATCCCAAACACTCGCTGATCAAAGGGAAAGTCAATATAAAACATAGCCCGTGGACCGGCCTAGAATCTCAGAGATAGAAACGACTTTGCTGAGGTTATCGCCGACCTTCATGAATACGGCACCTAAAGAAGAAGAACAAAGTTTTGAAAAAGAATTTTATTTTTTAGTATTTTAATTTCCAATGTTATCAGTGATCGGAAGTCGATTGTACTAAATTTAAATTGCTGTTGTTTTCATTAACTACTAATCAAATATTGAATAATAATAATAGCTGTTTTTATCTAATCTGATATCCTTTAAACGATAAATATTTATGCAAGGCGTGGCTAACTTTTTGTAATTTTCTGTTTAAACGATTTATTTTATTTTTGTTTTATATTTGTTGTACAATAATCTATTTAAAAATTTTGGTTTATAAACTATATTTTGGAAGTAACAGTAATATTTAATATTTTTAACATAATGTTTCTGCGAAATAATAATTCCATTTAATTAAAAAAAAAACATACAAAAAATTCCAAACAATTAACAAAAAATTGATTTTCTTTTCACACAAGCAAATCACTTAATTGACTTTGCTTATGCATTATATACGTTGGCATTTGTATGTCATTGCGACAGTTTGGAACTTATGATTCTAGAAATTAAATACAAGAACAAACTTGTATTGTACTTAAAGTCTTCCTATCAAATCTTGGACTCCATTGGAAAGTAGAACCATAATTCTACAAGAAGTAGCAAAACTATATTACAATTTTTGTTCCCTGACCTAGGACTTTTTGGTTATTTAATTAATCTGTCGTACATAAGTTTGTTTAACATAAATTAACCCCTGTAAAAATGGACTGTAACTGAGGGATTGACTCGAGGCTTGCAGTTTGAAGAAAAAATATTCAAAAGAATATCATTACCAGTTTGCAAACATAAAATGGGCTTACCTAAATCTGGTAGATTTTGTAGGATGTAACTGGAACTCCTGCTTAATCGAGGCTGAGTTTGTGTCGAGCTTTAACATTCAAAGCTCGATACAAATCTGGCTTGAATATCTTTTGTTCTAAAATTTACCGTTCTGCGAGAAAAACGAAAATTTATAGTTAACTTCTAATATTAACGAAAGACAAAACGCCTTGAGCTTATAAAATATAGAAATCATCACGCACTAACAGCGTCTATACTAACAAAATGGCAAAAAAGAAATGCTTTGAAATAAAGCTAAAATACACGAATGTTAATGGCCGACACAAGATGCATCAACTCTGTTTAATCTAGCATCATTCTTTAATGTTAATTTGGCGACCACACTCTAACTGGTAGATATGAGTGATAAGGCAATATATATATAATATATATATATATATATATATATATATATATATATATATATATAATAGCGTAATGGCGTTAACACTTTATTCCTATTAAAAATAAATGGGACAAGTATATAACTTGATACCTAAAAGTAGTATCGTACCAAAGGTGTTCCATGTTTTTAAAAATTTGATTCGAATAATCCCAGTAAGTTTTCTTAGTCGTCTATTTGAGTTCAAATAAAGAGTGCTGTTTAAAAAGTAGTGCTGGCAAACAGTAACAAATCCACAACAGATTCCGAACATACAATATGTCCATATATTTGGTTTGAACTACTTAAGGAAATCTCGTGTAAAATTAAAGTCATTACCATCATATGGTGGTACTCACCGTTTAACGGGCACGTATCATTTTGCGAAATTATATACAATTATGCGGATTCCACGTGTAAACAACAAGTAGTACCGGTACGACGATTCCATTTAGCTACATGCATAATATTTAATTATAAAGCAGTGAGACACACGCAGAGGAATCAATGAGAAAGACATTAATTATATAAAAAAGTATATTTTAATATTTCATACGTTAAGATCAGTGGCGTAGCCAGGAATTTATTTCGGCGGGGGACCAATACTGGGGGGTCTGGGGTTTATGGAATACAATACAAAATAAGTTATTTAAGTTTTCATAAACAACTCATACCAAAAATTAAAAACATTTATATTACCCAAAAGAAATAAGATCCTAAAACTGTACTAGTGCCATAAGGTAATAATTTAAAAGGAAATCGGTGGTAAAGATAGTAAACCTTTTAATCGAAAGTGCAATTTCCCAAATAATTAATGTATTCTTTACAAAGAAGGTTCTAAACTTGTATGGAATTGCATCGAATCCTTAGAGTACCTTGGTGCGAACAACAGGGTGACTCTACTGTGGGTACCTGGGCACCAGGGGGTGGAAGGAAACGAAAAAGCCGACACCCTTGCAAAACAGGGGGCCGAATCTGCGTTCACTGGACCAGAACCGGTTTTTGGAGTCACCACAAGTGCCGCCAAAACAATTATTTCGGACTGGGCGGAGAGGAAAATACTCACGTACTGGTCCGACTTACCAGGGCTAACCCACTCGAAGGCGTTTTTACCGTTACAACCCTCGAGAAACACAACTAAGCAGATCCTAGAATGGAGCAGAAATGACCTGCGTATTCTAACAGGACTGCTTACGGGACACTGTCGTCTGAGATACCACCTCAGAAAGATAGATCTGAACCAACAAACGGACTGTCGGTTCTGCTGCGTGGAAGACGAAACTGCTGAACATATACTATGTTCATGCCCCGGCCTGGGAAGAATAAGGTTCAACATATTTGGTTACACTAACCTAGAACCTACCGATTTTAAAAAAATCTCACCCTATACAACCATGAACTTCGTAAGAAGGGCTGGATTGTACGGTGAACTGTAGCCTCTAGGGGTGAGCCACAATAGACCTACTAAGGGTCGCGGTGGAGGGGCGACCACGCCCCACTCACATAAAACCTAACCTAACCTAACCTAACCTACAAAGAAGGTTATATGTTTTGTTAAAGTGTGATTTGAAGTTTTCTGGGCTTTTTGGCCATTATGTCCAAGACTTCTTTAGGTTTTAGCCCTATATCTCGATGTATAGAGGGGTTTGAGAAGTTGTACTGCGCAGGTATGATTTTAATCGTCGAAGGGTTGAAAATGATCTCTAGGCAGTAGCTGTTGTAATTGGCAATGTAGCCGCTGTATTCGATCTCTTGAAAATTGATGGAATCACACGTTCATCACACTTATTCATGGATAACACAAAGTCCGAGGTAAATCAGCGTTAGTTTTTTTAAAATTGATACAATTTCTCCTACACATTTTCATCTCGCCTTCAAGCTGAAGAGGATCGCACAAATAACTAGGCCATTGTTTTGAAACAACTTTACAGCATAATTTAATTCTGTCATCATCAAGTTCTGCACATGTTTTTGGTAGTAAGCAGCACAAGCTTTCCAATACACTTTTGTGAGTTAAGAATCTATCATTTATTTTTTAAAGTAGAAAGTCCAAGAAGGGAATAAACAACGTAAGTCTGAAATATTCTTTAGGTTCACCTGTATTGTAGTTTGGTCTTGATGTTTGTTTTCCAGTTATTCTAGGCATAGAGATGTTCATTTTTATTTCTGTAGTAATATCTTCTGTGTCCTTGAACAACTCGTCAAAAGCTGATTCAGAGTTTTCTTTCATATTTCGAATTTCCGCTGTAAATGTTTCTACATACTGCATTGCGTCAGCCAAGTCCAGTGTAGTTGTTTGTAGAAACTTACAAAGTCCAAATGCAAGATAAAACACTTTGCTCACTGTTACGACTGCTAACAAAAACTGGCTGTTGTTGAGAGAATTGGACAACATAATTTTCCTTGAAGAGGTATCAGCGTTTTTTAAGTTTTGTATTTCAGAAAAAGCCCTGAGAATAGGTAAAAAAAGTTCTTTGAAAGGTACCATTGCACTCAAATGCTCCTCCACCCATCGTGTTTCACAAAATTTCAGTCTTCTTCTTCTAATGCGTATCCACTAACGCATGTTTGAGTTAACATTTTCCATTGCTTTTCTGTTCCTTGCGGAGTGTTTTTTACGACTGTATATCGTATAGCTCTGTCCACTGTGTAACGTGCCTTTTTTTTTCCCTTCTACAGTTCCATTATAATTATGTCTCTGATAATTGTATATTCCTCAAGTACTCGTAAATAGTGTCGCGTACCGTATTTTGTTGTAACTTAAATATATCATTCGTTGTAAATAGTGTTGCATAGCCTTGATTATTGTGTATTATCGATTATATTATTGTTTGGTTTACATTTCTGTGTAGATGAGGCTAGCTATCAACACGGACGAACGCGATTCTTAGTGTGGAACATAGACTTGTGAATATTCTTGGTTTACGTCAATTCCGTGTTATTTCTTGATATCCGGCTTGGGAAGTAGTCTAGTCATGTGGTGAGAGTCTTGGGAGTCGTGTGGTGTGGTGAGAATTTTTGGGGCGGGGTGATATTAACAAGTGTGCAAAACCTCTACGGTTTTTCTTTCATATCTGGCTGTATTTGGGCCATCTTAATTGGATTTTGAAGAAAAACCATTTAATTTTTAACTTGACCATTCTATCTTACCTTCGTTGTTGATATTTTGGATTTTGGTGTCGACTTAAAATAACCGCATGCGGGATTTATTTGAGGGAAGCCATTGTTAATTAGCAGGTGCCGTTCCATAACCAAACCGGACACAGGAGTAGTGCATTCGTTTACCCAAAGGTTACAAGTGATTATTTTTGAATATTTAACGACGTGACTTATTTTTGACACCACGTTAAGTTTTGTTTTAATTTATTAATATAATACATTATTAAAAACTATTTATTGCATTGGATAATATGCCAAAACTAAACTTTGATTAAAATAATCTTCTCAATAATTCTTTGTGACCAAGTGAAAATATTTTCTTCATACTTATTTGTAAATATCCTACAATATTGATATTTTAAAAGACAACCATTGTAAAAAATGTTTTTAAATAAACTCGATTGTGTTAACAGTGTAGATCTTTATGTAAATGGTAAAAGTATGAGTGGATTAGCGGCCTTATGTGAACGTTTGATTTGGTATTATTAAGGAGTTGACTTGTATACGTTTTTTTTTGGTAACTTGGTAAAGTCTGTTACTCTTGCTTTTGTTTTGGTTATTTTATAAAATTGTAAATTTTAAATTTTTGGTTTGTTTTAGCAAAGAAATTTACCATAGCTGTTAGTTTTGACTATATTTGTTATAAGTTTGTTATTGAACTGTGTACTTTGATTTATTGTTAGCTGTTGATTTTGACTTTATTTGTTATAATTTTGTTATTGAGCTGTGTACTTTGATTTATTGTAGGAGTAAAGTATCCAATATAATTTAGCTATAATTTCATTTATTTAGTTCACCATAATCCCAGTTGTTTATCGTGTGGCTCTGCTAGTGCCTATAAGACCTAGGGGTTTTCGGCTTGAACCGTCTAAGTCGGTGGCGCGGCTCACTTTTATATATTTTTTTTCTTCTACCCTCTACGGCTGAGCTCGGGCATAATTTGCCAGTAGAGAGATCGCTGGCAGAGTACTCTATAGAGAACGAATAAGACGTGGCAACTGTCTGATATTTCGCAGCCAAGACATTTTTTTCCTTCCGAACCCCTTCCCGGCCTTCGATCAACAGATGCAAGAATTGATATTTCGTGTTTCGCATTATATATCCCAAGTATGCCGTTTTTCTTTTTTAAATCAATTCAAACAGTTTACGTTGTTCGTTGACACGTCTTAGAACTTCTTCGTTTGTCAGTCGGGCCGTCCAAGGTATCTTGAGGACTCTGCGATACAGCTACATTTTAAAAGCCTTTAATTTCTTAATTACAGTCGCCTTCAATGTCCAACCCTCCATACCGTAAAGAAGCACCGACCAAACGTAGCACTTCATGAATCTGAGTCTTAGGTTAAGGTCGTATTCGGAACAGGTAAGCACTCTTCGAAACCTCAAGAATGCCTGACGAGTTTGTTCAATGCGACATTTTATTGCCTTGTACAATGTCCAGTCTTCGAAAAGCCAAATTTCAGTAGCCTTGTTCTTTTTCCACTAAGATTTTGAGCAAGAATGTTTTCTTTCAACAATTCACTCCTTTTTGGTGATGACCTAAAGAAATTTATTATGTCTTTCATCGAAGCTAATGCATTTTTTATAGACAGTACGAGATTTAAAGCATGTCTGGAACAATGAACGTACAATGCTTCGGGGTGGGTTTTCTTGATTATTTGATTATTGCAACACAACCTTTATACTGCCCACTCATGGCTGATGCCCCATCATAACCACGTCAATTCGGTCAATACCTACATTGCTGGAGCATGGGTTATGATAACAGATAAAATTTAAGGATGTGCGTATTGTCTAAATTACAACAATGGTTTATTTGAATTATTGGTCTCAATGTAATTTTAAAGGTATTAATATTCTCTATTTATCTTATTTCGGGGGGGATACATCCCGATATCCCTCTCTTGGCTACGCCCCTGGTTAAGATTAAGATGATTAGTCGTGTAAATGTTATGATTAATTTAGTCGATAATTGTATTTTCTTTTGCCAACGGTAAATGGCGTTACGTAATATTAATAATGTTGATTACTTTTATTTTGATTGAGAGGTGCAGCTTTTTGCTTCAAACGTAAATAACGTTAGTTTTATTAAGACAGCGTTGCATTTTTTTTCTAACAAATACTGTTCGTTTCAATAATTTTACGTAATCGATTCGACAAAGATTTTTTAATGAAAGGTACAGCAAATCAAATTAAATGTCAATCGTATTTAGTAAAGTTAAAAACTTTGTACACATTTTAAATTACTGACGCTGCTGATTACAAAATTGTTTTAGCTTTCTTGCATATTGTTACGATATTTTCTCCTTGGGTTCGGTAATACTAAACTTTCAGTACTAGAACTAACAACTTATATTCTAGTTTTTCTTTACGATAAATTTTATTTTTACAAATCACTTTACAATAACTTTAAAATGCTTGACTTTAAACTAACTTCCACTTAAACTTTTAAGACTGTCACTTCCTCGCGACCGCTGCCCTTTTTATATTTCCAAATCATCGTTCCAGAAGAATCGCCGTCATTCGAAACTATTGGGTCTTTTTCTAGAAAGTGTCCGAATAATCCTTTTACCATTTCGAAACCATTAGACGCAGTATTTCAGAATTTGCTGGTCTTTTCTTTTGTTTCAATCGCCGCGCTGGCCGTCCCCCAATTGTGATCAACGCGCTGTCGCGACAGACAACAGGGCCGGCTCGTAACAATATCTTATGGTGTTAAAGTAAAAAACAAATTTTTTATGGTAAACTTTCTTCAAAAGCTATAAGTATTCCATCCAAGTACTCACATGTTGGGTTTGGCAAAAGAAGCATAAAAATAAGATTAATGCTGCGGAGACAAGTAGTTTGAAAAGTATAGCTGGGGTGACTCGGTTGGATAAAGTGAAGAATAGTTAGATAAGGGAACGCTGTGGTGTAAAATAAGATGTGGTTACAAAGGTAGATAAAGGACTGCATAAATGGTTTGAACACGTAGAAAGGATGGATGAAGGAAGATTGACGAAACAAATGTATAAGGCGAGTGTGAATGGACGGAAGTCGGTAGAGGTCGACCTCGGTGAACATTCTCGATCAGATCAACATTGTTTTGAAGAAAGACCAGGTCAAGAGTACCAACAACCGATGAGCATGTATGAGAGCACTGATAAAAGTAGAGAAAGAAAAAGATTTTTACAAGAACCGTAATAAGTGGAAGCTTCTTCCTATTCCTTGGTCCTTTCACTGTGTTAAACTGGACATTGTTTTGCAGCTAAGAATAATTATTCGACTATAATCGTGCAATTACCATGTTGATTCAAAATATTATGGATATTGTTTCCCTAAATTTTTTGGTCGCTTCAACTGCATTCGGGATACACTTAAACTACTCGTTAAAACTTTTAAGTTAATTAATTTATATTGATATATATATATATATATATAAGATAATGTATTCCCATTTGGCATTTACATTAATTTCATATCGTTTGTGTAATTGAAACGATGCCGTTAAATGGTCGATTAATATTCAGTTTCCCTAACCAAACCCAACATTCACTACCATACATAAGTGTAGGAACCAACATTCCTCTATGCAACCTTTCCATCTCTCGTAAACTTTGAATCCAAGTACACAAACTCGTTTACTTGTTCCACTCTTTCTTCCTTAATCAAAACTTTACAGGTTGTCATGCTTTCGTCTTGCTTACATTTATTTTAATTTCTTTGATTTTTAGATATTATGCATAACATTAACAATCGCCTGCAACTCCTCTTCAGATGACGCTAATATGACTTGATCATCGGCCTAAAGAAGGCATTTGACGATTAAATCATTCATTTTTATTCCCTACGCACCCTCTTTCAAATCTTTTAAACAATAGTCTATGTATAAGTTAAACAGCCATGGCGAAGCCACACATCCCTGTCTCACACCTTTTTCGATGTTATACCAGTCCGTGTAAGCTTCTTTTATCCTGACACAAGCAGTGGAATCCCCTTGTTCATACTACGTTGAAAGACGGTTTTTACTTATAATACGTGGCAATAAATTTTGTAAAGTATGCTAATTCAGCAACAAAATGGCATCTATATAGATCGGCAGGTTTTTTCGACTAGCAATCATTTTTTTACTTATGCCAGTTAAACACCCGATTATTTTAAACTTTATTATATTTATTTATTTATTACTGCTCAGAATATCAATGAAAAGTATGCTTAAAGCCAGTAACAAAATGGAAACTAAGGAACAACCGGTTTTTTGAACAGTATTTTTTTGTTTTATTGCTATTAAGGAGATTAATGATTAAGATAAATAAGAAGTATATTGAGACGGTGGTCATAACAACGCACCGCACTTAGTATTTCACCATAGCATCTGTATGCGAAGCAAATGTTATTATAAAGTTAAATGCGCTTAGTTATAACGGAGCAGTGACCCTCGCCTTGCACCTAGCCTGGTATCGGGCATCATACTCCGAAATCAAGCTTAGTTTATTTCGACCATCACAAATGGCGCGTTGTAATGATGGATAAAGAAACATTATTAACCAGTATCTTTGTCTTTGTTGTCGACGACAAAGCTTTGTACGAGGCAGGGTCCATATTATGATACAATGCCATGAGCGGAGCGTCATTATGGATATTTCCTGAGAACCAGCAACTAAATGGCAACTAAAGATCACCCGCAATAATTTTTCGTTATGCCAGCTTACCACCTGACTGTTTAAAACTTTGTTAAATAATGGGTGCTCAAAATGTTGATATACTGTTTGTCTTATTACCGAGCAAACCGTGACAAATAATTCTCCGTCATTGGTCCATTGTAGAAAGGTGACAGAACTTCCTTTTTTTACAAATAGAAATGTATTATTATTTTAAAATAGTCTCTTTAGTCTCGATAATAGAACTTTGACTGTATTAACCAGCAGCTTGAAACATCTAGTACTATCTGAAAAGGCCATTTGCGGACTAAGATTATAACATTCATTTGCCATTTGTTTCTAACCTTTAACTCAGTATGTGACAAGTATTAATATATTAAAACTCACATCTATTTAAAACATTAACTGTATTTTTCCGCATTTAGGCATCACCATCGAATTATTATGTTTGTCATTCAGATGTTGATTATCACAAATTGCTCTGAACATCCGTTTAATCAAATACCATTAGAGCGTATAACAAAATTATTTTAAAGTGCTTTAAATATAATTGAAATATATTTAAACGCATTTCATCCATTAAATAAAATGATTTTTGTTTCGCTTGCCGCAACTGTAAATTTATCGAGTTTTATCATCTTTATGGTGTATATGTATATAATTTTTCTGTTCGTGTGTATGTCACTGAACTTCTCCTAAACGGTTGCATCGGACCGATTTTTATAAAATTATTTGTATGTGTTCCAAGTGGATTCTAGAATGGTTTAGTTTTACTCCCAATTTTGTTAGCACCACTACGAAAGAGATGGGGTTGGAATATAAAAACTATTAAAAACGGCTGATATTATCGTCGAATTCTAAGTCTTCAGGGACGCTGACTTGAATAGTCATATTTCCACAATTTTATTAGCATCCATATAAAAGGGTTGAAATGCTGATAAAATACAAAAAATATTAAAAACACCAATATTAGTGTCGAATTCATAGTTTTCGGAATCGCTGAGCTTAATAGTAATCTCAATTTTGTTAGCATTGCTACAAAAGTGGTGGAAAGGGGACGGAATATAAAAATGGCTGATATTATCGTCGAATTATTAGTCTTTAGGGACACTGAGTTTAACAGTGACAGTCCCAATAATGTTAGCACCCATACAAAAGGGGTGGAATGTGGATAAAATACAAAAAGTATTAAAAATACCGATATTAGTGTCGAATTCATAATTTTCGGAGTCGCTGAGTTTGATAGTGATATCCCCATTTTTGTTAGCATCACTACAAAAAGGGTGTGAGGGTGATGATACATAGATACTTCTTCTTAGTCATATCTTCATTGCTAAAGAGTTGTGACATCATGTCTATGAGCATTGATTGGTCGATTGTCTAATAGATATAGATACAAACTATTAAATATGGCTAATATTAGTGTTGAATTCATAGTTTTTGGAGTCGCTGAGTTTGATGGGATAATTCCAATGCAGACAAGCCAACGTCCAGGCAGGACAAAAAGTAACTGCTAGTTGAATTGCTTAAGCAGTGATTTTAGTATCCATCATAACGAGGAAGAAATGTTAACAATATAAATATGGACTTAGCAACAATTCTCGAATGGGGATCCAATAACTTGGTAGAATTCAATGCAAACAAAACACAAGCATGTCTTTTCTCTAGAAAAGCCGATCTCACTGTGCCTAACATAACTTTGTCAGGAGTAACCATACCACTGAAGTCATCCATATCGATGCTTGGTATTACTATCAGCAATAACCTTTCCTGAGAAAATCACGTGAGGTCCATTGCCAAAAGTGCATCCCAAAAACTTGGTTTTTTGTTTCGTGCCAAGAGCTATTTCACCTCCAGTCAGCTGCTTATGATCTATAAGGCACAGATCCGACCTGTACTGGAGTACTGTTCCCATATTTGGAGTGCAGCACCTAAACATATCCTGAAGCTACTGGATTCTGTCCAAAAAAGGGCAATTCGTCTCGTTGGTGATGCCTCGCTTACAAACTCGCTCACTTGTCTGGAACACCGTAGAAAAGTTGGCGATTTGTCTCTATTTTATAGATATTTTCATGGGCGATGCTCTTCTGAAATATCAACAATCGTTCCTCCTTTGGCAGTCTCTTTAAAATTAACCCGTCAAGTTCAGTCTTCACACCCCTTCGTGGTCACTTTGGAGACCTGCAGAACATCACTTTCCAAAGACTCATTCATCCAACGAATTGCGAGGCTTTGGAACTCATTGCCTAGGGAGGTGTTCCCCGAGGCATACAACCTCCAGAAATTTAAGAAGAACACCAACTCCTACCTTCTTATCCTTAGTTTCCACGATGTTCTCTGAACATTACAGGATATCCCTTTTCGTGGGAACCAGAACATAAAAAAAAAATCTCGATACAAATTAAACACTCTGTAATTATGTTTATTGGTTACACTGATTATTTGAATAATATTGTTTTTAAAATATTGATTGTAATTAATAGTTTATTTAAATAAAACACGACTTTTTATTTCCATAAAGAAACTGTCAAAATTTAACTAATCCTGAAAAGAAATTCGTTGTCACGATATCGACAGCAGTGGAAGATGAAACGATTATTCTTTTAAACGTTAATGGCATTAGATAATTAATATAGTTTTATTATGTACAAATGATCTAAAGTGCACTGTGCCACCCACCGTCTAATTGCAGATTCAGACAGGTGCATTAAAGGGTTCGAATACTTACAGCGTTTTCGCAAATTTCTCGACAACAATATATTTAAACGTAAGAACATTACGTCAATAATTTGTTAATTTAATTCGCTTAGTGTTGGTAGTAACTCATTTCATTAACAAATGTATTTAATAGTTTTACATAAAAGCTAATCTTAATTAAAAATTCTTACCCACAACAAACCTACCTTTAAAACTTTAAAACGATGAATCCGACAAGAATTTTAGTGCTCATAAATTTTCACCATATATATATATATATATATATATATATATATATATATATATATATATATATATATATATATATATATATATATAAAAGCTCCTATGTACTTTGTGATATAATATACAAATAGGCATTAACGTATGGTTGAATATCGTATTTTCAATCACACCTATTCTTTTTGACTATAAATGTTACAGGAGGTGAAATAAATTATTCACTTTATTTTTCAGCATTTCAACTGAATGGTCTACAAATATCACTAATCACCATTAACCTTGCAGAAAATGAATTAGTTAATATCGAGAACTGTAAATTTTTAAAAGGTATCCATAAATGTTCTCCCATTAATGTTTAATGTTCGGTAGTACATTGGTTGTAAATATTATTGCTCGTAAAAGCGTTAATTTTTTTTTAAATTTATTTTATAACCAACTTATACGCTTTGCTCGCGTTGATGTCCTGAAATAACAGCGACGCTGAGAAGTTGATTCGCCAGCTCTCAAAGCAGATTGTCGCTCTGCTTGTTCTTGTCTTCTTAATTCTACATGAACGAAAGATTCCTCTGATTGAGCAAGTTTTGCCCTCCGAGCCCGTGATGAAATTAAACAAAAACTGAAAAAGGAGTAAGCCCTAACCTAATCTTCTTACAGTGTGTTGCTTTCCCAAGCGTTGACGACTCCTATATTAACTACTTCTTTGTATCTATCTCTATCTTGAGCTGCGTGGAGAAGTTCCTCAGCAGTTAGCCCTGTCCATTGTGGGAGCCAGGATAGCTTTTTGCGGTCTATTCATTTTTCCCCTCGATCTTACCATTCAGATTAAGCCGAAGCAGACTATAACGTGGTCCATGCATCACATGTCCCAAGTATTCCAGTTTGCGGCGCTTGATGGTAGTTAAGAGCTCTCTATCGTGCCCTATTCTGATGAGTACATTCTCGTTGGTAGTTCGGCTTGTCCACGGAGTTTTGAGCATCCTTCTCATCTCGAATGCATTGATGCGGTCAATAATTTTTTGGTGAAGCGTCCATGTTTCCCAAGAGTACAACAGAATAGACCATACATAGCACTTGGTAAACCTTTCCCGCAGATGAATGTTAAGTTGCTTGGCACGTAGTAGCGGCTTGAGTTTCAGAAATGCTCTTCTTGCTATTTCTATTCTAGCCTTGATTTCTTCGTCTGGATCCATCGACTGATTGATCCAGCTTCCAAGATATTTAAAGTGTTAAACTCTTTCTACATTCTCGCCATCAAATGGCCAACATCCATTTTGCTAACAACCATAAATTTAATTTTTTTGACATTGATTTTTAGTCCCCATCTATTACTTTCTTTGTTTATCTTATCTAACATACATTGTACTTCTTTCAATGATTCAGCTAGGAGCACGGTATCATCTGCGTATCGAATGTTACTAAAAGTTTCGCCTCCAATCTTTATTTCCTCGCCAGGTTGTGTTGCCTTTTTAATAATATATTTTCCGTGTGGAGGTTAAAAAGTGTAGGAGACAATACTACCCTGTCTCACTCCCTCTTTATAGGTATCTGAGTGGTCGCCTTTTCATCTAGTGTTACCATGGCAGATTGATTCCAGTAGAAAGATTTATCCTCTTACAAATTTTTAAAATTCAATTAAATCAATGAAAATCACACTTTATATAATTTCCAAAAATATTTGGAAAGGTAATAAAATTTTAAATTCTGAACGTACCGTTAAATTTTGACGTCTATTTGTCATTTAATCATTTGTTAGTTTTACGAATGCTGTACTCAATTGAATATTGAAGTGTTACTCTTGTTTATATAAAAAATGTCCTATATCCATCAGACTATACTCTTGATAATATGGGTACAAAATTTCATGATGATCGGTTAAGTAGTGTACGCGTGAAAGCGTAACAAGCAAACATACAAACTCGCATTTATAACATTAAATAGGATTGGTACTTGTTATTATTCTTGGTTACAATGTCTTAATTTTTTATAAACGAATAACTAAAATGTAAGATTGTTCTCTTAGTTATACTGATTAAAAAAATATCACAACATATTTAAATTTATCCTTTATTATCATAAGTAGATACAACAAAAACCACTCCACCCAATTATCATATTAAGCATTCTTAATTTATTTTAAATATATTTTTAAAAACTAAAAATGTATTAGTTGTTTTGTTAAAACCGATCTTGTTAAAATAATGATTTTTTTTACTGAAAATAGTCGCAAAAAGGGTAGAACTATCGTGTGGGCCGCAAACGGCTCGCACTGCAACTATTAGAAGGGGGAGGGATTGTAGAAAGGAGATGATTGTGAACCCGCTTTTTGAAAAGTTGTAGGTCATAGTTCTCTGGAAAAACTTATTTTGGAAGCTTGTATCATTCCGTAGCAGCCCTGTAAAAGAAGGATTCTTGATGGAGATTGGAGTGGTATAAGAGTTTATTTCTCTGGAGCATCTGCCATGGAAATATCTGTAGAGTAATGTCTGGTGTGCAACTCTTCTTCTATGTTCCAGTGGGTAAAGGGTATCTGTGAGAGTTGAGCTGTTTATCAACCGAATGGCCCTTTTCTGAATGGATTCTAGAAGACGAAGAGAATGCCATGGTGCTGAACGCCAAATGTGCGAGCAATACTCCGGTAGAGGTCGGATTTGAGCCTTGTACGTCGTCAACAGTTGATCAGGAGTAAAAAACTTTCTGGCTTTCCAAAGAAAACTTATTACTTATTAACAAAACAAGACATAAATATTTTTGTCATTTTACTGACACTAAATAATGACACGAGATGAGAGCATAATTTGTGGAATAAAAAGAGTCTTCGTCAAACATATTGAGGAACAAGATAAAGAAGGAATCGGCAAAATGCCACTCAGAACTAATGACTTGAAAAAAGAAAAATAAAAAATTGTTTGAGATGAGACAGAATTAAATAAATACGATAATAAAGAAGCTATTCTGCTTCATTAATTTTTTTCGTTTCGTTTGTCGTTTTTTTTCGTACCAGGTTTTCTTTTTTTTGCTTGCAATGTGATTTACACACTAGTTTTAACTGGTCTATGTAGATTATTCTTATTGTAGATATAAGTTAATTGTATACTAAAATTTTAACCATCAGATATTTATCAACTTGTTTAATACGTTTCGAAGACAAAACCACGCAAAAAAATACATAAAAAATAGGTTCATTATGTAATTATACAAGTTAACACTCCGCGTCAATGAATGTCTATTTATAGTGGTGATTTTTTTTGTATAACATACAAAATGGCTACCGCGGCAACGAATTTAGCTGCGAATGATTTATCTAATTACATCATGGATGTAACCTTGGCTGCGAACGGAATACAAATAATGCTAATTGGTGATTCATTTGCTGGTTCACAACCTTAATTCGATTGTGCACTTGTTGTACATTCTGCGGGTCTAGCAAAATGTTTTTCTTTTTTACTCATATTTTTTTTGCCGGCGTCCAAAGAACGAGACTTATTTTGATGAGAATAAAGCGTGGAATTAAGTTGCCCTTTATAGAAAAAATTGTTTGAAAGTGTTAAAATTCCTGCTTTTATCGTGGTACTATTATTGACCAACTTTTCACAAAATTAAATAAATTACTAGCGCTCCCAATGCATTATACATTTTATCTTTTAAATATGATTATCAAATCAATTTATGATATTATAAGTAGTACTGATAAATTATTATAACAAATTTTTGAATTGTTTCAAATACTTAGGTATTAAAATATTAAAATCTAACTCGCGCCCAATGTAAACAATCAAGTAAAAGTGATCAGCGGCCATACTTAAATCTCGATCGAGAGCATCACAACAAGATCATAAATATTTTGCGTGGTAATAGATCTTCTATAGTAAAGAATAGCAACGAATCTAATGTTTAGTTAAATTTTAATAATTGTACAACTGTACTTTTAATAAATAAATAAATGTTTCGTTGTGTTGAGTTATAAATTATAAATGCCTCATAATTTTATGATTTCTCAAGCTCGTTGCTTGGTAACAGCCCTCAGCCTTCGGCTATTACTACTGCTAATATTAATTTTAAAACGTTGCTGTGAAAAACTGCTCGAATAAGAAACTTGTTATTTTTTACTTCTTAGTTACCCTGTACATTATCGACAATGCAATTACCAACTTGCGACAAAACAATGTCATAATATTTACGTTCATATTTATTTTTCCATTGCGTGCACATCAAAATATTGTTTCGAGAACAAAAGTTTCTTGATATAGACATGTAACAGATAATATCAAATATTACTTACTTTGTGAGTAATGTGGCGTGCGTTTTTCTCCCCTACTTTTACCAACCCTTTCTCGGGATAGTTTTGCTAGTAGTTAATCTCACTGAAATTATCGCAAAAATTGCGAAAAAAAACACGTAATGTAATACTTTCGAGGGGAACGCTGTGAATTGCTTTTGTTTGGGGTACATTTCTAACGACAGTATGTTTTTACATAATCGAAAAACGAATGTAATACCTGTAATAAGGTTATGGGCTTGTACGGGGTGTATTTTTAAAAAAAACTTTATAAAATTATATAAATTAATTTAAAAAATTATATTTTATTGTTTATTGTACAAAATATTTTTCACTTTTATTTAATGAAAGCTTTTTGACAACGTATTTGAAAGGTGTTGTTTTAGTTTCCAAGGGTATATTATTTAATTATATTTTTGTAATTAAGGCAACATTTATTTGCATAAAAAACTTTTTACCAGTCACGATATATCGATTGCCCTGCGAATGAGGATGATTAGAGCATACGTCTTTCCAGTTCTTTTGTATGGAGTCGAGAGCTGGACACTAACGTTCAAACGTCTACAAGCTTTCGAGATGTGGTTGTACAGGAGAATGCTAAGAGTAAGTTGGGTGGAAAAGATCGCAAACGAGGAGGTGCTTAGAAGAATGCATAAAGATACAAAAGTGGTCAATATTGTAAAACAACGAAATTTGAAATATTTCGGACATAAGATGAGACACCCAGAAAAGTATGACATTCTACATCTTATAATACACGGTAAGATTAATAGTAAGAGACGCCCCGGCAGACGAAACACTTCCTGGCTCAAAAATCTCAGACAGTGGTTTGGTATCACCTCTATACAACTTTTCCGAGCGGCTACCAACAAAATAATGATTGCAAACATGATAGCCAGAATGATCGCCAACGATCGTTAAACGGTCATGGCACCTAGGAGAAGAAGAATTAAGGCTGAATCCTAAAGAAGTTCTAGAAGATTCCTTTTGTATTTGACATGGTTAAAAGGAACAATTTTGTAGCCAATCCACATGTTTTGATTCCTATTATTCGTGAATAGTCTTTAATAGGTCAGTTGTGGTAACGGCATGCTTTGTCGTCTATGATGACAAAAAATATTTACCGAATGCTCCTGAGCACAATCTCACCTAAAATGTTGGAGTAATACTTCCGAAAAGTAATTTTTAGCTCTTATGCCGCAGATATACGAGCGTTAAACAAATGTCTGTCACAACGTACATTTATAGCAAATTTGTTGGTAATGAAATGTGTACGAATTTGGGATCCGGCCCTGATCATTTTGTCAAATTTAAATTCTTTTTGCCGCCATATTCAAAAGTCTGGACATCGGTACCCTAATGACCAACCCCGTCCGAAGCTGTCAGACCTAATTATACGTTAGCCTAAATTCTCTCTCTTTCATTTTCAACTTTCGTTTGGGACCCAAGTGCCTTAAAATTCTCTTTTGCTCAAAAGATTTGTTGTAGGATTGCTGTTCCCTCCAACTCATCATATTTTGATTGCCCTTATAAAATGGGATAACTAATGAATCTTAAGTGAGTGTATTTAATAACTATAAACACATTTTACGTTTTACCTATTTCGATCAAGTTTATCGCCATTTCTGGTTTTGTATACAAGGTTGCCACGCAGCCTTATTGAATTCGTTTTTCACCACAGCCACTCGCTCGTGATTTTTGTTAACTTTCGTCTCTCGTGATAAAACATTAATTTATTAATACACATTAATAAACATTATTATATTAATAGTGTAATTTACCATTAACCTAACCTAACCTTACCTAACCTAATAAAAACAATAGAGAATATATACAAGGATAATCAAATCCGAGCGAAGATAAACGAAGAAAAAAAGTTCGTACTATGAAAGGCTACAAAATGGGAGATAAAACGGTTAACATCCTGTGTTATGCAGACGATGCCGCATTAATAGCAGAAAACGAAAATGATCTCAAAAAACTCCTCCACCAGTTTAACCAAACAGCTAAAACACTCAGCATGACTATATTTGTTTCAAAAACACGTTGCATCACAACATTAAAAACACCGTTAAGATGCAAACTTGAAGTAAATATAGAGGTCATATAACAAGAGATGAAGTTTAAATATTTGGTTATAGAACTGTCCAGCCATGGTGACGTTGAAGCGAAAGTAAGAGAACAAACGGAAAGGGCGGCGAGAGTGGCAAGTTGTTTGAACGACCCTATTTGGAAAAACAAAAACATTAACACGCAGAAGAGAAGCAAGATCTATAAAACCGTTATCAGGTCAATAATGACATACACTGCGGAAACTAGGCCAGAAACTTAAAAAAGAAGGTGACTCATGGAAACAACGGAGATGAGAATTCTGAGACGAATTGATGGCAGAACTTTATGGGACAGAGAGAAGAGCGAAGACATAAGAACCAGTTGTGGGGTAGAGAACATCAACGAATGGACCCAAAACAGGAAAAAGGAATGGAACGCGATCATAGAGTCGTAAAAATCGCTAGAGAAAAGTCACCTATAGGACACAGGAGTGTGGGTCGCCCGCGAAAGCGGTGGAGCGACAATTTATAAGGCTGGCGGATGAAGATAAACAGGCTTTAAGCCTCATTAAAAAAGAAGAAGTCCTTTTAGTTTTAGTCTCATAGACTGTGCGTTTATAGTCTATGGACTAGGGTATGTTTCCTTCGCCCTTAACTTGTGATACTACTTTCCATTAAAGGTCTTTAATTGTTTATCATGTTTGGGTCACCCCTTTGTCGATCCTATTGACACAAGTGACAGGGTCCGATGCCGCATCATCGGTGGTCCTTTCTTTGTACCTCGAGGAACCGCTTAACATTATGGAGGTAAGCAATTTGATTGCAAACACTTTCATCTTAAAGGGAAACAATATTGTTACGAGTTGCGGAATTCGTTCCCGTCGGTTGTTGCCTTGAGGCGACAGCGCGTCGACCACAATGAAAAAAAAAATTGTTTGATTCTTGAAAGGTCCAACAATTTCGAGACGATTACCAAAAAGAAATCATTATCTAGAATAATTAATTCGTCTATAAAAAAGGAATGTCGCCGATCGAGTTTAGTTCAGTTTTAAAGTTAAGTTTTTGAAGTCAGTTATTTATAAAGTGTTATAAAGAGACTGTATAGATATTGTAATTATCTGAGCGTTTGTAAGAGTTTATGGAATAAATTGTTAAATTATTGTACTGAGTGTTTAAAAATCACCGAACCCAAGAGTTAATATTACAACAATATATTTCTTTGAACGTGCGTTGTGACTCCGTATTGTTGGCAAAAGCCTGAATGATAAAATATATTAAGTATATCTTCTTATTCTGCCTTTTTGTAAGGCATCTGCCTTGCTCTCTAGTTTCTTAGAGTTGTAGCGGGGATGATGAATTCCAGCTTTCATACCACGTATGGGTGGACGTCCAGGTGGTCTGCTGGATCTTGGGAAACCATTCCTTACAATCTTCGGCAATCTGTTGTCGTCCGTCCATTCAACAAGATCTCTCGCTATGGATCTTAGAGACCTCATCTCTGCTGTACGGATAATCAACCTTTTTTGTTGTGGAGTTTTCGGCTCTTGTTTCTACAGCGTAGTTCATAACAGGTCTCACGCAGGTCTTATATATGCGGACTTTGTTTTCAATGGACATGTGCTTGTTTCGCCATATTATATCTCTAAGGAATTCTGATATTAAAGCTGATTTGGTTGTTTGAGCCTTTACTTCTTCTTGGAGGTCTCTGCTGCTCGTGATGTAAAACGCCGAGATATTTGGAACTCATGACCTGTTCTACTGGTTTATTGTATAAAGCCAATTTACATCTTTTGGGCTCTTTTGAGATGGTTAGCACTTTTGATTTTGCTACCGATATCTCCATGTTGTATTTGGCAGCTGTCTCTTCGAACTGATAATGCATTCATATTAAGTATATATATTTGCTTATTTATTAATAACATTTTTTTTGGTCTGTAAATTTTTTAAAATAAGATTAATTATTAATTAAATAATTTACCAAAATCACTGGGAATGTTGCTATGTATTATTCTCTCGTACATATTAAAAATTTGGACAATGTGGGAGAGAGTTTTAAGTTTTAAAACATCGATACCTAATTTTGCGTGTAGTAATTTTTTGCAATTCATGATTTAATAGCAGTTGAATACACATACAAATAAATGTAAATGTACTTGTAATTTCGGTTGGTTGTGTTATAAGGCGAACGTCCCCCCAGCGATAGTTTATATCCTCCTGACACTTCTAAAAACTTTTAGGGCTATAGTGTAGTTAACTGTTTCCGTTGGTGATTCATACGAGGAATGGCTAATTCGAACCATGTCATCACGTGCATGAATTTTGCGTGTTTCGCAATTATTTCGAAAAACGTATGCATTGCGGTCGGTCTACCTTCTTTGCCCCCCCTCATAATGTATATATTTTCAAAATGCATAATTAATATTAAATGCGATTTCGGCATGCAATTTTACCATAAACTTCGTGCAGATATATTCCCCCAAAAATTCTACATTGCCAAATAAATGTATGTGGTTTTTTACAAATATAAAGGGTGATACCTACTAGTTTATTATGTTATCAGTGTTGTTACGATATTTTCTCCTAGGGTTCGGTAATTCTAAATTCTCAATAAAATAACTAAACATTTTCTATTCCAATAAATTTTACTTTACAAATCACTTAGATATTTAATTTATAATTACTTAAAATACTTGACTTTAAACTTACTAAACTTCGAAACTGAACTTCAAGCTTCCGCGGCCGTTGTCTTTGTTTCTCTGAAAATTTTTTTAGAAAGGGCCCGAATAATCTTTTATTGTTTCGGAATTATTAGACGCAGTATTCTAGAATTTGCCGGTCTTTTCTCTCTTTGTCAATCGCCGGCGGCATAATCGTGCAGTCCCCTAATTGTGATCGACGCGCCTCAAGGCGAAAGACAACAAGGCCGGATCGTAACAGTAAAATAAAAACTGCCCATACAGTTTTAAAGAAAAATAATGACCAAAAGATAAAACGTATTAAAAAACGCACGACTGGTCTCTGCACTGGTGTATGGTAATGAATGTTGGGTTTGGCAAAAGAAGCATGATGATAGGATTAATGCTGCGGAGATGAGTAGTCTGAGAAGTATAGCCGGGGTGACTCGTTTGGTTAAAGTAAAGAATAGTGAGTTAAGAGAACGCTGTGATGTAAAAGAAGATGAGGTTACAAAGATAGACAAAGGAATGCTTAGATGGTTTGGACACGTAGAAAGGATGGATGAAGTAAGATTAACGAAACAAATTTATAATGCGAGTGTAAATGGACGGAAGTCGGTAGAGGTCGACCTCGGCGAATATATCTCGATCAGATCATCATTGTTTTAAAGAAAGGTCAGGTCAAGAGTACCAACAACCGACGAGCATGTATGAGAGCACTGATGAAAGTAGAGGAAGCGAAAGATGTGTGTAAGAACCGTAGCGGAAGTGGAAGGAAGTGGTCTCTGCAAACCCCTACGGGAAAAAGGCATGACTATATGTATGTATGTAATCAATTGAGAAATTTTTTTTTCATTTATCCAGTAATTACTTTAATCAATGCATAGTTGAATAAATTATAATTTGTTCAATAAAATTTTATGGGGCTTTTGCACAGCACCTATAAACTCCACTCCTACATAAAAGAACTACTTTGACCGATAAAATTCGATACATTTTTTTAAAAACGGTTTTTAGAATTACTATTGGGAGCATTTTAAAGGAACTTTAAAAACAAAAAGTACATGGCATTCGATTTTTCAAAAGTATAGATATCCACTGAACATTTTTCTTCGTAATAACATTACTAGTAGAGAAAGTATTAACGAAGACTTAACAACCGACGAGCATGTATGAGAGCACCGATGAAAGTAGAGCAAGCAAGAGATGTGTGTAAGAACCGTAGCGGAAGTGAAAGGAAGTGGTCTCTGTCCACCCCTAGGCGTGGCTATAGGTATGTATGTATTCAAAAATAAGGTGTGCTACCAGTAGCTTAAAAAAAGAAGCGGCCGATATGTTTTGCTACATTTATCGGTATTACTGAGATTGAAAATACGATATGTATGTATGATAAAACGATATAAAAATAAATACATATTGTTGAAAATTTAGATATTTTACGTAATCGAAAATTTTAGGTTTAATTAATAAATGTTAATTAAATGTCTTTAAATTTGCAGTGTGAAATTATCAAACGCATAGTAAGTAGAGTGAAGAATAAATTTAAGTTATTAAAGCAAAATAATACAATTTAGTTAAATAATTGTTTATTTGGGAATAACCCTGTATTTTAACGTCATTTTCCCAGCGGGTAGAATGGATATATTTATATTGTCGTCTCAAAGGGGACTAAATTCAAATTTTATATTAAATTTAACGTAATGGCGAAGTTTGTAGTAGCACAAAATAGTATTTGATTAATATTTTGCAGTCACACTGAGGAAAATGTCGTTTGGTCACGATATTGTAAATTTGGTAATTTTAAAGTCGCTTTCGGAAGGAAGTGAACTAACAAAAATATGGGATATTAAGAAATTATTTATGGAAACGAACATCGACAAAGCTAAACACCAACATAAATTTACTTTTATCGATTTATTATAAATTCCAAAATAAACCAATGTATTGTTAAAACTTGTGTCAGTTTATTTCAACGCAATTATTTAAAAAATATATACTGGGTCCAATTACTTCTGGATATTTTACTGTATATCGTTCAACTGCTCGTCAAATAGAAACTATCCCTTTTCTTAACCCGACCAGCGTTATATACTCCTGGCTTTGCATTTGAAACTTCCTAGAAGGTCTTCAAATAACTGCGACGTTTCTAGACCTTGTTGATGCATGTAGCGAACGTTTGTTCGGTAGATTCGAGGAACGCAAACAAACAGACAGAGCTGGCTCAGCCCACTCTCTTAATAGCATGAATTATTATTTTAAATATAAATTTTAATTATTTTATAAGTATAGGTTTGTAGTACTTTTACTGCTTTTCCGTCATTATTGAAGCTTCTTGACTCCCTACAACAAAATTAATCTTCCTTCATTGATTCTAAAAGTTCCTACTTCACGCACACCATCCCGATGAGTTTTTCTTAGACATGACATGAACAACTCATAGAAACATTGGTCAAGAGAAGGATAGATCTCAGAAAGAAACTATGGCCAAAAAGCAGCACGGTACGAATAAAAGACACGATATCAGAGGAAATAGAAATACAAAGAGGTGTCCGTCAGGGGTGTATACTATCACCAATCCTCTTTAATCTGTACTCGGAGGACATAGTAAATAGAGCACTTGATGATCAGAACATGGGAATTAAAATTAACGGCATAGGAAAAATCCAAGGCAAGAGATCTTTAGGAAGAACACGAAATTCATGGCCGAAGAACCTTAGGGATTGGTTTGGATGCAGTAATAATGAACTATTTAGAGCTGCGGTCTCAAAAATAAGAATTGCTATAATGATTGCCAACCTTCGAAGCGGAGACAGCACCTAGAGAAGAAGAGAAGATTTTATTTTCGAAAGCTGCATTAAAAAGACTAACTTTTTCATTTCACATTAATAAAAACACTTTTCACTGGGACAATAGGACAATTTTTGTTTTTGAACTCTTTAATAGATCAAAACGACTTAAGGATGTCGGGCAATGACAGCGGGGGGTCAAGGGGGCAAGGAAAGGCCTACACAAAAGTATATGAAGAGACAATCGCGTTGCTAGTTTAGCATGGGCTGAGGAACACGTTTTATGGCAAATTGTTTTATTCCTTTATTATGGAATACATCCTGACTCAAGTAGTGTCAGAGTGTGAAGAGTACCAGGCAATAAAGTACGATTGCAAAATGTACAGGAGATTTAGGAAAATTTAGTACTGATTAATGATACATTAAACGTTTTTAATAAAAACTTAATTTTAAGTGGGTATATTTAAATATAATAAAAAATATATCAAATATTACGTTATATTTTCCCGACTGTTTTTAAATTAGTAATGTATGTAAGATATATGTGCCAACAACGCATTGTTAACACATTAGTGTCTGCTTTCTGATTATAACATTTAATTTATTGTATAACTTTTCCTTTAAGTTTACCTGTATTCAATTTTTGAAACTACTAGAGAACTATGTTGTTATAATTTACTCAAACAAGCAACATCATTACTTTCGCGTGACCGGGTAAAAATCATAACCTTTACGTTAGTGCTACGCTATACAGAGATAAAAGTAAACAAATTGGCGCTGCAGCGTTTCCAAGTTTTTCATTCTGCTCGTCGGGATAAATAAAACTCTATTACATTTTTTATTAAAATTGATTATTTCTCCTAATTAAGTGTGATGAATTTAAGAAAAGTGCAAATCAATCTACAAATTTTTGCTTTCACGAGATATTTTATTCTTTTAACCTTTAATGTTGAGACATTTTCACAGAACCCTTGTTAATGTTAGCTATATATTTGATAAAGGCCTTGTTTTAGATCATAAAAAACAGTTTTTTCAACGTTTTATTCCAAACTCAGTGTTACCATGTAATTATCGAACATCTTTAAGTCTTCGGAGAAGGATCTGCTTGATCAAATCGTTGAAAATCAGCTGCAAAAGTCATTCGTATTCAAGCGTTTGCTAAAAATGTTGTGCATTGTTCTTGTGGATTTTATTTTATTTTTTCAAAGAGCCATTGAGTCAACAAATTCAATTCTTTAAAGTAAAAAAAAATTAATTTGTTTTTAGCACATGTAATACAAATATTTTTAGTCATTCAGTTATTTGTTCAGCTTAACCTTGTATACAATTGTTTTTTTTATCGTTTAATTATATAATATCAATATTGTATGACGTTATGAGTTTATTTAATGGCGCTCGTCAGAATAAATTATTTCGGGCATTTTAGGTCTGCTCCCTTATTTATACTCGTTAAATTTACCGTTAATCATAAATTAAAAAATAACTCTACTGTGTATTCCATTTTTTTTACTTTTCTCCAAACAATTCGTTAATTCGGAACGCTCTTATATTTTTCACCTTTTAAAAAAACCTAAAATCCCATTTAAAATAATTGCATATAAACATTTTTTTCTGTTGGACTGTTCATATTTATTTTGTCAAAGATAAAAATAATTTTAACGCAATTCTGTTTTATTACACGGAGAGATTGAAGAGACACTTTTAAAAGAGATGTTTGGTAGAAAAAAAACTACTTTGCAGCAAATCTAAAATCTGAAACCTTCATAAATGGTAATATTCCAAGGATATTTTAAACTGGACATTTTTAACTGGCTTAAAATGTTGCAGATGATAAATTAAAACGAGCAAATTTTGACTATTCAAACCGCAGTCTATTTTTTTTAACATGGCATAAAATGTTAAAAAAAACTGTTTTTTATAATCTAACAGAGGATTATGATATTGTTTGATATTTTTTATTGCACCGTTTTTTGAGAAAATCTTTTTTAAATATAAGTAGCTAAAATTAACATGGGTTTTTATGGATATGTGTAAAATTAATGTCTTACAACTCAATTTTCCAATACTTCTTAACATTGAGGATTAAAAAAATAAAATATCAGTGGTCTGGGTGCGACCCGAAAGGTCCACACGACTAACTTCCCAGTGGAAAAAATAAAAATATATTATATGTTTTGTTGTTATATTTACATACATACATACATAAAGTCACGCCTTTTTCCCATAGGGGTAGGCAGAGACCACTTCCTTCCACTTGCTACGGTTCGTACACACATCTTTTGCTTCCTCTACTTTTATCAGTGCTCTCATGCATGCTCTTCGGTTGTTGGTACTCTTGACCTGGCCTTTCTTTAAACCAATGTTGATCTGATCGAGATATGTTCTCCGAGGTCGACCTCTACCGATTTGCCCATTCACACTCGCCTTATAAATTTGTTTCGTCAATCTTCCTTCATCCATCCCTTCTACGTGTCCAAACCATCTAAGCATTCCTTCATCTATCTTTGTAACCACATTTTCTTTCACACCACAGCGTTTTCTTATCTCACTATTCTTTATTTTATTCAACCGAGTTACTCCGGAAATACTTCTCAGACTACTCATCTCCGCAGCATTGATCTTATTTTCATGCTTCTTCTGCCAAACCCAACATTCACACCATACATAAGTGTAGGAACCAACACACCTCTATGCGCCGCCAGACGTGCCTTTTTTGACACTTTCTGGCTGTTCATAAAGCTATGCAGTGCCCCATTCATTTGTTTTTCTGCCAGCATAATTATTATTAAAATTATTATAAAAAACAATGTCAAATTGTTTGTAACAAATTATAATTATCATTAACAATATTCTGTTTAAAAGATCTTAAAATTTGGTATTAAAAATAGTAGTATAATTTATAAATTGTAAAATTCAGGTAGTTAAGTATACCATTTTTTTCAGTTATTTGATCCTCCATAAAAAAACAGCTGGACCGATTTTGCTGAAAATCTGATCAGCTCTAAGTTGCTTAATTATGCGTCGAATGCAATTAGGCCCACGTCGATATCATTTTTTCGTCTCGATATAATCGAGACGAAAGATATTTCCGAAAGTTTACCATTTTTTTCAGTTTTTTTATTCTCCATAAAAAACAGTTTGGCCGACTTTGCTGAAAATCTAAAAACTGTATTTAACTCTGACGACCTTGAAACGTGTAGATATGTCAAAATTCAGGATTCGCAAAATCGGACCCATTGCTATAACTTTTCACTGGGAAGTTAAATATTTTATGATTGATTTGCACTTTTCTTAAAAATACTTCGTCGCACATAATTTGGAAAAATAATCAATGTTAATCAAAAATGTAATACCATTTCATTTATCCCGACGAGTAGAATAAAAAACGTGGCAAAGCTGCAGTACTAGTTTGTTTACTTTTATTCCTGTATAGCGAAGCACTAACGCAAAGGTTATGGTTTTCTAGCGAACGTAATGATGTTGTTGCTTGTTATTTGCAATAAATAATAACAATGTAGTTCTTTAGCAGTTTCAAAAATTAAATATAATAAAAGAAAAGTTGTGCAATAAATTACAGGTAGTAATCAGAAAGCAGACACTAATGTGTCAACAATGCGTTGTTCCCAAATATGTATTACATATTTTACTAATTTAAATTTAGTCCGGAAATTATAACAAATTTGATGTATTTTTTATTATATTTAAATATACCCACTTAAATTAAGGTTTCATTAAAAACGCTTAATTTATCATTATGTGTTACATGCTCGCGCTACATTAGTTTGTCCAGCGCCATTTTCTAGCATGCGGATGAATCTCGGCTATTGTTTACGGTTTAAATACAGTGACCCAAGGTGGGTTAAAAATACAATATATTTAACGAACTAACTTAAAAAAAACGCTTAATTTATCATTAATCAGTACTAATTATAGAAAACTATAATACTATTATAGAAAACTGTTGTAAAAACTGATATTTAAAGAACCAGCTGATTTCGCTGTATGTTAACCTATACTATAGGTATATGTGAGTCGATTATACATCAGAAAACAACTACTCTCCTGGCTATATACCGATAATATAAGTTAACATGCAGCGAAATTAACTGGATCTTTAAAATCAGTTTCATACATTTTATATTTATTTTCGTTGTCAAGAATTTTTAAAGTTTTCTGTAATAATATCATAGATTTCTAAAAAATTTATATTTTAATATTTTCAGTCAAAAGCTATTTACTGGGTGGTGCTTGTTAAAAAGTATAGATGTCGTGACTAGCGCTTTTCGTGTAGTCCTTCATGTATACTTGGTAAGAGTTGGGATTGTTGATTTGTCTCTTCGAAGGGAAAACATGAGTTTGTCAAGACCTACCCTATGCTGATGAGGGGCAAACATGAGGGGAAACCGGTTTATAGGTGGTCGCTTTGAATGGATAAATTTAATAATTCTTTCTATTACTTTACAAGCATCTGCATATCACCTGAAATGGGATTATGCACGTTTATTTATCAGATGTAATTCAATGCTTGTTGTAGGCATATAGCCAGAAAAGTAGTTGTTTTTTTATGTATAATCGACCCACATATACTTATAGTATAGGTTAACAAACAGCGAAATTAACTGGTTCTTTAAAAATCAATTTTATAAATTTTATAAGCAGTGCTAAATTTTCCTAAACCTCCTGTACATTCTGCAATCGTGCTTTATTGCTTGGTACTCTTCACACTCTTACACGACTTAAGTCGATGTATTCCATAATACAGGAATAAAACATATTGCCATAACACGTGTTCCTCAGCCTATGCTAAACTAGCAGCACGATTGCCTCTCTTGGCGATTTTTTTAATTTTAAGTCAGTTTTGTGCAAAAAATTTGTTCGCAGGATTCCTTCTTGCAGCTAATTGCATAAAAGAACAATTTTTTTTAATGGGTTGTAAATATCTTGAGTCTCTCAGACATATCTTCAGTTTCTACATAACGTGCATTTATGTGCGTAATTACACTTTTAGATGTGTTACATGCTCGCGCTACATTAGTTTGTCCAGCGCCATTTTCTAGCATGCGGATGAATCTTGGCTATTGTTTACGGTTTAAATACAGTGACCCAAGGTGGGTTAAAAATACAATATATTTAACGAACTACTATGAAAAAAATTAGATATATATATTATTATCTTTAGATTATTATTTATATTTATTTTTATGTGGTAGAAGATATTTTTGTGGTTATATTTAAAAATTAGTAAAAATACAAAAGATATTTAAAAATAAACAATTTCTTTTAAAATAAAAACCATTTTGAAAGTAAGACCGCTCAGAAGTGAGTCCGTTTTTGAATAATTATCCCCGATCACTGAAAGTAATTAGATTTTAGCAGTCTCAGGGGAGCGGGAGCAGCAGCACCGCTACAACGGCGGCAGCGTTGGCCGGTTGCGTCGTCACGTCCATCCGTCTATCTAGTTAGTACTATCTGCTTCCGCCATGTCACCAGAGGGGCTCATATCATTTTTAAATGTCACCGGCTCGCCAGCTTTCTGACGCTGAAAGCGTCGGCCATCTTGGACACCTCGACACTTTTGTAATTAATGAACAAATCTATCCGAAAAACTCGAAATAATATGAGAGCTTCAACTGCTTGGCCAATCGTGTATTTAACCACATAAAAGAAAAATGTTTCTGTTTAAAATAAAAAGGTTTTTATTATCATTTCTGTTGTTGCATATACAATGTTTAATAATACTTGAAATTTACAAATTACAAAGCACACTGTCAATTTTCTCGATCAATTTACTTACGAACTTCTCTCTTTTAAGAGGATAGTTCACAAATTGTTGTCCCTAACATAGAAGCAAATACATGAGACGAATGAAACTAATTTATTTTTCAACATATTGTTCCAAATCCGTTTGGAAAAAATTCAGAACTTTGAGTCTTCAGCCATTTGTCTATCGCAAAGCGGATTACACGAAGATGATCGTTTAATTTTGGGAATAGATGGTAGTCGCTGGGGGTCAAAATCTGGAGACTAAGGGGATTGTTTAAAAATTTCAAATCCCGCATTGTGAATGGCAGCTATTGCAACACAACTTTCGTCTCTGATCGCTTCGCGTACTTTTGGTATTAAATTCGCTTAATATTTACCTGTTATGGTGCGCCCACGTGGTAAATAATCCACGAAATTAACACCTACAAAATCCCAAAAAACTGTAGCCATGATCTTACCAGCTGATGGATCACCACAATATTTTCTAGTGGAAGGGGAACTCCTATGCCGCCATATCATGCTTTGTTTCTTGGATTCTGGATCAAAGTGATAAACCCATGTTTCGTCGACCATAAGAAATTTTCGCTTAAATTCATCGGTATTCCTGTTAATGATCTCCAAATTTGTCTCCTCTGCCACCTGGCGAACACGCTTCTGGTCTGTCGTCAGCATTTGTGGAACCCAGCGTGCAAAGAGTTTTTAGAGATGCTATTCCTGATGAAAAATGTTTTCAACGCTTCCAACAGAAAACCTATATGTCTCTGCTATAGCATTGACTATAATTATTCGGTCATTTAATACCATGTCATGGACTAAATTCACATTTTCTTTGGTCACCACAGTTTTAGGGGCTCCTGCATATTGACAGGACTCTTTTCCCTTCCCAGTTTGAAATCTCGTGACCAGTTCTTGATTACCTGGTACGAAGGGGCAGAGTCATCCAATACTTTTACCATATCCCTATAAATTTCTTGCGGTGATAACCCCTTTTTACAGGGGTACTTTAATTGCACTTCTTATCTCACTTTTGTCTTCTTCTTCTTCGCACGACTAGAATTTCTCCTGTTTGTCTGCCTCTCATTCGGTTTCTGTTGTTGTTGATTGTATATTGTCTTGCCATCGCTTTTTTGGTCTTCCTACTGGTCTTTCAGCTGTATGGCTTATTCTCTTTAGAGATGTTTGCTAGTTGGTCTGGTCGCTTCCTATCTACGTGTTCGTTTTATATTTTTTTTCACCCATTTGTTGACTTCTTGTATGTTACATTGCTCTCGTATGCTACTGTTTGTTTGTCTATCTCTTAATGTTATTCCTTTTATTGATCGTAATACTTTCATTTCCTCGTTGTTTATTTTCTGTTTTGTTCCCTTATTGTCTGCCCTTGTCTCTGCTGCGTATTTCAAAAGTGGCCTCACTGTTGTTTTGTATACTTTCAGTTTGCTTTCTGTAGTCATAAATTCGTTCCTCCATATGGTTTGTTTTAAACAGCTACTCACTTTCATCTCTTGCTTTGTGGCTTTTGTCTTTAAGTTTCTTTCACTGGTGATTTCAACTCACAGGTAGTTGAAAGTCATCACCTGTTCTATGCTTTTGCCATTTTGCCAATTTTTATAAAACCACGCACACCTTAATGGAAAAAAATTAATATTTAACCTACACGAACTTATGCGCTGATGCTAATTGGCACACACTAATGTCATATAATAAGCTTTTGCCTGGCACTTTATTTGAATTTGTAGTTCAATGCCAATTATGAACTATCCTCGTATATTTAACCTATCAAAATTAATGATGAAAAGTGTTAAAATAAATATATTTCTTTATTTACTTACCTGTTGCAGAATAATATATTTTGTCCTTGTTCGGCTGTTGGTTACAACATTTTCGTCACAGTTTCGTATTTCTGTGCATGTAAGTAAATTAAAAGTAAAGATAAAACTTCATTAACCAACTGCTTGAGTTTTCCGTAAAGCGACCTAACTTACAGAGATTTACCGAACACCAACATACTACACTAATTCAACAAACTAACACAGTAAACAAAACAAATTTTCCATTCGCTGTCGAGAACCCTTGGAAGAAATTCATTACATACTTGAACGTTGCTCTGATGATGGTACACTGTTATACATTTGTCTTAAAAAAAAGCATGGTAAAAGTGTACAATAAAAACAGACAAATACACTAAACAGCGCGAACTTAATTACAATTTTTATAAAATTTATTGTATTTTTAACATTAAGATGTTAATCTTCTTCTTCTTCTTCAGCCAATTATTGCCCACTGCAGGACATAGGCCTCTTCTAATTTCTTCCAGGCATTTCTGTCTTGAGCTGTTTGCTGCCAATGGGTGCCCGCTGTTCTCTTCACATCATTTAGGCATCTTTTTGGAGGTCTACCTATGCTTCTTTTTCTTTCTCTGGGTCTCCACTGAATTAACATTTTTGTCCATCTGCTGTCGTTTTGTCTAGCCACATGTCCAGCCCATTGCCACTTAGGGTGTGCGACACGCTCTATGATATCGGTGACTTTGGTTCTTTGTCGAATGGTCTCATTACGTACTCTGTCCCTCAGACTTATACCAAGTATTCTTCGTTCTATTGCTCGTTGCGTCGTTCCAAGTCTTTTTACGCTTTTTTCAGTTAATGTGGCGGTTTTTAGACCGTAAGTTGAGACTGGCAGTATGCAAGTTTCATATACCTTCCGTTTCAAGCTTATGGGCATATTGGCATCTTTAAATATATATTGGAGCTTTCCAAAAGCCGACCATGTCAAAGCTACTCTTCTGCCAAGATTGGAACTTGTTAATAACATTTCTTAAAATGGATTTAGATTAAAAAAAAATGGTAAAATGTTACAAAAAACCTTTTTTAGAGTAAAATCTTTATCGTATTACCTTTGTGGGAACTACTAAGATACCCAGGCCCGGACTGGCCAGGTCTGTAGGCACGCAATCGCGGAGGGCCCCCACATAACGTACAAAAAAAAGTTTTTGTCTTGTAAACAGTTATTTTGTGTTCTTGGTAATTGCTCTGAAAATAGACAATGTTTCCACTGACATGTGCTTTTCCTGTTCTGTTTGAACTTACTAAATCTGGACTGTTTAGACTGTTGCATATAAATTTGTTCTTACCCAAGTCATATGTAAACGAGTTTTTTCTAAACTTAAAATATCTAAAAATCGACTTCGGTCGTCTGCAGGCCAAGACCTTCTGTCCAGTCTTCTGTTATTTTAGGGCTAGGGGAGTAAAACGTCGAATCATCTCAGTTAATTTAAGCCCCTTTTATTCTAGTATAACAACATTGTTAACTGTTAAATGCACATGATTTTTTTAAAAAATGTTAGTATTATTTTTCCAATCCCCAAAATTCGTTTGTCATTATTTTAATTACACAAATAATTTTGACATAATTCATTAATACTTTGTTGTGAAAAAAATACTGCACCTTATTCTAAACTCCGTTGTAATTATTGGCAGTTATGCAGCATGTGTTTTGTAGTGTTGTGGTATCCTAAAAATACTGTGAATTTCTCATAATATTCGTATAAAAACTTAGCTAAATTTCTCCTTCTGGCCAAAATAGCGTAAAAACGCGTTTTCATTATTTTATAGCACCTAATTTTTAAAAAAAGTAGAGCGCCCCAAATAGTCCCAGTCCAGGCCTGAAGATACTTATCGCAAAGAAAGTCAAAGTGGCTTTATTAGCAGACACTGCAAGTTACCAAAGTGTCTTAAAATCGTGTAGCTAAGTGAAATACCGCTATTCAGATGCTGCGCCATCATTCTCATTCTCAGAACTGATAATTGCATAACTTTTTTCAGTAGGTAATTTGTTCTAGAAAATCTAAATCAATAACAGTTTACAATTATGTAGCTTATCTACTAAGTACTCATCATTGCTTTATGTAACATTTATCGAACAAAATTTGTAAGCATATTGTTACGGACTGCAGTGAACTGGGTCTGCCTCTGTCCTAATATTTGGCTCGAGGCAATGGTGCGGTTTCGAGTGTCATCAATTGATTGTATTTTTACTTGATAAGTTTCTTCTAGGAAACTTTTCTGCATCACGCGTAACAGCTAAACTAGAGTTTTTTTAAACACTCGCCTAAGGTTAATAACATGTCGGTGTATTCAACATTTGAGTATATTTTGATTAAAAATATCTAGTTATACAAATAAGGTTTAAAAAATTTAATTATTGTTCACTTATCGTCATAACTATTAATAAATATCAGTTTTCCAAGATATACCGATTAGAATGGATTTTTGTGAAACGTTACAAGAAAGGAAACCCCTTAATCTCAATTTTTTAACATGTATCCATTTTATCGAGGAGGGTCTCATTTACGCGACAAAAATTTTTAATTAACATAATTAATAACTTTATCATTACTTTATACCAGTATCGGTTATTACTTCATAATTTTCAAATCAAAATATTCCGAAAACGGTACACAGTATCGAGTTTTACCAAATTGACTGATGTTTAAGTTCACTTGAAATTTTGAATAATAAATCTTACCTTTAAAAAGTTATTTTCAATACTACTTGGTACGAACCATATTCGTATAAAATTTCATTACAATGTTTCCAGTAGTTTCGGCAAAATCGTAATAAATGTGTATACATTTTTTTTTCAACACCCTTTATCTTGATTACGGATGGCGTTACGAACATTTTTTACGAAGCAAACCCAAATTATTTTTTAATTTTCTACCTATCCTAGAGACGGGGTCACCTTTTTTTGAAACACCCTGTATAGTTATGAGAGGATTGTTGTAAAAATATTAAGTTTTGTGAAATATCTAAGTGAGATTTTATTGTGTATTATCTAAAGAATGATTGGAATAAATTGTTTATTTTTTGTACTGAGTGTTATTGTAATGTATTAGGATCGCCGTGTAATGTTAGGTCCCTTGCTCGTAGGTTTGTTGAAGTTCGGGAAAACTCTCGTTAATTAAAAAGAACGTTGAACTTAAAAATATGTTTAATTTAGTTTAGCAATTCTACATTTTAATGTCGTGATCTTGACCGTCACTGCAAAGTAGAGCAGCGTAACGACCGATCGAAGTAAAACAATAAAACACTATTCATTCCGAGACATCTTGGTTGCGAAATAAATACGAATGATTAATAAACACAAACATTATTACGTGCGTCTGGCGACACGTTCTAAGTGAGTTCAAAGTTATTCCCATGAACGGTCAACTGAGTTCATTTATTAAACCTTTTTTACATGTTTTCCTGGCTAAGGCCACTACAGTTATAAATGATCGACCCCGAGACTAAATATCGTAACAATATTTTAAGATTAGTTCAACGCTGGCGAGCGGTAGCATTTCAATTTTAACCGTGTACCTCTTTGACCTGAACTTTTCTTTTCCAAAGTTGGCCACGCTGACGTGTATTACCAACGAACACTTGGGAACATAATTCATCACTTACATGTTTAATGCGGCCATTTTGCGCCGGCATTCAACCACAATGGACATAATAGATGACTGTTAGTGTGCTAATTTGTGCACTAGTATACTCCGCGGGCGTTTTCCGAAAAATTAAATTGAATAAACGGCCCTGTAAAGGCACCTACCGCCTCCTGGGGGCACTTACGCCAACTGAAGCACACCCCGGTTTGCCGATTTCAAATATTCAGTCATAATTTCCGAACCGAAAACAGGGTTAACTTTTGACTATAATTTATTGGTTTTATCTATTTATAATAGTATGGAAAATAATCTCATTACTTTTTGCAGATAGCCATACTTTTTCCCTTTTTTATACATATACAGGTACAGTGCAACAGAAGTAGCTTGGCTGGCGAAGAACACACAAATCTGCGCACAACGAAAACATTCGAATAACGATCCGATCGGCGACGACGAAATTTTCAGTTATCGTGAGTCTCAAGTACAATCGGAGGAAGAAGTTTACGAATGTGAAGTATATTCATTGTTATTTTGAGGCTAGTCGCCCGTCAAGCTACTTTTGTTGTACTGTACACTGATTCATTCACTGCAAATCTTTAGCTCTACCTCTTTTGTTGTGACAGGTCTTATTTCTTATTTTTCTTGATCATAATTATTTCTTGCTATTTCTTTACCGTCTATGAGGTCTAGAATTTTGTTTAGATCGGTGGGCCAGTATGTTGGCTTTCCTGTTGATATTGCTTCATATTTAATCTGGTTTATTGCTTCTAGCAGTTCACTACCTTTGGTAGTAGTTAGTCTTGATCCCCAGTGTTTATGTTTTGCATTGAAGTCTCCTCCAATGATAAATCCATACCCTTGGCTATTTAGAAATTTATTAGATTCGTTTTTTTTATTGCATGTCTTGGTGGGCAGTAATAATGCTGTTACATTTATCACACGGTTTTTTGTCTTGACGCTTATTGTGGTTGCTTGAAATTCAGCTGTTTTAAATCCCATCTCTTGGTGATGCATTATATTTTTCTCCTTTAGCTGCAGTTTTTTACTCCTGATCGATCCGACCTTTACTGGAGTATTGCTCGCACATTTGGGGTTCAGCATTAAGGTATTCTCTTCATCTTCTAGATTCCATTCTGGATGTACATTCATATAGTCACGCCTTTTTCCTATAGGGGTAGGCATGAGATACATAATAGTGACCCGTGAACCTAACACTTTCAGAAACTCCAGTCTAACACACGGAGGCGAGCCAATTGAGCATGTAGACAAGTTAAAATATCTCGGAACATCGCTTAATAAAGACTGGACATCCGATTTAGACATAAAATATCACATAGAACAAGCTCGAAATGCGTTTGTGAAATTTAAGATTGTTCTCAAAAACGCAGACTTTTACTTGAACCTCAGAGTGAGATTTATATAGTGTTACATCTGGTCAGTACTTTTATATGGAGTTGGAGTTGAAAGCGACCAGAATAAACAAACTGGAAGCCTTTGAAATGTGGATATACCGCAGAGTACCTAAAATTTCATGGACGGAACGAGAAACAAATGAGAACGTTCTTAGAAGGATGAAGAAAGACAGAGAACTACTATTACAGCTAATTATCGAAGGAAGGTACGAATGTAAGAGAGGAATTGGAAGGAAAAAGATGTCATGGTTACGCAATGTAAGACAATGGACCGGACTGAGAACGATAGATGACCTAATACATACATTAAGAGACCGGAATAAAATGGAAAATGTTGTCGTAAACATTCAGTAATGGATAACATTCAGTTATGGATACGCATGAGAAGAAGAAGAAGTAGACAGAGACCACTTCCTTCCACTTACTACGGTTCTCACACACAACTTTTGCTTTATCTAGTTTTATTAGTGCTCTAATACATGCTCGTCGGTTGTTGGTACTCTTGACAGCTGGCCTTTCTTCAAAACAATGTTGATCTGATCGAGATATATTCGCCGAGGTCGACCTCTACCGACTTCCGTCCATTTACACTCGCATTATAAATTTGTTTCGTCAATCTTCCTTCATCCATCCCTTCCGGATGTGTAGTATGATATACCATACCGTGTTTATACAATGCCTGCTTGGTTACTGAAAATGTAGGCTTTTAGATTTATCCGCAACGAAGTTCGATAAAAAGTAACTACTCTAATTCGAATATTTTTTTGAGTTTCTTCTCTGGCTATAACATTTAATTATGATTGAATCAAAAAAAATATATAAACGTTTTCAACAGTATTTAACTCATAAATCATATTGATAGCGATGTGTGTATCTTGTGTATTGCAATAATTTAAAAATAGCACATTCGTTAAAGACATTTAACGAGATAAGATAAGGACTATATTAGTTTACATAATATTTTTATCACAATTTTTTTTTTATTTTTAATATCACACCAGAATAATCCCTAGCAAAGTTTATGCAATTTATAAATTTTAATAAAAATTGATTAATTAATGTAATTTAGGATAATTATTATTTACGTATTTGGTGTATTTTTTGTGTAAAATTGAATTGTACATAAATAAAAATTTTTATATTTCTTTATAAATAATAATTACTTGATTGGTTATAATACAAGAAAAGTATTTTTAAAATCCCGGTTAATTTAAGACTGTACTCAAATTCCCTTTATCCTTTTGTGTTTTTGGTGTATAAATACAAAATTTGTGTTATAATAATATAATTACTTCCATAGCCTCAAACAATTAAACCGTTCCTTGTGCGGTAATCACAAATATAGGTATAGAATGTTAAATAGAATGCCAGGCTAACACCCAAGGAAAACCTTGTAAAGCTTCCGGTGGTTTACCTATATTTTGTGGCTTCATTATTCAATACGCCTGTCTCTCTCCCCTTCTATTCTAAGTAGTTTCAAATTATTTGATACTGACTTCATCCCCAAGTTTTGTTTGAGTAAATATTCGATAATACACCCGACAGTTGTATAAAGCGACAGTCGAATTAAATTTACTTTGTACCTCTCTTTCTCTCTTTCAAGAATTAATAGAGAATTAATTTAAGGATTTAAATCAGGATTTTCATAATAAATGACTAATTAGTTAATAAATTCATTACTTAAATAAATTTATTATTAAAAACAGGTTAAAATTTAAATGGCCCAACTATTACTCGTCCTGCTGGAATCATTCCTCAATAAGATTAATTATTTCTTTTCACGGAGCTATACCATAAGTCCGTAAGAAGTGACTACCCGGCACATGGACCCTCCTTGATATATGTCTCGACCTCCAGAAATATAATATAATCCTTTTCGTTTCGTTTTGAAATCTGACATTTGTAAGCCAAAGACATGCTCCAAGAACTTACCGATGCCGTACAAAAAATTGGACTGACAATAAATTTTGAGAAGACAAAAATGATGATTAATATGGTTTGCAGATAAATACAAATTAATAACAACAAAGTAGAATTGGTTGACAAATATTTATATTTGGGTCATGAGCAAAAAATAGCCAGAGACAACCAACAACATTGCAAGAATGAAAGACGTGAGATGGACCAAAAAACTGTTGGAATGGAGACCAAGAACTGACAAGCGTAGCCGAGGCAGACCTTTCACTCGATTGACGGATGACCTGAAGTGGATAGTGACAAATTGGATTGCAACAGCCAGAGACATAGAGAACTGGAGACGTTTGGAGGAGGCATATGTTCAACAATGGACGTAGAAGGGGCTGCATAATGATGATTATCCTTTTACAGAATTATTAATAGCTACTCTGATTGTCACGTCATCTGGATGCGCCATATCAAATTTGGGAATTTGTCATTCATAATTATTACCATATGAAGCCAGTGTTTATACAGCTAAACTATACGCTATTTTACAAACTATAGGATTTATAGAATTAACACATATTTTATATGTACCGCTCTCTCTGTACAAGCGCTTCAAAACCCGTTCGGTAGATATCCATTAGTACAAATAATACTTGCCCGGATACATTGGCTGAGATCTCAAAATAAATTAGTTACGTTTCTATGGATTCCTAGCCACTATGGAATAGTTGGTAATGAACTTGTCGATAGTGCTGCCACAGAAGCTGCACAAGAGGCTGTTGTTGAGCACCGCGTTTGGCACCAGGCATTGTTAAGTAAATTATCTGCCTACGGTCTCCCAACCAAACTGCGCCAATGGCTCTTGAGCTTCATGCAAGATCGCTCCTTACATGTGGCAGTTGACGGTATTTCTTCTGATGCGTTTAAAACTAATGCCGGGGTCCCCCAGGGTTCCATCCTGTCCCCCACCTTATTTCTTTTACACATCAACGACCTCTTGAAAACCACCACGAACCCCATTTACAGTTTCGCAGACGATAGCACACTTGTCTCAACTTTCACATCCTATCGATCACTTTCGGTAAATGATACAAATAGACTCAGGCAGGAACAGGTTGATTTCATCAATAAAGATCTTAAAGCAATCGTCGAGTGGGTAACCAACAATCTTGTTCAGTTTAACGCCCAAAAAACACAAAGTGCCACGTTTTCCAAGAAAGTGAATTCCTCAAATCATCCCATCACAATGTCCGGAAATACCCTTGAACCAAGTCCCTCCATCTCGATTTTGGGATTCACGGTGTCCAATAATATGTCTTGGCATGACCGTGTTGCTAACATCGCAAAGTCGGCAAACCAGACGCTAGGTTTTCTGTGGAAAGCCAGAAAGTTTTTTACTCCTGATCAACTGTTGACGACGTACAAGGCTCAAATCCGACCTGGAGTATTGCTCGCACATTTGGGGTTCAGCACCAAGGCATTCTCTTCGTCTTCTAGATTCCATTCAGAAAAGAGCCATTCGCTTGATAAACAGCTCAACTCTCACATATACCCTTCACCCTCTAGAACATAGAAGAAGAGTTGCAGACCAGTCATTGCTCTACAGATATTTCCATGGCAGATGCTCCAGAGAAATAAAAACTCTTGTACCACCATTGGCCACATTCGGCCGAAGAACTCGGCACGCTCATCAGTCTAACCCATTTACTCTCAAGATTGACACTACTAGGACCAATCTTCATCAAGAATCCTTCTTTTACAGGACATCTAGAAAGGTTGGATGAAGGAAGATTGACGAAACAAATTAATAAGGCGAGTGTGAATGGACAAGTCGGTAGAGGTCGACCTCAGCGAGCATATCTTAATTAGATCAACATTGTTTTGAAGAAAGGCCAGGTCAAGAGTACCAACAACCGAAGAGAATGTATGAGAGCACCGATGAAAGTAGAGGAAGCAAAAGATTTGTGCAAGAACCATAGCAAGTGAAAGGAAGTGGTCTCTGCCTACCCCAATGGAAAAAATGCGTGACTATATGTATGTATGTATGTGTCATATCTTACCAAGCTGATTAAATATTGCGATGAATGCTTAGTACTGTTGAGTACTTTTTGTGTGCCAATCTACTATTACTCTGCACAAAGCTTTGTAGTCCACGTTATATTAATTGCTTTTAACTATCACTACTGAACACAATCCCATAAAAATTCCATGGTAATTTTTTTTTTAATGTTCATCACATTTGTTGTGTGCTCAGTAACTGATAACTCAAACACACCCTGTACAACGTCATGTTTGTTTAATATTTACGCAACGTCTGTATAAACAGTATCCGATCAATATAGACTACAAATGTTTACCAATGAATGTATACATTGGCATTAAAATTTCACAGGCTCGTTTACAAAAAACTATTTTTGGGAAAATTTCGTATGATCGCCAAAAATCATTCGTGAAAACGTCTAGTTTACTTTGTTACCGTCAACGTTTAAAAAAACTGAGTACACATCTGTTTAATGTAATTAAAGTGTTACAAAAAAAAAAATCTTATCTTTCGCCAAACCGATTTTTTAATCGCATAAAAACCTTGGCGAATATAAAACTGATTATTTTCTATAGCCAAAAATTTTTTTGAAGGTTGATAGGAGATTGCGATTATTTGAAATTTAGTGGATCATTGACAGAAAATTTAAAATGTAACATTATTTACACGTTAATTTTATAGTTTTTAGTATATTGTGCAACTAGTGCGATAAGTTGGCGATTGTTCACGAGAGCGATCATTCGCTCTAGTGAGCAATCGACAACATCGCACGGGTTGCACATGTTATTTTTTATTGCGAATGCGGAATAAACGCGAGCATAAAACAGGGGTCCAGACCAAAAATATTAACTGAAATAAAAATATAAACTTTGTAATGTCAACGTGACAGTTGCGCGTTCGGCTGTTAACCGAAAGGTTGGTGGTTCAAATTTGCGTGCGACAAGTAACACTCAAATGGGCAAACAGCTACTTTTTAACCGCAAAAGCGTGTTTTAAGATACTACTTATCTCGCATGAGTAAATAAAAAAAAAATTAAATGCATTTTCACCATTTAGAGTCGCCGTGAAAAATTCTTATTAAATTTTGGATTCCTTTTTGAGGAAAATATTCCCAAAAGTTTTGGTTGAATGCCTCGTGCAAAATTATTTCAAATGTAGTCAATTTAATTTAAATATGGATCTTGCCGTGGCATTCGTTAATTTTTAATGTATTTGACTCTTGTAAATATATACTTAAGAAATCATTTGACCTCGATTATCTTTTACGAAAACAAAATTTTTTTCTTAAAATGGTGCAAAAAGCAGAAACAGAAGAAAATAGGTGATGCAAATAAAAAAATACATGCCAGTCGCAGGACTGATTAATAAAAAGTATGAGGACCTTAATGCTAACTGAGCTGAGATCAGATAAGTCATCAAAGTTCGGTTGCCCTAGTATAGAAAGCAGTTTTCTGCCTAGTACAGGTCAGTGGCAGAGAAGATGTACCATTGTTTCCTCCTCTTCCTCATCGTGACAGCTTCTACAGAAGTCGTGTCGTAGCTCTGCAATTCCCATGCGCCGTTTAAACATTATTAGTTCGACGTAGATCTAGTTTGGGCCAAATCTGTTTTGATGATGTGCATGTAGGTTCATTTTGCCACCTCAAGTTGGCTTTTTGAACTACTTTTCTGTGCAGGAGGAGCCGGAAATTTGCAATCGGTACTCCTTGCAGAGATGAGACAGATACGGCTGGGAGGGTGGTACCCTCTTTTGCTAGCTCGTATGCCTTACAGTTGCCTGGTATGTCCCTGTGTCCAGGTACCCAGACAATGTGAACTCTAAATTTAGCTGCTAGCTTATTCATTAGAGTGTTAGTTTTAAAATCTAGTAAAACATATCTCAGTCACCACTCACCAGATTCACTAATTCTTCCGAACCAATTTTCATATAATAAACTTTATTAAATTAAAAAAATTATGTAATAAAAAAATACCATGACTGAAGAACCTCAGTGTAACTAAATTAAAGAATAAAAGACCTGAATTATGGCTTTATTCTACATTATAACACGACATATATCAAACAATATAACCAATAGAAAAGAATACAAATGTAAAATATAATACAACCAATAAAAATAGATGTCAAGCATAAAATAACCAATCAAGAATAGCCGCGGGTCGCATGGAGGGGGAATTTAACGTTTAAGTCTCGTTTACGTCTTCGATTTTCTACGGCGAGTCCCGTCCGCGAAGCCCAACATACAACTGCTTTAATAGTCATGGACAATGTTTTCTTTATTCAGTTTTTATTAACCTTTGACAAACCACACAAACCTTTGCACAGACCGCAGGGATCAATTCTTGCTCCAACACTATATATCTACTTCACATCAACGACTTGTTGGAAACAACTTCATGTCCAGTACACAGCTTCGCCGATGATAGTACCCTCCATACCGCCTTCTCTTCCAGGGCTTCTATATCTGCCCGTGAAATTAGAAATAAACAAAGAAGAAATGTCAATAACGTAAATATGGATTTGGCAACAATTCTCGAATGGGGATCCAATAACTTGGAAGAATTCAATGCAAATAAAACACAAGCATGTATTTTCTCTAGAAAAGCCGATCTCACTGTGCCCAATATAATATTGTCAGTAGTAACAAGTTATCCATTTCGATGCTTAGTATTACTATCAGCAACAACCTTTCTTGGGAAAATCACGTGAGGTCCATTGCCAAATGTGCAACCCAAAAACTTGGCTTTCTATTTCACTTCCAGTCAGCTGCTTATAAACTATAAGGCACAGATCCGACCTGTCCTGGAATACTGTTCCCATATTTGTAGTGCGACACCTAAACATATCCCGAAACTTTTGGATTCCGTCCAAAAAAGGGCAATTCATCTGGTCGGTGATGCCTCGCTTAGAAACTCGCTCACCTCTCTGGAACACCGTAGAAAAGTTAGCGATTTGTATCTATTTTATAGATATTTTCATGGGCAATGCTCTTCTGAAATATCAACAATCGTTCCTCCTTTAGCTGTTTCTTCGAAATTAACCCGTCAAGTTCGGATTTCACACCCCTTCGTGGTCAATTTGGAAACCTGCAGAACATCTCTTTCCAAAGACTCGTTCAACCCACGAACAGCGAAGCTTTGGAACACATTGCCGAGGGAGGTGTTCCCTGAGGCTACAACCTTCAGAAATTTAAAAAGAACACCAATACCTACTTTTTTTCTCTTGGTTCTCACGATGTTCTCTGAGCATTACGGGATATCCCTTTTCGTAGGAACCAGAACATAAAAAAAACTGGAAGTAACTCTCGGCACCTGATTCTTTTTATTGATAGGACTCTACCATAATACATGATTTTTTTTATAAACTTTCCGATAAAATATGTCGAATATTTGTTAAAAAGTGCATCTAAATTGAATTTTGTAAATGTCACCCTGTACAACGAAACAAATTGACAAATTCGTGCGGCAAGAGAGCACTGTCGTATACCGCAATCGTAATCCAATAGTACACAATAAACTTTGAGCGATAAATCAAAACGGCTAATTAAGAGACCATACGTAACAGATAAAATTTATAATTAAAATTACAAATCCAATTTCACACAACAAAGATTCAGAAATCTATAGCCTGGATTTGCCCGAAATTCGGTTCGTTCTACATCGGCTGTGTTCGCCGTTTCGGGATTCTCTCGAATTTATTCCAATAATACATTTAGAAGGTCACTCTAAAATATTGAATAATCTCGTCAAAACGTTTTGGGTGCCTCTACTGTTGCGCACTTGCAACAACATAGCTTACTTCAATTTAAATAAATAATAAAATGTATCATTCAAAACTTAAGAAGGGGTTTACCCATTGAAAGTGGTCAAATTAAATTCGGGGGATAAAGCGGGTGGTAGAAATCTCTACCGATGTAGGCAGTCTGATGAGAGAGGAAAAAATGTACACTACGCGTCAGAGAAAACGAGCCACCCCAAACATTTGTGAAATTAGCAATTTTTTCTTATTTCTTATTTTTTATTAAGTAAAATGGGTAAGTATATGCAGGGTGATTTATTATGAATGGGCAATCTCTGAACTGAAGATACTACACACCAAAATATGGCGATTGAGCTTAAAAATCAGTTAGTCTTCTGAAAGGGCATTGTAAACTCAATAAACACATGAACAACATCGGACTGGCAGAAACAACCAAGAAAATTAGGAAACTTCAGTACACATTATGTCTTAGTGCGAAGGTCTGACAAGGCTTAAGGTTTTCTATGGTAGGGGAAGAAAAACCACAACCTTCCCAATATATAGAGGACCTAAGGTCTGGCCTATATGGGTTGTTCTAAAAAAAATGGTAATCACTTTATATTACTATAAAGATTTCTTACCAACAAGGTTCCTAGTTAAAGAAGAATCAAATAAATTTACATTTGTATTTTGGTCACACACATATATATATATATATATATATATATATATATATATATATATATATATATATATATATATATATATATATATATATATATATATATATCACGCGTTTTTCCAGTAGGGTTAAGCAGAGACCACTTCCTTCCACTTTCGCTACGGTTCTTACACACCTATTTTGCCCATTCTTCTTACATCAGTGCTCTCATACATGCTCGTAGGTTGTTGGTACTCTTGATCTGGCCTTTCTTTAAAACAATGTTGATCTGATCGAGATATGTTCGCTGAGGTCGACCTCTACCGACTTGTCCATTTACACTCGCCTTATAAATTTGTTTCGTCAATCTTCCTTCATCCATCCTTTCTACGTGTCCAAATGATCTAAGCATTCCTTTATCTATCTTCGTAACCACATCTTTTACAACACAGCGTTATTTTATCTTACTATTCTTTAATTTATTCAACTGAGTCACTCCAGCTATACTTCTCAAATTACTCATCTTCGCAGCAATAATCCTATTTTCATGCTTTTTCTGCCAAACCCAACATTTACTACCATACATAAGTGTAGGAACCAACACACCTTTATGCCTTTTTTGACACTTTCTGGCTGCTCATAAAGCTATGCAGTGCCTCATTCATTTTTTTCCTGTCATCACGCTTCGCTCAATGTTACTGTCATACTTTTCATCTTTCGTAAACTTTGAACTCAAGTACACAAATTCATTTACTTGTTTCACTGTTTCTTCTTTAATTAGAACTTCACAGTTTGTCGCCTGCAACTCCTCTTTAGATGACGCTATTAATACTTGATCATCGGCGTAAAGAATGCATTTGATGACCAAATCATTCATTTTTAATCCATACGCACTCTCTTTCAAATCTTTTAAACAGTCGTCTATAATCCAAACAGCCATGGCGAAGCCACACATCCCTGTCTCACACCTTTTTCGATAGCAAACCAGTCCGTGTAAGCCATGTTTATCCTGACACAAGCAGTGAAATCCCCGTAAAGTGATTTCAGTGCTCGTGTTACTTCGTAATGTTATTTTGTGATGAAGTTAAACAAATTGTATTTTGCTAGGAAATTTTGAAGGTATTCATAATATTCGAGAGACTTGATGGTTGCCACAAGACAGCTTACATTGTTGGAAAACTGAACCAAAGAATCCATATTATGGTCTCTAACAAATGGTAAATTTTTCGTTCTGGTAATTAATCCATCAATTATTTGATCTGGACGTCCGAAGCGCATTTCGAGGGTCTTCAATATCAAATCAATATTTGCGGTTGAAGTGATCATTCCTAAAACTGCAAGTCTGGCTTCACCTCGGAGACACTTTTGAAGTTTGATGATTTTTTCCTCTGGAGAATATTCACATAATGTTGAAATGCGTTTAAATTGGGTAATAAAAGTAGGCCACTCTTCAGGGTTTCCATCAAAATAACTAAAATCTTTTTCCACTACTTGTCTGACGATGAATCTATCTTGTTTTGGCATGGAGGAAACTGATTTTATAGCTTCACTTATGGTTTCACAGAGTTGTCTGATTTCAGTTCTTTCACTTCCATTATTTTTGTCTTCTGATGTCTTATTTTCTCCCTGTTCACACCCAGAAATATTCGCCCATTCTATGGTATGTCTGTCACGCTGTTCCTGATGTACTGATTCAACTTCAAGTGTATGTCTTTTTCTATGTACATTCAAACTACTAGCTGAATTTCTGGTTTTTCTTGAACATACAGAATCTTTGTCCCAGTGGTTGTCATTGTCGGTTTTTGATTTGGGAATTATATTAGCTTGGTCGGTCTGACTAATTAACTCCTCTTCCACTTGGTTTTCATCCGTATTGTTCATAACTGTTTCCTGATTTGTCTGAGGTAAAGTATTTTTGACTATATTCGTGACATCTGTATTTCTTCTTGACATATTTCCAAAATCTGGTGGCCACTCAAAATCGTTGTCAAGATTACGGTGAGTACCTGCTGTTTTTCTGCTACTGGTGAATTTATTCAGATTACCTTCTTCAGGCTGCATTTTCCAAAGAACAAATAATCCGGCTCGAAGGACCAATGTTAATTTTAATATCTGAGATTCTATATATTCTTGTCTTGTCTTCAATTATCTTTTCTTTAGTCGATAACTTTTTTGAAGGTTTTTATTTCCGTCATATCAAATCTGACAAATCTATATCAACAACTTAAAAGCTCGTATTAAACTACCGATCCCCCATACATAGACAATGTCGACCACAATTCACTTCTCACCACTCTGTCATAGGCCTTTTTCTAGTCTATAAAAGCGCAGCATATAAAAATAATATCGACATTAATAATTAGTTACATGTAACAAAATATATATTTAATGTAATGTTTTGAAACAGCTTTTGTCTCTTACAAGTTGGGTCTCATAGATAGCGCTAAATGGAATTAGGAAATAGACAAACTTTCGAGGCACTTATCAAATTACATGGGGCGAACTGTAACTCAAAGAATAACTTTGAAAGTTACGAAAATCGACGCAACTCCTCTTTGAAATTTGTCCCCGTTACGTTTCGCAATTTCATCTAATTTATAGTTTGCAAGGGAGTAATGAAAGTATTTGAAAAAGTCGTGACGTACCGTATGTCACGACGCACGAATATCGATAAAAGAAATTTAGTTAGATCTATGACCATTTTACTTGGACAACGTTTAATCTATAAAATTGAAAAAATAATTAAATGGTATTTACTTGTGATTCATTTTTACCGTTAACCATTTATGAAGTATATTTTAACCCATTCACTGCCATGGTTGCGATAACGCAACATCAAAAATAGCATTTTTTTAATGAATGAAAATACGAATTTTTGATGAGCTTTCAGTGGTATCTAATAAAACAATACTTGAAAATATAGAAATTATATATATATATATATATATATATATATATATATATATATATATATATATATATATATATATATAATTTTTTCTACCGGAAAATCTAATGATCATGAATATTTATTATAAAATCATCGGTTTCATCATCCATAATGAGATTCAAACATACATTCATATAGTTACGCATTTTCCCCATTTTCCACTTGCTACGATTCTTACACACATCTTTTGCTTTCTCTACTCTCATCAGTGCTCTCGTGCATGCTCGTCGGTTGTTGGTACTATCGACCTTTTTTCAAAACAATGTTGATCTGATCGAGATATGTTCGCCGAGGTCGACCTCTACCGACTTCCGTCCATTTACACACGCTTATAAATTTGTTTTGTTAATCTTCCTTCATCCATCCTTTCTACGTGTCTAAACCATCCAAACATTTCTTTATCTATCTTTATAACCACATCTTCTTTTACACCACAGCGTTCTCTTATCTCACTATTTTTTACTCTATCCAACCGAGTCACTCCGGCTATACTTCTCAGACTACTTATCTCCGCAGCATTAATCCTATTTCCATGCTTGTTTTGCCAAACCCAACATTCACTACCATACATAAGTGTAGGAACCAACACACCTCTATGCACAGCCAGCCGTGCCTTTTTTGACACTTTCTGGCTATTCATTAAGCTATACAGTGTCCCATTCGTTTGTTTTCCTGCCAACACCCTTCGCTCAATGTCACTGTCATACTTTCCATCTTTCGTAAACTTTGAACCCAAGTACACAAATTCATTTACTTGTTCCACTCTTACTCTCTCAATCGAAACTTCACAGTTTGTCGTGCTTTCTTCTTTTTCAAAAACCATTACTTTCGTTTTGCTTACATTTATTTTCATCCCTTTGATTTTCAGGGCATCATTCATAATATTAACCATCGCCTGCAACACCTCTTCAGATGACGCTAATATGACTTGACCATCGGCGTAATGAAGGCATTTGACGATCAAATAATTCATTTCCAATCCATACTCACTCTCTTTTATATCTTTTAAACAATCGTTTATGTATAAGTTAAACAGTCATGGCGAAGCTATTCATCCCTGTCTCACACCTCTTTTGATGTTAAACCGGTCCGTAAGATTTATACAGAATAATATTCCTAAAAAGATACTCACATAATAAATAAAAATGAAATTTTTTAAACTGTATGAATATGAGGTTGCGAAAACGCAACATTGGCAGGAACAGTTTAAATATGGTAGTCTGAAAAACTTTCCTGTCACAACTTGTAATTTCACGTCTGGCGAATTTCATTCTCATTTATGCAGTGCTATAGGAAGATTAACGACGTTTAGGTTATTGCTTATACATATTTTAACGGTTTGTGGTCAGTAAGTACGCAGTAGTAGACATTATTTGACCAGAAGTTATGAATGATATTTTTCGGTAGCATCAAACGCCCGACATATTACTAGTATAAATACTTACGGTTGGTGTAAAATTTTTTCGTTTAACTCATCGGTAGAAATTAATTTTTAATTAATTATAGCCTGGCCAGGATTTTTTGAGGCAACCCATTTTTTTATAATTTTTTACGTACTAAATTACTTATAAAATAATTTTTATCCATTAAACAGATGAACGAATGTCCACTTTACTTCGGATCCTCTACTATAAAGAAATACATAAACAATTTTATGTTACAAAATATTTATTTAAAATATTCCTGTAATCAACCAAAAAAGTTGAAAATGGTTGTAAAATATTGCAGCGACTAAATTAATCGAAAATTTCGATCGTATTTACGTATTCAAATTTGAAATTTTCGCATAAAAATATCTTAAACCATAAAATCTCGTGAGAAAAATTATCCAATAGGGAATTTGTGTTGGGTTATATGCGATCCAATAAACGTTTCTTGTAAATTACCAGACAAACCTTCCGAGTTGGCATTTAAATTTTTTTTTTAATTGTAAATAGAGTTACCGTGTAAACGGCGGTGCGCTCTATTATTAATAGCACCTCATTGGCTGGACAATTTCTGTAACAACCTCATTTGTTTCGTGCTGCAATACCTAGCAGAAAGGTATTATACACTGGCACGCAATGCTATCAAATTAGTAATGAAAATGGTGCATTGGAAATTATTACAGTAATTTGTTTTCGACACCAACGTTTCTGCAGTGATATTCAGTTATTTCGAGGCATTCGCGGTTCAAATCTTTCGAAACGGAAAATATGTACTAAAAATGTTGGCTCTTGGTTTTTAATGTAGTTTGCGATGGTTATCAATAATGCAAGGTAATGTCTTATATTTGTTTAACTAGGTTAGTTAAAAGATAACAAACGCTTTTAAATAATAATTAATAAACGTGTTGCAATATTTAAAACTTATTTTCCTTTCGTTTGCTTTAAATGTGGAAGAGGCCTATTCGCCTGATTAATAAATTTAAGTCTCTGCATTACACCGGAATTAATTTTTGCTACCAAGATGTTGAAACTGTTTAAAACAAGAATGTAGTGTTGTTATATTTTTACTCTCTCTCTTTCTCTGTAGCTTACAACCCGGGGTGGGTCTTAGCTGACATTACAATTTGCCTCCACTTGCTGCGGTCCATCATAAGTTCTTCTGGTCGTTGGACATTTAGGGTCCGTAAGTCCGCTGTTAGTTCTAATTCTGTATTGTTGTGCGGCGTTGTCCTTGATTGGTCCATGTATCCTTCTAAGAATTCTTCGTTCTGCGATTTTTGGTCGGTTCTCATTTTGTTTTGTCATCGTCCATGTTTCACATGCATATGTCATTATAGGTCTTATAATTGCATGATAAATTGTTACTTTCGTACGGCGGGTTACATTTTTCGATTTCATTATTTTTTGTAGTGCAAAACAGCAGCGATTGGCTCCTTGAATTCTGTTGTTAATCTCTTGTGTTATATTGTTATCTGAGGTGATTGTAGCTCCCAAATATTTAAACTCATGGACCCTTTTAAAATTATAGTGGTCCATTGTCACATTTTGTCCTATCCTGTCTCTTCGTTCTGTTCTTGTTGTAGTCATGTATTTTGTTTTATCTTCGTTATCTTCGTAGGCAAACCTTCTTTGCAGCATTTTCCAGTTCAATGAACTTTTATATTTTTGCGTGTTAGAAAAATGTTGAATCTTTTATTTCTTTTTTTTGAAAAATAGTATATCGTTGGTGAGACTACAAAACCGCGTAACAGAAGTCTGCAATACCGCGTATCTATATTTTCGCATATTTACAGGAGGAAGAAAAACTGATTATCTTGGCTCTTATCAAACATTGTTTTAACTAAACGTATCCATGATTTCTATGACAATTAGCTGAACTATATGGAATAGTACAAGCTCGTAGGACTTACAGGATAACAGTAAATTTGCCATATGAACAGACTTCCTTTCATCAATATACTTCCATCAAACACAATTACTCACAACATTCCTTAGTTCAAGATATCCTCGACACCTGCTACCACCATAGCACTAGAGGTATCTACGTGAATATCATCTGGATTCCTTTACATGTAGGAATTACGGGCAACGAACGTGCAAATCAAGCAGCGAAACGAGCTTGTTCCAACGAGTTGCCAGTAGAGCAAATTCAACTCCATAAAGACTTAAAATCAGCAGCTCGACAAACGATAACACAGACTCAGAATAGGTCACTCCCGGCTCACTCATGGTTACCTGATGTCTTTACAGAATCCCCCTACCTGTAAATTCTGCAATAGCGTAATACTTACAATTAAGCACATAAAGTTTGATTTTTATTATGTAATCCAATGTATCACAGATCCCTTGTCAGTGGCCATTAGATGCCGAGACACGTTAATTTTAATAAAAAAAAATTAACCAATATCTTTATTAGATTTTGAGAAATATTCACAAATTAATAACAATAAATCAAAAACAATCGTGTCAAGACTTTTTCTAGCATTCGGTAAATATGCGGCTTTGCTGCCAAACACTCGCCAACCGTAACGCCAACTATTGATACGCGGAATTGTTTTAACGGCTAAAAAGACGTTCCTTATTGGCTAATTTCAGTCGCGTGAGTTCTACTAGGAGCCAATAAACACTCTGAACCAACTAGCGCCAAATCTCAATTTTGCGACTTATGTAGATATTGCATAGTGCTGTTACGCGGTTTTGCAGTCTCACCGACGTTATTACGATCCTCGGCTTCGGCTTTTATATCACATCCGTCAGGAAATCCAACTTTTTTGCCGTCCGTTGCATACTATTTTTCTTGCTTCCCAAGCCAAAATTATAGTGAAATAATTAATTACTCACTCCGTAGCACTACAACCCAGGGTGGGTCTTGGCTGTCTTGACTCCACCTGGAACGGTCATGGGTCATCTTCCTCCATTCTTTCTGGTCTACTGCATCTAGACATATGTTTAATAAATGTATTTCTCCATCTGAGCCTAGGTCTTCCCAGTGGTATTTTTCATGGTGGTGCTTCCTGCCATACCCGTTTTATAAGGCGATCGTTTTGGCTTCTTTGCAAGTGCCCTGCCTTCTTAGCCTGCCGGACTTTATCTCCTGAATGATATCATAGCTTTTATGTATTTGAGCAAGCTCAACATTGCTTCTCATTTTATAATGGCAGGTTTCAGGTTCTCCAACGGGGCCATGTATCATGCGCAGTATTTTTCTCTCAAACCTTCTTAGGAGCTCTGTGTCGTGTGCTATCAGTGTCTATGTTTCACTGGCGTATGTTGCTACTGAACGTGTTTGATAAATTACGGTTTTGGTTTTTTTTGTGATAAATTTTGATTTTAGCAGGGTTTGTACTGCAAATGTACATTTGTTTGCTTGTGTGATTCGTTGTTTAATTTCTTCCTGCATATTATTGTCTGTCGTTATCACTTCGCCCAGGTACTTGAAGGTTCGCACATGCTTAAAATTATTGTCGCCCATAGTAATGTTCTGTCTGATTTTGCTTCCCGCGGGCTTGCGGGAGACATGCATGCATTGGGTCTTACCTTTATTTATTCGTAGACCTATTCTCTGAGCTTCTTTTTCAATCTTTATTACGTTTTCCTTTACACTAACCGTACTTTCTCATACTGCACATATGTCATCTGCGTAGGCCAAAATAAGTTTGGGATCACCTGGGCCAAAAATCTCTGCCTTCACTGGCACCGCTTTTTCTAGTAAAAGGTTAAATTGTACTGGCGACAACTCATCACCCGATTTTAGGCCTCTGTTAATACGAAATGCTTGGCTGTACTCTCCATCGATTTTGAGGCGGCTCTTTGCCCCCTCTAAGCACGCTCTACACAGTCGAATCAGCTTGTGCGGGATACCAAGTTCTTTCATGGCTTCCCATAATCTAATAACACTGTCGTATGCTTGTTCAAAGTCTATGAATAGGGTATGTAAGTTTTTGTTAAACTCCCAACATTTCTCTAAAATCTGACGGATAGTGAAAAGCTGGTCAGTTGTAGATCTTCCACTTCGAAAGCCGCATTGGCAGTCTCTGATAGTCTCTTCGGTATATGTAGAAAGACGTTGAGGCAGAATGTTTGGAAATATTTTGTAGACGTGACTCAGTAGGGCAATACCGCGGTAGTTTTTACACTGCATTTGGTCCCCTTTTTTGTGGAGTGGGATGATAACACCTTCTTTCCATTCGTCGGGAATGATTTCCTGATTCCAAATCTGTTACACGAGGCTAAATAATTAATATTAAAATTATTAAAATAGCGTTTGATATCCCACTGGGATGCAAGATTAAGTTTTGCCGAATGAATACACAAGACTGCCGTCGTATGCAAAGTTCTTACGCTGGTGAGAGCGTGCTGTACTTTAAACTGTCCGCAAATGGAAGCAGGTCATATATGTCGTTCATTCGGGACTGACATGCGGCCGGAAAGACTGTACTTTCGGCTTGGGGAGCAAGAAAAGTATATTTATCGTAAATCCATACTGATTGTATACCTTGTATATTATATATTAAAAACGTCGATAATATCTTAATGTTATCCGTAAGCAGACTACATACAAACTCTGAAATTGAATACTCCCTCTTTCCCATTCTTTTAATGATTTTTACTCACCTTTTTTTTCTTCTGTAAACGTTAATAGCTTTGTGTTGTTTTGTTCGTCTACATAAAAAGGTTTTACTTTGTTTGATATATTATTGTGAACGTTCGTTCTGCCTCTCTTATACAAAGAAAAGATCCGAAAACACTCAAGACGGAAGGGGTCAATCTTGTCGGAAGAAGTAGTTTTCTTTTTTTTATTTAAATTTAATCAATTTTTACATAACTCTTGGTTTCAAAATCATTGACAAACCTATGTACATTTTTATTCTTTAAACAAAAATTGACCACGAAAAAATGCCTTTACTTCTGAAGTTCGATTTAAAAATTTCAGGGTAATTAGAAAACACAGAATGACTTATTGCAAAAAACCCAATTTTTATGCAAAAAAAAAGAACCTTAACTTAACGACTCTAATCCAAATATTGACGGGAATTTAGAAGTTTGGATTTGGTTAGCTTTAGATTTGGTTTCTAAATCAAAATTTACTATCCAAGTTTTTGTTTTTTTTTATGTTTTGGTTCCCACAAAAAGGGATACCCTATAATGCTCAGAGAACATCGTGAGAACCAAGGGAAAAAAGGTAGGAATTGGTGTTCGTCTTAAATTTCTGGAGGTTGTATGCTTTGGGGAACACCTCCCTAGGCAATGTGTTCCAAAGCCTGGCTGTTCGTTGGATGAACGGGTCTTTGAAAAGAGATGTTCTGAAGTCTGAACTTGACGTGTTAATCTCGAAGATATTTCAGAAGAGTATCGCTCATGAAAATATCTATAAAATAGAGACAAATCACTAACTTTTCTGCGGTGTTCCAAAGAAGTGAGCGAGTTTGTAAGCGATGCATCACCGACCAGACGAATTGCCCTTTTTTGGATGGAATCCAATAGTTTCAGGATACGTTTAGGTGACGCACTCCAAATATCGGAACAGTATTCCAGGACAAGTCGAATCTGTGCCTTATAGATCGTAATTGGGGAATTAAGAGGCGTTTACGTTTAGGGTAGGTTTTTTTTTGCATGAAAATTACGAAAAAAATAAATCTTTTCTGCGTTTTTCTAGAAAAAAACCGATCAAACTTCAGAAGCAGACCTTTTTTTATCGTCCCTTACTAGTAATTCGGTTGTTCGATAATGAATAGGTAAGGTATTTGGTTTTTGGCTGTGACAACATGACGGATTTCCAAGGATTCGGAAGATATTACATACATTTTGTTGTTAATTATCCGTCGACGTTATGTCGTGGTTTTCTTGTAATGTTCATCGAAGATAACCCCGATGGACGTTAGTCGTTTTAACTTGGTCGTCAGACAGTGAGGCAGGACTGGGTGGAGTTGATTGTGTTGTCATTTAATTGATCGATTGCCGTACACGGGTCGTTGTTGATTAGATTCGAGTTTGGCACCGTGATATTGAAAGGGGGAATAAACAGAAAGGGAGGTAGAAAGTTGAGCGGTTAGAAAAATATGTGCGAGAAAAAAATAAAGAAACCGAGAAAAATTTCACGTGTTTCATGTAACTAAAATTTTATTCGATTATATTCATTGTTTTAGATATACAGCGTGTCCACTTAAGTTACATACATACATACATACATATAAATAAGAATTTACCAATACTAACGGATATATATATATATATATATATATATATATATATATATATATATATATATATATATATATATATATATATATATATAATTTGTTCTTAAAAGAATAAAACACCTGGTGTCGCTCTCGCATCGTTCTCGTCATTTTAGCACTCGACGGCGATGTTTACGTCGCCAAGAATTCGACCTTAAAATTTCGCGATTGTAGTGTGTTTGAGTGCTTCGGGAAGCTTGAGAGTCAGGATTTGACCCCGACGTGCGTGCTTTCGGTTATAATTACACCAAACGCCTGACTAAGAGTATATTTACATAACGTTCATTTATTAACTTTCCAGTGGAAGTTATAGTAATGGGTCTGATTTTGCGAATCCAGAATTTTGACATATCTCCACATTTCAAGGTCCTTAGAGTCGAATACAATAGTTTTAAGTGGATGTCTGTATGCGTGTGCGTATGTACACATGTGCGTATGTTTGTATGCTCGTAGGTGCGTTTAGAATTATTTTTCGTACGATTATCTCAAGAACAAAAAATGATATCGACGTGGGACTAATTGCATTCGACGCATAATTACGCAACTTAAAACTAACTAGATATTCAGCAAAATCGGTTGAGCTGTTTTTTATGAAGAATCAAAAAACTGAAAAAATGGTAAAGTTTCGGAATTATTTTTCATCGATATTATCTCGAGAACAAAAAATGTTATCGACGTGGGACCAATTGCAGTCGACGCTTAATTACACAGCTTGGAACTGATTAGATTTTTAGCAAAATTGGTTTAGCTGTTTATTGTGGGGAATTAAAAAAATGGTAAACTTTCGGAATTATTTTTCGTCTCCATTATCTCGAAAACAAAAAATGATATCGACGTGGGACCAATTGCATTTGACGCTTAATTACACAATTTGGAACTGATTAGATTTCAAGCAAAATTGGTCAAGCTGTTTATTATGGAGAATAAAAAAACTGAAAAACATAGTAAACTTTCGGAATTATTTCTCGTTTTGATTATCTCGAGAACAAAAAATGATATCGACGTGAGATCAATTGCATTCGACGCATCAGTCTACGAAATGTTTAGTAATTGATCAAATGTCATCTATATGCATCTATACTTTTGGACCCTTAAAATGAGACTAATCAAGTTACGAAATGGGAATGAACACTTTCTCAAAATGAGACCTTATTATATTTTATAAAAACTGAGTCCAGATTTATGAATCCGCTTCCGGCAACACTCTCTTTCAACATTTTAAGCCAGTTTGCTGTTTCTAAGAAAAAGTAAGTTCGCGTAGTGTTGATCTTCTTTGAGCCTTGCAAATTTTTTCCAAAAGTCTTCTAATTATTTCTCTCATTTCCTCTTTGTGGGCGTCCAGTACTTTTACAACAAACAGTTATATTACCAGTTGCCCTGAGTTTTTTAATGATGTCTGCAATTGCTGATTTTGATATTTCAAGATTAAAAGCAATTTGAGACATTGACTTGTCTTCTTTGTGTTTTTTAACAATCAATTCTCGAATTTTTAACGGTGTGACCAATCCATGGCCCATTTTTACTTTACTAACTGACAAATGTCAACTAGTAAACAAATCTACCTAAAATATTGGTTATATTTCACAGCCTACTTTCAAAATATTTAAATATCTTTTTTTATTGTCTAGCTGTCCGAACATTTAGAGATCAATAAATTATTACAGTTTAACACTATTGTTTGACATAATTCTTAATAAAAATAAAAAATGCCAGAACACTCACACTAAATTAACATTTATTTATCTAGTTTATAGAAAAAATTTGTTTGCTAAAATAAAATAATATTTAAAGAATAATAAATTAGTAATTATCAAAAAATGTGTCCGTCCGAACATGTTATAGTGGTTAGGGCTCGTAGACAGGACTTAAGTGTAAATTTAGTAACAAAAAAGAAATAAAATGGAAACTACAAGTGATGATAAGTTTTCGTTAGTTAAAACAAAAAAAAAAACGAGTTTTTCATAATCCCTGACTGGCTAAGCTACCTGCTCGCTCATATATTGAATGTTTGCTTAAGTAATGGATGAGTGCTTAAGAAATCTCTTCTTGGAATAAAACAACTTGTTCATAATATCCAACCCGATCCGACCGATCGTACGAGAACATACGTGGAGACCTACCTCAAGCTTTTTCTTATGCCAAGTCATTTACATAACTTGGTCGATTTAAGTATCGCTTTATTTATTGACTGGTTTTTTAATACGAAACACTCTTACAATGAAGCAATCGCGAGGAGGATATCTGCATAGGTTAGCGATAGCAAAAAAAAAATCATTTTTGAAAGTTACGTAACCTGTATTAATATTTTTGAAAAGTTCTATAAATAAAATAGTTGTAATTTAAATTAATTTATCATTAGCAAGATGCAGCGATTAAATGATAGTTCAAAAAAAAGCAAATAGTTAAAATCCATTTAAATAGGAAGTATTTAAGTGGTAAAGACTACTTTATGAAATTCCAGTACCAAAAATATTTTCTCTTAACAATTTTTTGTTTATTTTCTTCCCAGTGAAAGTTATAGTAATGGGTCCCCGATTTTGCGAATCCCGAATTTTGACATCTCCACAGAGTCGAATACAATAGTTTTTAAGTGGACGTATGTGTGTGTGTATGTACGTATGTGCGTTCAGAATTATTTTTCGTCTCGATTATCTCCAGAACAAAAAATGAGATCGACGTGGTAACAATTGCATTCGACGCAACTTAAAATTGATTAGATTTTCAGCAAAATAGGTTAAACTGTTTTTTAAGGAGAATAAAAAAACTGATAAAAATGGTAAACCACCTGAATTTTCCAATTTATAAAGTATAATATTTTTTATACAGAATTTTAAGATCTTTTGAATAATATGATTATTGTATGTTAAAAATATTTGTATGAAAAATATGATGACAATATTTCATAAAAAGTGATAGTTTTAGAAAACTAAAATAAAAATTGGAGAATTTTAAACTTGTGTCAGTATTGAGAGAGTAGCATTGAAGACGCTTTAACAGTGAAAAATTATTGTTAGTAATAATCAAAAATTGTTTATAACAATTGCATATTGTTATCAACAAATGACTATTGATCATAGTAAAAAAAAAATTTCAATTGTTGTAAACAATAGAAAATAGCTCCCGATTATGAAATGATAAAAAAAAGTTTGAAAGAATACGGTTGACATAATTTGTTATGAACAATTTGAAAACGGCTTTTATAATAGTTTTAATAATAATTATAAAAACAAAACATATGGTATTTTTCAATTCTTTCCACTGGGAAGTTAATCGTGTGGACCTCTCGGGTCGCACCCAGACCACTGATATTCACGTTTTTAGAACCATTCAGAATAAATAAAAGTGTTTTTTTACTTTAAAAATTTATATTTAACAGTTACAAATAAGGGGATACAAAGGAAGTACCCAAGCATCAAGGACCGGAAACGTTACCACTAATCATAATGTTAACTTAGGATTTTAAATACAATATTGTTTTTATGATTACGTTTATGATAATATCTTCGTTGATTTTTTTTAGTTTAGTGTTTATTCAACTAAAGTAGGTAAATTTTTAAATGTGGCTGTTTCACTTTCCTACAAAAAAAAAACAATATTTTCGTATTTTTTGAACATTGCTTAAATTTGTTAATTAGAAAATCCGAATCTTTTGTTTAGAAAATACCTATTATTTTCTAAATTCTATTTAACTTAATAACTCGCACACCTCATTGATTATAACAAGACAAGGAAAAAAATAAGCTACAAAATAGGCTGCAAAAGACTTGCAACAGAACCAGAATTGCCAAATTTTCAATGTCCTGGCTCATAACCTTGGTAATTCTTCGTTAATGCCGTTAGAAAATATTTTTCTCGTATATCAACCACCTAATATGCTTCTACTTCTTTCCTGGCTTTTTAACTTTGGGTGAGTCTTAGCCGCATCCACTATTGCTCTCTATCTCCAGCGATCTTGTGCTTCCACTTTCCACCCCATTCTAGATAGATCTACTGCTGCTATTTCAACAAAATGAGACCTGTTCGGAAAGTAAATAATAAACAAATAAATTAGTTATTCAAAAAATACATAAAGATATCGATTTTCTCAATTTTTATAAAACTACCTGCAGTCTTTGGAGAGCAAGTAAAAAAAGAAGCTTTTTGTAAATCTGTAAAAGATTAAACAGTTCTTGTTAGAACCCACTTACTTTTTTATTAACTAATACTGAAATCTTTCTCTTCTTCTTCTTCTTGTCGGCATTTAAAAACTCAACAACTATTAACATCAACTTTTTGGTACAGGGTGAACGTCTAATTCGATTGACCTATAAAATCGCTCTACACTATGAGTTAGTCTTTACAATTGTGGGATTCAACTATTTCTATATCTTTTTGCGACACCTTCTTTTCGGGTTGACGCCTCTCGAGATGGATTACAAACGAGTTTTACAACAAAGATCACGTTATTTCTCCGATTTTATTTGAGCACAGCCACTTAAAATTACAAAATAACTTCTCAAAATTTATTTAAAAAAGATATATGTATTAGTTTCAGTAGGCTTTCATAAGGATAAATTTTACAACAATAACTATATGTAGAATAACAATGAATGAATGTTCCACTCACGCCAAATTCCAATAGCATCAAGACCACTTAGAAGCAATTATGTGCTTGTTTATCAAATTATTAGATTTAGTGACTAACTCCCACAAAATTTTACATGATAAATAATAGTTAATGGACAAAAAACAATTTATACTTCCTCTTTTTTTTTAATTCTATAATTATTTTAATTTACTTATTACTGTTTCAGATTTCCAGTTATACAAGTTAAATAGGTAAGTTAAATTTAGAATTATCTAGCGTAGCTTGTAAGGATTGTGATATTAAAAATTAGTGTTGTTGGTAACCGGTTTCGTTTTAAAATCCATTTTCAGGTGCAGCAAATTTTTAATGGAACTTTCAATTTTGTTAAGTTTTTTGTGATCACTTATAGTCCATTGAAAAGTTACATTTGGGGTTGCGTTTTTTAGAGGACGCAATTTTATTTTTTTGATGTGTAGGGGGGGTCAGTGTAAAGCTAAAACCAAGTTTGTGGGGTCGCCACCCTTGTCCCACGGCAGCCATCTTGAAAATAGGGGTTGAAATGGTTTTTACGATATATCTCTTAAACTATTTATTTGATAAAAAAAATTTATTAACATTTTTTGTTGCAAATTAAATTCTCTACAACTTTGGTTCAGTAATTTTTTGTCGTAGAACTATAAATAAAAAAGTTATAAGCGAAAATCTTCAGAAATTCGAGAAAAAAATTTATATTTTTCGATATAACTTTTTTTTTATAATCATGATGATGAACCGCCGACATTAACACCGTTTCCTTCTCCAGTTCTCCCACTGGTATTTAATTCAGAAAGCCGATCAGATGCTGAGCCGCAGCCTGGTCCATCGAAACGACTGAGGACGGAGTAGTTCTAATTTAGAAAATCACCGTGGATTATGCCTATTGGGGATAACACGTAAAAAAAACGCGCCTCTAGACTCTACCTCGTGGTTGGTGGGGAAAAGAGTCAATAATTAATTATTAATAATATTGCAAAATTTGTAATTAAAAAAGTTATAATAAAATAAAAAAAAAAAACAATAACTGATGACATATTACATACACACGTATAATATAGGTATAGTTAAGAATATTGAAAAATAGTACTCACTTCGGAGCGCTGTAAAACCTTAGCTATTGACTTAATGAAAAAATGATGCAAATAAAAGTTGTTCCTCCAAAAACGATCTACAAAAATGGTCGGACATCATTTTTTCGTAAAATGATAAAAAAAAAGTTATATCGAAAAATATAAATTTTTTTCTCGAATCTCTGAAGATTTTCGCTTATAACTTTTTTATTTATAGTTCTACGACAAAAAATTACTGGACCAAAGTTGTAGAGAATTTAGTTTGCAACAAAAAACGTTAATAAATTTTTTTTATCAAATAAATAGTTTAAGAGATATATCGTAAAATCAATTTCAACCCCTATTTTCAAGATGGCGGCCGTGGGACAAGGGTGGCGACCCCACAAACTTGGTTTTAGCTTTACGCTGACCCCCCCTACACATCAAAAAAATAAAATTGCGTCCTCTAAAAAACGCAAGGTAAGGCCTAAAAAATGTAATATTTCAATGGACTATTATATTGGAGCCGTTCATAAAATACGTTCGCACTTATGGAGGAGGAGATGTCGCTTACTGTGACAAGCTGTGACATGGGGGGTCGGTGGGGTACTAAGAAAACGTTCGCAACTCATTAAACAATTTTTTAAATTTTTCTCTCGGTTTTTTTTGCAATGCCGTTTATAGATATTTCAGAACATTTGATAAATACTTCTGATAATTAACAGATATATTTATTTATTCGTTATTCTTCATTATATCAGGTCCCCCTCGGAATAGTTTCTCTGCGCTATGTATACCGGTCCATTCACGTATGTTCCTCAGCCAGGACATGGGGGGTCGGTGGGGTACTAAGAAAACGTTCGCAACTCATTAAACAATTTTTTAAATTTTTCTCTCGGTTTTTTTTGCAATGCCGTTTATAGATATTTCAGAACATTTGATAAATACTTCTGATAAATAACAGATATATTTATTTATTCGTTATTCTTCATTATATCAGGTCCCCCTCGGAATAGTTTCTCTGCGCTATGTATACCGGTCCATTCACGGATGTTCCTCAGCCAGGAAGCCTGCTTTCTTCCTACTCCTCTACGTCCCTCCACATTTTTCTCTGAAGACATGTCCAGGATATGAGATTTTCCTGCACTTAACTGTATTTAGTAGCATACGTGTTGCGTCGGCCCTGTTTAGTACCATTTCGTTGGTCTGCCTAGCTGTCCAGGGTATTCTCAGCATTTGCCGTTGTAACCACATCTCGAATGCTTCTAACCGATTAACTGTAGCGGCTTTAATTGTCCAGATCTTTGCCCCGTACAACAACACTAACCATGCTCTGCCGTAATTTTCGGTTCAGACTATCATTGCAGAATAGTTGTTTATTTTTTTGGAATGCTGTTCGGGCTGTCTCTATTCTACACCTTATTTCTCTATCTGGATCTAGATGTTCGGTGATATAACATCCAACGTACTTAAAGTAGGTTACTGGGTCTATATTTTTCGTATCAATATGTAGTGCACCATCAGGATGTGGTTGTTGACTGTAGACCATCAATTTTGTCTTGTTGATATTTATGTTGAGCCCCATTTCTTGTCCTTCTGCGTTTACACAGTTTAGTAGATGTTGCAGGTCTTCTAGTTTGTCATTTGGGATGACAGTGTCGTCGGCATATCGTATCGTATTTATATATTCTCCATTGATTTGTATTTATATTTCTTGTTATTGAGTAGCCCGTTTAAAGATTTTGTGTGAATATATGTTAAAAAGTAGTGGTGACTGTATGCAGCCTTGTCTGACGCCTCGTAGATTTTGGCTTTCTTCTGTAAGCTTTCTGTTTAGTCGTACTGCTGCTTTCTGTCTCCTGTATAAATTTTCGATAATTTTAACGTCCCTGCTGTCCACCTTCATGTTCTTTAAGATGTCTATAAGCTTTCTGTGTTGTACTCTGTCGAAGGTCTTCTCGTAATCAACGAAACTCACAAAAACGTCCTTACGCTGGTCACGACATTTTTGTAATAGTATGTTCAGAGCAAGCAGTTATAGAGTCACGCCTTTTTCCCATAGGGGTAGGCAGAAACCACTTCCTTCCACTTGCTACGGTTTGTACACACATCTTTTGCTTCCTCTACTTTCATCAGTGCTCTCATACATGCTCTTCGGTTGTTGGTACTCTTGACCTGGAATTTCTTCAAAACAATGTTGATCTGATCGAGATATGTTCTCCGAGGTCGACCTCTACCGATTTGCCCATTCACACTCGCCTTATAAACTTGTTTAGTCAATCTTCCTTCATCCATCCTTTCTACGTGTCCAAACCATCTACGCATTCCTTTATCTATCTTTGTGACCACATCTTCTTTTACACCACAGCGTTTTCTTATCTCACTATTCTTAACTTTATCCAACTGAGTCACTCCGGCTATACTTCTCAGACTACTCATCTCCGCAGCATTAATCCTATTTTCATGCTTCTTCTGCCAAACCCAACATTCACTACCATACATAAGTGTAGGAACCAACACACCTCTATGCACCGCCAGAAGTGCCTTTTTTGACACTTTCTGGCTATTCATAAAGCTATGCAGTGCCCCATTCATTTGTTTTCCTGCCAACACCCTTCGCTCAATGTCACTGTCATACTTTCCATCTCTAGTAAATTTTGAACCCAAGTACACAAATTCATTAACTTGTTCCACTCTTTCTCCCTCAATCGAAACCCCACAGTTTGTCATGCTTTCTTCTCTTTCAAAAACCATTACTTTCGTTTTGCTCACATTATTTTCATCCCTTTGATTTTCAGGATATCATGCATAACATTAACCATCGCCTGCAACTCCTCTTCAGATAACGCTAATATGACTTGATCATCGGCGTAAAGAAGGCATTTGACGATCAAATCATTCATTTTTAATCCATACGCACTCTCAGATTTTTTAAACAATTGTCTATGTATAAGTTAAAGAGCCATGGCGAAGCCACACATCCCTGTCTCACACCTTTTTCGATGTTAAACCAGTCCGTGCAAGGTCCGTTTATCCTTACACAAGCAGTGGAATCATCGTAAAGTGATTTCAGTGCTCGTATTAAACTACCACTCACCCCATACATAGACAATGTAGACCACAATTCACTCCTCACCACTCTGTCATAGGCCTTTTCCAAGTCTATAAAAGCGCAATAGACCTTCTGACTTCTAGCCAAGAATTTTTCGACTATACCTCGTAAGGAAAAGACCTGATCCATACATCTCCTTCCTCTTCTAAATCCTGCTTGCACATCCCATATCATCTTCTCAGTTTCATTCGTTACTCTTTTGATCAATATCTTTGCATACAGTTTGCCGACTATGCTGAGTAAACTAATACCTCGGTAGTTCTTACAGTCCTGCTGCGAACCTTTTCCCTTGTAAAGCGGCACGATAACGGCCTTGCACCAGTCGTCTGGTACACTACCACTTCTCCAATAAAGGTTAAAAACGCGGTCCAGTAGACTAGCTACCACGTTTTGTCCAGCCTTCAGCATTTCAACTGTTATCCTGTCGTACCCAGCAGCTTTACCCAATTTCATACTGTTCAACGCTTCCACAATTTCTGTCGTAGTAATTTCACTTTCATTGCAACTTTCACTCATGTCTTCGAATTGGGCCTGTACTTTTGTATCCTCAAGCAGTTATAACGGATATTTATTGATTAATAATAGTTTTATTATTGCAAGCATTAAATATTTACAAATATTGAAATTTGTGTACTGCCATTTATTGCCATTTATCATATACGGGATGGTCTATCATTTGTGACGTAATATTGATGAGGGTGGTCGCAGAAAATGTGACAGCGTGAGGAAGGGGTGGAGAGGAAGATATAAAAAGGTAAAGGCGTGACGCATTTTATGAACGGCCTCTATCTTATTGAATTACAATAAAATTCACTTGAAAGCGTCAGCGTTTTGTAAAATTCAACAACATCGTTTTATTCATATCAACCGTTAGGTAATTGCGTAGACGTTGCAAAAAGTTCAGTTCATTATCGTAAACAAAAATAAAATTACCAAGAACTAACTTTCAGTAATGAACGTCGTTCGTGTCTTCTTCAATATAGTTTATGACGATGAGTGAGAAAAATAATTATCGACGAAATAGTCAAAACCCCTTTTTATCGTTTTATTGCCGACTTTTTATCGAAGCGCCTGCCAGTCGGAAACGAAGAAGAAAATAAAAACCTAGCGCGAAAGAACTTCCCCATTAATCACTACCATATACCGAAACAAGAAATTAAATTTTCCAATATTGGCTTTTATTCCTTTGTTTTGCTCTTCACCTAAAGTCATTAGGGAGAGAGGGTTGCGACGTTGCCGGATGGAACTCGATGCGAGCTTGACAAAACGCGAAGACGCGTCGTAAATGTTTGCAATGACTGAAAGATTTCGATTGCTTATGAGGTTTGTGTTACCAAAGGATGTGCGACAAGCATTTGCCAAAAGAATAAATTTACAAGTTTTGCAGGTTATTTTTTAAATGTTACTTTTAAATATAAATAACAAATTACTTTGATAGTATTGGTAATTATAAGGCTTGCCGCGCTCTGATAATTTTTGTGGAGAAACTGAATCGTTCTAGACTCGGTCTAGACCAGTTCTATTTTAAGGTTGACACTCAGTTTACGACTAAAGGTCTCTGCCCACTACAACGTTCCATACCATGACCGTAGTAGGAACGTGTCAGACACGGAAAGTTTGGGATATTTGTGCGTGATGGGCGTTGGGTAAATGATGAACAATTCGAATTACCAGCCACCGACGAGCATGTATAAAAGCGCTGATGAAAGTAGAAGAAGCGAAAGGCGTGTGTAAGAATCGTAGCAAGTGTAAAGAAGTGGTCTCTGAGTACCCCTGTAATAGATAGTGGTGATATTACCAAGAGAAAAAATCCTGAGGTCAGCAATGATGGGCCATTTTTCCTTAGAGAGGATTATTTGATTTACGCAGCGGCAGAAAAATCGCAGAGAGACTTTCTTATTATCTCGTCTTGTTGTGCAGCTTCTGCACAGAAGAAACTTACTTTGCTTCAAGTTATGAAGATCACTTTGCAGTGTCCGGTTAGGGATATCCCAGTTAGCGACATTGATTTTTGGTATTTCTTTGCTTACAAATAGTCGATATTTTTTACATCTTCTTCTTCTTTAGGTCCTCCTGGGACGTTCGCAATTATCAGCAATATCTGAACCTTGTCTACAGCTCGGCGAAACAATGTGGTAATGTTCACTTCATACCATTGTCTTAAGTTTTTTTGCCAGGATATCCTTCTTCTATCCTGGCCTCTTCGTCCTTCTATCTTCCCTTCTATAATAAGCTTTAAAAGTCGATACTTGTCATTTCTTAAGATGTGACCGAAATACTCCAGTTTGCGCTTTTTTAGTGTAAACAGAACTTCCAGCTGCTTGTCGAGGCGTTGAAGTAACTCGGTGTTAGCTAGGAGATTCTTAATAGCCTTCTGTACGTCCACATTTCAAATGCCTCCAATTTTTTGCACATCGCTTCTGGCAAAGTCCAAGCTTTCATTCCATAAAACAGTATACTGAACACGTAACAGCGAGGCAAGCTTAAATTTCTGCTGCAAAGTACCTTACACATATTCAGGAACTTGTTCTATTCTGGCACGAATCTTCTGCATGCCGTCCCACTTCTCATTTAGTTGACACCCAAGATATTTAAAAGTTTCCACTCGCTCAATTCGTTGACCGTTGATTGCCAGGTGTCCGTCCACGTTGTTTGATTTGCTAACTGCTAGACACGTCGTCTTTCTCACGTTCAGGCTAAGTCCGGCCTCTGAGCTTGCAGCCCTCACGCGACTTACCAGTTCCTGCAGTCCTTCCAGGGAGTCGGCAACAAGAACCGAGTCAACCGCATACCTCAGATTGTTGATATTTTTTCACATCAACTAAATATTAAAAATGTCGCACAGGTTTATTTGATATTATCAATTAGACTTATCAACTTGGCCGCTAAAACATGCTCTTTTCGGTAAGTGCAGTGGCAACACTGAAGATTTAATCAATTCGGAAGCAAGCCAACTTTGAAAAGTATCGAAAGAATATCCATAGAATCATCCGCTTCATAACATCGAAACGATAAATATTTAAAATCGGGCCCGTCCCATCGTTTAGATGGAACCGGAAATGAAGGTTATATTTTGAATGTTATTTGAATTTGAGGGATGAATTTTTGTTATTCGAGCGGTAGAATGTTTTTGATTATATTCGAGTGGAAATGGAATGATCGACAATTAAATTAATTCAGTTGTCGAGGCAAAATAACATAATCAATTCGGTTTGTTTGCTTATCGCGAATTAATTTTGCGGATTTTGAAAGGGGGAATATTAAAAACTAAGGCTTTCTCTTGGAATCGGCGGGTTATTTGAAGGATGCAGGAATGCGGTAAATTTTTTGACGTTAATCAAATGAACGAACAAAATATATAAACAAAGTATATTTAAAACGGTATTGACAAACATTCAACGTGGAGTGTTTTCTGTATGGGTGTCGCAACGGGGGGCGGGTAAAGAAATGGGTAGAATTGGATTGGGTTACGGACCTGTTGCCGTCAGCCTCTCCGGAAGATCTCGCCGTGCGCTTCGATGGAGATAGTGAAGTACTTAGATAGCTGATAAATAGGTCGCCGATTTAATTTGTTTCTACCTACCATAAGTTGTCGAGGTTTGTTTGGGTCATCGCTGTGGTAATCTTGATTTATTACAAGTGTTATTTCACTGAAATAAAACACTATATAATTGCCATTTATAGTATATCGAACTTGGTACATGGAGACACCATATTGTCTCCCACCGAAACATGAATAATTGTACAATTTCGGTCTCGTAATCATTAGAATATGTCACTGGTGGTTGACTTGGTATGAATATAATCCATAATCAGATTCACATGTTACTGTTTAACTGCATTTATAAAAATTTGAAATTAAAATAAAATAATTTACTACATTTCAACACGTGGTGTTAAAACGCGGTGCTGTCGTCGGGCAAGAGATGTTTATCGCTCGGGAATCTTGATGCAAGAGAGGGTTTTGAAACCGGTCAAGCGTGAGCCGTTTTTCTGGCGCTGAATGAAGTTCGCGTTTTTATTGGTCCACGGCGTAACGGTCGTTTTGAACAAGGCGTATAGTTGATTGCTATATAGTTGTTCGCTAATAGCACGTGTTTTGCGGCTGGCGGCTTGTCGGCGTCTGGGCCGTACTAACAAGTTAGTTTATATCTATGCACTAAAGATAATAATAGATTAAATAGATTTTTTATCTGCCAATCGATAATACCATACAAAGATCTAATACGACAGGAATCTTGTTCATTATTCAGAACGCCTTTACCAGTTGAACTTTATCTAAAATAGGGACTTTTCATTCATTGAGTCCTAAAAAAAATTTTTATTGGTTCATCGTGGAATAGAAATTTCTTTTGGGTTACATTCTAAAGTTTCTAGGAGTTTTTGGTTGTGACAACAAGGACCACAAAGTGCTCTCACCCTTACAATTTGCAGCTCCAGATTTCTAGGACTTCTACTAAGAGCTCGATTGTATAGCTCACTTCCTTTTTGGACAATGCGTTCTGTTAAAAATTTCACTTTGTAGAAGTCTCATAAATTTAATATTTTTTATTAACTAATTGGCGAGGAATGCATTGTGGACGACATTGTCTATGTATGGGGTGAGCGGTGGTTTGGTACGACCACTGAAATCACTTTACGAAAATTCCACTGCTTGTGTTAGGATAAACGGAGCTTACACGGACTGGTTTAACATGAAAAAAAGGTGTTAGACCGGGATGTGTGGCTTTGCCATGGTGGTTTAACTTATACATAAACGATGGTTTAAAAAGTTTGAAAGAGAGTGCATATGGATTAAGAATAAATGATTTGATCGTCAAATGCCTTCTTTACGCCAATGTTTAGCATCATCTGAAGATGTTTAATATTATGCATAATGCACTAAAACACAGAGGGATTAAAGTAAATGTTAGGAATACAAAAGTAATCGTATTTGAAAGGGAAGAAAGCATGTCAAACTGCGAGGTGCTGGTGAAACAAGTAAATGAGTTTGTATACTTGGGTTCAAAGTTTACGAAAGACCGAAAGTACGACTGAACAAATGAATGGGACCCTGCTTAACTTTCTGGACAGTCAAAACATGTCAAAAAAGGCGAGTGTGAATGAGCAAGTCGGTAGAGGTCGACTTGGGCGAACGTATGTCTATCAGATCGAAATTGTTTAAAAGAAAGGTCAGGTCAAGAGTACCAGCAACCGACGAGCATGTATAAAAGCGCTGATGAAAGTAGAAGAAGCGAAAGACCATGTGTAAGAATCGTTTCAAGTGGAAAAAAGTAGTCTTTGTGTAACCCTACGGGAAATAGCTGTAACTGTATGTGTTTATAAACCTTTGCAATAAATGTTTTACCTAAATTATTGTAAAGCATATGTTTAAGAATACCCAAGAATACTGAACCAGGGCTCTGAAGATGTACCAGACATAACCTACTGTGAAGTAAGAAAGGCGGTGTCTGAGATGAAGAATAATAAGTCACCAGGAGAAGACGAAATTGTTATAGAGGCAGTAAAGGAAGGTGGACACATAGTTATTAAAGCCCTATCTAAATTATTTAATGAATGTCTACATCAAGGAGTAACACCTTCAAAGTGGAACAACGCCACTATAGTAATAATGCACAAGAAGGGGAACATTGGTAATCTAGCAAATTACAGACCCATTAGTCTCCTATCCCACTTGTATAAACTATTTATGAAGATCATTGCTAAACGCCTAACTCCAAAATTAGATTTTTACCAGCCGAAAGAACAGGCAGGATTTCGAGCAGGGTACGGTACAAATGACCATTTACATACAATCAAGACCCTTATAGAAAAATCAACAGAATATAATAAACCTCTCATCCTTGTTTTCGTAGACTATGAAAAAGCTTTTGACTCAATCAGCCAACAACATATGCTCAAATCATTAACAGAATGCAGAATTGATTACAGGTACATTGCACTGATTAAGGGTATATACGAGAAAGCAACGGCGTGTGTAAGATTACATAAAAACACAAGAACATTCCGAATAGAACAAGGTGTACGTCAAGGAGATACCCTCTCTCCAAAGCTGTTCACCACACTGCTCGAATATGTCTGTAAGAAAATCGACTGGGGGGAAATGGGCCTAAATATAGACGGTGAAAGATTAAATAACTTAAGATTTGCAGACGATATCGTCCTTATCACCGACCGTATAGATCAAGCGTCCATGATGTTGGAAAAATTATACAATGCTTCAAGGGAAGTTGGCCTAAGAATTAACTTTGCAAAGACGCAAGTCATGACAAACCTAGTCCCCAGTAAAAACATAACTATTGGAAGCAAATCTATTGAACAGGTCACCGCCTACAAATATTTGGGTCATGAGATCCGAATAGGACGGGACAACCAGACGTGCGAACTTCTCCGGAGAGTAGGCTTGGGGTGGGCATCCTTTGGAAGATTAAAGTATGTTTTCAAGTCGGATATTCCCATCAGTCTAAAACGAAAAGTATACAATCAGTGCATATTACCAGTGATGACATACGGAGCCGAAACATTGACGCTTACAAAAAAGTCAGCAAAGAAACTGCATGTCACCCAACGGGCGATGGAGAGGGCTATTCTGGGTATCTCCCTCAGAGATCCGAATACCAAATGAGATTATTCGCCAAAGAACAGGTGTTATAGATGTAATCGAAAAAATAACAACTTTAAAGTGGAACTGGGCTGGCCACGTAGCTAGAAGAACTGACGGAAGATGGTCTAAAAAACTATTGGAGTGGCGTCCGAGGCACGAAGCTTATCGTAGTAGAGGGCGCCTCCCCACACGATGGACCGATGACATCAAAAGAATCTGTGGTAATTGGATACAAATGGCTCAAGATAGAGCAGAGTGGCAAAATAAACGAGAGGCTTATGTTCAGCAGTGGACTACTATAGCTGAGTGATGATGATGATGATATGTTTAATATTAAAGATATGAAACTGTTTAAAATTGTTATTTTAATATTTATCGTTATAGATCTTATTGGCATGAAATGTTGTATATACTGGCTAAAATCATTTTCAAAGTAACGAAATATTACTCACATCAAGATTACTTTTAAAGATATGATTGTGGTGTGCCGAATTCTGAATGCGTACATTCGCAGATGTCAGTCAAAAATATTTTTGATAAATATCGTAAATAGACATCTCTGTAGGTGATCATGTTGATTGCGTTACAAATGAACAGAGGAGAAATTGCTCGTTTTCTTTTTTTAAATGTTCGGTATGAAAAAGCTTGGTTTTTCCTTGTGAAAGTACATTGAAAAAGAAATGACGTTATTTTTATATCGATTTTTAATTCAACTTTTATATTTTATGATCGACGTAGCTGTTTATCTTGTGAGGTTTTTAATATGTAACACGAATCAGCGCGCGGTTAGAGTTGGCCGTCAGATAGACGTCAACCAATTTTCTGAGAGTGTTGTGTATAAAGTTTGCTGTTATATGCGTAAACTATATAAATAAATATTTACTGTTAATGCTAGTCTCAATAAAGTGCAGATCATTGATACCAATTTCAAGTAAGTAATAATAAATAATTGTTCGAATAAAATATTTCAGTATTTAGCTTTTTTAAATTTGGAGGTTGATTTCTGTCACCGTTAGTGTCAATTAAATAAAAATGAAATACAATTTTCATTAAAAACGATTATCGTTTGTATGTTCTTAAATTTTTTATTTGCCTCCGACTCTGCGTTTAATCGGTACATGTGTAATTAGGAATTTATGATTCAATTTAGTCTGGCATTAAATTTCTTTATTTATTATACTTAAACAGCGGTTACGTCAAAAGAATCTTATGTCGGCGTAATATCGTATATATACAGTGTGGAACAACCAAATAGAATAAATTCGATAACGAATAAATGAGAGCGTGTTGGAAAAAACGCTTGGACACGTCGATTTGTATTTTTAGATGCGCAATTTTTTTCAAAAAAAAAATATTATATAGGGTGTGTCATGTGACAGTGGCCAATACCAACTTTCTTATTTTAAATACAACCCCTTGTATATTATTTATTTTTCAGATTTTTCAGAAAATTCTAGACATAATTCATGTACAATGTCCCATACCTATCTTCAACTGTTTCGGAAATATTAAGTGTTTTTAGATGTATTACAAAAATTAACATTAAAAAAAGAAAATTATTTTATTTCACAAATTATGAAAAAAAAAACAAAAAAACATTAATTTCAATGTAAGAGATGTTTAAAATGTTCGCCGCGAACGTCTTGGCAACATGCTAATCTGGTATAGAAATGTCTTCTAACGTTACTCAACATCTCAGGCGTGACTGATCTAATCGCAAGCGGGATTCGTCTTTTTAAGTCATGTAAGTTGAGTGGTTTAGTTTTGTATACAATACTTTTGACATATCCTCACAAAAAGAAGTCTAATGGCGTCATATCAGGAGATCGTGCTGGCCATTCTATCGATCCGCGCCTCCCTATCCACCGATTTGGAAAATTTTGGTTCAGGTACTGCCGGACATTGATTTGGTAATGGGGCGGTGCTCTATCTTGCTGAAATCATAGTATATTGGCAGGAACTTGTGGGTTTGCTGAATTAGGATATAAGTTTGTCAAAGTTGGCACGACATTATTTTGGAGCAGTTCTTAATATTTATCTCCATTCAAGTTGCCATCAATGAAAAAGGGACCTACGATATAATTTCCAACAATTCCTTCCCAAACATTATTTTTTTCAGGATATTGCGTATGTTCCTCTCTCATCCAGTGAGGATTCTCATTAGACCAATAGCGGCAATTTTGACGATTAACATGACCGTGAAGTGTAAATGTGCTCCCATCAGAAAACAAAACATCTTCTATTTGGATCACATTATTATCGAACATTTCCATCATTTGTTCACAAAAATACGTTCTCCTGTCGAAATCGTCTTCCATGAGCTCCCGAGTTGTGCATCATTTTATAGGGATGCATTTTACTTTCCTTTAATATTCGAAAAATTGATGTGTTGCTAATGTTGAACAGTGAGGCTGCTTTTCGACCAGAATTATGTGGGTTTTCTTGAAACTCAAGCATAACATCCTATTTCGCATCATCGCTTAGTTCATTGGCAACTACTTTTTTTGTCTGTCTTACATGACCAAGTTCGCGAAACTGTTTTTCTATTTTGCTAATTGTTCCTTGGGATATAGGCGGCAAATTTGGAAATTTTATTGTGAAATAAGCGAGAAACTTTCATTTGTGTCCGTGTGTTATCTCCATAACCAATCATTTGTAGAATGGTTATTTTGTGCATTTCTGTTAAATGAACCATTTTTCTCATATTATTACGTAAAGCTAACGAAATTCAAACAACAATAGCACTGACACTGATCATTACTGTCATGCAGACAGACAACAAGTTGCTAAGGCTATGAGTTTTATACGAAAATAAACAAAACTGTTTTTGTATTTTTTTTATTTCATATCAGTAAAAAGGAACGCATTAATAGCTTTTGCTTATTTTCTCAATATTAAGAGCTAAATGGGAAATAAGTATTGAGTGTGATGTAGCGAATTTGTGAAATAAAATAACTTTTTTTCAATGTTAATTTTTGTAATACGTATCTGAAAACACTTAATAATTCCGAAACAGTTGAAGATAGGCATGGGACATTGTACATGAATTATTTCTAGAATTTTCTGAAGAATCCAAAAATTAAATAATATACAGGGGGTTGTATTTAAAATAAGAAAGTTGGTATCGGCCACTGTCACATGACACACCCTATATAATTATTTTTTTTGAAAAAAATTGCGCATCTAAAAATACAAATCGACGTGTCCAAGCGTTTTTTCCAACTCGCTCTCATTTATTCGTTATCGAGTTTATTCCATTTGGCTGTTCCACACTGTATATCGTAAAATGTTTATTAAAGTCGGCATAATTTTTTACATAATTATGGGTTCGAAATACCTATACAGTCAGTACTACTACGGTTTGTTATTATTACTCGAGAATAACCAACTAACGAGAAGCAAAAGTTTTGTCGAAAGGTTTGATATTTGTATAAAGGTACATACATATAGTCGAGCCTTTTTTCCGTAGGGGTAAACAGAGAGAGCACTTCTTTCCACTTGTTGCTGTTCTTACACGCGTCTTTTTCACTTTCATCAGCGCTTTCGTACTTATGCTTGTAGTTTGCTGTTACCCTTGATCTGGCATTTCTTCAAAAGAGATTATTAATTTTGTTATAATTTTTAAAAAAAATTGCTTAAAACAGCCACCGCGGTTGCTGTGTAGTAAATTGCAAAAATACGAGCGCAACAAATTAATGTAAATTTTATAAATTTTCGACTGCAAAATGGAAAATAAACCAAAGAAAAGGCAGTGAAAAGGCAAAAGTAAGTAGTACCATTTACCCTGCGGATAGGGAAAATCGAATAGATCCCAGGTATGGTCTGCCTGTCGTAAAAGGCGACTAAAAGACTCCCAATCCTAAAGTGTTATGCGACCCGTGCTGATAGATGCATGGCGGTGGGGAAGCACCATCGCTAACGGAGCCTACAGGAAACCGGGCGAAATCCTGTAAAAGACAGCCTTAGTCCTGTGCAGGGGGCACCTCAGGGCCTTACCACCCCTTCCCCCATACCCGTTCACTGCAAAAAAGAACGTTGGTAGACCATAATCACGTCAAACTGATACGGGTTCCAGGACGCCAGGAAGTTGCAGATAATGCGGAAGTAGACGAACTTGCAAGAAGAGGTTCGGAAAAACACAAAACTACTGGAATGGTATACCAGGAAAAAAAACACGGGAAATAATACATAAAAGGACCGTGCCATAAAAAGACGGCAGAACTGTTACTGATGAACAGGAATCAGCTAAGACTGTAGGCCTGGACTGCGGGGATCCGGGGGCAATGAAGCGTTTGCTGTGCTGCTGCGGGGCGCTGGGGGGAATGGGCGCTTCTTGGGTGACTACATTGTTCTCACCCAGTACAGAACTTGTACAAGGTACGAAGGTACCGGATTGGGTGCTGCGTGGTTCTAGGTCCCGAGAATTGTCGGTCTTTTTCGGACCAGTGCCTCGCGGTGGCGCAGTGTTTTCGGGTCCTTGCCGGGCGGTCTACTGGTCGGGCCTCCATTGTACAATGATACAAAAACACAAGGGCAAGATACTAAGTGTCACCGTAGGCAATAGCCAGATGGACCTAAATAAGGGTGGAGTTTTTAGTAAGTAGTCCTGACAGTCAGTGGAGTCTCACAGTAGACCTTGAGCTTTTGGACTCATAACCTCTCCATAAAGGATTTTCTTCACCCCTAAAAAAAAGTAGTACCATAACCTTAATTATTATTAGATTAAACTGTCTAAATTTACTTCAAAGGAGTGTTGAGATCAATTCGGAAATCTGGACTTTCTGTAGTCCTTGTACGGAACCATATTTTCGAAATATTCTCCTTTTGAATATTTTTTTTTTGCAAATTGTCGAGGACTGTGTTTGCCCCAGTGTTGCTCGATACTAGTTTTAGATGCGCTCTCTTCATTATTAATGAAGTAAATTAATGCGGCAATATGTTTGCATTTTTTACTTTTATTATTAACACTATCGTAGCACATCAGTGACACATCGAGCTAAATTTATCTAAAATAAAAAAATTAAGCTTTATTAATTATTTCATCTTCAAAATTTTTATTGATAAAGTAAATTATTTAATTTTTATTTACATTTAAATAAGTAGTGTAAGGTGTTGCATGGACCGATGCTTGTCGAATAACTCGTGACTTTATCAAATATCTTTTGTTATTTCGACGATATTTACCTTTATAAAATAATTTACCTTTGATAATAGTCGTAAGGTTGAAATTCGATGGTATTGTTACATGCCGGCCCTGGTATTTGTCGGCATCCGAGAGTCGAAACTCATTCGGATGACCAAAGTCTGTATGGAGGGTGGAATATCTAAAGTACGTATAAATAATAAACTGTCTGGCAGCTTTGAAATCAACAGTGGACTTAAATAGGGTGATGCGTTATCTCCACTACTATTTAACCTTGTATTAGAGAAAGCCATGAGGTCGGCCGGAATAAAAACAGAATTGCTATCGGTTCAAGGTCCCAAGCTGTTACTCGCATATGCAGATGACATAGATCTCGTTGGAGACTCCATTCTATCCATGAAAGACATTTTTAACAAGGTGGAAGGAGCAACAAGTGAAGTAGGGCTGAAGATTAATGAGGAGACGAAATATATCTGGGGGCCGTAATCACAGCGGACAACGATGTTACCGAAGAAATAAAAGACTGAATCCAATCTGCAAACCGCTGTCTATTTGCACTGAATAAGCTCATAAAATCAAAAAATCTCACAAGAAGTTCAAAGATCAAAATCTATAAATCCATCGTCAGACCTGTAATAACATACGGATGCGAAACGTGGACCATGACCAAAGCAAACGAAGAAAAGCTCAGACGCTTTGAACGAAAAATACTTAAGAAAAATTTTTGGACCTCACCATGACATCACCACAAACCAGTATAAGATCAGAACCAATATCGAATTAAAAGCACTCTACAACGACACCGATATTGTCCAAGAAATTAAATCACAGCGACTAAGATGGGCAGGCCACGTGCACAGACTGCATAACGAAAGATTCGTAAAACTGGTATGGAAGGAGATTCCCACAGGAAAGAGACCGCTCGGATGTCCCAGAATGCGATGGAGAGATAACATTCAAGCAGATCTCCGAAAAATGAACATTCCATTTGACCCTAGGTTGATGGAAGACCGAACAAATTGGAAAAAAGTTGTACAGTCAGCCAAGACCCACCCAGGGTTGTAGCGCTACGTGATGATGATGAGAGTCGACCACAACTAGGGTGCATATTAATGAGCGCTTTGTCGGCCTCCGGCTCCCTGTCTAGCGACTTCGATATGGTAAAAGGATTGTTCTGTCGCTTCCGAGAAAAAGTTCTAATTATGATTTAGACGTATAAAAAGGATAGTGGCCGCGAAGAGGACAGTTTTAAAAGTGTTTATGAGTCATGAAATTTAAATAGTTGTAATTAGTTGAATATCTTTGTAATTTTTAAAACTAAAATTAATTGTGTAAAAGTATTGGAATAAAAATTGTTTTGTTATTGTATCGAGAATTTAAAATTACCGAACCCATGAAAGAACTAAATTTCGTAAGAGTATGACTAATTGCTTGGAAACCTGTCTATTATTTATATCCATGTTTGCTTTAAATCTGAAAGTTTAACAAAAATATACACATGTTTATTATTATTATGTCATATCGTACTTTTTCTGCTTGCCAATATTATTTAAAGTCTGATCTACTGTGGTTATAACCTATTTTGTTTACGTAAACGCTACAGCTACAGTTTTTTTGAAGTGATAACTTCTTATGGCACGCTGTGAACTTTTTTTGTAATGGGTAAAAAATGTTAAACTCGCGTCAGGACACGTGGCCTGATCGAAAATTCGTAAGACGGATGTATTTCACTGGAGCATTATAAAATACGACTTTTCTTGACTGGTAACTTGGCAACCTTATTCAACAAACTGACAAATTCAAGTACATTTTTTATGTCATTTTGACAAATTAATTTAGTAGCTAAATTCAAAATTTAAGTGCTTTTCATTAGTTTATTGATCAAGTTCTGCTTTTGCTGCATTAAAATGGTCCAAGGAGAGGTGTCGTTTTTAGCAGATGTTATGGACACCATAGCGTGTCTTAATGACTCTAATGGTTCTCCCGCCGACAAAATTTTAGATCAAATAATTTATCAGTGCAAGAAGCCGTTAAAAAAAATGCATCAATTTGTGTTAAAAAAGCATTAAAAACTGCACTGAAAGCTGGTTTGATCAAAGAGAACGGGGGAAGGTCGAAGACGAAGAAAAAATAAAAGAAGCAGAAGCCGTAGACGACGTAGCCAAAAGCGACAAAACCGAAAACGAGGTAGCCGAAAACGAAAAAGTCGAGGTAGGAAGAAAAGCGCCATATTGAAAGAAGATCAAGCAAAAAGCGGAAGAAAGAAATCGAAAACATTCCGATTTGGTACTGATGTTTAATATATGATTTATAATAAAGCGTTAATAAAAATAATGCATTATTCATAAACTATGGAAATCTGGAGACAATATTTTTCAGATTAAAAATAATATTTTCACGCGCGTTAATACTTAAGTTTTCACTTCTGCCGGCACTTCCAGAGTGCAACCCGTAAAATTTTTTTTTTTTTATGAATTATCCTTAATTTTATCGGTAATTTTTGCATAACAAATTTATAGGATTGAAGATTAATTGTCACTTGGTTTGACACGCAAAAAATTTTTTTTAAAAATAATAATTAATTTTTATTTCACACCCCCATTCCACACCCCCGTTCTTTAGTTCACAGATACCATGGCGTCGAATATGGTTAATATAATTTAAAAACAAAAGATCAACCGTTTTTATCGGAAAAAAATATTAACTTTATACTTTTAAGAAGTTGTATTTGTATTCTTTTGTATAATATGTTGGGAAGGTATAGCATATTTTTGTGATTCCCAAAAATATGTTTTATATGTGACTCGAACTTTTTTAATACGCATTAGTAGACAACCTCGAAGACCTTCAGAGATTTATGAACAAGATAGTTGAATGTAGTCAAGAGTACGGACTAGCAATAAACGTCAAGAAATCGAAATTTATGAGGATATCAAAAACCAAAAATAACGATAAAAGGCTGACGATCAATGGTAGGATCCTTGAACAAGTGGAGAAGTACAGTTAGTTATCTTGGCACAACAATCAATTCCGCAAATGATTACTCTAAAGAAGTCAACATGCGATTAGAGAAATCACGAACAAACTTCATCGGGATGTGAAACATACTCTGCACAAGGGATCTGAATTTGAACCTAAAGGTACCCCTACACGATCAATCGGATTGTCAGTCACAGCGAAGAATGACAATCCGATTGATGGTGTAGGGTCAAGACTGATGGAATGATGATTGGACTGACGGATTTACAAATATTTTGAAATCCGAGCTTCAATCACGGTAAGTGGGGGGGAGACTGTCAATCTGACTGATGGTCTAGGGATTCCGTCATTCTTTTCTTCAGTCTTGTTAATGCTATCATGGAGAACGAGCGCTGTGAAACCGATGCTTTCGGCGAGTTACCAACAAGTGCCGGTGATCGCGATTGCCTGCAAAGATTCATTGAAGTTTATGAATCTTTCCCGGAACTATGGAACAAAGCACATCCGAGTTATTCCAATAAGTACAAGAAGAATATGGCATTGGAAAAACTTCTTGTTATATTCCAAGAAATGAAGCCAAATGCCACAGTGAAGGACGTCACTAAAAAATTGAACATACTACGTTCAAATTTTAGACGTGAGCTGAAAAAAATAAAAATCTCATCGAGAAGTGGAGCAGGAGCCGAAAATGAAAATTTTAAATCTTCGAAATTTCTTCCAGTCGCAAGAAATCTTAAGGTGACCGCTAATCTCTCACGGACTGTTATTGGATCTCTCATAACTGTATTCATCCGGGATATATGTGGTGACAACATGGAGATCAACATGTCAAAAAGATTTTCATCCATACGATAGTAGTTTTTATAATCGTCAGCACTGCTTGCTGATATCTCACGAAACAATCTTAAATGGCTGTACTGGTTACGTTTTTTTAACCATTCCTTCATCCACACTCTCCGTTTCACAGGTTTTCTGGTGCCCAATGCAAGTATAATGGCCAAACAAGCCTTTTCTTTGAGAGACATTCCGCTCTGTTTGGTGTTTTAATGTCAACTGAGCTAAAATTATTTCAATTAGACTGTCAGTATGAATGATACGTGTAGGGGCTTCAAGATTGAAGCTAGGATTGACAGTCTGATTGATCAGTCAGACTGTCATTCATGATTGACCGTGTAGGGGTACCTTAAGAGTTAGACTGGCAAGGTGTTATATTTTCTTGACGTTACTCTACGGCATGGAAGCTTGGACGCTGAACGCGGCAACCATTAGGGAACTGGAATGATTTGAATTGTAGGTGTATAGAAGAATCCTGAAGATAAAATGGACATAACACTTAACAAACAACGAAGTCATGAGAAGAATAAACAATGGAATGAAATTTGTAGAAACCTTTAAAACCAGAAAACTACAAAAACACATTACACGTGGGGAACGATACACCATGCTTAGAGCAATTATACAAGGGAAAATCCAGGACAAGAGAAGTGTAGGAAGGAGAAGAATATTATGGCTGCGCAATTTGAGGAAATGATATGGGTGCACATCAAACGAACTGTTTAGAGCTGCCGCCTCCAAGGTCAGAATAGCTACGATGATTGCCAACCTCCGCCGCGGAGAAGGCACGTGAAGAGAAAGACGAAAAATCAAAGTGTAACGCAAAATATCCTTGACAAGATGTCTGAAATCACCTAAATATATTAATGAACAGGGTTATTGGCCCGAGACGAACTTGCGCAATGTATACATATAATACCGTATGATGTTTTGAAAGAACAGACAATTCGTTTTAGCTGATTTAATTACGATAAATCCAACGACCGTGACAAATAAATTTGTATTGTTAGTGATAATATTAAAAATATTACGAGATAAATTTACTACGTTACAAACTTTCTAATTTTTGATTGTACGTTTGGTCGTTGTGTTTCATTTTTAAATAACGTTGATGATATTGATTCAACGGTCGAACGACTTTTCTTTGCAAAAGAAACGTGTTGAAGCAAATTGTTTTATTTAAAGTAAATTTTCGTATAACAATCAAAGATTATTACCAGAGGCGGAACGTCGAGAAATTTTTCGGTGCGCTGGTATTTCTGCCAGAGTTGCAAAAAAAAATTACCCATTATTCGTACTATTTTGGCAACTCTAAATTACTTCTTCTTCTTCAGGTGCCGTCTTCGTTGCGAAGGTTGGCAATCATTAATGCTATGCGTATTCTTGAAACGGCAGATCTAAACAACTGATTTGTTCTGCATCCGTACCAGTCACGCAGATTCTTCAACCACGAGTGGCGTCTTCTTCCGACACTTCTTCTTCCTTAAATCTTTCCCTGTATTATCAGTTGTAACAAGCTGTATTTTGACCCCCTCATAAAATGTCCCAGATATTGTAATTTTTGATTTTTAATTGTCAGAATTATTTCTTTTTCTTTGTTCATCCGTCTTAGCACTTCAATATTTGTTATTCTTTCTATCCAGCTAATTTTTTGTATTCTCCGGTATGCCCAGTGTTCGAAAGCCTATAGTCTTTTTATATCTTCTTTCTTCATGCCTCCATGCCATAAAGCAGCATAGACAGCACATAGCATCTCAGCAATCTGATTTTCAAGGCCAAACTGATATCTCTTTTGCAGAATATTTTTTTCATTTTCATAAACGCTGATCTTGCCCTTTCTATTCTAATTCTTATTTCCTGTGAGCAGTCGTTGTCTTTGTTGATAATGGTACCGAGGTATTTGTATTTTTCTACCTGGTGTACTGGTTGGTTTTGTATGTAGATTTGTCCTACTTTGTTTGTTCTTTTGCTAATCAACATTAATTTAGTTTTTTTTCACGTTCATTGTCAGTTCATACTCTTCGCTTTTTTCATTTACTTTGATTACTAGTATTTGTTAATCTTGGAGTGTGCTTGCTATTAGTACTGTATCATCAGCATACCTTAAATTATTAATGGGTATTCCGTTTATGTTAACTCCCCTTGTTTCATTGCTTAATGCAGTTTTCATGATTTCCTCCGAATAAAGGTTAAATGGTGCCGGTGACAGAATACACCCTTGCTCGACTCCTTTTTCTATTTTTATTTGTTTTGTGGTGTATGTCCCTCTACCTTTAACATTGCTTTTTGATTGTAATATAAATATTGATGTTTTTTCTGTCTAAATTTTTTTATTTTAAAAGTGTGACGAGATGGTCGAGTTTACCCTGTCGAAAGCCCTGTTATAGTCTATGAAGCATTTGTACAGATCCTGATTTATGTCCATGCATCGTTGTGCGAGTACGTTTAAAGCGTATAATGCTTCCCTTGTGCCAAAACCTTCTCGAAAACCAAACTGCGTCTCGCTGATATCTTGTTCCAATTTCCTATACATTCTGTTATGTATTATTTTCAGGAATGATTTCAAGGTATAGCTCATGAGGCTTATTGTGCGATAATATGCACATTGTTTAGCGTTGAATTTTTTGGGGATGACTAGAAAGGTTGATATGAGCCATTCATCTAGTATGATTCATGTATAATATATGGTGTTAAATAAGTCCAGCAGAATATCTGTATGTTCCCATTCTATCAGTTTGATTATTTCGGCAGGTAATTCATCCGGCCTGAGGCTTTCCTACATTTTAGTGTTTTTATAGCGTACACGATTTCTGACTTCGTTATATCGGGTCCGTTTTCCTCCTGTTCATCGATCTATTCTGCGTTTTATCTGTTATCCTTAAAGAGTTCTTCTATGCATCTTTTCTATGTTTTTAGTTTTTCCTCCATTTCGATGATTATTTTTTCATTCTCATCGTTTTGTATGCTTTTTAGCCAGTAGTAGTTTTATTTCTTCACATTTCTCTTTGTTTGTGAATTGTTTTTTGGATATCGTTGTATGCTTTCTTGTTGTTCTTGAGTCTCCGTCGCCTTTCCATCAGTTGAAGTATCGTAGGAGTCATCCATTCTTGTTTTTGGGAACGGGTTTTCTTTTTCAGAATTGTGTCGATGGTTCGATTAGAGAAGATTTAAAAGCTTCCCATTTGTTGTTAATGTGACATTTTTTGTTATTTGGAAAGTATATCTCTGGTGCGCTGATGTTCTTCAGATTCTCATTGATTTTGTTCTTAATATCTTGTCTTATTTTAGTATTATTGAGGAGGGTGAGATCTAAATATGGCTTTCTTTTCTTAGGTGTTTGTTTTTTCAGTTTAATGTTGAGTCTAGCCTCTACAAGATAATGGTCGGATGAAACATCCGCTCCTGGGTAGGTTTTTACCGTCTTTATGCTGTTTTTATACCGATCATTTATTAAAAGTTTTAAAAAAATTATAGGCACATTTTTAAAATATTCCTAGACATTGCGGTTGTGTGTATTCACAGTAGACTAATTGTAAGTTTCTTTGATGGCCTTGGGCATTGAACTGCTGAAAAATCAAAGTGTAATAAAAATTCAAGGTTACAATTGGTATTTAGCAGACAGATTTATTGAGGATTTCTGCAAGACTGTGTTTTAAATGATGTAACTTAAAATGAAGCATTCGTTATCTACTTAATAAAAAATGACTAATATTTAATAAATTATTGATGTATAATTTAAGTCACGCGTTAAAAAATATTAATAAACAATAAAGTTATTAAAAAATAAACGATTTAATTTAATTTTTTTTTTTAATTTTATACCATGTTATTCATGTTTAATGTATCCTTGACGGTTTTAAAATCATTTAGGGTTCCGGGTCATCTACTTGAATATTTGCACCAGTTTTTTTGTGTCGAACAAATTATTAGTTTTTATTACCAGTACCCACCCACTCGACTGGATTAAATTCGTTAAGCTACTGCTGTGATTTGTCTTGTCTTTATCTTCCAATATTTCACTCAACAATAAATCAACTCTGTTAAATTTTTAGCCAATGGGGGACACCACTAAATTTTGGAAATAGCATAATCGTAACCTTCATGATGACGATGTGATAGATATACTTCTGGACCTCTTTAACAACATTTATGATAGTGAAGAAATCCTTAAGCAATGGCTGACATCTACTTTTGTACTTATACCTAAGAAACCAAACCCAAGAGAATGCTCAGACTACCGGACCATTGCACTCATGAGTCACACCTTAAAGATGTTTTTAAAGATCATCCATAAAAGAATATACAGAAAACTTAAGGAGGACATGAGCAACACGCAGTTTGGATTCCGCGAAGGACTTGAAACAAGAGAGGCGCTCTTTGGGATAAACGTTCTTTTCCAGCGCTGTATGAACCAAGATGTGTTTACATGTTACATCGATTTTGAGAAAGCTTTTGACAAAGTGAAATATGACAAGTTACATCAACTACTTGTCAGTAAAACATTGACTTGGACTATGTAAGAATAATTAGCAACCTATACTGAGGCCAAAGAGCGAATACAAAGGTAGAAAACCAGCCAACAGAGGAAATGGAAATCCGTCCGAAAGATTGGTGGAAGGAGGAATTTTGGAAGACGCCGTGTGTCTTGGCTTAAAATCCTAAGGGACTGGTTTAATTGTAGCAATGTTGAACTATTCCGAGCTACAGTCAATAAGGTCCGGATAGCTGTGATGATAGCAAACCTCCGATAGGAGATGCACTATAAGAAGAAGAAGAACCTTCATGTAACCCAGTGCAAATTTTCAAGTACACTAAAAGAACTAACTCAAGAAGCTCTAAACCAGGTGAAACAATGATGTCAATCAATGGTCAATCCCGAAAAGACTGCGCTAATAGCTTTTATTGTTATGGAATACCCACATGCAGCATATCTCAAACAAAAGCAAAATGATTCTAATGGCCACAAAAAAAATCATAGGAAAGTCTTGGGGACTGAAACCGAAAATAGCACATTGGCCATACACGGCTCTGATAAGACCCAAAATATCATATGGCTCTATTTGTTGGTGGACATTTGTTGGTATTATTTACTTTTTTGTTTAATTTGATATATTATTCGATTTATAAGAATCCCCAAATTTTTATTGACATAAATTACAGATTTATTCACATATTTTCACAATCATCGGTAGTATTTTTTGCTAGGCTTACAATAGTATGACTACCAACAGAATCTTAATTACCTTTTTAAACATTTTTATATAATGTTAAAAGAAACGTATCGCAAAAGTGTCCAGTCACGTTGGGTAATTACTTTTATGAAAGCTTTTAAGTTACAATAGTTGTAGACGTAGTTTTTATATTTTAAATTTTATACAAACCAGGAAGTTACAGATAACTACTTGAGTGAGTAAAATTGGTATTTTGGTTGTTTCGTTAATTATTGTTCATTTAGTGTTAACACAAAAATTTTATATACTACCCGCTCACTCGTATAAACGTAGATCCTACCCTGTATATACAATAATTTATTGAAATAATGACCTGATCATCGGCGTAAAGTGGGTATTTGACGATCCAATCATTCATTTTTAATTCATACGCACTCTCTTTCAAATATTTTAAACAATCATCTATGTATAAGTTAAACAGCCATGGCAAAGCCACACATCCCTGTCTTACACCTTTTTCGATGTTAAACCAGTCCATGTGAACTCCGTTTATTTTGATGCAAGCAGTGGAATTCGATGACAACAAAAGTGATAGTGATTTCATCATCCTTTCAGCCAACTTACTCAGTTGTACACAAGAGTTAAGTATTTTTAAGGTACAATTTAATTTTTTTAAAATAGCTTTTTTCAATATCCTCACAATATACACCGATAGTTTATGTTAAATAAAACTAGATTTTACAAAATTATGTTAGGTACTTACTGATATATTATAAGAATATAAGAATTCTACGAAGAAATGGAACAACTGTTGAGAAACATCAAGAAACATGAAATCCTAATCATAATGGGAGATTTGAACGCCAAAATTGGTAAAGGAAAATGCGAAGACCTGATTGGAGAACATGGATTGGGAGAGCGAAACGAAAGGGGAGAAAGACTAGTAGAATTTATACAAGAAAAAGAAATGGAAGTAACAAACACATTATATAAATTGCCGCCGAGAAGAATCTACACGTGGAAATCGCCCCAAGATACGAAAAACAGAATAGTAAGAAACCAAATTGATTATATCATGATTGGGAAAAGACACAGGAATAGCATAAAATCCACCAAAACATACCCGGGTGCAGACGTAGCCTCTGATCACAATCCTGTAGTGGCAACATTCAGGCTAACCCTAAAACGCATTAAACAAACCCATAAAAATAATAAGATTAACATCTCAAAACTAAAAAACGAAGAAATTAGAAACAAAGTCAAAGAAGAAGTAAATGACAAAATACACTTAATGCAAGGGAAAAATCAGGATGAAGAGAACGTGAATGTAAAATGGAGCAACATCAAGAACACAATAGTAAACACATGTAAACAAGAACTAAAACAGGAGAGTAAAGAGAACAAAAAGGATTGGATGACAGAGGAGATTTTGGAACTGATGGAAAAGAGAAGAGAGGCTAAGAGTATGAACAAACAGAGATACAAAGAGCTACACCGACAAATACAAAAGAAAGTGAGGGAAGCGAAGGAGAAATGGATGAATGAAAAATGCAACGAAATCGAGAGAATGCAAAAGATACATGACACTTTTAACCTACATAAAAAGGTCAAAGAAATGACCAGCGGCTTCAGAAGGAATCAGAACAGCATACTAATGGATGAAGGTGGAAACATAATGCTAGATTTAGAAGACAAACTTAAAACATGGAAGAAATATATCGAAAAACTGTTTGAAGACGAACGAAACAGGCCCCAACTAACACGAAAGGTAAAAACAGACAATCCAGACGTAACAAACGAAGAAGTAATATATGCACTTAAAAACACAAAAAATGGGAAAGCACCTGGCGCGGATGAATTACCGGTGGAATTGCTAAAACTACTCGAAGAAGAACACACACCAATACTTACGGAACTGTTCAATACGATTTACAAAACTGGAGTTATACCCAGAGAATGGCTAACATCCACATTTATAGCAATACCAAAGAAAAACAATGCGAAAAAATGTAGCGAACACAGGACTATTAGCTTAATGAGCCACACATTGAAAGTATTTATAAAAGTTATACACAACCGGATACACAAGAAACTGGACAATGAGATAAGTGATTTCCAGTTTGGGTTCCGGAATGGAACGGGCACAAGTGAGGCATTGTTTGTTGTAAACGTACTGACACAGCGATGCTTAGATGTGAATAAAGAAGTATACGCATGTCTAGTAGACTATGAAAAGGCGTTTGACAGAGTACGACATGACCAACTCATAAAAATTCTAAGTGAAAAACAAATAGATACTCAAGACATAAGAATTATAGAAAACTTATACTACAATCAAACAGCAAACATCAGAATAGACATTACACAGACGAAAGATATAGAGATCAGGCGCGGAGTGAGACAGGGATACGTGCTTTCCCCTTTGCTGTTCAACATCTACTCAGAAGCGATCATGAAAGAAGCATTAGCTGAAGAAGAAGCTGGAGTGCGAGTTAATATAAGGTATGCGGACGACACTATGTTGCTAGCCGAAAATGCCATCGACCTACAAAGAATGGTACAAAAGGTACATAAGGTCAGTATTCGATACGGGCTAAACATGAATCTCAGCAAAACAAAATTCCTTGTATTCACAAAGACCCGAAACAACAACACACAGCTGATAGTAAACAACCAGATAATAGAACGGGTTTATAAATATAAATATTTGGGAACATGGATTAACAGCAACAATGATTATGCTAGCGAACTGAAAGCAAGAATTGAAATCGCACGCAGAGCCTTCATAAATATGAAACAGTTTTTCTGTAACAGAAATTTAAATAACGATCTCAAAATACGTATGCTGAAATGCTACATATTCACCATCTTACTATACGGCATAGAAGCGGCCACATTGACAAAAGTCATGATGAGAAAAATAGAAGCATTCGAGATGTGGCTATACAGGAGAATACTGAGAATATCTTATATGGACAGAATTACAAACGAAGAAGTACTAAAAAGACTCTCAGAAGAAACAGAAATTAATAACGAAATAAAAATCAGAAAATTACAATATCTGGGCCACACTATGAGAGGAGAGAGATACCGAATGCTACAAGTGGTGATGCAGGGAAAGATTGCAGGGAAGCGCAGCGTGGGTAGAAGACGAATGTCGTGGCTCCGCAACCTGAGAGAATGGTTCAATTGTTCATCAAATCATCTTTTCAGATCAGCAGTCAACAAAATGCAAATAATCATGATGATCGCCAACCTTCGACGGAAGACGGCACCATAAGAAGAAGAATATATTTTTATTTTGTCACTGGCGAAAGGAGCAACCCTTAACCTTTAATTACCCATGTGAATAATTATTTTACCATTACCCAGGTGTGCTGTTAAACACGCCATACTAAAAAAAATATAAAAATAATAAATTTATATTTAAATAAATTTTGATAAAGAACCCATTCTCTAAGTGCTTTAGATTATAAAAAAAAATCAAAAAGCGAACCTATCTCGATCAGATCAACATTGTTTTGAAAAAAGGCCAGGTCAAGAGTAACAGCAACCGACGAGCATATATGAGAGCATATATGAAAAGATGTGTGTAAGAACCGTAGCGGAAGGAAGTGGTTTTTGCCTAAAGGCGTGACTATATGTATGTAAGTATGTATGTATTTTTTGATGTTGAACTTAAATATAATATAACTCCAGTGAGTTTTATTAGTTTTATAAATATTTTCTGCTCTGGTTCGTACGGATTTTGTACTACAATTTTAATACCATTGTGTCTGCTTATTATTTTTTCCTTGATAATAGCTTTTATTTTAAAAGTGTTCTTTATGATCATCGTCATTAACATTTGCAACATTAATATCATCATCAGAATTCTCTTTAGAACTAATATCATTCTCCTCATCATCACTATTTAACTTCTGCGCATGTCCTTGAAACTTACTTAATTCCGTATCACTAAAACACAGGGTGGGTCTTGGCTGCCTTGACTATCTGCCTCCACCTGAAACGGTCATGGGTCATCTCCCTCCATTCCTGCTTATCTCTTCATCTGAGCCTAGGTCTTTCCAGTGGTATTTTTCCTGGTGGTTTTATTAGGCGATCGTTTTGGCTTCTCTGCAAGTGCCCTGCCCATCTTAGTCTGCCGGACTTTATCTCCTGAATGATGTCAGGGCTTTGATATATTTGGGTAAGCTTAACATTGCTTCTCATTTTATAATGGCCAGTTTTAGGGTCTTGAACGGGATCATATATCATGCGCAGTATTTTTCTCTCAAAGCTTCTGTGTCGTGAACTGTTAGTGTCCATGTTTCACTGACGTATGTTGCTACTGGACGTATTATTGTTTGATAAATTACGGTTTTGGCTTTTCGTGTGATAAATTTTGATTTTAGCAGGGTTTGTACTGCAAATGTACATTTGTTTGCTTGTGTAATTCGCCGTTTAATTTCTTCTTGCATATTATTGTCTGCCGTTATCACTGCGCAGAGGTACTTGAAGGTTCGCACATGCTGAAAATTATAATCGCCCATTGTGGTGTTCTGCCTGACTCTTGAGACGCTTAGTCTTCCATTACTTTAAAAGTAATATAACAATATATTATAATTATACTAACATTTAAAGGACTTGATAAATGTATAACGCTATAATCCAGGTGGGGTGTAATATACCCCACGGCACTGCTGGGAACATTAAACCAGTGCTAAACTGACTGAGAGTGTTTAAAAAATTTAGAAAGCCATAGGTAATCATACACACGTACATGCATTTTAACAAAACATTCAGTGATCTATCGCACGAGTGGGTTGTGTCATACACCATCTAGGCAGTGAAGGGCTAATTATGTCAAAAGTAATCATTGATATTTTTTTTTTATTATTATTATTATTTATATCGATATACAACGTTCTACTACGTCTTTCGATACCCATTCGCCATCTATTTATATCTCTCTACGAGTCTTCATCTATGTCACTATTTCTAATTTTAATATCTACGCGCCTTCTCTCCAACTTCTTCTCGGTTCACGTTTTCTGTGTCCCGACGGTGTCCAATTCAATATTTGTTTCGGTAACGCATATCAGTTGTTTTCTCTTAATGTCGTCTTCAATTGTATGTTCTACTTTCATTATCTCTCTGATACGGTGGTTTGTTCTTCGATTTTTTCTGGACTTTGCTGCAGATCTCCGCCAAAAATCCATTTCGTGGCTTTTAGCATTTGTTCTGTTTTGTACTTTATTGGCCAGACTTTACTGCCATATGTTATAAAGCTTCGGATTATGGTATTATATATTTTGTGTTTATTGGTTTTAGATATCGTCTGATCCCAGAGAATTCCATTTAGTATTGATTTTGCTCTCCTACCTTGTACGTTTTTTTGAAGTGATAACTTCTTATGGCACGCTGTGAACTTTTTTTGTAATGGGTAAAAAACTCGCGTCAGGACACGTGGCCTGATCGAAAATTCGTAAGACAGATGTATTTCACTGGAGCAATATAAAATACGACTTTTCTTGACTGGTAACTTGGCAACCTTATTCAACAAACTGACAAATTCAATTACATTTTTTATGTCATTTTGACAAATTAATTTAGTAGCTAAATTCAAAATTTAAGTGCTTTTCATTAGTTTATTGATCAAGTTCTGCTTTTGTTGCATTAAAATGGTCCAAGGAGAGGTGTCGTTTTTAGCAGATGTTATGGACACCATAGCGTGTCTTAATGACTCTAATGGTTCTTCCCCCGACAAAATTTTAGATCAAATAATTTATCAGTGCAAGAAGCCGTTAAAAAATGCATCAATTTGTGTTAAAAAAGTATTAAAAACTGGACTGAAAGCTGGTTTGATCAAAGAGAACGGGGGAAGTTTTAAATTAAGTTTTGGTTTGCCGATAACGGAGGCTCGAAGACGAAGAAAAAATAGAAGTAGAAGCCGTAGATGACGTAGCCAAAAGCGACAAAACCGAAAACGAGGTAGCCGAAAACGAAAAAGTCGAGGTAGGAAGAAAAGCGCCATATCGAAAGAAGATCAAGCAAAAAGCGGAAGAAAGAAATCGAAAACATTCAAATCTGGTACTGATGTTTAATATATGATTTATAATAAAGCGTTAATAAAAATAATGCATTATTCATAAACTATGGAAATCTGGAGACAATATTTTTCAGATTAAAAATAATATTTTCACGCGCGTTAATACTTAAGTTTTCACTTCTGCCGGCACTCCCAGAGTGCAACCCGTAAAATTTTTTCTCTTATTTCGTGCTCTAACGTGCCGTCATTCGATATTTCTAAGCCTAGATATTTATAGCTTTTACATTGTCTGATATGTTCCCCACTTTGTAACATTAGGTCCTGTTGTATATCTCCTACGCTCATAACTTACGTTCTATTTATGTTAACTTAAAGTCCCCAATTACTGTATTCTTCTATGAGTTTTCTTGACATGTATTCCAAATCATCATGATCCTGTGCCAATACTACTTGATCGTCTTCGAAGCAAAGTGTATATAGGGTCTTTTTGTTATTTAGTGGGATGCCCATTCCGTCACATTTTCTTTTCCATATTTTTAATGCTTGTTCCAGGTATATTTTGAAAAGCGCTGGCGACATGCTGCAGCCTTGTTCGAGGCCTTTGTATTAATTTATTATCAATTCCAATGAATTTTCTTACAGAAAAATATTCGGTAATCGTTACAAAACATTTTGGATACGCCACTGATAACCAATTCGGTTTAAATGGAGGACGTTGCAAGTGTGTCTTTCGTTAGTAATATATATCTTTCTTTTATCGAACATATTTAATGCATACACATTATTTTGTATTTTTTAAATTTATTACAAAATTGTATTGGATATAGTTTCATTTTCTGGATGTTGTGCAAAAGAGATAGGTACGTATAAATAAAAATCAAAACGTTGTTTCATTCTAATTACGTGGTATGTTTTCCTATAGGAAAATACTTTTCTTTGTTGATGTTTGCCAAAGGGCGGATTTTCTCAGTGCATCAATTAAACCTAAAAAATTCAACGGAATTAAAATCTTCCATTATCTATTCTTTCCGTCTCATCTCCACTTGTATACGGTAATGGATATTGTTTTTAAACTAAACAAGGAATGTCTGAGTGGTGGCATCTTGTCTGCTTACTGCTTGTTTGTAAATAACAAAGAACAATTAGAAAAGAAACAAGTAGCGATTTGCTTTGTGAGCACAACCCTGGGGAATCTAAATTGCAAATTGATGGTTTTAAAATTTCAAGGATCTCAAAAGACGACACCATGACCATACATATTTATGCGTCGGGCTCAGGACCGGTTTGTCTGCAGGCCATTCATGTACTCTTGATTCGGACTTGGTTGGCTAATTAACAATTCATTTGGCAAGAAGTTCTTATGTGTCAAAACCTAGAACATAGATTTACACACATGAAGGAATCGCATAACAAATATAATTAATGTATTATAATAATTAGCATATTCTTCGATAAAACTTATGTATGGAAACAGACGCGTACTTTCACAATAGACTTGCTGACTGGCTTGCTGACTTTGCGACGTTAGCAACATGGTCATTCCAAAACATATTATTAGACGCCGTGACTCCCAAAAACGAAATAGAGGGACTTGCTTGATTTAAGGGTATTTCCGGACATTGTGATGAAATGATTTAAGGAATTCACTTTCTTGGAAAACGTGGTGATTTGTGTTTTCTAGGCGTTGAACTGAACAAGATTGTTGGTTCCCCACTCGACGATTGCTTCAAGATCTCTATTAATGTGGTCAACCTGTTCCTGCCTGAGTTTATTTGTATCATTCACCGAAAGTGATCGATAGGATGTGGTGGTTGAGACAAGTGGTCTGTCGTCTGCGAAACTGTAAATGAGGTTCGTGGTGGTTTTCAAGAGGTGGGGGACAGTATGGAACTCTGGGGGACCCCAGCATTGGTTTTTAACGCATCAGAAGAAATACCGTCAATTGCCACATGTAAGGAGCGATCTTGCATGAAGCTCATGAGCCATTGGCGCAGTTTGGTTGGGAGACCGTAGGCAGATAATTTGCTTAACAATGCCTGGGGCCAAACGCGGTCGAAGGCTTTAGATATAACCAAGGCTATTGCATGGGATTCACCAAACTTCTCAATAGTGTTTGTCCAGAGCTGTGAGACACATAAGTCACCAAATCTCCAGTTGACCAAAGTTGTTAAAATCCATATTGTCTGTCATAAATTATCTCAAATTTATTCAGATTTTTTATATATATTTAAAAGAAATTTGACAAAATTCTTAGCATGCCCCATACCAACGACTTTTCGGTTATTAAAACATATAAAAAATTTAATTACATTTGGTAAATAGCAAATCAATATCTCTTTTAATTGTCCGATAAATTCTAACTCCGGATCTGATTAAACACAAAAAAGAATGAAAGGAAACATCGTGTATATACGATCATTGCTAAAAATAACAATTAGGTATGTTTACGTCGTGTTCTTTTTTTTTTGATTGGGAGAAAACTGACTTTTGCGGGAAGTGTTCACTAGTAATTGGATGGTTTTGCTTGTTTGTTCATTAATAAAAAAAACTATATAATTCAATGGTTTCGGATTATTTAAGAGAGGTAATCGCACGCTCTTGATTTAATTTTTTTTAATTTTATACCATGAATGATTTCAGCATATTTTTTCCAATGCTTTCTTGGTTAATTGCTTTAAGTATTTGCAAAAATGAATGCTTCCTCTAGTTTCATCAGTGCTCTCATCTATGCTCGTCGGTTGTTGGTACTCTTGACCTGGCCTTTCTTCAAAACAATGTTGATCTGATCGAAATATGTTCTCCGAGGTCTACCTCTACCGACTTGTCCATTCACACTCGCCATATAAATTTGTTTCGTCAATCTTCCTTCAATCATCCTTTCTACGTGTCAAAACCATCTAAGTATTCCTTTATCTATCTTTGTAACCACATCTTCTTTTACTCCAAAGCGTTCTCTTATCTCACTATTCTTTACTTTATCCAACCGAGTCACTCCAGCTATACTTCTCAGACTACTCATCTTCGCAGCATTAATCCTATTTTCATGCTTCTTTTGCCAAACCCATCATTTACTACCATACATAAGTGTAGAAACCAACACACCTCTATGCACCGCCAGACATGCCTTTTTTGACACTTTCTGGCTATTCATTTGTTTTCCTGCCAACACCTTTCGCTCAATGTCACTGTCATACTTTTCATCTCTAGTAAACTTTGAAACCAAGTACACAAATTCATTTACTTGTTCCACTCTTTCTCCCTTAATCGAAACTCCACAGTTTGTTATGCTTCTCTTTCAAAAACCATTACTTTCGTTTTGCTCAAATTTATTTTCATTTCTTTGATTTTCAGGGCATTATGCATAACATTAACCATCGCCTACAACTCCTCTTCAGATAACGCTAATATGACTTGATCATCGGCGTAAAGAAGGCATTTGACGATCAAATCATTCATTTTTAATTCATACTGTCTTTCAGATCTTTTAAACAATTGTCTATGTATAAGTTAAACAGCCATGGCAAAGCCACACATTCCTGTCTCACACCTTTTTCGATGTTAAACCAGTCCGTGCAAGCTCCGTTTATACTGACACAAGCAGTGGAATCCTCGTTAAGTGATTTCAGTGCTCTTATTAAATTCCCACTCACCCCATACATAGACAATGTAGACCACAATTCACTCCTCACCACTCTGTCATAGGTCTTTCCAAGTCTATAAAAGCGCAATAGACCTTTTGATAAAGATAAAAAAGAAGATTTCTTCCAGTACTCTCAAAGGCATAAGGAATAAAATCGTGGCTGTACATTTATTGAAATCAGATGGTCTAACATGCGTATTATTAAAATTTACTGAAGTACCACATTTGTGCAATAGTCTTTGCATCTCTTAAAATAATATAATATCAAATTGTGGAAGGAAACTGCGACAAATAAAGAAAATTCCCACGGCATAGCAAACAACACAAATGAACCGCGAGTCTTATTTTCACAAAGTCCCGCACCATTGAAAAAAAAAGATAAAGATAAAAAAAGAGACGAAAGAACGTACACCGACTTTTACAGTTTACCAGATGGATGGTGTACGAAAGCTGGCAAAGGGAACCGGTGATTGTATCGGGAAAGCTTTAATTTAGCATAATAGGTGTTTTTATAGCGGGAATATTTCTTTTGTGAGCGTTTCATTTTGGAGTTAATCTCGGGAAAGGAGATTGTGTAATTGTGAAGGTGTATGCGTGGAAATTCAGGTGGAAGAATGAAAGGGAGAGAGAAAGATGTCTAGTGGGTCTCTGGCGGCCGTTTTGAGACTCTCATTGCTCGGCGACAAGCGTATCGGGATAAAGAAAATTGACTATTAAGGTCTCTAAAATTGTCTTCTTTCTTTTTTTACCGTTACCGCAATTTTTAATATCCGGAACAAATTATTTTTAAATTTACCAAAATTAAATAAATCGATCGAAAATTATCTTATTAACGTACCTTTGAACATTACAATGTTATATAAATGCTTTTTAACACGCTTTTATTAGTTTCACCCGTATGTTTGTTTGTAACTGACTTTTTGGCCTCGATTTTGCCCTACTTTAAAAGATCAGATTTAATTTAAGAATAGAATAGAAACAACAATACGCGACAGTTTTCTACTTTCCAAAATAAGTAGATTGCCTATTATTTAGTAGATGGCGCTACTAGCAATTTGCAGTAATACAAATGGTAGTTTGTATTTTGTGTTGCATAAAAGTATAATGTTAATTTTTTAAAAACACCAATGATTAAACCAAATTTTCTTTACATAAAATTTGTTTTATTATATTTACATTGTATTCAGTGTAACAGGTGTATTTTTAACACGCTTTTATTAGTTTCATCTGTATGTTTGTTTGTAACTGACTCTTTGGTATCGATTTTGCCCTACTTTAAGCATTCAAATTTAATTTAAACTTCGCACACTTATCAAAGACCGATGACAATACAATAATTTAATCTAAATATCCGATTATCCTGATTAGTTTCGCCAGGATTCATAAATTTTGTCAGGGATCCTTTGCATGAGAGTAAGAGAGATGGAACTAGTGTGTGAACTACGCATGCACGCAGTTCCAATGTCGTATTATAATTCACCCAATCAAAAATACTGGTGAGAAACGTGTCAAGGGATGAATGGCAAGAGGGTGAGTAAAACAAATCGAACTAAAAAGCGAAAAATAAATTATACTTTAAAAAAAACTAAAAAACACGCTTTTAGAGTAAATCAAACTAAAAAGTAAAAAATGATTCTTGACGTAGGAATAAAATTACTGACTAGAAAATTAATGTCACTGCTCTAAAAACGTGGGGTGCTTTGTTTGACATTTTTAAACTAACTCTGCGTTTAGAAATGAAAGCAGCCCACGCTATTAAAATAGTGACATTAATTTTCTTGTCAGTAATTTTATTTATATGTTAGGAATTATTTTTTACTTTTTAGTTTGATTAACTCTAAAAGAGTGTTTTTTAGTTTATTTAAACTAATTTATTTATCTTAATTTTATAACGTTTTTTCACGGGTGTAAAGAGGTGTAAACAAACTAACTGTTTTAATCTAGACACCTGTCACTTAACTATTCGTTTTGCTTTCCCATGCGACAAACTACAATAGCCCAAAATAGTATTTACTCATTTAGAAGTTATTCAAATATTCCGACATTTTTAAATTTATTATCTAACAATATAACAATGCAATGAAAATTATAAATATGTATGTTTATTGATTGCAAAGGGCGAGAGTGTTTTGTGAAATATTCATAAGCGGATGAATTTTATATAATTTCGGGTCTAACTGACAAGGATGCCAGATTTTTTCGTTGAAATTATTCCTAAAATAATTTTTAGCAAGTTCACGTTTTATTTCGATTTAAATGTAAACAATTCCCCTACATTTATTTTAATGTGTTCATTGGCAATCAAGTTTATCAATCAGATAGATAAAATGATTTGTATGACTTTTTCCTTTCTGTCACAAAAATTTGGAGTTTTCATGATGAATTTTTTTGGATGTAAATAACATTAAAAATCGAATTAACTAATAGATACTTTTATTATAACTTTCACTTTTCACACATCAGCTTACGTATTTGTCTTTACAAATATGTTGAACTATTTTTACAGCGCATTTCATTTTCAATTCTACGCTCTGTTTTTGGTTTTTGTTTGGAACCCTTTGAAAGTTGTTAGACGCTTTAATGAGGTAGGAAATTACTCTAGAAGGCCAGAGCAAGGGCGAAAAAGATGCACTAACAACGGAGATGAACGTTTTATTAGATAATACGCTTTAAGAAACAGGACTGTCACTAGTTCTGCGATCAGAGCCGAAATCGAAGCTGTCCGCTGTTTTCTAAAACAATACCGGGTAAATGAAGCTGTATTAAACAGCAAGAGACCATCCAATGCACCCTTACTTACTTGAGAAAACGGAGTTACTAGGTTACAAAATAATCAAAATTGGAAAAAACTAACTCTCCAAACTCAAAATTTACTATCTTGAGAAAATTGTATTAGCACATGTGATGCCATTTTGTCCTCTTTTTGGTATTTAATTTCCTGTTTACAACGCTCAAGAGAGGAATGAAGACAGTACTGGTCGATGAATAACTACGACCCACTTACCAATGATCTTGATCCTTTTATACCGGTAGAAGGAATGCAAATGTACAGAAGAACAATGGTGCAGACTTAATCGCGTAAAAACTTTAGATACATATTTACAATTTGATCATAACAGTGTTTTTATCAATGGTTTGCCAGGATGCTGAAGACCAGCTTTCATACCATCTTGTAGGTGGTCGCCCACGTGGTCGAGGTGTATTTGGTTTTTCTCTTTCGCAATTTTTGCCAACCGCTCATTTGGCATTCTGTCCACGTGGTCTCTCTCTTCTCTTCTCCGGTTTCTTGCCCATCTTACTACATTTTGAATCTCACATATTTTCCTAATTTTTCCATATCTCTCTTACGGTCGATTTGAAGGCCAAGGCAAGAAGCGTTCCGCAGTAGAGGCCGCCCACCTACCAGATGGACTGACGACCTGAAACGTGTTAGTAGCAATTGGATGCAGGACGCATGACGATGATGATGATGATGATATCTACCATCCATTTCCTATTAAAAAATATTATAATGGATGGTGGCATGTTGATAGAGCATGTATCGACCTTTCCTCAGTTATATGCAAAAACTGATGAAAAATACAAAATAGCCGACTGAAAGAAAATGCTTTGCTCACAATTGCTAACATAATGGAGGAAGCACGTAAGTGCCAAAAAATTAGAGAGTTTTTTAAATCACTTTTTCTGTTGCTGAAGCTTCTGAACACAGATGGAAGCTTTTAAGAAATAAATATACGGGCCATAAAAGGAAAATCAAAAATACCTCCACAAATAATATTATTAGGTTAGGTTGATTGTAAACTCGTAACATTTGGAACAGAAAAGATTTGGGTCGCGCGCATTATCAGTTTTTAAATAAAATAAAACAAAGAGATAAAAGTTGACCATTTTCTGTGCTTATTCGTATTTCTTATTTTATCTTATTTGTTGTATAAACGCTCCCATAGTTTTGGGCATGTTTATATTTCTTATTTTATTTTATTTTGTTCCTTATTTTATTTTATTTGCTGTATAAACTCTCCTTTAACATTAAAACGATTCAGTGAATACCTAGTGTACACCTACAGCTTTGAAACGTGTGTATTCTAATGCAAAATGCTAAATCGTGGTAATAAAATGTGTCTCGAATTGTTTGGTTAAGTCATGGTTTTAATTAAATTTAACGCAGTTTACACTGTAACCGTGTGCCATGATGAAGTAAACACAACACGTGTTAGTAAGCGTCTTGCAACATTATCCGGAACATCCTGTCTCGATGGATTTAATTTTAGCTAATTTTTTGTTGTTGTTTTATTACCATTAAATGCCGTTTATTAATCTAAAAACATTACAATTATTTGGCTTTGTATTTTTATAAAATACGAAGATTGCCTCGATAAGTTTTTTAAAAAAGAATGAAAAGAATTGGTACAAATATTTCATTGTTTTTCCAAATCTTTGCCTGTTATGTATATATTTTTGCATGCGTTCAAACCAATTTTGGAGAAATATTTTTTCCTACAATGGTAGTATTTTCAATTATTTTTTAAGAATTAACAGATAGTAGATACGCATCTAAAACGATGTCTATGTATTTAAAAGTATTGTAACGTTTTACTTGAATCACACTCAGACATCTGAATAAGAATCGAGAACTTATGAACACCATAAAAACAAGAAAGGTTAGTTATTTCGGACACATAGTACGAGGCCCCAAATATCACATCCCTCGCCTGATTATCCAGGGAAAGGTTGAGGGCAGAAGATGTATAGGTCGCAAAAAGATTGTAGATTGTAGGGTGGGTCGTGAAGGCTATGCTGCCTCTCAAGCACTTCGATCTATCAGATCTTTTGTGCATAACCCTTAATCTATTCGAGGCCCGGGATTACGAGACTTCGAGCAAAGTTTATCAGTTTCCTGGGGGCTAAGTTTCTGACATCGAAGGGCTTTAGGAAGGCCCCTACCAGAAACTTGAGCCTCTTGCAGCAAAGCGCTGGGCATTCGCAAAGCAAATGTTCTGCAGTTTCAGCGACAACTATCACTCTCTGTTTTGCCCATCTTTTTCAGGCAGTGTCCAATGAGGAGTGCCGTCACCAGTTCCAAGTCGTTCTTGTCCAACTCGAGAAGTTGTTTAGCTTTCCTTTTTGCTTGTCTTTGTCCTGGCATTTTATGCCAGTAAGATTTCATTTCATATGTTACCCAGCGTCGAACCTCTTCTTTCAAGTGGGCTTTGGAAAGTCCACCGAAGGGTTCTGGGCCGGAAAATTTTGTATTTGCCCCTTCTTTGGCAAGGCAATCTGCTTCTTCGTTGCCTTTAACTCCCTTGTGACCTGGAACCCACATCAGAGTAACCTGATTGTTTGCTGCCAGTTGTCTCAGGGACTGTTTACAGTCTTGAGTCAGCTTAGACTCACAAGTGTATAACTTCAGAGCTGTTAGTGCTGCTTGGCCATCTGATAAAATATAGATTTATGTCCTTCGGGCATTTCTTTCGATGCACTCCTGGGCATCGCAAAAAGATATCATGGAAACTAAACATTAGAAATTGGACAGGACTGAGAGTAGAACAGCTATTCCAAACGGCGAAAGATAGAGACCAATTTAATCAAATTGTCATGGAGATAGCCCACGTCTAAAGACAGGCACGGCACCGAAAGAAGAAGACGCTCAGGGTTCGAATTTATATGCACATTGTCTATGTATGGGGTGAGCAATAATTTAATACGAGCACATAAATCACTTAACGAGGATTCCACTGCTTGTGTCAGGATAAACGAAGCTTATACAGACTGGTTTAATATCGAAAAAGGTGTTGGACAGGGATGTGTGGGTGGCATTGCCATGGCTGTTTAACTTATATAGACGATTGTTTTAAAGATTTAAAAAAGTACGTATGTATTAAGAATAAATAATTTGATTGTCAGAAAAACAGGTCATATTAGCGTCATCTGAAGAGGAGTTGCAGGTAATGGTTAATATTATGCATGATGCCCTGAAAATCAAAGGCAAGACGAAAGTAATGGTTTTTGAAAGAGAAGAAAGCATGTTAAACTGCGAGGTGCTGATTGAAGGAGAAAAGTTGAAGCGTGTGAATGAGTTTGTATACTTGGGTTCAAAGTTTACGAGAAATGGAAAGTATGACTATGACATTAAGCGAAGGGTTTTGGCAACAAATGAATGGATCATTGCATAATTTTATGAGCAGCCAGAAGTTATTTATGGTCCTTCGTCGCCTTGTATGCTATCTATATTATGTTTTTGTCTTTCATCGTCGAACAATTCTTCTACATAATTCTACATAATTCCAAGTCATAAGCTTTTGTTGTAGATCGGTGATTATTTCTCCATTTGCACCTTAGATTGGGATGCTTCATCTCCTACTTAACGTTATTACAAATACTTTATTGGGAGTGTAGTACAGGGATATACTTTAATTCACCAAAAAGTTTAAACAAAATAACAATACCACAATAATATCTTCTTCTTCTTCTTTTTCTTCTATTGCCCTATCCGATTACGGACGTTGGCTATGCGGATCTTATTTGCTGCGCATCGAAACAGTTCAGTAGATGTTGCTCCAAACCATATTCGCAGTCAAGAAATTCTTCCTCTCCCAGGCCCTCGTCGGCCATCAACTTTGCCTTGAACTATGTTTTGGAGAATTATGTACTTGTTATTTCTCATGATATGGCCAAAATACTCTAATTTTCTACGTTTTACAGTAAGCATGATTTCAGGTTCACATCCTATTCTTCGGAGTACTTCTTCGTTGGTAATTCTTTCTATCTAAGAGATTCTAAGAGTTTTTCTGAAAATTCACATTTCAAAAGCTTGCAGCTTTCTTTCCAAGGCGTCTGACATCGTCCTAGGCTCTACACCGTATAGAAAGAGTGGTGTATATATAACACATTACAATAATATATAGAAATATAACATTAAAAAAATAAATCTCTACATACATATCTTGATATTTCACAAAATTCGTCAGTTACTTTACAATTAGGTACTTACTTTTTCGGTAAGAGTAATTTCGAATTAAATTATTCGGTTATGCCATGACCAACGGTTCTTATAAAACACTGCCTACACGACCAAAAAAAAAAAAAAATAGCTTGTTCGAAAAGTGAACTTCTCAATGCATCGTTGTCATCTTGCGAGCCTTAACTTAAGGTTATCTGTGATTAATCTGAATAGTTTAAACAATTACACGTATGTTTCTATATGTCTGTACACCCACGCCACGTAGTGCTTTAATTAAGCGGTGTTGATGATGAGGTCATAGCACTGGTGCGAAGGTGTTACCGAATACGCTAATTGATTGTCTTTAGAAATATACAGGTCTTAAAGCTTGTGTATAGCATGTGCCATAATATATTACGCAAGATATAACAACGACGCAATTTTTTTTGCAACAATAATAATGCAATTACACTACCTTATCGTAAATATAACAAATGTAACATCTTTTAGGTTGGTTAATGGTTATAATACCGAAAACGAAACAGAGTCATTTGCAGGAACCCCGTCAACATTCTAGAAAAACCGTCGATTTTTAATTAAAGAGGGACACTCTTTTCCAGTATTTTTGACTCCACTTCTTTCAACCCCAAGCGAGCGTAAGAATTACCCCAAAATTTTTAAATTGTTATAAATATATATATATAAAATAATGAGAAAAAGTTTGAAAGAATACGGTTAACGACATAAACAGAATATTTTTAATGACAATTATAATTTCTTATAAACAATTTGAAATCGTTTTTTATAATAATTTTTTTTTCGGGGTGGATAACGGGTTTAGGACGAAAGAAAACAAACTTCTCGCTCTTTTTAAATCGATCTTTATATTAGATCTTTCTCAAGGCTATACATACGAAAAAAAACTCTATAACATGTACAATTAATCTACATAATCAGTAGACTTATTCTTATGTTTAACAATTGACTATTTATGCATAAGATATTAAAAAAAAGTAATTCCAAAGTTAGTTTAGACACATATTAATCTCTTAGATTCAAATAGACAGGAATAATCTTTGTTAACAAGCGAATAGTTTCAATAAATTAATTACATACCTTTTTAATTATAGAAGTCTTAGTCAGTAATGTAAAATTTCTGATATCGTATCCATCACAGAATCAGTGCGAACGTATTTATAATTAACATTGAGCAAATGAATTAATCACATAATAAACAATATTAATAAATAAATATATAATAATAATTATTATTATTATGACAACAAAACATACGGTATTTTTTTATTCTTTTCACTGGGAAGTTAGTCGTGTGGACCTCTCGGGTCGCTCCCAGACCACTGATATTTCAGAATGTATTTTATCTGAAAAAAAAAAGCTTAATATCGAATTTTAAATATTCTTTTATTTACATATGTTAGAGAAAAAAAATTGAGAGTAATTTACTGGGATAATATATTAACAAAAATTCATCTTTTGTTTATCGTGTGAAAAATACTGGATCATTTTTTCGGGTGTAATTTAGAAACAATCGTGAAATTCCTTCGAAAATCACCTTTCGGTTGATATGAGCGCAGAAGGGCCCTATTCAAACAAAGAAAATGTACACATTGTTATTCTTGAGGTTTATACCTTTGTTTACCGTTCGCTCATTTTAGCTGTACAATGTCGAAACATTTACGAACTTATTAAGAGTTGCTACAACAAAAAATAACCAAGGAAAATGTTGATTCACGAATACTTCTTTTGCGTGACAATATATTTAATATAAAACAAACGCCTACATTTTTGTTAAAAGGTAGATTACTTGTCACAAAAAAATTACGAGCGAGCCTTACAGTGGTCGCATATGATGTGTAACATTTGACATCTCACCTTGGTAATAAGAAATTTTAAAATTATATTTTGAAAAAAATGGGTCAGGTATTAGGTTAGGTTAGGTTTTATGTGAGTGGGGCGCGACCACCCTTAGTAGGTCTATTGTGGCTCACCCCTAGAGGCTACAGTTCACCGCACAATCCAGCCCTTCTTACGAAGTTCATGGTTGTATAGGGTGAGATTTTTTTAAAATCGGTAGGTTCTAGGTTAGTGTAACCAAATATGTTGAACCTTATTCTTCACAGGCCGGGGCATGAACATAGTATATGTTCAGCAGTTTCGTCTTCCACGCAGCAGAACCGACAGTCCGTTTGTTGGTTCAGATCTATCTTTCTGAGGTGGTATCTCAGACGACAGTGTCCCGTAAGCAGTCCTGTTAGAATACGCAGGTCATTTCTGCTCCATTCTAGGATCTGCTTAGTTGTGTTTCTCGAGGGTTGTAACGGTAAAAACGCCTTCGAGTGGGTTAGCCCTGGTATGTCGGACCAGTACGTGAGTATTTTCCTCTCCGCCCAGTCCGAAATAATTGTTTTGGCGGCACTTGTGTTGACTCCAAAAACCGGTTCTGGTCCAGTGAACGCAGATTCGGTCCCCTGTTTTGCAAGGGTGTCAGCTTTTTCGTTTCCTTCCAACCCCTGGTGCCCAGGTACCCACAGTAGGGTCACCCTGTTGTTCGCACCAAGGTACTATAAGGATTCGATGCAATTCCATACAAGTGGGGGGTCAGGTATTATTTGAAATGATTTTTCATAATAAACAATAATTTTGTTTAATGAAAATTGTATTTTATTTAATTGACACTGACAGTGACATAAATCACCTCAAAATTAAAAAAAAAATACCTCACTAACATTAATATTTTGTTCTCTGGCTCGAAGTTTTTCAAACACATTTCTGAGTATGGTTTTTTCTTCGGGTGTTAAATTGTGACGATTCCTTTTGATATCTGGTTTACTATTATTATTCTCGCTCATATTTATTATTTGTCACCAAATTTAATTATTAATAATAATATAAATAATATTCTAACTATATCGAAGATTAACGAAGAAATACAAACATTGTTTATTACAAAATTCATAACTATGAGTCTCGACGATAAGTACTGCACGTAAAAATATAGGTACAATCAAAACTAAACATAAAAACGCCTTCCCCTAATAATACAAGAAAATTTCTGTCTCTGCTTTACGAAACACTTTCATCACGTCTATGAAACTGCCTTGGAGAGAAAATCCAAGACAGCAACTACTTGTTCCATTGCGTTGTTGCCAATAACGTAGCTTTAATTTGCGACGTCATTGTTAATCTCGTCTATTAGAGAAAGATACGAGGGCAGTTTGATAAGTCAGTGACTTTTTGAATTTCCCGCGCAGTTACTCCAAATGCAACAGTGCTGCCGTCAACTATAATCTATCAGTGGGCAACTTACTAATTTCGAGCAAGCTACGTCGTGCAGTTGGTGTTTGATAGCCGTTCAAAGCAGACAACCTCGTGAATTTTTACGAAAATGGAAAAAAGTGAATTTCGTGTGCTGATTAAGCATTACTTTTTACATAAAAAATCCATCACTGAAACTAAGGAAAGACTTGATAAATACTACGGGGCTCGGCACCATCAATTTTAATGGTTAAGAAGTGGTTTACAGAGTTCCGTTGTGGTCGCGTACCAGCACTAGTGACGCCGAACGTCCAGGTCACCCAAAAGAAGTGATCACGCCGGAAATCGTCGATAAAATCCATGAAATGATATTGGATGATCGGAGAATGAAAGTGCGTGAGTTGGCTCATGCTGTAGGTGTATCTCAACTGAACGGGTACATCATATTTTACACGAATATTTGGACATGAAAAAACTCTCTGCGAGATGGGTGCCGCGATTGCTCACACTCGACCATAAGCGCAATCGTGTGACCACTTCAAAAGAGTGTTTAGCGATGTTCGGCCGTAATCCGGACGAATTTTTGCGCCGTTTTGTTACTGTGGATGAAACATGGATCCATCACAACACGCCAGAGACCAAGGAACAATCAAAACAGTGGGTTGCTCGGGGTGAACGTGGACCAAAGAAGGCGAAACAGCGTCTATTAGCCAACAAGGTCATGGCAACAGTTTTTTGGGATGTACGCGGTGTCATTCACATCGATTACCTCAAGAAAGGTAAAACGATCACCGGCGAATATTATTCAAAGCTTTTAAACAGATTCGACGTTGATTTGAAGCAAAAACGGCCGCATTTGGCTAAGAAGAAGAAAGTGCTGTTCCATCAAGACAATGCACGTGTGCACACTTGTCTAGTCACGATTGCCAAAATCCACGAATTGGGATACGAACTGCTACCCCATCCAGCATATTCTCCAGATTTAGCATCCTGCGACTATTTTCTGTTTCCAAACCTAAAGAAATGGCTGGGCGGTAAGAGATTTGAGTCGAATGAAGAAGTCATTACCGAAACAAACGCGTATTTTGAGAGCTTTGAAAAAACTTATTATTTGGAGGGAATAAAAAAATTAGAAAAACGCTGGACTAAATGTATCGAGCTAATAGGTGATTATGTAGAAAAATAAAATGTTTATTTGCGGAAAAAAATTTGTTTTATTCAAAAAGTCACTGACTTATCAAACCGCCCTCGTATAATTACATCCACGCAGATACCTTCAAGTTGAATCATACACGCTGACAACGTTTCATTTTGCATCGAACCCTTAATTGTTTAAAAGAAATTTAAACAATTTAAAATAAACCAGTCAAATTTTTTAAAACTTAATACTGAATCTATCTATCAGCTATTAAAAACAACTTTTTAGTACAGGGTAAACGTCTAATTTGATTGGCCTATAAAACCGCTCTAAAATATGAGTCACTCATTACAATTGTGCGATTCTACTATGGTGACGTTTCAGAAACTGCAGCTAGGAATTTCTTAAACTTTTGATATTATTTAGCAATGTTTGTAAAGTAGTTGAAACCAGTTCGTACTATTGTCAATAATAATTTATTGGGTACCGATTCTATTTTAAAATTAGTTTAATGCAGTATCCTTTGTACCTATTTCATTGTTTATTGATATTCAAGTTAAAGTAGATAACTCATTCCAAAGCTAACGCGCGGAGTTGATCTTTGACTTCCAATAGGTCTGAAAGCACCGTTAGTCTAATCAGTTTCAAGGAAGTTTCTATGCAATGCATTTGGGTCTACATAATGCTATATTTACACTACACTTCGCTCTTTATTCTATTTTGTCGGTTAAATGATCACTTCCACTCTATTGGCATTATCCTACCTAATGCAAAAACATAAGGTTAAATAAATTACAGTCAAATATACTTTTTTATTATTTCAAGACTGGTCAAAGAAATAAAATAAGTTATAGTACGAGATCCGCCTGAAGAATTAGTGCACTCATCGAGTGTTTGCTAAAAACCAAATTTTTACGCATATTTTTTTTTACTGAAAATAGTCGCAAAAGGGGTAGGCCTCGGACGGCCCGCACTGCGACTATTAGAAGGAGAAGGGATTATAGAAAGGGGATGATTGTGAATCCGCTTTTTGAAAAGGTGCAGGTCATAGTTCTATGGAAAAACTGATTTTGGAAGCTTGTTTTATTCTGTAGCGGCCCTGTAAAACAAGGATTCTTGATGGAGATTGGTCCTTGTATTGTCAATCTTGAGAGTAAATGGGTGGGACTGATCAGCGTGCCGAGTTCTTTGGCCGAATGTGGTCAGTGGTGGTATTCTCTAAAGCATCTGCCATGGAAATATCTGTAGAGTAATGTCTGGTCTGCAACTCTTCTTTTATGTCCTAGTGGGTGAAGGGTATCTGTGAGAGTTGAGCTAGAAGACAAAGAGAATGCCTTGGTGCTGAACCCCAAATATGCGAGCAATAATCCAGTAGAGGTCGGATTTGAGCCTTGTACGTAATCAACAGTTGATCGGGAGTAAAAAAATTTCTAGCTTCCGACAGAAAACCTAGCCTATGGCTTGCTGACTTTGCGATGTTAGCAACATGGTCATGCCAAGACATATTATTGGACACCGTGACTCCCAAAATCGAGATGGAGGGACTTGATTCAAGGGTATTTCCGAACATTGTGATGAAGTGATTTGAGGATTTTATTTTCTTGGAAAACGTGGCGCTTTGTGGTTTCTGGGCGTTGAACTGAACAAGATTGTTGGTTTCCCACTAGACGATTGCTTCAAGATTTCCATTGATGGAGTCAACCTGTTCCTGCCAGAGTATATTTGTATCATTCACCGAAAGTGATCGATAGGATGTGAAAGTTGAGACAAGTGTGCTGTCGTCTGCGAAACTGTGAATGGGGTTCGTTGTGGTTTTCAAGAGGTCTTTGATGTGTGAAAGAAATAGGGGGGGGGATATTTATGAGTGGGAGAACGAATATTTCACTAACAATAAGCAACAGTACCAATACATCAAACAGTGCATCCACGCAGCAACAGGTGAGGCCTTAGTGACGATTACGACAAAGAAGCGACATACAGCTTATTGGTGGGACCAGGAAATTGAGACGCAAATAGCTCTTAGCTCCAAATCAGATGTAGACAAAATAAACTACAAACAAATTCAGGCAACAGTACGTAGAATGATAACATAAAAGAAAAACTAGCTGCTCAAGAATTAATGCTTATCTAGGAGGAAGCCGAAGTACGGAAAGCTGTGGATTATTAAAATCCCTGAAACAAAATAACAAAAAGGAACTAATATTTCCTATAACTCTAGAAAAATGGGACCACCACTTTTCAGTACGCTGTTGACGGAAGACAGGGTGCAATTCCAAGATCAAAGCACAAGCACTTTAAATGTACAGACGACAGCATATCCTATTAGAATCCATTAAATGTAGCTAAAACCAAATCAATGATTGTTACAACTAAATATAAATATGATAATATACTTGTTAATTCGATTGATATAGTGATTGAAAATACGTCTTTAGAAATTGTAGATGAATTCAAATATCTGGGATTTATGATCGATAATAATCTAACATTTAATAGTCATGGAGAATATATCATTAGAAAAATATCTAAAAAACTGTACTTTTTTTCAAGAATTTCAAAAGAGCTGTCCATGTTTGCCAGAGTTACCATTTATAATTCCATTATAAAACCTGACTTTGACTATTGTGCAACAATAATTTACTTGTTTAACCAAAACCGAATTTCTCAACTCCAAAAGCTACAAAATAGAGGAATGAGATTAATACTGAAGTGTAATAGATATACTCCAATTAAAGTGATGTTGGATACACTGCAATGGTTTTCAGTTAGTTCTCGTTTATTTTACATGAGTATGACTTTCATTTATAAATTGAACAAAGGCCTACTACCTTCCTATTTCAACGAATTCTTGATAAGAAATGATGAAATTCATACCTATGACACAAGAATGAGGACTGACTTTCATATTCACAGAACAAATTCTAGTATGAGCATGAGATCGCTATTTTTCAAAGGGTTAAATGAATTCAATAAACTGCCTATGAATATAAAACAATCAGTTTCTTTATCTTCTTTCAAGTCATCATTATCAAAGTATATTAAAACTCTATGACTGTTAGATATATACGAACGTTTGGTGAAGGCGTCGCAAGTGTTTGTTCATTATTTTAGTATTATTATTTGAGTATTATTGTTATAGGTTTCTAAATCTGTTACTTATCTTGTATAACTATCAATTGCTTGTGATATTTTTATATATGTGATGTAAACATTTTTTATGTGTAATCGAGATGTTTGTATATTAGGCTTACCTATTTTAAATAAAGTACTACTACTACATTATACGGAAGTAAAAAATATATGCCGATCAGTAAAAAACGGCTAAGCAGGTAATATACCTCCTGCGCTAGTAAAATATGGAACAGATAAACTTTACAAACATCTCATTAAATTCTTTTACAGATGCATCGACGGGATAGATATACCAGCGGAATTGAAAGATCATATATGTCCACTATTCACAACCGAGGAATCTCCGTGCTGAACTCAATAGCCAGAATATATAGTAAACTTTTAACAAAAAGAGTTGAAGATGAATATAGAGACTCATAGGTGGAGGAACAGGCGGGCTTCCGGGCTGGAAGATCTACGGTGGATCATCTGTTTTACGTCTCACAGATAATTCAAAATAAAACAGCATTTTAGCAAGAATTGCACTTACTATATGTGGATCTAAAGAAAGCCTACGATAATATGCCCCAAGACAAATTATGGCAAGTATTAGAACAAAACAACATTAATGTTAATTTAATTAGGGTCATACAAAAACTCTATGAAGACAATACAACAAATAAAAATAGGGAAAAGAACGGCTTACACAGGGATGCTGTCTGTCTCCCACACTGTTTAAAATTTAATTGGAGCAGGCATTAAAAATTTGGAAACGTAAATGTCATGATATGGGAGTACCACTAGAAAATACTACACCTCATGCTTCGCAGATGACCAAATAATATTAGCACAAGATTACGATGATCTGGAATACATGTCCAGAAAATTAATTAAGGAATACAAAAAATTAGGTCAATCTTACAAAAACGGAATATATGTGCATCGGGGAACACAATCTGGTCTTAGAGGACAACCAGAGTATCATTTAACTATACGAAACATACAAATACCTCAGTATGTATATCACGACAGACGCAACTACGGATGAAGCCATAAGGGAAAGAATTATACAAGGAAGAAGAGCCATCGGTTTACTAAACAGAGTATTGTGGGATAAACATATTTCAAAACATAACAAACACCGAATATACAACAGTATTGTCAAAAACATAGTTACATATGGCAGTATGGTATGGCAACTAAAACAAAGGTCAGAAAAAGCTTTAGAAGCAACAGAGATGGACTTCTGGATGCGTGCGGCAGAAATATCTAGACTGGAACGAATTAGAAATGACAGGATTAGAGAGATTATGGGAATTGGTCATAGCGTTGTAGAGGATATTAGAATAAAACAACTTAAATGGTATGGACATGTGCAGAGAATGGACGAAGACCGTTTGCCAAAGAAAGTCATCAACTGGAACCCCCAAGGAAGAAGAAAGAGAAGAAGACCTATGAAGAGTTGGAGAGACAGAGAAATGAGAAAAAGAGAGATTTGGGAGAGGATCTCTGGGAGGACAGGAATCAATGGAGACTGGGAATCGGATGACGTCGAAGAACGTTTTAAAATCGATGTATATGTATATAAAATATATATATCTACCAGGTTGCCGCTAATATTTTTAATTAATTTATTGTTAATTGATTTTTCGGAAAAAATTCCATACACTTGTTTTTTTAAATAAAATATCGCCCACTGCACGGCAATATATATATATATATATATATATATATATATATATATATATATATATATATATATATATATATATATATATATAAAGACTCTGAAAAATCACGGTTGCCGTTGCCTCTTCGCAGCCTGGTGTAAACAGGTATGATTTTGATACATTTATACGTTCATAATAAATGCACATTTATTATTTATATATATCAAATTAAAGCTAATTTTTTTCTGTTTATTATTATATACGGTCGCTTAATTAAATCTGGCCGCAAATAAGGGTTGCTGGCTGTTAAAGATGGTAAATATTTAGGGTGGAGTGAAAGAGAGCTAGCGCGTAACATCACTAGTCAGACGAAAAATTTGGATTTCAGCAAACACTCGATGAGTGCACTAATTCTGCAGCCGGAACTTAGACCATAACATAGTTAACGCGATAAAATATCAAATATCAAATTTATTATAATTCGCCACTGATAAATACCAACTGGTTGTTTAGTTTCGATAAAATTTATTGTCGTTTACATTATTTATTTGTGAGTGGAAAAAAATTTGCGATTCAGTAACACTATATTCATGTTCGAAAACGTGCATAACTGCATATAATTTATAAAGGAAATGCAAATTAGAGGTGCAAAAAATACATATGATTGCTACAAAACCCTATTCCCAATTAAACTAATTACGAAATGAATGACATTAACAATGAAATGTTGTATAACTACCAAACGCGCGTAAGAACTTAATTTCACAAGAACGATCAAGCATTCAAAAAAAAACATTTTTTAACTTTCTTGCTTTATTGTGGATGCGATAATACGACAGCCGATCGAATCAGATAAAAAATAAGCAAAACAAATACATGCGAAAAAATTCATGAAATTATGATGGATCTAAGTTTTAATTTTTTTTCTCAAATTTGAGTAAAGATAGAAAATTGAAATTTTGTAATTTTCGTGCACTCACAAAGGACTAACCACCGGTATTTTTTCAACATTACTGTTACATTATATGGGGGTGAAATTATCATCCCTTACCTTATTTAATATTAAACCATTTTTTCGAGATTTAGTTTTGTAAATAAAAAATATTACTTAAAAGCCCTGTTTATATAAAATTATTTATTTATCAAGTTTTTTACTAGAACTTAAAGATTCTGTGAAAAAAAATACAATATCATGATTTTTATTCTTTATTAAATAATAAATTACGTAATGAGAGTGAAAAACAGTAAAGATGGAAAATGCTAGAATAAAATACGATTCATAATAAACGTTGGAAATGACCGCCCCCAGCCAAAATTAAAACGTAATTACTCACCAACTTTTAGGTGTAATATCTTAAAAGGGGTGGGCTGAGGAAATTTTGCTATAGAAAAGATCCATCATAATTTTATACGATCAATCACCTCCTGAATTTTTAGCATTAATTTAGAAACACCCTGTCATCATCATCATCATCATCCAGCCTTATTCTCTTGTCCATTGCTGAACGTAGGCCTCCTCGAAATATTTCCATCTTTCCCTATTTTGCGCCTCTGCGATCCAGTTCGTGGTTATCCTATTGAGGTCATCTGTCCATCGTGTCGGTGGTCTACCCCTGCTTCGCTTATCCGATCTCGGTCGCCACTCCAGAACTTTCTTTGTCCACCTTCCGTCCTTCATTCTAGCCACGTGTCCTGCCCATCTCCATTTCTGCTTTGTAATTCTCTCTATTATGTCCTCTACCCCCGTTTTTCTCCTTATATCCTCGTTTCTGACTCGGTCGTTAAGGGAAAGTCCTAACATGGATCTCTCCATTTTCCGTTGCGCTACTTGTAGTTTTTTAACTATTGTTTTTGTTAAGGTTAGGGTTTCAGCCCCGTATGTCATAACTGGGAGAACACACTGATTGAAGGTCTTCCTTTTCATACTTACGGGAATTTCTGATTTAAATATGTCCCTAAGCTTTCCGTACGCTGCCCATCCCAGAGATATTCTTCTGGACAGTTCGCACGTCTGGTTGTCCCTGCCGATCCGGATTTCATGGCCAAGGTAGGTGTATTTTTCTGTGATTTCGATGATTTTGTTTTCTATTTCTACAGGTTCGCTTAGTACTAGGTTGGTTAACATTTTTGTTTTGTTATAATTTATTTCCAAACCTGCTCTTTGTGTTGCCCGTTGTAGATCTTTTAGCATTTCCCTGGCTTCCTGCATGTCATCTGCCATTAGAACTATGTCATCCGCAAATCTTAGATGGCTCAGTCTTTCCCCATCTATCATAATTCCCTTATTTTCCCAATTCAGAGTTTTGAAAACATGTTCCAGGACCGCAGTGAATAGTTTTGGAGATAACGTATCGCCCTGCCTGATTCCTCTTTTTATTTTTATTTCCCTAGACGATGTATGCAGGTCAATTGTTGTTGTTGCGTTTTTGTAGATATTGTATATAATGTTAGAGTATCTTCCATCTATTCTGCATTCTTTTATTGCTCGTAATATTGAAACTAATTCAACGGTGTCAAAGGCTTTGTAAAAGTCCACAAAGATTAGGGTAAGCGGTTTGTTGTATTCTACTGTTTTCTCGATGAGGGTTTTTATGCATTGCAGATGATCGTTAGTCCCGTAGCCAGAGCGGAACCCTGCTTGTTCTCTAGGTTGGTAGAAATCCAGTTTATTCTCTAGCCTGTTGGTGATTATACGGGTGTAGAGTTTGTACAGGTGGTTGAGAAGGCTAATGGGTCTATAGTTATCCAGGTCTGTCATATCGCCCTTTTTATGAATTAGGATAGTAACAGAATTGTTCCATTGGTTCGGGATGGTTTGATTTTGAAGGCATAAATTGAACAATTTTTCTATTGCCTCAATAAGGGCAGGACCTCCATTTTTTATGGATTCTATCACTATTCCATCATTGCCAGGTGCTCTATTGTTTTTCATTTTCTTCAAGGCGTGAATAATTTCTCCCTTAGAGATTTCGGGGATGTCCTCAGATCCTTGGTTTGTAATTTTTAGAGATGCATGTTCATCTGGTTCTAGCTTTAGTTTGTTTTTGTATAAGGTTTGATAGAATTCTTTAACTATGTTTAGCATCTTTTCCCTGTTTGATTCTATTTTCCCATTTTTATCTTTCAGCTTTATGATTTCTCGTCTACCTGTCGTTAGTTTGCGTCTCAATACTTTCATACTTTTATTGTTCTCTATAGTCTGCATGATTTTTCCTTGTTTATATTTCCTGATATCATTTCTGATAGCTTTAGATATTTCTTTGTTGGCCTTATTTATTTCCTGATGATTTGCATTTTTATCTTTTAAAAGTAACCTTCTGTTTTCCATTTTCGACTTTGTCGTTGGGGTAATTCGTTCTTCTTTCTCGTTACTTGGGCAGAACTTTTTTTGGGCATCTTCGATTGCGTGGATTATTGAGTCATTCAGGATATTTAGATCATTCGTTGGTGTTCACCCTGTACATTCAGTCTATTGGTAGCGTGCAACTTGCGCATTTAGTGTGAACCGTTCTTATCAATCGGTGCGTATGGTTCATCATTGACGAATTTAATTCGTTACTTACAGGGTGTTTCAAAAAAAGGTGACCCCGTCTCTAGGATAGGTAGAAAACTAAAAAATGATTGGGGTTTGCTTGATAAAAAAATTTCGTAACGCCATCCGTAATCAAGATAAAGGGCGTTAAAGAAAAAAAATGTATACACATTTATTACGATTTTGCCGGAACTACTGGAAACATTGTAATAAAATTTTATACGAATATGTTTTAGAAGCTAATACATCCCATGAATTTGTTTTTATGTTCGTACCAAGTAGTATTGAACATAACTTTTTTAGAGTTAGATTTATTAATCAAAATTTCAAGTAAACTTAAATATCAATAATATTTTCACCAAAAAAGGACTCTTGGTAAAACTTCGATACTTTGTACCCTTTTTAACATGTATCCGTTTTATAGATGAGGTCTCATTTACGCGACAAAAAAATTTTAATTTACATAATGCATACTAATTAAAAATAATAATAATAAATATCTTTGGATGGCGTTACGAAAATTTTTTACTAAGCAAACCCCTATTATTTTTTAGTTTTCTTCCTATCCTAGAGACGGTGTCACCTTTTTTGATACACCTGTATATTTGACTCTTGTTAAAAAACGGTTATCCTATTGTTAAAATAAACCTGTGTTTGTGTGTATAGGACAACAAAAGTTAAATACACTTTGTAATAGGTACATATAATGTTATTTAATATTAAAACGTTGTCTGTTAAAATTGTCTGTAAAATTGAGCCAACAATACGTGACAAAATTATTTTAGTTTAATAGGAAATCTGCTTCATCTCGTTAATAACATCCTACATCCAACTTTTACTCTATTATAATCTTAAATCGTATACAATAAAATGACTAATTATTTGACGGATTAAATGGTTAAATATTGCAGATGTTTTAATTGTTATTATAATCTTTAACCGTGTTTACAATGCGTACTTTTTCTACAAAACTAACAATCTTGGAAGTATTATTTATTCCCACACTTGGTTGATAAAATACACTGGAAAATTAATCATTGGAAATGGTGCCATATTTATAGTTAATAATAAATAAAATTATTTTAGTTTAATTATTAAATGATTGTAAATGATTACCAATTTTTTTTAACATGTATCCGTTTTATCGATGAGGTTTCATTTACGCGACAAAAAATTTGTAATTCACATAATGCATACTAATTAATAATAATAATAATTTATAACTTTATCATAACTTTATACCAGCATCGGTTATTATTTCATAATTTTCAAATTAAAATATTTCAAAAACGGTACACAGTATCGAGTTTTAACAGGAGTACCTTTTTGGTGTAAAATTGAATGATGTTTAATTTATTTTAAAATTTTAATTAATAAATCTAACCTTAAAAAAGTTATGTTCAATACTACTTGGTACGAACCGAGTGATTAGCGCCCTCTATAAGAGTCAGATATAAAAAGCTCCTAAAACATATTCGTATAAAAATTCATTACAATGTTTCCGGTGGTTTCGGCAAAATCGTAATGAATGTGTATAAATTGTTTTTCTTCAACGCCCTTTATCTTGAATACGGATGACGTTACGAAAATTTTTAACAAAGCAAACCCAAATTATTTTTTAGTTTTCTTTCCATCGCAGACGGGTCACCATTTTGTGAAACACCTTGTATGTACATTTTATTGCTTAATGTAAGATGTAAACAATTGATAAAAATATTTTAGAATCAAAAATACGAAATTTCTTTCACAAATTGACAAGAAACCACAAAAATTTAACAAAACAAAATAAATAAAATAGTTGCATTATCCATATTTCGTCGTAAAATTACCCAAAATGTTTTTCCATTTTCTTTACGAAAATAAAAATAATTGTTATAATCCTACAAAATCTTGACTCTAATAAGGCAGTAGGACCAGATGGAATTCCGACAATTGTCCTGAAGACCTGTGCTCAAGAGCTCACCCCAGTTCTCTGTAGACTCTTCAAGTTATCATACAGCAAAGGAGTATTTCCGTCCATGTGGAAAAACGCTAAAGTCCAACCGATTCCGAAAAAAGGAAAGAAGACTATTCCTGCAAATTATCTCCTATTGCATTGCTTTCAGTCATATCCAAAGTTATGGAAAAAGCGATTAACACAGAACTTATCAAATATCTGGAGAAATTTTAGATAATCAATGACAGACAATATGGATTTCGACAAATTCGATCTACTGGAGATTTGCTGGCTTATGTCACTCAGCTCTGGACAAACACTATTGAAAAGTTTGGTATTTCTTCTGATGCGTTTAAAACTAATGCCGGGGTCCCCCAGAGTTCCATCCTGTCCCCCACCTTATTTCTTTTACACATCAAAGACCTCTTGAAAACCACCACAAACCCCATTTACAGTTTCGCAGACGATAGCACACTTGTCTCAACTTTCACATCCTATCGATCACTTTCGGTGAATGATACAATTAGACTCAGGCAGGAACAGGTTGATTCCATCAATAGAGATCTTAAAGCAATCGTCGAGTGGGGAACCAACAATCTTGTTCAGTTCAACGCCCAAAAAACACAAAGTGCCACGTTTTCCAAGAAAGTGAATTCCTCAAATCATCCCATCACAATGTCCGGAAATACCCTTGAACCAAGTCCCTCCATCTCGATTTTGGGAGTCACGGTGTCCAATAATATGTCTTGGCATGACCATGTTGCTAACATCGCAAATTCGGCAAACCAGAGGCTAGGTTTTCTGTGGAAAGCCAGAAAGTTTTTTACTCCTGATCAACTGTTGACGACGTACAAGGCTCAAATCCGACCTATACTGGAGTATTGCTCGCACATTTGGAGTTCAGCACCAAGGCATTCTCTTCGTCTTCTAGATTCCATTCAGAAAAGAGCCATTCGCTTGATAAACAGCTCAACTCTCACAGATACCCTTCACCCTCTAGAACATAGAAGAAGAGTTGCAGACCAGTCATTGCTCTACAGATATTTCCATGGCAGATGCTCCAGAGAAATAAAAACTTTTGTACCACCATTGACCACATTCGGCCGAAGAACTCGGCACGCTGATCAGTCTCACCCATTTACTCTCAAGATTGACACTACAAGGACCAATCTTCATCAAGAATCCTTCTTTTACAGGGCTGCTACGGAATGGAATAAGCTTCCAAAATCAGTTTTTCCAGAGAACTATGACCTGCAACTTTTTAAAAAGCGTGTACACAATCATTTCCTTTCTATAATCCCTTCCCCTTCTAATAGTCGTAGTGCGGGCCGTCCGCGGCCCACACGATAGGTCTACCTTTTTTGCGACTATTTTCATAAAAAAAAAAAAGTTTGTGTAAACAATCGATAAAAACATTTTAGAATCAAAAATACGAAATTTTCTTTCACAAATTGACAAGAAACCTCAAAAATTTAACAAAACAAAATAATTTAAAAATAAATAAAATAGTTGCATTATCCATATTTCGTCGTAAAATTACCCAAAATGTTTTTTCATTTTCTTTTACGAAAATAAAAATATTTGTTATAGTTTGTGTTAGTAGAGAAACGGAATGGCGTTAAATTTTTTTTAGGCCTTGCCTAATTCCTGCTGTTCCAATGGTTCGTGTAATAAAGTGTATTCGATCGGCAAAAAATCACAGTTAGAGTTCCCTTCGCAAAAAAAATAAATAGAAGAGAAAAAGAAAAAAAATCGTTCATGGTACAAATACCGATTTTCAGTATATTTACACAAACCCGCGTGTTGATGTTGACGTCACAAACGAACAAATGCAGGCTCGATATTCCCACACTGAAAAATGGAATTCGAAACTGTCCAATATTACGCAATCAAATTTATATATTGTGTAAAATTTTGTATAAAACAAACGAACTTCAAATTCAGCGAAAAGTTAAAAGAGAAACACTGATTTACGATCAACACTTTGTTTTGTAAAACTGCGACTAACCAACCGAGCGGCAAAAAATCGTACGAGTATACCTAGCGCAATTTGTTGTGCATTAACGTTTAGCTCATTTTTGTGTAAAATAATATTTAAAAAAGCGAAACAGCTGCTTATTCGCTCTCTCAGCATAGAGTCCTTCCGAAGAAACATAACAAATAGTTTTTTATTGTAAATTTAGTTTCTCATACACCTAAAAAAAAACCTGGATTTATTATAAGGGGTAGGTTACGCATAACTTAAAATATTTTGTTGAGTAAGTTAAAAAATTGTGTAGAATCTTATAGAAAATCACCTAATTTACAATGCAAATATTCCTATAGCCTACAGTTTTTTAAAGGACTGACCTTTGGTCAAGAAAGGGTTGGAATCTAATCTTGACCGGTCCAGTAGTCTCGCATCTGTCGCCTTCTCTTAATAATTGTTAACAACCCTTTACTATTTCTTCGTGTTAGTGTACGTACGTTTTGGGATGTTGCCACTTTGAGCAATTTTAATAAATTTCATTTAGTAACTGACTTAAAAATTTTTATGAAAGACATAGGTAATAATACATTGTCGATTAAATGGTTCATTTATTTGTAAACAGTATCTACTAAAGTTAATATTTCTTATGAAATAATACGAATTTTATAGAAAAAGTATTTTTTTATTTTAATTTTTTTTGTATTATTTGTTAAAAATAATTGTTGATAATGGTTGCGTGTGTTTCGATTTAAATTTCCGCAATACATTTAATAAAAATTAATTAAAAAAAGGTATATATATGTAGGTAAATAAAATAAACATGTTTAATTTATAAATTTATAATAATTTGTTTTTAATAACTAACTTTTTTAAAAAGGTAAATTATTTTTAAACTCGTACAAATTTGGATAAAATAAAAAACATTGAGAAACAACCTGAACTACGAATATAATTAATTTAGCAACATTGGTAGAAAATGTTATTAGAAAATTCCTAAAATAAATAACTATTTTTCGATTTATTTAATAAATTTACATAAAAACATAATTATTTGAACATTTTCTTTTGTTGCACACCTTTCGACACGTGTTATAACTTGTAGTTTGTAATTACATGTTTAATTTATTAATTTATATAAAAAAAATTTTCAATAAGTACTTTTTTAAAAAGATAAATTATTTTTAAACTCCTACAAATTTGGATAAAATAAAAAACATTGAAAAACAACCTAAACTAACATTTTTTTACAATTTTATTAAAAAATTCTCAAAATAAATAACTTATTTTCTATTTATTTAATTAATTTATTTATAAAGATAATTATTTAAACATTTTCTTAGGTTGCATACCTTCTGACACGTGTTATAACTTGTAGTTTGTGATTACATGTTTAATTTATTAATTTATATTAAATATTTCTTATGTAAGTACTTTTGTTAAAACGTAAATTATTTTTAACTCGTACAAATTTGGATAAAATAAAAAACATTGAGAAACAACTTGAACTACGAATATAATTAATTTAGTAACATTGGTAGAAAATGTTATTAAAAAATTCCTAAAATAAATACTATTTTTCGATTTATTTAATAAATTTACATATAAACATAATTATTTAAACATTTTTTTATGTTGCATACCTTCAGACACGTGTTATAACTTGTAGTTTGTGATTACATGTTTAATTTATTAATTTATATTAAATATCTCTTATATAAGTACTTTTGTAAAAACGTAAATTATTTTTAAACTCGTACAAATTTGGATAAAATAAAAAACATAGAGAAACAACTTGAACTACGAATATAATTAATTTAGTAACATTGGTAGAAAATTTTATAAGAAAATTCCTAAAATAAATAACTATTTTTCGATTTATTTAATAAATTTACATATAAACATAATTATTTGAACATTTTCTTTTGTTGCATACCTTTCGACACGTGTTATAACTTGTAGTATGTAATTACATGTTTAATTTATTAATTTATATTAAATTTTTACTTTTTTAAAAAGGTAAATTATTTTTAAACTCGTACAAAGTTGGATTAAATAAAAAACATTGGAAAACAACCTAAACTGCGAATATAATTAATTTTGTAAACATTTTCGACAATGTTATTTGAAAATTCCTTAAATAAATAACTATTTTTTGATTTATTCAATAAATTTACCTATAAACATAATGCATATAACTAAACTATGCATACAATTAATTTTGTAACATTTTTCGCCAATTTTATTGGAAAATTCCTAAAATAAAAAAAAAAAATAAAATAAAATTACCTATAAACATAATGATTACTTATAGTTTGTGATTTTTATTGTACTTATTTATATACATGTTCCTTTGAAGTGTCAACAAGTATAAAATTGTATTTTATGCAAATATTACATAAAACGTTAACGTGTGGCAACGCCGTAGCTTTAAGAGGGGAGCCCTGACTCGTATTCTAATTGTCGCTTTTGCTTTTGCAGAAACCGAAGTCTCCTAAGTAGTCCAGTCGTCGCAGCATCCTCAGGCACGCCAGTAGAGTTGAGAACATGCGCTAGACCCCTTCTCTACTAAAAACAAATCGTCGACAATCTCGCTTTCGGCTACCCGCTTGTGCAAGAGAAATAATATTTCTAGTCCAATAACAACATTCATTATTTATAAAAAATAACGAACGTCACGAAATAGAACAAAAAGTAACAGTGTTTATTTTTTATACGGAACAATGGACAATAATTCTACCTGATCTGAAGCCTATTGAATTTCAGCCGCGCCACGTCCATAATCGCGTCCGCACTTCGGTGAATCGAGAGTAATTTTGCGTGTGATAAGTTCGAAAAAAAATTTTCGATTAAAATAGTAAATATTAATAATATATTTCTCGAAAAGATGGCTATGGTTAACATGAATAACCTTTTAAATGGAAAAGATTCGAGATGGCTGCAATTGGAGGTGTGTAGAGAGTTCCAGAGGAATAAGTGCTCCAGGCCGGATTCGGAGTGCAAATTTGCACATCCCGCTGCCAACGTCGAGGTCCAGAATGGTCGCGTGACCGCCTGCTACGACAGTATTAAGGTATGTATGTTTTTCTTTATACAAACGAAACTTCACACATTTTTAATATAAAAATAATAGTTAGTACTTTTGTTTTGATGACAAATATTTTTTACTCTTTTTAATTTAAACTACTGCATCAACCACGCAGGTTTATAGGCAATACAAAATAGATTTTATAAATACTTTATACAGTGTGGAACAGCCAAATGGAATAAATTCGATAACGAATAAATGAGACCGTTTCGGGAAAAACGCTTGGACACGTCAATTTGTAGTTTAAACTAGCGGACCCGGCAGACGTTGTCCTACCCAAACGATAGCTTGCTTAGAGAATATCACTAACAAACTCAGCGACCCCGAAAACTATATATTCGACACTTACATCATCGTTTTTAAAAGATTTTATATTTCATCCTCTTTCCACCCCTTTTGTAGGAAATATCATTGGAATATCCCAATCAAACTCAGCGACCTTGAAAACTACAATTTCGACAATAATATTGGCGTTTTAAATATTATTTATACAATATCCCCTACCCACCCCTTCCGTAGGGGTGCTAACAAAATAAGGAATGTAGCTATCAAATTTAGCCACCCAAAAACCTATGAATTCGATACTAATATCAGCTGTTTTTGATAGTTTTTTTATTTCGTCCTCTAATATCCCCTTTCGTAGGGGTGCTAACAAAATTAGGAATGTTATTATCAAATTCAGCCACCCCAAAACCTATGAATTCAACACTAACATCAGCCGTATTTAATAGTTTTTAAATTCCATCAAACCATCAAACTTAGCCACCACAAAAACAATGAATTTGACACTAATATCGGCGTTTTTAATAGTTTTTATATTTCATCCTTTTCCCACCCATTTTGTATGGATGCTAAGATAACTGGAAGTGTCACCATTAAACTTAGAGTTCCCAAAGACTATGAATTCAACACTAATATCAGCCGTTTTTGATAGTTTTTATATTCCATCTCCTTTTCATCTCCCGTAGGGGTGCTAACAACACTAAAACCACCCCTGGTATGTATAAAACAACTTCTGAAAATTTCATCCCAATCGGTCCAGCCGTTTGGGAGGTTTTGAGGGATATATATGCATACAAACATTTTTGTATGGGAATATAGAAAAATGTTGTTTTTAGACTTTTTCAGGCAATTTTTTAAATTTTTCTCTCCGTAAGAACCATCCTCGTACTTCAAAGAATATTATAAAAAAAGAATTAGCGAAATCTGTTCAGCTGCTCTCGAGATTTGCGCTTAGCAACACATTCAGCGATTCATTTTTATATTATAGATTGCGCATTTTTTTCAAAAAAAATAATTATATAGGGTGTGTCATGTGACAGTGGCCGATACCAACTTTCTTATTTTAAATACAACCCCCTGTATATTATTTATTTTTTCGATTCTTCAGAAAATTTCAGACATAATTCATGTACAATGTCCCATACCTATCTTCAACTGTTTCGGAAATATTAAGTGTTTTCAGATGTATTACAAAAATTAACATTAAAAAAAGGAAATTATTTTATTTCACAAATAATGTAAAAATAAAACAAAAAAACATTAATTTCAATGCAAGAGATATTCGCCGCAAACGTCTTCGCAACATGCTAATCTGATATAGAAATGTCTTCTAACGTTACTTAACATCTCAGGCGTGACTGATCCAATCGCTGATTCGTCTTTTTAAGTCAATGTAAGTCGAGTGGTTTAGTTTTGTATACAATACTTTTGACATATCCCCACAAAAATAAGTCTAATGGCGTCAGATCGTGAGATCGTGCTGGCCATTCTATTGATCCGCGCCTCCCTATCCACCGATTTGGAAAATTTTGGTTCAGGTACTGCCGTACATTGATTTGGTAATGGAGCGGTGCTCCATCTTGCTAAAATCATAGTATATTGGCAGGAACTTGTGGGTTTGCTGGATCAGGATATAAGTTTGTCAAAGTTGGCACGACATTATTTTGGAGCAGTTCTTAGTATTTATCTCCATTCAAGTTGCCATCAATGAAAAAGGGACCTACGATATAATTTCCAACAATTCCTTCCCAAACATTATTTTTTCAGGATATTGCGTATGTTCCTCTCTCATCCAGTGAGGATTCTCATTAGACCAATAGCGGCAATTTTGACGATTAACATGACCGTGAAGTGTAAATGTGCTCCCATCAGAAAACAAAACATCTTCTATTTGGATCACATTGTTATCGAACATTTCCATCATTTGTTCACAAAAATACGTTCTCCTGTCGAAATCGTCTTCCATGAGCTCCCGAGTTGTGCATCATTTTATAGGGATGCATTTTACTTTCCTTTAATATTCGAAAAATTGATGTGTGGCTAATGTTGAACAGTGAGGCTGCTTTTCGACCAGAATTATGTGCGTTTTCTTGAAACTCAAGCATAACATCCTATTTCGCATCATCGCTTAGTTCATTGGCAACTACTTTTTTTTTCTGTCTTACATGACCAAGTTCGCGAAACTGTTTTTCTATTTTGCTAATTGTTCCTTGGGATATAGGCGGCAAATTTGGAAATTTTTCAGGATATAAGTTTGTCAAAGTTGGCACGACATTATTTTGGAGCAGTTCTAAGTATTTATCTCCATTCAAGTTGCCATCAATGAAAAAGGGACTTAAGATATGATTTCCAACAAAGTCATAGTCATAGTCATTACTTTGGTTTTATCTTTATTTATTTTCATCTGTTTTCTCTTTAGTGCTTCATTCCATACTTCTATATTATATTGTAATTGTTTTTTATTTTCAGCGATCAGTATTATGTCATCTGCAAATGCTCCTTCAGCTATTACCATTCTTACCACATTTCTTACCACATTTTTTTTGCTATATCTTTCACATTCCTTGATGATGTCGTCCATGAAAATATTAAGCAGCATTGGGCTTAATGATCCGCCTTGTCTCAGACCCTCTTTTGTTTTGAAGCCTTCTGATTTCATGTTATTCTTGACAACATGATCTCTATAACTTCCATATATTTTTTTTATCATATTTATGGTTTTGTCATCGATGTTTCTATTTTCCATACTTCTGTTCCAGGCACTCTGTCAAAAGCTTTCTCTGGGTCTATGAATGCTAATGTAAAATGTAGTCACAGTTATCTTGTAGTAAAGACTTTAAATTCTCTTTCAATAAATGATTTTGTCTATCTAAAGTAAATAAAGGAAAGTCCATTAAAAAATGTTCCACAGTTAAACTAGTTTGACGCATAAATCAAATAGGTTCGAAGTCATCTGCTAATAAAAATTTTTTTTTTATAATAGAAAGGTTAATTTTCTAATGGTTGTAAAAGAATTACACACCTAAGATTTATCATTTAAGACAGATGGAATATGGAAATAGCATTGTAATTGTTGTAAAAACATTTAAGATTTATGATTTTACACTTAAGATTTAGGAAGATGACCAACTTCCAACTTAAAGAATCGGTCTTAAATGGGTATAAATGAAAATAGGATTTGCGCATGTTATGTGATCAAAAATCACACCTATATGTTTCCGCAATTATTCAAAATTAATCGTGAGGTTAGGGAAGAATTCGAAAATAAAAGAGAGTTGATTCGGATTTGTACTTGTACTACTTGTAGTGGATTTGTGTTGTGCTATGGGTTTTATTACTGTAAGTATTTTTATAACATAATCCACTTTTATGTCTTAAATATTAAGTGATAAATGTTAGATTTTAAATGCTTATAAGTTTTTATAAATCCACCTTAAGTCGAAACGAAAACTGATGCTGAATGTGTGCGGAATTTTAATATTTTTTGAGCTTACGCGAAGGCCAAGAACTGCGGTGATTATCGTCTTATTAGCCTGATGAGCCATGTGCTTAAACTCTTCTTGAAAATAATACACAAAAGAATATATGCGAAGTGCGAGACAATGATGGGGGACTCTCAGTTTGGTTTTCGCAATGGCTTTGGAACAAGGGAGGCACTATTTAGCATACAGGTTCTTATCCAAAGGTGCCGGGACATGTCGGTGACCGTTTGATAAAGTTAAACTGATCAACATTCTTAGAGAAATATGACTGGAACAACGAGACCTCAGAATAATAGCCAACCTTTACTGGAACCAAAGTGCTCACATAAAAATCGATAACACCGCGTCCGACTAGATCAAAATCCTGAGAGGCGTTCGTCAAGGATGCATTTTATCACCACTGTTATTTAATTTGTATTCCGACAGGATATTTCAAGAGGCGTTGGATGAATGTGACGAGGGGATATCTGTCAATGGGATTAATATCAACAATCTGAGGTATGCGGATGACACGGTTCTTGTTGCCAACTCCCTGGAAGGACTGCAGGAACTAGTAAGCCGCGTGACGGCTGCAAACTCAGAGGCCGGACTTAGCCTGAACGTGAGAAAGACAAAGTGGCTAGCAGTTAGCAAATCAAACAACGTGGACGGACACCTGACAATTAACGGTCAACGAATTGAGCGAGTAGAAACTTTTAAATATCTTGGGCGTCAACTAAATGAGAAGTGGGACGGCATGCAGGAGATTCGTGCCAGAATAGAACAAGCTCGTGCTTCGTTCCTCAAGATGCGTAAGGTACTTTGCAGCAGAAATTTAAGCTTGCCTCTGCGCGTCCGAGTGCTTCGCTGTTACGTGTTCAGCATACTTTTTTATGGAATGAAAGCTTGACAGATGCGATGTGCAAAAATTGGAGGCCTTTGAAATATGAACGTACAGAAGGCTATTAAGAATCTCCTGGGTAGAAAGAGTGCGTAACACCGAGGTACTTCAACGACTCGACAAGCAGCTGGAAGTTCTGTTTACACTAAAAAAGCGCAAACTGGAGTATTTTGGTCACATCTTAAGAAATGACAAGTATCGACTTTTAAAGCTTATTATAGAAGGGAAGATCGAAGGACGAAGAGGCCCGGGTAGAAGAAAGATATCCTGGCTAAAAAACGTAAGACAATGGTATGGGATGAGCACTACCGCATTGTTCCGCCGAGCTGTAGACAAGGTTCAGATAGCGCTAATGATTGCCAACGTCCGAGGAGGACAGGGCACCTAAAGAAGAAGATAAAAAAATGTTGTTTTTATTTTCCCCTTCGGTGCAACGGTTTTTCATTACTTTCTTTTTATTTAAGGGAAATAAAATCTATATTTCCCAAATATGTTTTTAACATTTTTTGTGAAACAAAAAGTTTTGTATTAGGGTCGATTTTTGTTGATGAATTATTTATTATACTATCGTTTACCTTGACGTCGTGTTAAAACAATGTTGTAAACATCTGTTTGTATGTTGGATATAATTTTTAAAAAATTTCGTATTGTTTGAAATACATGTTGCAATTCGTTATTTTGTCAACACAGTTGTTTAATTGTCCGCGGAATATTTAAGATTTTAGAGGTTGCAACCGAATGTACAATAATTTAGTAAACATAGTAATTACTAGGAACGATTTATTATTGAGGAAGCGCTTAATGATTGTTTAATAACTGATAATTTTAATGATGGCAATCAGTGGCGCAACAATGGGGTCCAGTGGAACCAGACCACCGTAAATTATGCATTTGTGATTAAAATAATATTGATAATACTAAAAGAATATTTAGTTGCAAGTATTGTCGGTACCAGAGACATTTTTCAAAACGTTATAGTTTTTATTATCGACGTTTCATTTTAGACGTGTTTGCCAAGATAATGCCGCTGCTATAAAATAGCTTAGGTATATCTACTAACGTTATCTAATCTTTTTCCGGCAGAAGATGATAAACGAATACGAATTCGTTGAAAGTAAACGGTAAATAAATAATTATTATTGAATAAACCTTTCGTGAATTGTTTACTATCCAGAAGTTCGATAAAAATGATCTACTTTATTTTGTGTCGTGCTTATTTTAAAAGTAATTGAAAACTTCCATTTTTTTATTTATTTTGTATTGTTTTGGAATTGAATGTCTTACTCAGGTGCATTTTAAAAGACATGTGTCGATTTCAATAAAATTCTCTTCTTCAGTTCTCTTCAGTTCGCACGATATCTTGTAATAAATATTTCAAAAAGTCGATGTTCAGGTAAAGACTGCTTGTCAAGCAAATATTTGCCTGCATATTCTAACAATGCTGAGATGTGTATGTATCTGTCGGAAACTAAATAATTTTAAAAATTCTGCGTTGCATTTTTTTATCAAAGGCCTCTTTCATAGTTATATTTCTTTTTTTTTTATTTAGAGAAAGAAAATTGCATCAAACATAAAAGGTTATTAATAACACATTAAGATAATTACAAAAGTATAACAGTAAGTCTATATTAAACTGTAAAGTTTATGGATTTTTCAAAAATAGTAACACGTTACAGACATTGTAGTACTGAACAGTCTTCTTCTTCTTCATCAGCCCTCCTTCATCCAGAATTGGACATAGGCCTTCCCCTTAGATTTTCAGTTGTTTCTATTCTGTGCTTCTTTATTCGATTTAGTCCTGTGGTCTTTTTTAGGTCACATACCACCTTGTTTGGGGTCTTCCTCGGTTTCTTCTTCCCAAATATGGTCTCCATTATATAATTTTTGTGCTTCATCTGCCATCTCCTCGCCTCGCTACATGTCCCGAATATTCCCATTTCAATTTTGTGACTGTTTCAATTATATCTTTTACTATTGTTTTGTTTCTTATCCAGTCGTTTCTTTTCTTGTCTTGCAGAGCTCGCTCCATTGCTCTCTGTGTTACTTTGAGTTTCGATGTTATCTCCTTCGTTAGTATCCATGTCTGGGCTCCGTAAATAACTATTGGGAGGATACACTAATCAAAAACCCTAGATCTCAGATGTTATTTTTTAATTTTGAGTTTATGAGCGAATGTTCCAAAAGCAAGCCCATCCTAGTCTTCTTCTTCGTTCTATTTCTTAAGCTTTATTTGTTTTGTTTAATGTTATAAGTTGACCGACATATATGTATTCTTTTATATTTTCTAGCTGCTGTCCTTTTAATGGTATTTCCGGGTCTTCTTTACATCGCTATATCATCTGCAAACCTTTGGTTAGTCAGTCGTTCTCCATTTATTTCAACTCCTCTGTTATTCCAGTCGAGTTTTTTAAATATTCCTTTTAAGGCCAGGGTGAACAGTTTAGGTGATATCATATCTTCCTGCCTTATTCCTCTTTCAATTTTTATTTTATCTGTTTCTGTGTTTATTCTAATTGATGTTGCATTCTGGTATATGTTTTTAAGTATATTTGCGTATCGATGGTCTATTCTTGCTTTATTTAGTTCTTCTTCTAGTGCCCAGTGTTCGACTGAATCAAAGTCTTTTCGAAATCTATGAAGGCCATGCTTAGCGGTAGGTTGTATTAATTTGCTTTTTCCATTAGTATGTTAAGCGTTAGCAGATGTTCGTATGTACTGAATTCTTTTCTGAACCCAGCTTGTTCCACTGGTTGGTAGTTGTCAAGTTTATCAGTTTATCTCTTACAAATTATATGAGTAAACAGCTTGAAAAACTGGGACAGCAGGCTTACGGGACGATAGTTTTAAAGATTGGTGTTATCTCCTTTCTTAAAAACTGGACAGTGTATTAGGTAAATTATACCTTTTCCTTGTTGTTGTGTATATAGTACAGTAATATTTCTACAACGCAACTCACAAATATTGTTATTGAAGCTTAAGGATGTGTATGCATTATTATTCTTTTTTAAACTGCATAGCTTTATGAACAGCCAGAAAGTGTCAAAAAAGGCACGTCTGGCTGTGCATAGAGGTGTGTTGGTTCCTACACTTTTGTATGGTAGTGAATGTTGGGTTCGTCAGAAGCAGCATGAAAATAGGATTAATGCTGCGGTGTGAGTAGTTTGAGAATTGTATAGCCGGAGTGACTCGGTTGACTAAAGTAAAAAATAGTGAGATAAGAGAACGCTGTGGTGTAAAAGATGTTGTTACAAAGATAGATAAAGGAATGCTTAGATGGTTTGGACACGTAGAAAGGATGGATGAAGGAAAATTAACGAAACAAATTTATAAGGTTAGTGTGAATGGAGAAGTCGGTAAAGGTCGACCTCATCTTGATCAGATCAACATTGCTTTGAAGAAAGTTTAGGTCAAGTGTACCAACAACCGACGAGCATGTATGAGAGCACTGATGAATGTAGAGGTAGCAAAAGATGTGTGTAGGAACCGTAGCAGAAGTGGAAGGAAGTGGTCTCTGCCTACCCGTACGGTAAAAAGGCGTGACTATATGTATGTATGTAAATTATTTTTTATTAAGTACATAAATAAAAATGTGTATTTTTTTGTGATCGGTTTAAATTTGTTGACAGCTTTTCTATTTGGCTTTAAGTCTTCCTGTGCTATTCTTTATTTTCTCCAAAATATTATTCTTCGTTGTGTCCATAAGAAGATAGTTACGACTGAAGTATTTTAACGTAAGACTTTTCGCTAAAAGATCTCACAGACTGCGGATATTTGATTTACGAGTTGCAGGGAGTGAATTCGTTAAGTTAAAAGTTTTCGGTATTAAAAGTTGGTTTACCGTCAAAGAAAATATCTATTTATTTTGCTTAAGCTAATTTATGAAGTGCATCGTTTGCGAAGTGTTGATGTCCAGCAAAAATATCTACTTTTCCTACTTTCAAAGAAATTGCAATTTTTAATTACAACCCCGGTTAACGTTTCTTAAAACAATTCAGAGACGCCATTTTGCAGGACAAGCATGAAATAGTTCGAACTATTTCGATGGGGCTCTCGTTTCAAAATTTTAAGACTCCTAATTATTTTTGAAATGTGGATCTATCGAAGAATCTTGAAAGTCCCATGGACAGCAAGGAAAAGCAACGAGGAAATTTTAAGGACGATAGGAAGAGAACGCGAATTTCTGGGCACTATAAAACGTAGGAAAACAGCGTACCTGGGTCATGTGTTACGCAACGAAAGATACCAACTATTAATAGAAGGAAAAATAGAGGGAAGAAGGGGTGTAGGCAGAAAGAGGATGTCGTTGGATCCGAACTATCAAACATTGGACAGGAATAGGAATCACAGGAGAATTAATTCACACCACCAGAAATAGGGAAAAATGGTCAGATATGATCGCAAACATCCATTAATGGATAGCAGCGGAAGAAGAATTATTTTTCTTCTTTATCTTATGACGCCCTCTCCTTTCGAAGGTTGGCGATCCACATTGTTCTGGACACAGCAGCTCGAAATATTTCAATGGAAGTGCACCCAAACCGTCTTCTGAGGTCTTTCACCCAGGAGTTGTGACGTCTACCAACAGAATTATTTTTAGCGAGTTCGAATATTAAGTAGTTTTGAAAAATATCAATGGAAACCATTTTTTTAACCTTTGAAAGATACCGTTAATAGTTTGTCTTTTCTTATTAAGAGAACTGTATTTTTTACCTAGATTAAATATGATTACGCTCGGATTAGTCGGCACGTATGGCAAATAATATATAAATTAATAGTTGGCTGAGAGTTTCGAGGTAAACTGCCACTTTTGTCAATTTGGTCGCGCTGGAGGGTGGCAGTAAAGGATGGCGGTGTGCATCTGGATTTGTGCAATTCGATGTTTGTTATTGGAGAAGTTAGAATGAAGCGAGACATTTTGTCCGTACGTTATTGCAGTAACATAGAAGCCGGGGTTTCAAATACATTTATATTAAATTGCAAGAGTATCATTTCACGTCAACGAGGGCATTTGCTTTTCCATCAATTTTAATTGTGTGTATTTATAAATCGAGTTACGCAAACATTGCTTTATTAGGTAATCTTGCAGTAACGATTCACAAAACGAATTGTTACCTCAACAATTTAAAAAAAAATAAACCTTTTGAAAAACTTTTGTAATAGTCTGCTCGATTATAAAATTGTCTGGAAATTTCATAAATTAATAAATTCAAATCATCTACATCATCTTCATCTACAATAATCTTTGGTAAAAAATCCATTTCATTCACCATTCGATCAACAACTAATAATGAAAGTGTGTGTTAAACCTGCTTCGCCATGGCTGTTTAACTTATACATGGACAATTGTTTAAAATATTTGAAAGAGAGTGCGTATGATTTGAAAACGAATGATTTGATTGTCAAATGCCTTCTTTACGCCGATAATCAAGTCATATTAGCGTCATCTGAAGAGGAGTTACAGGCGATGGTTAATGTTATGCATGATGCCCTGAAAATCAAAGGGATGAAAATAAATGTAAGCAAAACGAAAGTAATGGTTTTTAAAAGATAAGAACGCATGACAAACTGTGGAGTTTCGATTGAGGGACAAAGAGTGGAACAAGTAAATGAATTTGTGTACTTGGGTTCAAAGTTTACGAGAGATGGAAAGTATGACAGTGACATTGAGCGAAGGGTGTTGGCAGGCATAAATGGGGCACTACATAGTTTTATGAACAGCCAGAAAGTGTCAAAAAAGGCACGTCTGACTGTGCACAGAGGTGTGTTGGTTCCTACACTTATTTATGGTAGTGAACGTTTGGCAAAAGAAGCATGAAAATAGGATTAATGCTGCGGAGATGAGTAGTCTGAGAAATAAAGCCGGAGTGACTAGGTTGGATAAAGTAAAAAATAGTGAGATAAGAGAACGCTGTAGTGTAAAAGAAGATGTTTTTTCTGTCAATTGACAAACTGCGGTGCATCGAAAAATATAAATCTGTGTTCATTTATGGGTAAGCTTCTATTTAGTAAGACCCGTTTAAAAGTCCCTTAATATACTAACGCGCATGACCTGAAAAATTTAACCTCTGAAAGGAAAGTAACCAATTTATGGAAAACTGCTTTAAATAAGGACGTTCGTGGTTCATTTATCGGTTCGGTGCATTATTAATAGAATATTTTTTTATTATTAAAACAGTACACATTTCCGTGAATGCATCTCGCAATCCGATCTCTATTTATAGACATGTTAAAGCGTAGATTGGAGAGTTCGACAATCGAGATTCGTGATTTTTATTTTCGGAGAGGACTTGTTTGACTTCGTACTCGGTCTCGGGGTCTGTTACCGGCTTCGCTGAAAAACCAGCTAGACTACAATAAGGCAAACAATTCACGTTCGTTAGACGTTGCCAATTTTTTGCATAATTTTTAAAATACTTGTAACGAAGACTTAAGAAGTTTGTAGCGTGATGTTTCTAGAGAAAGTCGCAATAATATGTAGAAAGTGTGAAAGCCAAAAACTGCCCAGAAATAAACCTAATAATAGTGTGGGTTGTAAGCAGAAGTATCTATGGGTCGTTTCTGATACGTCCCCGCTTTTTTAATTCCTTTTATATAGCCAACGGCTGGACCGATTTTGATAAAATTTTCAGCCAATCTTAAGATTAGCCCGGCAAATGATCGTGTGAAGTTTGGTAGCAACCCCACGTTTTCAACCCCAAAACGTGAACTTTTTTAATTTCTTCTTTATAGCCAACGGCTGGACCGATTTCGATAAAATTTTCAGCCAATCTTAAGATCAGTCCCAAGAATGATCGGGTGAAGCTTTGTGGCAACCCCGCATTTTCAATATGAACGTAAATCTAACTTATTTAAATGATTTGTCAAATTTAACAATAATGATAATTATTATTATTATGATTTATGGTTTTTGGTGGTTTATTTTACATCGATTTTCTTTACTACCTTCCAACGAAATATCCAACTTTGCTTGTTGACAAAAATATGGGCGATTGTATTATGCATCTGTATATCTGTACCTACTTTTTTTTGATTCACTTAAAGCATAATGCGCATTATGAATATTGTTACGAAATTTAGTTCTTTCTTGGGTTCGGTGATTTAAAACTCTCGATACAGTAACAAAACAATTTTTATTACAATACTTCTACACAATAAACTTCACTTTTACAAATCACTTAGATACAGCTTTTACAACCAATTACATTTCATAACTCATAAACACTTTTAAAAACTAAAACTGTCCTCTTCGCGGCCGTTTTCCTTTTTATACCTCCAAATCATAATTCCAGAGTAATCGAGGTTCCGTATCAAACCTTTTGTCCTATCGTAACCGCTTGACACGTCGAGAAATTACCAGTCAACTCGCGGGGCGGCATAACAAGCACCCTAAATTCGGTCGGCGCCGTCGTCTCTAGGTAAGGTCGACAGAGACGGATTCAAAAAATCGTAACAATATTATGTATTATATAGTTTGTTTTATTAGAGTCCGGCGCGATGTACAGTTTTCGAAAAATTTTAATGTACGGTTACTGTTTCTATATTTTGTTTTTTTATTTTTAAAGGTATATTAGTATCTATCTTGCATTCCGTAATAGTTATTTATTATAATGCAAACTTTAAAAAGAAAATGTACCAATGTTACAATCCTGACGACACTTTTTCCGCAGGTGAATGTAATAATACACGTTTGACAACAGTGCTAGTGAGGGAGTAGGTAGACATAACCTTGAGGTCGCACGATCACTGGTCGGACGTCCGCAATGGCCCGAAGGTATTTCGATATAATAAACTAGATTGAAACCGGACCGGTCGGTTTTATATCGGAAAATGATGCGCTAATCGCCGATAGGTCAATATCTGCCCAGAATGTAGGACTATAATGGAATGACTTTTAATTATTTTCGACGTCCAGATTCAAGTTTATGATTATTAATTTTTGTTTTACATATCGGCGAATGAATGGGATAATTTTAATAAACAAAAATTAATATTGCGGCAGTGCTACACTTTACGAAGGTTATTTATTTTTTTCATTCATACAGTGTCATCCCCAAAGTATGTACCGTATGGAAATCATTTATTAAGTGCTTTTCGACAAAAAGTTATTTTCTGACGGTAAAAGTTTGTGCATCCCCCAAAACTAAACATGCACCCACAAAATATATTAACACGCGTAATATACGAGGAGCCTTCAAAAATTTGATTTTGAGACAAGAGTAAAGTACCCTTATTTCGAAAAAAATGTTATGTAGAAAAGTTGTTCAGCTAAATTTGAAGTCATGGTCATCTAAGTGAATTACCCTTTTTTTTTAAATGGGGAATACGAAAAAAATTGCTAAAACGATAAGTGTATATGACGGTTCATTTAAAAAGTCTATTATTAATTTCACAACTATTGTGTTAACCACGGTCAATTTTTCTGATGGGTAAAATTATGGTGCAAAGTTATTTTTATTTATTGTTTACACTGAAAATTATACAGTACCTATTGTAACAGGAACTTAAATTCAATAATATCAAATCCAAAAAAAATAAAAATAAAATAAGTTCTCCGACAGAATTATTCTGGACAATCGATGAGTCTTGACAGAAAAACAAATGAAAAACTGTCCGCGGCCGCTGTCCCTTTTATACCTGTAAACCATAATGCGACCTTCTTCGCGAAGGCGACAGACTCCTTTCGAAACGGTGGGAATTTACTATACACCTCGTCGGGAACTTGCGGAAACTTTCCTTTGGTCTCTGCGCCGACAGTCCCCCCAATTGTGGCCGACGCACTGTCGCGACAGAAAGGGTCAACAGAGACGGACTCGAGAAATCGTAACAGTATATTACATACGACATACCATATTGGATATTTCATTAAAAAATTTGTTAGGATTTTTTTGTCACCGTGTTTTTTTTTTTTTATTTATGTTCTGGTTCCCACGAAAAGGGATATCCTGTAATGTTCAGAGAACATCGTGGGAACCAAGGGAAAGAAGGTAGGAGTTGGTGTTCTTCTTAAATTTCTGGAGGTTGTATGCCTCGGGGAACACCTCCCTAGGCAATGAGTTCCAAAGCCTCGCAATTCGTTGGATGAATGAGTCTTTGGAAAGTGATGTTCTGCAGGTCTCCAAAGTGACCACGAAGGGGTGTGAAGACTGAACTTGACGGGTTAATCTCGAAGAGACTGCCAAAGGAGGAACGATTGTTGATATTTCAGAAGAGCATCGCCCATGAAAATATCTATAAAATAGAGACAAATCGCCAACTTTTCTACGGTGTTCCAGACAAGTGAGCGAGTTTGTAAGCGAGGCATCACCGACGAGACGAATTGCCCTTTTCTGGACAGAATCCAGTAGCTTCAGGATATGTTTAGGTGCTGCACTCCAAATATGGGAACAGTACTCCAGTACAGGTCGGATCTGTGCCTTATAGATCATAAGCAGCTGACTGGAGGTGAAATAGCTCTTGGCACGAAACAAAAAACCAAGTTTTTGGGATGCACTTTTGGCAATGGACCTCACGTGATTTTCCCAGGAAAGGTTTACAGAGATTATTGTAATTATTGTTTTCCGGAGGTGCAGAAATGTGCAAACGACGAAACGGTAACTTGGCGCGCATTATTACGGCACAGATTACCGAATTGTGTGAAATTCAAACCAGAACGAAATTAGATAAATGTAACATAAACCTATTCGTATTGCGCCATGTTTTGCGGTAAATTTCATCGAAATTGCTACGGTCTAAGTGATGTTTTAAAGCTGTATGTAGTACCTAATAGTATTATTCTACTATAGGCATGTCGAATACCATCGAAATAATACATCCGTTATTGTTTATTTATTTATTGTAAATACATACACTACATAAATTGCTATTTTCGCTTATTGCGTTTGAAAACGTCAACTTATTTAAAATATTAAATAAAAAGCAACGCAAACATTTTAAAATATTTGCAATAATTTAAATTCACTTTACGCTTTTAAAATTATCTGATCCATGTTTGAAGAATCGGTTTGGACGCTTGCAAAATGTCAAAGCAGAATATTTTTGAAAGCAATATAAATATTATTTATTAGAAAAAAAAGGCGTTTCCTTTAAAAGAAAAGGTGTAACATCCCCTTTTGTTGGTCAAACTGTAGTAAGAACAGATGATAATGCGGTATGTGTGGATTTCTTCGAGGCATTGACTGATTACTAACCATCGTTTAACTAGCAGTGTGCCTAAACCACGTATTCGCTTAATAATTATCTTACAGTAATGGCAGGAAACATCATGTGAATGGCAGGAACGGGCTCGTTAAAGGAAACGCCGGCAATTGCAGGAACACTGGAATCGCAATCCATGTACAACTACGATGACATCATACAACAATACTTGTCACTGTCAGTCACTCTGCATTTCCCGTTTTCCTTATCTTCTCGTATGTATGTATGTATATATATATATATATATATATATATATATATATATATATATATATATATATATATATATATATATCTTTCTCTCGTTTTTGTAGAGTTTATTGCTTGGTGGTTGGCGGTGTGCGGCTGCACTTGGTCGTTTTCCAATTTCCTCCGGCTGCTCCCGACGCCACCCCCTGACATCTTCGCCCAGAAGGTGATTGAAGACGACAATTCTAAACAAAAAAAAAGAATATGTTTTCTTGTTATTATAGTCGAATGAAAGAAGGTCAAATCTTGAATGTAAGTCGTGGCTTCTAACACTTTATTAAGATCTTTCCCCAGCGGGGGAATATACTTTTCTAATACTATTTATTATTTAACAAATTATTATTTCAACACCATGCTTAACTCCTCATCTTACCTAAAAAAACAAAATATTAAAGCTGATGTAGAAAATATTCTACGACAGTACGTAAAATATTTTTGAATTCCTCCCAATACTTTGAAAAAAATTACATGTTAAAATTTAAATTATTTTAGTTGCCTACTTACTGCTTAATTGATTAAATGTTTAAACTGATGACCGCCCGCCTCCATACAATAATCAAGATTTTGTTCAAGAAGTTCACGCACATTCCGAAGAGTTTTCGGAGTTATTCGACTGCACTCTTCTTCTTCTTAAGGTGCCGTGATCGCTTGTCGATCGTAGGCTTTCATATTGCACAGCATATTAACAATAATAGTCTTATTTACGGCTGCGAGGAATAATTCACTGGTAGTTTTTCCAAACCACTGGCGTAGATTTTTAAGCCAGGAAGTAGAACGGCGGCCCACTCTTCGTTTTTCCGTGAAATTGCCTTATATAACAAGGTGTAGTATGTTGTACTTTTCTGAGTGACGCATTATATGACCGGAAGTATTCCAATTTACGTCGTTTAACCGTGTTCACGACTTCGTAACGACGGCACTCGTCAACGATTATTTGAAAATTTCCAACGACGCTGGTTGTGTTTTATAGATTTTACTTTTCAGATGTCTCCACAAAAGGAAATCGATGGGCGATAAATCTGGCGATCGTAGAGGCCATTCAATGCTGCCTCTTCTCCCAATCCAAAACCGTGGAAAACGTTGGTCTAAATACTGACGCCGTATAACGCGGAGGAGCACCGTCCTGTTAAAAATAAAAATGATCCTCTTCATACTGTGGATTATTTTCAAAATCAATATCAGTCAAGGCAGGGTCAATAGCGTCTTGCAGTAATTGCAAATACATTTCGCCAGTCAAATTGCCCGGTAGAAAAAATGAACCCACCAGTTTGTCACCGCAAACGCCAGCCCGTACATTTAATTTCTCCGGTTGCTGTGTATGCATCTCGTGAAAATTCTTGGGTTTAAATCGGACCATCAGCGGCAAATGTAGCGATCTACCATTCCGTGCAAGAAAAATGGCATTAATCGAGAAAACAGATATTAAAAAGGAATTGTGAATCGTTCCCTGCTCGCGCACTCATCATTTCATTTCATTAAGTTCATGGATTAAACGTATTTTGTATGGATGGAATTTATTCTTCTTCGAAATGGTTTGGATGCTAGTTCGAATGATCCCAGACACAGATGACATCTGCCTCCTACTCAACATAGGATCAAGATGAGCATGTCCTAAAACTGCAACTTCGCTAGCTTTATTAACTGCAGGCTTTTCTATTTCTCGTTTTTTATTAGCTACATTTCCTGTCTCTTGAAATTTTTTTTACTAAATCTAGTACATACTTTCTGCTGAGCTGTCGATCTTGACGTTGTGTATTGAATAGCTGAGCTATTCTATTCGCACATTTATTGTTCATAAAGTGAAGCGAAATAATATCCACCCTTTCCGCAATGGAATATACCACAGTATTCAATTTTCAAAACTACGTTAAATAAGCTACCAACCAACACTTCGAAGTACGTTACTAGACAATCATTGGACATCCACTACTTTGACGTGAACTCTATTCAGGCCCGGATCAGCCATTTCCCGATCGTATCCATTTGTGTTTTTTAGAAGTGATAACAAATCGCCACAAAGCAATGAAAAGCAAAAAATAAGTACTAAATTTATACCATTGGCGTACTTAACTCGAATGAATGACATTTTTACCGTTCGTGATTGTTTGCAGATAAGTTTCACTTTTAAAATCTTATTTCTCAATAAGTAATGGGCGGAACATAATAGGTGGCAACATTCTAATAATAAATTAAAATAATTTAAAAGTGACATTTCTGCAAATTATCTTGAGCACAAAATCGAAAGTATCAAGTCATAATCAGTCGTCTGAGATTGGGTCTTACTCGTCTTACTCACAGTTATTTAATGACAAAGGATGAGCCTCCCTGCGATACTTGTAATGTACATCTATCAGTAAAACATATTTTGTTAGAATGTAGGAAATATCATCAGCAAAGAATTGGTTTTCCTCAGAACATGTCTCCTATGTTAGGAAAAAGTAACTTTATACAGCAAATCATTGCTTTTTTAAGAAATTGTCAATTAATCAATCGTATCTAGTGTTAAATTGTCTAAAACTTAAATATCCATAGGTATTTGTATTTAAGGTTAGATTAAGTTAGTTATCTATGTTTTTTTTTTATGAAAATAGTCGCAAATAGGGTAGACCTATCGTGTGGGCCGCGGACGGCCCGCACTGCGACTATTAGAAGGTGAAGGGATTATAGAAAGGAAATGATTGTGGACACGCTTTTTAAAAAGTTGCAGGTCATAGTTCTCTGGAAAAACTGATTTTGGAAGCTTATTCCATTCCGTAGCAGCCCTGTAAAAGAAGGATTCTTGATGAAGATTGGTCCTTGTAGTGTCAATCTTGAGAGTAAATGGGTGAGACTGATCAGCGTGCCGAGTTCTTCGGCTGAATGTGGCCAATGGTGGTACAAGAGTTTTTATTTCTCTGGAGCATCTGCCATGGAAATATCTGTAGAGCAATGAATGGTCTGCAACTCTTCTTCTATGTTCTAGAGGGTGAAGGGTATCTGTGAGAGTTGAGCTGTTTATCAAACGAATGGCTCTTTTCTGAATGGAATCTAGAAGACGAAGAGAATGCCTTGGTGCTGAACCCCAAATGTGCGAGCAATATTCCAGTAGGAGTCGAATTTGAGCCTTGTACGTCGTCAACAGTTGATCAGGAGTAAAAAACTTTCTAGCTTTCCACAGAAAACCTAGTCTCTGGCTTGCCGACTTTGCGATGTTAGCAGCATGGTCATGCCAAGACATATTATTGGACACCGTGACTCCCAAAATCGAGATGGAGGGACTTGGTTCAAGGGTATTTCCGGACATTGTGATGGGATGATTTGAGGAATTCACTTTCTTGGAAAACGTGGCACTTTGTGTTTTTTGGGCGTTGAACTGAACAAGATTGTTGGTTCCCCACTCGACGATTGCTTCAAGATCTCTATTGATGGAATCAACCTGTTCCTGCCTGAGTCTATTTGTATCATTCTCCGTAAGTGATCGATAGGATGTGAAAGTTGAGACAAGTGTGCTATCGTCTGCGAAACTGTAAATGGGGTTCGTGGTGGTTTTCAAGAGGTCGTTGATGTGTAAAAGATAAAAGGTGGGGGACAGGATGGAACCCTGGGGGACCCCGGCATTAGTTTTAAACGCATCAGAAGAAATACCGTCAACTGCCACATGTAAGGAGCGATCTTGCATGAAGCTCAAGAGCCATTGGCGCAGTTTGGTTGGGAGACCGTAGGTAGATAATTTACTTAACAATGTCTGGTGCCAAACGTGGTCAAAGGCTTTAGATATATCCAAGGCTATTGCACGAGATTCACCAAACTTTTTAATAGTGTTTGTCCAGAGCTGAGTGACATAAGCCAGCAAATCTCCAGTAGACCGAAATTGTCGAAATCCATATTATGTAATCCAATGTCGCTAATCACTTGGTGGGTGCGACATAAAACCATAAATAAAAAAAATAAAAAAATGGGCGGAATTTCAAGAATATCGTATAAAAAATTGTAAGAGCTTTTGAAAGATCCCCAATGTCTTTTAAAAATTTTGGGGTAATTCTTACCCTCGCTTCGGGTTGAAAGTGGTGAAGTCAAAAATACCGGAAAAGAGTGTCCCCCTTTAATATGAAAATCGACGGGTCTGAAATGTTGACGAGGTTCCTGCAAATGACTCTATTTCGTTTTCGGTTGGGCACCCTGTATATTGATTGAATGCAACAAGCATCGTCCAACTGTGTTGTAAATTTTAAATGTGCCTTTTTACCTTCCTACACGCACTGTACAAGCGAATTGAGATACTAATAACTATAATTATACTTACTAGAATCAAATATCATCTAGTCAGCAACAGTAACGCAATCGAATTCGTTCCCTTAATAAAACCCGTGATTATCCGTTTACTTCCTCCTAACGGCCATCTGTCGTTCGTTTGACCGAACTGAAATCCGGCAAATTCGTGGGGGTCAGTCATTTCTTGAATTTTAACTAAACGGATTCGGTTGAAAGGAAATATATACACACATATACACACACTAGGGGCGGTTAAAGGATCAGCAGGAGATGATAGGGTTAAGGAACAAAGGAGTAACGAGTCTTGAAAAAAAGTCGTTGCAAAAGTAGTAACCGATCGACATTTTATTTGTATATTTTTAAATGAATAACTGTTTAAAGTAATCAGAACAATGGGATATTTTGATCGTATTATTGCATTGTTGTCGGTCTTTGACAAGTGTGCAAAGTTTGAATTAAAGTTTGGCTTAAAGTAGGACATAATCGAGGCCAAAGAGTCGGTTACAAACATAGATACATACATACATACAACATACAGGTAAAACTAATATAAGCGTGTGACTCATATGTCAATACACAATATGATCAAATGATCATGTACATGAAAAATAGTAGAACAATAACTGCAATACCGGTAAAGACAGGAAATAAGGAAAAACGCAAGCAATGCCAGGAAATTAGCGGTAATGCCCCACCCACCAAAACGTATACAACCTGCGATCATGACAGAAGAATGTCAGCCTTGAAAAAGCAGACATATTTCCAGAAGATGCCATCCACTAGAGATGGCGAAACGTCGAGTATAAACTCAGACTTACGTTGGCCAAAATACCGGAAAAACCATTCACCAATTTTCTAGTCATGTTTAGAAAAAACATTTGATTGTCTTCTTCTTCTTATAATAGGACCTGGTCCTGTTTAGTCCGTTGCGTTTAGCCTCCTTCGGAGCTCTTCCTGTGACGCCGAGCTGCAGTTTTCTTACCATCTCTTCGGTGGTCTGCCTACCGGTCTTCGCAAGTTTGGTTTTTGCGACATGGCCCACTTTGCCCACCTTTCATCTGGCATCCTCTTTCTAGCCCATCTTACTACATCCTGTATTTCTAGTTCTTCTCTGATATCCTGGCTTCTTATTCTATCCCTGAGGGTAACACCCTTGATGGTTCTTAGTATTTTTATTTTATTCGTTCTCATTATTCTTTTCGTTGTTGATGTTTCAGCTCTGGTTTCTGTGGCGTACGTTAAAATAGGTCTTACACATGTTTTATAAATCCTCAGCATTTGATTGTAATTTTCGAATGTTTCCGTTCAAAGTTGTAACGCGTATAAATGAGAAATAAATATTCTATCCCTCCGTGTACGCTTACGGTCGTATCGCCGGGTGCCCATTCGGGGCGATACCATTTTAACAATTACAATTTTAATTAAAGATTCAAACGACTATCTGGATCATCGTTAACGTTGTAGAGAATTTCGCCAGCTGGAATCTCTACGTAAACGAAACAAACGAAACAACCGTTGCTCCTTCTACCCTATCACCCCCCCCCCTCACTTTATTTCCAACGAAAACTCTGCGAAAACTTGTTTAAAAGTTGGTTTTTGTCTTTTCGTTTTCGAGATTCGGCTTTTCTTAGTCGTTCGTCTCAATTTATCTTTTTAATAACATTCGGTGGCCACACGTTGCTAACAAAAGTTAATTTCGAAAATCTACGTTCTTTATTCGGGATCGGAGACTTCATTTCGAAAGTTTCGGCCGTGTCTGATACGCTTACTAATCTCGAAGAAAAAAAGAGTTTTCTCTAACACGGCTCTATCTAAGTTGTACGAGCATAAATTTTTCGGCGTAAAATGGTTTTTCCGAAAAGCTTCTTTTTTTTGTACTATTAAAATTTCGTGAAATGTAATTCTGTTTGGGTCCGTTTATTTTATGCGTTAGCTATTTTCATCGCGGATTGCGTCATTCATAACAACCAACACATGTTGTGGAATTGCCCGTTTTATTATATATCGGCAATCTGTTTATTGTGCCAACGGTGATATTAATATGGAGCGAGAACATCTCAAGATTCAGAAATATCTTTAAATAAATGATATCGTATTTTATAACGTATTCAAAAAATATTATCCTGCGAAGTTCCACCCCCACTATTAAAAATTCGAAAACATTTAAAAAATTCTGTTTCAATAGTTCTAGAGTTCCTGATAGGTATTAGGAATAGTTCTGACCTTTAGAGGGTAAAAAAATCAATTTTTCAAAATGGGGGGCTAACTTCACGCTCCTCCGCACTTTTGAAAAAGTGAAATTTTTTTCGGAGTTCTGGGTAGATTTAGCATAGTTCTAGATTTCCTGATGCTTTTCGAAAATAGTACCGGCGAATTTAACCCCAAAAAAAAATTTCGAAAAAAAACCCGTCCCCCCACTTTTTCAAAAATCAATTTTTCTTCCGGCCATTTTATTTGCTTCAAAGAGTTTCAAAGTTCTACAACAAAAAAATTCAACATGGTACCCAGGTACTCTCCCACTCTCTTGATCTCCTTATCGCGAATATATAATTTTTCCTGGACATTTGATTTGCTGATAATCATGAATTTTGTCTTCTTGATATTAACTGTAAGAACAGCTTCTTCACTGCAATTGACGATATTACTATGGTATCGTCGGTAAAACAGATATTGTTTATAACTTCGCCGTTTACCCCTATTCCCGCTTGTTTTTTTTAGATAAAGCCTCTGGCATGATCTTCTCCGAATATAGGTTAAAAAGTGTAGGAGAGAGCACGCATCCCTATCTTACTCCTCTCTCAATTCTTTTTTGGTTTGACATTTTCTCGCCCTCTCTAAAAACAGCTCTTTGAGTATAATGTAGATTGCTAATTATTCTCATGTCGTTGGAAGTCTATATGCTTCTTACTTAGAATTTCCATGAGTCTGTCGTGCCTCATACGATCGAATGCTTTGTTGTAATCCACAAAGCAGACGAAAAGATCTTGGTTCACATCTAGATATCTTTGGGTTAGAACATTTAGGGCGAATAATGCTATCCAAACTGGCTTTCATTAATGTCTTCTTCAAGCTTATTATATACTCGTTTGTGCATTATTTTTAAGAATATCTTTAGGTTGTGACACACTAGCTTGATCCTATGACTTTATTTATTTATAAATTTACGAGTATATTTTACATATAATATTATGTTGGGTTAGGTTATTTTACATATAATATTATGGTTTTTGAATAGAGGGGGCGCTAAAAAGGTATTGGGCCGCGGGCGCGAGTTAATGGTTGTGTTAATAAACCTGTTGTTTTTATATTGTTTATAATTATTGACTTGTAAGCATTTGTTTCATTTAATAATAATTACAAACCGATATTATATTCTCACTTTACCCAAGTATTAATTATTAACTGTACTGTTTTTTTAATTAATTCTGGTCTAGTGAAATGTGGCACATATTGTTTATTCGCAAACACACATCGATAACCCACAATCTACGCCAATTTACAACGATCCTTATCTAATTTTTGAATTAATTATAATTATAACTCCCAACAGGTTTATCAATTCTGACGCAATAATTTCTAACCTTGAGACAGTTTTTTCTTCGTTCCGCAAGAAAGTTTGCTGTTTTTTAATAACGCAATTGCAAATGTTGTTGTCTTGCATCAAAAATAGAATACTTTGCAGTTTATTTGTGATCGACTTGTTTTCACAAATCATATTCCGTATGGCGTTGGTAAAAGTCGCAGTAAGCAATAAAAAGATCTAACAACCCACTTCCTATTTCTATCGTGTTTATTGCTTGTTTAAAAAATTTTTAAAGTTGGCAGCTTGCGTCTTTCCTTTGTGTTTGCGTAGTCATTTTAAAAATTACGATGGGAATAAATCCTAAATTAAATGAATTATTCTTTTAAACTATTTTTCGAATGGGAAAGGAAAATTACAATCGGCGCCAAATCGGACATTTCAAAAAATTTTGATTTTTAATATTCCTTATTTTTTTTATATCTATATTTTAGTACCTACCAAAAATCTCTTTCCGGTAAATTTTGAATTTTTTTGAATATCCGTTCGAGAGGTTTCAAATTTTCAAAAAATTGCTTTTTTTGGTTTTTTGCTCATAACTTGTTAATAATCGTCCAAATTCGGACTGTTTTTTTTTTCAAAATTTTTGGGTTTCGATGCACTATTCAGATAATGATGAAAAAAATTATTCGAAGCATTTTCAAGTGGGATTTTTGAGTTTTAAATTTCATTTTACAAAGTGAGTGCATTGATTTTCTTCAAAATTTTTTACAGCAAACAACTATTCATTCCACAATTTTTCAGACCGGTCCGGTCGTGGGACTACAAGAGCTATTTTTTTTCGATTATTAAAAATTTTAAAAAAAATTTTCCTCCGATTAATAATTCTAAATATCAATTTTCGTTACTGTATATTATTTTTCGGAGCGTTTTTAAATAATTTTTATAATTTTTCACGGTTAAAAAAATGTCGAATTAATTTATGAATTCATTTGTTTTCTTAAATTTTTCAAAATGTCTGGACGGGATTAATTTTTAAATGTTTCGGGTGTATTTTTTTTCTTTTTCCAATAGTAGTTAAGTGATTGGTAATTTTCTTAATTTTATCACATAAAGGCGTTGCTGGCTATTTTCTTACTCTGCCGGTATTGACAGTTGCATTGATTTTTTATTTGTATTCTAACCTACATTTCGGCTAATGTACTGTTCAAAATTGAATATCTACTTGTTTTTTATATTTGGGTTATTTTTCAAATAATATTTAAATTAGAGTAAGTCCTCAACGACCAATTGATAGACAAATTACGACAGCTCAGAAGTTACATGAATGGATATCTGAACCGAATTGCGTGCCAAATATAACCGTAAAATTTTCACCTGATCAAGATTATTTAAATACGAAAGTAAAACTGCAACTTAAAAACAAAACAGCCAAGTCAATTACAGAAACGCAAAAAATTCATTCAATTGTTCCAATGGATAGTGGATATATACGAGTTACAGACCATTCTAATTCAAATGATGTTCGCAAATGTAAAATTTTGAAAAAATTTAGAAAATAAATAAATACTTCTGTTCTATTACTTATAAATTAATTTACATACATACGCCTTTTTCCCGTAGGGGTAGGCAGAGACCACTTCCTTCCACTTGCTACGGTTCTTATAACCATCTTTTGCTTCCTCTAATTTCATCAGTGCTCTCATACATGCTCGTCGGTTGTTGGTACTCTTGACCTGGCCATTAATCCTATTTTAATTCTTCTTTTGCCAAACCCAACATTCACTACCATACATAATTTGACACTTTCTGGGTGTTCATAAAGCTATGCAGAGCCTCATTCATTTGTTTTCCTGCCAACACCCTTTGCTGTCATACTTTCCATTTCTCGTAAACTTTGAACCCAAGTATACAAACTCATTTACTTTTTTCACTTTTTTACTCACTTAATCAGAACTTTACAGTTTGTCATGCTTTTTTCTCTTTTAAAAATCATTACTTTCGTTTTGCTTACATTTATTTTCATTTCTTTGATTTTTAGGACATCATGCATAGCATAACCATCGCCTTTAACTCTTTTTCAGATGGCGCTATTATGACTTGATCATCGGCGAAAAGAAGGCATTTTACGATCAAATCATTCATTTTGAATCCATACGCACTCTTTTTTAAATCTTTTAATTAATCCTCTATGTATAAGTGAAACAGCCATGGCGAAGCCACACATCCCTGTCTCATACCTTTTTATGATGTTAAACTAGTCCGTATAAGTTCATTTTATCCTGACACAAGCAGTGGAATCCTCGTAAAGTGATGTCAGTGCTCGTATTAAACTACCGCTTACTCCATACGACCACAATTCACTCCTCACCACTCTGTCATAGGACTTTTCCAAGTCTATTAAAGCGCATTAGACCTTCTGACTTATAGTCAAAAAAATTTTGACTTCATCTCGTAATGAAAAGACCTGATCCATACATATCCTTCATTTTCTTAATCCTGCTTGCACATCCCTTACAGTTTGCCGACTATGCTGAGTAAACTAATACCTCGGTAGTTCTTACAGTCCTATAATTATATAATATAAATATAAATAATGTTATAAATATATTAATTAATTAAACATTGAATACATAAGTGAAAGAATATTAGTATTTGGTTAAAATTGGTATTTGAAATAATATAAAAATAAATTTTCTGGTAAATATTTTAATGTAATGGGTAATCATTCTTTTTGTAAATAGTTTATTATAATATTTTAAAATATTATATTGGTTGAGATAAATAAAATTTATGCAACAATAATGTATTTTAATTGTAATTTTTAAACAAATAAACTACGGTATAGGAATTTGCGATAATATGTATTGAATATGATTTTAAATGCATAATTCATGTAGATAAATTTGGATTTAAAATAAATGTTAGTTCATGAAATACGCAAGCATTAAACAGTAATAAACGTGTTAATTAACTGTGTGAGAAAAAGAATAAATATTTATTTAAATTAGTATTTATCTTAAATTAATAAAACACGATTTTTGGTTTAGATTTAAGTAATTTTTATAGAACATTGTTTTTTTATATGATGTATATATATATATATATATATATTTTGCTGTACCGATTAATTTCTCTCTTCTACATATTAATAGACCCATAATTACCGCTATATATCACGACAGCCTTGATTGGTGATAGAAGAATACCATTGTTCGTCGAGTAATGAATAAAACTCCTACGGACCTAGTTCTCCACTCAGAGTCGGACTTGAAAATATCTCTGTAAAAATACAGGGTGGCCAACCGAAAACGAAACAGAGCCATTTGCAGGAAGCTTGTCAACATTTTAAATAAACGCTCAGACCCGTCCATTTTTTATTAACGGGAGACACTCTTCCGGTATTTTTAACCACAACTTTCAACACCGAGCGAGGGTAAGAAAAACACCAAAATTTTTAAATGGCATTGGTGCTCGAATAAGATGTCTTTCAAAAGCTCTCACAATTCTCTATACAATAGTTTTTAAATTTTAAAATTTCGCTCATTACTTATTGAGAAATTAGATTTTAAATGTGAAATTGAATGGCCTTAACGTTCGCACGGAATTTATCTCCCCTCGATTTCTTTTTGTGGGGACATCTTAAAAGTAAAATCCATAAAATATATGTGCGTGAACGTTTTAAACAAAATCTTTATTATTGTATTGAAGCGGGCGGTCATCAGTTTGAACATTTAATCCATTAAGTAAGCAACTAAACTAATTAAAATTTTAACATATAATTTTTTTTAAGTATTGGGAGGAAATGTTAAATTTAAAGACTATTTTAAAGAGAATTGTCAGAGCTTTCAAAAGACATCTTATTCGACCCCCAATGCCATTTTAAAATTTTGGGGTAATTCTTACCCTCGCTCGGGGTTGAAAGTAGTGGAGTCAAAAATACCGGAAAAGAGTGTCCCCCTTTAATAAAAAATCGACGGGTCTGAGCGTTTTTCTTAAATGTTGACAAGGTTGCTAGAAATGGCTCTTTTTTGTTTTCGGTTGGCCACCCTGTGTTATGTTTGCTTTAAGGAAAACGACTTAAATATTCGTAGAATAATCACACTTACAGTGCAACAGAAGTAGTTTGGCGGGCGACTAGCCTCTAAAATAACAAATATTCGGCTGAATATACTTCACATTCGTAAACTTCTTCCTCCGTTTGTACTTGAGATTCACGATTACTGAAAATTTCGTCGTCGACGATCGGATCGTTATTCGAATGTTTTCGTTGTGCGCAGATTTGTGTTTTCTTCGCCCGCCAAGCTACTTCTGTTGCACTGTAAATATCTTTAGTCCTTAAAACTATTTCAATTTTAATTCGAGCTTTTATTCCGTTCGGTAAGTTCACAAAAAAATAAAGTCAGAAGTTACTTTGGAAACATCTTGGGCGCCATTACGACAGATCACTAATTGATGTAATGGATTGATTGGCTTTTAAATTATAAAAATAGTAAAAATATTATTTATCTTTCGTCGTTAACGAATCGATTCCTAGTCCGATACTGTGACTATCTATCTTATCGATGGCTGGCACAATTTATGTTTATTCATGAGGATGGATCGACTAGCGAGTCATAGCGACGATTCTCGGATGCGAGTGTAGAAGAATGAAAAAAAAAACATTGAAGATGAGGGGGCGAAGGTTAATGATCTTGACCCAGCTCGCGAGAGACTGTTTGCTCGGTGGGATATATTTATGTTCTGCAATTTGTGAGTACGCTACAGTCTCACCAGACGCAATCAGCAAAGCATTTAGAATGTTGCCAGTGCATCGATAATACTCTATGGGACCATCCAAATAACCATAAATGTTAAATCTTGGTTGCCATTGGAATTGACTTTTTATCATTTTTTATTAAAAATTATTATTGGGCTTCTTAAGTATGTTTGTTGCTTGTTTTGTTGTTAATTCAGTTCGATGTTAAACATGAAAAATTGGCAACCATTACTTGCAAATTAAAAAAAAAAGATACATAGAACTTGGAATATATCGTTTAATAAGGTCCTCACAGGCCTCACTCGATCGAACGTGTAACTTTTTTTGAATAACTTCGCACAGGCACAATAAGTCTGGACACCGAATGTTCTAATAGTAGAAGATCATTTATTAGACACTTGGCGTTAAGTTTAATGCACGAGAACATCGTCAAAAGAGCGTTAATGAAGAATTTACATTATATTTACACGTATAGTCACGCCTTTTTTCCGTAGTGGTAGGCAGAGGTCACTTCCTTTCACCTACTACGGTTCTTAAACAAATCTTTCGCTTCTTCTACTTCCATCAATGCTCTTATACATGCTCGTCGGTTGTTGGTACTCCTGGCTTTTCTTCAAAACAATGTCGATCTGATTGAGATACGTTCGCCGAGGTCGACCTCTACCGACTTCCGTCCATTCACACTCGCCTTATAAATCTGTTTCGTCAATCTTCCTCATCCATTCTCTCTAAGTGTCCAAACCATCTAACCATTCCTTTATCTATCTTTGTAACCACATCTTCTTTCGCACCACAGCGTTCTCTTGTCTCACTCTTCTTCACTTTATCTAAACCTGCTCCAAACATTATTGCAAATATTGCAAATGCAGAAAAACTAGGTAATTTTGTAAATTCTGTAAGTGTTAGCTATGTATGGAAAATATAAAAGCATTATCATCATCATATCTGGCTTTACAACCCCCTATGGATTTTCGCCGACTCCACCACACGTTTCCATCTTTCTTTGTCCAGTATAATTTTCAGTCCATCTTGTAAGTTCATGGCTCTTAGGTCTTTTGCGATGTTGTCTCTCCATCTAAGCCGAGGTCGACCTATAGAACGTTTTCCTAGTGGAGAGCCGTATTTCTGTTGTTTTTTCTCTAGTTGGACCAAATTATCTCCTCATTACTCGTCTTTCAAATATCTTAAGTCGATCTTCGTTTGCAGCGGTTAGTTTCCAGGTCTCGCAACCGGGTTTTATGATTGTACTGTATATGTGTAGTTTGGTTTTTCTGGTAAGTTCCCTTGATTTCATTAAACCCTGGAGAGCAAAAATGCATGCAATGAAGAGAATTTTAATATATATAACACATGTTGAACATTGCAATATATACAGAGTGAGCCAAAAGTCTGGAAACGGACAATTATCTCTTAAAATGCTAGTCAGAATTGTACAAAATCATTATGTTAAAAATGTCATGTTTCAATTATTACGTTTAAATGTAGTTGAAAATAGTTTGTATTAAAAAAATTATTGAGACAATTAGGCGTTGCCACACTTCTGTATTATTTATTTAAGACCTAGACTACATAGAATCATAAGTTTTACATATGGCTGAACTCGTATTGAAGAGGAGATTCCAATAATGACTGAATATACAGGATGATGTATTTAAAAACCCAAAGTGACTAAGAGAAACGGCAAATCTGACAACATTGCAAATGTCAAATCTGAAATCTCCGTATCTCAAAATAGGCTTATCTCAAATTTTGTAAAATTCGGTTTATTTTTTACGAGATAATTGTCCGTTTCCAAACTTTTGGTCCACTCTGTATTAAAACAGCCAAAGCTGCTTTGATAGGAATATTCAACGGATAAATAGTAGCAGGAAAATTTTTTTCGTTTTTATTTTTTCCGAAATTTTTCATTTTGGTCCTGTTAGGCCTCACCCGTGCGTTCGTGTAATTTTATTTCGCCCGTCCGCCGAAGGGTTAATACCAACTTATGACCTTGGTCTTCGATAAGCGATTTATGTTATGCAATTTGCGGGTTCGCGTTGTAGAGATTCTCGCTAGAGTGGAACGCAAGTCGACGGGTAGGTACGTGTATCTACATTGTATTATTAAACGATTTATCAAAAGAGGCGCCCGAGGAATAAAGCGCGGCATTACAAAAAAACGTATGGTTGATTTTCTTTTGACGACGTCAAATGTCAGTTTTGTCGAGTGTATCAAAAATTTAAATTATCGTTTTTTACACGACAATATAAAAGAAAAAATCAATATTGCAACATTGTTCCGTTCTCATGGGCACATATTCTTTTTTTCTACCATAAACTCAGTGTCGTGGTTTTACTTTCGCGGTTTAAAAATCAAATACAGTCCAATATCTCACTCTCGCCCAATGATTTATTGCTCCAAAGGAATAGTTTTAGAATGTTTTCTCAATTTAATTCTTAAAAGGAGTGTTCGAATTAAAGAAAATACGTGAGGTTAAAAACAAGCCGTGTGGTACACCTGATAGGAACGAAGTTCCTTACGACAAATGTGTTAGTAAAATGTTAAATAACAATAGATAGGTAAGGTGAGGTGAGCCGTGGTATCTACTGATATGTTAAAAGTTGATAATCAACTTTTTCTTTTGTTATACGTCAGAACCAGTTAACTATTTAATAGTTATAAATAATAGCAACCGAGTTTAATTTATAATAGGTATTACTTTTTAATTTATGTAAATACCTTAAAATACGTAACTTTTTTTTAATGCCCAACATTAAATAAAAGAAGGTGACATTAATAAGATATTAATCAATACTACTATTTAACAAACCAAAGCTCAAATAAAATTTAAAACTACATGTTAAATAGATAAAAGTTTTGTCATCTCAACACATTTCAAAAAAAAAAATGACAATATGTATTTACAAAAATGTATAATATGATAATTTTAAGTTTTGAAAAAAATATAATTTTATTTTTTTTAAATTAGAGGTCACTTCCTTTCACTTACTACGGTTCTTAAACACATCTTTCGCTTTTTCTACTTCCATTAGTGCTCTTATACATGCTCGTCGGTTGTTAGTACTCTTGGCTTTTCTTCAAAACAATGTTGATCTGATCAAGAAATGTTCTCCGAGGTCGACCTCTACCGATTTTTGTCCATTCACACTCGCCTTATAAATTTGTTTCGTCAATTTTCCTTCATCCATACTTTCTACGTGTCCAAACCATCTAAGCATTCCTATATCTATCTTTGTAACCACATATTCTTTTACACCACAGCGTTCCAATAAAATAAACCATTATAGTTTTGTGTGGGTTTGTATATTTTGCACAGTTTAACTTTAAAATGTAGTAAAAAATCGTTGGTATTTTTCGTTTTTTTTTTTACGTGTAAAATATCGAATCATTTTGCTATTGTAACCGCATCAACCGCTATCAATATATCCAATTTTGGTTAATACGAAGGAAAACTGCACCTATTACATAGTAATTTCCCGGAAACTACATTCTACACCTTATCCGCGTATCATTTCTACTATATATTTCGCCATATGTATGTAAATTCTCTTTGATTTAAATATCTCTTACGTGTTAATATCGATAATCTAAAATTTATTTTAATATTTAAACATTTGACTTTTAAAAAACACTTAAACAAAATAAACATTATTTTATTAACGCTATAAAGATTTATTTTTCGCAAAAATACACGTTGATTTTGTTAACAAAAACATGAAATTTAATGAACAGGGTGTTTCTAAAAAATATTTAATCTTTTTTCAAGATTTAGTTTTGTAAAATAAAAATATTACTCTAATTTGAAAACATTTCTTAATAATAAAACTTTTTCCTACAACCAACAGATTCAATAAAATAAAAATAAAATACAATATTATAATTTTTATTCCTTATTCAATAATAAACTACGTATTATGAGTGGTAAACAGTAAAGATGGAAAATGCAAGAATAAAATACGATTCATAATAAATGTTGGAAATGACCCTACGTCTCATCGATCGTCGAACACGTTCAAATATTTTATGCGTATTTCTTATAGTATATTGCTATTTGAATACGATTTTTCAAATCGTTTATATCAAGTATCGGTGTGTTGTAAACTAACGTTTTAAGGTAACCCCAGAACCAGAAATCACATGGATTTAGTTCTGGAGATCGAGGAGGGCAGTGTCGTGGCCATCCTCGACCAATCAAACGAATTGCATTTAAGTATTGACTAGAAGTCTGACTAAAGTGTACTGGAGCACCATCGTGCATGAACCACACGTTCTGTCTAATATTAAATGGAATTTTTTCTAGTAGTTCAGGGAGATCATTTTCGAGAAAACTAGCGTAAGTAATTCCATTTAATGACTGAGGCAGAAAATTTGGCCCAATTAAGTTGTCCCCGATAATTCCAATACATGCATTAACCGAAAACATATTTTGAAAACGGCTACTTTTGTTTTCACCTTATCTATTGGCTCTAGTTTTTTATAAATGCATATTGTGTTAAATAAATAACAATAACACTGCCTAACGTACAACAGGTTCCCCTAATATTGTGATTTCTTTAACCCTCTCGACTATTAAATGAACTTCTTTTTCAAATCCAAAAAGTAGATAGCCGAAAGATAGACATTTCTTTAATCTAGTTTGTTATTCAGAACCGTCCGTTCTAAGACCTCTCCGAAACCCATGGGCATTGCCTTCGTGTCATGTCTCGAACTTTTTATTTGCACCGCCGCATTCTAGAGATATTTTCTCTTTTTTATTTTCCACTTCTATTTTCGTACACACAGAAGGCATGTAAAGCAGGAAATATGACATGTACTATTTGCATTTACACACTTAAACGTGTTACCTAGCACACATCCTATCGCCCTTTATGCAGCATCGTTGACTGGAAATATTCGACTTACAAATAAATGATTTTTGTTTAAACATTTAAATTTTTGAAAGATTTTTGCCTGCAGAGTGATTTTAATAATAATAAATAATATTATAGAGTAAATAATATAGAGTGTAGAACAACCAAATGGAATAAATTTATTATTTTAAATATTGTGCATATTTATAAAAATCCTGATACAAGTCAATTTTATTCCTACATTCCCCTTTAAGGGGTTTAATGTGGGGGGGAGGTCACCGGCTCCCCGCCTACTAGGGATTATTATATTTACTACTCGACACTTTAAACAATCTATTTTTTCTTTAAAATCACTAAAAAACACACCTGAATCACAAGGAAAGTAAATTGTAGGTGACACTAGAACAAAATCTGGCTTTGACATTAATTTCACAGTTCTCTATATTTGTGTCTCGCATCGCTCTCAACAATTGAAAAAGCGAATATTGAGGTACTATTTCTATATTGTCGAGTTCTGAAGACCTTCTATTAATATGATTTTTTTAAAAATGTTTATCAAAAGTCATACGATAAAAAATGATCATTTTTTAAAAATTCCTATTTCTTTAACATAATTTAATTTTACACCAAAAAGGTGTTCTTGGTAAACCATTTTCGAAATATTTTTATTTAAAAATTATGAAGTAATAACCGATGCTGGTATAAAGTAATGATTAAATTTTTAATTTTTATTAATTAGTATGTATCATGTGAATAAAAAATTTTTTTTCGCTTAAAAAATTGTCGTTAAAAAATTGGGATTGAGGGCTTTCCTTTCTTGTACGTTTTACAAAAATCTAATCGTATATCTAGATTTTTTCAAGTTTGCCATGGAAAACTGACATTTATTGATAGTTATGACGATAAGTCAATAATTATTAGATTTTTGAAACCTTGTTATTTGTAAAATTAGATATTGTTAATCAAAATGTACTCAAATGTTGAATACAACGACACGTTATTAACCTTAGGCGAGTGTTTAGGAAACTCTACACCTTTTCCAGTTTTATTTCAGAAAGCGTCAAGTTAATTTCAGAATAGTCACTTGTATTTCAGAAAGTATCAATTGTATTTCAGATTAGTGAGTTGAATTTCAGAAAGCGTCAAAAGTATTTCAGAATAGCGAGTTTAATTTCAGAAAGCGTCAATTGTATTTCAGAATAGTAAGTTTAATTTCAGAAAGCGTCAAATGTATTTCAGAATAGTCAATTGAATTTCAGAATTCGTCATTTGAATTTCAGAAAATATCATTTGTATTTCAGAAAGCATCAATTGAATTTCAGAATAGTCAATTGTATTTCAGAAAACAGAGGTTTAATGTGAACACCCTGTTTTTTGTTGGCCTTATTTTCCATTTCTCTCTGAAAACTCGTGTAGTTGCTAAGGTGATAGAGAGGACTTGACTGGTCACATAATTGTTTTTATGTTGTTCCTATGGTTATCGATAAATAGCATCCCGTCAAAAAGAAAAGTCATTCAGAGTCACATTTTCGAAAACGCAATAATTAAAATGAATTAAGCAGACAATTGCGCTATTTGTCGGGTCTCTATGTTGAGACGTCAAATCTTGAGAGTACATCCGTGTAACCATTTATTTCACGTCAGCTGCTCGGAAGAGATAGTTGATGTACCAAATGCATTGTGCCCTTTATGCAGAACACACCATGAGACTGTGATTCGACAGTCATACACACGGAATTCTGTTCAAGATAGGAGAAGGATTGTAGCTTGTGCCAACAAAGGAGAAGACTGGGTTCAATTAGCAACAACTTTAAATGTTAATTACAAAACGGCATTTCACTGGGTTAAATATGGACGAGATTTCATGATGAAGAAAAGAGGAAAGAAACGCAAAGCCTTGATGGAAAATCAAATAGACAGAATGATTGAATGGTTGGAACAAGATTCTAGCTGTTATTCGTTATGCAGAAAAGTTTCCTAGAAGAAACTTACCAAGTAAAAATACGTTTAGATCCATTAAACGACGTTGTCGAGAAATCGGGAATGTGTGACCAAAAAAAAATAAATTCTGGTAGGCCAAGAACAACAAGAACCATTAATAAAGAAAATATTGTTTAATTTAGTTAATTAACATCCAACAGTTATCGTAAGGAATATGGCAAGACAAAAAAATACGTCTTCTTCAAGTACTTGGAGGTTACTTAAAGAGCAGCAGCTACATCCTTATCATTACAGACAAGTCCAAGAGCTCTTGTCAGACGATCTACCGGTTAGAGTGGATTTTTGTCAAACGTTACAAGAAAGGACAGCTCTTAATCCAAATTTTTTAAACTGTATTCTTTTTATCCATGAGGTCTTATTTACGGGACAAAAAAATTTTAATTCACATAATGCATACTAATTAATAATAATAATAATTAAAAACTTTATCATTACTTTATACTAGCATCGGTTAGTACTTTATAATTTTCAAATCAAAATATTCCGAAAACGGTACACAGTATCGAGTTTTACTAAGAGTACCTTTTTGGTGAAAAATTGAATGATGTTTAAGTTTACTTGAAATTTTGATTAATAAATCTAACCTTAAAAAAGTTATGTTCCATACTACTTGGTACGAACCGTCTAACCAGCGCCCTCTATGAGAGTCAGATATAAAAACAAATTCATGGGATGTATCAGCTTCTAAAATATATTCGTAAAAAATTTCATTACAATGTTTCCAACAGTTTCGGCAAAATCGTAATAAATGTTTTAAATTATTTTTCAGTTTTCTACCTATCTTAGAGACGGGCTCACCCTTTTTTAAAACACCCTGTATATACATTCAAGATGGTACGTACCACTGTTAAGGTGCAGTGCAAATTTTGAGAGTTGTTAAAATGAGGCCGAGTTAAATTGTGCTACTGCTAATTCTGTTTTCTGCGAAATAAATTGAAAAAGTAGTTATTCGAATAACTTTCATCATGCATAACGTTGCAAAACTTGTTTAAATTTACGAACTTTTAGCATTTACGCACGACAAAAACCATCGCTCCAGGTATCAGGAAAATCGCCGCAGTAGGTAAAGATTTTCTTTTGCTAATTTAACAACTTTTAGTCCGACGTTTCTGCTTCACCGATTCCTAATTAAAACTTATAACCCGTTGGACCTCAGCACGACGCGGGGTAAAAGTCACGAAAAAAGTAATAAACAAAAAAAAACACAGAAACACTAAAAAGATTTATAACTACCAAAGTTAGAGACGAAATTACGTGAGACCTTTTATTTTCTAAGATATGGCGATTCTTGTTTGATTTAAGTCACGTTTGATTTACATAAGTAGCTGATTCACGAAAACAAGAAAGAGTCTTGTTAGTCAAAAGTTTTCTGCTAAATGTGACTTATAAAATACCTATTAAAAAAAATTATCGGTTTTTTTACATCTGTAAAAACTATGTTAAGTAAAACATACTATACTTAACCAGCAAGGTTAAAAAATGTATAATGTGTTGACCAAATTCTGCTAACAAGTATATAAACGCGCGTATATTAGTTTCACCTGTATCTTGTTTGCCTGTATGTATGTTTGTAACTGACTCTTTGGCCTCGATTTTGTCCTGCTTTAAGCGATCAGATTTAATTTAAACTTTGTGCACTTGTCAAAGACCGATGACAATGCAATAATTCGATCAAAATATCCGATTATCCTTATTACTTTCGCCAGGATTCATAATTTTCTTCAGGGATCCTTTGCGTGAGAGTAAAAGAGATAGAACTAGTGCGTGAACTACGCAAAATAAAAATAAAATACTTTTTAATCTAATAATACGAATTATTGACTTATATTATTCTGAAGTTGTTTAGATGACCTGGTATTATATAAATTAAGTATGGCCGAATTAATTTAAAAGTTGATTACTTGTGCTTCGGATAATATAAATTTATTTATGTACCGAGACGTGTTCATATTGTTCGGCCTTGACCGTGGTAGTCGGTTGCATATATCTCATTTAGAAAATAATTGACTTTCACACGAACGCCAATGCGATAGGTCATTTTGATCGCGCCAAAAGTAATTTTATGGATAATTAATTTTTACGCCGTTTGTTATTACGTATGTATTTTTGCATGTGACTGCCGTTGTTTTAGCGATGAAAAAACTGTTAATTTGATGTTTGTGTCACTTGCGTGAGTTTCTTTTTGTGCAAAAAAAGAAATCCTCGATAAAGGAAAATAAAATAAAACATTTAAGCTGATTATATTTCATAACGTACCTATAAAAACTAATCCCAATTCAATGCTGTATGAATTTATTAAAGCAATATGTTCAGATCCATTATGTATTATATTTTTATTGAGACGTACATATTTTTTATTTCTTTCATTTTTTTTATATTTTACGTTAGTCACGTATTTTTGTGAGGTTTGTAAATTTATTATGTTTTACCATTGAGAAACGAACATGTAATGTGCAAATACTTTTTTTTATTAGTTTTCGACCAAACATCCAAACATTTAAGGAGAAACTTTGCTTTCTCTGTTAAGCGTCAACTAATCCGAGTTTTGTCCTTAGCATTTATTTCAAAAATTATTCATTCATTAATTTACAATTTATACATGGTCCAACGAGTCGAATAATTAATTACAATTAATATACAATAAGGAAGTGTAACATTATTATTGATAAATAGTTTAAGATGATTTTTATAATTTCTACCTATAACCTGCTCATTTTTATACAGATTTATTTAAAAATCCAATTTGGCTACAAGATTTAAAAATGGCAGAAAAACAAATGAATGGGGCACTGCATAGCTTTATGAGCAGCCAGAAAGTGTCAAAAAAGGCACGTCTAGCTGTGCATAGAGATGTGTTGGTTCCTACACTTATGTATGGTAGTAAATGTTGTGTTTGGCAGTAGAAGCATGAAAATAGGATTAATGCTGCGAAAGAGAGTAGTCTGAGAAGTATAGCCGGATAAAGTAAAGAATAGTGAGATAAGAGAACGCTGTGGTGTAAAAGATGTGGTTACAAAGATAGATAAAGGAATGCTTAAATGGTTTGGACACGTAGAAAGGATGGATGAAGGAAAATTGACGAAACAAATTTATAAGGCGAGTGTGAATGGACGGAAGTCGGTAGATGTCGACCTTGACGAACAAATCTCGATCAGATCAACATTGTTTTGAAGTAGGGCCAGGTCAGGAGTACCAACAACCGACGAGCATGTATGAGAGCACTGATAAAAGTAGGGGAAGCAAAAGATGTGTGTAAGAACCGTAGCGGAAGTGGAAGGAAGTGGTCTCTGCCTACCCTTACTGAAAAAAAACGTGACTATATGTATGTGTGTTTTAAATACAAAGACCTACTTTTAGTTATTATTTTCAACTTTTTTGTTTGGTTTTTTCTCATCGTAAGCGCGCATTAGCGTCTAAATATGTACGTTCTATTTACACGACGGGATACTAAATCAATTTCCTCAATCTCGATAAAGAATTTCATTTTCTTTATTTAACTGTTTCTACAAAAAAATCATCGGTGCGCTGGATTTTTCGTTTATTTTTACCGATCACAATGATGTTTAGATACTGGCAAACGTATTTTTAAATTTTAATGCAATTTCTTCGATGGCTTTGAATGACATTGTCGAAATGAAAATGATACAAAATAATCTCAGATCGAGGTCATTTGAACTTTTAACTCAAAAATTTGCGTAGATACAAGAAGAAATATCTTTTGATTTTTTAAAAATTCCATTAGTTAATTAGGATCGACTAATTGGAGAGAGTTTTTATCTCGATTTGTCTGCCAATATTTGTATAACATGTGTTGCAGAATCAACATATTTTGAGGTTTATAACCCTGTATATAAATATATATATACTGGGTGATTCATTAGGAATGTCCAATCTCTGAATTGTAGAATATAGACCTTAAAATATGATGATTCTGCAACACATGCTTTATACAAATATTAATAGTTTCCGAGATATCGGTTGTTTAAAGTTTAGATATGGATTTTGGTATTTGTAATAATTTTTCATGTTTTCACAATTTCTATTTGAAAATTGGCAATTTAACGTTTTTTGGCATTAGGATTGTCAATTGGTACTCCAATTTAGCATTGGTAATAAAGGACGCTGGTTACATTTTGTTGTGTTTAGTGAATAAATGCAAATTTTTTCTTCGGCTGAACTATGGGTATAATAATAAAATATTAAAAATGTTAAATTGTACAAAAATAGTTACTAATGTTGGTTGGGTTCATGTAACTTGATTGGTTATCAGTTATTTTCTTCTAAAAAGTTCAATTAATTTTAATTTTATAAAATGTGTAACAATAACAAATCAAAAAACAAAAATAAAAAACTTGTATAAGAATCTATTTTTCCTATTTTCCGTCGCAATTCCGGAAGAGAATTAATTTTTTTTTGTAAACTAATGCCTTCATTTGCTACCAAATGAAAAAATCCAAAGGATTGAAATCAGGACCACTCGGTGGCCAAGTAACCTCACTTCCACGATCAATCCCATCGATGCGGAAACTTTTTGTTTAAGTATTGACAAATTTGTAGAGAATAATGTGCTGGTGCCCCGTCGTGCAAAAACGAAAAATTAAACCGCGGCTAAATTCGCGAATGTGATTAAAAATAATAGACAAGAGTTAAGTGTATTCAAGTAAATGGTGGGCATTTTGAACATTTTCTTTGAAGTCGTTTTATTTTTTTTTAATTTGGTATTGTTAACATTTCGGGAATGAAATTTTTTATTAAATTAAAATTCATTGAACTTTTTAAAAGCAAATAACTCGATAACTGATCGAGTTACATGAATCAAACAGCAGTAACTTTTTTGTAGAATTTAACACTTTTTAATATTTATTTATTATTTAACTCATAGTTTAGCCAAAAAAAAGCTTTGATTTACTAAACACAACCAAGTGTTACTAGCGCTCTCTATTAGCAATGCTAAATTAGAGTCCAAATTGGAAATCCTTATGCCAAAAAACGTCAAATTGCCAATTTTCAAAAAGAAATTGTAAAAACATAAAAAAAATTTGCGGAAATCAAAATCCATGTTTAAAATTTTAAACACCCGGTATCTCAGTTTCTATCAATATTTGTATGAGGCATATTGGTCAGAATCATCATATTTTAAGGTCTAGAATCTACCATTCAATTCTTAATTAATTACCCTGTATGTATTCAAATATATATAAATGTATTTGCAATGAAGCAACTAATTAGCAACATTTAAAAAGTGGTCCTGGTCCCGCAGGATTTAAACGTAAAACCTAATCTGCACTCTGCGCCAAAAGCTCTGCTAAAAACGATCCCGTGTACACTTTAAGCCTTTCCAGCAATTAGCGTTGTATAAATCAGTTTTTATAAGCTCTCAGCACGAACCCTTATCGTACAGATATGCAAATTTTTTTCAACATGCGTTTTTTCAGCTCAACGGAAGAGAAATTTCGGTCCGGCAACATCTTGATAAGGAGCCGTTTTTCCATCGACGATGGTAAAACCCTTTTGACATATAAATTAAATAACCAAAACTATAATTACAATCCTGCTATATTTTTATACATACATAAAGTCACGCCTTTTTCCCGTATGGGTGGGCAAAGACCACTTCCGCTACGGTTCTTACACACATCTTTTGCTCCCTCCACTTTCATCAGTGCTCTCATACATGCTCGTCGGCTGTTGGTGCTCTTGGCCTGGCCTTTCTTCAAAACAATGTTAATCTGATCGAGATATGTTCGCCGAGGTCATCCTCATTCACATTCGCCTTATAAATTTGTTTCGTCAATATTTCTTCATCCAAACTTTCTACGTGTCCAAACCATCTAAGCATTCCTTTATCTATTTTTGTTACCACATCTTCTTTAACACAACAACGTTCTTTTATTTCACTATTTTATCCAACTGAGTCACTCCGGCTATACTTCTCAGAACTTAACAGTTTGTCATGTTTTTTTCTCTTTCAAAAACCATTACTTTCGTTTTGCTCACATTTATTTTCATTCCTTTGATTTTCAGGTATCATGCATAACCTTAACCACCACCTGCCTTACCACTCTGTCATAGGCATGTCATAAAAGCGCAATAGACCTTCTGACATATAACCGAGAATTTTTTTATTATACCTCGTTATGAAAAGACCTGATCCATACATCTTATTCCTCTTCTAAATCCTGCTTGCACATCCCATATCATCATTATCATCCATCACTCTTTTAAGCAATAACTTTGCATACAGCGTGCCGACAATGCTGAGGAAACTAATACCTCGGTAGTTCTTACATTCCTGCTGCGAACCTTTTTTCTTCTAAAGCGGCACGATAACGGCCTTGCACCGGTCGTCCGGTACGTCTGGTACCACTCCTCCAACAAAGGTTAAAAAGGCGGTACAGCAGACTTTGTCCAGACTTCAGCATTTTAACTGTTATCCTGTCGTACATAGCAGTTTTGCCCAAATCCATACTGTTTAACTTACCTAATTACTAATTACAGTTTATTTACTCGTACACAAATCGAGGATATGAGAAGTCAGTGTAGAAAGAAGCACATTCTATTTGTTGGGGTTCGAGTATTGTCTCGCTAAATTATAATTTTTCTACCCCTAACAAAAAGAGATTGAATGAAGAAACGATGCTAGATTACACACAATAACGTAATGAATAAATTCTAAATAGTTTCCCGGTCATACGTCGATCGCAATATATTAAACAAGACAACTAGAAAATTCCCATTTCATCTTTGCTCGTTTGTCGAGTGCTTTTACGACAAGCAAAAGATAAAAAAATAAAAAGAGAGAATTCCGGGCTGCAAGAGGAAAAGATTAATACCGAAACCAAGTCATGCGTTGGAAAATACGAATAGAAGATGCAACGAATGAAAAAAAGCGGGGCATAAGTTTTCGCAGAAAAGAAAACAAGGCAATAAACTTGAATCTCCTTATGTAATACGAAACTACAAAAATTGGATGCGGCCTTTCCGGCAGATTGGCTCGTCATATTTGTGTTCTATGAGCAAAAGCGAGAGCAAGGATACAATAATAAAGCGAGCGACGGACTGGGGGTGACTGTGGAATCCGAATCAAGAATTTTTCCGTTTCGCGCTATTGTTTGGAAATATACGTAACTCTCATCGCAAAACAATGCACTCGTCTTTATTCTCAACTTTGTAATTTCGCACTTGATTTGACACTGGCAAATGTTCGATTGTGAAAATATTTTTCACTGGAATAAAACCTTTCTATTTATTTTTTTTTTCGTAAAACGAAACAGTTGCAGTTTTTTAACAAAAAATAATTATATCGTTTTATGCGATCGGATAATGTTGCTATTTTTTTAAAGAGAAGTTTTGGTAACGAATCAAAAGCATTTCAAGTGCGATGTTAATTTTTTACAAAATTTAGTCTTAAATCGCCAAAAGAATGATAAGCGCAATAGAAGAAATCACATTTGTAACACAGTAGTGGCTTTTTTAATATAAATATCCAATCATTGACTAAATTATTACTTTGTTTCAAGCTGAGTGCTCCATCGATTAATCACAGTTTTGGTGATAATGCAGACAATTTTGACGTACCTACACTAGTACTAGACAAGGACACTTTCAAAAATATGCAATCTCTTAGTTTGGTTGGTGAAAGTCTTTTGGCACACTTCAGTATTTCATCCTTTTCCGTGTTCGCTACGAGATGAAAATCTTTGTTTTTTACTCTACATTTTCTAAGACCCTGTTTTGGAATCTCTTGAAGTAAATTCTTGGCTAGAAGTCAGAATGTCTATTGTGTTTTTATAGACTTGGAAAAGGCCTATGACAGAGTGGTGAGGAGTGAATTGTGGTGGACATTGTCTATGTATGGGGTAAATGGTAGTTTAATACGACCACTGAAATCACTTTACGAGGATTCCACTGTTGGTGTCAAAATAAACGGAGCTTACACGGACTGGTTTAACATCTAAAAAGGTGTAAGACAGTGATGTGTGGCTTCACCATGGCTGTTTCACTTATACATAGTCGATTGTTTAAAACATTTGAAAGAGAGTGAGAGAGCGTCATCTGAAGAGGAGTTGCAGGCGATGGTTAATGTTATGTTTGATGCCCTGAAAATCAAAGGTATGAAAATAATTGTAAGCAAAACGAAAGTAATAGTTTTTGAAAGAGAAGAAAGCATGACAAACCGTGAAGTTCTGATTAAGGGAGAAAGAGTGGAACAAGTAAATGAGTTTGTTTACTTGGGTTCAAAGTTTACGAGAGATTAAAGTATGACAGTGACATTGAGCGAAGGGTGTTGGCTGAAAAACAAATGAATGGGGCACTGCATAGCTTTATAAATAGCCAGAAAGTGTCAAAAAAGGCACGTCTGGCTGTGCATAGAGGTGTGTTGGTTCCTACACTTATGTATGGTAGTAAGTGTTGGGTTTGGCAGAAGAAGCATGAAAATAGGATTAATGATGCGGAAATGATTAGCCTAAGAAGTATAGCCAGAGTGACTCGGTTGGATAAAGTAAAAAATGGTAAGATAAAAGAACGCTATTGTGTTAAAGAAGATGTGGTTATAAAGATAAATAAAGGAATGGTTTGAATACGTAGAAAGGATGGATGAAGGAAGATTGACGAAACAAATTTATAAGGCGAGTGTGTGGACGGCAGTCGGTAGAGGTCGACCTCGGAGAACATATCTCGATCAGATCAACATTGTTTTGAAGAAAGGCCAGCTGTCAAGAGTACCAACAACCGACGATCATGTATGAGAGCATTAATGAAAGTAGAGGAAGCAAAAGAAATGTGTTAGAACCGTAGCAAGTGGAAGGAACCGTAACACGGTGTGCGCATGCAGTTTCCAATTTAACACTCAATTAAACGCGCCGAAAGTAGTATAACTTTAAAAGGAGTACTATTGGAAAGCTAAATTAGTTGTAAACGTTAATCCAATACATTTTTTTTATTAGAAATGAGCATTAAAATGAACTTAGTTTCCGCTGTCTTCTTGTTTTATTAAACAATATTGGAATCGTCCAGAGTGTCGCATTTTAATTTAAATCTGTTTACATAATATTTAGGAGCTTACCACTTAGGAAAAGTCCACGCTTAAATCCTCTCCGATACTTCGTCATCGTCCTGCGACCTTCTCTTCGGAAGGCGTATTTAATCCTTAAACGAAGGTTCATGCAGTAAGCATTTAATTCCCAGAGATGAACCTTACGGATTTCCGTAATTGTTTAACCAACACATTTCCTACATTTATCGCGACGGATGATTGACGTGAGGGGACGCTGACGATGCCGGAAGAACATTAAGTCGGGAAACGTCGTCAGATGGCGTCAGCACTGACGTGCGGTTTTCCCGTTTTAATTGGAATCTCTCTGTTTCAATTTAATCCGGGGTGCGTGATATTGGAATGTACATTCCATAAAGTATTTGGGCATTCCAGTTATATGGCGTATTCTGCCGACTCTGTCTCGAATTTTTCAGTGATGTGACGAAAAACGTTCTATCGAGACGACTATGATCAAGAGTTTACGAGTTGGTTCACGCAAACGATCCAGAATCGAGATAAGAAAGTGTAGAAATAACATAACTATTACAAGAACAGCCAGAGCTGTGTTTACAAAGACGCCAGAGGGCGGGCGACCTACAGGACGGCCTCGGCCAAGATGGAAAGGTAATGTGCTAGAAGACCTGAAAGAGTCGAGAGTACAGAAATGGACTATAACAGCTGGAAATAAAGACAGATGGAAGGCTGTTGTCGAAAAAGCCAAGGTTCTACATGGGCCGTAGTGCTGTGTGTGTTTGTGTGTAGAAATAGCAGACACTGGCCAGTTACGTTTGTTATAATTTACTAGGTCATTTGATTAGACCTTTATATTAGCATGGTTAAATATTTAGAATTTTTGATTCGGTAATAAAAACGGGTGTTCCAGCACATCGGAGTCTGGTGCACAAAATTAGACTCGTAAATAATTTTTCCGACGAAAAATATGTATTTCATTTAGGCAGATATAGAGAACATCTGGCCTCCGTTATTTTTCCTATACAGCTACAACGATGTTGGCAAAAAGAAAATGTAAATTAAACACTGGTTGGTTTATAAAAAAATCGTCCTTGAAGAAATTGGGAGAAAAAAATGTACAAGCCGAGTAGATAGCTTATAAAAAATATAATTTTAAAACTTTTGACAACTCGAGTAGATTTATAGGTTAATAATTTGAAAGCAGCTGTCTTCCGTTACATACTAATGCATCCAAATTTCTTCCATGGGCGGAGACGGTAGAATTATAGCGTAATTCATTTATTTATGTATTTATTAAATCACTTTGATCACATTCGAGACGTCTTAAATTATTGCTTGCACATCGCTGTGTGTTAACATGGCCCTCTTTTTTTATTTAAATGTTTCAGTTACTTTATATAAAATGCTTGACGTGAAAAAATTATTAAATATTATTTTTATTTATAAATACATGATTAATATACATTTATGAAACTTGGTCTTTTTTAAAACCATTTCCACTTGGAACGGATAATACTTACTACGCATCTGGCAAATAAGTTGATTCGGTTGACACTATTTTTGATATCATTTTAAAAAAAAATATTAAATTTAGTAATTTATGTTTTTGATGTGGCGTAAAATTTAATAAAAATATAATAATGTTGAGGTTTTTAGCTGAACGAAGAAATAATTAATAATGGATTTAGTTAAAACCAAGAAACAATAGGGAGTACGCGTGTTATTCAAATACAAGTCACGCCAATTTCCCGTAGGGAAAATCACACATCTTTTGCATCCTCTATTTTCATCAGTGCTTTCATACAAGATTTTTTAATCTTTTATATGCTTTTTTATTGTAGGTATCTTTTAAACAATATTAATTATAGTTGTCAGTCATTATTTTTATTATTTCGTCATTAGTGGTCTTCTTCTTCTTCTTCTGGGTGCCATGACCGTTTAACGATCGTTGGCGATCATTCTGGCTATCATGTTTGTAATCATTATTTTGTTGGTAGCCGCTCGGAAAAGTTGTATAGTGGTGAGACCAAACCACTGTCTGAGATTTTTGAGCCAGGAAGTTCTTCGTCTGCCGGGGCGTCTCTTACTAATAATCTTACCCCGTATTAAAAGATGTAGAATGTCATACTTTTCTGGGTGTCTCATGATATGTCCGAAATATTCAAGTTTTCGTTGTTTTACAATATTGACCACTTTTGTATCTTTATGCATTCTTCTAAGCACCTCCTCGTTTGTGATTTTTTCCACCCAACTTATTCCTAGCATTCTCCTGTACAACCACATCTCGAAAGCTTGTAGACGTTTGAGCGTGGCTTCTGTTAGTGTCCAGCTCTCGACTCCGTACAAAAGAACTGGAAAGACATATGCTCTAATCATCCTCATTCGCAGGACAATTGATAGATCGTGACTGGTAAAAAGTTTTTTCATGCGAATAAATGTTGCCCGGGCACACTCAATACGTATTCTAATTTCAGCTGATGGATCCCAGTCCTCGTTTATCCTGCAACCAGGGTAGCTCGCACTTGAGACTCTGTCTAATTGTGTTCCGTTGACGTAGACACTAGCAACTTGATTATGAATTCCTTTGCTCATTAGCATGTATTTGGTTTTTGCCGTGTTTATTTTCAAACCAAATACTTCGCAAGCTTCAGTTACTCTAATGATAAGTCTCTGTTGGTCATCGATGGACTGCGCGAGTATTAGTGGTACTTACACAATAATAAAGGGAAAGTACAGTCATTTAAAAAATAAGTCGATTTGGTATTTGTTTATTGCTTATGTTAGAGGTATAGAAACGTTTATTGTTTCGTGGGCACTTTATTAAGGTGAACAAATTTTATTATATGTTTGATACACTTTAACAAAAAAAAAATAACCCATAAATGGTACTCACATTTTTTAATACAATAAAAAATAAACATCCATGATCCACAATTTTGTAAATGTTCACTTTAGAAAAGATGAATTATTATAAAAGATCTTCTGTCGTCTTTGATCCGCATTATCCTCAAATATTGTATAGTTTACAAACTTTTCAATCTTGCCGTGGCATTCCACATTTCCAGGAAATTGAAACTTTGAGCTCGAACGTATGACATTGATTTATATTCTCGCAACTTTCACTCTCCCACCATCCTCCCACATCAAAAATCCACCCGAGCTGTAAAATCTATCTCCATAGGCGTCAACAGGGAAAATGCACATGTTTTATGTACACTTAATGCCAATTTGACTTTCAAACATTTATCAATTTTTTTAACTACATTTCATCCAACTTTTTGACGGAGTACCTGTTCTATTTATGCCTCTTTAATGCGTGTTTTTTACAATATGTAAATACTTTACTTCTTAAAGGATTTATAGATTCTTTTGTTCACCGTTCCATTACTTGTTTTTGACACAATTCAAATTCTAGTTTTTTTGTTACTTGTTCGGCTTCATTTCAATAACATCTTGATATCTTCGAATTTTTTTGGTCTAAGAACCATCGAGTTAATAATGTACATTTTAAGTTTAAAGTATTTTCGTATTTATTATTGGAACTGAACACTCACAACACCACCCAAATAAGAATTAACTAGAGAAATAAACAATACAGTTGGTATACGTCAAGGGGACAGCCTAAGCCCGCTGATATTTAACACCGTAATGAACAACATTATAGACAGATTCAAAGAGACCGCTTTCGGATACAGATTGGGCAATACGGAAATAAAAATTCTCTGCTATGCAGATGACGCTGTTCTAATAGCCGAAATCGAAGACAATCTGTGATGATGCAGAGCTTGACGAAGATACTGGAACGCACATGTCAGCAGGATGAATGAAGACAGATTACCACGAATCGTCAGGAACAACAAACCAACAGGAAGAAGACCCCTGGGCAGACCATCAAAAAGACGGAGAGACAGCTGGCGGTCCACCTCACAGGAAAAAAATCAGTGAACTATAAGTGGAAGAAGAAGAAGAAGTATTTTCGTCCAATGTATTTATATTATCGTATGAAAAAACTATCGCTAAACACCAGATACAGATTCGTAAAAGCTTATATCTACTCAATCCTCTTATATGGTAGCGAATCATGGACGATGGAAATACGATCGATGCGTAGAATAGAAGCCTTCGAAATGTGGGTAATGCGTAGAATGCTCAAACTATCATGGACAGAGCATGTCTCCAATGAAACCGTTCTAGGGAGGATGAAAGTGGACAAAGAAATCTTGGGAATGGTCAAAAGACGCAAGACAAGCCATCTGGGACACATATACAGAGGCAAGAGATACGAGTTCCTACAACTGATAATGGAGGGCAAGATTGAAGGTAAAAGAGGACCGGGCAGGAGACAGAATTCGTGGTTAAAGAATGTTAGGGATTGGACTGGCCTGAATTCAAAATCACTACTAAGAGCAGCACAGGACAGATAGAGATTTGCCGAAATTGTAGCCAACCTTCAGTGAAGACGGCACATTAAGAAGAAGAATATGAAAAAACTGCTATCTATTTAATGGTTTTCGAAAATCCGTAGAATAAAGTTTGTCTGTGTTGTGACTATGTGTGTAATCGCTAATACTCCCTTTCGCATTCTAGTAATCTTATTATCTTGTTAATTACTTCTTGTTTTAGTGCTGCCAGTAGCGATATCCTAAGCTGCATCGTATTTCAATTTATCTCCCAGTTTCTCGTCAGCAAAACGTGTAATAAAAATATCCCGAAGCGCCTGCAGCATCTAATTTAAAAATGTTACACGCACAACAATTCGTTCTTAATTAGGGTTTTTCTTAAAATTAATCTAAATTGTTGTCTGTCGAATTTAATGTAGGTTAACTTTAATCATAATAATGGTTTCGATTAGAAAATCTTAGTGGATTTTCACGTGCATACTTGATTGTTAAAAAACATTTATTTTTCGTATGTTTAGACGCCACCCATGTTGGTATCCACAACATAAAGCCTACCGTCTTTCGGTACGTAAAAGGAATGTATACATATATTCGAAAATAAAATAATGGAAGTTCTTTACGTATGTGGCAACAGATCATGTCCACAAAAAGAATTTTAAATTCGATTTTGCGTGTATCTTTGACTTTGATGCGGAAATGCAGGAGAACAAATTATTCTAAAATGGTGAAAAGTAATTGTAGTGGGCATATCTCGGCTATGTCCGCTATAGGATTTTTCGTGATTACAAACATTTTAACGATAAGCTCAATTATATGACTCGATCAAACTATTTTTACATTGATATACAGGGTGGCTATTTTTTTAATGGGATTGTATTGGTAACTTTCAAACCATACTAGTTAAAAGGTCGGTTAAATGAAGAAAAAGTTGGCGTATCAAGGAGCATCATCTAGCAGTGAAAACTAATCGAAAATATCAGGGCCGGTTCTTGAGATATGACGAAAAAACAAAATTCGATCATTTCGTTATCCTTCATTTATTTTCAAAACTACCAAAAATTTTGTTGGAGGTTTTTTATTTGATAGTAAATTCTCTTTGCTTTGACGTCTTCAGATTTTGCATTCAACGTTTCCCATTCTCCAGACCATCCTCAACTTATTTTTTTTAAATACGGACCTAAATATTCGCAATAACTTTTCATCCTGAATCCAACGGTGTATCTGTACATTGCCATGCAAATGCGTTTTCGGTTGATATGGACCATAATCAAAATTTCATTGGTTTGGATTTGTATTAAATTTAACTAGCAAGGTTTGATTACAGACAGACACCGGGACAGGTGAAACTAATTAAAAGCTTGCAAATGATCGAATTTTGTTTTTTCGTCATATCTCAAGAAAACGGCACTGATATTTTCGATTAGTTTTCACCGCTAGATGATGCTTCCTGGTACGCAACTTTTTCTCCATTTAACCGACCTTCTATGGACTATGGTTTGGAAGTTACCAATACAATCCCATTAAAAAAGATCTTTATTATTATAATATATTTTTGACGGTGTCATCTATAAATCAACATTATCTCACTGTACTCTTCAAGCTTAATTAATCTTGTATTGGTTTAAGCATCTTTGTTAATTGTTTAGATGCTTGTTGTCACTTGATTATTACGTTATTTTGTTTGCATATCTCGATCTAAATGGACTTATTTACCTTTTTATATCTTACGTTACCCATTCGCATTCATTACCACTTTTCGACAATATTTTATAAAGTTCGTATTTATGTTCCCATTTTCTTCCGTTTCTGGCTCTCCTTCGCTTCTTGGAATTTCACGCAATATTGCAAAGAATTAGATGAAACTAATTAAACTCTCACCCTCATGACAGTTTAATGTGGCTTTAACAGTATGAACATGACATTCTATGCGTAGATATTTTCGTTGATAATCGTTGACTTGCGCATCGAATTTTGATAAAAAAAATACTCTTGCAAAGAGTAGTTCTACAAGGTGGTCTATCAATCCATAGGCAACAAAAACATACGAACATAAAATTCTTTTGTTTATATTTTTTTTAATTACGTTAAACCTGTTTCACTTTCATTTCTTATCTTTATGTCTTATTCGTGCTAATTAAATGTTTCAACAATTATTTAAAACTTAACTTCATTTTTTCTTCATTTTCAAACATGCCTTTTCCGTTAACAGGAAAATTTGTTATGGTTTTGACGTATTTCCTAATGCTTATCGGTTCTTTTGAACTTCGTTGAATTTTTAAAATGTTAAAATACTGATCACAGTCGAGCAATAAAAAAAATGTCATATTATTTTATTTACTTTTTTATTGATCTTTGACAGTTATTTCATGACATCAACGCGAGCGAAGCCGGCGGGTAAAAGCTAGTCGATATATAATTTAAGAAAAAATGAATAGTTTTTGAAATATAAATAGAGAAAGTAGGACGGTATTGGCGAAGCATTCGAAAGAGGCTTCTTAGATTCCGCAATGCATCATAAATTCAAAAGAAATCGTACGATGCCAATTTGCACCGAGGGAAAAATTTTAATGGGCCCATAAATGTGAATTGTTACAAGAAACGTGCGCTGTCTATTCCGGCGGAAATTTTCATTTTGCATGTTTCGATACACGGAGTTCGTCGTTGTCGAAAACACCTGCCGCCCCCGTCGAAATGGTGATTTGTTGTTGCAAATATTGCCAACAAGAGAACGACGGTAACGATATTGAGAGAAGAAGGTCGGATCTTCGAAAGTCACGTCCCCCTAACAGCCGATGGCTTCTTTTTTTTTTTTTTAGTTTTTCTCGCTTTCTTTTCGTATGAAAAAATATTTACAACCACGCCAAATGTTGTCATTCTTCTCAGCTGAATCTGCGAAATATTTGCCGAAATTACAAAGCGGCAGCAAGGTTTTTGCATGTTTATTTTTATAGGGGAAATATGTAAAAGACAAATGACTTCTTGAATTTTTAATTTACTCGTATTTCGTGAGCACAGAAAATACCTACCCATTTTTCTACGATTTCCCTAAAATATAAGTTTTCGTTTAGGAAAATTATTTGTCAAAATTTCTCAATAATAAACGGAAAAAATAGCGAAATGTCAAGTATTAACTCAGATCTACGAATGCCTATAAACCCGAAAAACTATTCACCAATAAAAGATGGCCGCGAAAGCCTTGAGCATTGAAATATCGGTCTTTTTTGGAAAGAAGTTTGCGATTTAGTAGGAATCGTCACGTAACGAAGTGCATCTTTGGTTTAGTGGTAGAATGCTTTTACCATTTAATACATAATTTTTTTAATGAGTAAAACAAATCGAACTAAAAGGCGAAAAATAAATTATAGTTTAAAAAAACTAAAAAACACGCTTTAGGAGTTAATCAATCTAAAAAGTTAAAAATAATTCTTGACATAAAATTACTGACGAGAAAACTAATGTCACTGTCAAAAAAATTTTACTATCAAGCAATTTTAAAATTATATTCTGGAAATAATGGGTCAGGATTATTTGAAATGATCTTTCGTAACAAACAATAATTATTTTTAATGAAAATTGTATTTTATTTAATAGACACTAGGAGTGACAGAAATCAACCTTAAAATTTAAAAAAGTACTGAAATATTTTTTTCGACTAAATATTTATTATTACTTACTTGAATTTTGTATCAATGATCTTTATTGAGACTAAATATTTATTACTATAGTTAATGCATATAACAGCAAACTCTATTCACAACATTGTAACTTAAGTAAACAGCTGATGGCTTATAGTACCGACCTCTCGGAAAATTGGTTGACGGCTATCTGAAGGCCAACTTCACAACCGCGCGTTTATTTGTCAAATCAAATAGCGCGTGCTTTTGCGAATTTCTGTTACACCCTTCCTGTTACATTTCACGAAATCACTCCCACAAATTGCAATATTAAATGAAACTTTCTAATGTTATTCTTTCATTTAGATTATTTTACTTGAAAAATAATATAAATAAGAATTGAAATATACAGATTTCATTTCGAATTACATTCGGAGTTGAAGAAAAAACGTAGGGGTCTCCCAAATCGCACAATTTTTTTTTTAATGTGTTTTTCTTAATTTATTTTATTTGTCGTTTCATTTTTTTCTCTAAAAATTATAAAACATTTCTTTTCAAAATTCTTTATTTAGGTAAATTTTTTTCCTTGAGTACAATTTTAATAGTATCAGATAAAATTCTAGCACGTAGCGTCATCTAAGATATTTTGTTGTAAACGGTAATTTTTATTGTTTAATGTGTAAGTAATAAACGTACCTTATTTAGATTTAAGTTTGAAGATGATTCAGCGTAAATAATTTATCTAATATGTAGGTTAATGAAGGATAGTTGCGAAATGTTTAATTTACTCAAACTGACTTCGTTTTAATTGCCACAAACCGGTTATTTTCCATAGCTCATCATACTTCGAAGATTTAACATTGCTGACACCGTTAAAAATAAGCATTTCTAGTCTGTTAAAGTGGTAATCCTTATCAAAAGCCAAGTTATGATATTAAAATTATTTATTTTATATATTTGTTTGGTGTTACGCTTCAAACTTAATAAAGGTATTTGAATTCATTGGTTTAAAGTAGCTAAAAGTTACTAAATTGGAAAAGTGTCCAATAAGCGGCATTTCTTCCAGATGCTTAACTTGAATAAACGCCAATGCACAACAGATCCCCCATATTTCACTTGCTGATCATGTAAAAGTGCAATGAGTGTAAATATCAATAAACATTAGCTGTTTCTCATGCTAATTATGCATAATTATGCTTCATAGCTGAAGTGTCGTGATCTCATGGTTGCAGTTGTGGTTTGGGCAATCTTCCTCCACACCGCCACAACTGTTTCAAAACCCGATTATAAACTTGTTGTGGATTGAAAGCTTGGAGTTTCTTCCAATCGATAAAAAATATTACTCATTTATTGCATTATATCGTTCATTAAATTGAAGATTTTGTCTTGTTTAAAATTTTAAGGGGGAGCCAGCCCTCTTCGGAAAACTTAAAGGCATAATTTTACATAATAAATTGATGGCCTTCCCTTTTGTTTCTTTATGATGTCTTCCCCCAGGAAACATTTTATGTAGCGTTCAATGGAATAAAAGCTGTGTCAGAGATCGTAAACAATGTCGATGCGATGAAAAACAAATTATTGGCGAATGAAATCGACATTAGTCACTGTTTCATCCATTTCCATATACACGCACACAATGATCAGAGAAAAGCATTAATGCGTATATTATTGCGAGAGTGCATTTTAATATTTCATTTTGTACAAGTTTCCTTCGTGCATAAAATATTCTCGTAAATCGTTTTTCTATTGAAAATCATATCGAGACTTTCCATCTCGAAAGTGACTTGGTAAAATTTCAAACTTTTGAGCTGTGGGCGAGAGAAAAAAACGTTTATATTTCCTTTTTCCTTTTTTTTTAAATAATTTAAAAGGCCTGTTAAGTTAAAGTTATAAAAAACTTTCCGTATATATTTTCTGCTATATTAAAACCGTAGTCTTGTTTTTACATTGAGTATTTTACGTAAATATTACCTATCTAAGTGATATCGGGATGTCCTCTTCTTCTTCAGCCAATTATTGCCCACTGCGGGACATAGGCCTCTTCTAATCTCTTCCATGCGTTTCTGTCCTGAGCTGTTTGCTGCCAATGGGTGCCCGCTGTTCTCTTTACATCATTTTATCATCTTTTTGGAGGTCTACCTATGCTCCTCCTTGTTTTTTTGGGTCTTCACTGAATTAACTTTTTCGTCCATCTGATATCGTTTTGTCTAGCCACATGACCAGCCCATTGCCACTTAGGGCGTGCGACACGCTCTATGATATCAGTGACTTTGGTTCTTTGTCGAATGGTCTTATTACGTACTCTGTCCGTCAGACTTATCCCAAGCATTTTTCGTTCTAAGTCTTTTTACGCTTCCATACATAAGTGTAGAAACCAACAATCCTCTATGCACAGCCAGACGTGCCTTTTTGACACTTTCTGGCTGTTCATAATTCATTTGTTTTCCTGCTAACACCCTTCGTTCAATGTCACTGTCATACTTTCCATCTCTCGTAAACTTTGAACTCAAGTACACAAATTCATTTACTTGGTCCACTTTTTCTCCCTTAATCAGAACTTCACACTTCTTCAGATGACGGTAATATGACTTGATCATCGGCATAAAGAAGGCAATTGTATTAAATCATTAATTTTCAATCCATACGCACTCTCTTTCAAATATTTTAAACAATCGTCTATGTATAAGTTAAACAGCCATGGCGAAGCCACACATTCCTGTCTCACACCATTTTCAAAGTTAAACCATTACGTGCAAGCTCCGTTTATCCTGACACAAGCAGTGGAATCCTCGTAAAGTGATTTCAGTGCTCTTATTAAACTACCGTTCATCCCATACATAGACAATGTCGACCACAATTCACTTATGAAAGAAATATCTTTAGACGGTCTGAAATACAAAAAGCCCTTTTTGGAAGAAGTCCAACTAATTAAAACATGATTTTGAAAAAAGTACAGGTCAAGACGAGCATGTATGAGAGCACTGATGAAAGTAGCAGAAGCGAAAGATGTGTGTAAGCAAATGAAAAGAAGTGGTCTATGTCTACTCCTACGGGAATGTATGTATTAACTTCAAAATAAAAACGATTTGTACAAAATGTTAACATTATGAATTTGATAAAAAAATAAGTTTCATATTACAGATCAAAAATATTCAGTGCTTTCAATATGTTTATGTTTTGGTATTTGCTGCAAGCTCAAACATTTTTTTGGGTAATATTGTAAAATTTGTTTGGGCATGAAGTGTTAAATTTACTCGTTAAAATTTGCATAAATCATTAAGCACTAATTTCTGACTATGTAAATCTGTAGGCCAGTCATTTAACTAACATACTGTGTTAAGTTGTTTTACGTTTATGTTTAAAAGTAAATATTTAGTTTTATGATGCTGGTTAACTTTTTTTACAAAATTTCAAAAATAAAACCACTTGAAATATACGATTATAAATAAATTAACAACAAACATTTTACCATTGTTTTCGTAACTGCTTGGATGATTCAGCTACTGGTCTAAACTATTTGCAATATTGTATACCATATATATATATATACGCGTAAATTGTTTAGCGTTCCTCTCCAAAGATATTAAATGTATTTATTGCTGGCGGACTATGGCAGTAATAAATTCCGTTGTTTCAGTTGGAAAACAATAAAGCAGAGCTGGTCAACGCCGTAGGCACTAATTTGCGAATAAGCGGCCACTGATAAATGCAAATTCACCAATTCACTGAATTCGTCAATAATTTTAGTGAATTTTATTTACCCGCGAAACACAAAATGTTTCCATGGAAAACCATAAAATTGTTTCGAAAATTTTAAATATTCATTCAGCCAATTAATTCCCAGTAAATAATGTAAATTTTTAAATTTTAAAATTCGAAATTAAAAAAAAAATGTCGGATCCTCCGAATTGGTTGTGGTTATACTAATAGAACAGACCAAACCTTAAAAGGGTAATTGGAGGGTTAACTAATGATCTTTTTGTAGTAAGGTTGCATACGGTTATTTATAACTCAACTAGGAATACAGTCTAGTAAAACTTTGTTATTATGACTAGGATCATTCAATTAGTCCTCCAAATAGATGGGTTCCATTAGCTTTGATTATGATGGAGATCGCTCCAAATATCGTCCAAAGTGGAAGATTAAATCTAACTCCAAACAGTATTTTTTATATTAAGGTAATTGGGAGAAATAAATTATTTATCTTTACAGTCGCATTGTAAAAGTGAAAGAACTTGCTGTATAAATATGTCTTTGATGTAAGTTTTCAATGGATAAATACATACATATAGTCACGCCTTTTTCCCGTTTATGTAAGCAGATACCATTTCCCTCCACTTGCTACGGTTCTTACACACATATTTTGCTTCTTTTACTTTCATCAGTGCTCTTATACATGCTGGTCGGTTGTTGGTACTTGGTACTTGACCTGGCTTTTTTTTGCCGAGGTCGACCTCTACCGACTTGCCCATTACACTCCCCTTATAAATCTGTTTCATCAATCTTCCTTTATCCATCCTCTCTAAGCATTCCTTTATCCATATTGGTAACCACCTCTTCTTTTACACCCCTGCGTTCCCTTCTTCACTATTCTTGACTTTTTTTATCCGAGTCACTCCGGTTATACTTCTCAGACTAATCATTTCCACAGCTTTAATATTATTTTCATACTTCTTCCAAACCATATATAAGTGTAAGGACCAGCACTCCTCCATACACAGCCAGATGGCGTTCATTTGTTTCCCTGCTAACACTCTTCGCTCAATGTCCCAGTCATACTTTCCGTCTCTCGTAAACTTTAAATCCAACTCGTTCACTTGTTCCACTCTTTCTCTTTCAATCAGCACCTCGCAGTTTGTCATGCTTTCTTTTCTTTCTAAAACCATTACTTTAGTCTTACATTTACTTTCATCCCTTTGATATTCAAGGCATCATGCATAATATTAACCATCGCCTGCAACTCCCCTTTAGATGACGCTAATATGACCCAATCATCGGCGTTTGGAGGCATCTGACGATCAAATCATTCATTCTTATTCCACACGCACTCTCTTTCAAATCTTTCAAACAATCATCTATATATAAGTTAAACAGCCATGTTGAAGCCACACATCCCTATCTAACATCTTTTTCGATGTTAAACCAGTCCGTAGAATATCCGTTTATTTTGACACAAATAAATGTTATAGTTCTTTCATTATCAATTGCAGAAAACAGTTATGTGAGGAGTAATTAATATTTAATATATACGCACGGAACTCGCGCCAAATTTGGAAACAAAAAATGTTTACTTCCCTCATAAAATCCGGTATAAATCAAGGAAAGCGTCTATCCACGTTGACTTGATTGACGTGCGTCAAAATTTACAAACTAGGTTATTCAACCAATGGAAAAAGGTAATCATAAGATGAAACGCACTGAATTTGTCGAAGGACGTAACGCAGTTAAAAAGATATAAATAATCTTTTTTATGTTTGAAAACCTTCCGGAAAGATAGTCTATGATATCAGTGGTGTAGTGTGGTGTATTAAATTTAAAATTTTTATTAAATAAATAGAAATATGGCGTTTTGGAGTCCATGGGCTAATGAAATTGCACAGTGTAATAAATTCATAAAATGAGGTATCTTCGCCTATTGCAGAACAAACAATATTGTCGGTAAGGGTTCAGAACGAGTTTTTATATTTTTCAATTGATAATGGAAGAACTTTACAGGGTGTTTCATTACTAATTGAAAATATTTCAACTATAGAATCCTGAACTCAAATTATGAAGATTCAACCCAAATCACCCAGATAAAATGTGTCTCCTGTCTGAGTTACGGGGTGTTTTATTTGAAAATTTAAAAATTCTTTGTGCCCAGTACTTTAAAACTATTCGAAGTATTATTGTCATATTTGGGGGTGTAAGACATATACACTCCACTAAATTATGTTAAATGAACGTTTTTGGCTACTACCAGAGGGTCAAGCGACTGGTTGATCCCTCCCAAATCTACGCCACTGCTGGAATTGCAATTTTATCACAATTTTTCGATTTTCCAATACTTTCTACGTAGAAAATATTCTTTTGTAGTCTCCAATTGCTAAAATATATATATATATATATATATATATATATATATATATATATATATATATTATAACTTAATTAAAGTATTATGTATGTATAGAGTTTGAAGTTATGATATTTTATCGTAAAAACGCATAAATAATATTTAATTAAAAGCCAATATTTAATTTTTTTGGTAACGCCTTGGTGCAGGCTGCGAACATTAGATTAATAATTAGAAAGTTTGGTTTTTCTTCGTTCGCTTTCTCTCTCTCTCCCTCCCTCTCTCTCTTTCCTCTCTCTCTCCCTCCCTCTCTCTCTTTCCCTTTCTTTTTCTCTTTATCTATATCCAATATTTCTCTTTATCCGAACAAACATGACATCTAAAACAATTTTGAGAAATTCGGTTATAAACTTTCTCGTCCTCCTCTCCGACTGAATCGCAGCTAATTGGTGGGACAAAACTGTCTTGAATTTAATTATTTAGCGCGGGAGATAATTGAAAACCGTAATTGTTGGCCATTGTCAAAATTAACGAGCAAGAGAGCGTTACAAATTCAATTGTTTTCCGTACCGGTTTTTTTTTCGTCGTCCGTATGATTTTATGACGTCGAGTGATAAGAAGTTTTGGATTCTTTTGTTTTGGGATGTAAACGAGTATTTGCAAAAGATGTTGTGTTTCTTGAGAGTATCCTTATTTTTGTAAATTATTTCCGAATATTCTTCATGTTTACGAACCTTTTGTTGTACGTTCATCGCTAGAAGTTTACCGTCAGCACTTGATTATTTTAGCATTTCACCGCTCTGAACTAGAGGGGAGAGTAGGTTGCGGTGTTTTCTCAGACGACCCCTCACTTAGCCTGTCGTTTTGTTTGCCTGATTACTGTAGTGTGTATCAAGCCGAAATGACAGCTATTACCGAGCCAGCTGTTTGGACACTCCGCAACGAACGAAAGTTCAGCGAGATATCCATTCTTTGCGACAGCCAGGCTGCTATCAAATCACCGAACTCAGTCTACTTGACCTCTAGGGTAGCGATGCAATGTCGAGCCGCCCTAAATGAGCTAGAAGCTAAGTTTTTAAAGTTCACATTGCCTAGGTACCCGGACACAGGGACATACCAGGCAACTGTTAGGCCGACGAGCTAGCAAGAGAGGGCACCACCCTCCCAGCTGTATCTGTCTCATCTCATCCCTGTAAAAGAATAATTCTTGATGAAAATTGGTCCTTGTAGTGTCACTCTTGAGAGTAAATGGGTGAGACTAATCAGCGTGCCGAGTTTTTCGGCCGAATGTTACCAGTGGTGGTATAAGAGTTTTTATTTCTCTGGAGCATCTGCCATGAAAATATCTGTAGATTAATGACTAGTCTGCAACTCTTCTATGTTCTAGAGGGTGAAGGGTATCTGTGAGAGTTGAGCTGTTTATCAACTGAGTGGCCCTTTTCTGAATGGAATCTAGATGACGAAGAGAATGCCTTGGTGTTGAACCCCAAATGTGCGAACAATACTCCAGTAGAGGTCGGATTTGAGCCTTTTACGTCATCAACAGTTGATCAGGAGTAAAAAACTTTCTAGCTTCCACTGAAAACCCAGCCTCTGTTTTGCTGACTTTGCGATGTTAGCAACATGTTCATGCTAAGACATATTATTAGACACCGTGACTCCCAAAATAGAGATGGAGGGACTTGATTTAAGGGTTTTTCCGGACATTGTGATAGAATGATTTGAGAAATTTTCTTTCTTGGAAAACGTGGCGCTTTGTGTTTTCTGGACGTTGAACTGAACAAGATTGTTGGTTCCCCACTCGGCGATTGCTTTAAGATCTCTATTGATGGAGTCAACCTGTTCCTGCCTTAGTCTATTTGTATCATTCACCGAAAGTGATCGATGGGATCAAGTGTGCTGTCGTCTGCGAAACTGTAAATGGGGTTGGTGGTGGTTTTCAAGAGGTAGTTGATGTGTAAAAGAAATACGGTGGGGGACAGGATGAAACCCTGAGTGACCCCGGCATTGGTTTTTAACGCATCAGAAGAAATACCGTCAGCTGCTACATGTAAGGAGCGATCTTGCATGAAGCTCAAAAGCCATTGGCGCAGTTTTGTTGGAAGACCATAGACAGATAATTTGCTTAACAATGCCTGGTGCCAAACACGGTCAAAGGTTTTAGATATATCCAAAGCTATTGCACGAGATTCACCAAATTTCTCAATGGTGTTTTTCCAGAGCTAAGTGACATAAGCCAGCAAATCTCCAGTAGACCGAAGTAATGAATCGCTAGCAGTTTCCCGCCAGTGAAAGATGGTTAGCAAGTAATGAACAGTTAACTCCAGGGATTAATCTCTAGCAGTGTACAGTCTTGTCAGTGTTTCGTTTTACGGTAATATAGCCATAATTAGGTCATAGATATTTAAAAAGACTGACGTACTGACACGCCTCGTTTCGTAAAATCGTACATAAATTCGCCCATCCTTCGCTAAAATGCAATTTGGTATCTCGTCGAGGATCTGTTCTAGTGCCATGTGCTCATTCTTATTCTAAAAATGTGCTGTACAGTCGTTTGGGCCAGCAGCCGGGTCTGGGATGGCTTATACTTTTTTTTCCGAAGATTTTTCAACGCGATTCGCCCGAGTGATAGATGCCCGACGATGTGTGTTCAAAATTGCTAAAATGCACCGCTCAGCAATGATCGGACGATACCGTGATAGCGCTTGCATTCAAAAAAGTTTCTTTTAAAATTACGTGACTTACACAGGAATTGTCTCCTTACTACTCGATGAAAAAAGATGCTTTTTTGAATTATTAGATTCTTGATTTATAGGTAACGAGTCATGTATTTTTACTTTTCTTGATATTACAGCAAATAATGTATTATTTTATATATGACTAGCTGAACCCGGCAGACGTTGTCCTGCCAGTCTGTATTCTAAACAGCTAGTACTTTATACTTCTTAAGTTACTGTAAAGCACCACTTTAAGATTTATTTTATAAAAAATTGTTGTGTTCAATTATAGCAGGATAATAATTTTCATAGGGATCGGTTAACCGATAAAAAATTTGGTATGCTGCAGCACCACCAGGTGGGGAGCTGCAACAAATAATTCTTTCTCGTTCTTTCTGACATTAACACGAATATTTTTGCCGCCCGCGGCTATAAATGTCGTTGTTGTTCAATCACTACGCCTCGTTTAATTACTAAATAAATTGTGGAATAAGTAATTTTCGTTAAGTTGCATATTCTTTTAATTATTTCATCCCGAGTTGAATTGACATTTTCAGCTTTTAAACATGAATATACGCGGGCGGTTTGATAAGTCAGTGACTTTTTGAATAAAACAAATTTTTTTCCTCAAATAAACATTTTATTTTTCTACATAATCACCTTTTAGCTCGATACATTTAGTCCAGCAATTTTCAAATTTTTTTATTTCCTCCAAATAATAGGTTTTTTCAAAGCTCTCAAAATACGCGTTTGTTTCGGTAATGACTTCTTCATTCGACTCAAATCTCTTATCGCCCAGCCATTTCTTTAGGTTTGGAAACAGAAAATAGTCGCAGGGGGCTAAATCTGGAGAATATGCTGGATGGGGTAGCAGTTCGTATCCCAATACGTGGATTTTGGTCATCGTGACTAGACAAGTGTACACACGTGCATTGTATTGATGGAACAGCACTTTCTTCTTCTTAGCCAAATGCGGCCGATTTTGCTTCAAATCAACGTCGAATCTGTTTAAAAGCTTTGAATAATATTCGCCGGTGATCGTTTTACCTTTCTTGAGGTAATCGATGTGAATGACACCGCGTACATCCCAAAAAACTGTGGCCATGACCTTGTTGGCTGACACACTCTGTTTCGCCTTCTTTGGTCCACGTTCACCCCGAGCAACCCACTGTTTCGATTGTTCCTTGGTCTCTGGCGTTTTGTGATGGATCCATGTTTTATCCACAGTAACAAAACGGCGCAAAAATTCGTCCGGATTACGACTGAACATCGCTAAACATTCTTTTGAAGTGGTCACACGATTGCGCTTATGGTCGAGTGTGAGCAATCGCGCCACCCATCTCGCAAAGAGTTTTTTCATGTCCAAATATTCGTGTAAAATATGATGTACCCGTTCAGTTGAGATACCTACAGCATGAGCCAACTCACGCACTTTCATTCTGCAATCATCCAATATCATTTCATGGATTTTATCGACGATTTCCGGCGTGATCACTTCTTTTGGGCGACCTGGACGTTCGGCGTCACTAGTGCTGGTACGACCACAACGGAATTCTGTAAACCACTTTTTAACCATTGAAATTGATGGTGCCGAGTCCCCGTAGTATTTATCAAGTCTTTCCTTAGTTTCAGTGATGGATTTTTTACGTAAAACGTAATGCTTAATCAGCACACGAAATTCACTTTTTTCCATTTTCGTAAAAATTCACGAGGTTGTCTGCTTTGAACGGCTATCAAACACCAACTGCTTAAAATTAGATAGTTGCCCACTGATAGATTATAGTTGACGGCAGCACTGTTGCATTTGGAGTAACTGCGCGGGAAATTCAAAAAGTCACTGACTTATCAAACTGCCGTCGTATATTTAAAATAACTTGTATGTAAATCTCGATTTTTAAATTCTCAAAGTTGTGTCTCATTTTCATTATCATTAATTAGAATAATTGCAATATTAAAATGTATTTCATGATTAAATTAAATATTATCATTACTTTGAATTACAGTATTATCAGGAATTTTATTTTTAATGTGAATATCGTCAATATTTAGCAATTTGTTAGATTCATCATTTACCTTAAACGGTTTCCACGAAGCCATTTAACAAATATCACAAAAAAAATAAAAATCTCTGCGACTGATGATTTGACGAATGCCTATTAGCGACGTTAACATTTTAAAATAAGCTGTGCTACCCGTAGCTTATAAAAAGAGGCGGCCGATATGTTTTGCTAAATTTATCGGTATTACTCAGTATAGAATTGTAAGAAATAATAATATCGTATTCTACTCAAAAACTATATTTCTTGTAAAACGTATTCAAAACTATTAATCTATTACAAAAATGCATCTCTTTATTGTCGTTCCTGTCCAAACCGTGCTCGTGTACATTATTAGCTCTCCTTGCATACAGGGTGGATCCAAATATATCTTACAGAATATTTCCGGAATATCGCAGTGCCCTGGTAAAATCATCTTTTTTAAACTGAGATTGGAAACACCATACAAAAATCCATTTTTATATATACAGAAGATTTATAAATTCATTACGAAGCTCCAATGACACGGAAGCAGTTTGTAAAAAATTCAAGCAAACCATGTAGTTTTAAAAAATTACTTTCCGGATATTAAATGGTTGGTTATTTTTTTTTACTTATTTTGCTTATTATTTATCGTGGTCGGGGACCACATATATCCAAAACCCTCCTGTAACAGATGATAGTTTCTTGGGCAGTTAAATTTTATGCCTACTTCAACGTGTATACACACACCACTTTATATAATTCTGGTCGAGCATAGGTCGTTAATAAATTTAAATCGGAATCGTAATCGCCACTTTGAAAATCCATAAAACCCTATCTCCATAAACCCCAAATGTTTCTTGAATTCCAAGAAGCGCGGTTACGTGGGGTAACATCTTAATCTATTTGAAATCGACAGTTAAAAATATGAGAGTTTCCAATATTGCATCGAACGTTAGTGTAAACTGAAATCCGTGAGGTTTAGATTTACAATCTTCGGTTTGATTTTTATTACTAACCCTTAAGCAGGCGCAGTTTTTGGCCGCACAAGTTCGGAGATTTTTCCAAGCTATTTTTAATAATTTCAGTCTAGTTCGTATCAAAGGAAGATTTCGTTAAATCTTGGATTTATTTTTAAATTAGTAAACACATTCGTAATGTAGATTATTTAAATATTTTTCAACTCAAAAGTAATTGCATTCGTTGTCGTGTATTTAAAGACCCTCTTTTTAACATTTCACCTTTTCCCCACCGACGGTTTCGCTTCATTGTTTTTTATGACTACAAAAAAATAATTACGTAACCTCACTTGTTTACATTAAAATGATTCATCAAAAGAATATTACTGTACACCATAGATGTAAAAGTGCTCCCGAGTAAATGAATACAAAACAGATTTTCTCCTCAATAAACATTTATATTTACCCTGAACATAGGCGCACGCAATGCGTTTCGATTTACAGATAATTTTTATTAAAATGCAATAAGTAAATAAAACATTTCGACATTTCGAATGAATGTAGCACCCTTTGTTGACCAAGCATTCTGTAGTCTACAAAATGAATTCAACAAGAGCAGTTCGATTGATGTTCTTGTGCGAGACACCTTAATTACCTATATTAACGAGTTGAAAAACAAAAGAGTTGGTATTCACCCTAAAAACAGGAAAAGATATGTATCCTTGAAGAAAGTTCAATTATCCAAAAATGTCTGTGAAAACATTCGTTTGTCTGTTGCAAAAAGTTAGCCAGCGTTTGATTTCTGCAATCAGCACCTCAACATGGCTCAAACGGCTGCACTCTGAACATTTGTATTTGAATACATGGAGGTCAACCGAAAACGAAACGGAACCATTTGCAGGAACCTCGTAAACATTTTAGAAAAACGCTAAGACCCCTCAAATTTCGATTAAAGGAGGACACTCTCTTCCGGTATTTTCGACTCCACTACTTTCAAACCCAAGCCACGGTAAGAAGTACCCCAAAATTTTTAAATGGGCGTTCGATGTCTTTTGAAAGCTCTGACAATTCTCTTTACAATAATTTTACATTTCCTCCCAATACTTTTAAAAAAATTACATGTTAAAATTCCAATTATTTTAGTTGCTTGCCTACTACTTAATTGATTAAATGTTCAAACTAATGACCGCCCGCTAACCTACAATAATAAAGATTTTGTTCAAAACGTTCACGCACTTTCCGAAGAATTTCCAGAGTAATTCGACGGCACTCGTCAACGTTTCTTTGTCGCAAATCTTCCAACGACGCTGGTTGTGTTTTATGGATTTTACTTTTCAGATGTCCTCACAAAAGGATATCGATGGGCGATAAATCTGGCGATCGTGGAGGCCATTCAATGCTGCCTTTTCTCCCAATCCAATGCCGTGAAAAACGTTGGTCTAAATACTGACGAACAATCGCCGCATAATGCGGAGAAGCACCATCCTGTTAAATAAAAAATTATCTTCGTCATATTGTGGATTATTTTCAAATACATATCAGTCAAGGCAAGGTCGGTAGCGTCTTCCAGTAATTTCAAATACATTTCGCCAGTTAAATTGCTTGGTAAAAAAAAAAGTCGGTCACCGCAAATGCCCCATACATTTAATTTCTTAGGTTGCTGTGAAAAACCCTTGGGTTTGAATCAGATCAATAGCGGCAATTGTGGCAATTTAACTTGGTACCAGGTACTAAAATTTATACCATCGGCGTACTTAACTCGAATGAATGACATTTGTTGTGACAGAGAAAGGAGCAAGAATATAAAAAGGACATGCAAGTTGGAAAACATCAATGAGTGGGCCCTCGGCTGAAAGAGTGAGTGGAATGAGCACATCAGTAGAATGGACAACGAAAGAACAGCACGCGATAAATCACCAATGGGTCGCAGGAGTTTAGGACGCCCGCGAAAACGATGGAGCGACAATTTAGCAGTGCAAAAAGCACAGGGACTATGAAAAGAAACAGGCGATCCGCCTAGATTAAAGAAGGAAGAAAAAAAAGAAGGGATTGTTTGCAAATAAGTTTTACATTTAAAATCTAATTTCTCAATAAGTAATGGGCGGAATTTTAAAATTTAAAGACTATTGTATAGAGAATTGTAAGAGCTTTTGATCTTATTCGACCCACAATGTCATTTCAAAAATTTCGGGGTAATTCTTACCCTCGTTTGGGGTTGAAAGTAGTGGAGTCGAAAATACCGCAAAAGAGTGTCCCCCTTTAATAAAAAATCAACGGGTCTGAGCGTTTTTTTTAAATATTGACGACGTTCCTGCAAATGGCTCTGCTTCGTTTTTGGTTGGTCACCCTTTATACCTTCAACAGGGCGGAGCTACGCCACATTATGCACTAGCTGTAAGACCATGGCTAGACGAACGAATCCAAGGAGTGGTTTTATTTCAAAAAATTCAAAATTTTTTTGAAATATAGGATGTTCAATATTTATTGATTAAATTTCTGTGACATTTTATATAATTCTTGTTTAAATTCATTTGATATAAATAGAATACAAAAATTGCAAAATTCATGCCTAAGACTACCTTTTGGTATTCGCAAATTTGAACATATCAGCCACCCTGTATGGATTGTTTAATATTGGACGCGACGCTCGACGCTCCCACTATGAACAGAGCTTAACGAGGTTTATAATGTAAAAATTGTTAGTACAAATAAATTAAGGTTTCAAAGGTACAAAAGTTGGTTTTCATTTCTTGCTCCGAATGGTTTATCGGAGAAATTATCACGGAGGATAATTTTGGATAAATTTAAAAATAGTTGGAAATGTAAAGTTTTAACTATTGTGTAAGAAATATTAAAAACGTAAAAACTGACCTCCAGATGTGCCCGTGCACCTAAAAAGCACTCCCAGCATACCGGGTGAATCCAAATATAACTTACAATTGTTTGAATGTGTAGCATGGTTTATTTAAATTTTTAATTCCATTTTATGTAACGCCTACGCCATTGTTTGTCGGAGTTGAGTTTTATTGTTTTTAATTAAAAATTGTTTTATTCCAGGTAAGTTCCTGGATTAGAAAAGGGTCGAAGAATCCCTACACTATGCCTCGTCGTTGCGGGTAGGCCGCAGGGCGTTAAGATAAGAGGTAAAGTCTTGAATTTATTAAAGCTAAATTCGGCCAATTTTCTTAAATGGCCGATTAAATTGTACGTAATTTGTTTCGCAAGTGAGAGAGCGGCCCAGCTTATATTAAAACTCCTTTTTCGACTACATTTCGAATGCCGAAACGGTCGCTCAACGCAGGATCGTAACGAGATGTTATTTCGAATAAAAGATGCACCATTTCTCTTTTATTTGAACTTCGAATTCCGTGGTCACCTTCTGTCCTTTAATTTATTTAAATAATTTTAGTAATAAATTTAAATAATCTTTGGAGTGACAGTGTGTTATAAATTTTTACTAAATGTCAGAGATCTAGTTAAAAAATCCGTTATTTCCTTTTTAATAATCAGTGGCATTATGCAGAATTTAAAAAAATCCCTAATAATGCCGAACAGAAACATTAAAACAAAGTAAAACTAAAAGAAAAAGGAAAGCTTTTAAAAATTAGTAGTAAAAAAATATCCAAACACAGTTAGGATAAAATTTACATACATTTATACATATAGTCACGCCTTTTTCCCGAAGGGGTAGGCAGAGACCACTTCCTTCCGCTTCCGCTACGATTCTTACACCCATCTTTTGCTTCCTCTACTTTCATCAGGGCTCTCATATATGCTCTTCGGTTGAGGTACTCTTGATCTGGCCTTTTTTCAAAACAATGTTGACCTGATCGAGATATCTTCGCCGAGGTCGACCTCTACCGACTTTCGTCCATTCACACTCGCCTTATAAATTTGCTTCGTCAATCTTCCTTTCTACGTGTTCAAACCATCTAAGCATTCCTTTATCTATCTTTGTAACCACATCTTTTTTTACACCACAGCGTTCTCTTATCTCAATATTTTTTACTTTATCCAACCGAGTCACTCCGGCTATACTTGTCAGACTACTCATCTCCGCAGCATTAATCCTATTTTCGTGCTTTTTTTACCAAACCCAACATTCAATATCATAGATAAGAGTAGAAACTAACACTCCTCTATGCACAGCTGGACGTGCCTTTTTTGACACTTTCTGGCTATTCATAAAGCTATGCAGTGCCCCATTCATTTGTATTCCTGCCAACACCATTCGTTCAATGCCACTGTCATATTTCTCATCTCTCGTAAACTTTGAACACAAGTATACAAACTCATTAACTTGTTCCGCTTTTGCTCCCTTAATCAGAACTTCACAGCTTGTCAAGCTTTCTTTTCGTTCAAAAACCATTACTTTCGTTTTGCTTACATTTATTTTCAAACCTTTGATTTTCAGGGCATCATGCATAACATTAACCATCTGCTGCAACTCCTCTTCTTCTTCTTCCGGTATCCTGTCCGATTATCGAACGTTGGTAATCTTATTGGCTATAATAATTTTGTTTATCGCAGCTCGAAAAAGTTCACCGGATGATTTGCGATACCACTTATAAAGATTTCGGAGTTAAGATGTTCTTATATGTTCTTGACCTCCACTTCCGGATATCTTACCCTGCATCACTAAATGAAGTAGGTAGTATTTCTCTGGATATCTCATCACGTGGCCGAAGTAATCGAGTTTTCGGCTTTTCATTATTTTAATTATTTCTGTATTTTTCCTGATTGGTTGTAGAACCACCTCATTTCTTATTCGGTCCATCCAGCCTATTCGTAGGATCCTTCTGTAGATCCCACATTTCAAAGGCATCCAGCATCTTTAATAATGAGTCGGTCAGCGTCCAACTCTCTACTCCATAGAGCAATGTGGAGAATATATAGCAGCGTTTTAGTCTGATTTTTAATTTTAAATTGATTCCTTTGTTGCAGAGAATTTTTTTTAATTTAAATAAGGCGGTTCTGGCTTTTTCGATACGGATCTTTATTTCTTTGCTCATGTCCCAGTTGTCATTGATGTTAGCGCCCAGGTATAAGATGTAGTTAACCTTTTCTAGCTGTATCCCGTATGCCCTGATTTGTATTTATGGTATTGGTTCTTTGCTGACAACCATAACTTTGGTTTTTAAAGTATTGAGTTTCCTCTTCAGATGACGCTAATATGACTTGATCATCGGCGTAAAGAAGGCATTTGACGATCAAATCATTCATTTTCAATCCATAAGCAGTCTCTTTCAAATATTTTAAACAATCGTCTATGTATAAGTTAAACAGGTATGGCGAAGCCACACATCCCTGTCTCACACCTTTTTCGATGTTAAACCAGTCCGTGCAAGCTCCGTTTATCCTGACACAAGCAGTGGAATCCTCGTAAAGTGATTTCAGTGCTCGTATTAAACTACCGCCTCACCCCATACATAGACAATGTCGACCACGATTCACTTCTCACCACTCTGTCATAGGCCTTTTCCAAGTCTATAGAAGCGCAATAGACCTCGTAATGAAAAGACCTGATCGATAACATCTCCTTTCACTTCTAAAAATAAAAATTAAAATGTTTACCAAATTTGTGCAATTTACAAAATAAGAAAACAGGAAAAACAATACACCTAGTTTCGTACATAAATAATAAAAAAAAATCAATGATTAAACAAAAGTGAACGTAATACAAAAATTCTATGGAATGAAAATAACAAGAGTTCGGTTCTGTAGTTTTACCAGTTGGAGAAATGTTTTTTTTTTTTTAAGAACGCTTTAACCGTTCAATTATTTTTCTCTCTTCGGTGTTACGCGTAGAAGCCCCTCTTATTTCGGTTTTTAATCTATACCTTAATTTCAGCACCCAATTTTCGGTTGTGTCTAAACGGTGGTATTTGGCATATAAATGAAGTCGTAAAAATATTTCTTTAGTTTGTTGACGACTGTGTTTTCGGCTTTTTCACTTGTACCGAGTGCTCGTTAAAGACTTCTTGGAAATTGCGTTTTTGGATCCGTTAATCGGTTCAAGTTTCGTATTTCGGAAAGTTTTTATTTTATGAGAGGGTATTTAAGGAAGGTTTTACTGTTTAATTGGTTGATCATTGACTTTTTGTCCTTTTATTGTTGTGAAAAATTCTCCATTTTTATTTCAACTTAATTATTTCCACAAACAACTTGGTAAATATTTTTTTATTTAGTGTGGAACATTAGTATTTTATGTCTGAAAACAATTGATACTGAAAAGGTGGTGGTAATTTGACTTATAGTCCAGACGATATAGACATTCCAGTTTGCATTAATTCCCAACAAGCTAGATTTTTGTATAGGTCTTAAATACGTCATTACGTCAAAAAGTCCCCATCGATCTCGCTTGTGGGTCGTTTTTTTTTCGAGGTTAAAGGTCACAAATTTTCGTTTTTTGCGTATATCTCTAAAACGATAAAAGCTACCGGAAAAATGTAAAAAAAGTCCGTAGATCGTGAAATTCTCTACAAAAAAGATATATTTTTTTCCCTACGGTGCACCGTTCTCGAGTTATCACGATTTCAGACCGTATTTTCAATTATCTATATGCACACATTTCCGCACCACCTCTGAGGTAGTGTAGGTACTCAGAGCTTTTTTTGAACGGGGGTTTCCTCGGAAGAAATACTCCACGTTATATTTTAATCGAGGAAATTTAATGGGTCAAATCCCAAATTTTGTACAATTCGAACAAGCAATCTACAAGATATTTGTCTGTTTCCAGACTTTTGGTCCACTCTGTAATACTCGTAGTTAATGACATATTTTTATATTAATATTATTTCTTATTTTACGTTATTCAAAATTTTGATAATGTCCCAAAATATTAAATATAAAAAAACGTTTATTTTTTTAATTGGTTTACCAATAATAAAAAATTATGCGTATTTTATTTATAAAAAAATATTTTGGGGCTGACAAATTCGAATAAGAAGTGAACGTCAAAATGTCTTTTAAGATTTTATATTTGATCCCGAAAGCTTTTCTTTCACTGAGAGTTTAAAGTTGTTGGTGTGCGTTTAATTTAAAAAATAAATAAATAGAAAGCAACAAAATTGACTGACTGTCCCTCGAGCCTTTCGAAGCTTTGTGTTTGTACTTTGATCTTGACTACGAGGACATTACGTAAACCCCGAATCGTGCCTGACTTCAAAACGTTTGGATTTAGCTTGAGCCGTGTCCAGGAGATAGAAATTCCAAGGGAGTTGGGGGCGAGAAATTGAAAGAGCTGGCGAACAGGCGAAGCGGGCAACACAAATTTCATAAGAACTTCACAGAGGGAGTTCTGACAGATATTAAGATAAACAGATATTAGAAGAGTTGAAGTAAAAGAAAAAATGTTTGGAGATATTTGTGTGATCTGAAAATTTCGAGCATTTTTCACGGAAAGGAAAATCTTACTCGCCAGAAATTCTTTATTTGTTAGTCGAATTTGAAAAATAACCACTGCTATTATGTGCCCATAAAATTAATTAAAGTTCATAATTTTTGTTGAAACATTTTTTCTAACTGCGTTCCAAAACATTGTGTGTGGTGTACGATAGTAAAAATAACAACTCCTATTATAAATCTTTGTCGAAAATTAACACCTCGTATATAAGACTCGACGCAAGGGCCCGTCTAACTAGATGACCGCAGCACACATCTCTCTCCATCCCCGGAGAGGAAAATAAAGGAGAGAAACTGGAGTGCGGGGTTATGTAACGATGCATTGATACCACCTTATTAATCTCGTATACCAACCCCTTTTGTCACTTGTCAGTTATTATCAGATTATGCCTCTGATGATGTATACGAGGTTGCAATACAGAGATCGTTTATTAAAATTTGGAACGATGAGCGCAAGTGAGAGATACGAACTGGAAGAAGGAAACGACATGTTCCAGGTTACATTGCAAAAACACCCTTTGAGCGTCATAGGAAAAATGAACAGGGTATACGTTTATAGCACCCCACCCTTTTCAATAAGAAAGTTAATAAATTTCAAATAAATATTTATACATAAGTTTCAGTGTATTGTTGCAAACCAGAAATGTGGCCATAGTTTCATAACAAAGGTCAAAACCACAGACCCATTTTAATAAAATTATACATTTTAGTTTTGGTTTTTGATGATTTGTTTAATTTCTTTATTTCACTTGAAGTTGAAAAGTATACCAGTACCTAATACATGGACCAGTCATTTTATTATAATTAATTGTAAATGAAGGCAAATTTTGCTAATGATCAGTTTTACCAAAATTGATATCTGTGTATACTTGGAAAAAAATTAAATAAAAAATGAAAAAGAAATAAATTTTTCCCACTCATTTTTTGAAATATTAAGGCAGTTCAATATTAGAAGCCATATCAATCTTTTTATTTATTCGTTGCTTTATTTTCTATATATATATATATATACTAAGTAGGTTGGCCAAAAAATATGTCCACGTCATCTTTTATTCTTTTTTTTGATAAAGTTACTGTCTGTCTTTCTTCAAAACTATTTCTCTGTAAAATCTGTCTATGCCGCTCGAATTCCGTTTGCAATTCATAAAAGTTATCAAAACCCAACTAATTGCAATTTTGAAAAAAAATTATTGATTTTTTTAATTTATTTAAAAACATTTTTATTATTTATTTTGATATTTAATGCGAAAAACTTAAAAAAAAATCTTTTTTTTATTACTTATAAACAATTAAACATTGATATAATTTAAAAAAAATCACGTGACTGTGAACGCACCATGATTGGTCACCATACTTGTGACGTCATAATGTTAAAGTAATTCCATAATATGCTTGACTTGACAAAATGTTTTCCAATTCACTACAAAAAAACGATTAGTTAGCTATGTGTGATGAAGGATTTATAAAAGCAAATTCGAATAATATTTCGGATTCGCTATATTTATGATAACTAACTTTTAAAAAAATGACGTATGGTTTAATTCTGCTGAATTTTAAGGTGCCAAGGCATCAAGATAAGACTGTTAAAAAATAATATTCTAAATGAAAATATGTGGTCATTTATTCTCTATTAATATAAATACAATTAATAATTATTTCATTAATTGTAGAGCATTATTATAACAACAGAAAAACAATAATAACATATACATTTTAATCTAGTCTGATGCATAACCTAGAATGTTATTGTAAGATTATAAAAATATTAAATTGAATTTAAATCATTAGATAAAAATACACGAATTTATTTTTTAATCACTTTAAATTATCAATAAAAAAATTGTTAATGCTACGATTCTAAAAGTTATGATTTGGAGCACATTTAAAAAACTGTACTTATTCGATCTGTACACTTGGATAAATAATAATTTATAACAATATTAATATAAAATACTTTTTTTGTTTACTGAAAATAGCCGCGGACGGCCCGCACTGCAACTATTAGAAGGAGGAGGGATTATAAAATGAAGATGATTGTGGACCCGCTTTTTGAAAAGTTGCATGTCATAGTTTTCTGGTAAAACTGATTTTGAAAGCTTGTTCCATTATGTAGCAGCCATGTAAAAGAAGGATTCTTAATAGAGATTGGTCCTTGTAGTGTCAATCTTAAGAGTAAATGGGTGAGACTGATCGGCGTGCTAAATGTGGCCAGTGGTGGTACAAGAGTTTTTATTTCTCTGAAGCATCTGCCATGGAAATATCTGTAGAGTAATGTCTGGTCTGGAACTCTTCTTCTATGTTCTAGTGGGTGAAGGGTATCTGTGAGAGTTGAGCTGTTCATCAACCGAATGATCCTTTTCTGAATGGAATTTAGAAGACGAATATAATGCCTTGGTGCTGAACCCCAAATGTGCGAGCATTACTCCAGTAGAGGTCGGATTTGAGCCTTGTACGTCGTCAACAGTTGATCAGGAGTAAAAAACTTTTTAGCTTTCCACACAAAACCTAGCCTCCAGCTTACTGTCTTTGCGATGTTAGCAACATGGTCATGCCAAAACATGTTATTAGACACCGTGACTTCCAAAAACGAGATAGATGGACTTGATTCAAGGGTATTACCGGACTCTGTGATGGAATGATTTAAGGAATTCACTTTCTTGGAAAACATGGTGGTTTGTGTTTTCTGGACGTTGAACTGAACAAGATTGTTGGTTCCCCACTCGACGATTGCTTCAAGATCTCTATTGATGGAATCAACCTGTTCCTGCCTGAGTCTATTTGTATCATTCACCGAAAGTAATCGATAGGATGTGAAAGTTGAGACAAGTGTGCCGTCGTCTGCGAAACTGTAAATGGGTGGTTTTCAAGAGATCGTTGATGTGTAAAAGAAATAGGGTGGGGGACAGGATGGAACCCTGGGGGACTTCGGCATCAGAAGATATACCGTCAACTGTCACATGTAAGGAGCGATCTTGCAAGAAGCCTAAGAGCCATTGGCGCAGTTTGGTTGGTTGGTTTTACATCGAAATGATCTTCACAACAACAAAAATTTGATTTTGTTTTGATTTTTGAGTATTTAACAATGACAACAGAATTTATTAAATCAAAAGTCAAAATATTGTACTTATTATCTCTGTATGCTGCAATGGGTGAAAACTAACATTATTATGTCACACGCGCTCGGGTTTGTTAGGGTGCTGTCGGCGGGTCTTCGGTACTGGATTTAAAATTTTTTATTTTAGTATAACTTTTATTGCGAAAAAAAGAAAATTAGTTTTGTTATAAAACTTATACATGATCTTTCCATTTATCACAAAAAAAAATTTCAAAAAAGCAGAAAAATAAATAATACTTGATTTTTTGCATAACTATGGACAAATAATATTATTTTGTTAAATTTTTATGAACAATATAGCAAAATAAAAAATATATACTGCAAGTAAATGTGTTGGGCCGTAGGTACTTGCTAAAAGCTCAATAGATTGATTGACTGAAGATTAAGTTAATTGAATGTCTTATGTAACCTATACTTGCAATTAAAATTCAGCGTAATTGCTTTGAGATTATCGACTTTCTCCGGTTTTACATTAAAACTGTCGACGACGTGCTTTCAGCGCTGCAACTTCGAAAAGTAATATAAAAAAATAACGAATTTCTTATGCGTTTCTTGTGCGTTGGCGAAAGATCTTGTTGCTAAGGGCCTCTCTCTTCGCGTTCGGGATCATCCATTGTATATGTTTGTAGTCTGACCGGTATGCAAAATGCAAAACCGAACCTTCGACTTGCCTCTACCAACCACTGGCGTGGCTCGAGAAGCGTCGCAGGTTTTATTTTTTAATTGAAAAAATAAAAAAACTAATAAAGCAAACACTGCGAAATATAACCTATTTGTACTTAATTCCGGTGCGAATAAATTTTCATAATTTCGCTTTTTAAGGTAATACGCCCGGTCATAGAATAACTGTTCAGAAATTAATGAAATTTGACATATTAGTACATTGTAAATGATTTAATGTACCAGTTAAATTTTTAAAGAGCTGCAGAGAACCCGAAAAAGGATATTAATATAAAACGACGTTACCATTTATCCTTATCACAGTTTTTATTTGATTTCACAAAAAGTATCGTTTAGATTATAATGAAAGTGGTATCAACAAAAAAAAACTTTTGGGTCACTAAAAAATCGAGCTTCAGAGAGCGTGATAAGAGTAATAAGCCAAAAATTACGAAAAAAGTACCATGTCAATCACACGTGGCAACGTTGTCAAAGATGTTATGACGTGCGCGATATTAAAATATACAATACAATTAATATCGTTACGGATTGTGATTAACGGGTTCGTCCCTGTCCCATTATTTAGCCTGAGGCGACGGCGAGTTGATTATAAAAAGAGACATGATATCTTTCAGCGGTATCAAAGGTCCATCATTTATAGGCGCGGGTGGTAATTGAAGGTCCGCGATATATCCAGAAAGGTCGTTCGCAAATCAGGAAAAGTTCCAAAAATATTGGAAAATCGCGAGGACGCAGTTTTTGTTAAAGTTAGTTAGAACGTAATATTGTTAATATTTATTGTATTACATATAGAAATATTGGAATAAATTGTTTAATTTTTGTACTGAGTGTTATAAATTAACGAATCCAAGAATAAATATCGTAACAATATTTTACTTGTTCGTGTATTAATTTGTCTAAACTTGGATGTAGATGTGACAAATTCACCACGAACCCCATTTACAGTTTCGCAGACGACATCACACTTGTCTCAAATTTTACATTCTAGCGATCACTTTCGGTGAATTTTACCAATAGACTCGGGCAGAAACAGGTTGACTTCATCAATAGAGAACTTAAAGCAATCGTCAAATGGGGAACCAACAATCTTGTTCAGTTTAACGCCCAGAAAACACAAACCGCCACGTTTTCCAAGAAAGTAAATTTCTCATATTATTCCATCACAATGTCCGGATATATCCTTGAATCAAGTCCCTCTATCTCGATTTTGGAAGTCACGGTTTCTAATAATATGTCTTGGCATGACCATGTTGCTAACATCGCAAAGTCGTCAAAACAGAGACTGGGTTTTCTGTGGAAGCTAGAAAGTTTTTTACTCCTGATCAACTGTTGACAACTTAAAAGGCTCAAATTCGACATCTACTGGAGTATTGCTCGCACATTTGGGGTTCAGCACTGAGGCATTCTCTTCGTCTTCTAGATTCCATTTCGAAAAGGGCTGATAAACAGCTCAACTTTCACAGATACCCTTCACCCACTAGAACATAAAAGAAGAGTTGCAGACCAGACATTATTTTACAGATATTTTCATGGCAGATGCTCCAGAGAAATAAAAACTCTTGTACCACCACTGGCCACATTCGGCCGAAGAACTCGGCACGCTGATTAGTCTCACCCATTTACTCTCAAGATTGACACTACAAGGACCAATCTCCATCATCCTTTTTTTACAGGGCTGATACGGAATAAAACAGGCTTCCAAAATCAGTTTGTCCAGAAAACTATGACCCGCAACTTTTTAAAAAGCAGGTTCACAATCATCTCCTTTCTACAATAACACGATAGAGCTACCCTTTTTGCGACTATTTTTAGTAAACAAAAAATTAGTAAAACAAAAAGGCAGTTAAGGTTAGGTGTGTAGGGGGAAAATGTTAAATCTTTAGTTACGCTTATGGTGTGTCACGGCTATCAAACGGGAAACGTGGTCGTGATTCGCGACGACACGACATGCACAGAACACAGAAGAAGAAAAAAAAAGAAATACAAGACGAAGAAGAATTATGTATCGCGAAGACTTATAACAGCGGATAATGATCAGTACACGAGTTACGATAAATCATTGTTAATGGCTCTTGGATCAGACGGTGACGTAATAGGTTGTAAAAGCTTTTAAAATGTAACTATAACAACCCACAATCAAGATAACTTGGTATGGAACGTGAATTTACAATATCTGGTTGCATTTTTTAGTTTCAGAAACGTCTCACACTACTTAGGAACAGATCCTGGTGTATATAAACTAAGTCTACTTTTTTCTGCAGGTTACAGAATATCTGAAACGACGCTCGCGAATATAGTTCTTCTTCTTGACATGCTACGAAATATTTCTGCTAAGCTCCTTTTTTTCTGTCGGCGTCTTCTCATTCGTAAATTTTCCCCTGCAGAATGTATTGAAGTAAGGAATACTCTGTATTTGGTTTCCATGAAACACGCTATCTAAATCTATTCATAAATTTTTTCGAAACAGTAATAATAAAAATAAAACAAAATTAAGCAAGAAAAAGGAGCTGTTTCTGATCCTTTATCTATTTAAAGTGTAATATCTGTATTTTCTTCTTCTTTTGGTACAGTGCCTGTCGTCAGGAGTGAGCTATCTCCATGACAATTTGATTGAATTGTTCTGTATCTTTCGCTGCTCGGAATAGCTGGTTTACTCGCAGTCCTGTCCAATTTCTAATGTTTCGTATCCATGATATCATTTGCGACCTATTTATCTTCTGCCCTCAACCTTTTCCCGGATAACCTTTCTTGTTTTTATGGTGTCCAGAAGTTCTCGATTCTTATTCAGCTGTGTTAGTACCTCTTCATTACTGATATGTGCAGTCCAAGGAATTTTGAGGATTCTCCGGTAGCACCACATCTCAAACGCTTCTATTTTATTCATGGTGTCAACTTTAAGCGTCCATGTCTCACATCCGTACAAGAGAATGCTCCGTACGAAGCGAAGTTCCATTTCAATCCTCGATTTTACCTCTTCTTCGCTTGTTATTTCATTGTTTATCCAGCTACCCAAATATTTGAAATGTGGTACTAGTTTGAGGTTGCCGTAATAATTTTCGGACTACAGACCGGGACAATCTATCTCTTCTCGTTACGCTTCACCCCCCACCCAAAAAAAAAACAAAACTTTTATCGACAATCATACCTTTCTTATGAAAAATTGCACAATCTTATAAAAATTAATTTGAAATATTTAAAAGACAAAAAACAATTAAAGAAGAGGTTAATAATAAGTATACCAAGGTTTGATAAATGGTGAATCATTTTGGAAGACTCAGTTCGACTAGAAAAATTTGATGTTTTTAGTATTGGACAAAGACTTCATTAAATATTGTCGGAAAGGTTTAAAAGCAAATAAAAATGAACGAAAACATGGAATTGATAATTCTGTATGGCTGAAACCAGCACTGTTCGCGTAACATCAAAAGCAGCAGCAGTTCTGGCTAATATACGCGCGCGCCTTTCGCGCTAGCAGCCCCATTTTAGAAATACATTTCGTAATTAAGGTAAAGTCGAAAATTTATATCGCACAATTGGGGCACTAGTCGGTGAGATAGAGCCCGTATCCATCCAGGTTTTAGGAGATATACAACTGCTACCTCCATTCTCTGGGGCATACCGCCAATTCCTACGAATATTTTACCTCTAGGGTTAAGTCTCCGATTCTGAAGAGTAGGCCATCCGAAATGTTATTTCGTTCGGCCAGCACTATTATATTTTACATAAATAAACTCCTCGACAAAATTTATGCAAAAATATGAAATTATCCAAAAAATGTGCGTTCGGAATTATTTTTCGTCTTGATTATCCGAAAACAAAAATGATATTGACGTGGGACCAATTGCATTCGACGCATAATTACGCAACTTACAACTAATTCGATTTTCAGCAAAATCGGTCAAGCTGTTTGTTATGGAGAATAAAAAAACTGTAAAAAATGGTAAACTTTTGGAATTATCTTTCGTCTTGATTATCTCGAAAACAAAAAATGATATCGACGTGGGACCAATTGCATTCGACGCATAATTACGCAACTTAGAACTAATTCGATTTTCAGCAAAATCGGTCAAGCTGTTTGTTATGGAGAATAAAAAAACTGTAAAAAATGGTAAACTTTTGGAATTATCTTTCGTCTTGATTATCTCGAAAACAAAAAATGATATCGACGTGGGACCAATTGCATTCGACGCATAATTACGCAACTTAGAACTAATTCGATTTTCAGCAAAATCGGTCAAGCTGTTTGTTATGGAGAATAAAAAAACTGTAAAAAATGGTAAACTTTTGGAATTATCTTTCGTCTTGATTATCTCGAAAACAAAAAATGATATCGACGTGGGACCAATTGCATTCGACGCATAATTACGCAACTTACAACTAATTCGATTTTACGCAAAGTCGGTTGAGCTGTTTTTATGGAGAATCAAAAAACTAAAAAAAATGGTAAACCACCTGAATTTTGCAATTTATAAATTATACTATGTTTATTACAGAATTTTAAGTTCTTTTGAATAATATGATAATTGCATGGTAGGAATATTTGTATGAAAAATATGATGACAATATTATATAAAAAGAGATAGTTTTAGAAAATAAAAATGGGACTCAGAGAATTTTAAACTTGTGCCAGTATTGACAGAATAGCATTAAAGACGTTAAAACAGTGAAAAATTATTATTAGTAATAATCAAGCATTGTTTATAACTTATGAAATGACAAGAATAAGTTTGAAAGAATACGGTTGACATAAACAGAATATTGTTAACGACAATTATAATTTGTTATAAACAATTTGAAATCGTTTTTTTATAATAATTTTAATAATAATAATTATAACAACAAAACATATGGTATTTTTTAATTCTTTTCACTGGAAGTTATTCGTGTGGACCGTTAAAAATTGTAATTTTTTGTTGAAAACCGTCTCTGTTCGAAGGATATCAGGATAAAAGAGAAAACGTAGGTAGGTGACAGGTATAAAGAGAACTCCTTCTTATCGCTCTAGCCTGCTTTGTTTTTTTCTTTTCTCTCACTTTAACTCCTCATATCCCAACGGAAACGTTTCACTATTTAATTCGGCATATCGTATTTTTGTTAAATGTTGCGGAAGCGAGGCGGCACGCCGTATATTACGACCTGTGCTACGTTTAGGTAACTTAAATTAAAATTGAAACAGTTAGACATTCATTCGTCCGTTTTATTTTTACGTTTATTGCATAGCTTCATTGTCGGGATTTTATATTTTTCTGGCTCGGTTTATTTTGTGGCAATTAAAAAAATTATGAATATTTCGTTGTCTGTTGGGTGAATGAAATGAATACCTTTACAATATTTAATCTTGGGTTTGATGATTTTAAACACTCGGTTCAAAAAACCAAACAATTTATTCTAATCTCTCTATACAATAAATTCTCATCTGGATATTCACAAACTTCAACTAAACACTTCGGTCGGCGATCTTCTTTTATGCAGGCAATAAGTATTCTAGAATGGGGACGTTTATTCCGGAAGAACGAGGAATTAATACGAAAATTTTCGCCGCCCGCGGTTATAAATCATTCGCTAAAATGTGGGGCGTTTTGATGCCGCCAAAAGGAATAGGGTTAAGTGGTAGAGCATTCCTTGCAGGTACTTCCTGTATTTGCAAGAAATTAACTTTGCCCTTTATTTCTCTCTAATGTATCATTTCTACAATGTAATTACAATTAATTAATTATTGATAAATAATAAAGACGATTATTATTATTATGATTATTAATATGCATCTTTGTGTGGTCGATACACCGCTTCAGCCATATGATAGGACAGAGGCGTATTTATCTGCTACAATCCGTAACAATATTTAAAAACGTAATCAGAGAATTACTACGCTGAATAGCGCAAACTCAATACGATCCGACCGATCTAAGTTACACTGAGGCAAGCTGACGTCATGGCCGCCATTTGCAGTAAGGTCAACTTGCGGAAACATATTTGTTGTATAAAGCAAAAGCTATTTTTGTGATAATTTCCTAATTAATAAATGCAAATCCCAATGAAATTAATTATTTATTAGTAATAAAACTCATCTTTGTCTTTTAAATATTTATTTAGGTATTGGAAAATAGGATTTATACCAATAAAAAGAAATTTTCCTAAAAATAAATCGAATATTCACCAATCTGACGAGGGCCTTTATTTCGTTGCTTTACTCTTCACAAGCTAAACCAAAAATAATCTAAAATACATCCTTTCCATAAACCTTACAAAAGTGTGGCAAATACATTTTTAAGAAAACTTACAATAAATTAACAAAACTCACCAGTTATATTTTCCACTTAACTACACAGATATTAAATCAAAATTATATCTGTTACCAACGAAAGATTCTTTTTTTGAACCACAACTCGGATTTTTATACTATTAAACTAGCAAAAACTAAACAAAAAAAGCAGCGCCGGCTTTCACCACTAAATAATTTACAGAGTGTGCCTGATGGTTTTGAAAAAGGGAAAAATTTCCGTTACAAAGTATAACGCATATTTTAAACACTAAAAATACGATACCTGTGAATAAATTATTCAGTCAGTTCATGTAGAAATAAGGTAGAAAAATGCAGCTTTTTATTAATAATACCACAAGTGATTGAATTTTCGCGATGAGTCTGTCGATTTATTTCATAACGAAACTGAGTTGCTTGAAAACATTAAATATTTCTCAATTATAAAATTTTAAATGTTACAGTTATTATATACAATGTTTTAAGCAACTCGAAACTCCGTCCATATTTTTCTTGCAATAATTTAGCACTCGTATTCCAGATCGTCTTTCCTTGTAATCAGAACCATCAATTTTTCTCGTGTTTAAGCCCCTGTCCCTAAATATAAAAGCTAGTCTCTCTACAGGCATTGACTCACCTAATAGGTATTTCCGTTCATCGCAAAATCTGCTTCCAAACGTACTTTTTCGATTTCTTCTTATTTTTCGGTACATTTTCATTAATTTTTTTGTCGATTTAAAATAATTTTTTCCAAATATTTTAAAATCGTTCACAGTGTGATTATTTATATTTGACGTTTAATTGTCACGTACACAATTTTGAAAAAAACCGAGTTTGACAGGCCAATCAGAGTCAAGAGTCAAGTTTGGTGTTATCGATAATCCGAACTTGACTAGAACTCCTAATCGGTTTATTTGATAAATGCGTGAAATAGTCACATGGTTTGTTTGATCTAACTACAAATGACCTAACTGCACGAGCCTCACTTTAGTATGACGAGCTAGCTATCCATTATCCTTAATGATAATGTTATTTAAACAAATCCAAATCCAGTGTGCTATAAATGTAAGATGTTAATTTAAAATAAAGTTTGGGAGAAAAAAATGAAAAAAACAAGCGAGCCTTACAGTACTCGCATATGATGTGTAACATTTGACATCTCACCTTAGTAATCAGTAATTTTAAAATTATATTCCGAAAAAAATGGGTCAGGTATTATTTGAAATGATTGTATTTTATTTAATTGATACTAGGAGTGACAGAAATCAACCTCGAAATTTAAAAAAGCTAATTACTGAAATATTTTATTCGAATAATTATTTATTATTACTTACTTGAATTTTTTATCAATGATCTGCACTTCATTGAGACAGTAAATATTTATTTATATAGTTTTCGCATATAACAGCAAACTTAACACACAACACTGTAACTTAATAGCACAGCTGATGGCTGACAGTAACGACCTCTCGGAAAATTGGTTGACGGCTATCTGACGGCCAACTCTACCACCGCGCGCTTATTCGTCAAATCAAATAGCGACTTTCTGTTACACTGTTACACACTTCCGTCCCATTTCACGAAATCACTTTCACAAATTGCGAGAACGCATTTACAGTTTCGCAGACGATAGCACACTTGTCTCAACTTTCACATCCTATCGATCACTTTCGGTGAATGATACAAATAGACTCAGGCAGGAACAGGTTTATTCCATCAATAGAGATCCTAAAGCAATCGTCGAGTGGGGAACCAACAATCTTATTCAGTTCAACGTCCAGAAAACACAAACCGCCATGTTTTCCAAGAAAGTTAATTCCTTAAATCATTCCATCACAGTGTCCGGTAATACCATTGAATCAAGTCCCTGTATCTCGATTTTGGAAGTCACGGTGTCTAATAATATGTCTTGGCATGACCATGTTGCTAACATCGCAAAGTCAGCAAGCCAGAGGCTAGGTTTTGTGTGGAAAGCCAGAAAGTTTTTTACTCCTTATCAACTGTTGACGACGTAAAAGGCTCAAATCCGACCTCTACTGGAGTATTGCTCGCACATTTGGGGTTCAGCACCAAGGCATTCTCTTCGTCTTCTAGATTCCATTCAGAAAAGAGCCATTCGCTTGATAAACAGCTCAACTCTCACAGATACCCTTCACCCTCTAGAATATAGAAGAAGAGTTGCAGACCAGTCATTACTCTACAGATATTTCCATGGCAGATGCTCCAGAGAAATAAAAACTCTTGTACCACCATTGGCCACATTCGGCCGAAGAACTCGGCACGCCGATCAGTCTCACCCATTTACTCTCAAGATTGACACTACAAGAACCAATCTTCATCAAGAATTCTTCTTTTACAGGGCTGCTACGGAATGGAATAAGCTTCCAAAATCAGTTTTTCCAGAGAACTATGACCTGCAACTTTTTAAAAGCGTGTCCACAATCATTTCCTTTCTATAATCGCTTCCCCTTCTAATAGTCGCAGTGCGGGCCGTCCGCGGCCCACACGATAGGTCTACCTTTTTCGCGATTATTTCCAAAAAAAAAACGCGAGAGCAAAGATGTTACACATCAAAAATGTGAACCTTTCATCGTAAATATCTTCTTCTTCTTCTTCGGAGTAGCTCTACAACCCTTCGTGGGTTTTGGCTGCGTTAACGATTTGCCTTCACCGATCTCGGTCCGGCATGGCCTTCTTCCAGTCATATATTCGCATAATTCGTAGGTCTCTTAGGATGTTGTCCCCTCCATCTGAGGCTCGGTCGTTCCAGCGGTCTCTTTCCAAACTGATTTTCTTCCCATATTGTCTTGATTATTCGGTCGTCAGGTGTTCTCTGGACATGTCCAACCCACCTCAGGCGCATTGATTTTATGGATCTAACTATGTCCGGTCCATATCCGATATTGTTCGGTGTTTGGGTCCTTGACGGGGCCAAAAATTCTCCTCAGGATCCTTCTTTTTAATCTCTTCAGTAGGAGCTCATTATGCTTCGTTAGGGTCCAAGTTTCGCAGCCATAGCAGATGATCGGTTTGATTACCGCCTGGTACACCTTAAGTTTTGACAGTCTTGACACCATTTTTGATTGCAAAAGAGTCCGCATCGCAAAGAAGCACCTATTGTCAATGTGTATTCTTGCTTTAATTTCTTCGTTGCTGTTATTGTCCGAGCATATTGTGGCTCTCAGATATTTAAACTGTTTGACACATTTAAAGTTATAGGTGTTCATCGTTATGTTTTGACCGATTTTGTCCCTGATTGGGCGGCGACTGATATGCATGTATTTGGTTTTGTCCTTATTGATGTTGAGGCTCTCTTTCTTACATTCCTTTTTAATTTTCAGGAAGTTTTCCTTCACTCTGACAATACTTTTACCGATGTCGTCGACAAAGGCCAGAATCATCTGTGGCACTTGGTTGGTGAATACTTCCGTGCTGATGTTCGTCTTTTTGATAGCCATATCTAGGACCATGTTAAAAAATACGGACGACAGTCTATCTCTTTGTTTCAAACCACTCACGACCGAAAATTTATCTGTTGTATGGTTTCCTACTTTTACACAACACCTGGTATTATTTATGCATCGTAAATATATATATATATATATATATATATATATATATTTCAAAAGAAAATTCAGTACCTACATTATCGGAGTAAACGTAATTGAGTTAATTATGCTGCCTATGGAAAAAAAGTTTTATGAGTAAAGTCTGGTGTACGAGTCGTATCCGCACCCATATAAATTCGGAATTGTCAACGGACGTAAATAAGCTGCAGGAATATAAATTCAAACTATATTCAAAATACAATTTGGAAAATTGAGAGAGGGAATGTAAAGCGGCCTCGACTCTCCGTCTCGATAGAGAGGGATATTTGAGTGTATTGTCAAGTTTCTATGGAAAACAGAACGTATTATGAACATAATAGACCAATTCACAAAGATGAGTGGTTTATATAAATTTTGTTTGTTTACTACGGACGGTTTCTTCGAAAATTTAGCTTTAAATTGGCCTGAACAATTGAGAGTCGATGAGAATCTGTGACCAATTATTCGACTTCTCTTTAGAACTTACTCTCTACCACGATTTTAAGACTACATATTCTAAAATAAATAAACAACTTCGGAGAGACGCGACTAACTGCTAATACATTTTAAAAGTCTTCTTGTATATGTTTGAAAATCTTCGTCTGTGATATCAGTGGCGTAGTGTGATGTGTTGAATTAAGAAATTTCATTAAATAAATAGATATGTGGCGGTTTGGAGACCATGGGCTAATAAACATTATATAATTGCACAGTGTAGTGAGAATAAAGACAGGTATAAATTTAACCATAAAAATTTAGACATCGGTATTTTTAAAAAAAATAAATTCATAAAATGAGGTACGAGGGCGGTTTGATAAGTCAGTAACTTTTTGAATAAAACAAATTTTTTTCCGCAAATAAACATTTTATTTTTCTACATAATCACCATTTAGCTCGATACATTTAGCCCAGCGTTTTTTTAAATTTTTTATTCCCTCCAAATAATAGGTTTTTTCAAAGCTCTCAAAATACGAGTTTGTTTCGGTAATGACTTCTTCATTCGACTTAAATCTCTTACCGCCCAGCCATTTCTTTAGGTTTGGAAACAGAAAATAGTCGCAGTGGGCTAAATCTGGAGAATATGCTGGATGGGAGGTAGCAGTTCGTATTCCATTTCGTGGATTTTGGCCATCGTGACTAGACAAGTGTGCACACGTGCATTGTCTTAATGGAACAGCACTTTCTTCTTCTTAGCCAAATGCGGCCGTTTTTGCTTCAAATCAACGTCGAATCTGTTCAAAAGCTTTGAATAATATTCGCCGGTGATCGTTTTATCTTTCTTGAGGTAATCGATGTGAATGACACAGCGTACATTCCAAAAAACTGTGGCCATGACCTTGTTGGCTGACAGACTCTGTTTCGCCTTCTTTGGTTCACGTTCACCCCGAGCAACTCATTGTTTCGATTGTTCCTTGGTCTCTGGCGTGTTGTGATGGATCCATGTTTCATCCACAGTAACAAAACGGCGCAAAATTCGTCCGGATTACGGCTGAACATCGCTAAACACTCTTTTGAAGAGGTCACACGATTGCGCTTATGGTCGAGTGTGAGCAATCGCGGCACCCATCTCGCAGAGAGTTTTTTCATGTCCAAATATTCGTGTAAAATATGATGTACCCGTTCAGTTGAGATACCTACAGCATGAGCCAACTCACGCACTTTTATTCTCCGATCATCCAATATCATTTCATGGATTTTATCGACGATTTCCGGCGTGATCACTTCTTTTGGGCGACCTGGACGTTCGGCATCACTAGTGCTGGTACGACCACAACGGAACTCTGTAAACCACTTCTTAACCATTGAAATTGATGGTGCCGAGTCCCCTTAGTATTTATCAAATCTTTCCTTAGTTTTAGTGATGGATTTTTTACGTAAAAAGTAATGCTTAATCAGCACACGAAATTCACTTTTTTCCATTTTCGTAAAAATTCACGAGGTTGTCTGCTTTGAATGGCTATCAAACACCAACTGCACGACGTAGCTTGCTTAAAATTAGAAAGTTGCCCACTGATAGATTATAGTTGACGGCAGCACTGTTGCATTTGGAGTAACTGCGCGAAAAATTCAGAAAGTCACTGACTTATCAAACTGCCCTCGTATCTTCGCCTGTGGCAGATCAAACAATATTGTCGGTAAGGATTATGAAAGCGTTTTTATAATTTGCAATTGATAATGGAAGAACTATACAGGGTGTTTCATTACCAATTTGAAATTTTTCAACTATACATTTCTGAACTCAAAATATGAAGATTCAACCCAAATTATCTAGATAAAATTTATCGACATGAGAAAGAGTACAATATTCACGTAGAAAGTATTGGAAAATCGAAAAATTGTGATAAAATTTTAATTCCGCCAGTGGCGTAGAATTTGGGAGGAATCAACCAGTCACTTGACCCTGTCGTAAGCCTCTGGTAGTAGCCAGAAACGTTTATTTAACATAATTTTGTAGGGTGTATAGTACTTACACTCTCCATCAAATATGACAATAATACTTTAAATAGTTTTTTAAATTTTCAAATAAAACACCCTGTTACTCGGACAGGAGATACATTTTATTTAGGTGATTTGCGTTGAATCATCATATTTTGAGTTTAAAATTCTATAGTCATCCCTCAACTCGATTTTAATGTTAATGTTTCCATGTTTTTAAAAAAATTTAAAATGATAAAATGTACATGTCTTTTAAATGATGTAATTTAGTTACAATTCTATTAACATTTTTGTTCACCTTGAAATGTTCATTGTTGAGCTATAGTCATGTCCTCTTCATGTTTATTCTTTAGTAAACAAATTTGTGACAAAAATTTCTCCCGATGATGGCTTGACGCCGAAAACGATTGAGAATTGGCTTGTAATAATTAAAAAATTTTGGTGTACTATAGCCTTTTTTAAACTATTGATATCTTGCATTAACAATTTGGCATTATTCATTATTTTGCTATAATCATAAAAAATTACAGCGATCATGTTACAGCGAAAGAATTAGTTTTCGAATGACAGTTTCTTATTTATTTGTTTGTACAATTTATGCGTTTTAATCGAAATTGAATATCATGCGAATTGGAAGCTGTGTCAATAATAAAAACTTTTCGCCGATGAAAACCATGTAATTCGATACAGAACGAAAAGCGATTTTGACGTCTTCATTATCTAGCATTCCGTTTTATATTTTCAATATAAAATAATTCGCCCGAGTTATGCGCGCAAAAACACAAATAAAATACATTATAAAATTCCTGTCGAGATTAAAAAAATGAAAAACAAAAAAAAACAGAGAAAGAGTACCTACAACGAAAGAATATTATTCCATTTGAAAAGCGCTCTTTCTAGTCCTGTAATTACCAACTGTAACAAAGCCTCGAAGCATATGATTTATTTGTACTCATTTTTATAAAGAACTTTTGAAGTTTTGCTTTTGTAGACAAGTATTTTTACAACAAAAAATTAATAAATAGATTAATAGGATTTAACAAGCTTCTTGCTTTAATGAAAACCAACTAAGATTTACATTAATTAGGACAACATTTTTAAAATTACGCATATCGTGTATCTGTTTATTAATGTTGGACTCATATGCCGAATTCGTCAATTCGCCGAAATAAATACTATCCGGAGTTGCTTGAATGGCAAATATGAATATGTTTTGGCAGAACCTTGGACGATGCCATTAAAGATAGAAATAAACAGGGAAGGAAAGTTGTGTCGATGTTAAACAGTATCCTTTGGGACCAAAAAATCACAAAAAATAACAAACATCGTGTATGCAACACTATTGTCAAAAGCATCGTTACTTACAGCAGCGAGATATGGCCACTCAAATAAAGAACAAAGAAAACCTTGGAAGCGACGGAAATGGATTTTTGGAGGCGTTCGGCAGGCAGGTCGAAGCTTGAAAGAACCCGTAATGACCGAATTCGGGAGATTATGGGAGTATGGCACAGTATTGTAGATGACATAAAGACGAAACAACTGAAATGGTACGGCCATGTCCAGAGAATGACGTACGAGCGACTGCCAAAACAGATAATGACGTGGACTCCAGCAGGAAGAAGACGAAGAAGAAGACCAAGGAGAAGCTGGAGAGAGGAAATAAATGAGGAAATAAGAGATAAAGGCTTGGAAGAAGACCTTTAGAATGATCGAGTATAATGGAGACTAGGTGTCGGAAGACGTCGGAGAACGTTTTAAATTATATTTATATATATATTATATATTATTTCTGTCGATCTGCGCTAGTTGCACCCCTATTCTAAATAGTCCACACTTAATCTTGCTGGTTACGTAATTTTTGTATTTACAACTTTGTTGAAAATTCCGTATTTTTCAACTGTAGAATGTTCTTTAATCCATTCCTTGATTTAAAAACCTCAATATTACAGCCGATAGATGCGTGCTCTAGGCAACTAATTATTCACTTGGTTTCCTTAGATTGAGCGCTTGCTATAGGCAACCAATTATACATAAAAGTCACAAGTAAAACCAATAGAAAAGCTGACCACAGTGGCTGCTATTACCAAACTATTTTTGACCACTTCCGTTTGGTGACTTCGTCCTTCGTCTTCGCAGAGAGAACAAGCACTAGTTAGCTTTAAAACACCACGTGTTTAAAATTTACATTAATATAATTAGATAAAATCAATTAATTTAGAAACCATCAGCCAGTGAAAATATTCTAAAGGGGCAGGAGGTTTTTAAACTGTAAGCTCGTGTATAAATTTTAAAATAGATTATCATACAAAAAAGTGTAGTTTAATTTACTTTATCAACGAAATTCTTGACATACGGAATAGAAACCAGAGAAGAAACCAACAAAACGAAAAGCATGCTTCGAGTGGCCGAAATGAAAACGCTTAGGACTATAATGGGAAAAACAAGGGGAGACCGAATTAGGAACACTGACATCAGGGAACAGTGCGGAGTGCAAGTCATCGTAAGATGGGGAAGACAAAGAAAAAGATGCTGGTGAGAAGAATGGAACAGAGCAGACTACCACGCATCGCACTTGAATGGAAACCAATAGGAAAAAGAGCACCCGGAAGACCACCTAAGAGATAAAAGGACAGCTGGCAGTCCACCTCCCGGGAACTAATACAGAGGAACCTGCAAAACTAACAGATCGAAAGATCTTAAATATGGATAAGAAGAAGAAGAACGAAATTTACTACGGTAAAGCCAAAAAAACTGACAGCCCACAGCAGATGAAATATACGAGCCAGCCAACTAGTTATCGAAGATTTAACATCTTATCGAAGCACGGCGAGATGCAGCAGAGGCAGGAACCGACATCATTATACAACTTCTACATCCATCTTCTAGATACCTCCCCTGTTTGCTTGCCGGCGCGCTGACAAACCCTTAAGAATAATTTAATACCCCTTTCAAGCCACAGCGCTTACAAAAACCATGGTGTAATTCAACGCCCTTGTGTACGTGAAGGTTCTATATACACCAGTCACTAACAAGTAAAAATTATTCTATTATTAATTAAAATTCCCATTTTGGATGTACCTCTTTAAAAAGAATAAAATTTAGTTGAGCTCTTGCAGCGCAAATTTGAATTAGAGCGTCGAATAAAATTGCATAACAAATGTCTCGTTTTAAAATAAACGCTACGGCGCATTAACGCCAAACTGTGAGAACACCTTCTTTTGGTAAAATACGGTTTATTTGTGTCTTATTGATTCAGTAAATTTCTGGTTTGGTAATGTCGACATTTGATTTAATTAGTCGAGTAAACAATAAACGTACACTAAATGCGGTTTATTAAAGTTTGTGTTGCAGACGTTGTTACAAATATTGTCGAGTGGAAGTGTGTGCTAGACAATACATATTACGCCTGTTTTAGAGATGCAAACGTCTTACCCTGTTAATGCATTTATGTTTTAAGTCGTTAAAAGATGCTTCCATTAAATTATGTATATGCTGACAAATAGCGCAATTTCGTTTCTCGAATTGAAGTAAGAATAGATTAGGTTACGCCAACGAGAAAATTATTCGCTTTTCGGAATTTTTTTTTGTCAGGCTAAATTTAAGAAAATTAACTTTATCCAAAAAAAAAACGTATCCAAACTTTTTGACAATAAGTCTATAACATCGTTATGGAAAGGTTTTCTTTGTTCTTTTGTCGATATTCCCATGAAGATTTTGAATTTATCTAGGTTAGGTTGGGTTAGGTATCATGTGAGTGGGGGAGAGGTCGCCCCTCACTGCCACCTTTGTCTATTTTGGCTCACCCCTAGAGGTTACAGTTCACCGCACAATCCAGCCCTTCTCGCGAAGTTCATGGTTGTATGGGGTGAGATTTTCTTAAAATCGGTAGATTCTAGGTTGGTGTAACCAAATATGTTGAACCTTATTCTTCCCATGCCGGGGCATGAACATAGTATATATTCAGCAGTTTCGTCTGCCACGTAGCAAAACAGACAGTCCGTTTGTTGATTCAAACCTATCCTTCCGAGGTGGTATCTTAGACGACAGTGTCTTGTAAGCAGTCCCGTTAGAATTCGCAGGTCATTCCTGCTCTATTCTAGTTGTGTTTCTCGTTGTTTCTAGTTGTGTTTTGAATTATTTGTGTACATTACGTATTTAGTCTATGGAAAGAAGATTTCTTTCCTCATCCTATTATTTTTCTTCGGAAAGAGGACTTTGAACGACTTTTCTACGTGTATTTTTGTGGCTAGCATGTCAGGAACCATCCCGAGAATTTGGTGGTTTTTTTTACTTAGTACTCCGGAGTGGTCCCTGAGTTGCTCTCCATTAATTTTTCTTTTCATAGACAGGAATCTGTAGAAGACTATCCTGGCCTTCCTCTCTAAGAGAATATCTAAGGGAAGAATATTTAGGAGGTGTTCCATCGCTGCCGTTGGTGTGCTGGACACAGCTCCACAGTTATGGCCAGGTATGCCAGCCGCTGAAGGCCAACTAGCTGTCTGTTGTAACCCTTTGGTCCATCAGACTACTGAACCGTACGTGACCATAGATATTGTCATTGTTTGATAAATCCAGTAAATCTGTTTGGGGTTCATGCCCTAAGATTTCCCGCATAATCTTCTGAGATTCCAAAGGGAAAACGTGGCTTTTTTTATTGTTTTTCCAGGTGGGCGTTCCAGGTGAGTCTTTCATCCAGAACTACACCCAGGTATTTCACTTCCGCCGCAAATGGAATGCTCTCTCTCTGTATAGGACAGGCTACCGAAGCTTATCTAGTTTTTTCTTTTTGCAATAGGAATAATTACAGTTTTCCAGGGGTTGACAGTCGACTGTTCCATCTCGCACCATATCTGTATGCTGTGTTGAGGGCTTCTTGGAGGACGTTTGAGATCGTCGCTTCAAATTTCCCTTTAACTATTGAATTTATCTAAATGAAAGCTAAAAGTAACTGTAAAAAATTTGCCGCATTAAAAATGGAATAATCAAAATTTATTTATTAATCTGTAGAGGTAATAATTTTAAAAAATATAAATTTTTAGTGGCGTTTTTTGTAACTCATAAAAAGTCGACCTAAAATCGGGTTATTTTTCGAATCTATTAACTTAACGCATTCCCAGCTTTTCTGCAAATAAATAAAATCCCACCACCTAAAATAGAACGAATGTTAATGTAGTATAGACGTGTCTCTCAATGCGACATAAGCCGCTCTAGCTGCAATTGGGAAATTTATGGATAATAGGAATTTAGAACTGCGACATCTCTTCCTCTGTTCGACTTCGCGTTCGGTCGACGCATTTAGTCGTCTTTCCCGAACTTAAAATATATCTTTGGGAAATGTCGAATATGCCGTGCAGTTTATTTATAGTGCAATATTTCACAAGAAGGCAAAATAATGCACGTACTATGCATATACATGTGAGAAAATAGCGAACACATCAAATTCAAATCGTCCGCATCGGTATTCCTCTCGCACACTTGATCGGAAACTAGAAGGCCGGGAAAAAAAACGGCGTTGGAATGAGACGGCGAGATGTGTATTAGAAGAAGAAATTCCGTAAGAGTTATTCAAATGGCGAAAATACAATTTTTCACATGTAAATTCTTGATGGTATCTCGACACGCATCGATATATCAAAAGGCGCTGTGGCTGCTGCGTGTTCCATTATGTGAGCCGACGGATGAAAAGTCGTCTGATGTTTCTTATGTGTGCATCGAAGAAAATTCTAATGCAAAGATTTACTGAAAAATATGCGGGAATGCGATCGCTACAATACTGAAAATGCAATCGAATGAAATAAACCCGGGAACAAGTCACGCGTCTAAAAATAATCGTAACGATAAAACTGATTCTCCTTTGCCTTAATAGTTATTTATGTATCAAGGGCGTAAAATAAGCTTTTATGGACCGCAGCGTGTAAGTAATTAACACACCTAGGTCCATAAAAGCAAATTACGTCCGAAATACATACAAAATTTTATGCACGACCGGTATATCGAGTTATTTTTGAGGGAAGCACCAGACGATTTGTATCTTATGATAAAATTAAGTTCTTATTTCATGTTTTCTCAATGTTCGGTACGTTAATCTGAGAATTTATTGTAGGTAGCACTGATTTTTTGTATTTGTGGAGCGTGTCGCCGCGAAGAATTGGCAAATATCACAGTGGACGACATTCAAGATTTCGAGACATTCTTACTAATAACTATACGAGAAACCGAAACGAAGATAGATCGAGTATTTACTGTAATCGATTAAGAATAGAAATCGCCAAAGCCCATTTGAAAAAAGAGGTTCGACAGATGAAATTAAATCTCACTGGCATAAAGTGCCAGGACAAAGACGAGCGAAAAGGCTAGTAAGACTTTCGCCAAGTAAACCTAAACAGCTTCTCGAGTTGGACAAAAAAGACCCTTAAAAAGATGGGCAAAACAGAGAGTGATAGTTGCCGCTACTGCGAGAACTTCGCTGAAACTGCAGAACATTTGCTTTGCGAATGCCCAGCGCTTTTCTGCAAGAGGCTTAAGTTTCCTAAAGCCCTTCGATGTCAGAAACTTAGTCCCCAGGAAACTGATAAACTTTGCTCGAAGTCTCGGAATCCCGGGCCTCGAATAGATTAAGGGTTATGCACAAAAGATCTGATAGATCGAGGTGCTTGAAAGGCTGCATAGCTTTTACGACTCACCCTACAATCTACAATCTAGCAGTCAAGTAGTTTCTATTTTAAAACTGTAAATTAAGGCTCATTTGGCGCGAGTATAAAAGTTTGCAGCTCAAGCCTTGACGAGTAATGCAAGTAATTGCTATTTTGTGCGAGTTCTGTACTATACTTTTTCTGCGACTATCTACTACTCACGTTTAATATTTCAATAAACATTGATGCAAACAAGTATGTTAATGTTGACAAAAATAATGATGACCTATTTAGATATCTCGTCGCCGATGTTATTATACTCTTTTAGCTGTCGCACCAGTCACAGCTGATCGTCCCTAACTTTTTTCTGCAGCGACCCCTAAACGCTTAATATCACCAAAATTCCCAACATTTCACAATATATTGCTTGGTCGACCAAAATAGTTGCGCATATTTACACAAAGCAATATTTACCAATAAAAATAAAACTTTTTAATTGACTCAAAATATTGTGCAATCTTTTAATGTGATCTACATAATAATCATTATATTGTACAATATATTTATAATAATATTAGGCGTCTAGGAAGAGATTGTTAAAAAAAACACATGAAGTTAAAAAAAAATTATATAAACATTTATAATATTAAAAATGTGGCCATGTGTACATTTTTATTTTTATTCGCTGACACATTTTTAATATTATAGATTTCTATAATATTATTATTTGTAATACTTTCATGCTTGGAAGCTATCCAGGTGGTGCTTTTTAAAAGGTATAGATGTCGTGACTGCATTCGGCACTTCATGTATACCTAGTAAAACTGAGAACTAAGACCTACCCTATGCTGATGAGAGGCAACACCCCGAAACCGGACCATAGATGGTCATTTCGAGGAAATAGATTAATATTTTTTTCTTTTACGTAACAAGATACGAAAGAGATAGTGCACGATTATCTTTTAGATATGTTCGTCGATACACGTTGACAGTAAAGTAGTTGTTTTCTGATGGATGGGTAAGCCATCGTATACCTATATGTATATTGTATAGGTATCCTTCAGTGAATGTAGCTGGTATTTTAAATATCAGATTTTGTACTTACATAAAGATAAGTTTGATCCTGGTATAAGTTTACTCAGCATCGTCGGCAAACTGTATGCAAAGGTGCCGAGAGTGCATATGGGATGAGAATGAATGATTTGATCGTCAAATGCCTTCTTTACGCCGATGATCAGGTCATATTAGTAGCAACGGTAAGAGAGTGCATATGGATTGAGAATGAATGATTTGATCGTCAAAATCTTCCTTTACTCCGATGATTAGGTTATATTAGCATGCCCTAATCCTGTTGTTTTGGAAATGTTTCGTGCTTGTTCGGGAATTAAGGGCCATTTTATTGTTTTTTTTTTTTAAATTTCAGAGCAATAATCGGGCTTTTAATAATGATTCGAATTTTACATGTAGACAGGATCGAGGTTTTCTCTAATGTATTCTTTAGTTTTTTGTCTAATTTGAATAGATATTGGAAGTCCATTATTCCGCCATCACATCCTGGATAACTGACTCACCGCGTCTGAATTTATTTTTTTCTTCGTCTGCTACGGAGTACTCGGTTGCGATTCACTAAACGCTACTGCAGCGCCGCGTATCGAGAGTTCTGGCTATCTCGATTTCGATTGGAGAAACGACTCTTATGCATTTACATATTTCGTTTTTAGATTTGCGTCGAGGTAAAAACGCGGAATGTGGAAATTTTTGATATCAAAGGTAACGATACCAATACATTTGCGAATTTCCGAAAAAACTCCATGGAATATATATCGCTAGCAAAGTTCGTAATGCGCTTTAAAGATTCTGTTTTCTTTGTGAAAAAATACATTTTTGCATTGCCATCACGTGATCCCGCAAATATCTCAAAATCATTTAATTTACATACGAACATTAAAACCTTTTGCAACAGTTTTTTTTTTTAAAAATGTGCTCTAAAATTATTTCCAATAAAATTACAAAACCGGAAACCAAATCAAACGTTATTATGGTTAATAATCACCATACATGTATTGGGGTGGGTCAAAAAAAAGTTTTTAATTTTTTTTCTTTATTTACCATGAAAATATCGTCCATGGTGGCGAAAAAAAAATCTGGTAAAGTTTGAGCTCTTAGTATTAATATTTGGTGATCGCTCATCGTGATTTTTGATTTTCCATTTAAATAACACGCGAAAAACTGTTTTTTTTTTTAGAATTTTATTGCGCCTAAACGAATTATCGGCCGGTGAAATTAAATACATATACTTGTGGGGAATTGTTTTGAGGAATGATAAATTTTTTTAAGTAACTCTCTCTCTCTCTCTAGTCCATTTCCCTGAGAAGAAATAAGTGATTATGATGCTCCCGTAGTATTGTGCCACTCCTCTCTATTCTGGGCCATATTTACAGTATTATGTAGGTCTTGGCCGATTAGATCTGGCCCATCTGTTGGGTGACCTTCCGCGCGGGCGCTTCCCCTCTACCTTTCCTTCGACTATTAGTAGTTGCAATGAGTCTGTGCTCCTTGCAATGTGGCCGATGTAAGTTAAAAGGCTTCAGTTTATCTTTTTTGACAGATTTAGTTGAATATTTAGTTTTTGAAGAACAGATTCACGTCTGTATGCCCACATTTCGAAGGCATCTATCCGCCTCGTATCGCTTTTCTTGAGTGTCCAGGTTTCTGCTCCTTAAGTGGCAATAGGGAACACAAGTGAATTCAACAATCTTAATTTGGTGTTTTTGATGATGGCTGTATCTCTCCAGATCTTGCTTAACTTAGTTACGGCTGTTTGAACCAGTGCAACTCTTCTTTTTTATTTTAGCTACGCATGCACCGCTGTTGTCAATTAGAGACCCTAAATACAAGTATTTATTAACCACCGCAAATCCAGCTATGTTTTTTAAGTAACTACCTAGGTAAATAAATTTTTTTTTTCAAAAATTAAGTAGATATATGAAAAAATCGGTTTTTCAACGATTATTAATATTAACTCGATAAACTTCACGGTAAATATGATATTTTATGTTTTTGAGTTTATTATTTTGCGATAGAGTATAAAAAGTCATCATTTACAATTTGAGGTTGAACTTTAACCTCGAATAACTTTGAAACGAGTTGAGTAAGCAAAAAATCATATATAATCTTTTTTGTAGATCGTTTAATTCCCTTAAAAGTATATGTATTCAATTCCACTGGCCGATAAATCGTTTAAGCGCAAAAAAATTCTAATTAAAAAAAACTCTTTTTCCCGTGTTATTTTGAGTCATGGACTGTAACAGTTGCAGCCAGTAAAAGGTTGGAAGCATTTGAGATGTGGCTGTATCGACGTATACTAAGAATCCCTTGGACAGCCCCATATTACAAACAAAAGAGTACTCGACATTTTAAACAAGGAAATGGAGATCATGAGTACAGTCAAAAGTCGAAAAATCATGAGAAACAGCGAAAGATACGGTCTGTTGCAGCTTATCCTACAGGGAAAGGTGCTTGGAAAGAGGGGACCAGGTAGAAGAAAAATCTCATGGCTTAAAAACCTGAGAACTTGGTTTGCAACCTCCACCACGGGTCTATTTAGGGCCGCTGTTGATAAAATAATTATTGCCAGAACGATCGCCAACGTCCGGTAACGGACAGGCATTGGAAGAAGAAGAAGATTTAAATGGGAAATCAAAAATCACGATGAGCGTACTCTAAATATTAATATTAAGAGCTCAAACTTTACCAGAATTTCTTGGATGATATGTTCATGTTAACTTAAGAAAAACAATTAAAAAGTTTTTTTGACCCACCCTAATGTGCATAGTAAATAAACCGGTAGAGTGTATATTTTATTAACAAAATTATTATTTGCGTTGCAGGACAGATAAAAAAAAATCGGCAAATCCGAACCACGTTATTTATTTGTCTGGATTAATTCAAACATGCTAAAATATTCGGTAAAGTGAACAAATTTTTTATTTTGATGTTTGTTGTAAATTTTCCGTGGGGCAGATTGATAATGTCGGCAAAATCCGTCAGTTTCAGAAATACAATGTGAATGTTATAAATTTAAATCGGCGCTTTAATAGATATGCATTTTGGCATGTTCATTTGTTCATAATTCGTCGGAAATATCTCGATTAGCTAAATGCTGAACTACTCCTGTCATTAAGTGACTATACTTACTCTGTCCACGGCAAGTCTGAACAGAGAGCTCGAGTTTATACCATTCACGTAGATTTTTGAGCAATGATGCTTTTCTGCGGCCCGGCTTTCTTTTACCATAAATTTTTCTCTGCATGAGATTCTGTAGTAATCGGTTATTTTCGCCTCTCATAACATGCCCGAAATATTGCAGTTTCCTTCTTTTGGTGGTGGTAAGAATTTCGGTGGATTTATTCAGACGTTGGAGTATTACCAAGTTGGGATACTTTTCCCGTCCATGAAACTTTTAATATTTTCCTGTAAGCCCACATCTCAAAGGCTTCAAGTCGTCTTTCTTCGTACTTGTTTATAGTCCAGGCTTCCATACCGTACAGCAGGGTGGAGAAGACATAACATCTGAGAATTCGGATTCTTAGAGTTCACTTCAGATCTCTACAGCACAAGACCCTACTCATGTTTTTAAATGCTGCTCGAGCCTGCTCAATCCTTGATTTCACTTCAGTTTGACTATCCGCGCTGTTGGTTATTATGCTTCCTAGATATTTTATTTGGTTTACTAATGTAAATTGAAAAAAATAAATGTAGAAATGATGATATAAAGGGTGTTAGTAAATAAGTGCGACAAAATTCAGGGGGTGATTCTGCGTAAAAAATAATGAGAGTTTGTTATATAAACGTATGTCCGCAAATGCTTCGTTTTCAGAGATACGGGGTGTTAAAATTTTTCTTAAAAAGTGACGATTTATTTATTGTTCTGAAACCGGTCAAGATATGCATATAAAATTTAGTGGGTTTTAAGAGGGTAGCTATTGCGCATTTTCTGACATGCAATTAAGAATTTTATATTTATTATTGGCGCGCATACGGGTAATGATCCCAATTTTTTTAAAGAAAAACATGGTACGCCACAGAGATATTTCAAATTAAAAATAATGTTTGAATTCGTCTTTAAATTTGTGACAAAAAATCTCTCTTGCCTTTTTTCTGTATAGGGCGCCGTTTTTATGCAAAAAAATAAAACATCTTTTCTTCTTTAATACATTATCAAGAATTATCTAATACAATAACATTAAACCAGAAGCATTTGCGGACATGCGTTTAAATTGCAAACTGTCATTATTTTTTTAATGCAGAATCACCCCCTGAAGTTTGTCGCACTTATTTACTAACACCCTGTGTATACCTTAAAGTAATCCAGGACATAAAAGGTCTTCCCACGGGTCTTTTTCCTTGCGGGTTTCAGTCCAGAGCTGTTCTTGTGTAGCTGTTTATCGGTTTTTTTAGGCTGTGTCTCACCCAGCCCCATTTTATTCTCAGTATTTTGGTCTCAATTTTATCCTCATTATTCAGATGTAGAAGGTCTTCATTTTTAATGCGTTTTGGCCAGAAAATGCGGCATATCCTTCGCAAGCACTTGTTTGCAAATATTTGCAGCTTTGAAATTATTGGCTTAGATGTTTTCCAAGTCTTACAGTAGCACAGATTTAACGTTAGATCTATAAATGCGCTGTTTGGGTTGGGTGGATAATTGTCGGGAGTACCAAAGATGACTCAACATACCAAAGACTGGTTGTGCTTTTCGGATTCTATTTGTAACTTCAGCTCCTCCTCTTCTGTCAATTATACTCCCCAAGTATGTAAATTCGTCTTCTACCTGTCCCCATCTGATTTTATTTTAAGAAATGCGAATATTTTCCAATGTCCACAGTACAAATTTAAGGATTTCAATGTTTTGAGATAATTCATTGAAGTATGCAAGTAATAGAGTTTCTGAATTTGACGTGGTACCCTTTTCCCTTTGCCAATCTGTGAAGGATTTGTAGGCTTTCGCATATATATATATATATATATATATATATATATATATATATATATATATATATATATATATATATATATATATTTTTTTTGATATTTCTGGAATTAAATTGACACATGCCTGTTTTGCGGCTTCAGTAATTTTTGGGGGAGTCAGTTCTACGTCACTTTCGCTGCGTATCATTTGATTCAAGTTCAAAAATCTTACTGAACGGAGCTGTCAGTATTCGTTGCTTGAATTTTTACATTCCGTGGGAGACGCGATAAATTTTAAAATAAAAACACAATGACTTAATTGTGTTATCAGGTAAGGATATGGAATTGAAGACATACAATGTACCTCGTTGTTAAATCAAAAACAGTTACGAAAGAGCATTATTGTGTTATGGCCGTAGAAAAATTGATTTGTGCCTTTATGGGTTGTTTATTATAAACATAGAATAACAACGTATAATTCATTTAAACGTAAAACAACATACTATAGAGCGTGCAAAGTTTTCCATAAATGCGATGCAACTTTCAAAGTTTTTTCAGTTAAAATATAGCGAAATATGGTGAGTGTCTAAAAGAAATAATGAAAAATCTAGTCATTAACACCGGCGGAATTTCTCTATTGGTTTTACAAACTTCTCTTTCTCCTTTACCTCTCCCCACTTTTAACAGTCGGCTTTCCCCGTTTCAAGCCAATTAGAAATCGAGACGAGATCTTAATCTCGGGAGTTGTTCAAAGCTGGAAAACAAATATTTGCTTAAATAGTTCGGATTGCTCTATTAATATACCTGTTAGTATGGCATCCTTCAATTTGGATTTATTCGTGGCAATGTGATGTTTAAGGTAATAGGCCAGGCACCAAAGATATATGTTTTCAGTCAGAACACTCAATAACATTGAGGACAAAAATTAATTTACTATAAATTTTAATTTAATTTTTTTTTCCAAACTGAACATAACTTATCCACGAATTAATGACTAGTACATAGTTTAAAAACGATGCAACGAATAATATTGACCTCATGTACCTTAGGCAATGGCAGAATTGAGCAAAATGTGGTACCAAATATGCCGGTCAGATTTAGCAAAAATTGGTAACAGTAGAATTTAACAAAAAGTGGTGCCACTGATAATCAGTTCAATTAAGCATAAAGTTGGTACTGTAGGTCAATTGAGTATAAATGATACTTCGGATGATTGTCGAATTAAGCAAATATGATCCTGCAGGCAATGCAAGTGACCACTAAATTTTTGATGTAGCATAATCGTCATCTTCATGCTTAAAAACTATTATTTATTGTAATTTTATATTTTATTCTTTCTTTAGTATAAATTACATAGTTTTGTTTCAAATATAAACGTTTATGTGCCATTTGTATAGGTTGCTTTTATCGGTGTAAGGCAGTGTGACGTGCTACACACTTTCATTGACTTAAGCTGACACACAGAGACAGATAATGTTTAGGACTATTACGTCATAGCACGGCCCGCCTGATTCTGGAATTTTTTAATTTTGAATTAATATACTGATTTAAAAATTCTGAAGAATCCATTGTCTTAGGTTTTGGCTCATGATATTGTTTGTACACTGAACCAGCATCATAATTTATCAATTAAAAGAGATTTCATCACTTGGTGGTCTTCCCCATTGTCCCCATTTTATGGTCGAATTGAGCATGAAGTGGTACCGCAGGTAATTGTCGATTTGGGCAAAAAGTGTTGCTAGTGAAATTGTTTTAAAATAAAACAATTTGGCAGTCATTTTTTCTCCCTACTATGCAGAAAGCGTCACTTTCAGCCCGCTACGTAAAACGAAGTAGCCGCTTTCCGGATGCAGTAGGGAGAAAAATAGTATACACACCACGGGCTTCGCCTCGGCCAACAAACATGTGCTCTGAGACATTTCTTACTTTACTGATATTCTGCTATTCCTTTGTTAAGTACTATTCGTTAATTTCGATCTTTTCGACCATTTGCTGAGGTGCTCTTTATTAGTTTACAGACGCACGTTGAACATAAATTCCCTGGTCTATAGTTCTGGGAAGGTTTCAGAAACGCAGCAATAACAAGAAGAACTTGATGAAAGATGTTAAAACGTTAATCGCCGTTGTGGAGTTTACCATCTTCTTTGAGTTATTTACTATTCTTGTTTCTCGCAATGTGTTTGTATTATATGATCCAGCGAGAATGATAATTTTGTTGAAAGTTTGCGCAATTTTGGGGTCGGAAGTATTTCACGTGATTACGTTTATATTTTCGGTTTGAACAATTATTATTGATGCATTTTAACATTTTTAACGTTCCACCAATTTGGAAAAAAAAATAATGAAAATTCACTCATTCAAGCAATACTTTCATTTCAACCGAGCGGATTAAATTTTTTTTAAATCGAATTTGTTGCAGCTAAAACTAAATGAAAATTGAAAAAGTTTAATTTTTTTTTTAGTTAGTGCACCTACCCTACGACCAGTCTTGGCTATGAAGATATTAACTTCGCTGTGGCAATATTGTCTTTGAGACTAACGTCGAGGCTTTTCCATTCGTTTTCATTAGAGAACGATTCTTTCGTTTCTTTTCCAGTTTTCTTTGTTGCCCGGGGAGTAGAAAACCCACCCCTTCCACCTTTCGTACTCACCTTGGCCATACAACGAAAGCCGATATCCGCCATAGGCGCGCCCGGAACAACTCGAATCGATATTATAGGATTAGAAAATGTCGGAAGTTTTCTTATTGTCGCGTGTAATTACTATTCGTTCATGTCATTGCTCGAACATCGATTTTTGCAGAATCGGTAACTAGGTCAATGATTTATTTTTCTTTTGTCTTCGTCACGCGTATTGAGCTGCCTTTGGTTGGTTTAACCAATTAAGCTTGTATATTTTAAAGTGTTGTTTATCAATTTAAAGAAATCCAACAACATATTAGCATATAATTAAAATATAAATATTATAGAAAACTATAGTATTAGTTTTGTCAGCGAATACATATAGGTATAGATGTCGTGACTAGCGCTCTGCGTTCGGCTCTTTATATGTACCTAGAAAGACTAAGGATTGTTGATTTGTCTCTTCGAAGTGCAGACGTGAGTCTGCAAGACCTACCCTATGCTTATGAGGGGCAACACCCCGAAACCGGTCCATAGTTGGTTACTTCTTCTTCTTCTTCTCCGCAGCCCTACAACTCTTGGTGGTTCTTGGCTGACTGCATGATCATTCTCCACCCTTCTCTTCTTCTGGATGAGCAGCCGCCATGTTTCTAAAGTGGATTTGCAACTCAACAGGAGCATGCGAATCATAACGGGATGCATAAAATCTACTCCAACTTATTGGCTTCTAACTCTCGGTCACATTATGCCGCCACATATCCGCCGAAGAGAGGCTATTTTACGAGAATACAAGTAAATAATGGATAACCCAAAGTTGCCTATCTATGACTATATACCCACTGCTTGCTTAACCAGAATAAAATCCAGACATCCGCCAATCAAGACCGCTCAGGCACTGCATGAAAGTGATTTCAGGGGTGGAGGGAGGATGCCCCTTCAGATGCACTCGATTATGTAAACATACAAAAAAAACCTGCGGGATTCGACATACCTCGCAAAGTATAGAGGACGAGACACTGTGTCTGCCCAGATATGCTGCTAAAGAATGCACACTTGCGGCTTACCAGGGACCAATTACGGATATATATTCTCTCCCTCCGACTTACAAATGCTTTGCTTTTATCTTTTTCTCTATGTGTTCTTACACTTATTGTTGTGTGTTATTGTTTTTAGTTTTAATTTTTGTGTTTTTATGATATAAGATCATACCATGTATACTATTGCCATACGCTTAATAAATCTTGTTATTCACGTGCCTTCTCCGCTAGCTATTCTGACCTTGGAGGCAGCAGCTCTGAACAGTTCGTTTGATGTGAATCCATACCATTTTCTCAAATTGCGCAGTAATGATATTCCTACACTTCTCTTGCCCAGGATTTTTCATTGTATAATTGCTGTAAGCAATGTGTATGTGTATTGTTTGTTACGTGTTCAGTTCATGATATCTTCTGGATTCTTCTATACGCCCACTTCTCTATCTTGCATCAATTCAGGATCGTACTCTATTCCCATCGTTCTTAGATATGCAACGATGTTTTCCCTCCATCTCATATGCGGTCTTCCCAGAGATCTTCGCCCTTCCGGATTCTGTTCCCAGACCATTTTGATCACTCGAGAGCCTGTTTGTCGGTGTACATGTTCAGCCCGTCTCAACCGTCCGGCCTTAATTCTTTTGATAATGTCTGGTTCCTCATAGAGCTCAGTCAACTCGTTGTTTGTTTTTGAACGAAACTGCTCTGTTTTTGGGTCTTTGCATGGTCCAAAGATCTTGCGCTTGTTCACTTCGAGTGGATAAATTTAATAATTCTTTCTTTTACTTAAAAAGCATCTGCATTGTGATTCTAAAAACAGACTAAGCACTCTTATCTATCAGCTATAAAATTCAATGTTAGTCGAGGCATATTGTCGGGAATGAAGTTGTTTTCTGATATATAGTCGACCCACGTATCCGTATATGTATAGGTATCATGCAGCTGGTTTTTTAAAAATCAGATTTATGTATTAACATACGAGGGCAGTTTGATAAGTCAGTGACTTTTTGAATTTCCCGCGCAATTACTCCAAATGCAACAGTGCTGCCGTCAACTATAATCTATCAGTGGGCAACTTTCTAATTTTGAGCAAGCTACGTCGCGCAGTTGGTGTTTGATAGCCGTTCAAAGCAGACAACCTCGTGAATTTTTACGAAAATGGAAAAAAGTGAATTTCGTGTGCTGATTAAGCATTACTTTTTACGTAAAAAATCCATCACTGAAACTAAGGAAAGACTTGATAAATACTACGGGGACTCGGCACCATCAATTTCAATGGATAAGAAGTGGTTTACAGAGTTCCGTTGTGGTCGTACCAGCACTAGTGACGCCGAACGTCCAGGTCGCCCAAAAGAAGTGATTACGCTGGAAATCGTCGATAAAATCCATGAAATGATATTGGATGATCGGAGAATGAATGTGCGTGAGTTGGCTCATGCTGTAGGTATTTCAACTGAACGGGTACATCATATTTTACACGAATATTTGGACATGAAAAAACTCTCTGCGAGATGGGTGCCGCGATTGCTCATACTCGACCATAAGCGCGATATTGTGACCACTTCAAAAGAGTGTTTAGCGATGTTCAGCTGTAATCTGGACGAATTTTTGCGCCGTTTTGTTACTGTGGATGAAACATGAATCCATCACAACACGCCAGAGACCAAGAAACAATCGAAACAGTGGGTTGCTCGGGGTGAACGTGGACCAAAGAAGGCGAAACAGAGTCTGTCAGCCAACAAGGTCATGGCCACAGTTTTTTGTGATGTACGCGGTGTCATTCACATCGATTACCTCAAGAAAGGTAAAACGATCACCGGCGAATATTATTTAAAGCTTTTGAACAGATTCGACGTTGATTTGAAGCAAAAACGGCCGCATTTGGCTAAGAAGAAAAAAGTGCTGTTCCATCAAGACAATGCACGTGTGCACACTTGTCTAGTCACGATGGCCAAAATCCACGAATTGGGATACGAACTGCTACCCCATCCAGCATATTCTCCAGATTTAGCCCCCTGCGACTATTTTCTGTTTTCAAACCTAAAGAAATGGCTGGGCGGTAAGAGATTTGAGTCGAATGAAGAAGTCATTACCGAAACAAACGCGTATTTTAAGAGCTTTGAAAAAACCTATTATTTGGAGGGAATAAAAGAATTAGAAAAACGCTGGACCAAATGTATTGAGCTAAAAGGTGATTATGTAGAAAAATAAAATGTTTATTTGCGGAAAAAAATTTGTTTTATTCGAAAAGTCACTGACTTATCAAACCGCCCTCGTATTAGCACTCGATGTTTCTAATATTATTTTTGGTGGACTCGTTTTTAAAAAGCATCGTCTTTTTAAGATATTTTTAATAATATAATATTTAGGCGAATAGAAATAACATTCCTTTAGCATAATCGCACCCATATGATAATCGATTTATTTTATATAGATTTTATAATAGGTAATCCGGCTCACGTGTAGTCGACGGCTATGTAATCTGCCCCAGGGAAATTCGCCGGGCTCAAAAAATCGTATTAAAATGCTTTACCATCACCTTCGCGGAAAGGTTACACACCCCAACTTTTTCCTAAATATCCTTTTCTATTCTAAAATGGAGGATACGGATATTTTCCGGTGCGGTGGTATTTGCTTTTTAAATTTTCTCTGCCTCGCTCTGATTACTCTGCGTCCCACGGCTTCGGTAAATGGCCTGCCTCTCTTTCTCTCGTTTCTATACTTTCGAATAAACTGGAAGGTCGGAAAAACAATACCTTTACTTTGCTCACATATCCCGGTTACGGTTCAAAAACGAAAAGCAATCGCTATTAGAAAATTTCCTGACGAAAAGGTTACATTTTTATCACGACCAATCTCGACCTTACTTTAGTTAAATAATAAAAAATGAAAAGCTTTGGAACCTCGTATTTAAAACTAATTTTTACCCTGACGTGACATCGTTAACCGATGCATTATGAACCAATACATGTATGCCGTGATTAGTACGACGGCGAAAGCGGCTTTGAGAACGTGTCATTAGAGATATTTGAATTCGATCTCGAAGATCAAAAATTAAAGTATACAAAACAGTCATACGACCAGTATGGGAATGAGACTTGAATACTTACCAAGGAAAACGAGCGCAAGCTGAAGTATTTTGAACGAAAAGTTCTGCGCAAGATCTTTGGACCATGCGAAACCCAAAGAGCAGTTCCGTCCAAGAACGAACAACGAACTGACTGAGCTCTATGAGTTACCAGATATTATTAAAGTAATAAAGGCCGGACGGTTCAGATGGGCTGAACATTTTCACCGACAACCAGGCTCTCGAGTGATCAAAATGGCCTAGGAACAGAATCCGGAATGGCGAAGATCTCTGGGGGGACCGAGTATGAGATGAGATCGTTGCAGATCTGAGAGCGATGGAAATAGAGTACGATCCTGAATTGATGCAAGATAGAGAAGGGCGGAGAATGATCGTGCAGTTAGCCAAAACCCACCAAGGGTTGTAGAGCTGCAGAGAAGAAGAATACGCCATTTTTTAACATTTGCATATACAGACAGAGTCACTAATCATTGTACATGAAGATGTAACTTTGGCAACGTTGTAGCGGAATATACTTGCACCTATGCGAGAAGAAGTATCGTGTTCCACTGGACGAATATCGTCGCTGCTTGGTGCTTATCGTGTATTGTTCTATGTCCCCACTCTGTTGTTTTGACGCAAGGCGATCAGGGGTAAACATATTTGCTAATGTTAATTTTTGACATCAAATAGATTATGATGGTTCGTGACTTTGTCTGTATTTTTTTATTTGTGTTTTTTAGTGTATGCAACTCATACAAAATGAGCCTAATTTTGTGTCTGATATTTTTAAATTAATATCTGTGCTTCACAAAAATTATTTACTTTTAGTATGTTTATTACTTATTTAAGTTGATGTTTTTTTACAAATATAAAAGCAAAAAATGTTAGTAAAACATACTATTTTTGTTCGCAATACGTTTAACGCAGTCGCCGGAATCCATTAATCCTTTTAAATTTGCAAATTTCCCCGTATAAGCCGTTGCATATAAAATCCTTTTAATACTTATAGTGTCCTACTAAACGATTATAAACGATAATCATCGGATAATTTTTATTACAACAATTTGAGATAATGTACGCTCGTAAACAACTCCTTAAATTTAATAAAATCTTATTTATAGCAAAGGAGTTTAAAGTGTAATTATATTTACAACTTCTTTAATCTCGACCGATGAAAATTGCGGAACAGAAAATTTCATTAGAGATGTATGTAAAAAATTTAATATACTTACGAAAAGAGCGCGCATAATTGACTTCATGCGAATTTAGGGTCAGAATAACTCTATCGGGGTAGGGTTTCCCATAACCTCAAAAAACCGCTTTTTTAAACTATATAACTATAAACCGTTCATATGAAATCCCTTAACCCCTTAAACCATAACACAATAACCACTTGTCACTTTATATCGGACACTGGGCACTTTTAAAAGGTATGATTATAACTTTGCTATTGTCAATATTTCTTGGGTTTCAAATTATTAAATTTACTTTACCTTTGCCATTATTAAGGTTTATGCAAATAATATACGATTTGGTTTTTTAAGAATCTTGATCCATTGACTATTTTTTTAAAATCACCCACTAGTCAGGATGTACTGGTTTAGCATCAAAAAAGGTGTAAGACAGGGATGTGCAGCTTTTCCATGGCTGTATAACTTATACATAGACGGTTGTTAAAAATATTTGAAATTGCGTATGGATTGAGAAGGAATGATTTAATCATCATCTGAAGAGGTGTTGCAGGCGATGGCGATGCATGATGCCCTAAAAAACCAAAACGATGAAAATAAATGTAAGCAAAACAAAAGTAATTGTATTTGAAAGAAAAGAAAGCATGACAAACTGTGATGTTTCGATTCAGGGAGAAATAGTATAACAAGTAAATAAGTTTGTATATTTGGGTTCAAAGTTTACGAGAGAAGAAAGTATGACTGTGACATTCAACGAAGAGTGTTTGTTGGCAAGGAAACAAATGAATGAGGCCCTGTATAACTTTATGAGCGGCCAAAACGTGTCAACAAAGGGACGACGTGCATATAGGAGTGCTGGTTCCTACATTTTTGTATGGTAGTTTGGAAGAAGAAGCGTAAAAATAAGATGAGTAGAAGTATAATCGGAGGAATGGATAAAGTGAAGAATAGTGAGATAAGCAAACGCTGTATTGTAAAAGAGATGTGGTTACAAAGATAGATAAGGGAATGCTTAGGTGGTTGGAACACGTAGATCTGATGAATGAAGAAGAAGATTGACGAAGCAAATTTATTAGACGAGTGTTTATGGGTAGAGGTCGACCTCGGCGAACGTTTCTCGATCAGATCGACATTGTTTTGAAGAAAGGCCTGGTCAAGAGTATGAGAGCACTGATGAAAGTAGAAGAACTAAAATTTGTGTGTAAGAATCGTAGCAACTAAAAGGAATTGGTATCTGCCTACCCCTATGGGTAAAAGGCGTGAATATATGTACGTTTGTAAATCTAATATACATTATTGTACATCTCTTTATTTTAAAAGCTACTATTTTATCTGTATGTTGCAACATAAATTGAGTGTCGACAAACATTTTTAGAATTAAAGTTTTATGTAATAACTTTATTGTAAAAAATCTTGGATATAGTATCATTTAATTACTTATTCAAAAATATTCTTACTTCGTGGTACTTTAATTTAATGAAATAAATGCAAAAATAATAATAATAATAAGTAATTTTAAATGTTTAAAATATCGAGTATTATATTTAAAAATCTTCATTAAAAAACTTATTCACATTTAACCTTTTAAGAAAATGACTTTCGTAAATTGTGAGGATGATTCTTGCGTACAAATTAACTAGTGGCTTCATTAAAATAAGCTGTGTGCCACTGTGATGGTGGTTGAATTAACAAGGCGGGCGGTTTATATTCCTACATAAATTAGTTAATTTTGTAAATACGTTCTGGCTAAGTGCCCTGCCCTGTTCGTAATAATTTCACTCAACTAGGTAAACTATCGAATAAATGAATCAACATCGTAAAAGTGACATTAAAGAGTCGTATTTCATCGGTTAATGTTTACAAGAAAAGAAATACGAGATACTTGTTTTTTACTTCATGTCTAAGTATAGATATCCCGATATGAATATTATTTTTCTTGGTTATTATTGCGCGAATGTGTGTGTGTCTGAATCACTGATCATGTGTGACCGCAGAGCTGTAAATAAATATTTTGTATTACCAAACAACGATTAATATTTTGAAATTATTACTGTTTTAATCCGATAAATAATTGTTGTTGCATTAATGTATTATTTAATTTAAACAAATTAGATTCATTCGGTTTCAAGTCTTACATTTTTTTAATGTAAATTTTTTTTTCCCTTTTTTTTTATGAAAATAGTCATTTAAAAATTATTTATCAAGTTTCAATATAAATTTAGGCGAATTGTTTTATGATAATTTGTTTAAAATAACACTTTATAAAATTTCATAAATATTTTTTTTTATGAAAATAGTCGCAAATAGGGTAGACCTATCGTGTGGGCCGCGTACGGCCCGCACTGCGACTATTAGAAGGGGAAGGGATTATAGAAAGAAGATGATTGTGGACACGCTTTTTAAAAAGTTGTAGGTCATAGCTCTCTGGAAAAACTGATTTTGGAAGCTTATTCCATTCCGTAGCAGCCCTGTAAAAGAAGGATTCTTGATGAAGATTGGTCCTTGTAGTGTCAGTCTTGAGAGTAAATGTGTGAGATTGATCAGCTAGCCGAATTCTTCGGCCGAATGTGGCCAATGGTGGTACAAGAGTTTTTATTTCTCTGGAGCATCTGCCATGGAAATATCTGTAGAGCAATAACTGGTCTGCAACTCTTCTTCTATGTTCTAAAGGGTGAAGGGTATCTGTGAGAGTTGAGCTGTTTATCAAGCGAATGGCTCTTTTCTGAATGGAATCTAGAAGACGAAGAGGATGCCTTGGTGCTGAACCCCAAATATGCGAGCAATACTCCAGTAGAGGTCGGATTTGAGCCTTTTACGTCGTCAACAGTTGATCAGGAGTAAAAAAACTTTCTGGCTTTCCACAGAAAACCTAGCCTCTGGCTTGCCGACTTTGCGATGTTAGCAACATGGTCATGCAAAGACATATTATTGGATACCGCGGCTCCCAAAATCGAGATGGAGGGACTTGGTTTAAGGGTATTTCCGGACATTGTGATGGGATAATTTGAGGAATTCACTTTCTTGGAAAACGTGGCACTTTGTGTTTTTTGGGCGTAGAACTGAACAAGATTGTTGGTTGCCCACTCGTCGATTGCTTTAAGATCTCTATTGATGGAATCAACCTGTTCCTGCCTGAGTCTATTTGTATCATTCACCGAAAGTGATCGATAGGATGTGAAAGTTGAGACAAGTGTGCTATCGTCTGCGAAACTGTAAATGGGGTTCGTGGTGGTTTTCAAGAGGTCTTTGATGTGTAAAAGAAACAAGGTGGGGGACAGGATGGAACCCTGGGGGACCCCGGCATTGGTTTTAAACGCATCAGAAGATATACCGTCAACTGCCACATGTAAGGAGCGATCTTGCATGAAGCTTAAGAGCCATTGGCGCAGTTTGGTTGGGAGACCGTGGGCAGATAATTTACTTAACAATGCCTGGTGCCAAACGCGGTCAAAGGCTTTAGATATATCAAAGGCAATAAATATTTAAAAACATCACTTATTTATTTTTTTGTATTTTACAATCACTTGAATTTACTTTAAACGTATATTTAACCTGATTTTTTTGTTGTTGCAGGTGAGTTACCTCATTAAGAAATTTATTTAAATCAACGGTAAGTCTTTTCCTACCATTCCTCAAATGTTCAAACTATCCTGCTATTTTTATAAATTACAAGAGCAGTTAATTATTAATTTTTGTTGGGTAACATCTATAGTTGAAGTCAGAAATAATATTTCCTATTTTACGACTTCGGGCACATCAAAGAATTAAGTAGATGGCAGGTCCAGGACCGGACTTTAATTGGATGTAACTAACAACTCCTAATATTCTAATATTCTTTGCAGATAATAGCAAAAAATTTGACACAGAACCGTTTTTATTATCGGTGTGTAGTATTACAGTTCGTTTACGTATTTTTAGAAAAGCATTCACGAAACTCCTTTTTTTCACAATATCATGAGTAACGTAATCAAGATAAACCATCAATCCACCACCTTGTCGATGACTTGCCGTAAAATATTTATTTTTTAAGATTCCGCAATAGTCTATCTTTTTTTTATTAAGGTACGATATTTTAAACCCAAAGGATGGAATACTTTTATAATTGGATTTTTATGGGAAACCCGGTACCGACTTGATTTTATTTTTAATCGTATGGAAAGACGGAACAGTGTTATTAGAATAAAAATTATGCTAACCGTTCTAGATTACAAAGCATTTAGAGTTCATCCACATTAAAACACACATTTGAATCTGTACGAAGGGTGTTGGCAGGAAATAAAATAAATGGGGCGCTGTATAGCTTTATAAACACCCAGAAAGTTTCAAAAAAGGCACGTCTGGCTGTGCATAGAGGAGTGTTGGTTCCTACAACTATGTATGGTAGTGAATGTTGGGTTTGGCAGAAGAAGCATGAAAATAGGATTAATGCTGCGGAGATGAGTAGTCTGAGAATTGTATAGCCGGAGTGACTCGGTTGAATAAAGTAAAGAATAGTGAGATAAGAGAACGAAGTGTTGTAAAAGAAGATGTGGTTACAAAGATAGATAAAGAAATGTTTAGATGGTGAGTGTGAATGGACAAGTCACTAGAGGTAGACCTCGGTGAACATATCTCGATCAGATCAACATTGTTTTGAAAAAAGGCCAGGTCAAGAGTACCAACAACCGACGAGCATGTATGAGAGCAATGACGAAAGTAGAGGAATCAAAAAATGTGTGTAAGAACCGTAGCGGAAGTAGAAGTGGTCTCTGCCTACCCCTACGGGAAAAAGGCCTGGCTATATGTATGTGTGTATGTTGAATCTGTGTCTCTAAATGAGTTTTGGGTTGTTAGAAGTAAATTACTTTTTCTCACTGCTGTGCAGAAAGCGTCACAGGTAGGATTTCCTTGGTGTTTTTAGTGATGAAGTTATTATGCTTTAGCAGATGTCCAACTAGCTTCACTTTCCTCTTTATCAATGATGTCATGATGTTTCTGTTCTCTTCTATTTCTTCCATGATTGTTTCGCGGACTGTTCCGACGTTTCGCAACCTTATACGGTCCAGATGTAAGTTTTACTAAATTTCTTTCCTGTTTTAATACTTGGGTTTTTATTGGATACGAGATTCTTTTAGGATCAACTAATTGCAACGTATTACTTCTTTTGCATTTTGGCAACTGTGCGTTTGCGTATTTATGAATGCGGTGTCTATAATTATGTAGATACATATATAATTATAAAAAGAGAAAAAAAACGTCTGACTTAAATGGTAGGTACCATATTAAAAAATAAAAAATGCAAATGTCGCAGTCTTTATTATTTAAGCTTTCTACTTTAAAATGAAAATTCTATTTTGTAGTATAAATTTAATATGTTTACCAAATATATCTATTGATTATCCATCAAGGTTTCTAGACTACATTTCATTCGATCGTCCGACGTAGATGACGATCGACGACGTTCACAATACTATATTTTCTTTACGGCGGTTTTATTTTCAGCAGAATGTACTCTCAGACACACCTGCTAATCCATTGAAATTCCTCTAATAAAATTGCGCACAGTAAACCATAGAAATGAGTATTCGAGATACACGGGTCGGTATTACTTCTTTTTCCTGTCCCTCCATGCAACATTTATTGCACGTTATATGTTCCCTAATATACAGACGAGAGAGAGAGAGAGAGAGGGAGAAAGAGAAAGAGAGAGAGAGACTGTGACCGTAAAACCAAAATCGTATTTGACCGTCTCAAGTTTCGGTAGGCTGAGACGTAGAAGATTTTTTCACAAAGAGAATTAGCAAATTTTAAGTGCATACTTTTTTTATTTTAACCTTGGAATCTCTCAATCTCTCTCTTTCTCTCTGGTTCATTTCCCTGAGGAGGGAATAGGGACTTGGTCCATTGAAATGTTACATTTTTTAGGCCTTACCTTGCGTGTTTTAGAGGACGCAATTTTATTTTTTTGATGTGTAGGGGGGGTCAGTGTAAAGCTAAAACCAAGTTTGTGGGGTCGCCACCCTTGTCCCACGGCCACCATCTTGAAAATAGGGGTTGAAATTGATTTTACGATATATCTCTTAAACTATTTATTTGATAAAAAAAATTTATTTACATTTTTTGTTGCAAACTAAATTCTCTACAACGTTGGTCCAGTAATTTTTTGTCGTAGAACTATAAATAAAAAAGTTATAAGCGAAAATCTTCAGAGATTCGAGAAAAAAATTTATATTTTTCGATATAACTTTTTTTGACCCAGGTGAAGGGTGTCTGGCATATTATTCTGGACCCTGTCGATGATCATAACTTTGGTCTTTGAGTAGTTGATGGCCAAGCCAAGGTTATTACTTTCCATTTCCAGTTTATGCATCATTTCCAGTAGTTCCTCTTGGGTATTTGCTAGTAAGACGGTCACCCTTCTCTTAATATATTCTCCATAGATGTTAAATAGAAAAGGCGACAGGATACATCCTTGACGAGCTCCTTTTTCCATTTTACAGAGATTAGATAGTTGATTGTCGAATTTTACGACTGCCTTACTGGTTATGTACAAATTCTGAATTAAAAGTGACAGATGATCCGGTACTCCCATTTCCTTCAGAGCCCATTGTCCAGAGCCAATTCCAATTAATGCTATCAAAGGCCTTACGATAGTCAACAAAGCATGTTGAATTCGCGATACTTTTCAATGACTTGGCGAAGATTCAGTATTTGTTCCGTAGTACCACGATCGCGAACAAATCCTGCCTGCTCTGGTGGTTTATCAAACTATTTAATATTAAAAATTTTTGTGCGGAGGTCCGTAAAGGCTAAATTTAATAAACATTTTCATTTCCATTTTGGGTTATTCCAAAAGTCTCGTTTAAAATGTTATTATTTAATCAATACAATTTACGGGATTGCGGTAAATTCATCGAAGCGCATTTTGTTATTGAAATATACGCCTTCCCGCTTACCTTCGAGCAAATTTTTATCAATTAAATTGAAATAGAGATTACCGATCTGTACGCGTATAGTCGGTTGTCCTATATATTTTAATTAGACGACTTCCATACTGTCGTACGATGAACCTTAATAATTTCCTATTAGGCAGCACAGAGCAAAAGCAAAATTGTAAATTTTCATTAGGATCCGACTTTCGTGTCAGATCCGGCGAATGGGAAACCATTAGCTGTTCAAGCAGCTGTTTCCATCGACTCTGAAGACGAAGAAATAATTCACAATTAGGATTTAAAAACGTTGACTCTGATTTTATGCCCCTTTACATTATCAAGCTTTTATTTAATTTTTGTTTGTAATGCTTCTAAGCTTATTTTATGGAATTTTATTGCTTTTGTAAAATTTCGTTATTAATCGACACATTACGTATGTACGAGGGTGGTTCGATAAGTACTTAGTCTACAAAAGAAAAACGAAAATTTTGGAAAAGTGGCGATTTATTATTCAATATTGTTACGAAATTAACTTACTTCTCAGTGTGTCTTTTTTTTCTTCATCTTATTGCAACCGATTCCGAAAAAAGGAAAGAAGACTATTCCTGCAAATTATCGCCCTATTGCATTGCTCTCAGTCATATCCAAAGTTATAGAAAAAGCGATTAGCACAGAACTTATCAAATATCTAGAGAAATTTGAGATAATCCATGACAGACAATATGGATTTCGACAACTTCGGTCTACTGGAGATTTGCTGGCTTATGTCACTCAGCTCTGGACAAACACTATTGAAAAGTTTGGTGAATCCCGTGCAATAGCCTTGGATATATCTAAAGCCTTTGACCGCATTTGGCAACAGGCATTGTTAAGTAAATTATCTGCGTACGGTCTCCCAACCAAAATGTGCCAATGGCTCTTGAGCTTCATGCAAGATCGCTCCTTACATGTAGCAGTTGACGGTATTTCTTCTGATGCGTTTAAAACTAATGCCGGGGTCCCCCAGGGTTCCATCCTGTCCCCCACCTTATTTCTTTTACACATCAACGACCTCTTGAAAACCACCACAAACCCCATTTACAGTTTCGCAGACGATAGCACACTTGTCTCAACTTTCACATCCTATCAATCACTTTCGGTGAATGATACATATAGACTCAGGCAGGAACAGGTTGATTCCATCAATAGAGATCTTAAAGCAATCGTCGAGTGGGGAACCAACAATCTTGTTCAGTTCAACGCCCAAAAAACACAAAGTGCCACGTTTTCCAAGAAAGTAAATTCCTCAAATCATCCCATCACAATGTCCGGAAATAACCTTGAACCAAGTCCCTCCATCTCGATTTTGAGAGTCACGGTGTCCAATAATATGTCTTGGCATGACCATGTTGCTAACATCGCAAAGTCGGCAAGCCAGAGGCTAGGTTTTCTGTGGAAAGCCAGAAAGTTTTTTACTCCTGATCAACTGTTGACGACGTACAAGGCTCAAATCCGACCTTTACATGAGTGCGTGAGTATATATTTAATATAATCTGAATATTTTGTTTTTGATTATGCCATATTTATTTCCTTTGATAAACCATCCTTTTATGCAAAACTGTCGACATTAAAAATTACAAAATATTAACCTATTCGATTTTGGATACCATTTCCATATGGTAGATTCGACTCATAAACGTATAATCGGCCCAGTATTTCGTTCCAGCGAACCTAGAGAGGCTATCTAATCATTTGCTAATGAGAAATGATATAATACACACATAAACCTCAAATACAGTAATAACGGTAAGCTTGGCATTGCGGTGGGTATTTATGTGTAAACATGCACAGTGTATAACCAATCATATCTGATATTAAATCCCTTGGCCCCAAGGTAAGCGAAAGAAGCTCCGAGATTATTGCACAATCGGATTGGAATGCATTCATTACCCATTACAGATATTTCGGATAACGGTACATACGGTTTTATTAATATTACTGAAAGTAGATTTTGTGCAAAATACCGATTTATTTATTTAGCGTATGGCATACATGGATTTAGTTAAAATTGTACACATTCACATTACGTCATAAAACATATAAGTGTATATCCAAAAGTAGAAAAAAAAAAGTAGAAATAAAGTATAAACATAAATATAGCACGATTTTAGGTTAAATTTTGAAATCTAGACCATTGATCCAGTCCAGCACAGAGTCAGTGGCCTCATAGAAGTCGCTCATTTCTCCTCCGTATGCAGTAAGGGGGCACTCCATTGCAATATGGTGGACAGTCTGGCGAGACTTTCCGCAGTCACAGGTTGGTGTTTCGGTGAGTCCCCACTTATAGAATGAGTCGCGGCAAATACCGTGAGACGTTCTTATCCTGTTAAGTGTTTTCCACTCGTGGCGAGGCAGCTCCATACCTGGTAAGGACACTGTAGGATCAGTTATATGTACAGCCTGGTCTGGTTTCGAGGCTTCCCAGTATTCTCTCCATTTATTGGTCAAATTGAAATTATCTCTCACAAGTTTTTCTGCTAGCAATATTGGGGGAGATCTAGACTTCAATCTCTGCAGGCCGGTTTCGGGAAGGTCACTATGTATTGGAAGTAGAGGATTTGTTATTATTTTATTATATTCCCTAACTAGGCTCTCTTGTCTGCGGATGTAGGGAGGTGCAATGTGGCTTAGAACAGGGAGCCAGGGGAGAGGTGTGCTTTTTAGACAGCCACTAATTAGTCTCATTGTCTCGTTGAGTTTGGTATCGATGTTCTTTACGTGGCAGCTGTTTATCCAGACTGGGGCGCAGTACTCAGCTACTGAGTAGACAAGGCTGAGCGCTGAGGTTTTAAGAGTGGATGCGTTCGCGCCCCAAGTAGTGCCGCAGAGTTTGCGGATTATGTTGTTTCTGGTATTTATTTTAGCTGCGGTGTTCTTTAAATGTGTTTTGTATGAAAGTGTTCGGTCCATTGTTACCCCTAGATATTTTGGGCAAGGATTATAGCGTAGTAGATTATTATTGAAATACACTTGGGGTTCCACTCGTGCTTGTTTATTGTTTAGGTGGAAGCACATCGCTTCAGTCTTGTTCATATTTGGAATTAGCCTCCATTCGGCGAAGTATTTTCCCAGCATGTTCAGGTCTTCTGACAGTACGTTACTAGCTTCTTCGATGGTTTTACTTTGGGATGCAAGGGCCAGGTCATCGGCATATCCGAAATTTTCAAGCGACTAGATATTACGCAAACTAAACTAAAACTAAAACAACTCAATGCAAAAGGTACTAATCTTCCATGGAAAATATGTAACAACATATGGCAAACAGGTCAATATCCAAATGACTGGAGCACATCTACTTTTATCCCATTGCTTAAGAAAGGGTCAAAAATCTAATAAGTAAAGAAGCATTGCACTTATCTCACATCCCAGCAAGGTCATGCTAAGAATTTTACTTCAACGTCTTGGATATTTTCTGGAATGGCAGATCGCACAAGAACAACAGGGGCTTTGTTCGTCAGTGGCAAAGGGACCGGAGAACAAATTTTAAATGTGAGACAAATAATTGAAAAAGCAAGAGAATTTGGGAAGCCAACATATGTATGTTTTGTCGATTACAGCAAGGCTTTTGACTGCGTTAATTGGCAAAAACTCTTTTAGACATGGGAACCCGTTACAACTTGGTCCTTTTACTCAAACACCTTTCATGAAAATGGTACTGCAGTGGTCAGACTGGACGTCAAAATCTCTTCAACATACAGCTAGGCGTGAGACAAGGTTGTATTCTGTCACCCTTATTATTCAACATTTATGGTGATTATATTATTAGGAAAGCCTTGGGGGGTGGAAAGGAGATAAAGTATAGGCGGTAGAAGAATAAATAACCTACGATACGTCGATGACACCACACTAATAGCAATGAACAAACAGGAAACTCATTGAAAGAGTAGAAAGAGAAAGTGCGAACTTTGGTTTAAAACTAAGTCGCCAAAAAACAAAGCTAATAGACCGTACCAGTAAGGTAGAAGGAGTGCCTGATGTAGAAATTGTGAATAAAATGATTTATTTGAGGGCCCATATAAATAAGGCATGGACCTAAAAAACTGCTAAACTGCATAGTTTCAAAATGTGGGTTTGGAGACGGCTCTTGAGAATTCCTTGAACTGCTCCTAGAACGAATACGTCAATATTGGAAGAGCTAAAAGCTAAAAATAGACTGTCAACCATAGTAAGGTGAAGAATTCTCAAATATTTTGGACATGTGAGCAGAAAAAGTGATGACAATTTTGAAAAACTTGTAATTCAAGGAATGAGACCTCGGGGACGCTCGCCCAAACGCTGGTTGGACCAAGTAAAGCACTTCACAGTGAAACCACTACAAGAAAACATAAGATGCGTTCCAGATAGAGACAAATGGAATGAAATAACAAACACCATAACTTGAACGACAAACATAAGGTCACGACACTTCAGGATATTAAATAAACGACTAGAGAAAGAGAGAGAGAGATATATTAAACACGTTTTTTCAATATTTATGTTTGCTTAATCAATGATCCGTACTTAACTGGCGCAGCGAATAGGATTAATTTTACACGCGTCTACTGAAATGTAGTTTTTATAGGAGAAAGCGTATATTTGCCTTTTCCTACATTCGAATTCTGTTAAACTTTTTAACGAAAAAATAATGAGTAATTTAGGTATTAAAATAGGTTGTAATGTAATCTATTAAATTAAATTTAACGAAGCGCGATATGGTGGTAGTATCTCCGTTGCATTCGCAGAGTTGTTTGACATGCAGACAAGATTTCAAAGTCGTAAGCTTTCTTGAAACTTTGATTTCCTGCAGTATTATGATAACTTGATCTGTTTTTCTCTAGTGCGTCTCTCTTTCACTCTTACCCGTACTTGTTTTAATACGCTTCTTCCGTACACTCGAAAACGTAAATTTAATACCCGACCATATTTGCATAAATTTACCTGACTAATAACATTTCTGGGCGAAGTTATTTTCGGGACGCCAAGGTAGGTGGAAATATTCCTTTTGCTAATTATCTAAGTTTCGGAATAATGTTTGGCAAAGTGAGAGTAAACTTGCAGATGTTTTAAAAATTTGAATATCGCGTCGAAACGGCATTAAAATTTAAATAATCGCAACCCCGTTACTAAGTTGCATTTTTCTCGGGGCTGGAAGAAGGTTTGCTGATTAAAATCGCGTAATTTTGTGTTCTTTTCGTCGTACGTTGGCGGAGGGGGGGGGGGGCTGAGGAGGAGGCGGGGTGGCGTTTTGCTCTCTGAAAAGCGGCGGTTTTAACCATCACGTACGTCGTTTGCTGTTACGATAACACGATATCGTGGAGGTGGCGATGACAGTCGAGCACATAATTACCAAAAGAAACTGCAAAAATCAAAAAGAAAATGAAACGGTGAATTTAGCTGATATTCGAATTCTTTCATGCAGAAATAGTGTTCAAGTCCATTGTGCACAATTATTTAAATTTTTCAATATATTTGGCGAGATACGACTGAATTTTAATCTAATTAGGGTTTTAAATGGACTGTATAAATGAAAAAAATAAATAATAAACGATCAACACGTCGATGGCAAAATCTATAAGAAATATTGGTACACAGATAACTTATTTACCTATAAATCGCCGTCGTTCGTAGTTCGTCTGGACAGGGGGGCTGATGATAAAAGTTTGCCGGGGGCTTGTTTGTGAACACCATATCAAATCACCGGTCACCACCGTTCGCTTTGCAAACGCGATCTTCTAATCTGTTGACAACACTTTTCGCGGATATGAATCCACGCGATTTAAAACACAATAATAACAACGTAAGTACAAAACGATACAATCCAGTCAATTACGAATAAAAGAATGAATTTAACGTGTTATTTGACGAAGAAATTGTCTATCAATCCCTGGCGCGCGAAACTTTAGTACGAAATTAGTGATTAAAATTCAGCCACTCACAAGCGAAGCAAAATACGCGAGGACTAATCACTAATTTATAATATGTAGCAACTATTATTTTATTTCACTTAAAAGCTTGTTTTTTTCCATATTATTATTATTTAAACTTTGCAAAAAAGAACTCAACATCGACACTGGCGTTTGGACGTGTACTAGAAGATATTTCTAAACTTTTGTTGATCTGTTTAAAGGGGGTTCTCTTGACTTTTGTTGAAGGTCTCGAGAAATTTTGCAAACTGTTGTGAATCCATATTGAATAGTTTGGAGCATATACACTGTAACAGTATACTTTTACGTTTTTAATCCTCGTCGCCAAAGTTGTTGCGGCTTTTGATGGCTTTTCGTATAAAATTACCACATTTGATAAAACGTCATTTTATTCTTCTGAAAACAAAATACAAAAAAAAACAGTGTGTTTGTTCAATGGTGAAAAATATATCAACTGAATACTAAAATCACTACACTATAGTCCGTACACAATTTGTTGATAGCTCACTGCAAGTTTGACCCTCATTAGAGAACTGAAATACAGAGAGGACAGGTAGTATGATATAATAACAAAAACCAACCTAAAACTGGCAGTTTAAGATGTTTTCGACTAACCCACCTTGTATCTGAAGAAATACAATACAGCTATAGAACTTTTAATCCGATTATGTAGGTATTTTGAGTGGAAGTGACTGACCAGTGTCGTAGAGTATATGATTAAATCATTACGTTACTTTAAATAAATAAATATATTAATATTCTTAAACTGTAGGTACTGTAAATTGTATTTTTATTTTAATAAAATTTCTTTATTTTATTTAAAAATAAAAAGTTACTTGCAATTTGTAAAAGATACATTTATTTAATTAATACCTATTTTTAAATGATATAAACTACGATTACTTACAAAACTATTCAAATTCAAAATAAACAGGATCATCTTCGGAATCCGAGTCGTCTTGCAGGTTAATAATTAGCGGTTGTGTCTCTACAGTCGCATCAATTATATTGTCAAGATCCCACATTTTTTGTTCTTCTTCTATTACATGTCTTACTGCATCTCGCCAATTTTGTTCTGTAATATGTTGTAAAGACTCATATAACAATTCACGTACAGCTTGTATTTTATATGACGTATTTTTTCTAGCCACATAGCTTTTCATTTGTGCCCAAATGAGTTCAATTGGATTTAATTCGCAGTGGTAGGGTCTAAGGACTGTGATGTTTCGTCTTTCCGCCATTTTGTCAACTACGTATTTCTTGAACTTAGATTTGTGTTGCCGGGCAATTTTTAAAAGTTCTGCTTTAACCATTCCATCTTTGTAAGGCAGGGACTCATTCCGCAGCCATTCAATGATATCCTGTTTCTTCCACGCAGTCGTTGGAAGTCTTTCTACTAGTCGTGAATGATAAGGTGCATTATCTAATACTATAATTGAGTTTGGTGGTATATGTTCAATCATCTGCTCAAAATACTCTTCGAAAACATCAGCTGTCATCTCCTCGTGATAGTCTTTTGTGCTTTTGGATTGAAATTCCAACAAACCATGCTTATCAAATCCTTTTTCACTGCCAATGTGAGAAACTATTAATCTACTGCCTTTACCAGAGGGTGGGGAAATACCAGTAGACCAACCTTCCATAAAGGCTTGCCTGGAGCTTGATATATTTTTATCTGACCAAATTTTTGTGAGAGTATGACCTGCGTTTACCCACGTTTCGTCCTGATAGTAAATTGGCTTTCCTTCAGCCCGAAATTTTCGTATAGATCTTAGATACTTTCTTCTCCAACATATTATCTCTTCCCGGTCAATCAAAAGTGATTTTCGGTCTGATTTCTCCCACCGGAAATTTAATTCTTTTAAAACTTGCCACAATTTGGTTCGTCCGACATGAGGCAAATCCGGGTCGTCTCTAACTTCTTGTAAAATTTTGTTTAAGTTGGGTATTTCTTTTTTGTAAAAAAATTCGTGAATTTTCCTTCGAATACCATTTTTGGCAAATTCATCAATTTCAATAGGTTTTCTCCCCCTCTTTAAGTATTCGTTTGTATTTGGGTTAGCTATACCTTGTTTTTTTCTTTCTGATAGGAACCTATATATTGTTGACTCCCCTACGCCCGTCATGTGGGCACAACTCTTGATTATGTTCTGAACAGTGTTTGTGGAATTCTGAGAAAGCAGAGCATCGTGAACGTTCAAAACAATAGTCTTCTCTCTTGGTGAATAGACAGACTTACTGACTGTACGCAACAGTACCGGTGTAAAACTTGATGATGTTGATGATGATGACGAAGCCATCGCAAGCAATCAAACAAAACAAGCAGGAACGAAAGGTACGTATATGTTTGTAGGAATATGAAAAAAAGTTACTCACGCACTGCACAAAATTCGCAAAATAAATATTAGAGACGTTAATTACTGCCGTAGACGCCGAAACACCAACGAGCCATAAATTAAATGCGATCAAAAACGTACTAAACCTAATGAGGGTCAAACTTGCAGTGAGCTATCAACAAATTGTGTACAGACATGAATAAACACCTCAGGAACCTCCGCCTATGATTTTACGACTATTACGGCCGTTTTATGACTTGGACGCACATTTTGTGCTATCGACAAATTATGAACGGACTATAAGTACAAAAATGTACACAAACAATATTCATAATTTTTCCAAAATATGCAAGCAAACATTTGCACTAAATAAATTAATGTGTAAGCGATTAGTGGTAGACTGCTAGCGATAAACAACTGCGCGAAAAAATGTTTGCCTTGAGTTAAATGGTTAAATACATACATATATAGTTACGACTTTTTCCCGTAGGGGTAGGCAGAGACCACTTCCTTTCACTTGCTGTGCTTCTTCCACTTTCATTAGCGCTCTCTTACATGCTCGTCGGTACTCTTAACGTGGCCTTTTTTCAAAACAATGTCGATCTGACCGAGATATGTTCGTCGACGCGACGTAGACCTCTCTTTTCCCATTTACACTCGCATTATAAATTGGTTTCGTCAATCTTCTTTCATCCATCCTCTTTACGTGTCCAAACCATCCAAGCATTCCTTTATATATCTTTGTTACCTCATCTTTTTTCGAACCACGACTTTTCTTTATCTCACTGTTTTTCTCTTTATCCGGACTACTCATCTCCGCAGCATTGATCTTACCTACATGCTTCTTCTGCCGAACCCAACATTCACTACAATGTTTAAAATATGCACCTGACACTCATAATCTGGTAATAAATTTAATAAAAAATAATATTTTTCTACCTTTTAATATATGTTATATGTTATCTTTCAATCAAAAAAATATCTGCGAGTGCTTGATGAAATTTATCTGTGAAAGTAAAGTATGCCTGTGGACTAAGTTAGAATCGTAACATTTGTTTCTATCCCTTTTTTTATATCTTTCTTATATCTACCAAACTGTGGTCTAGTTTTGTGTGTAAATTAAAAATGTCTTGATGGGCCTCTAGACGAAAAGCGAGTGACCACTGTTTTTATTGATTTCTTTAACTTTGCTTCATATGGGCTAAGAAGGTATGCATGGTATGTGTGAAATTTTTTACTATTTACATAGAATAAAAAAAATAAAATTTTGCATGTAACTGGCTGAATGGCAACCGACCAGGCCAAAAAAAAAACATTCACTACCATACATAAGTGCACGTAAAATTTATGTTAAAAACCGCGTAACAAGTAATCTCAGCAAAATTGTCGAATTTTGTGATGTCATTTGAAAAATTTTCTAACGATTTTTAACTGCGTCGAAGTAGAAACCTTAAACGTTATTTTTTAGTTAGATATATACGGGGCATGTTAACGGATCGATTACTTTTCTGTATCGTTTTTCCGTTGCACAATATGCGGCATCAGAAACTATTTTTATTTAATGTTTTTGCTGCGCCGCAGCAAAAACATTCTCGAAATTGGTGACCAAATATTTACGGTTAAATTCCAAAAAGTCAAACGGCGAGTTTATCGGGTTCGTGTTTCAAATGTACATAATTTTCAGTGTTTTGTATTTTTATTTTTGTTTACCTGCTGCCCTTTATTGTCGACGAACATGCTAAAAACGTGTTCTCTTTACGCCATACATACTTGCAGGACAGACAAAAACATTGGAATAATCTAGCCATATTAATATATCGTTAAGTTGGTTTATTTAAAATATTTTATTTTTAACCACATTTTACTTAGCACAAACATAACCCTTAAAATATGTTATTGCTTTATATTTTATCTGTTTCAGTCTACCCGGAAAATGTGTTAGTATTAATTTGAGTTCAAAGTAAATCAAATGAATTTTTAAATTGAACATAATAAATAACTTAAAATAGCTTAAAAAAACTAATAAATACGCTTTTAGAGGTAATCAAAGTAAAAATAATATTTAACATAGGAATAAAATTACTACGATAATTTTCTGTATTTTGTCGCGCAGCTTGCGTCTCTCTTTCGGTTGCGCATTTCCAAGTGACTCCTTACATTTGTCGAGTTGTACCCAAGATTAACCACGGAGATACACAAGTCGGTGTATCCTCTTTATGTACAATGCTATGTGCCGTGCAAGGTGCGGTGCTCCGTTATGAACATACTCTTAAATATACGCAGAATAACGTTGTTGTATCAAAAAATGTAAAATTCAATAATTGCTGTATTAAAAAAAACACAATAGAGTAAAACATTTAATATCTAAATAAAAATTTTGTTAATTATTGTTTCAGTTGTAAGTTTATTGTAATTTTTGTATACCTACATTGACCTTTAGTTAAAATCTTTGTAGTTGGTGATTAAACAAGACCTTGGGCACGTTATTTACCTTGATAGTACAAATTGGTGTTTGAGTAGCGATCTCAATTAAGGAACATCAAACATTTTGCGAAGGAAAAGCTGGAAATAAAATAAGCGAGGTCCGTAATTGTGCAAATTCTACGATTTTAACGAAAAAACTTAGTGTACGTAAATTCATTGAGTATTTGTTTTCCCGACAGTTGTAAGACAAAAAATTTAAACAAAAAAAAAATGATAAGAGGTCAACGGAATTTATTTAAAAGCATCGTCTCGAACATTTTTTATAAACCTTTATCGCGTTGTAATTGTAATGTTTTTTTTTTAGTTCAAATTTTTAATTTCTCGGTGGAAGTTATAGTAATGAGTTCGATTTTGCAAATCCCGAATTTTGACATATCTCCACATTTCCATGTACCCAGAGTCGAATACAATAGTTTTTAAGTGGACGTCTGTGTATGTGTATGTACGTATGTTCGTATGTTCCTATGTTCGTTAGGAATTACGAGTATTTTTCCTCTCGATTATCTCGAGAACAAAAAATGATATCGACGTGGGATCAATTGCATTCGACGCATAATTACGCAACTTAAAACTGATTAGATTTTCGGCAAAATCGTTTGAGCTTTTATTTATGGTGAGCCATAATAGATCTACTGAGGGTCGCGGTGGAGGAGAGACCACGCCCCACTCAACTTATGGAGAATCAAAAAACTGAAAAAGATGGCAAACTTTCGGAATTATTTTTCGTCTTGATTATCTTAAGAAAAAAAAATGATATCGACGTGTACATCAGAAGACGAAGATTGATAATTGGTAATCGCTTCTGATGTAAAGAAAGTTCCCTTTCAGAAGGACGCAAATTCATGTACCCTTGATATGTGGTGTAAAAAGTTATAGTTAAAGTTTTATAATCTGGATTATTAATTATCAAGGATTTTCCCGTGTCCTGAATGTGTTCCATTTTTATATCTCTAAGTTCTTGTTTACGGCAAACTCAGCTTGGTCCAATGATGAGGATAACCTGAAAACAAAAAAGAAAAACTCATTATTATGTGATGGTAATAACAATAGGTATTTTTATTCTTTACCTTTGACAACAAATGTTTATCGCCTGGGGCATCTTTCAGAAATTTATTAATTTGTTCTGTAGACAGGATTTTAGATTTTTTACTTCTAAATCCATCTGATCGCCGCCTCAGCAGGGCGATTACCTGCTATGTTAATGTTATTATTAATGTTTAGTGTAGTTCTCAGCATTGAATAAATGGCCCATAGTAAAGATGGCTTCATAGTTTTTGATATTTCTTCAAAATACGCAAGGAAAACATTCTCCGAAAACGATTTAGCGTTATTTTTGTGTCGCCAATTCAAAAGTTTTTGATAGGTAATTTCGTATCTTTCTTTGGATTTTAGCGGTAACAAATTACGTGTGGCAGCTTGAGCTTTTTCTGATCTCTCCGGCGGAGTGCTCATAATTTTTATCACTTTCACGGCATGACGTTTATTTCCATAGCATGCTACTTATTTTTTGGGAAATTGTATAATGTGTTGTCGACATTTAGGGGCATCACTCTTTTAATCCAAAATGTATTTCGCTAATACTAAAAGATTTTATATTTTTCAAATGACTAAATGTATGTAAAATAGACCAAATAATGTTGTACGTAGATAAAAATTTAATTGCAATTTTGATTAAACCAATAAATTTAAGTTTTCTTATCAAAACGCACGTGTATGTTATGAGATCTCATTACGTGCATGTGATTGCTAAATATCACTTGCGAGGAATGTTGACAGTGCGATTTTTGACGTTTACTTACATGGGCGTAGAAAAAATCATTTATCTCATTTCATTTTCTTTGAATATTTTTTGTTTATTTTTGCATAGTTCCGATATATTGAGAAAATCATTACGCGTGTTATAAAATTTGTTTTTATATTCGCAAGACCACGATTGATATCGAGAGTATGTATATGCGACATCGAACAAGGAAATCAGTAGGAGAAGGGTTAGGCAAAATATGACGGCGGTCTCCATATCGCTATATAAAGCTTCAAGTAGACGGAAGTGAACAGGTGCCTGTAGGCGGCAGACGTGTATACTTTGGCGGCTCCTTCCACCGCCGCAGCAAGTCGAATGCCGCCTCGTCCCCCACCGCCCTCTTTTTTGTTCAAAGAGTTTTCCAAAGAAACTTTCGAGTTGCCATATCGTGACACCAATATCTATACGCTTTGAGCGCCCCTCATCTTTTATTCAATATTTTTCTATGGGTTATTTATTGAATAAGAGCGTCGTTCGGGAAAATATTTATCGGTTTAGGACCGAAATACCAGGTTATAAATCTTAAGAGATTTTTGTAGCCGCACGTCAGTAATTATTGCAGGCAAAATACGGAAAAGTCCTTTTGCGGGCCGAGAAAAATTGAGATCGATCTCATCGAAACGTTTTAACGGTTTTTTTTCCGGTTAGATTGCGATTCGGGATTTATTTTATTTAAAAATAGAATTGAAGTAGTAGAGGAATTCATCTATTTAGGATCGCTAATAAACAGTAAGCGAGGGTGTGAAACAAAAATAAGATAGTATTAGCGAGGACAGAAATGTCAAGATATTTACAGTGCAACAGAAGTAGCTTGGCGGGCAAGAGATCACAAAATCTGCGCACAACGAAAACATTCGAATAACGATCCGATCGGCGACGACGAAATTTTTAGTAATCGTGAATCTCGAGTACAATCGGAGGATGAAGTTTACGAATGTGAAGTATATTCAGCCGAATATTTGTTATTTTAGAGGCTAGCCGCCCGCCAAGCTACTTCTGTTGCACTGTAAACGTGTTAACTCTTTCAATGGTGGGTTATCAACAGTTATTTTGGCAACTTGTCTGCCAGGGGATCTCTAGTAACAATGATATACTTTGTTTTTTTTGCTATTAATGTTTAGTCCCATGATATTACTTTGTTCCCCTACCTTATTGATAAGTTGTAGGTCTTCTAAGTATCACGCAATTAGTATTTTGTCGTCTTCATATCTGATGTTGTTAATCCAGATTCCGTTTACCTTTACGCGTAGTTCTGTATCAGCAATTGCTTCTTGAAATATATGCTCGTAATATAGATTAAACAAAAGTGGTGTTAAGATACAACACACTTGCCTTACTCCTCTACCTCTTGGTATTGCTTTAATTATTATTATTATTATTATTACATATAAACAAGGGCAGAGGGACAAGTCCCCATACTACCCAAAAACTGTAGATAATATACAAATCAATTACCTACTAGCAAATTAATACATAAATTAAAATGAATAAAAATAAAAAGATAAGATAACAAAACAAAAAAAAATACTTGGTATCAGGATAAATATTAAATTAAAAGTTATTGATATATAAGGCGGTCCAGTCTATTTTTAAATTAGTTTTGTAGAAGAAGCAGAAATAATGTCAACATCGAGATCATTCCAGAAACTCAGAAAATTTTGATTTGATCTGGTCACAAAGTTTTCTTTTTTAAGTTTTAATGCACGTCTTCCGAGACGGTTGTCATGGTTTAATGAAAATATCACGGAAAGGTTTCACAGTTGAATTTTAATATTTTAAATGTTGTGATAAGATCTCCACGGTGACGTCGAAGTTCAAAAGAAGTTAAGTTGGCCATGGCAAGTCTCTCTTCATAGGAAGGTCTTCTCAGTCGCAAGGAAAGTCAACTGGCTTTTCCTTAAACATTTTCTAATAAACTTCTATCACAAATCAAGTCGGGACTCTAAGCGGGCCCCGCATATTCAAGAATGGGTCTTACATAAATGGTGTAAAGTTTACAAAACGATGGAACGTAACTCTCAAAAAACACTTCCGTATAAGATACAGCACGTTTGGTTATTGATAAAATATGGTCGGACCAAGTAAGACTACTGTTAATAATAATTCCCCAGTCATTTTGAGAGAATTTTTAAGTTTGACCGTTTATGAAGTACGACAGAAGTGTGTTGTTTTTAACGATTCGAAGCACTACGCACTTAAAAGCATTGAGAGGGAGTACCCATTGGGAACACCATAACGATATAGAGTTTAAATTATCTTGTAGAGATAACTGTTTCGTTATTGGATTTAAATAAATTTTTATGTCATCTGCGTAGAAAGATACTTTGCTTGAAACGTAAAAGGGGAGATCGCTGGTGTTCGTTATGAATGCTTGTTACTTAGTTTTCAATTCTTACGTGAGTATTTTGGTTCCGGTACAAACTTTCCATGTATCGTAGGTCCGTTTAATCGATGTTTAATTTTTTAAGTAATTCGACAAGCATGGGTTGTTTTACTTTGTCCCTTTTTTGACAACACCTCACTCGATACTATTAAGAAAAAAGAGGTATGTAAGTTATATAAAAATAGTTTAATGCCATTCTTCATCAAATCAACACATCATTTTTTGTAAAATGTGCTCAAAACCATGTATTTAAGATATGGAAAGACAGATGCATAACCAGAAACACTAAAATAGTGAACACCTTAGTGTTTTCGATATTTTCTTATGGTTCCGAATCCTGGACAATAAAGTCGAGCGACAGGGAACGCATGCATTTGAAATGTGGTGCTGGCGGAGGATGCTTCGCATACTCTGGACTGCACATCTGACCAATGTGACAGTATTTAGCAGATTAGGAATCTACTATCGATTATCCACCAGTTGCCGACGTCGCATTCTGGGTTACTTCGGACACATCACCAGACGAGATCAAGACAATCTAGAAAGACTTACCGTGCAGGGCAAAGTGGAAGGTAAAAGGTCAAGAAGAAGATCTCCATCACTATGGAATGACCAAATTAAAGAAATTACAGGGCAAACCTTGCAGACGAATTTAAGAGTAGCGGAAGACCGACAGCAGTGGAGACAGTCGACCCATCAATGCTCATAGACATGATGTCATAACTCTTCAGTAATAAAGACAATATGACTAAGAAAAAGGGATCATTAAGATACCTCTTGAAAACCGATAGCTGATGACATAATTTTAGTGAACAAAACTGTAAATATATATTTCGAAAGTATGTTTCTATCTGTACCGTGATCTGACGATATATTTATTGCTCTGAAACCGGTCGAGATATGCAAATGAAATTTGGTGGGTGCGCGTTAAGATGTTTTATTTTTTTGCATAAAAACGGCGCCCCATACGAGAAAAAAGGCAGGAAAGATTTTTTGTCACAAAGTAAACGAGAAATTCAAACATGATTTTTAATTTAAAATATCTCAGTGGCGTACCATTTTTTTCTTTAAAAAAATTGAGATCATTACCAGTATGCGCGCCAATAATAAATATAAAATTCTTAATTGCATGTCAGAAAATGCGCAATAACTACCTCTTAAAACCCACCAAATTTCATTTGCATATTTTGACCGGTTTTAGAACAATAAATAAATCGTCACTTTTTATAGCAAACCGTCATTATTTTTTTATGTAGAATTACCCGCACTTATTTACTAACACCCTGTATGTATGTACTCGTATTTAGTTAAATACTCCAAACTTTTATAGGTACATAGAAATTATAAAATGCATTTATGGACTATTTTTGTCAAATGAGTGGGCATATAAAGAGACAATATAAAAAAAAATATATCTTATATTTTTGTTTTTGTTTATTTTTTAATTAAAATTCATTAAACAGTTGCTGAAAAGCAAACAGCGAGTAGTACTTATTTAATGCAGCTCACAGATTTCGGTTCATTACTGAATTTTGATCGGGTCGAGATTTAAAAGGAGATTCTGGTGAGAAACTTACGCATGAACTGCATTGAGAGAGCAAAGGTTCTCTTCTTTCGTTGATAGTTTATCTCTCTCGCAATTCTTATTTCTTTCTATAGTAAGGAACCTTATTTTCTGTTCAATAGTTTTTCTTATTAAAAATATTTCGAAACTGTAGCGTCCTTTTAAACGATCAATTAGTACAGCGTTTCTCAAACTGTGGGGCGCGCCCCCTAAGGGGGGCGCGTTTACATGATTGGGGGGGGGGGCGCAGTACAGATTAAAAATAAAATGGTAATGATAAAAAGCATTAGATTTTTAAAAAATCTTTATTGAAATTTTACTTACTTAATGATGACAAAGAAACATTCTAAGGACTAATGGCTAACATGAGCTTGTTTTAAGGCGCACAACTTCTCTAAATTTGGTTCTATGTTAGAGATGGCCACTTTGAGTTCATTTTCTACTTGAAGTTTATTTCTGTATTTAGATTTCACGACAGCAAGTGCAGAAAATCCAGTTTCACAAAGGTAGGACGTTGGAAAAGGCAACAGAATTCTAAGCGCTTTGGCTTTTATAACGGAGTAGTCGTTCGGAAGTTCAGTCCAGAAGTTTGTTAAAGATTTGTTAACAAAGTTTGATTTTTGTAAGGGATTTGTTGAAATATCTATCAGTTGTTCTTCTTCTTGCAGTGATAGTCCGAGGTCTATTTTCGAATGGATTTAAAACCCAGCTCCAGTCTGACAACTTGATATCTTTCTCTGCAAAGAAGTATCGCTTGAAATTCTCAGTTAAGTTTTCTAAATGGCTTTCTATGGTTTTTAGCATCACAGCTTTATGAATATCTTCCAATGGGGAATCTTGCACAAAATCGCAAAATGTGGGAAACATTTCCAAACTGTTTTCTTTCAATTTGTTATGCCATAACTGCAATTTCTTACAAAAAGCATCAATCTTTTGACTTAAATCAAATATATTTACGTCTTTTCCTTGCAGCTGAAGATTAAGTATATTAAGAAATCGCAACACAATTTTTCCATTGCAAATTCATTTTAGTAATAGAATCATTTGTAATCTTGAACAACTCGGTGGCTGTAGTTCTTCCTTCAATCTGTTTACAAAACAATAAATCTTCACATATTTTAGAACATTGACAGAATCTAATGTAGCAAATCAAATGGGAATCATTACTAGAGTCAGTTGCTTCGTCAAGTTGTATAGCAAACAAGTTTCCAGTAAGCTCAGATTCAAGCTGCTGCTGCATATCAACTGATATATCGTTAATTCGTCGACAGATTGTATCATTTGACAGAGGAATATTGTTAAGTTGTGAAGTAAAATTTTCACCAAACATTATTTCTACAATGTCTTTGCAAGCGGGTAAAATAAGTTGCTCTGCAATAGTGTGCGGTTTTTTGCATTTAGCTACTTTGTATGCCACTTTATATGATGCCAAGAGAGCCTTCTCATTTACTGCCAGTACTCTATGGAAGCTGGATTTTTGTTTTTTAAACAATCTGAGTTTCTCCACAAAAAAATCTCGCGTTTTATTGGCATATTCTCTGTGCAGCGTTTCTAGATGCCTCTGTAATTTATTTGGTTTCATGCTATCTGCAGCCAATACTTTTAAACAGATAACGCATTGTGGTTTTTCTTCGCCACCTACTTCAAGGCTAGTAAAGCCCAAATTTAGGTATGATGGGTCATATTTTCTTGTTTTAGATTTCGGACGATTTCCACCTGAACCTGTCGATGTACAAGCCCCGTCATCCTCAAGTTTTCGTTTTAAAAATTTATCCATACTACATCTACTTATACACTCACACTTCACAATAATGCTTGCTTAGTGTTAAAACACCTTCACTGAGAGACTGAGAATACCGTATGTGCGCTTCTGTATTTATAGTCGCGTTCAGACAGTTCGAGAAAGATCAGGAAGCTTGAATACGTGGCACGAACGCCGCGAACTTTCCGACAGCATCTTTGGCGCTCTCGACGAGACAATGTTGCCTATTTTAGTCCAAATTCCTAGGTCTACGGATTGGGGGGCGCAACATTTTTTAAATTAAAACAGAGGGGCGTGAATAACAAAAGTTTGAGAACCGCTGAATTAGTACATGCTTTGGATAGTCACAGTAGCGGCGTTAGGGTAGGACGACGATCCAGGGTACCGGTTGCCGTTGCAGTTAGGGGGCGCCGTTGAAATCTCGCCCAGGGCGCTGGCAGTGCTAAAACCGGCACTGGATAGTCATCAGATTTCCTAAACAGAGTTGTGTTCCGTTCGCAAATGCTTTTAAGCTTCGAAATTCAACCGAGACAACGCTTTGAAGCAAAACATATTTGTCACTGCAAGTGTCATAACATTAACAACCTTTTCCAAATTCTTCTTTTTTATCGTGTCAACTTTTTAACATTTGGAGGTAGGTGATTGTAAACCCTAATCCCATTAGAGATAGGGCCATTCAAGCATATATTTAAGTGATTTTAAGGTGCGTAAGGATGATGGCTAAATCTTGTTGGGTAATTGTGTATGTCATTGTGACAGGAAATGATTTTCTGTATTTTTTTTTTTTTTTTTTTTTTTTTATGTTCTGGTTCCCACGAAAAGGGATATCCTGTAATGTTCAGAGAACATCGTGGGAACCAAGGGAAAGAAGGTAGGAGTTGGTGTTCTTCTTAAATTTCTGAAGGTTGTATGCCTCGGGGAACACCTCCCTAGGCAATGAGTTCCAAAGCCTCGCAATTCGTTGGATGAATGAGTCTTTGGAAAGTGATGTTCTGCAGGTCTCCAAAGTGACCACGAAGGGGTGTGAAGACTGAACTTGACGGGTTAATCTCGAAGAGACTGCCAAAGGAGGAACGATTGTTGATATTTCAGAAGAGCATCGCCCATGAAAATATCTATAAAATAGAGACAAATCGCCAACTTTTCTACGGTGTTCCAGACAAGTGAGCGAGTTTGTAAGCGAGGCATCACCGACGAGACGAATTGCCCTTTTTTGGACAGAATCCAGTACCTTCAGGATATGTTTAGGTGCTGCACTCCAAATATGGGAACAGTACTCCAGTACAGGTAGGATCTGTACCTTATAGATCATAAGCAGCTGACTGGAGGTGAAATAGCTCTTGGCACGAAACAAAAAACCAAGTTTTTGGGATGCACTTTTGGCAATGGACCTCACGTGATTTTCTCAGGAAAAGTTATTGCTGATAGTAATACCAAGCATCGATATGGATGACTTCAGTGGTATGGTTACTCCTGACAAAGTTATGTTAGGCACATTTATGTATGTAACAAGATATTTCCAGGATATATATGCAGCATAATGGAAATATTTTTAATTGGTTGAAGAGAGGTTTGCATGATTTTTTCTGATTTCGCTTCATATTAGTTTGACTCGTATTTATCTATCTATGTAAGGGAATCTTTGGACACGATTTTCATCCACCTAAAACATCGGATCGACTTGAAACTTTGTATATTTCCAAAGGACCGATGTCAATACAATAATTTCATAAATTTTTTCAAAGATTCTGGTTAGGATCAGTTATATTTTAAAAAAAGTGTTTTATGTGTATTAAAAGTGGCTGATGTTCCCCATGAATTCAATTTAAATAGATGACGACGATTGAACTACTCTCCAACAGTGTTGCTAACGCATATCACCATTTTAAATCGTAGTAATTTTAATACCTGCTCGCGTTTTTTTATAAATAAATAAATGTTCACGGAATTCCGTTTTACGACAAACTCATATGACAATTAATACCGAAATGAAGACCGTCGATAAATAAAAAAAAACCAACTAAAACACGTTTTATAAAAAAACCACTGAACTAAAAAATAATTTTAGAATGAAAAGCGTGGGGTGCGCTAAATCAATTAATATATTTGATAATAAACAGGTATTGGTAAAAGTAAAGTCTCCAAGAAGCAAACGTAACCATCATAATAAGCACCCCCATGCTTTTGATTGTAAAATTATTTTTTATAAACTATTTTTTTTTATTTGTTTAGAGAATTGCAAGTGGCCCACAATTGAAGAAAACCCTTGGCGTGTCTAGGCTTTAGCTTCTTAAGATAGTGATCTTAGAAAAATGTCTAGTTATTATAAGATCAACTCGTCTGAATTAAAAATAAATTTCGCTTTTTAATTATCACTTTTTAAACACGCTTATATTAGTTTCACCTGTATGTTTGCTATTAAATACATACATCATTTTTTATTGAGTAAAACAAATCAAACTAAAGCAAAAAATAAATCATTGTTTAAAAAAAACGCTTTTAGAGTTAATCAAACTAAAAAGTAAAAAATAATTCCCAACGTTGGAATAAAATTACTGACGAGAAAATTAATGTCACTGTTCTAAAAGCGTGGGGTGCTTTCATTCCAAAACGCAGAGTTAGTTTAAAAATGTCATACAAAGCACCCCACGCTTTTAGAACAGTGACATTAATTTTCTCGTCAGTAATTTTATTCATATGTTAATAATTATTTTTTACTTTTTAGTTTGATTAATTCTAAAAGCGTTTTTTTTTAAACCATAATTTATTTCTTTCGAAGAATCAAGATAACAGGAATAAACGATGATATGTTAATGTTCGACAGCCATTATTTATCCCGTAAATGTTAAATACTCCCAAAACTGTTTAAATAAGTCCTCTAAGCCGCTAGACTATTTGGAGATCTCTGTTTCGACGTCTGCCATCACAGCATCGGTATCTCGTGTTCAATCGACCGAAAACTCCAATTAAAATTGAGAATGCCTCCGGCGAAACGCCATTCGAATAAAGAACGAACTGAACTGCTCATATCTGGAAAAACGAACGCTTCCGACCGACGTCTGCGTCGCTATGTCGGCCTATTTGGAATACCGTGGGTGATGAAATAAAATAAAAAAATCAGAGAGACAATTGTACATTATTCAGAGAGTATTTATCGATCTTTATTACGCACGAAGTTACTCAAGTTTATGCTGTAACGGTCTAAGTGTTAATGCTGAGTTAATACTATATTTTATCTACCACTTCTTTTTTTAAAAGTCAGTTAAGGCAAGTTTATACAGCAAATAAAATAAAATAAGGAAAAAAATAAATCAAAATAAGAAAAATAAACATGCCCAAAACTATGGAAGCGTTTATACAAGAAATAAGATAAAATAAGAATAAGAACAAAAGATGGCCAACTTTTATCTTTTTGCCACATTTTATTTTATTTTGTTTAAAAACTGATAATGCGCGTGATCCAAATCATTTCTGTTCTAAATGTTCTCAGTTTACAATCAACCTAACCTAACCTAATGATATTATTTGTGGAGGTATTTTTGATTTTCATTCTATGACCCGTATATGTATTTCTTAAAAGCTTCCATCTGTGTTCAGAAGCTTCAGCTACAGAAAAAATGATTTAAAAAACGTTAACTCTCTGATTTTTGACACTTACGTACTTTCTTCATTATGTTAGCAATTTTGAGCCAATCATTTTCTTTCAGTCGACTGAGGAAAGGTCGATACCTGCTCTATCAAAAGGTGCGTTTTCATTGGTTCATTCTTATTTCTTATTTTATTTTAGTCATCTGTATAAACCAATGTTTTTTGCACTCATTCCTTATTTTATTTTATGTTATTTCTTATTTTATTTAATTCGCTGTATAAACTCGCTTTTAATTATTATTTCATGACGAAATATCTTTGTTGGGACTGTGAATTTTTTAATCGAATACAGTGACATTTGTGTTTTCCGTCATTTTTATGTACCAGTAACAATCAGTTGAGATATTCTGGGAGTAAGTGTAGGAGTAAGTTCTGCAGTAAGTGTGTATGTATATGGAAAAATATCTATGAAACATACACATTTTAATGGCACTGAGTGATCTGAAGGGCTGCCAATCGACCAGCACTTCTTCTTCAAGTGCCATCCCCGCGGTGGAGGTTGCCAATCATCATCGCTATCGCAACTTTTGAGGCAGTTGCTCTAAAAAGTTGTTTGGAGCTGCAACCAAACCATTCGCTCAGATTTTTTAGCCATGAATTTCGTCTTCTTTCTATGCTTCTTCTGCCTTTTATTTTCACTTGCATTATTAGTCGTAAGAGGCTGTACCTTTTCAACCTTTGCTTTTATTTCTGCGGTAAAGTCATTTTTTTCAGTAATAAGCGTTCTCAAGTAACTGTATCTTTTTACTTTTTCTATCTGTTAACCTCCAAGCGTTAAGATTTCATTTGTGTTGTTCTTAAACATTTTCATATACTTGGTTTTTTTTTATATTGAGGGAGAGTCCGTAAATCTCACTAAACCTTACTATTTTGTTCCTAACTCTTTCTAAATTCTCCAAACTATTGGCTATTATTACTATGTCGTCGGCATATCTGATGTTGTTAATCAGAGCTCCATTCACCTTTATACCGTCGGTCTCATTTTCCAAGGCTTCTAATATAATTTGCTCCGAATACAAATTAAAAAATAATGGCGATAATATGCTGCCTTGTCTGACTCCTCGACCAGCACAAAATATGATAATTGTATTGCAATAAATAATCAAGTAATTAACTACACGACTCCAATTTGAATTTTCCCCACTTCGTCGACATGTGTTTGCGACGTTTATAATAAATAAGAAAATGTTAGCGACGGTGTGTACTTCTGATTTATCAGGAAAGAGACTACGACGTATGCAAGACATCAAATAATTACAAATCTAATGTAAAAAAGGTTAAAATAAACCACCTTGTTGTACCGAACAATAGCCAAGTCTGTAAAACATGGAATTTTGCGAAACCATGATGGAAAAGCGAAATGAAAATGATTTTTTTACAGACTAGTCATTGTTTTCTTTACATAGGAAACACAATATATCCGTTGTATGATATTTGTCTCGAAAAAATCAGTATCTGAGTATTCCGGTGCGTACTCAATAGCAACAAACATTTATTGTTTGGACAGGAATTTTAAAAGATATATATAGCTGCTGCAGTATCAAATTATTCCTACAGTTCAGCTATGCCTTTAATTGATAGGTCCCAAGTAATTGTTTTTATTACCTTAACAAATTAATTTTTTTTTGTTAATGTTACACAATAGGAATGAGCAAACGCAAAAAATTGTGTAGAAATCACTGCCTGTATTGTATTTGTACGTATAACTTAAAAGTTAGTAATTTTTTAAAGAAATAATTCTTCAGTTATAACTAATGTTCGTAATGTCAAAAAAAAAATGACAAATTGTTGAAATTACAAAATAAATCTCTAATGTACAATACTCAAAGCAATTCTGAGACTATCAACGTACCCTAGTCCTCGTTGAAATGATCCACATATTCATTGCGAAAAGACATTAGGGGCCGATAACTGCCCTTAACAAGATAAAGGGAAGCACGGTCTCACGGCCTCTTTCCAGTTATTGCCAATACGTCATCTTAACAAACGAGCCGATTAATTTTCATGGACTAGGCGATGTGTCTTCGTAATTGCTCTGCGAGTAAAGTGTGCCGTGTAAGGGAATATTTGCCGCAATGCATGAGATGCAGCTTCTCCGTACTTGCACAATATGTGAAAATATGATATTTTCGTAGATAACGGAAAGGGGTTAAGTTTGTGTTTATCGTAGTCGAACATGACCAGGTAAAACATGGTGTAACCTGTTAGACGGCTGCTAGGGACGTGTTTAAAGTCGAGTATATTAACCGTAAATTAAAATTATTTATGTTGGAAGGGAGGGTATATTAGGTTAATACAGGGCTGATCATTTACCGTAGCTAAAATCTTGGAATATTGTCGATTAGGTCTCTATCGAAAAAATTTCTCTTATTTAGTTGGTGGCTACATATCTACATGTGAAATCTCTCTTATTTTTGAGCCTTGCTATAACGGAATTCGGTTTTTGCAAAAAACTAATTGCGTGAACTTAATTAAAAACATTTAATATACACCTGAATTAAACCTAAGTATTTTGCAATTAAGTACGTATTCCACATGACGTAAAAAAAGTGTAATATATCTCTACCTTATAATTTGGCATAACAAAAATTAGACGTACAATAATACAAACTGATCAAAAATTAAAATAAGAGTTTTCACTGACAAACCTTCCGATGGTTTTAGTGGAAAATTCACACGTAAAATATCCACCACACTTGATTGTTGTAATGTTACGGATTTTAAAATGATGTATCTTATTGTATAGTTCTTCCCATGTCAATTTAAAAATATATAAAAACCATTGCATTAAAAGCCATAAAATCTTCAAAAGAAACCGACCAGTGGCGCATTAATTTTATTTTTAAATCAGATATATGTATTTTAAAAAATTATTTAATCATTTATTGAAAGACATGTATACAACTATATTTCTATTATAATAATTTTAACGAAGTACCACAATACTAGGCGATTCCATAATACACATTCGGCGTTTCCAATGATTTATATTTAAAATCGTTAAAATATTGCAATTTGTTAAATATAATTTCTAATGTTAGGACTTGATTTTCTTTGTACGTATTGTAAACCGTTTGTCGAATCACATTTTTAGATGCATCATCTATCCGACGGCTGACGATACGTTTTCGTTTTTTATCGTGTCCAATCACAACTCCTCGTTTAATTACTAATAATATTTTCAGCTTTTAAGCATGAATATATATTTAAAATTACTTGTTAACCTTGAATATGCAAATCTCGATTTTTAAATTCCCAAAATTGTGTCTCATTTTCATTATTATTAATTAGAATTTCATTATTATTGTGAATATTAAACGATCTTTAAATGTTTTGAAACGTCTAAAGATTTGACCAACTCCTGTTCCAGTGAACACCTGCGAGCTAGATAGTCGACCGATGATTTTATGAATGCGTATTAGCAACGTTGATATTCAAAAATAAGCTGTGCTACCCGTAGCAAATAAAAAGGGAAGTCCGATATGTTTTGCTAAATTTATCGGTATTACTCAGCATAGAATATTACTTTTTAACCTTTGTTGGAGTGGTAGTGTACCAGATGACTGGTGCAAGGCCGTTACAGTTTCGCTTTACAAGGGAAAAGATTCGCAGCAGGACTGTAAGAACTACCGAGGTATTATTTTACTCAGCATAGTCAACAAACTGTATGCAAAGATTTTTATTAAAAGAGTAACGAATGAAACTGAGAAGATTATATGGGATGTGCAAGCAGGATTTAGAAGAGGAAGGAGATGTATGGATCAGGTCTTTTTATTTCGAAGTATAGTTGAAAAATTCTTGGCTAGAAGTCACAAGTTCTATTGCGCTTTTAAGGACTTGGAAAAGGCCTATGACAGAGTGGTGAGAAGTAAATTGTGGTCAAAATTGTCTATGTATGGGGTGAGCGGTAGTTTAATACGCTCACTGAAATCACTTTATGAGAATTCCACTGCTTGTGTCAGGATAAACGGAGCTTGCAAGGACTGTTTTAACATCGAAAAAGGTGTGAGACAGGGATGTGTGACTTCGCCATGGCTGTTTAACTTATACATAGACGATTGTTTAGAAGATTTAAAAGAGAATGCGTATGAATTAAAAATGAATTATTTGATCGTCAAATGCCTTCTTTACACCGATGATCAAGTCATATTAGCGTCATCTGAAGAGGAGTTGCAGGCGATTGTTAATGTTATGCATGATGCCCTGAAAATCAAAGGGATGAAAATAAAGCAAAACGAAAGTAGTGGTTTTTTTAAAGAGAAGAAAGCATGAGAAACTGTGAAGTTTTTATTGATGGAGAAAGAGTGGAACAAGTAAATGAATTTGTGTACTTGGGTTCAAAGTTTCCGAGAGATGGAAAGTATGACAGTGACATTGAGCGAAGGGTGTTGTCAGGAAAACAGAAAAATGGGGCACTGCATAGCTTTATGAACAGCCAGAAAGTGTCAAAAAAGGCACGTCTGGCTGTGCATAGAGGTGTGTTGGTTACTACACTTATGTATGGTAGTGAATGTTGGGTTTGGCAGAAGAAACATGAAAATAGGATTAATGCTGCGGAGATGAGTAGTTTAAGAAGTATAGCCGGAGTGAGAGTACCAACAACCGACGAGCATGCATAAGAACACTGATGAATGTAGAGGAAGCGAAAGATGTGTGTAAGAACCGTAGCAAGTGGAAGAAAGTGGTCTCTGCCTATCCCTATGGAAAAAAGGCTTGACTATATGTATATATGTGGAATATTACCGGAATATCTCAGTGCCCTGGTAGAATAATTTTTTTAAACTGCGATTGGAAATACTATACATTGTATCTTACTGTACTTTTTGTGGTTATTAAATAAATTCTCTTTTTTCTTTTTTCTCACCTAAATATTAAACGGTGCATAGATAGAATCGTATTCTGTTGAAAATATTATTTCATTTGTACTGCCAGAAAACCTTAAACCTTAAATATAATTTTCATTCGTTTTGTCGTTCGCGTTACAGAGCCCTCTAGTTATATTAAAAGCCATGAAACATAATTGAACAGTTTGTAAAGGTAACTCGAGGATGGTAGCTTCCTTGTGCGTGAATGGTGCCGCTCTTAATTTTCCAAATATTACCCTTAATGGCGTCGGAACTCTCGATGCTTCGAGTATGTGTATGTGATAGGGCGTAGGATGATATTGTACATTTGAGGGCGATGTAATTGCTCTGGAACGGCACTATTTTACATTCATTAAGGTTTGATGGCACTCTGTGCAAGGACGTTCCTCAACTGGGAACAATACAGGACACTCGTGATTTGCATAATCGTCGAAGTCCTTTAAGTAATAAAAATTGTTTGCAAATCGAACACTAATTATCTAAAATTTAAAATATTTATTTATACTTTAATGTTTGAAAATCATCGTTAAATAAGTGCTGGCCCTTAGTATATTTAAAGATGAAATAATTTTGGAAAGATGCCTGAAAATAAGCTTTAAATATAAGGGAGCGATGATTTTATATAAAATACCATTAGAGTCATTTGCCAAGAACAAATATCTTCGAGATAATATTTATTATGCTGATCATATAATTTTCGCGCCCTTTAACCACCATTCAAAGTCGTTCATTATGTTCTTGCGAATGTTTTAAACGTTTACGAGCTTGAATATAAATGGATTAAGTAAATGAAATTTGTTTTCTGTTTTTTTCTTTTTTTTTTTTAAAATTTTTTTTTTTTTGGGTTTTCTATTTTGTTTAACAAGTCCCACGTGAGAAGTATAATTTTTGTTTTGGACTTGAAGTTATTTTTATCTCACTTCGCTACTCATACATACATACATATAGTCACGCCTTTTTCCCGTAGGGGTAGGCATAGACCACTTTCTTCCACTTGCTACGGTTCTTACATACATCTTTTGCTTTTTTCTACTTTTATTAGTGCTCTCATACATGCTCGTCAGTTGTTGGTACTCTTGACCTGGCCTTTCTTTAAAACAATGTTGATCTCATCGCCTTATAAATTTGTTTCATCAATCTTCCTTCCTCCATCCTTTCTACGTGTCCAAACCATCTAAGCTTTCCTTCATCTATCTTTGTAACCACAGCGTTCTCTTATATCTAATTATATTTTACTTTATCCAACCGAGTCACTCCGGCTATACTTCTCAGACTACTCACCTTTGCAGCATTAATCCTATTTTCATGCGTCTAGGAACCAATACTCCTCTATGCACAGGCAGACGTGCCTTTTTTGACACTTTCTGGCTGTTTATAAAGCTATGCAGTGCCCCATTAGTTTGTTTTTCTGTCAACACCCTTCGCTCAATGTCACTGTCATATTTTCCATCTCTCGTAAACTTTAAACCCAGGTACACAAATTCATTTACTTGTTCCACTCTTTTCCCTTAATCAGAACTTCACAGTTTGTAATGATTTCTTCTCTTTCAAATGCCATTACTTTTGTTTTGCTTAAATTTATTTTCATCCCTTTGTTTTTTAGGGCATCATGCGTAACATTAACCATCGCATGCAACTCTTCTTCAGATGTCGCTTATATGACTTGATCATTGGCGTAAAGAAGGCATTTGACGATCAAATCATTCATTTTCAATCCATTCGTACTCTTTTTTAAATATTTTAAATAATCGTCTTTGTATAAGTTAAAGTAGTTAAACAGCCATGGCGAAGCCACACATCCCTTTCTCCCACCTTTTTCGTTGTTAACCCAGTCCGTGCAAGATTTATTTGGTAATGCATTTATTTATGTAAATAATAATAATAATAATAATAATAATGGTTTATAATTACATACAATATAGTGGTAGTAGATAAAAAATACAAATAAACAGAAATAACCACGAAGTAAAACGAGTTACTTGTATGTGGTATGAGAAAACAAGACATTTAAAAATATAAAAATAAACTATATAATACCTACAAATATAGTATATACAAACTTTATAAATTTACAATTACTATTGATTAGTTGGGTAAGAAGTCAGGGATAGTTTTAAATAATTTTTATTTTTCGAATTTACAGATATAGATAAATATTTGCGGAAGCGAAATTGCAATGTAATACGCACGAAAACCAGTCGACCAGCACATATAATAAATATTCGTGACAAACAATCAAGTAATAATTACACGACTCTAATTTAATCTGTCCTCACCTCGTCGAAATGTGTCTGCGACGCTAGAAATCAGTATGAAACTTTTAGCGGCGGTGTGCACGTCTGACCTATCAGAAAAGAGGCTATGACGCACGCTAGAAATCAAACAATTTTTCTTCTAAAAATGTATTTACCCTCCCCACAACGGCTCCGAAAATAAAATAAATATTCTATGAATTAAAAAACCTTCGTATCATTCGTCTTTTTACAGTGTCTTGCTTTCTCAAGCGTTGACGACTCCATATTGACTACTTCTTTCTATTTATTACTATCTTGAGCTGCGTGGAGAAGTTCCTCAGCAGTTAAACCTGTCCATTGTCGGAAATTTCGAAACCAGGATTGCTTTTTGCGGCCTATCCATTTTTCCCTCGATCTTGCCATTCAGAATAAGCCGAAGCAGACTATAACGTGGTCCACGCAACACATGTCCCAAGTATTCCAGTTTGCGGCGCTTGATGGTGGTTAAGAGCTCTCTATCGTGCCCTATTCTGATGAGTACATTCTCGTTGGTAGTTCGGCTTGTCCACGGAATTTTGAGCATCCTTCTGTAATTATAAAATAATTTTTTGGTGAAGCGTCCATGTTTCACTAAAGTACAACAGAATAGACCATACATAACACTTGGTAAATCTTTCCCGCAGATGAATGTTAAGTTGCTCGGCACAGAGTAGCAGCTTGAGTTTCAGAAATGCTCTTCTAGCTATTTATATTCTAGCCTTGATTTCTTCGTCTGGATCCATCGACTGATTAATCCAGCTTTTCCAAGATATTTAAAGTGCTGAACTCTTTCTATATTCTCGCCATTAAGCTTTATTTTTTCCGGGCCAATATTCATTTTGCAAACAACCATAAATTTAGTTTTTTTGACATCGATTTTCGTTAAATGAGGCGGATATAAACAAATGCGACCAACACATAGGAGTGATAGGTGATATCGACGGTTGCCATTTATATGTTTAATTATATTCGGACGATTGCTATCCAAAACCGAACGAACCATTAGCACCCGAAATCGAAAATTGTGTTACTCGCCGCCTAATGCGTTCTATGTATTCAGTTAATCGAACTATTAGTCTTGCGCCATTGATAATTTGGCCAAATACTCTGGACTACGTTTTCCTTTTCTCTCTCATACGTCCGTCGGAATGGAATAGATGCATTTGGTGTAGTAGCAATAAACGCGCAGCTCGAATTGAAAAGGCAGTGCTGGATTATTTGAATGTTATTTTAAATAATTGAACTATAATTGAGAATCAATTGAGTTGTCTCTTCGATTACGCTTGCCAGAGATTAATGATTAAATTTGACAGATAAAATATTTCCCAGTAAAGGTGTAAACAGTGCGATATAGAATTAAAAAAATAGTAATAATAACCAAACATAAAAATGATGGTTTAAAATTGCTTGGTATTTTTCATTACAATACAAAATTGTTTTTTATTTAATTTGATATTAACCCCCTTTCACCATTATTTTAATAAACACTAATAGAGTAAAAATTCAGTGTGTCTGTATAAAAAAGCTGAAAATTAAAGGAGTCAGTAAGATTTATTTGCAATTAATGCACTTTAAAGCTCACGTTGTAACCAAGCATTTTGAAGCTCTCCGAAGAGTATCAGAACAATTTAGGGGTAATTCTGTGCTCATGTATTTCTAATAAAGTTTTGATAGGGTTGTTAAACGGCAATCAAGCATTATTTTAGAGTTCTGTTACCGGTCTTTACTTATTTATTTTTTATTCGTCGCATTCTTTGTTGCTGAAAGTCGTGCTCGTCCTGGAAAGCTTTCACTGAAACGCTGACAAATTGATTTCACACAACTCTATATTCAGTCTGTCTTGGGGCTGCAGGCTAAGTAAGTCTCGTTATTGTAGATTGTAGAGGGAGTCGTGAAGGCTATACAACCTCTCAAGCACCTCGACCTATCAGATCTTTTGTGCATAACCCTAAATCTATTCGAGGCCCGGGATTCCGAGACTTCGAGCAAAGTTTATCAGTTTCCTGTGGCCTAAGTTTCTGACATCGAAGGGCTTTGGCATGGCAATCTGCTTCTTTGTTGCCTTTAACTCACTTGTGACCTGGAACCCACATCAGAGTAACCTGATTGTTCGCTGCCAGTTGTCTCAGAGACTGTTTACAGTCCCAAGTTAGCTTAGACTCACAAGTGTATGACTTCAGATCTTTTAGTGCTGCTTGGATATCTGATAAAATATAGATTTTTGCCCTTCGGGTGTTTCTTTCTTGAAATGGTTGAAATGGTTCTTGAAAAATGGTTGGGGTGTTACCACTCCAACCCTTTCATCCATCTTGGATCCATCAGTGTACAACACTACAGCATCCCTTCCTAGTTAAGGTCCGTTCTTTGTGCAAACTTGGTTGTTTATAACCACTTCAAACTGCATTTCAAAGTCGTACCTAACTGGCATAATATCTGTCGGCTTGGATATGGATTCTAGGGAAATATTTTCCAAAATCTTCAAATGTCCATTCCGATTTATTGCTCTAAGATTTGTTGTCTGGCTCAGTCTGAAGGCACTGATTGCTGCTCCAGAGCAAAAAAAAACACCGAAATAAGTTACGGCGTAAAATTTACTCAAGTCGGTACTGGAAAAACGGACAAATAAGGCAGTGAAGCGAGGAAGAGCTTTACACTAATGTAGAGATATTTGATTGTTATGTTCAATTCAGATTGGTGAGCTGTGACAAAAAGGGATTAAACCCATTGACACAAATAGCGTGCGGAGTATTTCATCAAGTTTCTGCCTATCCACGATGTTATCAGTTAGTTAGTCGTGTAGTTTTTGGAATACAGCGAATGGTTATTAAATATTAGTTAATTCCACCAAGTTATTCGAGAGGTACACCGATATATCGCTATTGCTGATAATTTCGTTACTCTATCAAGTCAATCAAATTGTTTTTAAATTCTATTAAAGCATTAATTTTGCTGTTTTATTTAATTTTTTAATTTTTTCTTTTATTATTGGTGCAAGCGCCGTGCTTGAAATGTTTGTAAGATAATTCTTAAGGATTGTAAATCTCCAAAAATTACGTTACCCCCGAGATTAATCGTGGACTGTATATTTTGAGGGTAAATTTTGATTAGCTTATCGACTAGAAATATTGTAACAGGGTTTTATAAAAAAGGCACTTACCTTAATACGACTAATCGTTGGTGTTGGTGCAAGTAATAGGAATTCCTACTGTGAGTTTCCAAGATCAATCGTTTCTGCTCCGAGTATGAACTCCTACCCTCTTGGATGTAACATTAAGTCGATTGCAATATCTTTGCGAACATAGGAAAGTATTATGAGAGTATACACAAATGTAATTGCACAAGGGTATCTTCATCTCAGCTGTCTCTAGAAGTCTTTTTGTTTTCGTTGTTTCTGTCCTGGTTTCTGTGGTATATGTCATTACCAGCCTCACGATGGTTTTGTAGATCCTCGATTTAGTGGTCGATCCCATACTCTTATTGCACCATATTGTATTCAGGCAGCCAACTATTCTAATAGCTTTTGTTGTTTGATCTCTCACCTCTTCTTCGATATCACCAAAGCCGGAAAATTCTATGCCAAGTTAGTTAAATTTCATTTTTTGCTCGATTACTTTACCGTCAAGCTCAAGTTTGCATCTTAGAGGGATTTTTGATGTTGTTAAGCACTTTGTTTTGGTCGGTGATATTTACATTTTTAGAGACTGTTAGTTTGAATAAGTGTAATAACCTTTGTAAGTTATCTTATTTTCTGCAATGAGAGCGGCATCTTTAGCATAACACACTATTTTGATTTCCGCATTCCCCATTTTGTATCCCTTTAGTACTCGAACACTTTGAATAATTTCTTCCATTATTAAATTGAAAAGGGTAGGACACAGGGAGTCTCCCTGGCGAATACCCCGCTACCCGTTGGTATTGATTCTGTGAGGTCTTCTTCTATTTGTGCTCATATTTTATTGTTTGTGTATATGTTTTCTATGGTTTTGGTGAGATTGTATGGGATTTGCCTGTTGTAAAGGAGATGCAGGACGTCTTTCAGATGGACACGGTCAAATGCTCTAGTTAGATCTACAAAACATACAAACGCTGGCTTGTTGTATTACTATATTGTAAAACAAATCTATAAGTATTTTTTTTTTTTATGTTCTGGTTCCCACGAAAAGGGATATCCTCTAATGTTCAGAGAACATCGCGGGAACCAAGGGAAAGAAGGTAGGAGTTGGTGTTCTTCTTAAATTTCTGGAGGTTGTATGCCTCGGGGAACACCTCCCTAGGCAATGAGTTCCAAAGCCTCGCAATTCGTTGGATGAATGAGTCTTTGGAAAGTGATGTTCTGCAGGTCTCCAAAGTGACCACGAAGGGGTGTGAAGACTGAACTTGACGGGTTAATCTCGAAGAGACTGCCAAAGGAGGAACGATTGTTGATATTTCAGAAGAGCATCGCCCATGAAAATATCTATAAAATAGAGACAAATCGCCAACTTTTCTACGGTGTTCCAGACAAGTGAGCGAGTTTGTAAGCGAGGCATCACCGACGAGACGAATTGCCCTTTTTTGGACAGAATCCAATAGCTTCAGGATATGTTTAGGTGCCGCACTCCAAATATGGGAACAGTACTCCAGTACAGGTAGGATCTGTGCCTTATAGATCATAAGCAGCTGACTGGAGGTGAAATAGCTCTTGGCACGAAACAAAAAACCAAGTTTTTGGGATGCACTTTTGGCAATGGACCTCACGTGATTTTCTCAGGAAAGGTTATTGCTGATAGTAATACCAAGCATCGATATGGATGACTTCAGTGGTATGGTTACTCCTGACAAAGTTATGTTAGGCACAGAGAGATCGGCTTTTCTAGAGAAAAGACATGCTTGTGTTTTGTTTGCATTGAATTCTACCAAGTTATTGGATCCCCATTCGAGAATTGTTGCCAAGTCCATATTTATATTGTTAACATTTCTTCCTCGTTCATTTCTGGTTTCAAGTATAAGTTAGTCTTGCTAAAACTTAAATACAGCTTGACCGATTTTAATAAAATTTTTAGGCAATCTCTAAATTAGCCCGGCAGGTATTCCTGTGAAGTTTGATAGCGATCGTATCAACGCAAGGTGTAGGAAGGGGATGAAATTTAAAAGCTATCAAATACGGCTCATATTAGTGTCTAATTCATAGTCAGATTATAATGAAATTTTGTAGATGTGTATTTATGCTTTAACTTAAAAGATAGGATAGTTTTTATGCCGATAAGTCCCTACGAAAGGGTTAAGACGGGGTTGAATTATAAAAAATATCACAACTGGCCGATATTAGTGTCGAATTTATTATTTTGGGGTCGCTGAGTTTAACAATGACATTCCTAACTATGTAAGCTTATATTTAAAAAGGAAGAAAGGGAATGAAATATAGAGACTATCAAAAACGGCTGATATTAGTGTCGAATTCATAGTTTTTGGACTCGCTGAGTTTGATAGTGACATTCCAAATTTTGTAAGCACCACTACGAAAGGAGTGGGAAAGGAATGGAATATAAAAACTATTAAAAACGCCGATATTTGTAGCGAATTTATAGTTTTCGGGGTCGCTGAGTTGGACAGCGATATTTCCAAAGTAGGCAAGCCAAGGTTTAGGCAGGACAACGTCTGCCGGGTCCGCTAGTTTTAAATAAAAGCTCATTATTTCAATAAGATAGTAAAATTTTCTTGGGAAAATGATATTGGCTTTTCAATGTGGCTGGCTCGTTCTTAATCATCAATTTCTTGTCCAGGCTATACGCATTACATCGTAAAAATATTGTAGTTGTTAAACTTTTTTAATTATAAATAAAATTACTCTTGTTGGTTTACATTCATTTATGCCAGGCCGCGCTTTACAACTTCCAACTCTATAGTGCATGAACGCGTATTAAAAGGGATTATATACAGTTAATACCGGATTTTATTGAGGTATACTGATATTCCAGTGAAATATATACCGTATAGGTAAAGTAAAGTACTTAGCTAAGTACTTAGTTTATTATTTTGCATTAAGGGAATTAGATTCAACATTTTATAATAGTGAAATGCCAGGCGAAGTTGCAGATATTTGTATGTGGCCGGCCATTAGCTGCTGTATCCGTTTGCAGAGAGTGATTTTGATCGAATTACCAGCTATATATTTTATAGGATTAAAAAGACTACTCAACCCGATAAAGCTGGAATAATGTAATATCTTTTTCAATTTTCAGATCGTACCATCACTTTCATATTATAACTAGACGTGTTTTTACCTAAATATGTGACTAAGTAAAAATGGGCAATTTGGTAAGGAAAATATTCAAAGAATCGAAAGTTTGTAATAATTTTTAATATTTCTAATGCAAATAACAAATTTTTTTTCCATAATTTTAATTTTTTTTATTTTTGCTAAAATTAATTGTATGCGGTCAAAAGACAATTTATATTTTATTTAAACATTTAATTACTATTATTTTTGTTTCATCACGTTTCGATGGAGTGAGGAAAATTTATGCCCTTCGCAGTGTACGAGAGAATGTTAGATCCAATAGACGAAGGTCAATATTGGGAAATTATTTATTAAATTCGTTTTGGGAGAGCTATAAAACTAATGACATCAAAAAATGAACATAGCCGTTTTTCCCAGCATCAATAATCGATCGAATGCAATTTTTAGATTAAGCTAGACAAGCTATTGATTAAACAACGTTTATATACCTGTAAGAGAAAATTGAACATATATATTGATAACATAAACCAACCAATAGTGAGATAAGAGAACGCTGTGGTGTAAAAGAAGATGTGGTTGCAAATATAAATAAAGAAATGGTTTGAATACGTAGAAAGGATGGATATAGGAAGATTGACGAAACAAATTTATAAGGCGAATGTGAATGGACAAGTCGGTAGAGGTCGACTTTGGAGAACATATCTTGATCAGATCAACATTGTTTTGAAGAAAGGCCACGTCAAGAGTACCAACAACCGACGAGCATGTATGAGAGCACTGATGAAAGTAGAGGAAGCAAAAGATGTGTGTAAGAACCGTAGCAAGTGAAAGGAAGTGGTCTCAGCCTACCCCTATGGGAAAAAGGCGTGACTTTATGTATGTATGTATAAATCAACAATAATATTTTTGGTTAATAGCAAACATAATATATTATTTATTTAATGTATATGACAAACTGCCAAAAGAATATAGTACACAATTCTTTAAAATCATCAATTCTCAAACGTTTTCGGCAACATTGCCATCATCAGGAGAGAATTCTGAAAAGTGAATTAATTATGTGAAAATTCTTTCGTGAAATTTTTTTTTTATTTTAGATTTTTAAAAATTGTTATGATTAGTATTTGGAAAAATCAAAAATGAACTTACTTGTCAAAAATCTTTACAATGGGTAAACATAGGAAATGAACCTTTCATCAACATCTTATTTGTAAAGAAAGAGTTAGAAGATTAACATTATAATTAAAAAAATTAAAATTGTAACCTAGTAATCCTAGGTACCTCCGCTATAAGACAGGAAACAATGACTATGAAGTACATAGAACACAATAACTTATCACACCGTCCCAAAAACTCTCACCACCACACGACTCCCAACACTGCCACCAAACGACTGCCTACTTCCCAGGCCGGATATCAAGAAATGACACGAAACACGCGTCAACCAACAATCTTCGCAAGTCCATGCTCCATCCACACAGAAATGCAAACCAAACAATAAAATAACTGACAACACACAACAATTGAGGCCAAAAACCAAAGCAAAATCTAATAACAAAACCCCCACTCAATCTCCATCGATTAACGAAAAATGCCACAGCCATTAACAATCGAATCCTATCACTACAAGGTATGCAACACTATTTACAACGAATGATATATTTAAGTTACAACAAAATACGGTACCTGAGGAATACAAAACTATCAGAGACAAAATTATAATGAACTGTAGAAGGGAAAAAATAGGCACGTTACAAACTTGTATATATATGACATATTAATGACAAAGTAAACATTAAATTATGAAAAACTGATTGTAAATTACAAATGACATTGTACGAGTATTGACAAACTAAAACAAGTTAAATGAAGGAAAATTCATAATGTAAATATTGCTAAGAAATAGTTAATTATTGATAAAAAAATTTAAAAAAAATTATGAAAGATGTCAGTCAAGACAAGAACCTTGTTGTGATGAAAACTTAAATAGGAGTTAACTTATTTGTGAGGATAGATTTTCTTTCAAAAGTTTGAAGGAAGAAAACAAGTTTGGTTAAGATGTATTTGGGTATTTAGACAATTATTATTGTTTGAAATTTCATTTGTAATTTCCAAATCTTCAAGAAGATTAAGTTGTAAATTATAACTATTAACGTTGTATAGGATAGTTATGCCAGTATTGAAGGGTTATGGGTGATATATTACTGTTTTTTTTTGCAGTGAAATGAACAAATATACGCGACTTATTACACTGAAATGTCTTCTCACCCACATATTTTTTAATTTGAACAACCAAAAAAAATTACCTTTTTATTGAATTAACATGTGATGGTCATATTTAAAAATCCAAGTGCTAAGTGAGTTTCTTCTTTAACTCTGCTAAGACGTTCTTTCCGTTGCATTTAACATAAAAAATACTTCTGTAGTACCTATCGTTCTTCATTTCTCAGCTACATCTCTGCTAATGAGGACCAAAAGAAACTGCTTTCAACATTGGGTCCTTTATTGGTACTATTTTAATTCTGTTTATAAGTACCAAAGTTCTTCATTTTGCTAATCGAAGGAGGCTTTACCAGTTGCACTTTGACACCGTTACAATTACTTTGAGATAAAAACTAACCTAAACTCGTTTTAATAAAATCACATCTGTGAAGAAAACATTGATGATGTTGTACCTGAGCAGTAAAATGGAACATTTCGGGAATTACTAATTTTACTTAATATATTACATTTTTATTAATATATTAATCTGGAAAGTAATGTATTCAAATTAATCGCAATACTTTATCTTTCCATTACACATAAACTATCGATGTTGTCGATTATAACCTATTTGACAATGAACTTATATCTTGATGACCATAAAGTGAATAAGCAATAAAACGCTTCGAGTAAGTAAATATATAATACAAAAGCTCTCTCTCCATCTCGATACGACTAAAGTTTACAACCACCTAAACGTAAATTTATCCATGAAGCACGTACATTGTTTATTCGATGCATCGACAATTTTAAGTCAATCAAACAAAACGCCAAATCAAACGGTTGTCGAGAATTCCACCAGCTTTTGGTAATCAAATCACGGAACTGGAGACTTACAGGAAAGAAACAACAATGGTTCCATGTGGGGAGTTCAATCGATGGGGAATTATATTACGGCTGGGGTCGTAAAAATTACCTCCCTATTTCTTAACCAATACGAGTATTTTTTTTTTGTAGGGGGGCATAAAATTAATCGACTTTCCAATACCTAAAATTACGTTTTTCAAAATCGAATCGTCGGTTGTAATGCGTTAATTCCAATTTTTAGTAATGCCACATAAAAATATATATATTACCGTTCTTTTTGTTAACCAGAAATCTCTTTCTTCTTCATTGTATTCATTTAAATTGATCCATCGGGTTCAATCATCCCCCCTTTTTGTCGTTAACCTTGGATACTTTCCGAGCGTCTGTCTTTCAAAGATCTTTCTTTTAACGAAATTCCTATCTATTTTTCCATGGTTCTTTGAACAAAACAGGATTTTTCTTTTTGTGGAAACCAAAATATAAAATGTGTTCGGTATTATTTTTCCTGCTATTTTTCGTAGGTGTTTCATTTCTTCTGCATTTATTTTTTTATTTGTGGTCCATGTATATCATTACCGTTAACGAATGTTTCGACAGTTACTGTGTTCGTATTTTAGGGTTAAACTTTTGTTTATTTTTATTTGTGTAAATATTGTTTGGGAGTTGGAAAAATCAAGATTCGTGCAAAAAGTCGCGTAAATACTTCATGATGCAAAGTTAAAATAAATAGTAAAATAAATTATTGGCAGGTAAACGTCTCATAAAATGTGTAAATAAATGTAGGTATTGCGTGTCTAACTGCGTACAAACAACGTGTTCAAAAAAGCAGCTTGAAGCTCGCGCACATCATCCGCCCACTATTACGAGGGCAGTTTGATAAGTCAGTGACTTTTTGAATTTCCCGCGCAGTTACTCTAAATGCAACAGTGCTGCCGTCAACTATAATCTATCAGTGGGCAACTTTCTAATTTTGAGCAAGCTACGTCGTGCAATAGGTGTTTGATAGCCGTTCAAAGCAGACAACCTCGTGAATTTTTACGAAAATGGAAAAAAGTGAATTTCGTGTGCTGATTAAGCATTACTTTTTACGTAAAAAATCCATCACTGAAACTAAGGAAAGACTTGATAAATACTACGGGGACTCGGCACCATCAATTTCAATGGTTAAGAAGTGGTTTACAGAATTCCGTTGTGGTCGTACCAGCACTAGTGACGCCGAACGTCCAGGTCGCCCAAAAGAAGTGATTACGCCGGAAATCGTCGATAAAATCCATGAAATGATATTGGATGATCGGAGAATGAAAGTGCGTGAGTTGGCTCATGCTGTAGGTGTATCTCAACTGAACGGGTACATCATATTTTACACGAATATTTGGACATGAAAAAACTCTCTGCGAGATGGGTGCCGCGATTGCTCACACTCGACCATAAGCGCAATCGTGTGGCCACTTCAAAAGAGTGTTTAGCGATGTTCAGCCGTAATCCGGACGAATTTTTGCGCCATTTTGTTACTGTGGATGAAACATGGATCCATCACAACACGCCAGAGACCAAGGAACAATCAAAACAGTGGGTTGCTCGGGGTGAACGTGGACCAAAGAAGGCGAAACAGAGTCTGTCATCCAACAAGGTCATGGCCACAGTTTTTTGGGATGTACACGTCGTCATTTACATCGATTACCTCAAGAAAGGTAAAACGATTATTGGCGAATATTATTCAAATTCGACGTTGATTTGAAGCAAAAACGGCCGCATTTGGCTAAGAAGAAGAAAGTGCTGTTCCATCAAGACAATGCACGTGTGCACACTTGTCTAGTCACGATGGCCAAAATCCACGAATTGGGATACGAACTGCTACCCCATCCAGCATATTCTGCAGATTTAGCCCCCTGCGACTATTTTCTGTTTCCAAACCTAAAGAAATTGCTGGGCGGTAAGAGATTTGAGTCGAATGAAGAAGTCATTACCGAAACAAACGCGTATTTTGAGAGAGCTTTGAAAAAACCTATTATTTGGAGGGAATAAAAAAATTAGAAAAACGCTGGACTAAATGTATCGAGCTAAAAGGTGATTATGTAGAAAAATAAAATGTTTATTTGCGGAAAAAAATTTGTTTTATTCAAAAAGTCACTGACTTATCAAACCGCCCTCGTATTTAGTAGTTATCGCATGTTAGCACTACCTTTTAAGTCCAGAATAATAATTCTATTGTTTTTTCTTTTGCAGGTGAGTTAATGTGATGGTTGATTTACCGAACGACAGGCTAGGTGAGTCACAGTGTTGATCTTTATTAATGACAACTTTAAAATTCGAGACTTGATACTGGTTTATAAGTAAGTTGTATTCAGGCCTTTTTTATTATTGGTCACGTTAAAATTATGGTTTTTTATAGAGGAAATTAAAAAAAAAATCCCAAGCTTTTAGAATATTAGGTATATTATTAGCATATCGAAGTAATAATTCTTTTTTATTTGTATTCCCATTTCATTCTTTCTTACTTTACAACACACATTTTGTTATCGTCCATCCTTTTTTTTTTAATTAATTCAGTTTCTTCATAAAATCTTTGTTCATACGAGTTTTTTTATGTAAAATTTTATTATTAAATTCATAGATTCATTCACGTAAAAAATGGTTTAAATAATTGTTTAGTTTCCGTTTATTTTTTTCCGCCCAGTATGTGGTTGATTTTCGAATGATATTTCATTTCTAATTTTTCGCGAACCAATGGCAGGTCTAGGTACGAGAATTTTCAAAAACTGTGAAATGCAAAGATGATATCTGATCAAATTACGGAACGTGACGTATATATAAATGACAGATGAAATTACAATACGTCAGCGTTTGAAAAAGAACGTCTGTAAAACGTGCAAGCTAATGTCAACAAGAATTTTTTACTCTATTCAATTAATTTAATTCAAGGCCGTTATCGTGCCGCTTTACAAAGTAAAAGGTTCGCAGCAAAACTGTAAGAACTACCAAGGTATAAGTTTACTCAGCATAGTCGGCAAACTGTATGCAAAGAATGAAACTAAGAAGATGATATGGAAGGAGGAGGAGATGTACGGATCAGGTCTTTTCATTACAAGGTATAGTTTAAAAAGTCGGAAGGTCTACTGCGCTCTTATAGACTGGGAAAAGACCTATGAAAAAGTAATGAGGAGTGAATTGTGGTTGACATTGTCTATGTATGGGTTTAGCGGTACTTTAATACGAGCACTGAAATTACTTTACGAGAATTCTACTGCTTGTGTCAGTATAAACGGAGCTTACACGGACTGGTTTAACATCGAAGAAGGTGTGAGACAGGGATGTGTGGTTACGCCATGGCTGTTTAACTTATACATAGACGATTGTTTAAAATATTTATAAGAGAGTACTTATGGATTGAAAATGAATGATTTGATCGTCAAATGCTTCCTTTACGCCGATGATCAGGTCATATTAACGTCATCTGAAGAAAAGTTGCAGGCGATCGTTAATATTATGAATGATATCTAAAAATAAAAGGGATGAAAGTAAATGTAAGCAAGGCAAATGTAATGGTTTTTAAAAGAGAAGAAAACATGACAAACTGTGAAGTTCTGATTAAGGGAGAAAGAGTGGAACAAGTTAATGAGTTTGTATACTTGGGTTCAAAGTTTACGAGAGATGGAAAGTATGACGGTGTCATTGAGCGAAGGGTGTTGGCAGGAAAACAAATGAATGGGGCACTGTTTAGCTTTAAGAACAGCCAGAAAGTGTCAAAAAAGGCACGTCTGGCGGCTGTGCATAGAGGAGTGAGATAGATGAAATAATGCTAAGATGGTTTGGACTCGTAGAAAGGAAGATTAACAAAGCAAATTTATAAGGCGGGTGTGAATGGACAAGTCGGTAGAGGTCAAACATATCTCGATCAGATTAAGATTGTTTTGAATAAAAGCCAGGTCAAGAGTACCAACAACCGACGAGCATGTATGAGAGTACTGATGAGAGTGGAGAAAGCAAAAGATGTCTGTAAGAACCGTAGCAAGTGAAAGGAAGTGGTCTCTTCCTGTCCCCACGGAAAAAAGGCGTGACTACATGTATGTATGTTCAATTAAACAAGTTTATTATTATTTTAACTCCAATGGAAAGTTAATAAAATAAAATAAAACTTTGTAAAGAGATTCATTTTATACAATTTGTATTAACAAGTAAGTCACTATAAATACCGCTGTCAGGCGGACAACAAGAAAATGAAGTAAAGTTTTTTCCGAAGTAACCGGTAAACCTTCATATTTTCCTAAGAGACAGTAAGTTCATCAGCTTAGGGCAAAAGAATTTACAGGAACTCCAGCTAAACCGAGGTAGATCTAAAAATTTTTTAGTGTATCATTTCAGATTTGCCATCGGTGTTTAATTAGTTAATATTTTTGCATCCCTTATTAGTAAATACACTCCATTATATTTGCATCTCGCCCACTAATATTTTTTTAAAACGATATTATTTATTAAGAAGCAGGAGTTGAAAATTTTGACATTTGTTATCGCATAATAAACATGTTTGTAGTTAAAAATAAAAATATTTATCCGTTTTTTCGCAATAAGCCTAAACGTTGACATAAATAATTTCTAAAGTAATAAAAAAAGTTTGAATCTTAACGTAGTACAAAAAGTCTATCAAATTGCCATAAATCGCTCAATCTCACCCGTCACTTGATTTATTAAACTTCCCGAAAAACGTTTCTCTTTTGTTCCGGTTCGTACCAGTAACTTTACATTTTTTATGAATCCTGAAAAATAAAAAAAAAAACAAAAGATCCGATCTATCTTAAGTATTGACATTAATGCAATATTAATATAAAAAATAAAAGATTACACGTCTAGAGATTTTTATGATTAAATTTTTTTAAAGTTTTCTATTAACGACCTTATTTCTTTTGAAACATTTTTTTAAAAATTTTGTCTAAATATACAGGGTGTTGCATTTAAATCAATCCATGTAAATATATTCTAAATTTGACAGTTGATAATGTCCTTGAAATTTATTTTAAATGTCATCTTGAGAATTTTTTCAAGGTCAATTTAACACAGGACGCACGGGTTTTACAGCCCATAATGAAGATTGATTTTTGCAATTTGCTTCACAAAAAAACCCTACGGAAACGCCTTTTGTACAAATGCACCTCTGTTGCGAACACAGGTTTTTTTTTGTCAAAATTAACTTGTTTAAATTTATCAACTAAAAAACCTCAAATTTAGTTGAAAATCTTCAGTTCAGAATAGAATATATTTAAATTATTTCCATGTGCGTATAAAGTTGTATGTTTTATATTTTTGATGCTGCGTATGTGTAGCTTTATCCAACATATATTTAAGTCCATTAAATAAATGCGCAAGTTTTTTTATTTGTAATAGTTCTCAATTTTTGTATTAAAATTATAACAATCGTAAGATTGATACGAAATAATAATACAATAATAGGTAATATATATATTATTAGGTTAGGTATCATGTGAGTAGAGGCGTGGTTGCCCCTCCACTTACTCACCCCTAGAGGTTACAGTTCACCGCACAATCCAGCCCTTCTCACGAAGTTTATGTATATGTAGTATGAGGTGAGATTTTTTTTGAAATCGGTAGGTTCTAGGTTAGTATAACCAAATATGTTGAACCTTATTCTTTCCCAGGCCGGGGCATGAACATACTATATGTTCAGCAGTTTCGTGTTCCACGCAGCAAAACCGAGAGTCCGTTTGTTGATTTAGACCTATCCTTCCGAGGTGATATCTTAGACGACAGTGTCCTGTAAGCAGTCCCGTTAGAATTCGCAGGTCATTCCAGCTCCTGCTTAGTTGTGTTTGTCAAAGGTTTAGGTAAGAACGCCTTCGAGTGAATCAACCCTGGTATATCGGACCTGTACGTGTGTATTTTCTGTTCCGCCCAGTTCGAAATTATTTTTTTGGTGGCACTTGTAGTGACTCAAAAACCGGTTCTGGTCCAGTGAACGCAGATTCGGCCCCCTTTATGCAAGGGTGTCGGCTTGTTCGTTTCCCTCTCCACCCCCTGGTGCCGAGGTACCCACAGCAGGGTCACCCTGTTGTTCGCACCCAATATAGATAATTGTGTACTTAGCACAAGTGTGCAGGTTTGTAAAACTAGAAATGGAAAGTGTTGCAATTCATACGCGAAAAAATTGCTATTTTATGCATTTTATACTATTTCTACAATATACTATTTACATTCAATATTCTATTTATCATCGAAACAATACAGCATGACATGGATTCAATACAGATTCAAATACCTCGTCGATTGGGTCTCTAGCCGTCGCACTAGTCACAGTAGACCGCCCCCCAACATAATCGGTTGTTATGCAACATGAATCATAATATATCAGATCCGCGCTATGAATATAATATGTGCTGTTTATGATTGTTTAATTGACATATTTTGATGTTGTATAAAATATTATCTCATCCAGAATAGAACTGGCACGTAAAAGATTCACTAGTTGGCGTTCTGTACTATGTAATAGAAGTCTTTCGATGAACATCCATCTAAGAATATTAAAGTGCTACGTTTGGTCTGTTTTGCTTTATGGATGTGAAACCTGGACACTGAAAGTAAAGCATCTAAATAAATTAAAAGCGTTTAAGTTCTGGTGCTATCGCCGTATGCTAAAGATTCACTACATAAAGAGCGAGAATTGACAAACACCATCAAAATAAGAAAAGCAGGATGATTAATTTTCATTACAACTATCATTTGGATCTCAAGTACCACCAACAATAATTAAACATCCATCAGATGTTCGGTATGTAAAAATTAAATTATGTTTATTTGTTTGTTTGTCTCTTATGCGTTTCTAAACCACTGGACCGATTTGAATGAAATTTTGTTAATGTGTATTGATTGCTTCAACTTGAGAGATAGGTTAGTTTTTATCTCGATAAGTCCCTACGAAAGGGACATATGATGAGGGGGCATAAATATCACATGCTCCGATTAATTATCCAGGGTAAAATAGAAGGAAAGCGATGGATTGGCAGAAAACAGCTTTCTTGGCTTCGTAATATTAGACATTGGACGGGTCGAACAGTCGAAGAATTGTTTCATGTAGCTATCGATCGAAAAGCTTTCCAACAAATTGTCAACTCTATGATAGCCAACGTTTGAAAACAAGCATGGCACACAAAGAAGAAGAACATAAAATATTATTCAGATTAGCATCGAAAGGATCGGTGTCCTGGTGAGTTGATAGTACACGCCAACCAAAACCAATTTTTCGTTTTTTGTTAATGTTATTATTAAAAAACATGCTATGTTAGTATCAACGAACTTTTTTCGCTTATCGAATGTGATACTTTGGTGTTGGCGTTTTAATATTAAAGTTTTAGAAGAAAACCTCGAAGAAAACCATTCGTTTTATATCCGTTTTAACTTTATAATTCCGCATTATGCATTTCGAAACGAAATACGGTTCATTTTTCATTTTCTCAAGTGTGCTATAAAAATTCTTAGCGATACACTGTTATTTGTAATAATGGTATGCAATTCGAAACTCAGACTTTATATTTTATTACAAAGGTGATATAATATTTCGTTTTAGAAGCATTCAATATTGCAGCAGTGGTAGAAGTAAAACTACCGATTCATTTTGGAGCAGTTATATTAAAATATTACCGAAACATTAATCAAACTTTTGCAAGATAATTGAAAATTGTCAGCGGATTAATTTTTAATTCAAAATTTTATTATTTTATATTCTCGAATTGACAAAATTTGAATGAACCTCTTGCAGCTTCCAAACTATTCGTCATTTTTGCGTGTTAGTCACGTTTGAAAATATTTTGTATAGGATCTACAATAAATTCATTCTTTTTTTGTGAGTAACCCTCCAGTTTGTTTGTTTGTTCAGCTTTGTGGATGTTAACAAACTTAGTAACATTGGTAAGAGAATTCAATGCCTAATAAAATCTTATATCATCGTTTTATTCAGGTGGTTTTAATGGTCGATAGGTGGCGTTGATTGTTCAACTATTTGACGTGTCAACGTCTTATAAATCGATGAACGCCGGCCGCACGCACGAAAAAGCATGACTCATTGTCACGTTCCGCTTGAGCCGAGCGTGCAAGCGAGAGCGCGGAACAAGCGATAGAGGGGCACGATCGACCTAAGCGTTCGGCTTGTGACGCATCTATCTCTCTTCCACTCCATCGGCCGATGCGTCCGAGTGGAAGAGAGACAGCGGCAGCACATAACCTACACGTGAACTGTTTAGAAAGTGAAGTGAAAAGTAAATGTGGTTTCCATTGTTTATTACAACAATTGCGGCAAAAATTTGACACCCAATTTTTTAGGGAATCTTAAAATGCTATGCTTCATTTTTTAATCATTTACTTAAAGAGAATGGAGTTTAATAAATAAATATATATATCGTTGGTTTTTCTCCATGCCTTACATAATGTAGTAGCCGTCCAGTGTCATAAATTGTTGAAATCTAAAATATCAAATTAATGTAGAGTAAATGAGTATAGGTATATAGGAAGATGTAGCATATTCCCGTGGCCGCCAAGATTTACCGATCTTACTGTGTTAGTTTTTTATCTATGGGGTCGAATTAAATATTCAGTGTTTCAGACAAGACCTGCGAATAGAGCAGATCTTATTCAACGAATACAATACGCAATCGACAGTATTCCCAGTGCTGAAATAGAAGCTGCTGTCTTTTCTACCACGCAGATATTGAATATCTGCATCGAAAAAAATGAATAACATTGGGTTACTTTACTAGGCATATGTATTTTATTTTTGCTGTTGTTGTTACGTAATTTTATTAGGCATTGAATTCCCTTTTATAAGTTTGTTAAAATCCATTAAGCGGAACAAAAGTTATAACTGATTTATATTATATCAGCTTTCCCATCCACTCCTGCCAGTTATTTTACAAAATTGAGTAAAAAGTACAAGAGCAAACTTATGTAAAATGATCTGAATATTACAAATATTTATATTTTGAGGAACTGTTACTATGCCTTTGTTATAGAAAATTTTTTGTGTTATTATTGTGAACTAAGCCTAATAGCAGTGGTACAACAAAACTTGGTTTAATTTACATTTTTTTGTAATTTTTTTAATTGACGTTTTTATATGTGTGTCAATAAAAATTGCCAATTTGATTGACAATTCGGTTGTCTTCCTAAATATTGTTTTGGCGTTTATAAGTAATTGTTCGCCATCGACTATTTGTTAGCATCTGTGTGTACGAAACTTGCATAGAAGTTGTAAGTCTGTAGGCTGGTTACCATATTGGGTAAAAACGTCTATCTAGTACCAGTATGTTATTGTTTCAATTGAAAGCATTAGAAAATTATCACCTTGTTTGCTGTTTTTATTGCACAACATTGCTGAGTAATGGTTACTTGTCACACTTATGTAGCACTACCAGGATCGTAACTAGGGCCCCCCTACGCTCGATGGGTAATTGCAGTTCATTTCTTATTAGTTACAGTCGACAGACTGCTATTTTGGTTAAGTAAATTTCCTCAGTGGGGAGAGCTAACTTAAACGTGATATTTAAAGTCAAATTCAAAACGTATTGCCTATGGGCACCATGCTTGTGGAAGGAAACAAAAAACAATTATTTTAATAATAATAATAATCATTTTAAGGATCTGAAATCACAAGAATATTGTAACGCATTCTCCTTTTTAAGGAAGAAGTCGTTTTATTTAATTGAAATTTAAAAGTACTAAACCACGTTAGGGCGCCAATTAATTTTCCTGTAAATCACTAAAAGAAATACAAGTAAATCAAACATTAGAAAAATTCAACTTGACGAGCAAACGTGTTTCGGCTTTAATGCTGTTGTTACATTTTTTTCTTTCAGAAACAATTAAAAACTAGAAACTTACAAAAAACTGTTTACAATTACCCGAAAAAAAATTTAAAATAAAATCAAATAAACAAGTTCAAATTAAAAAAACAAAAAAAAAAACAAAAATCGAATCTGTCGAATAAACAAAAAACTTCTGGAAGGATCCGCAACATAGAAAGGCGAAAATCCAAAATCTGAATGGCGAAAATGCAAATAACTGAGCGGCGAAAAATCCAAATGTCTGAGCAGCGAAAATCCAAATGTCTGGGTGGCTAAAATCCAAAAAGGTTTGGACGGCGAAAATCCAAATGTCTGAACGGCGAAAAATAATAATTTCGACATTAATAGCAAGGCCTTTGGTAATAAAAATTTAACAAAATCGAAACGAACAAAAAAATGCCGACTTACATTAATTTTTTTTAACAAATAAATAAAAATCAGCATTACTTCCCATAAGAAAACATACAGTATATAATTTAAACGCAATGAAATAAGATTAATTTTCTCTGGGAAAGTAATGAAATAGTAGATTTAAAATAACTTGCCAATTATACTCCAAATCTACTACATTAGATTCGCAATATAATTATTATCGACTTTTCTGTTGAAATGACGGTTACAATTAACAATCTGTCCTTTTAATACAAATTGTAAATCGTATTAGTTGTTATCGTTAACTATCTAATAAGGACATGATTGGGGATGGGTTTGGAATTAGAATAAATTCGTTAATATGCCAGTGCCGGCTTTAATGATTTCCTATCATAGTCTTTGAGGAAAAATTTCCGTTACATTATATCGGTGATATGAACTATCTATCGTAACGGTGGTTTATAAATAACTTCAATAATCAATATCACAATTACGAAATGAAAACAATTAATTTTGATTTCTCTTGCTAATTACGTCTCTGTATGCGGCTGCTATTTTTACAACTGTATCGTTACTGCGGGCAAACGCATTAAGGCCAATCGGATTGATTGTCTGTCTTTTGATGTTGATGAAGTTTTTCACGAGATTTATGACGTATTCGAGTGAGATGAATGCTAGTAAGTAATTCTCGGAATGATGTTGGAATTATAAAGTTGTTGCGTCGAAGAGATTTAGTCATTAGAAAGTCTGTGGTAGATTAACTATTTAACAACAATGCGCGATGATTACACGTCTAATTATCGTGTATTTTAAAAAATAGTCCAATGGTATTAAAGTCATTTATTTATAGCCGCATGTTTTTTACTATTAGTGAATCTATAATTACATATTTTTAATTTAAAAAAAAATGTGTCGATTATGAAAGTTGCTATTTTGTTAAAGCGAGGTTATATTTTTTCTTTATTTAACAAATTATTTAATAGGCGAGAATACACTATGACTTTCATTTTTAAATATTGTGTGTAATTTAATTCTTACTCGCGATTCGTTTGGCAATGCCAACAAACAATGTGCAGGAGGAGCCGGCTGTTTAAAATCGGTTCTCCTTGCTAAGATGAGACATTGACAGCTGGGAGGGTGGTGCCCTCTCTTGCTAGCACGTCCGCCTTACGCTCCTTTCACACAATACGATTTTGGTCGTCCGGTCGTCGGACGACCGTTTATCGTAACTCACTGGCTTTCACACATAACGACATATTATCGTTAGTATTTATCGTGATGTCGGAGAGAGCACAGGGCGTCGCATCAAATCGGGCAAAAATTTTGACATTATGGTTAATTTATCGTCGTAAAAAAAGGCAGAAACGTAATCGACTACATTGGGTGCATCCAATCAATAGAAGGAGAGAAGAAGCAGGTTTATTTCGTATACTCTTTGAAGATTTAAGAAATGACCAAACCAAATTTTTTAATTACTTCCGCATGTCAATGAGTTCCTTCGATGAATTACATGACAACCCCATGACCCCATTTGAGATCTCTGATCAGAGTGTATAATACTTTAAATGCAAAATAAAGTAAAAATGCTACTTACCAAATGTGTTTTTTTCTTTATCCTCCAGCTCTTCAAAATCTGGTTTTACCTCCAGGAGAATTTCTCGCCATGCATTTCTAGTTACATTTCTATCTTTGTAACTTTCGAGGGTTTTATCCCAGAGTACTGGTCTACTTTCAACTAGTGAAATTAGAAATTCCACATCGATATTTTCAGCCATTTTACTACGTGCCACTGGATTCAATTGATACGGCAGATATCACACGACTAAAAATCGTAATGTGTACAAACATCCATTTGATGCCGTTTGTCAGTGTTATCAGAGAACGGCACGACCGTCGTCCATTGCAGTGGCAGTGGACGACAGCTGTACGACCACGACACGACAATAAGTCGTTGTCGTCCTGTGTGAAAGATTTCGTATATTTCCGTATTTAACTAATGGAATGTGGTCGTCCGACTTTTTACCGGACGATCAAAATCGTATTGTGTGAAAGGAGCGTTACAGTTGCCTGGTATGTCCCTGTGTCCGCAATGATCTAACTTACCGCTACATTGATTTTAATTTAGCCATTCCATTTCCCAGATTGATAGGTAGGTACATTAATAGAAAATAGTCACATTTGTTTGTAAGATTACTAGCTCCATCAACCTGGACCCCGACATCAAAATAACCAAATTTAAAAAAGCAGTATTTTCATTAAAAAAAAAAAAAATTAGGGTATATTTTAATAATTTGTCGAGCTCGTTTATTCGTCGGCTGTTTATTTGTAAATTGATGACAAAATTGATCGCGTAATCTCGTAATCCAGTTCGGGAGTCTATAGCGTTTATATAATCTGCGGCAAAGAGCAAACTTGGATTTTCTCCTTGTTTAAGTGCTAATCAAGTAGGGTGAGCAGTTCATCAATTAGTCGGGGATTCTTAGGCGGCGAGTAATAGAAGCTGACGCCGCTGCATAGATGCCCCATCGTCTCAGCTTTTGCTTTTAAATGATTCTCAAACTCTTTTTTTATTACGGTACACTTTTAATAATTTAAAAACTTGGCAGTACATTTACAGTAAGACAAATTAAAAGAATTCTGTAAAATATTACTACCTCTTCAGTTCAAACAATCAAATTAATATTTGAACTAAATGTAATGTCAATCGATGAAAAAGAATCATTTTCAATCCAGAAGAGTGTTACACGCTACTACTTTATTTTGGGGAAGAATAGTCGATATTAAAATGATTAATTTCTATAGACTCTATCTCAGGGATGTAGGTTTTATGTGAGTGACTTCTCAATTAAATTCAATTTGAGAATTTGAGGGAATAGATATATCAGTTCTTTTTTATTTAAATATATCTGACTAAACCAATTTAACTAAAACTGAAATGCTGTTGAGCGCCAAGTTATTTTTTAATAATAAAATTACCAAAAAGAATGAATAAAACTGTAAATTTTAATGCCAAGATTAACAATTTAAACGAGCTCCAATGTTGGTTGTCACCTTTTTTTTTAAATAAATAAAAAGTTGCAAGAATTTAACAACTAGCTTAATAAATAAAAAATTAAAATTAAAATAAGTCGAAATATTTCAACTATCTATCTTCTGCCATCTTGAATGTTTGGGTTAGGTTTTTGCCGGTTAGATCGTTTATAAGATCCATGTATCTTGTAGGTGACCTTCCTCTTGATCTTTTGCCAGGGACTAACCCTTCCAAAGTGAGTCTCTCTAGATCATTTCTTCTAACCACATGACCAAATAATTAAGCTATTTTCTCCGCTACCACAATGCTCAATCAATCTCTTCTTAATTCTGAGTTGGTCCAGAATGGATTGGCTGGTTCTTATTCTCAGTCCAGGATACTCTCAGCATTATGCGCCAACAAAACGCTTCGAAAGCATCTATCTTACGTTTATTAGTATTTTTTAAAGCCCAGCATTCCGATCCAAGTAGAAAGAATGAAAACACCAAGCTCCTGACCAACCTCATTTTTGTGTTAAGGAATATTTGATGGCTTTTCCATACTTTGGTTAGCTTGGTTATGGATTCTTTCACTATTGCGCTTCTCCTCTTTATCTCCTCGCTGGATCCGCCCTTGCTCGAGATTGTAGTACCAAAATATAATTTAAAGAAATATAAAAAGGCAGCGGTCGCGGAAGTTTTAGTTTAGTTTGAAGTAATTATAAAGTCGCATATCAGTCGCAATATTTAAACATTTTTTTAAAACTCTTAGCTGAAAATGTTTAATATCGGTGTTAAAACCTTTCATTAAGCAATTCTGTTTATTTTACACGTCTAAAGTCAAATCATGTTCACTTTTTTTATTCAAACGTTCGCATTGTATATTCTACACGTCGAAAGTCAAATCCTGTTCACTTTTTTCATTCAAACGTTCGCATTGAAGACTTTAAGCTGGATCATTTAATTGTTTGACTTTAAAATAGTGAAATTGATGATCCGACAAAAAAAAAGAATTAATTAACGTTGAAATTTTTAATTTGACTGTACCCCCCGGGATACGTCCTTGGCCATAGAGTGTGTTAGTCTGGTAACACCACCAGAAAAGAATTAGATCCGCTGGAGGGACTAATTGGGCTTCTGCATGGGGGCCGTAGGATGTGTCCTGAATATCTTACGACAGGGCTTTTTAGAAATGAAGACTTATGTACCGCTGTTGGCTCTGCGTCGCTTTGGCACAAGAAAAAAAAACGGGGGAACGGCTTCTGAATATCAACCCGTTCTGATGACTTTTGCGCTTCTTTTTCGCTTTCAGAAAGAATATTCTTAATTGAAAAGCGAAAATGTATTGTAAAGGTTATTTCTGTTTTTTTCTTCTTTGTGTCTTCGAAGTTATCGAAAAATAACAAAAAAAAAACGTTAGTAGGCATTAAAAAATCGCGAAAATAAAAAATTCTTGAAAACACATCATTCTCATTGCACTTACAAACTAGAAATAGGTCAGTTACAATTTTAATGTCAATAAAGTCCGATTTTTAACAAACATGGCGGAATGATTTATATTCACCGGATAAAACAAAGAATACAAACTAGCTTAGCAGTAGATCGTTATTTCTCCATCACGTACTTACAAAAAAAAAACCGCTTATTCTTACTAATGGAAAAATTATGAAGGAATTTTTTAATTTCGTCCTGAGAGTGGTGGCTATGATTTATGGATATCTTAATTAATCGCAGCAACAGCTGTTCCACAACACTTCTCCGACTCGTACACGGGGCAACGGGAAAAAAAGGAACCAAAAGTAATAAAAACAAAAGAACGAAGTAAGTAGTCAATAAAATTGTGATCATTTTATCCTGCGCTGCCGCAGGGTATACTCTAGATTTTGGAAGTCGTCACCCTCTTTTAAGGTTGTTCTCTCTCTTTATCTTTTGTCCTTAAAATCTTTAAAAATCGTGTTGACGTCGTGTCCCTTTTGGGAATAATAAAATTTGTCCAATAAAAATATTTATGTCATTTGTATGCAGATCCAAAATTTTTATGTTCTGAAGAGTTAACAAAACACTATTGTACAAAAGGAACTGGGAAAGTTTTGCATTATGACGACACTACGTGGTGCAGGAGAGGCGTGTTTATACTTGCACACTATCCGCCTAGTCGGTGGGCTCAGTTGTTTGTCAAAATGCATGCCTTAAAGTGCGTGCTATGGCATCTTGGTCATAAAATGATATTCGGGTGGTTTTTTTGCGCTATAACTTTGCTCGCGGTTTAAACATATACCAGTGCTTAGAAGAAATGACTTTTGCACTAGGTGATGATTGTGTTGATTCAACTGTAATCTATATCAAAAAGGGAGTAAGGCAGGGTTGCATCTTGTCTTTTCTTATTTTTAATGTTTAGTCCGAGAGAATTTTTAGAGAAGCACTTTCCGAAATATCAGCGGGCATTATTGTCAATGGTGGTGTCAATTAACAATTTACGGTACGCATATGACACGGTGCTCTTGGCGTTCAATCAGAAAGATCTGCAGGTTATCCTTGACAGAGTTGTTTCAGATTGTGCCACGACTGGTCTTGACTTAAACATAAAAAAACGAAAATATGTAAAGTCTTATTCTGTAGACATTTAGGGTTGCCCCTGAGGATCCGTCTTCTGAGATGCTACGTGTTCTCTACTCTCCTATACGGACAACAAAGATATAAAACGTCTTGAAGCTTTTGAGATGTGGGCTTACAGGCACGCTGTTTAGACTGGCATTTGACAAGATAAGAATAGCCATGATGGTCACTAACGTTATAAAAGGACATGGTACTTGAAAAGAAGATGATTGTGCACATCGTACAACCATAGCCAATTTGCGTCCGGAGGACGGGGAGGCTAATAACGTTACTGCTGTAATGAAAATGCTTGACGAAGACAGTCGAGTGACTTACCACCAGATTTTTTTTTCCAAAAAGTCGTTACTTTCATTCATTAAGAATTAATAAAAAGCTATTTCGGTTCAGCTCATTAATTTAATATGGAATTTTTACAAATATATAGATATATATATATATATTATTCAGGAAATTATAAATACAATTATTCGTTGATAATTAAACTCCGCAGTGGCACCACTAATTTAGTGTTTAATTTAATGGGTAGACACAACGTTTACGTGCGGTAAGTCAGCCTAACGAAAATTTAAATTAGTCCTTTCGTATTTATTATATTATTACTCTGCTAAATTAAACTAGTAGTTAGTCCCCAATGAATAAGCTTAAAAAAGCATATAATATATTTACAGGTAAATAATTAGTTCATTAACGTTTCATAACTATGTGGATCCGACTAAATTTTATATTATTACATTGACGATATTTTTTTAATACTACCAAACGTTGATTTCTGTAATGGAAAGGTTCGATTTTCAAGTATAGTTCTTTCCAATGTCATTTTGAAAATATATAAAAAACATTTCATTTAAATCAGATATATTTTTAAAAATTATTTATGTCCTTCCAGATTCTTAACCACATTCTATTAGAATTTGTCGAAGTGTTTCTAATGATTTATATTTAAAATCTTGCAATTTGTTAAATACAATTTCTAATGTTGGGACTTGATTTTCTTTGTACGTATTGTACATCATTTTCATTATTATTAATTAGAATTGCATTATTGAGATGTATTTTATCTTAATTTGGATATTACCATTACTTCGAATTATATTATTATCATGATTTTCGTTAATATCGTCAATATTAAGCAATTCGTTAGACTCATCGTTTATCTCAAACGGTCTCCAAAAAGTCATTTTACAAATATCACAAATACAAACAATAAAAATCTCCTGAAAAATTATTAAGAACCAGCGCGTTAGTGTTTTAAAACGTCTTAAGATTTGATCGACTCCTATTCAAGTGAACACCTGCGAGCTAGATAGTCGATCGATGATTTGATGACTGCGTATTAGCGACGTTGATATTTAAAAATAAGCTGTGCTACCCGTAGCATATAAAAAGAGGCGGCCGATATGTTTAGCTTAATTTATTATACATTTTGTCAGGATTATCTTCGTAATACAAAAAAATGAATCGGTTATTCCATTATGACTCATACCGATGTTCTTCGTTCGTTGAATATTTTCATTGGAAAACTTTTTCCAATAAATGTCTAAATAAATAAGGCCCGTTCCCCGTTTTTGTCTTATATACGACCGAAGTGGTTCTTTCATATGTTAATACGTCGAACTTTCAGACCGATGTGGAAAGTTCGTTGAAAACTTTTCAATCCTGCGGAATTTTCTCGAACGTCTTTTATGACCAATGTAGCAAAAAAATTTTTAACAAAAGAAATATTTAAATTATTTATCTGTCGGTACGTAATAGGCAAAGCATTTGACGAAATTTTAAATGCATTATTAAATTGTTTTAAACCCTACCTGTTTATAGTATCTCTTAATGCACTTTTCTTTTTTTACCTCCTTTTTTTATTTTTTAAATTAAATAAAAAGGAGAAAACAGTATTTGTCCTTGTAAAGGATTAATGGGGTTGTAAATACAGCACGTGTTGTAATACAAGGAAATTACATGCAGTTTTATTTAATTTTCGATGACACTAGCTTTAAAATTATGAAAGGAGCGGATATTAAAGTGAAAAACACACTTTGTACGTCTATGTAGAACATCCTCTTTCTCGTAATAAAGGCAGAAAGTCGACACCATAATCGTCATATAAATTTTCATCCCTTTATATACGACGTTTTCTTAGCGCTTTCTCTTACCCTCTTTCCCAACTTGTAACGGAAAATATTTCCACATTTAATATTGCTTATATTCAAATTATTTTCGAGAAAAGCTAGTGTAATTTTAGGCGTCATCCAATTAGGTCTTTTCTTAATTGAATCTTGGGGGTGGCGGTTGTACTGCTTGTTTTCTTTTTTAGTCTATGAGCCAGCTCGCGTTACCAGTGATCCTTTCGTGGAAATTTAAACTTATTAAAAAATATAGAAGAAAAATTGATTTTGGTTTAATTTCCTTTTACAAAAAATTCTGTATTATAAAATCACTAAAGAAATTGTAACGTCGCAACATAAAAATATCTAACGATTTTAGGGGTGGGAATAGGCAGAGACCACTTTCTTCCACTTGCTACGGTTCTTACACACATCTTTAGCTTCTTTTACGTTTATTAGTGCTCTCATACATGCTCGGTAGTTGTTGGTAGTCTTGACCTGGCCTTTTGTCAAAACAATGTCGTTTTAATCGAGATATCTCCGCACATGTCCACGTCTTCCGACTTGACAATTCACACTCGCCTTATAAATCTGTTTCGTCAATCTCATCAGGCCACTGATTTCTAAAGCATTAATCTTATTTTCATGCTTCTTTTGTCAAACCCAATATTTACTACCATACATATGTGTAGGACCAGCACTCGTCTATGCACAGCCTTTGAGACGTTCTGGCTGTTTATAAAGGTACCCCTTTCATTTATTTCCCTGCCAACACCTTTCGCTCAATGTCACAGTCACACTTTCTGTCTCTCGTAAACTTTGAACCCAAGTATAAAAACTCATTCACTTGTTCCACTTCTTCTCCCTTAATCAGAAATTTACAGTTTGTCATGTTTTCTTCTCTTTAAATACCATTACTTTTGTTTTGCTTACATTTACTTTTAGAGATCATGCATAATATTAACTATCGCCTGCAATTCCTCTTCAGATGACGCTAATATGATCTGGTCATCGGCGTAAAGGAGGCATTTGACGATCAAATCATTCATTTTTAATCTATACGCACTCCCTTTCAAATATTTTAAACAATCGTCTATGTGTATGTTAAATAGCTATGGCGAAACCACACATCCTTATCTAACACCTTTTTAGATATTAAACCAGTCCGTATAACCTCCGTTTAAACTGACTCAAGCAGTGGAATCCTCGTAAAGTGATTTCAGTGTTCGTATTTAACTACCGCTCACCCCATACATAGGCAATGTTGACCACAATTCACTCCTCATTACTCTGTCATAGGCGTTTTTCCAGTCTATAAAAGCGCACTAAATTTTATTGTACCATATTAATTGTGAATAATTAAATGGGAAAAATAAGAATAATTGGCGGTGAAAAATTCACCTATTTTTGCAGGGATATAAAAGGGTTGTAAGACTTTCGGTTTGCTCACAGACTAACAATCGTAAAGGAGGTGGTTTTAACTGGTTGTGTGTTTTTTAGACTAGTCTGTAAAACCTCTGTTCTCCGGTCGTTTTGTTAGTTGCCTACGTCGTTGAGAAAGTTCGCCTGTTTGTGACAGTAGATGATTATTTCCCAAGAATATTGTGGGGTTAAACATTTTGAACGATGACTAATAGGGATTTACGTTTGTTCTTTCCTTTTAATTACTATCATTATCCAATTTAAAGGAATATAAAATTTTGGCAACATATAACTGTCATCAGGACACCAATTAGGTACCGTTTTAAACAGTTTATTACGTTTGACGATTATCTTAAAATTTAACTAATAGACACAACATTCTGATAGTAATATTTATAATACAATTTTGTCGACAGCCGCCCGAACGAAGTTCCTAGTTGAAAAATTTGTGTTTAGTATGTAATAGTGAAGCGTCTCGTACGAGCCTTAGTTAATGTGGCATTCACCAACGGGGTATGAAGCATAAAAATATTTTCATTGCATCAACCGAACTCGTTATCTCTCCGGAACAAGTCTTCATATGTGTCGAAGAAGTTCTATCCGCAGTGCGACGTTCTGCATTTGTATGCACATCAGTGACGGCACGTCACAATCCCCATAACCCGCCCCCGGCGCAGCGTACCCCTCTCTATCTCTCTCTTTTTTTTTCTCTCCCAACCCCTTGCCGTTTAATTGGATTTCTTTCTTTGTTCCAAACCCTCGTTTGCGAATTAACTTCATTGTCTACGACCACGTAGCCCGCTCGTCAAACCACCCCGTACACTCTCTTCTTGTTTCGCATCTGCTTTATTTCTTCTGTTTTTATTTATGCGATTTCCTTTTCAACTTCCTCACGATATAGTTACATCGACTTAAATGTATTCATACTAAGGAAATCCTTGAGCGTCGTTTTTGGACCATATTTGTACCTCTCTGCTACGAGTATGTTAAATGATTTAATATTATTCCAAATTTATAATTTTTTGTGTGACTCGGTTGGATGAAGTAAAGAATAGTGAGATAAGGGAACGCTATGGAGTAAAAGAAGATGTGGTTACAAAGATATACAAAGGAATTCTTGGATGGTTTGGACACGTAGAAAGGATGGATGAAGAAAGATTGACGAAACAAATTTATAAGTCGGTAGAGGTCGACCTTGGAGAACATATCTTGATCAGATCAACATTGTTTTGAAGAAAGGCCAGGTCAAGAGTACCAACAACCGACGAGCATGTATGAGAGCACTGATGAAAGTAGAGGAAGCAAAAGATGTGTGTAAGAACCGTAGCAAGTGGAAGGAAGTGGTCTCCGCTTACCCCTATGGGAAAAAGGTGTGACTTTATGTATGTAATCAGTTTTTTTACACAGTTTTGGATGAAACTTCGTATATATCCCGTCAGCTGCAAGCCCGGTTAAATAAACAAATTGTTTCGGAGAATTTACGGTGCTATTTATATTTTTAACACGCTTAAACTTTTGAATTCCTGGAAAAATCTGAATACTGCAATTAACAACAAGTGACTAATATACTAGAGAATTTTTAGTCATGTATCCAGTGATTATCGTATAAAAATATATTATTATGAAAAGCAACATTTTTCCCCATGCAGCTATTTTTTTATATTTTTTGCTCCGTTTAAACTCATGTGCCACGTTCTCGTTAAACTGGTTTTTTAAATACTTTCATCAAATAGTTTTTTTTATCACCATAAACATGGTCGAGATGCAAAATATTAACAAATTAAACGAAGAAGCAAACACATAAGAAGAATTAAACTAATTTATTTTTCAACTAGGTATATCGTAGTGTTTCAAACCCTTTAAAAAAATCAGAATCTTCGGTCATTCATCTACCGCCGACATCACTTCGTTATCATCAGCAAAGCGGATTCCACGAAGATGTTCTTTTAATTTTGGAAATAGATGGTAGTCGTTGGGGGCCAAATCTAGAGAATGAGGGGGTTTCAAATCCCGCATTGTGAATGGCAGCCGTTGCAACACAACTTCTGTGGACCGGAGCGTTGTCCTTGTGGAAGAACACACTTCGACTCAATTTTCCTCTGATCTCTTCGCGTACTTTTGGTATTAAATTCGGATAATATTCAACTGTTATGGTGCACCTACGACGTAAATAATCCCAAAAAATTGTAGCCATGATCTTACCAGCTGATGGGTCAGCACAAAATTATCTTCTGGTCTGCCGTCAGCATTTGTGGAACCCAACGTGCAGAGAGTTTTATAAGACCCAATTCCCGTTGTAAATTTCTTTATACACTTCCAACAGAAAACCTACATGTCTCTGCTATAGCCTTGACTGCAATTCTTCTGTCACTTAATACCATGTCATTTTAGGGGCTCGTGCACCTGGTCCATATTAACAGGACTCTCTTCCCAGTTTGAAATCTTGTGGTACGAAGGGGTAAAGTCACCCAATAGTTCTACCGTGTCCTTATAAATTTCGTGCGGTGATAACTCCTTTTTACAGAGGTACTTTATCGCTCCTCTTATCTCAATTTTGTCCGTTTTAAATAAAATAAAGCACACCTTAATGATAAGGTCAAATACTTACAAACTGTAATTTCATACGGGCATTCACCTCTTGATATTTTTCGCATGAATTTAGAAACACCCTGTATATCCAGTTTCTACATAACGGGTATTTAAGCAGGAAATTACACTTTGAGATGTGCCAAATGCTAAAATAAGGATATCAGAAAATACAGTGTTACATATTGTGGGTTAAAAATACAATTTATTTATTTAATTAACCAACTCCATAATATTTAATTATAAATTAGTATCCAAGATAATTGTGTTTATTTGTAGTATTAAGAATTTTACTGAAAAAACGTATGATCATTAAAGAGATTGTGGATTTTCCTCAAATCTAAAATTCTCTCGTGTTTTCCTAAATTTTTGTGTATATTTGGGTGTCCCAAAAAAACCAAAATTTTTTTTTTAAGTTCCGTTTAAAAATATGTCAGTTTATAATGTAAAGTCCCCTTCAAACGGTAGCTCAAAAAAAATTTTTAAAGGGTCACTCCAAATTTTTAAAAATTTCTAATATCGTCAGAAATCGATTTTTTTTTTAAATTTATTTTCTCATTATTTTATTTTTTTTTGTACCACATAAACTATGAAGATTCTGAAGATTTAAAGTCGAAATTTTAATAATTAAAGGTCACTCCAAATTTTTTATAGTTTCCAAGTCAACTACTTAATATATTTTCGAGCTACTTCTGAACATAAATATCAACGAACTTTATATTTTTTTTCTTGAATTTGACATGGTAAAGAATGGAATTAAAGCAAGGGAAACGAAAAAAAAATTAAATGAACATTTTTTACTATTATAGTGCAATTGTCAACAAATCATAATATTTTTGATTCTTTAAATTTATTTATTTTTCAAAAATTAACATTTTAATTATATTTTTTATAACATTTTTATATATTTTATTCACAACAATAGTCAATTCTTAGTTATATTTAAATTCTTTTTAGTTTCATTTATTGACGTTAAAAAATTTAAATATTAAAATTTTGACTAGAAATTTTCAGAATCTACATAGTTTTTGCGGTAGAAAAAAACAAAATAATGAGAAAATAAATGTACAAAAAAATCGATTTCTGACGATTTTAAATGAAATTTTTTTTTTGAGCTGCCGTTTGGAGGGGAAAATTTTTGTTTTTTTGGGACACCCTAGTATATATATTGAAGTATCCCGGGTTCATTAAGTGTTGGAAGGGGAATAATTGAACAAGTTCGGAAGTTACAATATGTTCGGTGGAGATTTAATCAAGTGTACATTATAACTCTGATATAACTCCGGTGCAAAAAGTTCGCTCGTACAAAATAGCTCGCCGGCCGTTGTCGAGTTGCTCTTCAACTTATACGTTGTTACGTGTAACGATTTTCAACACTATTACACAGAGTTTTATATTTTTGTGATAACGAGTATACGCGACTTTTACTATAAATTACATTTCGGGAAAGTTCCGTCAAGTTATAAAGAAGTTGGCAAAAGCGAACCCACTTGCTTTGCTTCAAACTGAATTATTTAATATCCTTATTAACTACATGGTATCATCTTGACACAATAATGAACACAACACTGCACGAGATTAGATAAAGTTATAATTTAAAGAAGACTTACAGAATAATCTCATTTATTAAATAAAACAAAGCGGCTTGTTTTCCAAGAAAGTGAATTCCCCAAATCATTCCATCACAATGTCCGGAAATACCCTTGAATCAAGTCCCTCCATCTGGATTTTGGGAGTCACGGTGTCTAATAATATGTCTCGGCATGACCGTGTTGCTAACATCGCAAAGTCAGCAAGCCAGAGGCTAGGTTTTCTGTGGAAAGCTAGAAAGTTTTTTACTCCTGATCAACTGTTGACGACGTAGAAGGCTCAAAGGCATTCTCTTTGTCTTCTAGATTCCATTAAAAAAAGGGCCATTCGGTCGATAAACAGCTTAACGCTCACAGATACCCTTCACTTACTAGAACATAGAAAAAGAGTTGCAGACCAGTCATTGCTCTACAGATATTTCCATGGCAGATGCTCCAAAGAAATAAAAACTCTTATACCACCACTGGCCACATTCGGCCAAAGAACTCGGCACGCTGATCAGTCTCACCCATTTACTCTCAAGATTGACACTACAAGGACCAATCTCCATCAAGAATCCTTCTTTTACAGAGCTGCTATGGAATGGAACAAGCTTCCAAAATCAGTTTTTCCAGAGAACTATGACCTGCAACTTTTTAAAAGCGGGTCCACAATCACCTCCTTTCTATAATTCCTCCCCCTTCTAATAGTCGCAGTGTGGGCCGTCGATAGGTCTACCCCTTTTGTGACTATTTTTAGTAAAAAAAAGCATTTGCACTGAAAATCAAAGGGATGAAAATAAAGGTAAGCAAGACGAAAGTCGGTGCTTCTTTACGGTTTGGAGGGTTGGACATTGAAGGAGACTGTTGATAAAAATTAGAGGCTTTTGAAATGTTGCTGTATTGCAGAATCTTTAAGATAATTTGGACGGTCCGACTAAGAAACGGAAGAAGTTCTAAGACGAGTCAACGAATAACGTGAACTGTTTGAATTGATTAAAAAGAAAAAAATGGCATACTTGGGGCATATAATGCGAAACACGAAATATCATTTCTTGCATCTGTTGATCAAAGGCAAGATCAAAGGCCGGAGAGGGATCAGAAGGAAAAAAATGTCTTGACTGCGAAATATCAGACAGTGGACAGGGCTACACGATATTCAGTCGCTAATACACACCGCAAGGAACAGAAAAGCAATGGAAAATGTTATCGCAAACATCCGTTTGTGGATACGCATTAGAAGAAGAAGAAGAAGGCAAAAGTAATGAAGAAAACATGACAAATCGAGAGGTGCTAATTGAAGAAGAAATCTAAGTTGCAATTTGAATATTTAAATTTTTCGTCCAATCATTCGTTTTTTTTATTTTTTAGCAAGTAATATTTTGGATCAGTAATTAGGTCCATTTTTTATTTTTTGCATAATTAAATAAAAAATAAACGACACGCGTCTAATTTTATTAAAATAGGTTTCACGTTTTACGGGTTATAGAAATCAAACTAATGGAAACCGCGTAATCCTTGCATAAACTTAAAAACATTCATCCATTATAGTTAATGTTTCATTTGATAGACGTTTTTTCAAAGCATTACATTTGGATTTATCACATCCAATGTATCTAAAAACTAATAAATCTGATGGGAAAGCGCTGCATCATCCTTTTTATGTTTGGCTTGAATTTTATTAACAAGATTCTTTCTATAACGGGTAATACCTATCACACTAACCAGTCTACTTTCACTAAAAAAAAATCTGTTAATATTTTATATGTTCACGTAATTCGCTTTGATCTCATCTCTGTATATTCCATTTTTATAAATCGGTTTTCGTATTTTGCTTTAACTTATGAGTAATTTCATTTTATGGTTTAAAATCGCTTATATTTAAAGGGATGAAAATAAATGTAAGCAAAACGAAAGTAATGGTTATTGAAAGAGAAGAAAACATGACAAACTGTGAAGTTCTGATTAAGGGAGAAAGAGTGGAACAAGTAAATGAATTTGTTTACTTGGGTTTAAAGTTTACGAGAGATGGAAAGTATGACAGTGACATTGAGCGAAGGGTTTTGCAGGAAAACAAATTAATGGGGCACTGCATAGCTTTATGAGCAGCCAGAAAGTGTCAAAAAAGGCACGTCCGGCTGTGCATAGAGGTGAAATATGAAAAACTTAGTATTGCTGAACAGATAATAAAAATCCCTTTCGAACAAGATGCCACACGACCCCCCTTCTCATTTAAATTTTTTGAGTGGGTGCTCATAATTCAGAGGGGGTGCAAGAAGGGTATAATATTTTCATGCCGTAAATTGTCAAATTGACAATAAAAATTGATTTTTTTATAAAATACATAATAACGCTAAAAATGAATTTTTTCCATAGCTATGGACCGCACTGTATATTTTTGTACTAATTTAGGTGCGTCACTTATTTTTAAGAAATTTATCGAAACGAATAAGCTGTTAAATTTCCATGTACAAGGACCGTAACAACCACGACAAGGCTCGGTAATTACCGCACAAGGAAATTTTGTCAAATACGAATTTCCATCTTCGTAATACACTATTTCGTGGCGTCACTTTGTAACTTTATTCGGTAACATCTTGTCGGTCGGATTATCAGCCGTCGAGGTCTCCACCCATTATATAAAGCATAATAAGGCCCTAAGTATTATTTTCTGGGTAATTCACCCCGAAGTAGGAAAAGTAAGGCCGTCAAGATACGGAGGACTGTGCCATTATTATGTGCTTCTTCTGTCGAATGTGGTGCGCTGAATGAGTGCCAAAGAAAACAGCGTCGTAGCTAGCAATTTATTTTATTTCGAAGAACAGATAATAAGAAAAATATATTTTTTAATTATTTGCATGAAAAAAGGTCGACGACTTTGGAAAATGGAAAAACTCGTTAAGAGAAGTCGACAAATTTCAATGCCTCTGTCGTATTTATTAAAATAGGATTCCATAAATAAATTTCTATTAAAATTAATATTAATCAATTCTTGTGGAATATTTTATTTAGTCCTTGAACTGATGTTTCCCGTTTTCCTTGACGTCCGTAGTTTATGGAAAAGAGAGGCGCCCCGACGCCGTATTGTTTTGGGTTACGTAATAAATAAAACGAGGGAGGCAGGGGTGGCCAATTTAATGTTGAAAAATGATCGTTCCTAAAGGAGGGTTGCTATAATCGTTTGTTTTATTTTGATAACAAAGGAAAAATCCATCGTGTGTACCTTTTTAAATGTAAACACGCATAACGTCACCTCGCAGTGGAAAACTTGCATTGGATTGATTAAAATTTTCTTTTAGGTTTATTTAACGTGGAAATGCGCGTTTTTCCGAGCATCACCAACAAATTTATTTGCTTTGTTACACTCTAAAGAAGTATTTACTCACGTAGATTGAAACAAAACGTTTTATACTGCAACATAATTTATTAAATTTTATTGTGTGAGGATTTCTTACTTTGTTATAACCACCATAATATATGCTCAGAATTATATTACTCGTACGAGTGCAATACAATTTTTAGTTTTTATTTAATGTCTAAACAATTATTTTTACACCTTTTAGAATATAAGTCCTAATTAGTCGGTGACCATCTTATGTTTCTAGTTTATTCATCTTCGTTATACCACACGACCTGCGCTCATTTCTGTTTTAAAATTGTAATTTTTTCCTGTATGTCTTCGTAATTTTTCGTTTTTTAAATTTTCTCTCAAGTACAGATCCATCATTAAGTAGATGGTTGGGCCAAGCACTGAACCCTGTAGGACACCTCGTGTAATTTCCTGTTTATAGCTTCCGCAGCTGAGTTGTCGGTCTAAGAGGTATTGATTTGTAAAATCGTTGATTAATTTTTAGTTAGTTCAAAAGGAAAGTTTTCCAAATTTATTGGTTGGGTGTAATGTGTGCAAATAATGAAATGCTAAGTAAAACATACTCACTGCAGTCTCTGTCATATTAAACATAGTGGATTGAAAAATATCGTATGATAAAAATGGCATGCATGAATCACACAAAACTCTGCTAATATATAATTCGTATGATTTGCAAATTTACCCGAATTCGTGTAAAATTGCTGTAAAAAACACACCCTAAGTGTAAATTACTGCGCAATGTACAAGCAAATTGTTGGCACCTGTCGACTATTTTAATGTCGCACAGAGCAAATGCCAACGACGTCGTCTAATGCCAAAGGTTATAAGTTCGCACCGTCCGTCCACAATGGAAAACTGTTTTCTAGAAAAGCCGGGTGGTCTGGCGCCTGGATTTCCAGCCTCGGAGACCACACGGCGTCACACGCTAACGTAACACTTCACGAAATGCGGTAAAAACTTTTTATCCCGACTAAATTTTTGAATGCCCGTCGTTGTTTTGTTGATTGCGGAAATTTTTTCGGAATTAATGATTTTAAATTATCTAGTGACGTATGTTTTTTTGTAGTCGCTGTGAAATATAAACTTTGTTAATTCCAATTTGCTAAATAGACTAACTAACGTATGATTTCTTTTAAATGGATGAGAGTTGCTCGAAAGTTTAATTGGATTTGTTTGGAAGTTTTTGGCACATAAAAAATAACGGAACAGATTAGTCGAATGTTTATTTAAAAGGTCGGGAATACATTCACAGAAAACGGAAACGCATTTTTATGACAGCAATCTGGATTTAATATTCTATTATCTTATTTTATCTTTTTTTTTACTGAAAATAGTCACAAAAGGGGTAGACCTATCGTGTGGGCCGCGGACGGCCCGCACTGCGACTATTAGATGGAGGAGGAATTATAGAAATGAGGTGATTGTGGACCCGCTTTTTAAAAAGTTGCAGGTCATAGTTCTCTGAAAAAACTGATTTTGGAAACTTGTTCCATTCCATAGCAGCACTGTAAAAGCAGGTCCTTGTAGTGTCAAGCTTGAGAGTAAATGTGTGAGACTGATCAGCGTGCCGAGTTCTTCGGCCGAATGTGGCCAATGGTGGTACAAGAGTTTTTATTTCTCTTGAGCATCTTCCATGGAAATATCTGTAGAGTAATGACTGGTCTGCAACTCTTCTTCTATGTTCTAGAGGCTGAAGGGTATCTGTGAGAGTTGAGCTGTTTATCAAGCGAATGGCTCTTTTCTGAATGGAATCTAGAAGACGAAGAGAATGCCTTGGTGCTTAACCCCAAATGTGCGAGCAATACTCCAGTAGAGTTTGGATTTGAGCCTTGTATGTCGTCAACAGTTGATCAGGAGTAAAAAACTTTCTAGCTTTCCACAGAAAACCTAGCCTCTGGCTTGCCGACTTTGCGATTTTAGCAACATGGTCATGCCAAAACATATTATTGGACACCGTGACTCCCAAAATCGAGATGGAGTGACTTGGTTCAAGGGTATTTCCGGACATTGTGATGGGATGATTTGAGGAATTCACTTTCTTGGAAAACGTGACACTTTATGTTTTTTGGGCGTTGAACTAAACAAGATTGTTGGTTCCCCACTCGACGATTGCTTTAAGATCTCTATTGATGGAATTAACCTGTTCCTGCCTGAGTCTATTTGTATCATTCACCGAAAGTGATCGATAGGATGTGAAAGTTGAGACAAGTGTGCTATCGTCTGCGAAACTGTAAATGGGGTTCGTGGTGGTTTTCAAGAGGTCGTTGATGTGTAAAATAAATAAGGTGGGGGACAGGATGGAACCCTGGGGGACCCCGGCATTGGTTTTAAACGCATCAGAAGAAATACCGTCAACTGCCACATGTAAGGAGCGATCTTGCATGAAGCTCAAGAGCCATTGGCGCAGTTTGGTTGGGAGACCGTGGGCAGATAATTTACTTAACAATGCCTGGTGCCAAACGCGGTCAAAGGCTTTAGATATATCCAAGGCTATTGCACGCGATTCACCAAACTTCTTAACAGTGTTTGTCCAGAGCTGAGTGACATAAGCCAGCAAATCTCCAGTAGACCGAAGTTGTCGAAATCCATATGGTCTGTCATGAATTATCTCAAATTTCTCCAGATATTTGATGAGTTATGTGTTAATCGCTTTTTCCATAACTTTGGATATGACTGAGAGCAATGCAATACGGAGTAAGATTATTAGTAAGAGACGCCCCGGCAGACGAAGAACTTCCTGGCTTAAAAATCTCAGACAGTGGTTTGGTCTCACCACTATACAACTTTTCCGAGCGGCTACCAACAAAATAATGATTGCACACATGATAGCCAGAATTATCGCCAACGATCGTTAAACGGTCATGGCACCTAAAAGAAGAAGAAGATTGTCCAAATCAAGAAACTGTTTAACTTTCCTTGGTGAAAGGCTTAATAGCATTTTCGCTTGTCTTTGTCCTGGGCACTTTGTACCAGTGAGATTTCATTACATCTGTATCTCAGCGTCGAACCTCTTGGGCCTTGTAGAGTCCACAGAAGGGTTCTGTGCCGGAAAATTATGTATTCTCCCTTCCTTGGCAAGGAACTCTGCCAATTATCGTTGCCTATAACTCCCTTGTGATCTGGAACCCACATCAGAGGATATACTCTACTTACTTCTTTTTTTATTGCATTAATCCATTTTTTTTCTACTTTCCATTTAACTGTTGGAAATGTATATACTTTAAAATCACTATTTCTGTCAGTAATTTTGCAGTTAACTACACAACAACTATTGTGAACCATTTTTAATATACTTAAAAATGTACACTTTTCACTCATAAATTTTAAACGCGAGCATGATTTTACGAAATTTTGTCCGCATCGAGCGCTAGGATCTATTCATGTGTCCCCACCATATGTTCCGTATTAAAAAATTGTATTATTTCTCAGCGATATGGGATAATAATATACCAAGATTTGCGTTTTTGATCCATTTTTCTACTATCACTGAATCACGATAAAATTATTATGCAAAAATTCTGTAATTTTTCAGACATAAAAGCTTTTGACTTTTTATTATCCGTAAAGTCATCGTATTAGTTAAATCCCGTAGCTCGTGGGTAGCTCGTGTTTCCATAAATCTCTTAGAAGACCAAACAATACGAAATAATTGCGAGGGAAGTCCGAAACCCGGATAACAGTGATTTATGTTGATGTAACCTCAACCACTGTCTTTATACATTTCATTGGTGTCTGACGCTACTATTTTACTGAATATCTTACGAAATGACACTGACAGATCGACTACGAGACCGACCTCCGGAAATCGAGCCGGCAATGTTTATGTCTTGGCCCCTCTGTAAGTGTTGTTCCATCATTTTTGTGGAAACATGATCGATAGCGTTATTAATGGCGAAAAAAAACCCGATGCAATGTGTGTACATCGAATATTAAAACATTTAATTCCGTTTTGTTTATGGTAAATGATACATTTTTTTAAAATAACAAATTAGTAAAATACGAGGCAAAAACCAATTAAATATTAACAAAAAAAATTACCGTTTTAAAACACAATAATATACAATGCTAATAAGATTCAAAAGCTTTCGAAACCGAAATTAGGCTCGCAACAAAAAGTTAATCATCTCGGAATAGTTTCACGAGTTCGGTTTTGGGCAATTGGACTCGGCGGCACCGACGTTTTTACAACACTTTAAATACCATTAGTTAAAAACCTCGTCAACACTGTTGCCGTTAAAAGTTAAAACGCTTCAAATGTAGAAAGATCTACGATGTCGATGAATAAAAGCATAAAAGTAACAATTTTCACCGTCAGCTATCAATCATCGAATTCAAGAGATGTTTTCAATTTTCCTCATTTTCCATATTCAATAATGCGAGACGTTGGTGGGTTTTGGTGTATATATGTGTATGTGTGCGATATACTATTGAAACGGCTTTTATATTATTAAAAAAAGTCGTGACTATATGTATGTATGTAAGAATAGTCATACAACAGAGCATAAATTTAAATAGCTGCAAGTTCGAAAGTTTTTGAAAGATTATTTTTTGACGTTCTAGCCAATCAAAACATTATAGTGGGATTTTTTTTTTATGAAAATAGTCGCAAAAAGGGTAGACCTATCGTGTGGGCACGTTTTTTTAAAAGTTGCAGGTCATAGTTCTCAGGAAAAACTGATTTTGGAAGCTTATTCCATTCCGTAGCAGCCCTGTAAAAGAAGGATTCTTGATGAAGATTGGTCCTTGTAGTGTCAATCTTGAGAGTAAATGGGTGAAACTAATCAGCGTGCCGAGTTCTTCGGCCGAATGTGGCGAATGGTGGTACAAGAGTTTTTATTTCTCTGGAGCATCTGCCATGGAAATATCTGTAGAGCAATGACTGGTCTGCAACTCTTCTTCTATGTTCTAGAGGCTGAAGGGTATCTGTGAGAGTTGAGCTGTTTATCAAGCGAATGGCTCTTTTCTGAATGGAATCTAGAAGACGAAGAGAATGCCTTGGTGCTTAACCCCAAATGTGCGAGCAATACTCCAGTAGAGGTCGGATTTGAGCCTTGTACGTCGTCAACAGTTGATCAGGAGTAAAAAACTTTCTAGCTTTCCACAGAAAACCTAGCCTCTGGCTTGCCGACTTTGCGATTTTAGCAACATGGTCATGCCAAAACATATTATTGGACACCGTGACTCCCAAAATCGAGATGGAGGGACTTGGTTCAAGGGTATTTCCGGACATTGTAATAATCTACTTACATTATTCCAGCGGGAATTATCCATGTACATTGATTTTATTGAGTGACAATCACATGACAACGTATTTTCTTGATTTGACGCGTCTGTCATAAATTTTCAAGAAATTCGTAAAATGAATCCCAAACGTTTTAGCGAATCATCAGTCGATGAAATAACTAATATAATCGTTAAAAATGCATGTAAGAATACCATAATAAGCAGCGCGTCGATTTGGAAACAATTCCAATTATTTTGCGACGAGGGGGGCTATAAATTGGTAGAAAATACAGCAACAACAAAACTAGCCGTTATTTTGAAGAACTATGGGTTCGATTGAGATGTGGCTGCACGGGAGGATGCTGCGCATATCTTGGTCGGACCATGTAACAAATGAGGAAGTCCTTAGAAGTGCTAAAAATGAAGGCAATTAATGATCACCATAAAATGCCGCAAAATTGCATACCTTGGTCACATACTAAGAGGAGATAAATATCAATTACTCCAAATTATAATGAGAGGAAAAATAAAGGGGCGCCGTGGACCTGGAAGAAGGCAACGGTCATGGTTGAAGAACATTCGTGAATGGACAAATATACGTTCAGTAGGAGAACTTATACTCTTAGCAGAAGATCAAAATGCTCTAGCCATAGTGATAGCCAACGTTCGTGAGAAAGGGGCACATAAAAGAAGAAGATGGGGTCAATATGAAGAAACATAATGGAGAAGACTATAAAGAATCACAGATCAAGACAATGTGGAATAAAACCGCAAAATTAATGTACTACGACAAATTTAAAAGAATATTCGACCCATTCAATGATATCGAATTCAAATCCGCCAGAGATGCTAAAAACACAAAGCGTAAGTTATTACAAAAATAGCCCGAAAAAGGGAAACAAAGTTCTGCAAGTTTGGGAAAAAAAGAAATCTTGGACATGATAAAACTCTACTACGAAAACACACCGTCTGGCTTGCAGAAGAAATTCTATCATATTGCTTCATATGAACTGTCATGGCGTGGTGGAGAAGGTTCTCCATGTTTAGTGCGTTATTTCAAAGACTAAACGAACAATACGGGGTTGACCACTACAAGAATAGAGTATAACCCTATATTTTCCAAACGGCGCAAGAGGAAGCTAAACTGTCAAAACTGACAGGTTATTTTTAACAGTTAATATAGCTTGTGATAAACCATATTTTTCAAAAATATGCCGATTGGGAGAAACGTGATGTCTAAGTGGATAAATGAATCTGCAGAGATGATTGGACTCGATATTAAAAAAGTTAAAATTACCAACCATTCCGCACGATCGTCTACAGTGTCTCACTTTACCAAAGCAGGTATCAATGAGCAGGAAATTATAAAAATCACAGGACATAGCTCTTCAAATTCATTAAAACCTTACCTGAAATTGAATAATAAACATCAAACAAATTTTATTAATAACCTGAGAGAGAGTGGGAAAGTAATAATTGTATTTTTCGTGTTCAAAACTTCCTCTGCATCCTAATTTAAATAACTCATTCAGTTTATATTGAGTTTAATAATATAAATTTGTTAAAATAAAAATATAAAATCTTAACAGTGATTTTTATTGTAAACGTCAAAAAATAATCTATCGAATACCACACGAGAGTTCGATAAATTAGATAATAATTCTTCAGGCCTTTTCTCAAAATTGTTGCCATTTTCCAATAGCCACTCGAGCCCTTTGGGCTCTCAACTGCGAGGTGCTGATTAAAGGAGAAAGAGTGCAACAAGCAAATGAGTTTGTGTTCTTGAGTTTAAAGTTTACGAGAGAGGGAAAGTATGATTGTGACATTGAGCGAAATATGTTGGCAGTGACCTCGGAGGAACATATCTCGATCAGATCGACATTGTTTTGAAAAAAGGACAAGTCGAGAGTACCAACAACCGACGAGCATGATGAAAGTGGAAGAGGCGAAAGATGTGTGTAAGAACCGTAGCAAGTGGATGGAAGTAGTCTCTGCCTCTTGCGGTAAAAGGCGTGATTATATGTAAGGATCCATGTTTGAGGATTTTGTGTAAGGATGTACCACAAATGACTCGAATGCCGTTCTTCTAAAAAGGGAGTTTTTGAACAGGACTCTTTCATGTGCGATTTTTGCTACTATTAACATTTAACTTTTTATTTTATCATTATTAACAAACTTATATTAACTTTTATTTAAACATTCAGGGTTCTTCTAAGTACAAAAACATAGTTTTTTATTGGCACTAATTAACAATTTTTAACGGTGAAAAATGAAGGACACAACGAATTTTTGAGCATGGCGTTAATAAACAGTGCAAGTTTGACCACTTATATAATTTAGATAATAAAAATTCTTTTGGCTTTGGTTGCATTTAACTTTTTGATTAATCATCAACATAGAAGCGGCAACGTTGCGAATACACGCTGGCTTTAGTTATCTACAACATTTATAGATGTTTTTGCTTCAGAATTTGAGATATGTAGAACATTTAGTTTTGGAATCTGAACATTTAACAATACTGATATCTTTCTTGTACTGATGGATGCGCTTCATTCGTTTTTTGTTCGTCAGACAGCTTTGTCAGTTACAAACGTGAACGGTTCATGATTTCGAAGTTGTTCTTTGTGTGGATTTCTGGCCACAATGCAGGAGGCTAAATGTTCGACAATGGTCAGCGGCACGACGCGATGGAAGAATGAACACACTTCATGATGTGCACTTTATTAGATTTTTTTTATTTTACTCGCAAGTCGATTTCGTTAAAAATTGTTTTTAATCGATATTTTTTTGTACATTTTAAGTCGAAACGTCGTATTATCCAAAGGTAATTATATATTTTCATTTCGATCAGTGGTCTGGGTGCGACCCAAAAGGTCCACACGACCAACTTCCCGGTGGAAAGAATGAAATAATACGAGGGCGGTTTGATAAGTCAGTGACTTTTTAAATAAAACAAATTTTTTTCCGCAAATAAACATTTTATTTTTCTACATGATCACCTTTTAGCTCGATACATTAAGTCCAGCGTTTTTCTAATTTTTTTATTCCCTCCAAATAATAGGTTTTTTCAAAGCTCTCTCAAAATACGCGTTTGTTTCGGTAATGACTTCTTCATTCGACTCAAATCTCTTACCGACCAGCCATTTCTTTAGGTTTGGAAACAGAAAATAGTCGCAGGGGGCTAAATCTGGAGAATATGCTAGCTGGGGTAGCAGTTCGTATCCCAATTCGTAGATTTTGGCCATCGTGACTAGACAAGTGTGCACACGTGCATTGTCTTGATGAAACAGCACTTTCTTCTTCGCCAAATACGGCCGTTCTTGCTTCAAATCAACGTCGAATCTGTTCAAAAGCTTTGAATAATATTCGATGGTAAACAAAAATATGGGGTGTCCTATGAAAAAAAGTAAACTTCATGTTGTCTCGCTTAGGCTGAACACCCAGTATATCTCAAAATATTTTAGAAATATGTATCGGCGCAAATACAACAACTTTTATTTAAAACATTTGTTAGTATTTTCTATCCTAAGTAAGTTATTGCACTTCAACACACTAATGGGCCACCCTGTATAAGAAAAGAAAATATACAACGCGGCTGCTTCGAAACGAAATCAAGTATGCGGAAAATTTGGAAGTTTGTCCTGTATTCATGGTCTAATTAAAATTCGCAAAAGGTTAAATATGTACGCGTAGTAGTTCGCGTAACCCCCATAAATACTTTAGATGACCCCCAAAAGATGCCGTTATAAAACAACCGCAACTTACTAAGTAAGTTTAATTTTGATCTTTGAAGGTAAATTTGATTTAATCTATATTTAAAACATATGTTATTCTATTAGAAAGATAAATATTTATAATTTTATAAGAAATTTGTTAGAAGTTAAATTTTTTCGAAGCAAAATTGTGGCAAATTAAAACTATCCCTCGAGAAACATGTGCAAGATACTATAATGCTTGATTCACTACCAAATTTAAAGACCGGTAGTACATTATGTTTGTTTCATCTTTACGAGTGTATATCTAAAACTTCTTTCTTAAATTCAAAGTCTCCAGGTTGTAAAATTTGTTTTTCTTCTTTGTTTTTATCAGCCTTAACTCTCGTGTTAAAAAGTTCAATACATCCGTGAAGAAGCGATGATAAAGCCGTCACGGTTTCCCATTTTGATGTTTTAAAATATCTGTAATGTTGTGCAATAAGTATTGCAAAATAAGATAAAGGTTGGTCCCAAACAATTTATTCTAATCTTTTTATATGTAATACAATAATCACTTATTCAATAAATCACTTAGATATCCACTTTACAAGTCTCTATGAACTATACTTCAAAACTTAAACCTTACTTTTCGCGACACCGACACCGTAATTCTTAAATAGGTATGAACAATCTTTCCCGAAAGAACGATTTCTTTCTGGAATTATTCTAGTATGAATGAGTTAATAGGAGTTGTGGACGAAGTCTAATTTTTCCCTAAACACTTCAGCATTTTGTACCTTTCCAGCTTCTTAGTTTAGTCCCATTCCTTCAATTCTCCTGTTAAGGAGTAGAAGCTCATGTACTGTTATTGCCCCAGGTGGATTACTCCCTTGGTCTTGTATACAACCCAGGTAGTACCTCCATTGGGCGGTGGCTTCGCATTCGAAGATAACATGAGTGGCTGTTCCCTCCTCCACATCACATAATCTTCATATAGGTTCTGTGTTAAACACGCCTATATTTTGCAGATGTTTCCTCAAAGACCAGTATCCGGTACAAAGCCCTACAACTGTTCTAAGTCTTTTCCTACTTAGTGAGAACAGCTTTTCTGCCTGCTTAGTTTGCTGTGCCTAGCTCCCTCTGTCTGTGCCCACTTCAGCTGATGCTGAGAGTGGATCCATCTTTTGATCGCTGCTTTAACGCTGGCCTTGGGTATCCCTATTATTGGTTCTGGCCCAATAAATGGTGTTTCAAAGCCCCGCCTAGCTAGTTTGTCCGTTTCTTCGTTACCAGAAATACCTTTATGCCTTGGCACCCAATTGTCGCCCCCTGCTATAAATCATCCGCTAATGTGTAGGGCGTTTGATGCTACCAAAAAAATCATACATAATTTTATAAACGATTTTCCGTCGCATTAGGACAAATATTGGCTCCAGTAACGTATGCACAATAAAAATGACTCGTAGTTGCCAATTTCAAGAATGTTTCAAATGCTTTCGTTTAAATGGTCTTTTGGGATTTGGATGATAAAAAAGTTAAAACTTTGGCCGCATTCTCCGTCAAAAGGTTTGATTTTTCGGGAAAACAAATGTCAGTGTAAACAGAGAGGGCAATTATAAGGGAGTTTGTAAATGTGCTATGAAACAAATGAGGTACGCTTTCGAGCTGGAGAGGTAAATCTTGTAGTCGACAGCATAAACTCGCAATTAAAATGACGGGATGCAATAAAATGGCGAAACGTTGTTTCAGGGGGAGTAGAGATTTTTTGTAAGTGGCACAGTAAGAAGGAAAGGTATCAAATTAATGAAACGAAGTTAACGGGGCGAGCTTTTAACTGAAGAAAACTCGTACCGATGGGAGAAAAAAAGTGTGCAAACATTAAGTCTCTCTTAAGATTATTTTGCACGTAAAAATAACAAATCCCAGTTTATTCTAAATTAACTGCAAAGTTTTGTAGTAGGTAATTAAAAAAACGTAGGTCAACAAGTTTTGTAGTTGTTGTTCAGTAAAATTTCATATCTACCATTATGAAGTGCCACTTTTGTTTCAATTTCAGCAATTTTTTTTTAAATTAAAGTGAGGTGGTTAATATAATCTTTCGCTTATTTTTTTAAAAATGTTGTTTTTGTAAAAATACTACTGTCGTCTAATTTCACTGGGAACTTTCCCGATTGTATTCATACCCATAACTTAATTCGTACATCTAACTTTTTGATAACGTAAAAATAGGCGTTAGTGAGTATTATTGTTATTTTGACAAAATTGTCTGATTGCAATTTTACAAATTGATAAATAATCAACCGAATTTTCTTTAATATGACTAACAATCGTAAAAACACGGCTAATTCTCGTTTTTGAATCTGAAATTCGGACTATTAAAATAGAATGAATCTTTATCTTCTGTGTCACCGATCTCCATTTTCACCAATTCAACGCGTCTGCAGGCACCCGCAACACCCATAATTAGAATTACCTATAAAAAAATTAATAGTCAATAGCTATTCAAAATGTATAAGCTATCCAAATTGCTATCAATCCAACAATTTATATTTTTAAAGAACTAGAAGTGAAAATAATTCGTTAATTAAAAAAATTGGCCCCGGCCGAAATTGAACTCAAGCGAACAGTTTGAAATGTCTGCGCTTCAGACCCCTAGGCTAATATGACTGCTCAAGTAATCAAAAGTATCATGGTAATATTCAATTAAGAAACTATTCTAACTACTTATCAAACTACGGAGAGTGTAAAGTATAATTAAAATTTACCTTTTTCAGTAGATATTCTTCATCGGTAGCTTCTCGTAGAAATTTTGTGAATATGTTCAGTGGTAAATGTTTTGGATTTTTTCGCTTTGTAACCAACGAATTGTTTTTTAAGAAATGCGATGAGTTTAAGATACTTATTGATTTTGATGTTATTTTTAACATTCAAGCATGTTCTTGTATGGTATATATGGACCAAAGAGTTGATGACTACGAAGTCTTTGATTTTTCTCCAAAATAAGCCAGTAACACATTTTTTAAATACTTATTGACCTTCTTCGATTGACACCAGGTTATGAATCTATTGTATTGAAATTCATATTTTGCACTCGATTTCTCTGGTAGGAGATTCAAAGTTACATTTTTTGCACTTTCTGCTACATCAGGAGGTGTGTTCGATAATTCACTATCGCTATTTTCCATGATAAAAAAATGAGTAAGAGATGCAAGCGTTCTTGAAATATTTCCGCGCTAGAGCGGCAAAGCTGTCACAAAATGACGTTGGTCGGAAAACGTCAACTTTTCGTTGAAATTTGAAAGCGTCAAAAGCTACTTTGCTAAGCAGTTGTAGAAAAAGTTTTTTTTTTTGATTTTTGGAAATATGTAAAAGAGTGAAACTCTATAATTAATTTATTTATGAAGTGTGTCAAAGCCACATGATGGAGCATCAGAGGCAATTGCACGATAGTAATAGGCGGAGGATGTAAATCCAAAAGCGAGTGGGCTTGTAGTTCGGCAGCCGCAAATGTTCAACTAACATCCTGGATGTCGGGAGTATTGATTTTATTAGCTTAATCAGCTTTGGTCCGTTACAATGAGGTTTTCGTAATAACCCCCTTGAGACAATTTTGCTCTTGCGGTTTACCATTATTTTTTTTCAAAACAGCTAAATTAATTTGTGCATCACTCTCTTAACAAGAAAGAAACTGTTGATTTGACACCGGATTATTATTAAATCGAAAAATTTCCGAATCTTCTTAATTCTTGGATTTTCCTGTACAAAAATGGAAAAAAATTTAAAGTTATTAAAACTTAAGTCAAATTATTAAGTTGACGTTGACAAAATCTGAACAATAAAAGAACCTTTACTTTTACATTTTTCTGTACGAAACTCTAATACGACCAAGTTGCGAGCATTGGTCTCGCATTTGAAAAGCTGTACCTCCAATATCATTAAAGTTGTTTAATCTGCCATCGCACTATCGGGAAAATCCTACGAAATTTTGACTCTAATAAAACGTAGGACCAGATGGAATTCCGACAATTGCCCTGAAGACCTGTGCTCAAGAGCTCACTCCAGTTCTCTGTAGACTCTTCAAGCTATCATACAGCAAAGGTGTATTTCTGTCCATGTGGAAAAACGCTTAAGTCCAACCCATTCCAAAAAAGGAAAGAAGACTATTCCTGCGAGTTATCGCCCTATTGCATTGCTCTCAGTCATATCCAAAGTTATGGAAAAAGCGATTAACATAGAACTCATCAAATATCTGGAGAAATTTGAGATAATTTATGACAGACAATATGAATTTCAACAACTTTGGTCTACTGGAGATTTGCTGGCTTATGTAACTCAGCTCTGGAAAAACACTATTGAGAATTTTGGTAAATCCCTGCAATAACCTTGAATATATTTAAAGCCTTTGACCGCGTTTGGCACCAGGCATTGTTAAACAAATGTTCTGCCTACGGTCTCCCAACCAAATTGCGCCAATGTCTCATGAGCCATCGCTCCTTACATGTGGCAGTTGACGGTATTTCTTCTAATGCTTTAAAAACCAATGCTGGGGTCCCCCACGGTTTCATCCTGTCCCCCACCCTATTTCTTTTACACATCAACGACCTCTTGAAAACCACCACGAACTCCATTTACAGTTTCGCAGACGACAGCACACTTGTCTCAACTTTCACATCCTATCGATCACTTTCGGTGAATGATACAAATAGACTTAGACAGGAACAGGTTGACTCCATCAATAGAGATCTTGAAGCAATCGTCAAGTGGGGAACCAACAATCTTGTTCAGTTCAACGCCCAGAAAACACAAAGCGCCACGTTTTCCAAGAAAGTAAATTCCTCAAATCACTCCATCACAATGTTCGGAAAAACCATTTAATCAAGTCCCTCCATCTTGATTTTGGGAGTCACGGTTTCTAATAATATGTCTTGGCATGACCATGTTGCTAACATCGCAAAGTCGGCAAGCCAGAGGCTAGGTTTTCTGTGGAAAGCTAGAAAGTTTTTTACTCCTGATCAACTTTTGACGACGTACAAGGCTCAAATCCGACCTCTACTGGAGTATTGCTCGCACATTTGTGGTTCAGCACCAAGGCATTTTCTTCGTCTTCTAGATTCCATTATTCTACAGATATTTCTTAGCAGATGCTCCAGAAAAATAAAAACTCTTGTACCACCACTGGCCACATTCGGCCAAAGAACTCGGCACGCTGATCAGTCTTACCCATTTACTCTAAAGATTGACGTTACAAGGACCAATCTCCATCAAGAATCCTTCTTTTACAGGGCTGCGACAAAATGGAACAAGCTTCCAAAATCAGTTTTTTTAGAGAACTATGACCTGAAGCTTTTTAAAAAGTGGGTTTACAATCATCTCCTTTATAAAATCACTCCCTCTTCTAATAGTTGCAGTGCGGGTCGTCCGTGGACCACACGATAGGTCTACCCTTTTTGCGACTATTTTCAGTAAAAAAAAATTAATTTTAAAGACAGCTTTACAAAGAAACATAAACAAATAATTCTTAGCTTACCTCTTTCCATTCAGCAATTTTTTTGTCTTCACATAATAATTTTTTTTACTTCCTAATTTTATATGGCATTACTTTTTCTTTAAGGGAAATTGCGGGATCGAATGTTTTCGACTGGTTAATTTATTTTCTTTGTACGGCTGACAGTTTGTATTTCCCACAAGGAATTTGCTAGTTGGTGTCCTTCTTATACACCCAACTGACAGCGATGATGAAAAACGAGTTTGTGTACTTCAGGCCTGAATTAATTCTTCGAGTAAACGTCTTGTGTACTTCCTTCCCAACTACTTTCGTTTACGCGTATTATCCTTTTTTTTTGTTTTAACTTTTTGCTTTATTTCGGAATTAACTTTGATATGAACCTCGTGTTCTTCGTGGAGACACTATGACTGTATTTTAGCGCAACAAAAGAATCTTACTGGAATATGTCTTAGTCTAGATGCAGTGAAAAAAATTGCCAACGCCATGGAGTGCTAAAAGCACAAATATAATAATTACTAAACAAAAAACTAACCTTACGCGTAAGGTTATGTTTTCTTATGGAATGGTGAATCTAGAAAAAAAAACATTTTATTATCCTTCATTTGTAATAGTTTTATTTTGTGAGTGCATTATTTTATTGTAAGAGTGACCAATTTAATACTGATTTTATTATGAAAGTCAATGTAATAACATTAAAATGAAGTCTCTGTCCGCGTTTCTCAAAACATTTAACGACTGCACTTGCAGAAACTGAATTGAAAATAAAATCAAGAATCGTTGCTGGTAAATGTTCACTAAATTTTCTCTATCTAATCACCGAGTACTACTACATGTTTCTAACTTCGGGCCATTTAGTTTTAATAGGCAAACTTCACATATTAAGTTTGTTAATACTTTTCGAACAACTTTTGCCATCAAGATTGTGTTTGTTGTAATGTATATTATGTATGTTACGTTCTTTAGGAAAAGCAAACGGTTGGATAATTTACCGGCGAAGAGTTTCTGGTTAATTATATTTTTTTAAATACCGTAAACTCTCTTGGATTCTTAACACGCTCGCTGCTAATCGATTGTAAACTGGATACAGTCTACCAAATTTTTTTATTTAAAAAAAAACAAAACTTGCGGCATAATTAGTTTCCAATAGAAGCTCTTCGTTAATAATGTTTTGTATCATTGCGATAAATTTTTGTTAATTTGTCATTGTGATATAATTTTTAAGTAATTATAAATTATAAAATGAGCAGAAACAAGGGCAAAAAGGTCCCAAGTAATAAAAAACTAGCCAATTACAATGCAAAATAAAATAAACAATATAGAAAGTTATGTAAGCATTGATAGATATTTCGAAAGTTTATTTGAGAAAGAGGATACACAAGCTGCTGGGTACGACAGGATAACAGTTGAAATGCTGAAGGCTCGATAAAACGTGGTAGCTAGTTTTCTGTACCGCCTTTTTATCCTTTGTTAGAGGAGTGGTAGCGTACCATACGACTGGTGCAAGGCCGTTATCGTGCCGCTTTACAAGGGAAAAGGTTCGCAGCAGGACTGTAACAACTACCGAGGTATTAGTTTACTCAGCATAGTCGGCAAACTGTATGCAAAGATATTGATTAAAAGAGTGACGAATGAAACTAAGAAGATCATACGGAATGTGCAAGCAGGATTTAGAAAAGGAAGAAGATGTATGGATCAGGTCTTTTCATTACGAGGTATAATCGAAAAATTCTTGGCTAGAAGTCAGATGGTCTATTGACATTTTAACCTTTATTTTCCCGCGCTCTTATTCTGTCGTTTTTGACGCCAAGTGTGATGTTTACTAAGGGAAGTGTACAATTTAGTAAATATTTCGATATTTGAACGGATATATTTCTACCATTGTCTTACCATTGTTTACCTGGCTGCTACTCCAAGTAGTCGATGCATTGTGGAGGGTGAAGCTTTTCTGGCAGCAAACCAAGTTATTGTTTGTGGTGTCAAAGAAAAAAAGAATGATAAGTGGATTATCAGAAACAATTTGCTCTGCTGGTCATTGCCGTTGCAAGGGTCTCTGCCTACCCCTACGAAAAAAATGCGTGACTATAGGTATGTACGTATGTAGATGGTAAGTCGATTTATTTTGTTTTCACTTTGTATGAAAACGCTCTGTAATTTGATAATATGCAAATCAAATAAAACTGTAAAAATGCAAATAAACGAATTTTTTAATTCTCTTTAATGATTTAAGCACTTTGAAGTGATCTGCTTGTCACAATGCGCGTTCTTCAGAACTTTTGGAGTTTTCGTTATATGGAAAAAAGTTCCGTTATTCGCTTAACCTCTCCATTATTTAACTAACAATGTAAATCCACTTCAGGTCTTGTTAAAAACACCTGCAAAATGTGTACTTTAAATTAAGCACCGCAGAATTATAATGGGAAAATGAGGAAAGTGAATTAACTTTTTAAAACTCGTTTAGTTGATGACTAAGTATGCTTCAGACGACGTGTCGTAACTGGTGCAAAAATTCTTCGAGCAAATGAAGCCATTTATTGCGATATTGCTATTCTCAAATGTTTGTCATGCATTTGGGTCGTTCGAAACTTTTTTGAATATTAAATACAATTGTAAAATTTTAAATTGAAATTCTAAAAAACGGGTTTTTTACATCAAATAGAGACAATTTAATAAGTACAGGTTTATAGGAGAGTTTAGTGTCAGTGTCAGTTATGGCGAGTTTACACAACAAATAAAATAAAATAAGAAATAACATTAAATAAAATAAGGAATGAGTGCAAAAAATATTGGTTTATAGAGATCACTAAAATAAAATAAGGATGAACCGATGAAATCGCAGCTTTTTTGACAATGACTTTTGTGTTTTGTGCATAACAGTACATAATCTTCAAATTGATTTGTTATTTTATTTCAAATATGGATTTTTTAAAATTTTATCATTATCTAAAATTATCCAACTATATATCTACCATCTATTTCCTATTAAAAAATATTATAATGGATGATGGCATGTTGATAGAGCAGGTATCGACCTTGCCTCTTTTATATGCAAAAACTGATGGAAAATACAAGAACAGCCTACTGAAAGAATGCTTTGCTCACAATTGCTAACATAAAGTAAAAAGCAAGTGCCAAAAAATTAGATAGTTTAACGTTTTTTAAATCACTTTTTTGTAGCTGAAGCTTCCAAACACAGATGGAAGCTTATAAGAAATAAATATAAAGGCCACATAAGAAAAATAAAAAATACCTCCACAAATAATATTATTAGGTTAGGTTGATTGTAAACTCGGAACAGTTAGAACAAAAAATATTTGGGTCACGCGCATTATCAGTTTTTAAACAAAATAAAATAAAATGTGGCAAAAAAATAAAAGTTGGCCATCTTTTGTTTTTATTCATATTATATGTTATTTCTTGTATAAACGCTTTCACCGTTTTGGGCTTGTTTATCTTTCTTATTTTGATTTATTTTGTTTCTTATTTTATTTTATTTGCTGTATAAACTCGCCTTAAACTAATTTTAACTTACTACCTTGGTTCATATACAATTATTATTGTTTTGTCGGTCTTAAGAATGACAAATTCTTAAAATTTAGAAATATTTTCAGGCATTTTTATAAATAAATCAGTTTTTTTATAAAATTCTTGTTTTTTGTAGTGCTTTCAAGAAATGCGATTTCATAATACGTTCACTTTTAAAGAAAAATGCTCCCAAAAAAGTTTTATTGGCCTGATGTGGAATCAGTGCTTTTTATATTTACGATTTTCTTTAAAAAAATTCTAATTCCAGTAAACTCCTAAACTTTACATAAAACGCCGAATTTCAGAATAACTTTCTGATATTATAGGAAACTTCAACGATTTTTGTAAAAACTTTTCATTTTTCTTAAAAGCTTTAATCTTTAACAAGTCAATTCAAAATAGACGACATTCCGTGCATGAAAATTTTACGAACTTTTGATGGACTATTATAAGAAATATTAATTTTTTACTAAAATACTGCACTCATGTTTGAATAATATGCATACAAAAAAATAATTTAATAATACTCTATTCTCAGCTAAAAAAATGTACTAAATAGTGGTTTTTCAATTGATAAAATTAATACCTAGTTTATTGTAGTTTATTTTAACCACGACCCACTTTATTTACCATAAAATAAATTTTTTAAAATATTAAATTCCTAATTTTATTAAATTAAAGATTGATTTTATTTATTGTTAAATTTAATTGATAATTTAAAAATTGTCTTGGAGTATAAAATTAAAATTTAATTTATTATTATATTTAATTAATTAAAAATATTTCATTTAAATTCCTTAATGTACAAAATTTAAGAATAAAATTTCTATGAATTTTTAAGTATAGCTAAATTAATATGTTTATAAAAAAAATGTGTCTAAAAATAAAATGAAAAAAATTTAAATTTTTGTCAAAAATTGAAAAAATTTTAAAAAGAAAGAATTTCTTTGTATGTAAAATTACAATAATTTTTTTTAAAAAAAAAATTTTACAAAATATATTTTTAAACAAAATGTAGAAAAACTTAAAAATAACCTCAGATAGTCATATATTAAACCTATCGTGCGGGACGAGAAAAATAAGGAGAAGTGGAGTTTGGCTTACTTGGACCTGATGCCGTCGGCCTTTCTGGAAGATCTCGCTGTTCGCCTCGATGAAGATGGTGATGTACTTCGATAATAGATAGGTCGCTGATTTAGTTGTTTTACTTACTGTTAGTTGCCGAGGTTTTTGTTGGTCATCGCCGTGGTAATCTTGATTTATCACACGTGTATTCGTTACCAATAAAATAAAACACTATATAATTGAACTTGATACACGGAAACGCCATTTTGTCTCCCACCGAAACATGATTAATTGTACAATTTCGGGCTCGTGAATTATTAGAATTTTTTGCACTTGTTGTCGACTTGAACTGAATATAATTCATAAGCGGATTAATATGTTACTGTTTAACTGCAGTTATGAAAATTTGAATAAAATTAAAATATTGTGTTACTTTCGCTCGGTGGGTTGGAGGCGAGAATGTTCGAAAACCGGTCAAACCGTAACGATCGTTTTGTACACGGTTTATAGTTGTTTGCTACTAGCACATGCTTTGCGGCTTGTGGAGAGAAATTCTACTGTTGAAATCACGAATTTTTAACAAAACCCAAAGTATAATTTAATTTTATTCTAATCATCCTCAATTATTTATAGCACCATTTTACAAGGATATAATTATCTATTTTTAGTTAGAGTAAGCTATTCATGCTTTCTGTAAAGCCTCAAATAATAGTTGGCGGTTCTGACATTTTTGCAATCCTTCAAAATTATTCATAGAAGCAATGACAATACTTCGATTTTATTATTATTATCAAGAAAACTAGCCACTGTTGCTGCAACATGTGATAGCACGAATAGCGATAAGCATATGGAAGAATTTAATTAATGTACCTATGTACCTATTGGCATTCCAATATTTAATTGTTATAAACAGTGCTTGATTATTACTAACAATAATTTTTCACTGTTATAGCGTCTTCAATGCTATTCTGTAAATACTGACACAAGTTTAAAATTCTCCAACTCCTATTTTTGTTTTTTACAACTATTTTTTTTTATGAAATATTGTCATCATATTTTTTACAAATATTCCTAACATGCAATAATCCATATTATATAAAAGATCTTAAAATTCTGTATTAAAAATATTATAATTTATAAATTGCAAAATTCAGGTAGTTAACCATTTTTTTCAGTTTTTTTATTCACCATAAATAACTGCTTGACCGATTTTGCTAAAAAATTAAAAAGTTTTGCGACCGCTGTCTTTTTATAAATCTGCAATTTATTATTTAAAAGAGCGAGAGAATTCTCTTTCGTTCCCGAATTATTTTGACCTTTTTAGACGCCTTCAATTACGCCGCGGTCATAAATCATTCGCTAGATGTGGGTATGCAGCAAATGGAATATTCGTCTTTCTGTGACCGCCTCGGCCGGATAATAGATCAGGGACGTATTTTATCGTAACAATATAGAAAGATTAGATTAGTGTTTGGGTTGAATCTTTTTAATTAACTAACACACGACTAAATATAGTAACAATACATATTTAAACATCGGTCTTTTTACCATGAAATCGGAAAAAATCCAAGAAATTCTGGATAGTTAAATCGATCTTATAATAAAGGAAACTTGGTGTAGAAAATCATCAGAGTATTTTCAAAAAATTTGTTTATATTCAGCATTGAACTAACGTCAAGTTTTTTTATAGCATTGGCGAAATAAAATTGAACGCTTTTGTAAGACTGAACATTTCATTTTCTGTCTCGCGACTTGTATATACCGGCACATGCTATTCGAAATAATATGATTAGTGCGAAAACGTTACTTACCCGCGTAATATAATTAAAACACCGCTTAAAATTGATTTTCCTTATATTCTGTTACCTCTTACATAATTAGATACATTTATCGTTCAACGAAATATTCGTTTAATTGAACGTATAAACTATCACAATATCAAATTAAAATTATCTGTTGTTTTCGCTCAACTCTTAAAAGTTTGTCTTTGTAAACGTAAAAGAAAACAAATAAATATTTTAAACATCGTCGTCTAAATGTGTTGTTGTTAAACATTGCATCGGGGGATTTTAATCTCTTGTAACGGTACTACTTTATTTTAGGGAAAGAGTTGTCGATATTAAAAATGATTGAACAAAAAAACTCTATAGACTCTATCTCAGGGATGTGATCTTGACTTCTAGATTAAATCCAACAGGTAGATCAGTTCGCGGATCTACTCAACAACTATTTAACAATCAGTTTAATGTCAAAAAAAAAATAAAATACGTCGAAACAATCTAACTACAGTAAACTTTTATATACAAGGTGGCCAACCGAAAACGAAACAGAGCCATTTGCGGGAACCTCGTCCGGTATTTTTGACTCCACTACTTTCAACACCAAGCGAGGGTAAGAATTACCCCAAAATTTTTCAATGGCATTGGGGGACGAAAAAGATGTCTTGAAAGCTCTGACAATTCTCTTTGCAACAGTCTTTAAATTTTACATTTCCTCCCAATACTTCAAAAAAAATTACATATTAAAATTCCAATTAATTTGGTTGCTTACTTACTACTTAATTGATTAAATGTTCAAACTGATGACCGCCCGCTTCCATACAATAATTTTGTTCAAAACATTCACGCATATTCCCAAGAATTTTCGGAGTAATTCGACGACAGCTCAAATCTGTAGTAATTGTAACACCAAGATCATTATAAAAAGTTACTTCATTTAAAGTGTTACCGTTTAAGAAATATTTATGTCGCGGATTGTTTTTGCCGGTGTAAAGAACTACACACTTATCTAAATTAAGAGGTAACATCCAGTCTTAGCACCACTTAGAGATAGAATCCAATTCTTTTTGAAGATTTATGTGAAGAGATGAATCTGATAATATTTTTGAGTCGTCTGTATAGAGAACTTTGTTGCATTGAATATGGAGTTGGAGGTCACTTGCGTATATTATAAATAAGAGAGGACTCAGTACTGATCCTTGCGGTACACCGCTTAATACGAGTTTCTCAGCTGAAAAACAATTTCCCACTTTCACACAGAATTTTCTGTTTGTTAAGAATGAGTCAATCCACTCGAGTAGATTACCCCGTATACCAAGATGTTTCAATTTATCCAGTAGTGTTCGTTTTGGCACTCGGTCGAACGCTTTCGCAAAATCTAGGTAAATAATGTCCGTAGATATTTTCTTGTCTAAAGATTTTGTCCATTCATTAACACACCAAAGTAGATTCGTCATTGTTGAACGTCCCTTTACAAAACCAGTTAGTTTACCTTTTTTAAAGATGTCAAATCTTGCTCTCTCTCTCTCTCTAAGCTACTTTTGTGACAAATTGTATAGTCCTTTTCCATCGTTTTTGGCTCATAACTCGTTAGGTTTATTGTAACGATGATACCAAATAAGAAAGTAAAATGGAAATGAGCATTCGCATAATGTAAACAATGTGACACAAATGATGATAAGTGATAAACAATCGATACCCTTACAGATACCCTTCACCCTCTAGAACATAGAAGAAGAGTTGCAGACCAGTCATTACTTTACAGATATTTCCATGGCAGATGCTCCAGAGAAATAAAACTCATGTACCACCATTGGCCACATTCGGCCGAAGAACTCGGCACGCTGATTAGTCTCACCCATTTACTCTCAAGATTGACACTACAAGGACCAATCTTCATCAAGAATCCATCTTTTACAGGGCTGCTACGGAATGGAACAAGCTTCCAAAATCAGTTTTTCCAGAGAACTATGACCTGCAACTTTTCAAAAAGCGGGTCCACAATCATTTCCTTTCTATAATCTCTTCCCCTTTTAATAGTCGCAGTGCGGGCCGTCTGCGGCCCACACGATAGGTCTACCCTTTTCATGAAAAAAAAAATACGAAATTTTAAATGCAAAATCAAAATAAGAAATTGTTTTATTGATCCCAATCGTTTTAATATATAATCATATGTTAGGTTAAGAAGGTAAGTTAAACAGTTCCCCGAATAGTATTAAGATTGCCATATATTTCATCTCGATAATTTGACATGGTATGGCTCAAAGTCTAATTGGTATATTAACAGGCGAATATAATACCTGGGAATCGACATTAAGACGCTATAATTCACCTTTTTGAATAATTGAAAACTGTGAAACGGATGATGCATAGCTCGATAATTTATACACTGTTAAAACTAACATATTCAACAGTATCTACGAAGTACGAAGAGTCATTAATTAAGCAAACGTGAAATATGCAAGTAAGTTGGAGATAGAGAAGCTTAAGCTCTCCACCGGGGAAACTTTTGCATATTGTATGTCTCTTGTCTGCAATAGCCGCTGTTTTTCGACATGCGATACCATGTAAATCTACTAATGACGATATACATATATTGCACTCTATACTACGTTAAGCGAAATAAAAAATATACGTCTCAGAAGTTTAAGCTGTTAGAGGTATAGTGGAAAATCTCATGGACTTTAAACTTCGCGCATCTGATTGACTGGCATCGTTGCAAAACTTGACACTGAAAACATTGGTCAATTATTCGTCTTTGCCGTAGAATAAGTAAGTGCTAATTGTCCAGGCCATTTAATTCATTAATTTAAAAATTTGGGTTAACTATATATTTTTTTTGGCTTTATGGCGGCTAAGCCCATACAGCCAGAAATAAATTAAAAAAAGTCTTGATTGTCTTTTTGTTTTTGTAAGAAATTGTGCAATGGAAAATAAGTCACATTCCCAACTATTTTCAACTTAACCGCAAAAGGATTGTATCACAAGAATCACTCTCTTCTCGCCCAGGGGTCGTTCAGGGAATGTTTTTAAAGACGAATACAAGGTGGACCACGGTGAAGTTGGGTAAATAATACATTAGGAAATATAAATGTTTAATATAATGATGTACCTATATTTCATAATTCTACTAACAAGTTATTGCTACTCAGTGAGTACCACGTGTACCACAAGTATTTTCCTTTCCGGAAATCCCATTTTTTGACTAATCTAAGGAAATCTATTTTTTTATAAAATTAATTTCCTCCTCATTTTTAACTGCTTCTAATAGTTGCAACCGAGTAAATAATTATTATAATGATTTCTTGTTCGAATTTATTGATTTCTTCTTTAAAAGTAGAATTTTTCTGTATGGTTTTTTTTTGGGGACTTAAAGTGACTACTAGTCCAAACAATAGGGAAAAGTGCGTGCAAAATTAATATCCAAAAAAAAAATATGAGCTTATTGGAAATTAAAATTCAGGGTGAAGTTGCGAAAAGCGGTTTTTTGTTTATAACTAAAAAACTACAGCTCCGATCAAAAAAAGTTAAATTATGAAATTGTAGGTATTACAAAAAACTATCTATTAAATAAATTATAATTTTTCGATATCATTGATACTTTTCGGTTTATATTGGAAAAACCGTGAAAAATAACTCGTTAACTGTAACGTATTCAAACTTGTTACTTAATGTTAAGTGTAGCCTATAGCAAGCAAAAAAATTGTTTTTTTGAAAAATTGATAAATATTGATTATTTTTCAAGATGTATAAAGTTTGTCACGTGCCTATTTTTTCCCTTCTACAGTTCATTATAATTGTGTCTCTGATGATTTTGTATTCCTCAGGTACTCGTAAATAGTGTCGCGTACCGTATTTTGGTTGTAACTTAAATATATCATTCGTTGTAAATAGTGTTGCATACCTTGTAGTGATAGGATTCGATTGTTAATGGCTGTGGCATTTTTCATTAATCGATGGAAATTGAGTGGGGAGTCAGTCGTTTGGTGGCAGTCTTGGGAGTCGTGTGGTGGTGAGAGTTTTTGGGACGGTGTGATATTAACACGTGTGCAGAACCTCTACGGGTTTTCTTTCATATCTGGCTGTATTTGGGCCATCTTAATTGGATTTTGAAGAAAAACCACTTAATTTTTAACTTGACCATTCTATCTTACCTTCGTTGTTGATATTTTGGATTTTGGTGTCGAGTTAAAATATCCGCATGTGGGATTTATTTGAGGGAAGCCCTTGTTAATTAGCAGGTGCCGACCCATAATCAAACCGGCCAGGAGTAGTGAATTCGTATACCCAAAGGTTATAAGTGATTTATTTTTTAAATATATAACGCCGTGACTTATTTTGACACCACGATTAAGTTTTGTTTTAGTTTATTAATATAGTACATTGTTGGAAACTATTTATTGCATTAGATAATATGCCAAAACTAAACTTGGATTAAAATAATCTTCTCGATAATTCTTTATGTCCAAGTAAAAATATATTTTCTTCATACTTATTCATTCATACTTCATACTTATTTGTAAATATCCTACAATTTTGATATTTTAAAGGACAACCATTGTAAAAATATTTTTAAATAAACTCGATTGTTCTGGCAGAGTACTCTTTAGAGAACAAAAAAAGACGTGGCAAATTTTCTCCAAAAAAATGCTCTCTTAATTTAGCTAGTTCTGCTCTGGGGATGTTGCCACAGTAACGATTTGGGGCTTATTTTTTTCTGTAAAAGATGTAGTTTTATATTATTAATAAAGTATATTGATTTCTTAATTTTAAGGGTCAAAAAATGACTTTAAAATAATTGCACTATTTTTTACATGTTTTGTTGAAATAAATTTCTTAATTATGTTTTTATAGAACTGACTTTCATGAAAATATATTCCTGGCATCATATCACGCATTTAAAAAAAAACTAAATTCCTACGATCACTAGGAGCCGAGATAATTTTTCTATTTCAAAAAAATCTGGAAGGTACATTTCGATCGGAGCTGTAGTTTTTTAGTTATTAACAAAAAACCGCTTTTCGCAACTTTGCCAATTTTTTAGATTATGTTCGGTAATCAGGATCGAGTCGCATGAAATAGAAACTCACCCTCAATTTTAATTTCCTATACGCTCATATTTTTTTTTTTTGGTATTAATGTTTGCACATATAACATTGAGCCGCTTCCTCATTTCTTGGACTATACCTGGCGATTTTACAAGCTTTAGCTACTTTATCGTACACATTGTTTAGTTTTCCTCGGTTTTTTTATAAATTTATATAAATTATTGCTCGACGTTGACTATGTATCACTTTCTGGTACTACACTCATGTTTACAGATGTTAAAAAAATTTTCTCAATTAATTCGTCTTCTTTCACAGAAAACAACTCTAATATTACTTAAATTTTTTATAATAAATAATATTCAACTAACTCATTAACAATAAAAGTAACATAATCAGGATAAACTGAATTAAAAGGAAAATTTTACAGTTTGTAGTACTAAAGCAAAAAAAAACACAACTTGACTGTACTATAATCAAACCTCGCACTAAATTTCACAATGATTTAGGAAATGAGACCAAATGAATGAAATCGACTCTAAATGTGTAATTTTAATTTGCGAAATTGGTGGTGCGATTTTCCAAAAATTAATTATTTTTGAAAAGATTCCGAAGAATATGCCCCTTGATCATTTTCCATATTTTTTGGGACAATCCACCGACTAGCACGTCACCTTGCAAATAAGAATATTAAAAAAACTTTAAAGAATAATATCAGTCAAAATATATTTGTGGAAATATTTTACTCTGAAAATTTCAAAAATAATTGGCAGCTCACTTCCGTAAATGTTAGAGTTGATTGTCATGGTCGTAGTTTCTAAATCTTGATGCGTTTTAAATTCCGAATGAAATAATTGATTAATAAAGGAAGGGAGGTAGAGAGGAAAAGAAGACGGAAGGGCATTTCATAGTCGAGGACCGCTTGATGTGATATTCATGTGGTGGTTTAATACGCGAGCACTTTAGGGTCATGATAAAAACCTTCTATAAATTAACGGCTCTTGAATTTTCCAACAGGTCACCCCCTGAATATTCACTATGATGGTTTATAAAGCATTCGCGGCAGCGATAAGCACTTTTACTTTGAACAACTTTTTTTTCAGCTAAATTAAAAAATAATATCATGGACCGGAAAATTAGACGCCGTCGTTTTTTTCCTCTTAAAACCACTATTTAGATTTCCTTTTTTAAACAATTGGGCGACTCTGAAGGTGCCGAGAGGTCCACCCGACTAACTTACCAGTGGAAAGAATGAATTATTCTGATCAATATTTATTTGTTAGTAACAATATTCAATTGTAACAATATTCAATTGTTATAAACAATGCTTGATTATTACTAACGATAATTTTTCGCTGTTATAGCGTCTTCAATGCTATTCTGTTAATACTGACACAAGTTTAAAATTCTCCAATTCCTATTTTTGTTTTCTGAAACTATCTCTTTTTATGAAATATTGTCATCATATTTTTCATTAAATATTCCTAACATGCAATAATCATATTATTCAAAGGATATTAAAATTCTGTATTAATAATAGTATAATTTATAAATAGCAAAATTCAGGTAGTTTACCAATTTTTTCAGTTTTTTGATTTTCCATAAAAACAGCTCGGCTGATTTTTCTGAAAATCTAATCAGTTCTAAGTTGCGTAATTATGCGTCGAATGCAATTGGTGTCGTCGATATCATTCTTTGTTCTCAAGATAATCGAGACGAAAAATAATTCCAAACGCACATACGAACATACGCACATACATACGTACACACAGACACAGACGTCCACTTAAAAACTATTGTATTCGACTTTGGGGACCTTGAAATGTGGAGAAATATGAAGATATGTGAAAATGCAGGATTCGCAAAATCGGACCCATTACCATAACTTCCCACTGGAAAGTTTAATATTCTTTGTATCATCATCAATGGTACTGCAGCTCTAGCTAAGCCTCGACCTTCCTTAGCCTTTTTCTCCAGTCGGTTCTGTCCATTGCCAACCGCTGCCAGTTTGTCGCGGCAATCCTTCTGGCATCCTTATCTACGCCATCATTCCACCTCAATTTTGGCCTACCTCTGCATCTACTTTCCGCAGGCTGTATCATGAGGACTTGTCTTGGAGGGTTGTTTTCGCGTGTCCTCGCCAGATGTTCTACCCATCTCAATCTTTCTATTTGAATTTGATTTTCTGATGTAGGTATTTGTTTTTTAGGTGTTTACTTAACCCAAAGTGGAACTTGATCGCTAGCCCTATCCTTCGCTTTATTTCTTCGGAGGTATTGTTCTCTTTTGTCACAAGGGAGCATAGGTACTCGAATTTGTTTACTACTTCAAAATTAAAGTTATCAACGCTGAAGTTTTGACCGATATTTCTGGCTCTGTTGTTTAGAATTGATGCCATTACTTTTGTTTTATCCTCGTTTATCCGGAGGCTCATGTTTTCCGCGGCGGCGGAAAATGTAGCAAACATTTCCTTTAATTTTCGTGTGGTGCGTGCTGTAAGATCCAAGTCATCTGCATAGGCCATAGTTTGGAAGGACCTATTAAAGATAGTTCCCCTGTTCTTTAATTCGTCGTCCATCACAGCTTTTTTCAATACTATGTTAAAGAGAAGACACGCCAGCGAATCTCCCTGTCGTAGCCCTACTTGGGTTTCAAAAGATCGTGATAGTTTGCCCTGTTTTTGTATACAGGTAATAAATAAAGTTTAGTAATTAATATTATTTGATCCTTATCACCCTTCATTTCGTAAATCAGAAACAGTACGTTTAGTGCAATCGTCTGCATTTGTTTAATGTTGCATTATAAATGCTTCGTCCTGTATAGTTTTAATGATTACATTTTCAAGGTAGACTATCCTACCTCGTGTGACAGGCAGTGCACTTTAAAATAGTGAACCACTGCGACGCTGATGTCTATTACCATAAGCCCGCAGAGACGTCGTAACGTCGCCGTCGGTCGACGCTTTAAAGGCGCATTGCAGACAGACGTCCATACACATTTGGGGGCTCCGGCCCCCCTTCCATTTATTATTTTTTTCCTTTGCCCGGTAACCGCCCGTCACTCTGAACTATTTCAAAGGTTAACTTATTTAATATATCGTGATAAGAATTCTGCACGACTCGCATGCGGAACTAATGGAAGAATAAAGGAAAGACAGTTCACCAACAAAAAAGCGCGGGATGGAAGAGGAAAAGTGTGAAGTTAAATTGATTTTGTTGGCTGTTGCTTACTGCAAACTTTGTTAAAAGTGATTTATATTTTGATAAAAATTCTTTTTATCAGCGATGCATTTGGCGAAGGAGCATCTAACGCTTCAATAATATCTCAACAAATTTATCAAGACCAACGTTATACTAATGTCGTATATTAAATATTTCCTACTTAAAATTTTAATCAAAGATCTGCTAGTGGGTGTTATAGCCCGTTGATAGAAACAGTTAAGCTAAGAAGATAAAAGTATTTTTTTTTAATTTTTAAAATTCCACCACATTACTAGGATCTTGAGGATGCGTGGTCAGTAGGACGAATAATTATTTTACAGGACAAAAGAAATTTATCGTCTACTGTATTATTAACTTTGTTCGGTGTCTGCAAATTATTTTTTTCAAAAATTAAACATTTTTCAAAGCAATTTAAACGTTTGGAAACATGTTTCCGACATTTGAAACGTTTTTTCATTTTCGAATAGTGGTCGCGAGGTTTCTATTTTTTTATATTACATTTTTGAATGCCTTTCTGTAATAATATTAATTATCAAATACTTGCACGTAAAATAAAAAATTATATTTTTGTTCAATAATACTATTTCTCTACGACCATTGGATTCTACAACAATTACATATATGCGTTATCTATTGATGAATGGATATGATTCCTTAGATATGTTGGATTCTGATACATTATTCAACAGCTGACAACCAATCACCAACTTCGATATTTAGGATCCAACAGACTGAGACCAATGAGGAAGCTGCAGCTTTATAATAAGTGGGCTCTGCTCCTCTAACTCGATATCCCGAATGTCATGTTCATTCTGATAAACTGTCATCTCGACCATTCGATTACGACAAAAAAATGAAGAATTTAACGAGTGATGGTGATGGTCTCCGATGGTCGTAGAGAAAGTATAGTCTTCTTCTTGCCTATAATGGCTATTATCAGCAATAACCTTTCCTGGGAAAATCACGTGAGGTCCATTGCCAAAAGTGCATCCCAAAAACTTGGTTTTTTGTTTCGTGCCAAGAGCTATTTCACCTCCAGTCAGCTGCTTATGATCTATAAGGCACAGATCCGACCTGTACTGGAGTACTGTTCCCATATTTGGAGTGCAGCACCTAAACATATCCTGAAGCTACTGGATTCTGTCCAAAAAAGGGCAATTCGTCTCGTCGGTGATGCCACGCTTACAAACTCGCTCACTTGTCTGGAACACCGTAGAAAAGTTGGCGATTTGTCTCTATTTTATAGATATTTTCATGGGCGATGCTCTTCTGAAATATCAACAATCGTTCCTCCTTTGGCAGTCTCTTCGAGATTAACCCGTCAAGTTCAGTCTTCACACCCCTTCGTGGTCACTTTGGAGACCTGCAGAACATCACTTTCCAAAGACTCATTCATCCAACGAATTGCGAGGCTTTGGAACTCATTGCCTAGGGAGGTGTTCCCCGAGGCATACAACCTCCAGAAATTTAAGAAGAACACCAACTCCTACCTTCTTTCCCTTGGTTCCCACGATGTTCTCTGAACATTACAGGATATCCCTTTTCGTGGGAACCAGAACATAAAAAAAATTAAAAAATTATTCTCTCGGATGATTCCAAAACTCGCCTGCGGCTCCTCGAGAATAATAGCCATAATATGAACAGCGAGAAAGTGTCAGAAAAGGCACGTCTGGCTGTGCATAGAGGTGTGTTGGTTCCTACACTTATGTATGGTAGTAAATGTTGGTTTTGACAGAAGAAGCATGAAAATAGGATTGATGCTGCGGAGATGAGTATAGCATGTATGAGAGCACCGATGAAAGTAGAGGAAGCAAAATATGTCTGTGTAAGAACCGTAGCAAGTGGCGGAAGTGGTCTTTGCCTACCTCTGCGGGAAAAAGGCGTGACTATATGATCTTCGAAAACAGTGACCCGTGTATTCGGCAGAATAAGTTAACTTTAAAGAAGAAGCAATTATCTTGCACGTGTCTCCAAAAGTATACATACCCACTGACCGCTTTTTGAGTTTGTAAGAACCGGAATTTCGTTTTAAAGAAGCAATCAGGTGACTAAACTTACTTATGTCAACATTTTTTTTTATTAACAACGTGCTTCGTAACATTGAATACTTTTTCGTCATTGATTGTTCTTTGAAATAGGCTAAAAGTATCTTTTCGAGCGCAAGATTCCCAACATATTTCTTGTGACACCAACTTTTACAATTGGCATAAGTTTTTTCGTATACACTTTTAGTCTTTTCAGACATTAATCCAGCAACTGCATTCTGGCTAAATTTTTAATTTCTGGGATAAATCATTCATTTTACAATGCTTAATGAACTCATCATTTTGGTACACGCTGTGTTTATCACAGCTAGTAAGTACTATAACGATCGTCATTAGGATCCTTATATCATAAAAATCTATCATAATTTTTCCGAATGATAATAGGAATATTTTAAATAACACATTCGGGATTTACTCATTTTACCAATAAAAAAAAATTCCAATACCAAAGTGGTCCTATCGCCAATAAAACTCGAACCCTTTTCTCAGAAATATCCGTCTAAAAATTAGAAGTAGTGCGTCCGATTTATCGAACTTAGTCGCTATAAATCAACGTTATCACCCGAAACGTTAGTTGGCCTTACCATTGTACACTAAGAAAAATAGTTTATGTGAAAAATACTCATGTTACGATAATAAAATAAAAATGTTATTTATTCTAGTATTTAATATGTAGTATTTTTACATTTTGTAATCCCTCGGCCACTGTCGCAATGGGGCGAGCAGAGAATTGAGATGAGGTGTAGAGATGGCTTACGGACATGATGCCTTCCGCCTCTCTTGATGAGGTCTCGCCGTGCGCTTCGATGGTGATGGTCGCTGATTCAATTGTTCTACCTTCTATAAGTTGCTGAGGGTTGTTTTGGGGCATCGCCGTGGTAATCTCTATTTATTACACGTTTTCATTGAAATAAAACACTATATAATTGCCATTTATTGTATATTAAACTTGATACATGAAGACGCCATTTTGTCTCCCACCGAAACATGATTAATTGTACAATTTCGGTCTCGTAATTATTAGAATCTGTTCACTGGTTGTCGACTTGAAATGTACATAATCCATGATCGAATTTACTTGCTACGGTTTAACTGCAGTTATGAAAATTTGAATAAAACTAAAATAATGTACTACATTTTAACACGTAGGGTCCAACGCGGTGCTGTCGTCGAGCAAGAGATGTTAATCGCTCGGGAATCTAGATGGGAGAGAAAGTGAAAGGGTCAAGCGCGGCTTCGCCCTTCTTTTGGGGCTCAAGTCTGCGTTTATATTGGTCCACGGCGTAATGGTCGTTTTGCACACGGCGTATAACTGATTGCTATGTAGTTGTTTGCTAATAGCACGTGTTTTGCGGCTGGCGGCTTATCGGCGTCTGGGCCGTATTAAGTGGGTTTAAATCAAGAGATTGATTGAAGAGATATTTACTGTTGAAATCACGAATTTTTACAACAGCTCCTTTATCTTTTATTGTTTATTTGTAAAATATTCGCAAGCTTAATTATTTTATAATAAACCCATTTTGACGGGAACATGATCTAAAATAATTTAATTAATGTATTTATTCATTAAATTTTCTTCTTTTTTTTTAATCAATTTAAAATTTTACATATTGTGAAAGGCTTTCGCGGCGATGGTTTATTGGTGAATGGTTTTTCGGGTAAATTGGCCGTCGTAGGTCTGAGTTTATACTCGACGTTTCGCCATCTCTAGTGGATGGCATCTTCTGGAGATATAATTGTCTGCTCTTTAAGACTGACAGTCTATGACATTTGTATGTCGCGATCGCAGGTTATACGTTTTGGTGGGCGGGGCATATTTGATGGCTGTTCAGAAATTGGTCACGTTCCGGAGATTCATTCTTCTTACAAAAATAAGCCTAAAAAGCATACAATTATATCTCCAGAAGATGCCATCCACTAGAGATGGCGAAACGTCGAGTATAAACTCAGACCTATATTAATACATTGTTCTAATTATCTTGGGATCTACAAAAAATGCGAACTCGAGAGTTTTTAACAGTGTATCGAAGAGGGGTCGAAAATCCAATTTGATAATCAGTACCGTTATCCTGCGGGGGCGTAGTAGATCGATCGCGTGTTCGTGGGCAATGCTAAATACATATATATGATATTGTAAACGACGCGAGCGACGTCAGGCGTCTAGACTCTAGGACGCCGGGGTGGAGCGCTTCCATTTCCCATGCCACTAGGTCATCATCGTATTGTAAGTATTCCATCTCTTTTTTTCCACTAGGTCATAGTCTTTTCGATTTCTTTTGCTCGCCAAGACGTTGGCGCATCCTTGACAACCATAATAAAAAGAAACTTTACTACGGAATAAGAAGTAAATTCGTCGCAAAACAATTTCTTAGTCATAGAGCCGTTAAAAATGTTGGTTAGCGTTATTTAATTCAGCAACAGTAGTTATTTTTATTTTTTTCGATGTAATAAAGAGAGTTTTATAAAAATATTTGTATAGTTTTCGTTCACCAAAATTAGTTATGTTTCTTATTGTTATTATAATTCAAAGGTTTTCTATCAAATACTTTATTTATTAATTCATCTCTTTGGTAGTCTATTGGGTGGTCTGCTGCCCACTGGTGTTCCCTCAAGTGCTGTACGGGATAGTCTATCTTCAGGCATCCTTTTGACGCGGTTGTACCATCATGACGGGTCTTACGCATGCTTTGTAGAATTTAGTCTTACTGTCCATTCGCATGTATTGGTTGGCACATACAATTTCTCTTGGGCAGCCTGATGTTACTGTTGCTTTATTAATTTGACCTCTTAGGTCTCTTGTTGGATCGTGGGCGCTGGAGATATTCATGCCGAGGTATTAAAACTGCATAACTTGCTCTATGGGCTTATATTCAATTAAGAGCGTGCATTTGAGTGGTTCTTTAGCAAAGGTCATATGTTTGTTGTTCATTCTGTATCTCATATTTAAGGTCGCAACTTCTTCTATTATTTAGTCCATAAGAAGATTAAATTAAAGTGGACTGAGGCTATCTTCCTGCGTGATTCCTCCTGGTGTCGAAATGCTTTTTGTTTTATGTTGTCCTGCTTTAATTTGAGTGAAATTGTTGGTATTAAGATTGCAGATTACCTTTACCTTGTTGGGCTGGTGTTTCTTTTCCTATCCGTATCATGTATTCAAATATCCCGCGTATTATTTAAAGTTGCGCCATCACGTAGCAGAGAGACGAAGTAATCATTGAATCGAGAAATACTAAATGATTCGTGCGCAAACCCGCAAATTCGCTATAATAGCCTATTAAGCTATCGCCGCCAATTACCGCTGCTTCTACAAAATGTAAGTGTTAACACCTGCCTCACCTCCGCTTCAGAAAGGATAATTGTAATGTCAGAAAAAAGCATTTTAATCAACTTACTTTTCTTTTTTCTTATTTCAAAATTTATATAAAATATCACTATACGCAACATCTTGGTTCATAGAGCCAAGATAACGTAATATTTGGTCCTTCGAGCCGGATGCCGTAACATTTGGTCCTAACCGAGCCTAGGATATTCCTTTGTTAAAATAAAATAAAGTAAGTTTCATGATAAAAAACATACAGTAATAAATAACCTGCAAATACATAAATTTTGTTGAAGTAGCTAGCGAATGTCTTTAGAGTCAAATGACGGGAAGTAGCGTTTTAGTTTGCCAAATGCCACAAAAAACATTTAGTTCAAGAAAAAGGTCAAATTTGTAAGGGAATATCTACGACCTACATTTCAACGGAGAAGTTTTATCTATTGCAGTAATCTCTACCGAACTTATGTTGTCACAATTGTTTGTAAAGTTTGAAATGTACTAGCATAAATTATTTGCCTTTTGAGTTTTAGTTGTAATCGTCGGTTGGATAAAATGTAAATTTAATTAGATATGTACTTGTAAGGAATCCCAGTACAATTTACAGGAGGATTAACAACTTTGTTGATTATAGTTATTACCTTGTTTTATATGTATAATTCCTTTTTAATATTTACGTTTATACCATATTCAGTTAATTTCACGAATTGAGTTAATCCGAATTTCGTAAAAGAATCACGTAATAACGGATGAAAATCGTCGATTAATTAAACAAACTCGGTCCCGAAATTGTTTTCGAGTGATTATCGAAACAGTGAATCTGTCGAATAAGCGACTTACTTTTTTAACGAGCTTTTCTCGTAATCCGGAGTTAAAATTTTCGCGGTCGTCGATTCTCCCTCCGGCTAATGCTCATTCTGCACCGAGATCGCCATCAAAGACTTTAACGCGAGTTTCAGTAATGCAGCAGAGACTGTGCATGATCATAAGTATCTTACTGTCTTTTGTTTGTTAAGTCGACTTTTCTTTTAGAAAATATTTGTCTACTTCCGTATTTTTACTAAGGGTACATAAAGAACTGCTTTGGTTCCATCATTCCCCGGGATTCCGAGACTTCGAGCAAAGTTTATCAGTTTCCTGGGAGCTAAGTTCCTGACACCGGAGGGCTTTAGGAAGGCCCCTTCCAGAAACTTAAGCCTATGAAAGTAGAAGAAGCGAAAGGCGTGTGTAAGAACCGTAACAAGTCTGCTAATTATTCTTATCAAATAATATCTTCTTCTTCTTGGTGCCTTGTCCGCTCAGCGAACGTTGGCAATCATCATTACTATAGTTACTCTGTTCACTGCTGCCCGAAAAAGTTCAGTCGATGTTTTGCCAAACCATTGTCTCAGATTCTTGAGCCAAGATGTGCGTCTTCTGCCAGGTCCTCTTTTTCCTTCTATCTTGCCTTGGATTATTAGTTGTAATATGTTATATTTTTCGTTCCGCATTATGTGTCCAAGGTAAGAGAGCTTCCGTATTTTAACGGTTCTAAGTATTTCAGGGGTCCGTATCTTAATTCTTCTCAGAACCTCTGCGTTGCATACATGATCTACCCAGCTAATTTTCAAAATCCGACGGTACGCCCACATCTCAAATGCCTCGATTCGTTTGCTTGTGGCCTCTGTCACTGTCCACGCCTCTACACCATACAGCAAAACCGAGAACACATAACAGTTGAGAAGCCTTTTCCTGAGTTTCAAGCTCAAGTTGTTATTACAGAACACACTTCTCATTCTTAGGAAGGTGGCTCTCGCTTTTTCTATACGTTGGCGGATTTCTCTTGAGTGGTCCCATTCTTCGTTTATCAGGCAGCCCAGATAGGAAATATGGTCAACTTTTCCTATAATAGTATTATTCACTAGTAGTTGATTCATCAAATAATATACTCCGATAAATTTGTACCTTCCTGGGGTTCGTAGAAATGTAAATCTGGTATGAATGTTAGAACTCACGGAAATCTATATTTTATCAGATAGCCAACCAGCACTAAAAACTCTAGTCATAGACTAAGTGAGTCTAGGCTGACTTGGGACTGTAAACAATCCCTGTGACAACTAGGCGAAAACAACCAGGTCACTCTGATGTGGGTTCCAGGTCACAAGGGAGTTAGAGGCTTCGAATAGATTAAGGGTTATGTACAAAAGATCTGATAGGTCGAGGTGCTTAAGAGGATGCATAGCCTTCACGACCCACCCCCCCCCCCCCTACTACCTACAATCTTGAACCCATAGCTACTATAAGCTTAAAACTTTTTTTAATAAATTAATATTTTAACGAGTTTTAGAACTAAATGTGCTACAGCAAACAAAAAAGCTTTCATTGGATAAAGTTTATTTTAAAATGCAATATTTTTGCCGTGCTACCTTTTTGCTTTCTTTGCATCAAATATTAATATAAAACATCTTTTGCGAACCTCGTAATTTGAAGTTTACTCGTAGCCAGTAAGGGGAACCTCAAAGACTCGTCTAATATTTGAAGAGTTTCTGATATACCGTATTTTATTTGTTTCAGGTCAGTATAAACGTCGGAAGTAAAACAACCTGGGGGTAATTTTCTCCAAGGGGTAAGTTTGCATACGATCGTGAATATTGGGGATTGCCTTGTTTGTAGTGGTTATTTTAGTTATCCCTAATCATGATATTTATCTTGTTTTATAAAAAAATTAATTTTTTTTACTGCTTTTAATAATTCGTGTTACCTGCACTTTATATTTAAATCTAAAACATTTGTTTAACTTTGGGATTTAATGACGATAAAACTTAATAATATTTGAATATGTACGTTTCTAAAATGTTTTTAATATATATACTTCTATCTACGAAATAATCCTAATGGTAAGATTACTATCAATTCTGTTGGAAGTCTCTGCCAACTAGTGGGCTACATTTAAAAATAAACTTTTTTAGATCAAGATTTATAATGTTAACTAATTAGTGACCGAGTGATATTTTAGCTTTTTCCGTGATTATGGGTCGCTATCAACTGATGACATCTAAAAAAATACTCCTAATTATTAAAATTAGAAAATAAATTGTCATTAAAAAAATTTGAAAATTCACAAAACCACTTTTAGACTACTTTACTCGAGATTAAAATTAGGATGTTATAAACATTGAAAATTCACGAAAAATTTTTAATAAAGGAAACTGAAGAAGAATAATTGGAAATGAAATCTAGACCAAAGACGCATTTAAAAAATGTATGAAAATATGTTATGGCAGTTAAAAGAAATCTTCTTCACTTTCCAGTGCCTGTCCGTTACCGGACTTTGCCGATCATTCTGGTAATAATTATTTTATCAACTGCGGCCCTAAATAGACCCGTGGTGGAGGTTGCAAACCCAGTTCTCAGATTTTTAAGCCGTGAGATCCTTCTTCTGCCTGGTCCCCTCTTTCCAAGCACCTTTCCCTGTAGGATAAGCTGCAACAGACCGCTGTTTCTCATGATGTGTCCCAAGTATTCCAATTTCCGACTTTCGACTGTACTCATGATCTCCGTTTCCTTGTTTAAAATGTCGAGTACTCTTTTGTTTGTAACATGGTCCAAGAGATTCTTAGTATACGTCGATACAGCCACATCTCAAATGCGTTCAACCTTTTACCGGCTGCATCTGTTACAGTCCATGACTCAACATCATATAGGAGCACGGGAAACACATAGCATCGGAGAAGTCGTATTTTAGTTGTTAAGTTTAGAAAGTGCCATTTAAACAATTTCGACATTTTAAGGAATGCAGTACGAGCCCTCTCTATTCGACAACGTATTTCGAGAGAATGATCCCAACTCTCGTGATGGTAGTTCCCAAATATGTTGTAGTCTCTACCTTTTCAATGACTGTATTATTTATAATAAACTGCCCGGGTGGTGGTGGATTTTTGCTTATCACTATGTGATAAGCAAATAGAAATAGAATAACGAAACAGCAAAGAAAAGAAACATCATTTAAACGAATATTTTTTAGTCTTCTTTAGTTCGACGAATGTTCGTGGAGGACATTCTAAATGTGGAAAGACATTCAAGACCTATCTATAATAATTATATTTACCTAAATTGTGAAAAGTGGTATCCTTTATTCCAAAACTACTTATAAAAATTTCCACACAAACTAAAATGCCTTTTGGTAAATATCCACCCTATAAAGATAATACAATTAAAGCAATATATAAAATTTTGTATTTGTAGCTGGCACAGTCGCGCGCCTCTGGTATATATTTTATTTAGAAATGCATTCTATTAATAACAATGAATAAAAGATGGCCAACTTTTAAACAAACTGACAGTTGTAACCTTTGAATGTTAATATAACTTCAACTTACAAAGAACTAACAGCTGGAGTCTCGTAAGCGAGGGATTCCGCTCGAAAATGAAGGCAAACATCCAAATTTAACACGCCTCCTTTACACCTCACACAATCAATTAAACATGAGTCTTGACGCGGGCGGATTTCAAGAGTAAGAGTTGCTGGCTGGCTGTCTGGCCTCTTTCTCAAAGATTAATTTATGATGTTGAGGTTAGAACAGCTCGCAAGTCAGCGCAAACCCCTGCGATACTCATTAATAAATGTCATCTGCGGCAAATAAGGAAAAGTACCGATCTCGTGGACAAAACAGGAGCGGTTTTCCGCTGTTTAATTCGCCTTTTTAAATCGCGACATTTATACATCTATGACGGTAACTTTGACATTTTTTATTTATCGTCAACGTTTCATTTCAACTGTTCATTATAATTTGTCGAGAAAAAGATTAGTATATTTTATAACAAGAGATGAAAATACTGTTTTTTTCGTGAAGTGAGAGTTTGTCCACGAGCGTAGTAGCGTAGCGGAGCGAGTAGGAAATGCAATTTTTTCTACGATAGATGTTGTTTATAAAATACTCGATTACAATTTTTGTAACTTTATTTATTTATAACACAGAACCGGGTACTATATATTTAATGAGGAGTGACAAATTGTCTTTCATGATGAAATTTTATTTATAAATATTGAAAGCACAATTGTTGAAGTTGTTAATAGTTGGATGTTGGATTTGTGTGCTGACTTATGTGGTACTTGTCGAAGGTATGGCTGCCGAAGTTGCTGCTGCTGCTGCTGTAGACAAGTTCGATGTTATGCTGTCGAAGTCTAATGGTTTTTCTTTAAAGTTATCTTCAGTTTCGTGTAAATTTGTAGTTTTTGATGTATTTTTTGATTGGAATATTTTATGTCCTCGTTTTATTTTATTATTTACAGAATCTTCAATGTATTATTCTGCAACAGCGCTAGACTTGCATCCACCGTGTTGCTTTATTTCTGTAAGATTTGCCCCGGTATCCAAAAGAATAGTTGTTAAAGACCTTCTTAATGAATGTCCTGTAAACAATTGAGCATCCGACAAATTAAGAAATACCGCTACTTGCCTTGGAACATTTCCAAACTTATTGATTCCAATTACTTGCTTTGTACATTTGTCATATTGGTAATTCAGGAAGAATCGGGAAGTTGTATTATTCACTCTTAATGGACGAAGTCATAGAACATTTTCCGAGAAAGAGTTTATCTTGTTATCATTTCTCCAAGTCATGAACTTTCTGTACACAAATTCATACCTTTCTCCGGATTTATCTGGCAAAATATTGTTGGAAACTGAGTTTGCCGCTTTAACTATATTAGGTGGTGTACATGATTTACCAATTTCGCTATCAGAGTCCATAATAATTACAGTTATAGAGAGAAATCGTTAAAATGTTATAAACTGTCAAACGAAGTGACGTTAGTTTGCTGATTCAAGTGCGATTCAACTGTCATTAGTGTCAAAAATCCATCAATTTGGTTTTAGTATATTCCCATCGGGTCGCATGATAATATTCATTAGTTTTATTTTCATCTCTAAAGAAAAATACTATCACTTTCATGTAGGGTAGCAGGTTGAAATATGATTATTTTTATATACATAAGTAGAAAAATAAGTTTTTCCCATTTTTTCAGTTTTTAATTATAATGTCTTCTCACCCCTATTTACTGCACTGATAGGTTTTTTTACAACCTGCAGCGTTTGAACCATATTCGGGATCGTTTGGATCAAATTTATGCTTATGCGTTGAATTTATAATCCTCTGCTAATACTAGAAAATTTGAATGTATAACAGTTTTGTAACCTTTTTATATAATCAACCCTACTCCTCATAAAACAAAAGAAACGTGTCAGCGACAGCTAATGAAATATACAATGCACATGACAATCCAAACAGTTTCTACATTCGTTCATGAATCCAAATTACCGTTCAAGAGCTGATTCACGAACGATCCCAAGTCTGTAGTATATTATTCACCAATCTTAATATGAAATAATCTACAGTTTAATTGTTAGTATATAAATATCTGTTGGACTTATTTTGGATTGGGCTCTGATTTCTATAGTTGCCACTAACGAAAAGTAGGTAATTCCGGCTCTGTGCATGAAAAGCTGTAAACGTTCATAGAGTATCGAAAAGTTATGGAGTTGTAAAGTAATATTTTCGCGAGATAGTGACCGAAGGTTTCGCGGTAAAAATAAATATGCCTCTCGATGGTAAATCAGTAACATCTGGTGGCACGGTAAGCTGGTAATAATGTCGCCTGTAAATATTGTATCGACGGTTTTTGTTCGGAGTGTGATTGTACGTCTAACTCATAAGCGCATCCACAGTATTATTTTATACCAACTGTTATGCTACATACGCAGTTTAAAAGACATTGAGCGTTAATAAATAAATGTGAGGTGGGTTTAGTCAAATATTATTTTGCATGCATCGTTATGAAATAAAAAATATTCAATTATCTACCAATTTCAAATCGTTATTACGAAGCAACTATCGTTATTCTTGGCCCGCCGGCAAGAAAAATGGGGAATCTTTCTGGTAGAAGGTTGTAAAAGATGTAGGATGTTGTATGTCTCTTTTGCTGTCAGGTTTTTCTGACTTTACAACCGTGAATTTCTTAATAAATTAAATTAAACACTTTTCTCTTTTTATACTATATTGTAAAAATATGTACACTGAGCTTACAGTTGAGAATCTCTTGTCTCTTTGAAAAAATTTTCACTGGTTGATGGCTTTTCATTTAACTGATTTTATATAATTATACTGCTTGTAACTTTTTTACCACGTGGTGTTTTAAAACGAAGCCTGCTTGTGCTTGGTCGAAGACGATGGACGAACTCACCACACGGAAGTGGTCAAAAATAGTTTTGTAAAAGCAGCGCTGATGTCAGCATTCCTAATTGGTTTCGCTTGTGACTTTGTATGATTGGTTGCCTATAGCAACCGTCTTTTGGCTGTGATAATAAGGTTTTTAAATAAAGAAATGGATTAAAGAACAATTTACTGTTGCGAAATAACTTCATCTTCAACAGTTATATTGTCACCCAATTTTGTAAAGTCCAATTTGGGGTCCCAATTTTATTAAGTTTCGTTGAAATTATCCACTGATCTAAAAAAAAATGAGTCATTTCTCGATTTAAAATAAATCATGACGATAAAACGAAGATGACCTAAAAGAAAGGCAGAAAAATGCGAATGAGTAAAAGGAAACAATCCTAGCAAGGGAGCTGGATTGTAGTGAGCGTTCTCATTCGATGACAGTAGCAATGGCGACCGATATTCCGGCTAGCTTTTTGACTAAAAGAAAAAGGAAAAAAGTTGGCTAGGCCTCTGTATAAAATCGCAGTTTGTATTCAGCGCTATCGAGCTCCGTAACTGGCTATCGGGCCGACCGGAATACTTTCCATCAGCCGAACAATTGCCCGCCGACGGAGCTACCGGTAAGCTTTCGAGATATTACCAAACTAATAAACGAGAAAATTCCGAAGATGGTCGCATATTTATCCGAGTGATGTTGAAGTTTTAAACCAACGATGTTCAAATTTGTTTCCGTGTAGTTTTAGTCAGCTGAAACCTATATACCCGATCGATATAAAAAAAAGTGTAAAAGCACTAGATTTCGATGAAAGCCTTGCCGAGAAAATGTTCGCTCAACAAATACGAAAAATAAAGATAATACATCTTTAAAACATAGTGGAGGCTTTAGCCGTGGAATATTTTTAGAAAATTTCGTTAAAACGTTTCTTTGCTGCCTGTAACACTGTAGCAGTATAAATATTTATTAGAAATTAGATATTAGTTGTACCAGCGAGACTTTCGGCTAATTTTTTGCAGTGAAAACATTTATAATTGTATTATGGGGTTTACATTTCTGAAGAGGGCTGACGCACTCTGGACGATGGACCGAAGTAGGCTAAGCAGCACGCTTAGCCTATGCTCACAGGAACAACGCACTAAGGGCGTGTTGGAAACGACTAAATATTATATCAATACATTCATAATTTTGTATGATTAGTTTCTATAACTTGTCAAAAAAATATTGAATATAAAATATAAAAACGTTCTTCTGTAAATCTTAATATAGAAGTACCACAGCCTCTAACAGGTTATGGGCCCAGTCTAACCAGTATTTAGTCTCCAGAGAAGCAGTTAAAAGATTGGAAAGAAAAGAAATTAACGAAACACGGAAGAAACAAGAAATGAATGACAAATCAACGATAAAAAGATTAAACAATCAAAACTATGAAACCTGGAAGTATAGAATGGAATTAATACTCATGAAAGAAGAAGTATGGGACATAGTTATGAAAGAAAAGCGTGAAACAGCAGATGTTACTTGGGAAAATGTTAGATCACGAATGTACAACAAATCGTTCTAAGCATATTGACGTGAAATTTCATTAAATCAGAAATCTAAAAAGGTGTGGTGAAATTGAATTCCAATACTGTCCGACAGAAGCAATGTAAGCAGATATACTTACCAAACCTTTGGGAGCCTTAAAACTTGAGTACTTACAAGAAAAAATTGGCCTGAAGATTGCAAATATTTAGTTCGAGAAGGGGTGTTGGAAACGACTAAATATTATATCAATACATTCATAATTTTGTATGATTAGTTTTTATAACTTCAGTTTGTTTGACATATGTTAATTATTATTGTCAAAAAAATATTGAATATAAAATATAAAAACGTTCTTCTGTGAATCTTAATATAGAAATACCACAGCCTCTAACAGGTTATGGGCCCAGTCTAACCAGTTTTTAGTCTCCAGCAGTTAAAAGATTGTAAAGCAAAGAAATTAACGAAACACAGAAGAAACAAGAAATGGATGACATAAAATCAACGATAAAAAGATTGAACAATTAAAACTATGAAACCTGGAAGTATAGAATGGAATTACTACTCATGAAAGAAGAAGTATGGGACATAGTTATGAAAGAAAAGCCTGAAACAGCAGATGTTACTTGGGATCCCTGAAGAAATTAATAAATCATGGCGAAACTAATCAGGATAATCGAATATTTTGATTAAATTATTGCATTGTCGTCGGTCTTTGACAAGTGTGCAAAGTTTAAATTAAATCTGATCGCTTAAAGTAGGGAAAAATTGAGGCCAAAGAGTCGGTTGCAAACATACAGTTGAAACTAGTATAAGCGTGTTTAAAAAGGAATTTATCCATTTCCATTGTATTTTTGATAATTTTGTGGTCTTTTTTTAATTCAAAAAATATAGTTGTAAGTGAAAAAAAAATAAGTGTAAAGCAGCAAGAAAACACATCTGATAGGCTTTTGTTTTAATTGTTTTGCAGTTTTAATTCGGCAAAAGTGCTGTCAAGAAGGGCAAAAAACCTGAAAAGCAATACATATATATATATCAGTCTGGCCGCATAGATAATAGACAATTTTCATGGTTCATTTGTTTCTTCGATTGTCCGTCCGCCATGGCCGCCTACATACGCCTCGGTTATGTAAATTTATATCAATCGGTGGGCGTTACCAAGTAATGTTATTTTTAGATTTACGGCATCCTATAATTTTAATTCTTGGCTTAGTTGTTTTTGCTGCATTAAAATGATTTGTGAACAATTTTATTTTTTTTTTTCATGTTTCTAGTCTGGCATTTACGATTCTAGCATTTTTGTATAAAAAACTAACCTGATTTTTTCTTATTTTTAGTTCGATATAAATTTAAATCAAAATACCACTGACAAAAAATATCTAAAATTTGCGTTGCAATCTAAAAATATGAAATAGTTAAACAAGTAGAAATACGTTTTTAACTTTCCAGTGGAAATTTTAGTAATGGGTCCGATCTTGCGAATCCCAAATTTTGACATGTCTCCACGTTTCAAGGTCCCCAGAGTCGAATATAATAGTTTTTAAGTGGACGTCTGTGTGTGTGTACGTATGTGCTTATGTTCAGAATAATGTTTCGTCTCGATTATCTCGAGAACAAAAAATGATATCGACGTGGGACCAAATGCATTCGACGCATAATTAAACAACTTGGAACTGATTAGATTTTTAGCAAAATTGGTTACGTTGTTAATTATGAAGAATCAAAAAACTAAAAAAAATGGTAAACTTTCGGAATTATTTTTCGTCTCGATTATGTCGAAAACAAAAAATGGTATCGACGTGGGACCAGTTGCATTCGACGTATAATTACGCAACTTAGAACTGAATGGATTTTCAGCAAAATCGGTCGCGCTGTTTTTTATGGAGAATCAAAAGACCGGTAAACTTTCGGAATTATTTTTCGTCTCGATTATCTCGAGAACAAAAAATGATATTGGCGTGGGACCAAATGCATTCGCCGCATAATTACGCAATTTGGAACTGATTAGATTTTTAGCAAAATCGGTAAGGTTGATTTTTATGGAGAATCAAAAAACTGAAAAAAATAGTAAAATATTTGTATGAAAAATATGATGACAATATTTCATAAATAGGGATAGTTGTAAAAAACAAAAATAGGAATTGGAGAATTTTAAGCTTTTGCTAGGTAGTATTAAAGACGCTGTAACAGTAAAATTATTGTTAGTAATAATCAAGCATTGTTTATAACAATTGAATATTGTTACTAACAAATGATTATTAATCATAATAATTAAAAAAAAATTCAATTGTTGTAAACAATTAAAAATAGCTCCCACTTATAAAATGATAAAGAAAAGTTTGAAAGAAAAACTGAAAAAAATGGTAGACTTTCGGCTTTTTTTTTCGTCTCGATTATCTTAAAAACAAAAAATGGTATCGACGTGGGACCAATTGCATTCGACGTATAATTACGCAACTTAGAACTGATTAGATTTTAGCAAAATCGGCGAGCTGTTTTTTATGGAGAATAAAAAAACTGAAAAAAATGGTATAACTACCTGAATTTTGCAATTTATGAATTACACTATTTTTAATAGAGAATTTTAAGATCTTTTGAATAATATGATTATTGCATGTTAGGAATATTTGTATGAAAAATATGATGACAATATTTTATAAAAAGAAATAGTTTTAGAAAACAAAAATAGGAATTGGAGAATTTTAAACTTGTGTCAGTATTAAGCGAATAGTATTGAGCATTGAAGACGCTATAACAGTGAAAAATTATTGTTATTTATAATTAAGCATTGTTTATAACAATTGAATATTGTTACTAACAAATGATTATTATCGCTTATGAAATGATAAGAAAAAGTTTGAAAAAATACATACATACATAAAGTCACGCCTTTTTCCCATAGGGGTAGGCAGAGACCACTTCCTTCCACTTGCTACGGTTCGTACACACATCTTTTGCTTCCTCTACTTTCATCAGTGCTCTCATTCATGCTCTTCGGTTGTTGGTACTCTTGACCTGGCCTTTCTTCAAAACAATGTTGATCTGATCGAGATATGTTCTCCGAGGTCGACCTCTACCGATTTGCCCATTCACACTCGCCTCATAAATTTGTTTCGTCAATCTTTCTTCATTCATCCTTTCTACGTGTCCAAACCATCTAAGCATTCCTTTATCTATCTTTGTGACCACATCTTCTTTTACACCACAGCGTTTTCTTATCACACTATTCTTAACTTTATCCAACCGATTCACTTCGGCTATACTTCTCAGACTACTCATCTCCGCAGCATTAATCCTATTTTCATGCTTCTTCTGCCAAACCCAACATTCACTACCATACATAAGTGTAGGAACCAACACACCTCTATGCACCGCCAGACGTGCCTTTTTTGACACTTTCTGGCTATTCATAAAGCTATGCAGTGCCCCATTCATTTGTTTTTCTGCCAACACCCTTCGCTCAATGTCACTGTCATACTTTCCATCTCTAGTAAATTTGGAACCCAAGTACACAAATTCATTAACTTGTTCCACTGTTTCTCCCTCAATCGAAACCCCACAGTTTGTCATGCTTTCTTCTCTTTCAAAAACCATTACTTTCGTTTTGCTCACATTTATTTTCATCCCTTTGATTTTCAGGGAATCATGCATAACATTAACCATCGCCTGCAACACCTCTTCAGATAACGCTAATATGACTTGATCATCGGCGTAAAAAAGGCATTTGACGATCAAATCATTCATTTTTAATTCATACGCACTCTCCTTCAAATCTTCTAAACAATCGTCTATGTATAAGTTAAACAGGCATGGCGAAGTCACACATCCCTGTCTCACACCTTTTTCGATGTTAAAACAGTCCTTGCAAGCTTCGTTTATCCTGACACGATCTTTTAAACAATTGTCTATGATCTGAAAGAGAGTGCGTATGGATTAAAAAAATCAATGAAAAAATACGGTCGACATAAACAGAATATTGTTACTGACAATTATAATTTGTTATAAACAATTTGAAATCGCTTTTTACAATAATTTTAATAATAATAATTATAACAACAAAATATATGGTATTTTTTCATTCTTTCCACTGGGAAGCTAGTCGTGTGGACCTTTTGGGTCGCACCCAGACCGCTGATATTTTAAATTATAGTCTTAATTGATTGGGTTGACGTTCGGAAAGAGCTAAAAAAATTTGTTAAATTAACAAGGTGTTATAGGAGATTTAACAATACCAAATTGCAATTGCGCTACTTAATATTCGGAACGCGATCGCTTAATGTCCGTCCGGTTGACGAAATGTACGATTTTTCTTTTGTTTTTCGTGCACACCTCTGTCAACCTGACCGGTCAGTATGTGTCCGTGTCGGGGGGGGGGGGGACACGACTCTTTGGCGATAATAAAGCGTATTTATATTCATGGCCTCCGCGAATGAACTCTTTGTGATGGTTCTCTCCTTTTTTTGTTGTTGTTGTGATCTGAAATTTTAATTCGCGAATATTGTCGGCGACATTTATGGTAATAGAGAAACACGGGGGTAGTAGCATGCGGAGCGTAAAATTTTAGATGTAGTGTGCGTCGCTTTTTCATCTCTAAGCGTGACTTTTGATGAAGGATGACGGTTAAAAAATATCATAATAACACCTACTTCATTTCCTGATCACATTCGTTTTGTATTTACGTCAAATATACTGATTGACGATGTTTCGAAATTGGTTTGCACCGATTTTTATAAATGACCGATTTTATGATGGTAGCTACGAGGCGATGTTTAATTTTCAGTTTTTATCGAACTTCGTCCGAAAAAATTTATGTGCCCCTGGAAACTTGTTATTATATTTTATGTAAGATGAAGGTGAGCTACGACTCGAAACGTTGTGCGCGTGCGACCCTTTTTAACTGCGAAATTTTCACGTCGTGTCATTTTTTGTTCAAACGATATTTTTATACTTTTTACTTTATATCAAAATTCATTTTTATTTAACTTAATATAACCCTTAAAAATAATATTATTCAGGTGTTATGTTTTTCCTGTGTTGTTATATGGAATGGAATCCTGGACTCTCACGGACGCTGCATGTAAAAAAATCGATGCTTTTGAGATGTGGCTATATCGACGAATTTTGAGGATACCATGGACCGCTCATGTAACTAATCAACACGTATTGACAAAGATGGGAAAGGATGAAGAACTACTATTAAAGATAAAAACATCCAAAATTGAATACTTTGGACACATAATGAGCCAAAGATATGGAATCTAACAGTTGATTTTTCAGGGAAAGATAAACGGTAAGCGGGGTCCTGGAAGACGAAGAATTTCGTGGCTAAAAAATCTACGCACATGGTTCAACACATCAACTGTGGGTCTGTTCAAAACAGCTGCGAACAAGATACAGATTGCCGTGATGGTCGCCAACATCCGAAACGGATAGGCACTGTAAGAAGAATATAACCCGAACAACGCCATAATCTTTCCCAAAATTGATCTTTTATTATTTTTGACTCGTTAAAAACGAAAAACGAAGAGAAGGTAGCAGTTGAGAATCGACAAGCTGGAAAAATACTCTAGAGGTGTGGGCAGCTTCACCACCGGAACCTCTAATGCCTCGACTCACTTTTGCTATTCGACGACGTCTTCCGCAACGTAGATGTTGAATTCCTTCGATAATTCAGCCAAGCTGGCTCGATTGATTCTTTACCTACTATAGACTAAAGGCTTTTATCGCCGTGAATTTTGTTATCACAGTAAATAAAACAACACACTTGTCATCGAGAATATATTGTTTAATTTAATACATGGAGCTTACAGTTTCAAGGCTCCTGTATCTTCAGAATAATATCACTAGTTGTTAGCTGGTGTTTTTTAGCTGATTTTTAAATTGCATGGTACCCTTTGTTTCTAGCCGATTACTAATTTTCACGTGATGAGGGCGTGATCAAAACATTATAGTAGATTACAAAAACTGCACGTGTTTTTTAGATGGTTTTTTGTAGGCATCATGGCCGTACTGAGTAGTTTTAAAAATCAAGGAATTTCTCAAGGAGGAATTGCAAAGTTGGAAGTATTGATTTCCAACAGAGTTATTGTAAATTTGTGACAAAAAATATTTCCTGCCGTTTTTTCGTATAGGACGCCGTTTTTATCCAAAAAAATAAAAAATCTTAAAACGTATTTTTCATTTCTTTAATACATTATCAAGAACTATCTAATATAATAACATTAAACCGGAACATACCACTAATAAAATTTAAAAAAGGCGCAAAGCTACAACAAACGCTTAAAATGACCACTCTCAGATTCAACACTTCGCCTCATTGATTGTTGTATTCGCGCAAATATTCCTGGTGTATTTCTTATTATCTCACAGCCGGCTATAATTCGATTTCTCAGGTCTTCAACATTTTCGACGAGAGTGGAATAAACTAATGTCTTAAGAAAACTCCAAATGCAAAAATCTAGAGGATTTAAATCCGGCAATCGAGCAGGCGAATGTTCCGTACCTCCTCTACCAATCCAAAACAAAACACCCCGTATCTCTGAAAACGAAGCATTTGCGGACACAGAAAAAACAAATATATTGGTGCTATCTACCACCCGAATTTGTTTTTAGACTATTCTATATTTAATTATTTTTAAATCGTTGATGAAATTTTCATTATTTTACGTGCATACCAAAATCAATTTCAAAATTACCATCTACTTTCATACCACCTTAAAAACATCCCTTAACAATTTTCAGCGTCATTTTTTCCCCGCGTATAAAATAAATGCACACCAGTATTTATCTTTCAATATCAATCGTAATTCATTTGAAAAACGCCGAACGGTGAGTTGTTTATAGTTTCCTTTATTTTCGAAGCTACATCGTTTTTATTTTTGTTCGTCGATGAAGTGGACGCGTACTGAAATATATTGAAAAAGTTTTCGTCTAATTTTACTGTTACAAGACCCTCTATTAGTCGGAAATTTGTTTTCGTACTGGATTTCGTTGTATTTTTTTTGCGACAAATGTACGGTACATTTTTTTCGATGTTTCGTTCGATTCAGTCTAGTCTACCGGATACTATAATGATGGTTATTTTTTAATTTTAGAAAAAAATGTATCACTTGAATAATTGAAGTTTTTACTTTGAGTGTACACATTATTCCATACTGGAAGAACATTGTTTTCAAATGTTGGAGCCTTTATCATCTTTAAAACTTCTGGACTCATTTCCAGAAGAGAGCTATTTAACAGGCCTGGCTTTTTATAGATATTTCCACACGGCTATTATTCCAAGAATGTTAATCAAAAATTTCGTATTAAGATTGTGTATACGGACCAACACTCAACAACTGACGGTAATCGTCTGCAGAAAATACCGAACTCCTGTAACAGATTATCCTATGGAATACGGAAATATGATCACATAAGCCATACATATCAAGAAACGGGTGTGCTAAAATTACAGGATGTACTCAATCTCACCCATAAAACACTCAAGAAGCAAACACCCCCGTACTTGTATGACAAACTCACTAAAACTATGGCTGATCATAAACATAAAACTTCCATGTTTAAACGTATAATGCTTGTAAACTCTACAATCAACTACTGTTTCAATTTTATGACTACAATTATATGTATTCAATTCACCTTGGCCTTCCCACTGATCATGCGCTGTTATTTCTGCAACATATTATAAATTATTCTTGTATATGTATCAAAAGTCTAATAATTTTAACATTTTGTATCGTGTATTGTATTGTGAATCACGATTGGTAATTTGTATTTATCCCTCGACGTGGTTAAGTTGAAAAGCACCTTTAGGTGATACTTCGCCATTTCATCTATGCCTTTCCATTTTTATGTTTATGTATGTTTTACGGATAAATAAATACGATTTATTATTATTACAGTAATATCCCGTTTAACACGGGGGATACGTTTCAGCAAAGTAGAGCGTTATACGAGGTTAGGTCACCCTGTAAATATTGGGGTTAGGGGAAAAATTTTATGTACTTTGTCAATTAAGTTTATTAAATATGTTTTTTTTTATAACAATACGACAAAAGTTTATTTCTTACAAATATAGAAACATAAATAAACATAGACCAACCTTTAATAGTGCATTAAGTAACAAACACTCGTTTGAGATCATTCAGATTCTTTCGCATTTCCAATTTTCTGTCTTGTCTTTGAACTCCTAGCAAAATCCGTGTCATTTTCAATAAATTGGTCCATAATTTCCGTTAGAGTGTCTAAACTAGATACTAGAAGCGCCGTTGAAAGTTCTTTTTGCTCTTCTTCAGAATTGCTACTTTCCAATATTTTAGCGTTCTTCTTGGTGCGCCAATTCCTTGAGTTCATCATTAGAAAATTTTTATTCTCTTTCTTCTAATATCTCTTTAAGATCTTGCAAATTAACCTCACCTACACCCGTTTGTGTTGCTAGTTCCTCTTTTTCGTTAATATCAACAGTCTCTTGTATAGTGTCATCTTCTTTGTTTAGATCTGTTTATATTTTCTTCCAAACTACATTTTTCATTCGCCTCATTTCAAGAAAGATTTATGTTTCCTACGACATCCAGAATGTTGTAGTTCTTCCGAAAATCTCTTATTGATTGTTTTTATTGTTCATTTGTTTTCACAAACATCTGTGTAAATGTTCGCCGCAAATAATATGCCTTGAAATTTAATATAACACCCTGATCCATCGGTTGGATCATCAAATGATGGTAACGTTGGGAGTATCATTCACTAGGTCTGGAATATGTTGCTACCCATCTATCAACAACTTCTATCTTGTATTATTTGCAGATGTTCCATTGGAGTTGCGCCGCTACTGTATTATGACGGTCCAAATACGCTTTTTTCGCCAAGATTGGGCAACCTGATTCAATGTGTCTGAATGGTTTCATTATGAGTCCGGCAAAGTCTAAATTTTGGGTCATTGCCAGACTTAACAATTTTTACCTTCGTGTAGTTTGTCGCCACAGCTTATTATCATCATTATTATTATTAGATCAGATTTGATCAAATATGCAACACTGTATAGCTAGCTGCTTTAGGATTTTTCGACTGTAACGTTGCAAAGAAAATAAATTTACATTAAAATGAAGGAAATTAATCTTGGAAGACGTTAATTACGTAAAGGTTCTCGAGGTATTGGAAAAGTTTTCGTTTAATTTTCAAAATTAGTCGGAATGTTGTCACATGACTGTCACACAAGAGTCGAACAAATATACGTATATAGTTCTACGTAGTCTTGAAATAACTGCTGCATTTAATTAAACTGCGTTTAAAACTAATGCCGGAGTCCCCCAGGGTTCCATCCCGTCCCCCACCTAATCTTTTACACATCAACGACCTCTTGAAAACCACCACGAACCCCATTTACAGTTTCGCAGACGATAGCACACTTGTCTCAACTTTCACATCCTATCGGATCACTTTCGGTGAATGATACAAATAGACTCAGGCAGGAACAGGTTGATTCCATCAATAGAGATCTTAAAGCAATCGTCGAGTGGGCAACCAACAATCTTGTTCAGTTCAACGCCCAAAAAACACAAAGTGCCACGTTTTCCAAGAAAGTGAATTTCTCAAATCATCCCATTACAATGTCCGGAAATACCCTTGAACCAAGTCCCTCCATCTCGATTTTGGAAGTAACGGTGTCCAATAATATGTCTTGGCATGACCATGTTGCTAACATCGCAAAGTCGGCAAGCCAGAGGCTAGGTTTTCTGTGGAAAGCCAGAAAGTTTTTTACTCCTGATCAACTGTTGACGACGTACAAGGCTCAAATCCGACCTCTACTGGAGTATTGCTCGCACATTTGGGGTTCAGCACCAAGGCATTCTCTTCGTCTTCTAGATTCCATTCAGAAAAGAGCCATTCGCTTGATAAACAGCTCAACTCTCACAGATACCCTTCACCCTCTAGAACATAGAAGAAGAGTTGCAGACCAGTCATTGCTCTACAGATATTTCCATGGCAGATGCTCCAGAGAAATAAAACTCTTGTACCACCATTGGCCACATTCGGCCAAAGAACTCGGCACGCTGATCAGTCTCACACATTTACTCTCAAGCTTGACACTACAAGGACCAATCTTCATCAAGAATCCTTTTTTTACAGGGCTGCTACGGAATGGAATAAGCTTCCAAAATCAGTTTTTCTAGAGAACTATGACCTGCAACTTTTTAAAAAGCGTGTCCACAATCATTTCCTTTCTATAATCCTTCCCCTTCTAATAGTCGCAGTGCGGGCCGTCCGCGGCCCACACGATAGGTCTACCCTTTTTGCGACTATTTTCATAAAAAAAAAAACTTTTAATATTAACTTTATAATGTATGCGGTGTGTCAAATTAAAAACAATTTTGTAAATATTGCTAGTGAATGTTATTTACAGACACCCTGTGTATACATGTCGAACGGTTCCGCAAAAATCGATGGGACTCTTTTATTATTCCCATCGCGATTCCGGTACAAAATAAACAGGGGTTTAATTAACACCCGAATTAGCATATAGGTGGGTACGTGGTAAACCTTTTTGACAGCGGACCATGTTAAACAATCTAAGGCTATTCGAAATAACTGAAAGTTGTAACTCCTCTATACGGTCCGTTGGATTGCACATGCATTATACGTGCGAGCCATATAAATACGTACACTCGGTGTTAATATGGGCTATTCGACATCGGAGATACAGGCTCGGATTAAGGAGAAGGTTAACCGGTTATGTTTGCTGTTGTTCTAAATAACCGGAATATCAAATGTGAAGCATCTTTAGTGCACCTCAATGCATTAAATTATAGTTTTGCTTTTTTTTTACATATGGGGGAACAAAAATACAAGAAGAAATAACAACACTATTTTAAAAAATTGAAAATAACATGACAATACTAGAGAAATGGAGGGAGAACATAACAATACCCATTCACAAGAAAAGCGTAAAGACAGATCCCACAAACTACAGAGGAATTACACTGTTGAACTCCATACCAAAAGTATTGACAAAAATTCTATCCCAAAAAATTTAGAATTAAGTTGGCGTATCTGAAGAACAACAAGGATTCCGGCCAAATATATCTACCTTGGATGCTATTTTTATCCTGCGACAATAAGTTGAGAAATCAATAGAGCTCGAAAAGCCCATGTTCATGTTTCGTGGACCTAAAACAGGCATTCGACATAGTACGGCTGAAGGATGTGCTCAGCATATTTAGAAAAAAAACATAAGTCACAAATATATCAATTTAATCAAGGAACTTAATAGTTCTAATACCACAAGGGTAAAAACCGCACACGGGCTTTTGTAAAATGTTCGTCGACAATCTTAAGATTGTCGAAGTAATTTAAAATAATTTCTTTCTATTTTTGATACGGTATAAAATTGTAAAACGTAAATGTATTGCAGATAATTTCGCTAATGTTAGATTCAATAAATAATAATTATTAATAAAAAATAATTTTACGATCAAAAGCGTGGGGTGATTTTTTTGACGTTTTCTTCTTGGATACTTTACTTTTACCGATATCTTTTTACACCATATCGACGAAGCTGTTCACAACACTCCTGGAATACTTATGTAAAAGGGCTAATCTCACCGACAAGGGAATCAATATAAATGGAGAAAAGCTCAGTCATCTGAGGTTTGCAGATGACATTGTGCTAATAGCTGATCGGCCAGATGAGGCTACGGAACTGCTGAACGAGCTCAAGCAATGACAAATCTTGTAACTGGAAACATGTACGTAGGAACAACAGCATAGACCAGGTAAGGACATATAAATATCTGGGCCACGAGATTTGCATCGAAAGAGTCGATCAAACCAACGAACTTCTACGTCGTATAGGGCTGACTTGGGCAGCTTTCGGCAAGTTGAGTTATGTTTTCAAATCTAACCTTCCAATATGCCTCAAGAAAAAGACCTTTAACCAATGTGTGTTACCGGTGTTGACCTACGGCGCAGAAACGCTAACCTTGACAAGGAGAACGGTGCAAAAGATCCGAATGACTCAAATGGCGATGGAACGTGTGATGTTGGGGGTTTCTTTGAGAGACAAGATCCCAAACCGCGGAATAAGACTAAGTTCAAGAGTAGCTGATGCTGTTAAGAGAATAGCCACACTGAAATGGAATTGGGCAGGCCACGTCGCTAGAATGACGGATAACAGATGGACGAAGCGGATACTGAAGTGACGGCCAAGAAACGAAGCATATCGAAACAGGGGCCGCCCACCAACACGATGGACTGATGACATAAAGCGCTGCCAAACAAATTGGATGCGAGCGACACAGGACCGATGCGGATGGAAAGTGATGAGGAAGATCTATGTTCAGCAGTGGACAAGAGAAGATTGAGTGATGATGATGAATTTTAATTTGTCGAATTGGGACGGTATAATTCAATTAATAAAATCGAGGAGGTTCACCTGCCGTGATATCATTATTCATGCTGTAATACAAACAATTCGATCAATCTGCGAATATGGCTGTTTTTTTGTGGTTGATTTTATTTGACGAGCTTTTAGCAAAATACGATAAAAAAGCTTTTAATAACTTGTCACAACTTGCGAAGGCGTCTATAAAGGTTGATTTTAAAATCAATTTTAATTATAATAACCAATACGCAATTTTGTATAGTATTGATAACATTTTTAAATTGTAAATATTAAATCGATATTATAACACTTATTTGTCCCACGAAATTCAAAACATATACTATATACTTTTTTAAAAAAAAAGGTGAAATATAATTTAAAAATTGACGAAAACGAAAAATTCGTTTTTAGAATTGTGCGAATTAAAAATAAAATCCATTTTATGAACATTTTCACATTTTCTCGTGTTGTTCGTACAGAAAATTTGATATCGGTTATTTGATTAGAAAATTGTTATTGAAAGCCAAACATGATGGAAAATATCGAAACAGGTCTTTCCGCTTTTGGTGAGAACTCGATAAAACCGATTGACGTTTCTAGACAGACATCCGTTAATACAAATCCCCTCTTTAGAAACATTTCTCGTTGGAAAATGGGACGTACATCGCTGTTTTAAAAAAAAAAATGTTGAAGTTTCGTTTTTTTTTCGGTTATTAAATTAAATTCCTTTTTTTTACCATTAAAAAAACGAAAATTACAGTATCTGGAACATTTTATGAGGGGGTCAAAATACAGCTTGTTACAACTGATAATACAGGGAAAGATTCAAGGAAGAAGAAGAGCCACTCGTGGTTGAAGAATCTGCGTGACTGATACGGATGCACAACAAATCAGTTGTTTAGATCTGCCGTTTCAAGAATACGCAACCTTCGCCAACCTTCGCTTTCAGTTTCGTGCCAAGAGCTATTTCACTTCCAGTCAGCTGCTTATGATCTATAAGGCACATATCCGACCTGTCCTGGAAAACTGTTTCCATTTTTGGAGTGCGGCACCTAAACATATCCTGAAACTGTTGGATTTCGTCCAAAAAAAGGCAGTTCGTCTAGTCGGTGATGCCTCGCTTGCAAACTCGCTCATTTCTCTGGAACACCGTAGAAAAGTTGACGATTTGTCTCTATTTTATAGATACTTTCACGGGCGATGCTCTTCTGAACAATCAATCACTTTGGAGACTTGCAGAACATCTCGCTGTTTGTTGGATGAACGAGTCTTTGGAACACATTGCCTAGGAAAGTGTTTCCCGAGACACACAACCTCCAGAAATTTAAGATCACTAATTCCTACCTTTTCTCCCTTGGTTCTCACGATTTTCTCTGAGCATTACAGGATATCCTTTTTCGTGGGAACCAGAACAAAATAAAATCCCATAGTTTAAAAACTATTTATCTTCAGGCTGATTCTTTTGGAGTTCCAATTAGACGTTTTAGAGAAACTTGACATAATTAATAGCTGAAAATTTGAGGTTTGAGGTTTTCGGATATGCCTAATTGATCTAAAATATTTAGAGCTTTCAACTACTTCCGGTTATACAGGAAGTTGACTAAAACTTGCTTATTTCAAATAGAATACCCTGTATATTATTACGTGTTACGATAAAGCTACTCTTGGGGATTCTCCTAATATAGGGTTTTGCTAACTTACACTGAGTTTTTACGAGATATGACCATTGTTATCACGAAAAATTGTCCGATTTGACACCCTGTATCATTATAATTAATGTAAATTTAAACATTTTTTTTGCATTTTGCATTTTCTAGTATTGAGTATTTTTACTAAATTTGGTCATTTTGTTAATAAAATGATTAATATTGTACAGGGCGATTCAAAACGCATATTTAAAGATTTCTCAACTTTCTTAAATGGATTACCCTGTATTTCATAACGTTGATAGACAGAACTTTTACTGCTCTTTAAGTTTTGTTAACAACTTCCTATACCTAAATCAAACCGTTATTAAGATATTCAGGGTAGTTCTTTTGGAGTTCCAATTAGAGAAACTTGACATCATTTAAATCTGAAAATTTGAGGTGTAAGATTTTCGGATATGCCGAATTGATCTAAAATATTTAGATCTTCCAACTACTTCCGGTTATATCTATCGAAAAGTGACTTGAGTGGTTAAAAAGTTAAAAATATGTTATTTATTTAAACAAAGGAAGACTTGTTTTGATGTAAAGTTATCAAAACCTTTTCGAAAGTTAATTTAATAAATATTTTAACGAAGTTCTAATCGCGCTTTCTGTCTTCCCGAATTCTGTATAACAACTTCCTTTTCACATTTTCTAGGGTAATCAAATGAAGCATTCTCGTATCTAAAAACATCCTGATTCATCCAGAATCGTATTCATCAAAACCCAATAACATTTTGCATGAAACTGACTGTGTATATGATTATGAATGCCTCACGAACAGATGCTAACAAGCTGTTTGATAGATGCGGAAATAATGAAAGCGACAGAAAGAGACGAATACAAGAAGAAGCTCGCTCTGAATTTCAAGCATGAATTACAGGGATGAACTCGCCGATTTCGAGCGTAAAACGAATCGTTGTAACAATGCTGTGCTTTTCAGATAAATTAAGAAGATATTTTAAGGAGTCGGCAATATTATTGAAAGGCTGCGTTCGTCGGCTGGCATCCGTATGTCATTAAGTGTCTAGGATTCTTTACCCGTCCCCTTTATTTATACTAAAATGACGTCTTATTTTTTATTTTATAATATAAAGGATCATTAATTCGTGATTTAATTGTGGTCGTAACTTGTGAGGATAATATATTCTACGTAAAGGACAAATGACACATACCTCAGCCGAAAAAATATCTACTGTGTCAAGTATACAAGTAATTCACGGTTGTCTTATCATAGTTTATATCAGTCACGATACTTTATTAATGATTCTTTTATCAGCAAATTCATAATCCTTTTATAACATATAAAAATTATCTTATTTTAATTAAAAATTATCAGTTTGCATCATCAGCATTGGTCACGTTGGCATAATTTTTTCCAGAAGAATATTTGTTGCATTGATCCTTTATCATGTAATTGGTAATGAAGCAGAGCATTTATCAAAGCTTATTGCTTATAACTAAAAATAAAATATTGCAAAAGTAACTTTTTTTTTATTATATAGCATCAACCGACTGTAAAGTAATTTTGTTTGCCATTTTGCACCTCTAGTTATGCTCTCGTATGTGGCAATACCCGTAACTGGATACAAAGAAATACTTTAAATGTTTGCTGAAATTATCTTTTAAACTTTTATCTCAAATACAGTCATACAGTCATGGGTAGACAGAGACAACTTTCTTCTACTGCTACGACTCTTACACACATCTTTCGCTTCTCTACTTTCATACATGCTCGTCGGTTGTTGGTACTCTTGACCTGTTCTTTCTTTAAAACATTGTCGATCTGATCGAGATTCACACTCGCCTTATAAATCTGTTTCGTCAATCTTCCTTCCTACGTGTCCAAACCATCAGCATTCCTTTATCTATCTTTGTAACCGCATCTTCTTTTACACCACAGCGTTCCCTTATCTCACTATTCTTCAATTTATCCATCAGAGTCACTTAGGCTATACTTCTCAGACTACTCATCTCCGTAGTATCTTCCTTTCATGCTTCTTCTGCCAAACCCAACATTCACATACACAAGTGTAGGGACCAGCACTCCTCTATGCCAATCGTGCCTTTTTTTGACACGTTCTGACTGCTTATAAAGCTGTGCTATTTGTTTCTCTGCCAACACCATTCGCTCAAAGTCACAGTCATATTTTCCGTCTTTCGTAAACTTTGAATCCAAGTATACAAACTCATTCAGTTGTTCTACTCTTTCTTCTTCAATCAGCACCTCGCAGTTTGTCATATTTTTTTCTTTTTCAAAAACCATTACTTTCATCCTTGCTTGTTACTCTTATCCTATTAAATCCGTCTCTGTATATTTTGAGCAAATGAGACGTATAACGTCGTGACGCTTTCGAGCGTCGGTGTGGGATAGTGTCGACAGAAACACATTACGTGTGTGTCCCAATTTCTTGTATTACTAAATTCCAGTAATAACGCGGTCCTAGGGGCCGACTTCCTTATCACTTTCCCGCTCTTTCCTAGTGGCGGCATATTACTACAACTTTAGCTCGTGAATTTAGGAAAAGCATTGTTCGAGATATTATATCAGCTCGGAGCAGATGTTTTTAAGTTGAATTGTAATTTTAGCTTGGTTCATTTAGTTTTGAAATTTAAGCTGTACAAGCAGGCAAATTTACCAGGATTTATATGGTGCTCATGTTGCCGGAGTAAGAACCGGCGCAATTTACCGAAAATTATTTCATCATCAACCACTTTAATCCTATCAACAACTAAAAATGAACTTTTGTTATTCGATGAATGTGCGACCATGATTTATATCTCTGAACACATGCGAAAAATATAGATAATCCTTTTTCTTAACCGTTTATTCGTTTGTTTTGTAGTCAAAACTATTTTTAAATCCGGCATGAAAAACTGTATATTAAAATAAAATTAATTAGACATACATTGGTTTCATTACCAGATGTTTTATCATTAAAATTAATGAAGGGAGTATTTATAAAAAAAATAGTCATCAGAAACATTTACAACGTCTGTCACAAAACGCTTTTTACCAAACTAAAAATTCAACCCTGATAAAGTTCATGTATATTTATTTGAATGGTTGGATACTCGACATTTTTAGCTGCTATATTTAAACCAACTGAGAGTTATTTCTGTACATTTTATATAAATTTTCCGACCGGTTTAATATTTTTAAATACCTATAAGTTATACTATATATTATTAAATTTGTTTGAATACTGATTTAAAACTTTATTGTCGGTTAACTGAATACATTAGATGTGCGTTATACAGTGTGTTAATTTTAAAATTTACAACGACGATGCGAACAGCATACAACGTTTTTGATGAATTATTTACTGCAGGTTTGCAGTTTTCTAATTAATTGTGTGAACTACTGCATCAAAATAAATTTGTCTCATTAGGAAATTTTTAAATCCATTTACTCATATAATTTGTGTCCAATCATTGCTTTATTACCTGTAAAGTCGCATGTAATGCCCTTTGATTCTGCTATTTGTTTTGACATTCCAGACAAAACTTCTTAAAAAAAAGTCGAGATTTCCTAACTGTTAGGAAATATTAATTTCCTTACTGTAAAGAAATGATATTTCCTTACAGTTGTTAGTGTTCTATATAAATGATTGAAAACACGTTGTTTATAAGGAATTAATTTATATTTTGAAAAGCTCAATGAATTGCAGAATACATTTTAAAATTAGCTTGTTATATTTACAGTTATTGAAAATTGGTGGAACATTATTAGAACTATGAGAAACATTTTGGACAACATGCGAGGTAGTAGGGTTATTTTGTTGAATATTTTGTACCATGAAAATTTTATTTGCCACTTCAACCTTATTGTTTAGAGATTCTTCGATATATCCTTCAGCAACGTTTGATGATTTCCATCCGCCGTGTCTCTTTAAACTATTTAAGTCGGCACCAGAGTCAACCAATATTGTTGCAGAAGCAGCGAAAGCAGTAACCAGTATATTCTGTTGGATTTATATATATATATATATATATATATATATATAGATTAAGCCGGTTCTAAAACGTCTTGCGACATTGTCCGAAGCCTAATCTCCATCTCCTTCGGTCTTCCCAGTCGTCCGCTGTTAAATTATTTTCACTCATGGCTTTGAGGATTGTCTTCTGCCATTCTGTTTTGGGTCTGCCTCTTTTTTGTCGACCCATTGCTTGCCATTTGTTTACAGTAGAAACGGTGAATCTTTTCCATCACGTGACTATTACGTCAGCAACAATATTCATATGAAACAAATCAAAACTTCTGTCGACTTAATAAAAATAATCGTTATGACTTATATTTATATTTATATTGACAGAAAGAGACAGTATGTAGAAAATATTTGTCGTATGAATCGTAGATTGGGTCACGTGATGGAAAAGCTTCACCGTTTCAACTGTAAGTAGTCTTGATGCTGGCATTCGTTGTATATGCCCATACCATGTTAGTTGTTTGGCATTTACGTCTTGAATTATAGATTCTTCCAACCTTGTAAATTACCTTAATCATTAAAAAAAATTTATATGGAACTTCCTGGATACATTTTTCGATTTCTTCCTTCGTTAAAATCTTAGATTTCTTTGCCCTATGACCTTGAGCTTGTCGTTTCAATAAAGAACGAAGTTTTGAATATGTAGATATATTTACATTGTGTTAAATTGCAAGGGTTGACTTCAACATTGGATAATTGGCCCACAATGTTGAAGATATCATTTTTAAACAAAGGTCTAGGAAGTATGCCATTACAACATTTTCCGTGAAAGAAATCGTGTTTTTACTCGTTTACTCGTTTAAATGCATATTCGTACTTCTTTGGCAATAATTCTAACGAAGCAGTATTTACTGCCTCAACCAGCTCTGGAGGAGTACCGGAAATGGAAAATTCATGATCACTTATCATTATACATTGTTTTGTTTTCGAAAACACCAGCAATTAAATTTATATGCGTCAAGTTTGACAATCAACATTAATACGTTTCCATAGTGACGCAACCAATTTAATTACGAATTTCGAAGCACCATTTATTTATGAATAAAATTATTCGCATTTTTTTTCAAAATAAATTAATATCTGTCATATTTTAAACGATTTGCGGAAAAATAGTATGTTTACCTCGTAGAAAAAGCCACATTCCTGGACGATTGTGAAGATTGCTAAGTCGAGGCGCAAGCCGAGACTTAACACAGTGTACTATTTCGTGTAACCCAATTATATCATTAGTTTCATTAGAAACCCCGTTTAATAGACACAGTTGATTTATTTGGCTTCTTTGTTTGTTTAGTGAATACAATAATTGGTAAATAAATTAAACGAAATATATTTTAAACGAAAAAAAACATTTTTTAAGTTTAATTTGGTTGAGAATAATTAGGTTTTAAAATATCAAAGTGAAATCAGATTTTTGTTCCGTTGGGTTTTAAATTTTATTGTAATTTAAGTTCTAAGTCCTAAATAACCGTTGCTAATTTAAATCTAGATGGCCCGCCATTAAGATCGTTTCACGTTTGTACTGTATAAAGGTAGATTACTTGAAAAAAAAATTATATGACGTAAAAATGTTAATGAAGTGCTATCAGCTGTTAGAGAAGTCGATAAATTTAACAGAGCCTAAATGAGAAGTGCAGATAATCGTCCTGGATGTAATGTTAATTTCGTTATTACAGTTAATCTTGAACGTTTTATTTACGAAATCCCGCAAAACGAATATTACATGAATCCAGCGTCGCGACAACACAATACAAATATTGTAACATTTTTGTCTAGCGAGTAATCGAAGATGCATATCATCGGGCATGACTAGCTTCACAATTAACATCAACTCGAAAATATGGTTTTATTGACATCAATAAATACGAAGAAATATGTCGTGTTGGTATTTAACAATCGAGAATCGATTTTGCCATTTTTGTCACAACTGTAATTGCCATGTCATATCTTCGGGAATATTTTGCAATAATGGTTCTTATTTATTAGAATTATTATAAAATGTCTTCCTGCGGAGTTTGAATATCGCGAGTCACGATTTATGTTATCAGTGGCGTTCGTATCGAACTCATCATTAACTAATAACACCATGTTTGCTTATTAATTATTGTTTTACGAAAACACAAAACAAAAATTACGTATTCAAAATAAACTCCTGGTTGGTTGCCAATTTTTTTTATAAACTATTTGTATTTTTAAAACGTATTCGTAATTTTTTTTTAATTGCTATATGCTCAGTGTGAAAGAAAATGGATACCAGGGACTCCTCGCCAAGCTTCCATCTTATGGCTTACCCCCCTTAGCTGTGTTCCCCGTTGGCTAGTTTTATCTCAAACAGGTCTCTCCATGTGGTGGTTGATGGAGTTTCATCTGACTTTCTACTAATAAATGTTGGTGTTCCGCAGGGATCAATTCTACCACCAACACTATTTCTACTTCACATCAACGACTTGTTGGAAACAACTTCATGTCCAGTACACAGCTTTGCGGATGATAGTACCCTACATACCACTTTCTCTTCCAGGGCTCCTATATCTGCCTGTGAAACCAGAAATAAACGAGGAAGAAATTTCAACAATATAAATATAGACTTGGCAACAATTCTCGAATGGGGATCCAATGCAAATAAAACACAAGCAAGTCTTTTTTCTATAAAAGCAATAAACTTTCTTGCGAAGATCACGTAAGGTCCAAATGTTCAACCCAAAAACTTGGCTCTCTGTTTCGTGCCAAGAGCTATTTTACTTCCAGTCAGCTGCTTATGATCTATAAGGCACAGATCCGACCTGTCCTAAAACTGTTGGATTTCGTCTGTTCGTCTGGTCGGTGATGCCTCGCTTACAAACTTGCTCGCACAAAGGATGGGCGAAGGAATATTGATGAAACAAATTTATAAGGCGAGTGTGAATGGACGGAAGTCGGTAGAGGTCGTCTTCGGCGAACATATCTCGATCGGATCGACATTGTTTTAAAGAAAGGCCAGCTGTCAAGAGTACCAACAACCGAAGAGTATGTATGAGAGCACTGATGAAAGTAGAGGAAGCAAAAGATGTGTGTAAGAACCGTAGCGGAAGTGGTCTCTGCCTACCCCTACGGGAAAAAGGCGTGACTATATGTATGTATGTTTAGAAATATTAGCATATTATCCGAGCTAAAAAAAATTTAAAATGCAAGAAGCGTTATACAATTTGACAGAAATTTGTAGCTGTACGAGTAGGATATAGTAGCGCCCGGGTAAAATTTTTATCGTCTTGGCATATAATTTGCCCTGTCTTTGATATTCCTTTATTCACATGTAATATACATTCTTCAGGCTTAGAGGGGCTTTTTCTCATGTGAAAATTTATTCGTTCGTGTGCCTTAGGTATAAAAGTCTCTATACTTATAAATCTGTCTTATATTTATATGAAATACGTTGGGCGGGTTTCGAGCCAACGGTAACATATCGCCAAACGCGAACATATCCTTGAGCATATTACTTGTAGCCTGGACATGGGTTTGATGGTGATTTGCGATGCCAGTTTGTTACATCAAACAATAGTTACTTAAAACAATAGCAGTTACGAAAAAAATATCGGAGTTAAATGCAGAATGCCGTTCTTTATTTCAACAGCTGTTTAAAAATAAATGAAGCCGGCCCCAACTTTAACCTACACAAAATTTTTTTTAAACCTATTTTTGCTTATTGTACATTTTTTGATTGCTACGATTTAAAATTATTTTTCCTCATAAAGTCACACGTGTTAGATTTGTGTTTATGTACAATCGAAAACTAATTTTAAAAGAAGAATTTGAAAATAAACGATTTAACCATCAGAAATGAGTCAAATTTTTTATATATACTATACAAACAACTTAAGTTATCGTCAATAATGTCATTTTGTGAGTCAAATATCTAAGAAGTAAAAGTGGAGGAGCTGAATACACTTATAGAATAAAAACAGAAGTGATTTTTGTGTGAAGTGTATGCATATTAATATTGCAAAGCGCTTTCGACTGATTTATCTGTCATCTTCAGTATACAAATTATTAGAGACATATTGAGTGTGGAATGTATAATAGAGGTGTTAATCACCTGATGTGCCAACTGTTATTAAGGAAAGTGCTGTAGCCAACTTGAAAAAGTAAGAAATTAAAATTTGAATAAAATTTGTTTATGAACAGACGAAGAGGGGTAAAAATCTAATGAAAGTATAATTTTAGTAAAAAATCCTCTGCCTCCGAAGGTTGGCGATCCAACTGGCTATAATAGTGCGTGAAATTCCATCTTCAGGTCCCTGTGAATATCACTATTACGAATATACCAAGGGGAATCAGCAATGTTCCTTAATACTTTATTTTGGAATCGTTGTATTATATTAGGATTTGTCTGTTTGGTTTACCCCCATAGTTGTATACCATAAGTCCATACTGGCTTTAATATTTGCTTGCATAGCAAAAGCTTATTATGTAATGACAAAGATCAGTTTCTCCCTATTAGCCAATACATTTTCCTATATCTTATACCAAGTTCTTTTTTTTTAACATGAGCTTTCCAGCGGAGCTTTGTATCGAGCGTTATACCTAGGTATTTTGGTGTGTTTGAAAATGGTACTATGGTATTGTTAATATTTACTGGTATATGTTAGCATACTTTATTGGTGAAGTTGACATGTGTAGATTTCGCTTCATTTAATCTGATTTTTCTTTTTTTAGTCCAGGTATTTATTCTGTTGACAGCTGTCTGTAGTTTTTCAGTTGCTTCTTTACTATTTTTACCTACTGCTAATATAGCTGTATCGTCAGCAAAAGTAGCAATAGTATTATTTTCTAGTTGTGGTATGTCGCACGTGTATAAGAGGTACAGGACCGGACCTGTGGCACACCAGCTTTAATTGGTTTAAGTTCTGAAAATGCTTCTTCTTGTTTTATTCTAAAATATCTCTCAGAGATGTATGATTGCAAAATTTCAGAGTACTATTTCGGTAAGTATGATCTTAATTTTTAGTTCAACACTTCGTGACATACCTTGTTAAATGCTTGTGCTACATCTAGGAACACTGTAGAGTATACCATTTTTTCTTTAAAAGATTTTTCCATTATGTCTGTTATTCTGTGAACTTGGTCTATTGTAGAGTGTTTATTTCTGAATCCGAACTGATGTTAGGGATCAATTTTTTAGCTTCTATAATGGGTTTTAACCTTTTTAGTAAGAGTTTCTCGAACAATTTTGATAATACAGACAGTAGTAATATTGGTCTGTAGGACGTTATTTCCTGGCTTGAAAATCATAATGATTTCAGCCATTTTCCAAAATCTAGGGACATATCTTAAACTAAAAGCAGCATTGATTGGATGCGTTAATTTAACGATAGCTTTTCTTGGAAGCTGTTTTAATACTTTCCCAGTTATTGGGTCAAAGCCTAGAACCTTTTTTGGGTTAATATTTTCTTTTATCTCAGTAAAAACTTCTTTAGGTGACGTAGGCTTAATTACTTCTTCTTCTTGTAATGTTTCTTCCCAGTCTGGTTTTTCGTCTTTATCTTCATTTGGTTTAAATATTTGTTCTAAATAATTTGCAAAAATTTCTGCCTTTTGTCCGCTAAAATTAATCTAATAAATGTGTCTTGTATTTGTTCTATGATGAAATTTAAATTGAATTGTTTGCGGTGTGTATTTTATTTTGATCCAGATTTCAGCATATTTTTATTAATTATTCGGCTTGTACATTAAGTTAAATTGAATTGCCTTTTTTCTGATGGTATGCAAATCAGAAGAAAAAAACTCGTTTGGTTTCATTGTTCGTTATAACAATGCCGTATAATAATAAAGCGTAAAATAGTGTACATCAAGATAATCATGCCTCTGTTCGAGGATAAAGTGAGAGATACACTAATGGATCCGAAAACCTTGTCCGCCTAATCGCTGATTCCAACGGGCGGGGCGACCAACAAAAGCCTAATGCGACATATGGGCATCATTGTTTCCGAATGTGAAATTTGGACGGCCATTAAGTCCAGATTACCAAAGCAGGTGTAGTTTTGTGTGTGTATGTGTGTGTTACACGAAAATGGTGGTTTCTTAATCCTATTCGTCCGTCGGTTGACAGGTAACGCGTGCCACAACAATAATATAAGAACCCAGCTAAAGGCGAGTTTATACAGCAAATAAAATAAAATAAGGAACCAAATAAATCAAAATAAGAAATATAAACATGCCGAAAACTATGAAAGCGTTTATACAAGAAATAAGATAAAATAAGAAATAAGAATAAGAACAAAATATGACCAACTTTGATCTCTTTGTTTTATTTTATTTTATTTTGTTTAAAAACTGAAAATGCGCTTGACCCAAATAGTTTCTGTTCTAAATATTCCGAATTTACAATCAACCTAACCTAACCTAGTAATATTATTTGTGGAGGTATTTTTAATTTTCCTTCTATGGCCCGTATATTTATTACTTGCTTCCATCTGTGTTCAAAAGCTTCAGCTACAGAAAAAGTGATTTAAAAAACGTTAAACTCTCTGATTTTTTGGCACTTACGTGCTTCCTCCATTATGTGAGCAAGTCGACTGTTCTTGTATTTTCCTTAGTTTTAGTTTTTGCATATAACTGAGGAAAGGTCGATACCTGCTCTATCAACATGCCATCATCCATTATAATATTTTTTAATAGGCAATGGATAGTAGATATATAGTTGGATAATTTTGGATAATGATGAAATTTAAAAAATCCGTATTTAAAATAAAAAACAAATCAATTTGGAGATTATGTTTAGGCACAAAACACAAAAGTCATTGTCAAAAAAGCTGCGATTTCATTGGTTCATTCTTATTTTATTTTAGTCATCTGTATAAACCAATGTTTTTTGCACTCATTCCTTGTTTAATTTTATGTAATTTCTCATTATATGTTATGTTATTTCTTATTTTATTTTATTTGCTGTATAAACTCACCTTAACTTAATTTCGTTAAGGGTCGTCACCCTTTCCTAATCTCTTACATCGAGTCCATCTAAGAAAAAATCTGATTTTAATGTAGAATGTACTACAATCTGTCTCAAAGTTGAGTTGAGTTTGTGAAGTAACTGCGTTTAAATATTAGCGGTGGAGTTGTAATATAATCTTTCAAAGGTGGGTAACGACAGGATGTCTGGACATCCCATTGTTAACAAATGATGGTTTGTTAGCAGAATTACACCTAATAAACGAACGAAGTGTAGGTTAGGTTAGGTTAGGTTTCATGTGAGTGGGGCGGGGTCGCCCCTCCACCGCGACCCTTAGTAGGTCTATTGTGGCTCACCCCTAGAGGCTACAGTTCACCGCACAATCCAGCCCTTCTTACGAAGTTCATGATTGTATAGGGTGAGATTTTTTTAAAATTGGTAGGTTCTAGGTTAGTGTAACCAAATATGTTGAACCTTATTCTTCCCAGGCCGGGGCATGAACATAGTATATGTTCAGCAGTTTCGTCTTCCACGCAGCAGAACCGACAGTCCGTTTGTTGGTTCAGATCTATCTTTCTGAAGTGGTATCTTAGACGACAGTGTCCCGTAAGCAGTCCTGTTAGAATACGCAGGTCATTTCTGCTCCATTCTAGGATCTGCTTAGTTGTGTTTCTCGAGGGTTGTAACGGTAAAAACGCCTTCGAGTGGGTTAGCCCTGGTATGTCGAACCAGTACGTGAGTATTTTCCTCTCCGCCCAGTCCGAAATAATTTTTTTGGTGGCACTTGTGGTGACTCCAAAAACCGGTTCTGGTCCAGTGAACGCAGATTCGGCCCCCTTTTTTGCAAGGGTGTCGGCTTTTTCGTTTCCTTCCACCCCCTGGTGCCCAGGTACCCACAGTAGGGTCACCCTGTTGTTCGCACCAAGGTACTCTAAGGATTCGATGCAATTCCATACAAGTTTAGAATTTATCTTGTTGGAGCTCAGTGCTTTTAAAGCAGCCTGGCTGTCTGATATTATATTTATGTTTTTGTTTGCTAGAGGTCTAATGGTCAACTCTCTTGCACACAATTCGATAGCGAATACTTCAGCCTGAAAGATTGTAGCATACCTGCCAAGACTGGTAGATATTTCAATCTTTGGTTTCCTGCTGAAAACACCGGCCCCAACTCCATCTGGGGTTTTTGAGCCATCTGTGTACATTACGTATTCAGTCTCTGGGAAGAGGATTTGACCCCTCATCCATTCGTCTCTCTTCGGAAAGAGGACTTTGAACGACTTTTCTACGTGTATTTTTGTGGCTAGCAAGTCAGGAACCATCCCGAGAATTTGGTGGTTTTTTGTTTCACTCAGTATCCCGGAATAATCCCCAAGTTGCTCTCCATTGATTTGCTTTTCCAAAGACAGGAATCTGTAGGAAACTATCCTGGCCTCCCTCTCTAAGAGAATATCTAGGGGAGGGAGTTGTAGGAGGTGTTTTATCGCTGCCGTTGGTGTGCTGGACATAGCTCCAGTTATGGCCAGGCATGCCCGCCAACGAAGTGTAACCTACTCTTTCTCTTGAGAAAGAGCAAAACTCGACAAGCGTAAGGAGTCACTTGGAAATGCGCGACCGAAAGAGAGACGCAAGCTGCCTGAAAAAATATAAAGGGTGGGGCACCCCATACGGCACGGTCCCTGTAAACCAAAACATAATTTTTTCGGAAATTTCTTTATTTTATTAGATGTATATTGATTAAGGCTGCAAAAGGAAATTATTTTGGAGTCTACAGGGTGGCTAAAAAAAGTGTGACCTATCTAAGTTGTGTTTTTTAAATGGAACACCCTGTATTTCGTTACACTTTTGAATAGTTCAGGTAAAAATAATATGATTTCATATAAAGTACCATGTAGCTTATTATAATCGTTCTCGAGTTATTTATTTTTTTTGTGAAAATGTTTGGTACAATTGGAAACTAAATAACATCGAAATGTATAAAAATCATCCCTTCGAATTCTGATCAAGCATAAAAGAGGTTTTGGGCTATTGATTTTGATAAAACCGGTTTCACAATATTATACAGAATGTTCAAAAATCATTGCACTTTTTTATAATTTCGGACAAAGATAACTTTGTTATTTTAAATGAAGATGAAATATAAATACGCAGGTTTACGAAAAACGTTGACACAGACACAAAGGAATAAACAAACTCGGAAAGCCACCCTAAATAGTCCTGAAGGTGAAACAATAAATTTTCGAAACGTCGACATTTTCACAATTGGTTTTCAACAAACAAAATTATGATTATAATCAGTACCTTTAAATACCGCATGAAATTTTTTCCGAAACATTTTAATCATTAACTCTCTAGGTACATAACTAAATTATTTATACTTGGAATATTAAAATGTCTCTATAAATATCTGCCCGTTTCGTCGACGTTAAAATCCAATGGGAATAACAGACGCTTAGTTTAAACAACGGAGGTTAATATGAGGTCCTTTTGTGTTTTCTCGAGTTGTTTGGTTGTCTCCTTTAAATACTCCTCGATGTGAGTAATAATTGATATCGTCTACCTTACGTAGTAACTGAAACTATTTGACAGGCTCGTAATCAATTCATTATATTTTATGGTGGATACGGACGTTTATTACTCAGGTAAAGGTATACGACTGTTTGTATAATTGGTGTATTGGTTTACTTTCCGTGAAAGGTGATTTATTAGGGGGGTTGAAAATGTAAAATGACATTTATTATTAATATAGGGATAATGGAATGAAATTTTTCATACTATCTATCTGATGATGATCGGAGTACATAATTATTGTTTAAAATGATATTCTTTTAACAACGGTTCATTTTGTAATATAGAGATGCATAAAATGAGAAATTTGATATTTCAATACTATTTTTCATTGTCATTTTGTTCTGCCGCTAAAAGTGGAAATATGGTAATCAGAAAAACTCAAGTTATAAATTGTGGTCACTTAATACCTTAGTAAAAGTATCTTGAGTAAGTTTGTTGGTCAGAGCGGGGTGATGAAGCGGGACGCGAGCGGGTCCTATGCTGAACATGTTAAATAATCAGCGTTGCCAACTTTAAAAAATCATTATAAAATTAATTGACAAATCATTACTTAATCATGTTGTTGTTGTTGTTGTTGTTGTCGTGTCCATGATTTGTGCAAATGAAGAATAAATTTATATTGCTCCGAAGCTGTCGAAGACAGCTTCGGCGACTTCAACAGTTTTGTCAGAAAAAATTATTGCTTCTGGGTCTTCAAGGCTAATCTTGATAAGCCTGACTTGAATTGCTGGATAGCCAAAGATGTGTTAAGGAGATAATGGGACACCAGGACAGTTTGGGCAGTGGTTGAAATAGCTTCTTTGTCCGTCGGTTAAGATTTTCATTCCTGCTACATGCTTTGTTCTTAGTATGGTTATGATCGAAGCTATTGTGCGATTACAATTTAGAGCTGGGATGGAATATTTAAAATTATTGTTGATAAGTCTTCGGCTGGCAACTGCATTGGCGTCTACGAGAGTTGTGAGGTTCGATGATTGGGGACAAGCTCTCGATTCTTTGGCAAGCTCATCGGCTTTTTCATTACCAAGAATACGTTAGCTGGTATCCACTGTAACGTGCAGGATCTCTTGGCTGTCATATTTATTGAAAGTACAGAAAACTTTACACTAATATTAACATTATATTGTTATTACTTATAATACACTATATTTATTAACTTTCACTTTCACTAATTAATATTTCTTTGGTTAGTGCACAACACACAGATTATGTGTATTTACATGGTTGACTTGAGACTTGATTCGTTTACACGAATGCGCCGTTGCCGTCGCTTCTTTAAAGCTCACGTTCTTACGCCGTAAATCAAATGTTTTCATCGTTAAAAATAAAATATTTCAAAAACTAGACAGTCGATAATACTTTTTAAGCACCCAAATTCTTCGTTATGAAATTTCCTACACACACGTATTTTTTTTCATCGAATTTTGGATTTTTTACAATGTTTTTGTTTATTTTAATATCAAGAACTTATGATTTCTCATAAGAACCCTTGTTAAAGAAGCGAAAGAAAATTTTAATTTTTTTAATCACTTTTATCAGTGAAAAATGACAACACTCTCTATACACTATGTTATGCAGATGATCAGGTGGTATTGGCACAGGACTACGATGACCTGGAATATATGACCCGAAAATTAATAGAATAGAATACCGAAAATGGGGCCTGGAAGTCAACATAGGAAAGATTAAAAAAATGTGTCTAGGAGAAAATGACCAAAACATAGTGCTGGAAGATGGAAGAGAAATTGAATGTTGCTCAGAATATAAGTACCTAGGCCTAAGGATAACTAAGGACGGAACACTGGACGAAGCCATAAAAGAACGAAATATGCAGTGCAGACCAGCAATCTTTATGCTTAATGGTATTATTTGGGACCAGCGCATTTCAAAAGAAAACAAAAAAAGGATCTATAATTTCATGTCAAAAGCGTAGTAACATTAAGTATGGCAGCTCAAAGAGAAAACAGAAAAGATACTTACAGCTACAGAGATGGATTTTTGGAGAAGGTCAGCTGGAAGATCGAGACTGGAGAAGATGACAAATAAAAGAATTAGACAAATAAAAGAATTAGACAAATAATGGATGTAAAACACACCTTAGTAGATGATATTAGAACAAAACAGCTAATTTGGTATGGCCACGTACAACGCATGACCGAGGAAAGATTACCAAAACAGATTCTAGAATGGTCATCACGGGGAAGAAGAAAAGGGGAAGACCCAAAAAAGCTGGAGAGAAGGCATCAATAAAGAAATGGAAAGAAGAGAGCTAACAGATAATATGTGTGGTGACACAGATCTGTGGCGGTTAGGTGTCGGAAAGCGACGAAGAACGCTGTAAACCGATGAATATATATATATATTATATCAGTGAAAAATTATAATTTAATATAAAGAACTATAATAACCAAGTTTAAAGACTTATAAATGTTCTTTTTAAAAACTTGGCTGCGTTTTTTTAGAAAATATGATTTGGTTACCAAAAATTATCGTCGAGTCCATGGCAATTGAAACCCCCACGTAAACATGGCAGTTTTCCTATTTGAACTGTGATAGTTAAAACGGTCTCCGCGACGACGTTTGAAAGATTTATCACTGTGGAGGATTACGAATTTAACGTGGCAAATTAGTAATATAGAGGTCACCCAAATACCAAACCCGCTGTCATCAACACATTGTCACATTCGGTACGGTAATAACTGGCAGTCGCCTTTACAATTATTGCACTTGACAATTGACAAATTTAAAGTTAATTTTAAAGTCGGAATATGCGTCATCTTCAGCTCTAGAAAGTTCCAAATAATCATAGACAGTAAGGCTATGCTTCCACTAGTCGTGCTATTTTTTTGACGCGACAATTACAATCTTTATTTCATTTTTAAATTTTATAATTCCTGATTTTCTATGATTCTTTAGAAATCTGCCAGTGGTAAAAAAAAGGGATCGTTATTATTTCTAATAAAATGTACCGACTGCTGGTACAGTGGCGTAGCGAGCTTAACTCGCGCCCGGGGCACAATACCTTTTTAGTGCCCTTACTATTCGAAAACCATATAATATTATTTGTAAAATATACTCGCAAATTAATAAATAAATAAAGTAAAATAAATCAAGTCATAGGCTTAAGCTAAGCTTTAAATTTAAGACAAAAAATGTAGGTAATAAAACAAGACTAGATTTTGAAATGTATATGATCATCCAGAATTAGATCAAAAGATACCTATTATTTATTTTACATATTTATAAAGAAATATTTTAAAAACACGCAGTTTTAAAACAAAAAAAGTAAATATTTATTATCTCTGTAGAAAGGTACATATATTGAATAATAATATAATTATAATACATTAATGAAACTAATTACTATGTATAAATTTTTATTGCTTTTAATGAAGCAAATTTATCAATAATATCATCAAAGTTGATCATTTCAAATTTTTCTCTTTCCACACTTAAAAATGCTAGGTCACTAGGCAATCTTGTCCCAACCTTGATCGTGGATAGGTCAAAATTAATTTTAATTTGCTGAATGAACGTTCGCAGCTAGCAATTGATACATATTTCGATAAAGAGTTCTATTCCATTGAAATCTGTATTATAAAATTCACCCAAATTTTCACAATTTTTTTCAATGTCGTTATCAACATTATCCTTGTTTAATAAATTTTCAACGTCTAGCAGAAATCCAAATTTGTAATTAAGGTCACTTAGTCGTGTAAATCGTGTACATATTTCTTGTTGGAGACGATCAAGAACGCTTTTCATAACGCGAGAAATTTCACTTTCTGCAGAAAGACTATCTCCGCCAATTCTCCGGGCATTTTGCGGCGTCTTCTTACACGTATTGTATCAATATCCCATTTTTAACAAAGAGACTTCGCTTTTTCTATTGCCTCTTCACAGAGCTCGTCTCGAATTTCGGCTAGTTCAGTCGCTAATGATTCAATATCATGGAACGCTTCTCTAAAATTCATTCTAGGATCTTGTAATCTGAGCTGCACACGATCAATCCTCCTTAAGATTTCAGAAATGAACTTAAGTTATAAAACTAAAAGTTAGTATATTTTGCAACAGAATTGTAGCTTTACTTCTGGTGTCACTTGTTATGGTAGTGTCCTGAGGACTTGCCAAGTGTCACGGATACATTTTTACAGTTTGATTTAGACTATTAGTCATTCTTTTTTTTCCTTTTTATTTACAAATTAACATTTATTTTATTGCACTGGCACTAAATTAAAATATATTTTCCAGAAATCAATAATAATAAAAATAAAAATTATCCAGAAGTTTTTTGTTTTGCGGATAATTTGGCCCTCTTTGTGAGTAGCGCCCGGGGCATGATGCCCCCCCCCTCGATACGCCATTGTACTGGTAACTTCCAATCGATTTTCTGTTCCAAAAAAAAAGAGACATCATTTCGAGCTTTAGCAATTCAATTCCAGAAATTCCATACATTATTTCTATTTAAACTCAGTTTATTTTCCTGTTCATTTCGAATTTCCTTCAGACAGTGGGGCGATAAAAAGCCGACAATTCTCCGAAAAGCAGTAAATTATCTCGGAAATTTTTAATGAGGCATGGAAAAAGAAAAAATATTAGATTGTTGGGGACTACTGGACATAAATATGCCGCTAGAGACTAGGGGAATGCTAAGTTATGCGTCTAGGCGAACACCCGAGATGCTCGTATAACAACAGCGAAATGCACTTCGTTCTCGCTTTTCTTGCAACCTTTACGTTACTCCGTTTTGGATTCCTTCGCTATAACGTTTCTATATACACTCTTAATGTTGGGGTTCTTCTTTATTATTAATAGAGCCACAAATTTAACTAATTTTTTTATGCTTACTCGAACATTTTCACGCGATCTTTCTTATAGTAAAATTTGACGCTTAAAATGTGGAAACATTACTTTAAGCGTGATCTAATTTGAACTTTGTATCGTATAAGTACATTGGCAGAAAATAAATACTTCATGTTCCTTACAAAATCCCACCATTCGAGCGGTTTCATTTGCTACGGCACTAACATATTTATGTCTCGCACTATACTCTAATTTAAAAAGGCACGGAATAATAATTCCCACTTATAAATGCAAAACGCTAACAGAGTGGTCAAACAAACTTTTATGCTTTCTAAATGGCCCGAACAGCTGTTATAGTGTGGATTATTATATTTTACTTGAGCCACCCCGTTTTTATTTGAAAGCAGCAAAACGGTCATTTCCTATCTTCAGTGGTGTAACTATGGGTATTACACAAAATGGTCTAGTTTCCACATTTTTTCTTCTTCTGTTATTGCTATGGCGGCTTTAGTCTGGTGGACCAACCTTCTATAGTGACGAGACATTGAAATAATTTTGTCTTACAACATCTTTCCAAGTTTCGTCCAAAATAAATATTTCTATTCTTACTTCAAAACTGTTTTATCTGTCTTATATAATGTCTTCTCTAACAAATAATTTCATCTTTTTCAATTAAGAGCAATGTCCTATTTTGTTTTTCCCAGTTGGAATTCATTTATTTTAACGTTTTCCACTATTTCTTCCTGCTTATCGTTGGAGACATATTGTGGTCTTCTTTCTAAGCTTCTAAAATTTCGTTGAGGTTTGGTATTTCTTTCCTGAAATAAAACGATGCAGTTTTTCTTCCTGTGGATGGTACAGGTTGTTGTGGATCCCCCCTTTTTTCTTCACCCCTTAATTTATGTATTGATGATTTTGAAACTTTCATTTGCGAACACATTTTTACCACAGTATCAACACCATACAGAAGATTTTGGTGTTTGAGGGCGTCACGTACATTAAGAATAATAATTTTTTCATTAACAGACAATGGACATTTGCTCACTCGTTTCACTGTAACGAAAACTAAAGTAGACATTTTAATTGACACACTAGGTATAAGTGACGACAAAACACTCAGAACGAGGCATACAGGCTGTGACATTAATGTTTATTCTTCAGGTAGTGTTTTTAAACGGGTTCTACCTCAAAGATACAAACACATCCTACCTCCTACCATTTGAGATCACTCTTTCACTTGGGTACTGGACAATAAACATTGAGTGACATTTTTAGTAACGAAAGATGTTTCATTTCCCATTTATGTTAATAAAGGTATCCAATTGTTAACTAATCACCCGTAGCAGTTACAAAAATGTCGCTATATATTTCAAAATTAGAAAAATACTTTTACAATTTGCGAGCCGTCCCTGTTGATTATAGCCTTGGGGCGACAGCGCGTCGACCACAATGAGGGAAATGCATAATTTTTGGCCGCGGCGCAATTGAAAAAGCTTTGACAAATTCTAGAAAGGCGTCTAATAATGTTAAGTTTTGAAGTATTTATTAAGATTGTATACAGTTGTGAATATCTAGGTGATTTGTCAAGTAAAATTAATTGTATCGAAATATTAGAATAAAATTATTGTTCTAGCTATTGCACTAAGTGTTTAGAATCATCGAACCCAAAGAGTAAATATCCCAACAATACAATTTAACCAACGCAATTATGTACGTCTATGTAACAGTCCTCGGAAAATGATTTATTACTCCGTACCGTATCAAAATGGAGTATAGTATAAACACATCTTTCTCTCAACTCTCTGTATTTTTTGGAATTGTGTATGAACTTTTAAAACCGAATAATTGAAAGAGAATATCGATAATTTTGGATATTTTCCAACTGAAGCGAAAACATACTCTCCCAATATTAAACTACGTTCCAAAGTAGTCCAATTACAGTTCCTCCGTTTTCTTTTAGAAATATTGCCTCTCGACTACAGCATTTCAAAAACTTTGCAGAAGTGTAATAGTTCCCGCGTTGAAAATTATTCTGATTTAGATGTTCTCCGAAAATAGCGAACACGGTTGCTGAATGTGAGCGCGAAAGTGAGATGTAAGAGGGGGTTCTTTCTTCTCGTTTATTCTTATACTCGGGCAGTCATATATGTTGCCCAGGGAGGATTTTGTACGTGAATTATTTTAGTATGTACGAGTATATATCATATTTATACTTCTTGCTAATATAATAAATCAAAGCGTGTCACTTTTTACTAAATATCCCACAAGAGGAAATCGCGCAAAACTGTAATGAAACTTGTTGATAAAGTCAGCATAATTTTTTTCACGAGATATTTATTCATGAACATAGAGAGGGAGGGAGGGAGGGAGGGAGGGAGGTATAAACTATTTATGAAGATCATTGCTAAACGCCTAACTCCAAAATTAGATTTTTACCAGCCGAAAGAACAGGCAGGATTTCGAGCAGGGTACGGTACAAATGACCATTTACATAAATCAAGACCCTTATAGAAAAATCAACAGAATATAATAAACCTCTCATCCTTGTTTTCGTAGACTATGAAAAAGCTTTTGACTCAATCAGCCAACAACATATGCTCAAATCATTAACAGAATGCAGAATTGATTACAGGTACATTGCACTGATTAAGGGTATATACGAGAAAGCAACGGCGTGTGTAAGATTACATAAAAACACAAGAACATTCCGAATAGAACAAGGTGTACGTCAAGGAGATACCCTCTCTCCAAAGCTGTTCACCACACTGCTCGAATATGTCTGTAAGAAAATCGACTGGGGGGAAATGGGCCTAAATATAGACGGTGAAAGATTAAATAACTTAAGATTTGCAGACGATATCGTCCTTATCACCGACCGTATAGATCAAGCGTCCATGATGTTGGAAAAATTATACAATGCTTCAAGGGAAGTTGGCCTAAGAATTAACTTTGCAAAGACGCAAGTCATGACAAACCTAGTCCCCAGTAAAAACATAACTATTGGAAGCAAATCTATTGAACAGGTCACCGCCTACAAATATTTGGGGTCATGAGATCTGAATAGGACGGGACAACCAGACGTGCGAACTTCTCCGGAGAGTAGGCTTGGGGTGGGCATCCTTTGGAAGATTAAAGTATGTTTTCAAGTCGGATATTCCCATCAGTCTAACACGAAAAGTATACAATCAGTGCATATTACCAGTGATGACATACGGAGCCGAAACATTGACGCTTATAAAAAAGTCAGCAAAGAAACTGCATGTCACCCAACGGGCGATGGAGAGGGCTATTCTGGGTATCTCCCTCAGAGACCGAATACCAAATGAGATTATTCGCCAAAGAACAGGTGTTATAGATGTAATCGAAAAAATAACAACTTTAAAGTGGAACTGGGCTGGTCACGTAGCTAGAAGAACTGACGGAAGATGGTCTAAAAAACTATTGGAGTGGCGTCCGAGGCACGAAGCTTATCGTAGTAGAGGGCGCCCCCCCACACGATGGACCGATGACATCAAAAGAATCTGTGGTAATTGGATACAAATGGCTCAAGATAGAGCAGAGTGGCAAAATAAACGAGAGGCTTATGTTCAGCAATATATACATGTCAGACGAAGAGCAAGACTACCATTAAAAAGAGAAAGACTGCATATCTGGGGCACGTCGTGAGGAACAAAAAGTATGAGTATTTACAGTTGTTGATCGAGGGTAAGATGGAATGCCGTAGAGGAATAGAATGGAGATGGAAAATGTGATCGCAAACATCCATTAGTGGATAGCATTCGAAGAAGAAGAAACTTACAGTTAAGAACCTCCTGTCTATCAAGAAAATTTTCACTGGTTGATGGCCTTTTTAACTTAATTAATTAATTATATTGCTTGTACATCTTTTACCACGTGGTGTTTTAAAGCTAACTTGCTTGTTCTCTCTCCGAAGGCGACGAACGAAGTCACCAAATGGAAGTGGTCAAAATAGTTTAGTAATAGCAGCGCTGATGTCAGCTATTCTAATTGGCTTTGCTTGTGACTTAATGTATGATTGGTTGCCTATAGCAAAGCGACTAATCTAAGGAAACCGAGTGATTAATTGGTTGCCTATAGCACTGTCTATAATGAGATTTGAAATCGAGGAATGGATTGAAGGACATTCTTCAGTTGAATTGAAAAATACGAAATTTTCAACAAAGTTTATTTAAACCACAACTCTAAAAAAAACTTGAAAAAATGAAAAATAAATATCTAATAAATACATTGATTGTAAATTTTTTTATTACAATTGGCGAATTATGAATTTAAAAAGGGGAAAAATACAATTTTGGAAAATGTATGGTTATCTTGCCACAAAATAACGTGACAATTCTAATAATTTTCACATCTGCGTAAAAGAATTAAAAGACATTCCGCCCGGTCTTGCTATTCCTTATTAGCGTTTAAATATACCCCTTAGTAAGTATAAATACTGTCGACTGTCGGAGCACTTGTAAGCCCGAATTATGTATAGCTAACGTTTTTTAAAGAACAGATGTTCCTTTGCACCTTCTTCGCTTGGTTTTTATTGTACGGTTTTTTTTTTCATTTTTTTTATATCCTCTCGCATATATACAGGTCGTTCACCCTCGCTTGCGTACTGACTCAATTAAATCTGGGAACTAGGTAGGTTGCGGTCATTTGTAAATCATTCATTTGTAAATATATATATATATATATATATATATATATATATATATATATATATATATATATATATATAAATAACCATCCAGCCTTTTTTTATATAATTTTAATATAAAATTCTCGTGTCACGGGGTGCGTAATCGAACTCCTCCGAAACGGCTTGACCGATTTTGATGAAATTTTTTGTGCTTATCCGGTATCTATGAGAATCGGCCAACATCTATTTTTCATCCCCCTAAATGTTAGGGATAGTCCACCCCTAAATTTTTTTTTTTATTTTTTAGACAAAATTTTTAATTTCTATTTTTTTATGATACAACATACAAAAATACATACAATCCTCAATTTTCACCCTTCTACGATCAACCCTTATTTTTTAATAGCCATTTTAGTAATTTAATCATTTTTCCTCTCCGGTCGAAAACTGATCAATCGTCATTTCATTAGTTATCCCCGCCAGATGTCTACAGGTGTCACTTCTGACCCAGTAAACAGCACGGAGTAGGGATGAGAACGAAGCCGGTCTCCTTTCTTTCTCACTCCCTACACAGTTGTCGGCCATCATTATTGTTTATGCATCAAGTGTAGTAGTAACGTTGACAATTATTATTTTGCTATCTCAGTGTAACTCTCATATTAACTTTTAATCATTCCTATTTTATCAATAATAATTAAATTATCAATTTTGAGTGTATTTTGCACGATTAGTTAATCAAGTGATTTTATAACCTCAAAAGTACTCAACACGTGACACGAGCTTCCAATAACGGATTTTGTGTTGTAAGTATACTTTTTTTTATTTATATCGAAAATGTTGTTGATCTTATAAAAATGTAATTTTAATTTAATTTTATTAAAAAAATGTAATTGAACAATTAAGATTTTCATAGTTTCCAAAAAATCAATCATTATGAATCTTTATTTTGAAATGTCAATGGAAATATTGGTTGCATGAAAAAATTATAAGAGACAATGTTTTCATAAAATTTAATTTTTTACTTTTGTTTGAAAAATTTTTCCATAAAACTTATATTTTTGTTATAATTTCATAAATTAAAACTAATCATTTCAAAACTGCGGCAAAAATCCTGGCCCTAATTATACTTTTAACATTTTTCATCATTAAATAATTTCATTAATTCTATTTATGTATGTTTTGTACGGTGAGCAATGCCAAGAAAACGCAAAGGGGCTGATTTGAGCCGCAGTACAAGTAAAGCTCGAAACTTGCGAAATAGCAGATCCGAAAGAACAGAAGAACAAATCCAGCAACAAAATACTGATGCACGTGTCAGAATGGCGCAATTGCATCAAGAAGAGCCAGAAGATACACGAGCTGAACGCAATGAAGTCAGAAGATTATAACAACGACAATCACATTCTTACATACATACAATATACACATTCTAACATACATACATACTTACAATAAGTAAGCTATTTTTTGTCTACACTAGAAATTACTAGGAAATTATTTATATGGCAAAATAACGTTTGCCGGGTCAGCTAGTAATTTTATAAAAGGGAGGCGTGTGAACCGTAACTTTTGGTCCTCTTAACCCTTTAACGAATCATTATCAAAGAGAAATGAACCGTTACAGATTTTCGTACTGCTGTTTTTGTTAAAAGTGGTTTTTTTAACCTTATTTGGGATTGATAGTAAAAATTTGTGAAACAAGGCAAAATAGTCCGGTCAATTTAGACATTCGAAGTTACATAAAGTCCCAACAAGCTGAATTTCTGTGAAGTTGTTCAAAACATAATTATAAACAATGTCTAGAAGTGCCCCATCATTCCCCTGTAAGGAAAAAATTTAATTCAAGGTCAAAGGTCAAAAAAATGAGTTTTTCGCGATTTTCAGCAAAACAACTTTTATAACTTTTTGAATCGTTATATCTCAGAAACGGTGGCTCGTAAGAAAAAAAGTATTGATACATTTTTTATAGATAATTTTATGATCTACAATTTTTTTGAGTTACTTTTATGATAAAACTTACCGTTTTGCTGAAAATCGCGAAAAACTCATTTGTTTGACCTTTGACCTTGAATTAAATTTTTTCCTTACAGGGGAATGATGGGGAACTTCTAGGCATTGTTTATAATTATATTTTAAACAATTTCACTGAAATTCAGCTTGTTGGGACTTTATGTAACTTTACTCTAATTTTTTGGTCTAAATTGACCGGACTAAAAATCATATTACTCGGACCTCGCGAGAGAGTTTTTTTCACTTTCTGCTTGAGAAAGGTTGGATCTAGGCATCTCTCGGAGTACTTTTTTAATTTTTTGAAAAATAAAGTAGAAAAAAAGGTACGAAATTTTGGTATTACCAAGTTCAAGGCCAGTTGCATGTAACTGGCTTTGAGTTTTGTTATTTCGTGGTATGGAAATATTAAGGTATAAAAATTGAAAAAAATTATCGTAATAAGATGAATAAAATAAGATGAAATCAAAATTAGTAGATTTGTTTATGAAATATTTGCTGCCTAAAATAGTTGACATAGATTCGAGAGAAATATGGAAATAAGAGATTGATTTAAGTTATTTCTGTACAATTAGATTGTTATGTATATATTTTGTTTTCAAATATATCCTGTGAGTTTTCGAGTTTTCACGTTCGGTGAGCATACTGAAAATAACAGAGAAAAAACCCAAACTACCATTTAAAACAAACCTTAAGATATATATAGGCAGCTTTACCTTTCTTAAAAGAAAAAATCTCTCAAAAAGTGTCTGGTTTCATTAATAATTTCCTTTAAAAGTACAAATAATTTAAGCAAACACTTGGCTAATTCAAAATACAAAATAAACAATTTATTAAAAAATGAAATTTAACTCAAATGCAATGACTGTAAAGCCTCATATATAGGAAGGACCTGTAGACCTTTAAAAGTTTCGATTAATGAACACTTGAATAAACCTGATAGCTCAGCTTTTGTTCACCATATTCAATTCAACAAACATAATTTTAGTCTCAATCGTAATTCACTTATTTTAAAAGAAGTTAACTCCAAAAAATTTAATAGATTAGACTTTTTAGAAGATTTACAAATAATAGCCTTTGTCTGAATACACAAGTACAATTAAACTGATCATACGTTCCTTTACTCAGACGATTAAAACAACATTTTGTTTCTCTTTGATAACGTACTATCAATACAACTAGTCTCAGACCTTTTAATTCCTTCAGCTCCGTTCACCTTAAGTCTGGCTTTCGATCTATTTTAATATCCATACTTAATCAAGTCATAATCTATCTAATTTCATAGTTCTTTGTTCACCACTGAAAACCTTATTGTACTGTGGTCACCAGAAATTTTACTTGCCCCAATGTATTAAGTCTATGTCGAATGTCAACTCAAGACCCAAATCGTTTGTACAATGTCTTGTAGATTTTATATTAGTGTATAGTGTATTTTACCTAATCCCCATTTGCATACATGTAAAAGATCAACATTGTTTTGAAGAAAGGCCAGGTCAAGAGTACCAACAACCGACGAGCATGTATGAGAGCACTGATGAAAGTAAAGGAAGCAAAAGATGTGTGTAAGAACCGTAGAAAGTGGAAGGAAGTGGTCTCTGCCTACCCCTATAAGAAAAGGCATGACTATATGTATGTATGTATGTAAAAGTACCTACGTCTATTAGTAGAATTTTCCGCTCGTTCAGAATCTGGGGTAAAAAAAATCTATCCCGTGAATTGAAAAAGTTGACTTTTAAATGACCTTGAAATTGACCTTCGAAGGTCAAACAAATGTCAGATTCGTAGACTCCAAAAACTTACGTATGAATTTTTCCAGATTTTTTCACCGCATTCCATCAATTTGACCTTCAAATAACCTTGTAAAATACTGGGAAACCCCCCATTCTGACTTAAAATTCGGAAAAAGCGATCAAAAACACATCGGACTAGCATAGTTATAGAACCAGTTCAGGGTACTTGTTTTCTTTTGTGGGCCTGTGAAATTTTAAATCACTCACTTATTTTACACTGTCTCAAACGAGTAAAGTTTAGTATTTGTACCTACTCTCAAGTGCTGCCTCTCGTGACAGTTTGCCACACTATTTTCAGGAAAAAAGGCTCATTAAAACTCTCTACATTCACTTCAATTTTTTTAACAATTCTATTACTTACTTGCGGGTAACGCACTGATGATGGCTTAACAGCTTAAAGCGCTTTGCAATTTTAATGAAATATAATTTTCACGAAGCTTAACTTTATTTCAAATTGAAATTTTATTTGATAAATATATATGTATACTGTAAATAAAAATATTTTTTAGTTCGAACACGATTTTTAAAAAGTTGCAGCCCCATCAAATAACATTTTTGCCCGAAGGTGTCGAAATTATGTAGGAAATGGCCCTTTTTGTTAAACTCTCTTTATCTCTATCCATCTCTCTTGTGCAATTAGAAACTTACATTCTGCACAATGCTAGAAAGACTGTGTGAATGAATTCTCAGCAATGGCGTCTTGAGTCTTGTATGTTAATGAGTTCTCTAATAGCGAAGTTTTATCAGTGGGTTGCAGCTTTTAAACTTCATCTCTTCTCGCCGATTTAAGCTATAAACTATCAAGTAAGTGTCTTCTTAAGAAAATAAGAGTATTAAGTGTCTTACAGGCGTTGGTGTGCACTGAACGTTAGACAAATATTTCGAAGCATTAAAATTGTGGAGCCGTAAGAACATACTCAAATGGCAATCAGGCGTAAATCAATGTCGACAGGCAACTGAATGAATACTTTTCTCTTGTCTAGTTAGTTTTAATCACAAATTCAGATATTTGCAATGTTGTTTTGCTCTCGTTCAAATTTAATACATAACAAAAAAGTTAGTTCAGCTGGTTATGCCATTAAAAAAATCTATACGTAGCGAAAAAACATTAATTTATAATACAGAATAATACCGGGTACTATATAAAATGAGAAGTGACAAATTGTCTTTTATGATGTTATTTTATTTATAAATATTGAAAGTACAATTGTTGATGGTTTCATATCTTCAGATATTCGTCCAACGTAAGCCATCAAAACATTTTCCGACAACGAGTTTATCTTGTTATCATTTCTCCAAGTGATGAACTTTCTGTACACCTTTCATACCTTTCTCCGGATTTATCTGGCAAAATATATTGTTGGAAACTGAGTTTGCCGCTTCAACTATTTTAGGTGGTGTACATGATTCACCAATTTCGCAATCAGAGTCCATATTAAATATAGTTATAGAGAGAAGTTCAAATTTAATCGTGAAAATGTTATAAACTGTCAAACAATGTGACGTTCGTTTGCTGATTCAAGTGCCAAGTAGTGAGATTAACTGTCATTAGTGTCAAAAATTCAACAATTTGTTTTTAGTATATTCCCATCGGGTCGCATGATAATATTTATTTGTTTCATTTTCATCTTTAGAGAAAAAAACTATTACTTTCATGTAGTGTAGCCGGTTGAAATAAGATCATTTTCATGAGTAGAAAAAAAAAAGTTTTTCACGTTATAATAAACAATAAAATGGGTGAATACCAGGCCGGCTTCCGAACAGGCAGATCCTGCACAGAGCAGATACAGAATCTTAAGACCATTCTCACCTATAAAAATCGGAGTAATCACCCATGGGTAGCGATTCTCGTCGACTTCCAAAAGGCATATGATTCGGTAGATAGACAGTCCCTCTTCTACACCCTACGGGAACTAGGCCTGGATGAGAAGACCACCAGACTAGTCCAATCCACCTTGACAAACACTACTTCCAGAGTCAAGTTCAGAGGTGAGCTATCCGAAAGCTTCCCCATCAAGACAGGTGTAAGACAAGGAGACGGCCTCTCCTGTATCCTCTTTAACTGCATACTAGAGAAGATCATCAGAGAATGGACAGCCAATTTACCAGCGGAAGCGGGACTGCGACTTGGGTACAAGAAAGACAAGCTAAACATATGCTGCCTAGCGTTTGCTGACGACATCACACTATTAGCCAATAACATGGAGGAGGCCACACAGCAATTACAGAATCTCTATAAGATAGCAGCAAAGACCGGATTAAAAATCAACATGCAAAAGACCGAGTATATTACCAACATCAAAGGAGCACCTTCTACAATCCCATTAGAGACCGCCACCATACGCAAAGTTCAGGCAGTCAAATATCTAGGGGAATGGGTCGCCACCGACGAGAGCGAAACGCTAGCTATGGACACACGATGCACAAAGCTAGAGAAAGCATACTATGCCTGCAAGAGTATCTACACTTCCAAGTGCCTCTCTAAAAACCTGAAACTCAAACACTACACCTCTGTGGTGAGACCATCTGTATTTTATGCCTCAGAGTGTCTTGTTATGACCGGGAAAGGTCAGGTCAGGAAACTAGAGCTTAAAGATCGCAAGATACTGAGAAGGCCCAATAAAGAAAGAGGATGGTACCTACCGAATCAGACATAATAACGAACTGTATAACCAACTAGAGGACATAGTGACGTCTATGAGGAGAAGACGCCTAGCTTTCTATGGACACGTAACTCGTATGGCACCGCAGCGACTCACAAATAGGGTTCTCCTTGTAACAGGTAGAGGAAAAGCTTCCAAAGGCAAATGGATCAATACAGTACGCGCAGATCTGGAACAACTAGGGAAGAGTTCAAACGAGCCCCGTGGTCCTAAGTAGGCCCAAACGACAAGAAAAAAAACAATAAAATAATAAATAAACACTAAAAAAATGAAGTGACTTTTTTTATTTTTAATTGTGGGTTATTTGGTTAAAAGGTAATTTAATGTTATTAATTACGAAAATATTCCTATTGTTTTTAGCACAGAGTTCGGTTAACTCATTTAGACACTTTACCGGGAACAAATTTAATTGTTTAATCAACTGTCAAAAACTTCCACGCGGAGCTGTGAAGTTATTATGTATTATAATCTAAACGAAACTTATATCCGCAAAATGTAGAAATGTTTATGTTTTCACACAGAGATTTAAAGTGATATCAAGCATAAGTCTTTCATTAATTATTAATTAAACAATTAATCAGATTAAATTTTTAACTTTTTGCCCGTGTTTATATCTAACTTTGCGAAACTTAATTAAGACAATGTCTTGTTTAAATAGCAGATTCTACAGAGGATTTAATATTAATCGGTATTTAATTCAACCTTTTTCATTATTGTGGTAATATCTACTACGTAAAGATGAAAAGGATTTAATTTATATTTTATAATGCTAAACATGCAAATGTCCTGGTTAAGAAATAGAAAGGAATGGACAGGATTAAGAACTATAAAAGACCTGGTACACACAGCAACAGACCGTGAAGAGAAACATTGCACTGGATTAAATAATTTCAAGTATTAGTGTATGCATACATATAAAAACTGTATAGGTAATGTCTCCACGTATTGCATAAAAATTATGACTCACTTCTCTACAAGCTTGTATACTTTTACCACGCGTATAATCTAAAATTTTCTGTTAATATTTTACCACGAAAACGTCGTTAAGGGTATACTTTAACCAATTAAACGGATAAAACCACTTCAAATAAAAATAAAACCCATCAACTAATCATCTTCTTCTTCAAGTGCCGTTTCAGGTCCCCCTGACCTTGGCAATTACTTGGGCAAGTCTTTCTCGATTCTGCGCCAATCGAAACTGCGCTGCGTATACCGGTCCATTCACGGATGTTCCTCAGCCAGGAAGCCTGCTTTCTTCCTACTTCTCTACGTCCTTCCACTTTTCCCATCATGATCAGTTGTAGGATTCTATATCGCTTTCCTCTGAAGATATGTCCAAATATGAGATTTTCCTGCACTTAACTGTATTTAGCAGCAAACGTGTTGCGTCGGCCCTGTTTAGCACCATTTCGTTGGTCTGCATAGCTGTCCAGGGTATTCTCAGGATTCGCCGGTGTAACCACATCTTAAACGCTTACAACCGATTAACTGTAGCGGCCTTAATGGTCCAGACCTCTGCCCCGTACAGCAACACTAACCATATGTAGGATTTTACCTTTCTCTGCCGTATTTTTATGTTCAGATTATCATTGCAGAATAGTGGTTTCATTTTTTGGAATGTTGTTAGGGTTGTCTCTATTCTACATCTTATTTCTCTATCTGGATTCAGATGTTCGGTGATATAACATCCAAGTTACTTAAACTGGGTTACTCCGTCTATATCAAATAATCATAATTAACTTTAAATAAACGTTTAAAACTTTATAATGATGCAGCAAACATAAATACGTTAATAAATGGAGCAGTAGAAAATAATTTTGGACATACTTTAAGACATTTTGGCTATTAGTTTCGTCGCTAGTTGTACGAAGATGCATACACGAACCATTAGAGTCACAACTAATTATCAGATTCTTCTTCTTCAGGTCCATTCATCCATCTCCAAGGTCGGCAACAATTTCGGCATACTTATTGCGGCCAGGTCTACGTTTTCACTCAATTTTACCTTAGATTATCAATTTCAGGATATTATACTTGTTATTACGGTAAATGTGACGTAGATAAGCGGTCTTTTTTTGCTTTATTGTAGTAATTAGCTCCTTTTTCTTCCCATACGTCTAAGTACTTCATTATTAGTTACATGTTGAGTCCATGGTATTTTTAATAGTCTGCGGAAGATCCACATTTCAAAAGCCTCGAGTCTATTCATGGTATCCACCTGTACTGTCCACTTATCAGATATAAATATAAAATAATTAATGTAAACGACTTTCAGTGAGTCAATACTCAATTTATTGAGGTAGTGAAAAAGATTTTTTAAATACTTAACCATTTCTATTAATCCAAACTAGGATTTGCCAACTTTAAGTTAACACTAATAATGTTAAACTCGAAAGAAAAATGTGCCGTGCTGGTTTTATAGAAAGCAAAGTGTATTTCTGTCATAACAGTGTTTGGGACGGTGCCAAGAATCATAATTTAAACATCTTGCAGCCTTTTTATGGAACGATAAAATTTATCGACGTGTTTTTCTAGTATATATTCGAATTCTCTAAAATAAAAATAAATTGCTGCAATGAAAGAAAGTCTTATTTTCATTGGCCGCCCGGTATCTGTTCAGAACCACCAAAAATTATAATTACGTATTTCCTTTTTTTAATCTTTCGAATATATAAAGCCGTTTTTACAACTTGAAAAGGAATTAAACTGTTTAAATATTGATCAATATTTCACCGTTAGAGTCGGATTCGTTTTAAATAGTGTAGATTTTTTTTTTATTTATGATTTACCGCATCAATCATATTGGTTATTAGCGGTGGTTTTGATAACTAATGAAATAATTGATTTACATCTTTTTAAGCAAAGAGGTATTTAACAGATAATTATAGATATTATTCACATGGTAATCTTTTCCTAAAAGGATTTGAATGTTATCTGTAAAATTGTACTGTTGTCTTTGCAATATGTATAATTCTAATAGTAAATGTTTAACAGAGAGTTCGCAGTTACAATGTATACATCTACGTCTGTCTGATTTGCTTAGTAGGTATTCATGGGTAATTTTAGTGTGTCCTGGTCTAAGTCTAGTTATTACGACCTGTTTGGAACGATTACTGCATAGTCTCGGCCACTGTTTCACACTTTCTTTTATCTTCCTTAAATGTCTAACTGGTTCTTGCCACTCCGATTGCCACTGTGAAACGATTTTTGTTTTGATGAATGCTTTCACGTCACGTATAACAGCACTGTTAACTCTATGAGCAGTATTTCCGACTGCGACTTCCGTTTATTCCTTGGTGAGAAGGAACCCAATATCCGATATATCCTGTTGTTGATATAGCTGAGTCTTTATTTAAAGTGCTATAGGGTTATCTGTGTAAATATGTTTTAAGGTGTTTAGGGCACTTAGAGAGAGTATGTGATTATTACAGCTTTTTGGAGATTTGCTGTTTGTATTTCGATCAAAGCTTGTAAGATGGCATATATTTCTCCTGCGTATACAGAAGATTCGATGGGTAATGTAAATTTTAATGGAGGTTTGTATATGGTGATAACAGAACCTCCAACTCCATTTGGGGTTTTGGATGCATCAGTATGAAAGGTGGAGTACTTAGAGAGTTTTAAGAGAAAATTCTGATGTATCTTGGCGGCTGGTGTTTCTGCTTCATTAAAGATGGTTAAGCTTGTGTCAATACTTGAAGGTTTGATCAGCCATGGTGGTGGTTTAGATATCGGGAGACTCTCTGATAAAATGGATAGTTTACTCTTTTCCGCATTTCGTAAGTATTTTTATATCTGTTTGCAACTGTGTTATTATAGTTTAGATGTTCCGGATTATGCATTACAGCACTGGCATACGTAGAAATTGTTTGACATAAATAATGTTTTTATTAGTTTTGTTGACGTTATTGTTAGCTAATAATTAGACAAACACTCGTTTTCATAAATCCACTCGTTCTGTAAAAGGTATCTACTCTTCCCGAGTCTAGGTGAACCATAATGTTATGTAAAACACTAGTCATTCAAATAATACGGCTTCCTTGTAAGAAAGTTAATTTCGTTTGTGTAAAAAAGAAGATATTCTCACTTTAAAGTGTCTATTTATTTCGCTTGCCATAGTTAGTTCACTCGTGTGGGTGTAGTGATGAGGTCATTCGGTTAAAATTAGCTTAAATTGACTTCAGTAGCGTATCCAAAACGTAACGATAAAAGAATTTTGATTAACTACGTATTTGTATTAAATAAGACCTTCCGAATTAAATTTTTATTTGGTTCACGAGTAAAACTGTTTGTGTTAAATAAAAACTGGTTTTATTGTGGCCAACGAAATATGCACATTTCATAAAACTAATAACATATTGGACTTCCATAATCATGCCAATGGATTCATTTTCTTTATACACTTTACACTTACGGATTTAAACTAAAATACTGTTACGGATTGTGGTCGGCGAGTACGCCCCGGTAGCCATTACTGACCTGAGGCGATAGTGCGGATTTTCGGTGACATCAAACGAGCAAATGCTTAGAATATTTGAAGAATACCGGAATAAATGTTTCCTTTCTGGAAGAATTAATTTGCACCTATTTAAAAAACCGCGGTGTTTTAGATGTAGATGTATTAATATTGAATGTACACACTTATTTTACTGCGGAAAAAAATAATGGAGTTCCGTTTCTGTACCAGTTTTATCTATACGTAAGCGTGTGTGTGATGCGATGGGTATTGGTGAAACAAATATAACCTCAGCTTTAAAAAGTAAGATAGATGGAAGTAGTAAACAAAAAGTTGAAAAATATAAACCCGCCGACATCCGTAGACTGTTGACTTTCGCAAAGCTTACAAATTTAAAATTCGCGACATTGTGTACAAAATGCGTAAAAAAAAGAACATGTTTCTTTAGATTTAATATTAGAAAAAGTAAAAGGAAAAGATGTATTTGAAATTTCTAGAACGAGTCTTTGGAGAATTTTGAAATATATAGGGTTTAAGTTTAAAAATGTTGACAACCGAAAGGCTTTGTGTGAAAAAGCTAGAGTCGTGCACAAAAGAATTGAATTTTTAAAAAATTATACTGTAAACAAGAATGCTCTTCATTTGTTTATCTGAACGAAACTTGGATTGCTAAAGGTAGAACAAAAAGAATTTGGCAGGACGATAACATAAAGTCTATAAAACACACCGACGGTGAAAGAAAAAGACACATTATTGTGCATGCAGGTGGAAAGCATGGTTTTGTTAATGAGGCGGATCTTTTATTTTCGTCATAATCAAAATCGGCCGATTATCATGACAAATTGGATAAAGAGATGTTTGCGAAATGGTTAAAAGAGAAACTATTACCATCGTTACATGAACCATCTATTATTGTATTAGATAATGCTCCGTACCATTTGAAAATTTTAAATAAGCAACCAACAAACTCCTGACGGTACAGAAAATAAAGGAATGGTTAACGAACGAAAATATTTCATTTCCACAGTATTGCTTCAAGCCGGAATTATTATCCATAGCTAAAAGGCACGAAAGAAAAAATTTACAAAGTGAATCAAATTATACTCCGTTATGGACATCGTGTACTAAGACTTCTGCCTTATTATTGCCAAATTTAATCTCATTGAGTATATTTGGGGAATATGTAAAACGTATTATGACAATCACATTGGATCTAATGTTTACGGTGATAAGACTGTTTCGGAAACCTGGCAACGAGCACTTAATGCTTCTGAAATTTGGAAAAAATGTGTCACAAATTGTGAAAATTTAATAGAGGAACGGTGGGTTCGTGAAAACCGCATCGAAGCAGTTAATCCTGTTATAATTTACGATCCGAATGAGGATAATGGTGACTATAAATCTGATGCTTGATAATACCGTAAGTTCTACATGATTAAACATATTTCAAAAATTTCGGGTTTAAATGTTAGGGGAATTTACTAATGTACCTAACAACACAGTGCGCCCGTTAAGCCGATACCTCGGTAACTAATCCGATACCGTCGTATATTGGTGAAATGAACTATATTAAAAGAAAAAGCTTTAATAAATGTTGGAAATCAGTGCAGAGTCTCTACATTAAAACTAAAATTTCATTAAGTATAGGTGTTTTACCCGATCACAATTTGCCGTTGACAGCACTGCTTTTGATGTTAATAATCATCATTAATTCGTAGAAATGAAGTATCTATTAAAGCTAATATTCTCGACTCTAATCATTTTCTTTCATCATCGACACAGACATATTTTTCAATGTCCTACCTACCTACCTACGTACCTTATATTCGAGATTGTAGGCACGAGATAACAAGTTGTTATGAATGAACTTCGGCACGTGCCTCGCCATTTGGGACCCTTGAGGTGTCTGTCGACTTTGTGGGGTGTGTTCTTAATTTTAAGGGTCGTAGAAAACACGCGTTTTTCTTTGTAGACGTTAAGGTGTTACTATTTTCTGAACATAATAGAACACCGGTAACCCATAACTAGGATCTTTTTTCGGGACATTAGTTAAGAGGTATAAATAATAGTAGGGTGCGTAATACTATTGTACAAGAGTCAATTCGTAAATAGTACGGGATGCGTAAATTGCAGGTAGTTAAATCGCCTCGACAGGTGTACATTACGAGGCAGGTAAAAAAAAATTCATTCATGTTAATTAGGAAACGTAATTTATTTACGAAATAAAAAATTTTTTTTATGAAAATTTGAAATAAGCTTCACTACAATAAAATAGGCAATAAATTAAAAATATCCCTATGTTAGAACAAATAACGGTCCCTTCGTTTTTTGGCTCTAGAAAATTGAGAAACCATCCGATTTCGATGATTTTTTTTTAAATCTTCATTTTTACGACGGATTTATAAAAAAAAATAGAGGAAATATCTCACTTAATAATTTCATATGGTTTGATGACTTTAAATGCGATCATAAACGCACTTTTTTTAATATAATCGTTCATAATTTTTTTGCAAAGCATCTACACAGAAAAACGAACACTCTAAAACAAAAATCATATAAAAATGTTTATTAATTAATTTTTTACAAATAACCGTATATAACATTTATACACGTAGTTAGATCATATTTATTTCCTTGATCTACACAAAAAAATGAATATTTACAAAAAAAAAGGTATACACAACTGATGATTCTTCAATGTTAAATAACTTAAAATAATGTTAATGATGTTAAAATTTAATAATTTCATGTTCAATGGCAACAAAACATAATATATTTGTATTAAAAAAAAATAGGTAAAATTTCAGATGAATATTGTTAAAATGATGAAAAAAAAAATAACTATGTATCATATTAAAAAATAAATCAATCACTTATATTATCATTGAAAAATCTTGTAAGAAAACAAAAAAATTATGCAATCTTTGAAAATGATTGCTATAACGAAATCTAAACATAAACTCTGCAACATATTCTTCCTTTGTCTAGCATATTTTAGTGATCTAATTAGATAGCCTTCGCAATTATCATCTAAACAACTACCCCCTTCTCTCCCCACCCTACTCTCAATTCTCTCTAACATTAAACGTCAGCAAGATACCATTTTTTTTAAAGGTAAATTTTTTTAATTTTTCCAAATTAATAAATTATTCTTCTTCTTTCGGACCGCGTTAGTATAAAATTACCCAAATAACTAATGTAAACATTTAAAAATATTTTTGCGCAACTAACAATACACGGTGTTAATTTTAATTGCTACGACGTTTCGTCATCGATTAAAAACAATAAAGAATACTCCCACACTGTAATTACAAATACAAAACGAATGGGACACTTTAAAAGTTATTAATGTAAATTTAAATTGACAAATTACCAAAAACAATAACTACCTCTTAAAACCCACCAAATTTCATTTGCATATCTCGACCGGTTTCAGAGCAATAAATAAATCGTCAAATTTTAAGAAAAACTTTAACACCCCGTATCTCTGAAAGGAAGTATTCGCGGACATACGTTTATAAAGATAACTGTCATTACTTTTTTATGCCTAAAGTTTTTTTGCACCGTTTTACCAACACCCTGTATAAATGACAGATGAAATTACTATACGTCAACGTCAAAAAAACGTCTATGAAACTTTTAAGCTAATATCAACAAGAATTATTTTACCGTATTGAATTAAGCAAGTTGATTATTATTTTTACTTCAATGGAATCCTCTAATAAAATAAAATCAAATTTCAAAAATAGATCCATTTTATACAATTTGTATTCACAAGGAAGTCACTAAAATTAACACTGTCAGAAATTAAACAGAAACTCCGGTTAAACCGAGGCGGGTCCAATATTTTTTATGTGTACCATTTGAGGTTTGCCATCGGCGTTTAATCAGTTAATGTTTTGCATCTCTTTTGCATGAAAAAAAATGTTTATTTTTAGTATCATCTAAAAATATCATTTTTGATAAAAAGTTTTGCTTGTTCTAAGATATCAGAAAATAAAAGCATTTTATTTTATTTGCTTCATATAGTTAGTTCTGGACAAACACTATTGAAAAGTTTGGTGAATCCCGTGCAATAGCCTTGGATATATCTAAAGCCTTTGACCGCGTTTGGCACCAGGCATTGTTAAGTAAATTATCTGCCTACGGTCTCCCAACCAAACTGCGCCAATGGCTCTTGAGCTTCATGCAAGATCGCTCCTTACGTGTGGCAGTTGACGGTATTTCTTCTGATGCGTTTAAAACCAATGCCGGGGTCCCCCAGGGTTCCATCCTGTCCCCCACCTTATTTCTTTTACACATCAACGACCTCCTGAAAACCACCACGAACCCCATTTACAGTTTCGCAGACGATAGCACACTTGTCTCAACTTTCCGCCCTATCGATCACTTTCGGTGAATGATACAAATAGACTCAGGCAGGAACAGGTTGATTCCATCAATAGAGATCTTAAAGCAATCGTCGAGTGGGGAACCAACAATCTTGTTCAGTTCAACGCCCAAAAAAACACAAAGTGCCACGTTTTCCAAGAAAGTGAATTCCTCAAATCATCCCATCACAATGTCCGGAAAAACCCTTGAACCAAGTCCCTCCATCTCGATTTTGGGAGTCACGGTGTCCAATAATATGTCTTGGCATGACCATGTTGCTAACATCGCAAAGTCGGCAAGCCAGAGGCTAGGTTTTCTGTGGAAAGCCAGAAAGTTTTTTACTCCTGATCAACTGTTGACGACGTACAAGGCTCAAATCCGACCTCTACTGGAGTACAGCTCGCACATTTGGGGTTCAGCACCAAGGCATTCTCTTCGTCTTCTAGATTTCATTTAGAAAAGAGCCATTCGCTTGATAAACAGCTCAACTCTCACAGATACCCTTCACCCTCTAGAACATAGAAGAAGAGTTGCAGACCAAACATTGCTCTACAGATATTTCCATGGCAGATGCTCCAGAGAAATAAAACTCTTGTACCACCATTTGCCACATTCAGCCGAAGAAGTCGACACGCTGATCAGTCTCACCCATTTACTCTCAAGATTGACACTACAAGGACCAATCTTCATCAAGAATCCTTCTTTTACAGGGCTGCTACGGAATGGAATAAGCTTCCAAAATCAGTTTTTCCAGAGAACTATGACCTGCAACTTTTTAAAAAGCGTGTCCACAATCATTTCCTTTCTATAATCCCTTCCCCTTCTAATAGTCGCAGTGCGGGCCGTCCGCAGTTTGCTAGGAAATTATATGCCAATTAATTAAAAGTTAAAAAATTTGACGAATGTCTAGTGAGTGACTTTGATTGCATTATTCTTCTTCTTCTTAGGGTGCCGATCCGTTACGAGTGTTGGCGATCATCATAGCGATCCGGACTTTGTCTGCAGCAATCCGGAACAGTTGTGTAGATGTTTTATTGAACCAAGTCCTGAGGTTCTTGAGCCACGTTGTGCTGCGTCTTCCTGGTCTTCTTCGTCCAAAGATTTTTTCTTGTTATATTGTCTACAGCATACCGTATCTTTCTTTGTTTCGCATGATATCAGTTCCAGGTCTTTTATCATTGTCCTTAGAACTTCGACGTTTGTCACTTTTGCCGTCCAAGGGATTTTCAGCTTTCTCCTGTATAGCCACATTTTGAAGGCGTTGAGTTTTTTAGCTGTGGTTTCATTAAGCGTCCAGGATTCTACACCATTAAGGAGAACGGAGAAGACATAGCATCACAGGAGTCTCACTTTAGTGTCCAGGGTGATGTTATGACTTTTAAAGGAGGCGCTCATGCGCTTAAAGGTTGCTCTGGCTTTTCCTATGCGTGCTCTTATTTCCTGTACGTAGCTCCAGTCCTCATTTATAATGGTTGCCAGATAGTTGTAATGATCAACTCTCTCGATAGTCGCTTGGTTTACGAATAGTTGGCTTCCTGTGATGTTCTGTTTGCTGATTATCACAAGTTTGGTCTTATTTTTATTGACTTTAAGGCCGTACTGACTACTGTGATGGATAATTTTGTCCACCAGGGCTTTTAGATTGTCAGCAAAGACGATGGTATCATCGGCGTACCTGATGTTATTCAGTCTGAGTCCGTTTATTAGAATTCCCTTGTTCATGCCCGTCTGGGGCTTCATTGAAGATGCGCTCCGAGTATAGGTTATTAAGCAATAATATAATTATTTTAAACTATTATTGTGTCACAATAGTTAAGATTCAGCAGAGAATTTACCTTGTGAAGTATTGTAATAGCGGGGATATTTTTTGTTATCTTGTAACAAACAAAATTTTTCATAAAGAATGATATTTTTTGATAAAACTAAAAATAAATTTGTTGTTAATTCTTTACGTTTACGTTCTTTACGTGTATTGTCTTTTTTATAGACGATTTATTAGCCATTTAATAAAAAGTTCTCTTCTATCAAAAAGAACAATCTTTTGTCTATCACGTAAAGGGATTTTCACAGACGACGTTGAGATGAAAGCACACACACACAACTTGAAAATAAAATGATATTTATTTAATAGTTTTATTTGCAATTTTAGAGTCAACAACTCCACGGTATCGAAGTCCGATTGTAAAAACTTTTCACTTCGATCCTTGGAAGTTTCCTTATTGTAGTTGGGAAAGATCATTACGTTAACTAACCCGAAGTAATAAAATCAACTGACTGGAAAAGTAAGTGGAAAGGTAATAATTTGAACGCTTATGCTTCCAAAAGTGCATTAAAATCGGAAAAGAGCGCCATTCTGAATCTATGGGAGACAATACAAAATGAACCGCATTTATTGAGACCGAGAGCCGGCGCATCCCGGGTGATATATATATATATATATATATATATATATATATATATATATATATATATATAACCGAAAACGGATTGTGCCCGAGTAGCGAAAGGAATTAATAAACCTGGTCGTGTAGTTTTTGCAAGCCAGAAGGGCCGGACGCAGAGCTTATTAGTCTGCGCGAATTTTCGCCTTTCTTGTTTCCGGCAAAATTCTACCATTCGCTTCCGGTGTATAATGTACCGAAACTTTAAAATAACTTTAATACAGAGATGGGTTTACTAAATTGATGTCCACAAGTCGTAACAAAACTTGCTCGTTTTTTATCACTAGACCAACAAAAAAATTGCAATAATATTGATGCCAGGCGACGACGACGAGGAGCTAGCAAGTGGCGTTGAAGCGTAAAGCTGGAGAAATGCTCTGAGGTGTGGGCAGCTTCACCGAAACCTCTGATACTTCGACTCACTTTTGCCTTCGACGACGTCTTTCGCAACGTAGATGTTGAATTCCTTCGATAATTCAGCCAAGCTGGCTCGATTGGTTTTTTACCTACTATAGGCTGAAGGGTTTACTGTCTTTTATCCCCGTGAATTTTGTTATCACAGTAAATAAAACAACACACTTGTCATCGAGAATATATTGCGTAATTTAATACATGGAGCTTACAGTTTCATGCCTCCTGTATCTTTAGAATAATTTCACTGGTTGTTAGCTTTGAATTTAATTTATTTTATCTAATTGTATTGATATGCATTTTACCACGTGTTACAGCGTTATTTTTGGTCAAAAATCGTAACCGTCTCTTTCACGTGATCGTTTAGCTGATTTCTACAATTGCGCGCGTCGATTTCGGAATATTCTGGAGGGATAATGAATGCTCGTGTTTTTAGATGATTTGTTTAGAGGGAAATTGTACAGTTGAAAGTACTAATTTCCTTCAAATATTATTGTCTACGGTGATTCATTAACAGGTACTTTTTGTGGTGGGTATTTAATTGCATGATAGCACATGCGTCATGTTAACTGAAGTGGCATTATTGTATAGTAGTGTTTGACATTTCATAATGGAGAGACTCTGCCCGGCACAGCGTCTACAAGTTGTTCAACTTTATTATGAAAATGGGCGTTCTCCGAGGAATGTGTATCGCGCGCATAGAGCAACTTATGGTCCACATAATCGGCCTACCGAACGCACAATTCGCTCTACCATCGGTAAGTTTGATTCCCAATTTTTAATATTGGATAATACTCGGTCAAATAGACTACATCCAGCACGTAATAAAGAAAATATAGTGGTGGTAGCGGAGAGTGTACGCGAAGACCGTGAAGTGTCGATTCGTCGCCGTAGTCAACAACTCAACAACTTGGCGTACTTTACGCAAGGATCTTTCTTTAAAAGCATACAAAATTCAATTAGTGCATGAACTGAAGCCAACCGACCTTCCGAATCGTTTCCAATTTAGTCGTTGGCCTCTTGAAAAGCTTGCAGAAGATCCACTGTTTTCGAAAAAAAAAAATTTCACCAATTAGGCCCATTTTTGACTTAATGGATCCGTTAATAAACAAAATGCCCGTATTTGGGACGATAAACAACCCGAAGAGTTTCAAGAGCTGCCATTAAATCCAGACAAAACAACTGTTTGGTTCCAACAAGATGGCGCTACTTGCCATACAGCCCGTGAAACCATAGCTTTACTGCGAGAACAATTCGGCGAACAGATTTTGGACCAGTGAATTGGCCGGCTAGATCATGTGACATCACACCTCTTGACTTTTTTCTTTGGGGCTATGTTAAGTCGAAAGTCTACATGGATAAGCCGGCTATGGTTGAGGCATTGGAGGCCAATATTACTCGAGTCATTGGCCAAATACCACTCGAAATACCATCACGCGTAATTGGAACTTGAGAATGGACCTTGTTAACCGTAGTCGCGGACAACATTTGAAAGAAATTACCTTTGAGTAATAATAAGGAATGATTCTTTTGTATGCTAATAAGGATTATAAAATAAAACTGTTTTTGACCTCTAAATGAATCACCCTTTGGATCAACAAAATAGAGAATATTTGTATGTCTATTTTTGGTAATTTTGTCATTATAAATCAATAAATAAATAAATACAAAAATGTACATCACGACATTACTTTCTACAAAAATTTATCACTAAGGAAATATCAGGAAATAATATATCTTCTTTTATATACCGGCCAACTATCAAATGTTCCGTAACCAGTTTTAGTTCTTTAAACAGGAAATTTGTAAAGGCAACCTCGTATATAAAACGCGTAAAGAAAGCAGTCGACAAGAACCCAGGGAGTCATCTATTATAACTCTGTTCGTTATTTGCTATCACTTCCCTCTAGAACGTCACTTATCACTTGGTCTGGTGCACATCTTGCTACGGTTCGTTGATGAAAATGGCAAAGAAAAAAAATATAAATTATAAACGGACTATTTGGGACTTCTCGAATCGCTAGCGTTCTAATTTCCGATATATATATATACGCAGAAAAACGATGCAGCTGACATTTGGAAAATTGGCGTAACTCGTTATTCGATTCTTTATAGATTATTTTTTCCTTTTTTTAAATTACCCAACATTAGTGTCAGTTACACATAAGGTGGCCAACTTTTAAAAAAAAAAATAACGTATTAATTATTAGGTCAGAAAAAAAATAAGTATTTGAAAGAGTAACCATACCACTGAAGTCATCCATATCAATGCTTGGTATTACTATCAGCAATAACCTTTCCTGAGAAAATCACGTGAGGTCCATTGCCAAAAGTGCATCCCAAAAACTTGGTTTTTTGTTTCGTGCCAAGAGCTATTTCACCTCCAGTCAGCTGCTTATGATCTATAAGGCACAGATCCGACCTGTACTGGAGTACTGTTCCCATATTTGGAGTGCAGCACCTAAACATATCCTGAAGCTACTGGATTCTGTCCAAAAAAGGGCAATTCGTCTCGTCGGTGATGCCTCGCTTACAAACTCGCTCACTTGTCTGGAACACCGTAGAAAAGTTGGCGATTTGTCTCTATTTTATAGATATTTTCATGGGCGATGCTCTTCTGAAATATCAACAATCGTTCCTCCTTTGGCAGTCTCTTCGAGATTAACCCGTCAAGTTCAGTCTTCACACCCCTTCGTGGTCACTTTGGAGACCTGCAGAACATCACTTTCCAAAGACTCATTCATCCAACGAATTGCGAGGCTTTGGAACTCATTGCCTAGGGAGGTGTTCCCCGAGGCATACAACCTCCAGAAATTTAAGAAGAACACCAACTCCTACCTTCTTTCCCTTGGTTCCCACGATGTTCTCTGAACATTACAGGATATCCCTTTTCGTGGGAACCAGAACATAAAGAAAAAAAAAACAAAAAAAAATTAATTTAATTATTTAGTTTATTAATTCAAATTTATGTTTTTGTTCGTTTAAAAATTGATATTTTAGCACACGATAACAATTTTTTGTTGCATTTAAATAATTGATGATATATTTCTCTCTTCCCGAAAAAACTCTCTCAGTGATAGCTATAGTTGCGGTAAAAAAGAATAAATAAGAAATTATTTAAATAACTTAAACTCATAAAAAGTGAAAAATTACTGATAACTGTATTGACCATTTAGGGTAATGACTTTTCAATTCTTTGTAATTTATTTTTTATTCATAAGTGTATTCATATAAGTAGTTAAAATTTCTAAATTTCAAAAAAACCATCACTCATTTGAGACGCCACTGCTTATCTCATGTTTCTGTAATTGTTTATAACAATTGTTAAATAGATCCTTTAAGAACAGCCAAAAAGTTGCAAAAAAAGGCACGTTTGGCTGAGCATAGAGGTGTGTTGGTTCCTACACTTATGTATGGTAATGAATGTTTCGTTTGGCAGAAGAAGCATGAAAATAGGATTAATGCTGCGGAGAGTCTGAGAAGTATTGCCGGAGTGACTCGGTTGAATAAAGTGAAGAATAGTGATATAAGGATAGATATAGAAATGCTTAGATGGCTTGGACACATGAAAAGGATGGATGAAGGAATATTGACGAAACAAATTTATAAGGCGAGTGTGAATGAGGTCGACCTCGGCGAACATATCTCGATCAGATCAACATTGTTTTGATGAAAGGCCAGGTCAAGAGTACCAACAACCGACGAGCATGTATGAAAGCACTGATGAAAATAGAGGGAGCGAAAGATGTGTGTAAGAACCGTAGCAAGTAGAAGAAAGTGGTCCTTGTCCACCCCTACGGGAAAAAGGGGTGACTATTTATGTATGTATGGTTGGCAACTCTAATTACACAAGTAACAAAACTTTTGCTGGAATATAATAGGGAGAAATCACGGAGTGGACTGTTTTTGATCGTACGAACATCTCGAGTTGTGAAAAACAATTGTTTATACGTTTATATTGGTAAAAAGTGAACTTTATTTACTATTTTAAGCAATTTAAGCATTGAAAGTTTTATATTTGAACGATATTTTTTGAAGAATTGGTGTTAATATACCATAAAATTTGAAAATGCAAAGGATTAAAAAAGGTGATATGGAGGTAAAATCGCGAAAGGCAACTGGAAGATGATCTTAAAAAAAAAACCAATCTCAAAGTTTATGTTTTTTTGTAGCAAGCACTTTGTGAAAGATGATTTTTTCAGTGGTAAGTTTAATATTGTCCATTTATCTATCATTTTATTTGTGATTATCCATAGTGACTTCAACAACACAGAGAGTGCGTTGAAAGATGATTTTTATGATTTTTTTATCAAGACCGTCATTTCCTCATAAAATGATGTGGCCAGCCTTAAAATTAAAAACCTCTTCACCTGCCTTAATTGGTGAAACACGTTCACCCACATAATGAAATATGTCCAAAATTGATATTTCGACGATTAAAGGCATTGTAACAAGAATTCCAGGGTCAACAGAAAAACGCCACGCTGGTCTTTACTGGCATTTAACGAGATTCCAGCGACAATAAAACTGAAACTAACCTTAAATCCAGCTTCGATCAAATAGTTTAACACAACTAAAATTTCCTTCAATATTTAAACTTTGGTTTTACAAGTGATCAAATGAGAGAATATTTGTTGTTCACACCTCGATTCGACATTTTTTCGTTGACAGGGTCATCCCGCGTTACGTGATTTTTCCCTATGGAAGAATTTTAATGAAATCGTATGTGCATGTGTGGTGACGAAACGTCTTTTCGTTTTGTATTCGTGTTGTACTGCTAAAAAATAATTATTATTATTATTTGCAACCTTTATATATGAAGATTGTTTATTTTAAAAAGAATCGAGTATTTTATTACTTATTCTATACACTCTTCGACTGTTTTTTTAAAAAAGTTTATAATCATTTGGTTCTTTGGTTTTGCGTGTTAAGACAACTGCTGTTAACCTTTTGTTTTGTTTTTTCGTACGCGTTATATGGTTAGTATATTGTTTTATTATTTCCCGAGCCAGTTTGACGAATCGACCTCAGTTTTGATTACCGAAGTTAACTTGTAGACCGACCGTTCGCGTGACTGATTCATTGCATGCAATCACTCCCCTGCTTACAGGGGCCTTCGTGTATCTCTCTACCTAGAACTCGCCTACAATATATCGATAAAAACGTTCTGACCTACTTTTCGCACCCAATTCATGTCGTTGTTTATATATATATATATATATGCTTTAAACACCAATGAAAATATTACCTCTTTTCTCTTGTGTCTTAATGAACACATGTAATCAGTTTATTGATAAAGACATACTTATTTCAGTTCAAGAACATACTTTGAAGTGATTAAAATAGACCAAAGGTAGTCAAACGATGGGAGAGATATTTTAAATACAAACATCTGACAAAGACAGAAAAAAAAATTATTACAGCCCATCGTAAAAACTTTTTTCTTCTAAATAAACGACCAGTAAAGAAACTGAAAAACAAAGGATAATACATACATACATAAAGTCACGCCTTTTTCCCATAGGGGTAGGCAGAGACCACTTCCTTCCACTTGCTACGGTTCGTACACACATCTTTTGCTTCCTCTACTTTCATCAGTGCTCTCATACATGCTCTTCGGTTGTTGGTACTCTTGACCTAGCCTTTTTTCAAAACAATGTTGATCTGATCGAGATATGTTCTCCGAGGTCGACCTCTACCGATCTGCCTATTCACACTCGCCTTATAAATTTGTTTCGTCAATCTTCCTTCATCCATACTTTCTACGTGTCCAAACCATCTAAGCATTCCTTTATCTATCTTTGTGACCACATCTTCTTTTACACCACAGCGTTTTCTTATCTCACTATTCTTAACTTTATTCAACCGAGTCACTCCAGCTATACTTCTCAGACTACTCATCTCCGCAGCATTAAACCTATTTTCATGCTTTTTTGCCAAACCCAACACTGTCTGGCTTATAAAGCTATACAGTGCCCCATTCATTTGTTTTCCTGCCAACACCCTTCGCTCAATGTCACTGTCATACTTTCCATCTCTAGTAAATTTTGAACCCAAGTACACAAATTCATTAACTTGTTCCACTCTTTCTCCCTGAATCGAAACCCCACAGTTTGTCATGCTTTCTTCTCTTTCAAAAACCATTACTTTCGTTTTGCTCACATTTATTTTCATCCCTTTGATTTTCAGGGAATCATGCATAACATTAACCATCGCCTGCAACTCCTCTTCAGATAACGCTAATATGACTTAAAAAGGTAGTAAGAAAATAAGAAAGTACATATTGTTACAATCCAGCCATATTTATTTATGGGCGCCCGAAATCGACCACAATTAGGGCGCATATTAATGAGCGATTTGTCGGCTTCCGCCTCCATCTGGTAAACACTTGAACACCTCGTCTAGCGGGTTCCAGAAGGTATAAGGATTGTTCCGGACTCTCGAGAAAAAGGTCGAATTATGATTAAGAGGTATAAAAAGGACAGCGGCCTCGAAGAGGACAGTTTTAAAAGTGTTTATTACTTATGAAATTTAATTAGCTGAATATCTAAGCGAATATCCATGTGATTTGTAAAAGTAAAATTTGTTGTGTAAAAATATTGGAATAAAAATTGGTTTGTTACTGTATCGAGAGTTTAAAATAACCGAACCCAAGAAAGAAGTGAATTTCGTAACAATATAATAGCAAGTAGATCTGAACAAATAAAAAGAGTAAGTGTGTGAGCGCTGTTAAAATGAAAAAAAAAATAAAACATTGGAAATAATCAAAAGCAAGAAAGGCATCGATTTTGTGACTGATACATTTTTTATTTTATACTTCGATTTTTCCAACTTAATTGTTTTTCTGAAAATGTAATTCCATCTTGGATTTGTTTTTGAATGAAATTCTTGTAATGACATTTAGTCAAAATTAAATAAAATGTTTGGAATATTTGCCAAAGTAAGTAAATAAATACCTATCATCCCTTAGAGCTTTGCGCCCGCTGGCGCTTTAAAGACGAGACAAAGATGTATACGAAAAAGAAAGAGAGAAACGTTCACCAAGTGAAAATCATTTTCATAGTAGAGACTCGAAGTAGAATGTTTATATGCAAAAAAAAGAAAGTTTACATTTTATATAGTTTGATATGAAAAATCAATTAATTCAAAGAAAATAAAACAAAATGTTTTAAATAAAATTTATTGTATTTGCTCCAATATACATTTCTAAAACATTTTGATATATACTGGGTATTCAGCCTAAGCGAGACAACATGAAGTTTACTTTTTTTTAATAGGACATCTTTTATTTTAGTTTACCATCAAATTAAGCGTAAAATTCTGCATCTAGCCCTATCTTTTCTTTTGCCATATTGCATTTTTAGTTTACGACTTAAAATTATTTTAGAAATGCATATCAGCGCAAATACAACAACTTTTATTTAAAACATTTCTTAGTATTTTAATAATTTCACTTCCACCCTGTATAGAAATATATTAATTAAGGTAAATATAAACAGAAAAGTTAATGCCGCAGAAATGAAACACAACTGTGGAAAAAATTAAAAACTGAAACAATAATCGATTCAAAATATATAAAAATAAAAAGAAGCAAGTCCAAGAAAAATTTGGTAAGTAGAAGTTGCGGAAAAAGGAAGATAAAAGGGAAATAATATATTTAAAATTAACGAAACAGTCTAAAGTTAAAAAAGAATGGACGAAATGAATATAAAAATAAATGCAAATAAACCGTAACTCTATAAAGGGATACAACGAAGCTGGGGCGTACCGAGGGAGGGGGTCGGAGGGTCGGACCTCCCCGGGCGCCACCATTAGGAGGGAGGCAAAATTGCCCCTTTTTGTTCTCTTCAAGTGTAACTGTATTGTTGCTTCATGTGAGCGTAGCTTCTCGAAGCTGAAATTAATAAAAAATTACTTGAGGTCTACCACGAGCTTCAGAAGATTGAGTGATTTGGCCATTTTGTCAATAGAACAAAGTGTGAGAGACGAAATTAACTTTGACGAAATTATACATGATTTTGCTGCGCGTAAGCCCCGAAAAGTTGAATTTTAGACTTATACTAGACGTTATTTTTATAGTGTAATAGGTTTTGAACACCGACGTACTATATTATATGATTTGAAATAAATATTTTTTGCTCACTACTTTCATATGATTACTTTTTTTCTCACCAACACCAACATCATTATTTTTAGGGGCGGCAAATTATGATTCCGCACTGGGCGATAATGGCTTGTGTTACGCCACTGCAACGAAGAAGAAAGTAGGAATGAAGAAAAATCAAAAAATTTCCAGTTATATTAAAATTAGGGTTAAGAATAAAATAAATTTAGTTTTTATTTCATTTTAATTTAAAATTGTTTTTAGTAAAAATTAACAAAAATGCAAAATTTATTTTCAACTATGGTATATCGTAAAAAGTAACTCACCACTGTGTTGAAAGTTGTTGGTAATTTTCGGTATTATTTAAAATAACAAAATTCTGGCTCGATCACTGTATCGAGCCTGCTTCAAAAAAAATATAAAACGACAGAATCTTATTGTAATACGAGTAGTAAGTACCAACTTTCTTCAAATATTTATGAGCTCATAAAAATTTAAAATTAATTTGCTGTCTGTTTATGGAGGTGGCACACGAATTTTACAAAAATACCAGTTATAATTACCTCACAAATTAATACAATTTAAACTAATATCATGTTTAAGTGCATAATTACCAACTTTTCGCTAAAATCCAGACGAACTATAGTTTGGGAGCAGAGTTTTGAAAAATCACAATTTTATTCATTTTATTTCTACGTTGTAGCGGTCATACAGACATAACGACGACTAATTTCACCTTTTTAATCCCAAGTCTTGTCCTTTTCAAGAAAGCACGTATACTATCCTAATCTTTACGACCCTAAGTTCTGTTCCTTTTCAATAACGCACGTATACGATCCTAACCTTTATGACCAGAAGCTTCTTTACTTTTCAGCTACTCACGTACACTCGCAGTAGCAATGAAAATGACTGTATGTCTTTCCTTTCCGCCAAGTTAAGCATCATCTACAAACCGTCATAAAACTAACGACCTGGGGGACGAAGATAAAAAGGACGGGCAGAGGTACTCCGTCAGTCAGTCAGTTTCCGACTGACGCACATCGCCTCACTTGCCAAGTTTTTCTTTCGTTTCAATAAATACTAGTAGTTAACAGTAATTCGACTTGTTCATCATTTTCCTGACACTCCTCACAGAATAATCCCAAGACGTCAGTGTGTGTAGAAGCTGTTAAGTAGTGAATGGAACATCTACGTCACAGAAGCATGCGCGAAAGTGTCATAGTATAAACAGTGTTAAACATTTTGGGGTGTAACTTCAAATCGGTTTCATTTGTTTTATATTTGGTTTGTTTACAGCAATAAGTCACTGCTATTTAAATCAAGACTTTAAAGTTAAAATATAACTGTATCAAATTTAATATTTAAAACATCTCTTTATTATTTGTTTGCTTAACTTTATCGTAATTTTGTTGACTAACCATTGTTTTGATTTCTGTATATTTCATGCGATTAAAATACTAAAACCAACACGCAACGTTTGCAATTTTCGAGTACCTCAAAAGAAGATTTGTTTTATAATGTTTTTTTGTTAAAAAATAAACTAAAATATTCATATTCAATTTAATGAATAACAATGTGCGTTTGGATATATTTTATATTATATTTATTAATATTTCCGATTAATTTGTTTAAAAATGTGTATTTTCCGTAATTAAATAACATCGTTAAATATGGACACGTAGAACACATTTATAAGGCGAGTGTGAATGGACAAGTCGGTAGAGGTCGACCTTGGCGAACTTATCTCCATCAGATCAACATTGTTTTGTAGAAAGGCCAGGTCAGGAGTATTAACAACCGACGAGCATGTATGAGAGCATTGATGAAACTAGAGGAAGCAAAAGACGTTTGTAAGAATGGAAAGATGTAGTCTCTGCCCGCCCCTATGGGAAAAAGGCGTGACTATATGTATGTATGCTAAAATTATTATTCTAATGTAATTGATATGTAAGTTGGAAAATTCAATTTAATTTACCCAAGGAATTTTCATAATTTAATTTCCACATTTAATCGACAGCGAATGTTTCTGTAATTGTTTATAACAATTGTGAAATAGATCCATTATGAGCAGCCAGAAAGTTTCAAAAAAAGGCACGTCTGGCTGTGCATAGAGGTGTGTTGGTTCCTACAATTATCAGTATGGTAGTGAATGTTGGGTTTGGCGAAAGAAGCATGAACATCTGATTAATGCTGTGGTGTAAAAGAAGATGTGGTTACAAAGATAGATAAAAGAATGCTTTGATGGTTTGGACACGTAGAAAAAGTTGAATGAAGGAAGAAACAAATTTATAAAACGAATGTGAATGAGGTCGACCTCGGCGAACAAATCTCGATCAGATTAACATTGTTTTGAAGAAAGGCCAGATCAAGAGTACTAACAACCGACGAGCATGTATGAGAGCACTGTTAAAAGTAGAAGAAGCAAAAGATGTGTGTCAGAACCGTAGCAAGTGAAAGTAGAACTTTAGAACTTTGAAACTTTTTTTAAATTCTCTTTAAATAAAAATATTAAAGGATAAACAAGATATAGATGCATCGATATTTTAAATATTACAGTGTTAAAGTGTTTTTTTTTAGTTAATTTACTATGTTGGGATTAGCATCTAGTTTTGTAAACGCTCCATAATATGTCTCATTCTACACCATAACTCAGTCAGTGATCCTCATAAAACTTTAATGGTGATCATTGTCCTTCGGGTACCAATAAAACTTGGTCGAAGCGCTGTTAAATGATGAAATGTAGTTTGTTATTTTTACAAGAAAGTCTTAACATTAAATTAAAAAATATATTTTTAGAAAATAAAGCTTATCAAAATCCAGTTTGGTTATGAAGGTCTTGTTACTACCCAATTATTAGCTTATTATTTTAAGTATTAGAGTTATTTAAAACCATATTTAAGGAATTTTTTAGAGTACGTAGAAATGATTTGTAAAAAATTTTATATTTTAAAAGTTAATTATTTTTACTGAGTTTTTTTTGCTTCCAATGCTGCAAAAATAATATTTTTTTTAACTACTTCTATTGAAGTTGAAAGTTTTTTCTTTTTATCTTGCCATGTTATTTATACAGATGATGGTAATAACAATAATATTTCCATAAATAGTCGAGTTATTTAAAAGCACTAACGTCTCTGTTATCGTTAACAACCGTTTGAATAACTTTGAGGGTTGCATGCTAAAGGATCATTCATCATGGCGCTGTACAGTGGACCAAATAAAAAGTGTTTAATGTCCTTAAAAATGGCATAAGGTGACCCAGTTAGAGAGAGAGTTTCCTACTTTATTTTGTTAATGAATGGGCGGGTGTGTTCGGACATAAATGGCAAGGACCTACATAACGACGATCCTTATCCGTCTGAGATTTTTATCAGGATAAATGCAATGTTTCCAGAAAGTTGTTTCCATGTTCATCGGAAGAAAAGATTTGAACGTGTTAATTTTCACACAGCAACATTTTTAAATCATAAATAGTATTAAAAACACATAGCACCTTAATGTTCTCCTCACTCTTGGTTCTATTGTGAGGTCTCTGGAACAGAGGATTGTTTTCAGTTTTAAAAACGCATTTCTTGCTGTTTCTATTCTGGTTCTTATTTCTGTTGTTTGGTCATTATTATTAATGCAGTAAATTTATGCTTGATTGTATGTTTCGCTTCTTTGTTTTAGTCTCTTTTATGTTTATTTTTAATCGATACTGTTCACAAAATGTACTGGTTCATAGACTTTGAAGTTCTTCCTCGGAGCTTGCATTAATCCTTGTGTCATCCGCAAATCTTATATTGTTTATTACCTAAGAACTTTTAATAATATAATGGTATTTTTACTTTTAGCGGCACTTTGGTATTTTATTATTGTAATCTTCTTTGTTTCTTGTTTCTACAAGAATAAACAAATTTTAAAATTATGTTAATATTGTACATTTGCTTTAAAGATTTAGATATTTTGAACTAAAGAGTCGCATATCAAGGTACTGGAGAATCTGAAAATGATATCCAAAATGTGTGGACTGTGATTAATTGACAGCTTCTAGGGAAGAAGCTCTACCTGCATGTTGCAATATTCTCATTATTTAAGTGAATAACCTTTTGGATGGTTTTGAAGACAAGGTGTTACTCTTCTAATGGCTCTGTTCAGATCCATTATGTATTTTATTTTTATTGAGATGTACATATTTTTTATTTCTTTAATTTTTCTAATTTCGAAAGAATCTTTTATGTGGAAAAGGTCTGTTTTGTTTCCGTAAAAGTCGTTACATTACACGTAGTCAGGTTAGTCACGTATTTTTGGATGTACTATGTTTAACAATTGAGAAACGAACATTTAACGAAAATACCTTTTTTGAAGGGAAACTTCTATAAGCGCGTTGAGAGAAATTTCAAGGTCGCGTCACGGCAATGCCGTCATGAAGCTGTCACGATTTTGGATTTTAAAAGATAGAGAGAGTTTAGTGATAACTGTACCGATGTAAGATCATCATCAAATAGTGTAAATATTATAATAAAAAATAAGAATATAATTTTTAATTTAGGTTGATTAAAAATCATTTCAATACTATGCCTCAATCCTTTGAAAAAGGTAATCATTAATGTATCTATTGAGTTGCATTTAATAATAAAACGATACCTTTTACGTGTACATTAAATCATTTTTATTAAATATTCATCAATACCAAAATTAATTTAGTCTTTTCTATTATTTAGTTAGGCAGGAGCTTAAATACTCATATTTAAACTGCTGGAATGCGGCTGTTTTACATGTTCTACCTATCGATTACTTTTTTGCTAATTTTTTTGTGATGTATTGGACGCCGACCGGAAATATTTTAAAAAGTAATCTTTAAGTGTCATTTGTAAACGAATTTTGTTAGTGAGAAGAGCATTCTTGTGCTACGATTTTTTAGATATAGTGTCTGTTCATTTTAGTCAATTTTTAATTATTTTCGCTACAAATAAGTGTTAATTTACCTATTAGATAAAAATATTGTTTGGTAAGCATTTGAAATTTTTAATATTTTGTATTACCAAATCATCATTTCTACAATAATTTACAGTTTTATCTCTGGCTATTGATTTGAAAATCTTACAGATTTTTATTAATCTTGCCAAAGAAGTTTTACTGCTGACGTGTACTCTGTACACACGCTCTTTTTTTTATTATTTTACGAGCAAATATCTGGACAACACTCATAAGACTTTAAGGATACATTTTGCTTTCTCTGTAAAGGGTCAACCAATCAGAGTTTTGTCTGCTATTGTACCATTAAATCTAATATGAAGTAGAAAAAAGAGCAGAAACAAAGCAAGTGCAAGACATTCATTTTGGTAAGTCGGTACGATTATGACAAAAATTATCCATTCATTAATTCACAGTTAATACATTGTTAAACGAGCCAAATAAATAATTACAATTTATACGTGACAATTTATCTCTCTAACGATTTTTATATCGCATTGGAGAAAGTAGTAAAAGAAGCCAAAATCGAAACTCAGCTATTCGGGGCCAGTGGATCAAACTTGCTGCTAGCATATGCCGACGATATAGACGCAGTGAGCATAAGCGTCACAAAAGTAAAAGAACTATTTTACAAAATCGATAAAGAAGCGGCATTTTTGGGGCTTAAAGTCAACGAGGCCAAAACAAAATATATGCATGTCTCGAGACCTGGCAGAGCTAGGGTAGGACAAAATGTGACCATGGACAGATACAACTTTGAAAACGTAAGACGATTTAATACTTAGGGTCCACAATCACATCCGAAGACAGCCAGAGGATAGACCAAGATGGATGGAGGCAAATTGTTGCCTCAGCCAAGGCCCATCAGGGGCTGTAGCGCTACGGAGTAAGTAAGTAATTTAGCTCTCTGATTTTGGTGCTACATGTGTAAAAACCACAAAGACAACTTCAAACAAACTAGAAGAATTTTTCATCGGAATGAATCTGATTTTTTGTTCTATTTTTCGAAATTAATACGTGTATTTTGAAAGTAACAAATTGGAGAACGTTACTCGTTTATCATAGAAATTTTGTGAAGATCCAAAGACAAGTATTTGCCCGTTTATGATCGACATTCGTGTTAATGATGTTTTAAATACTTTAAAGGTGGATGAAGGGTAATGTCATCTAAAATTAATTTGTAAATGATAGATTCTTAAATAAAAAATAGGTAGCTAGAAGGTTTATTTTTAAGATTGTTAATTTTGTAAATAATATGCTTATTCCTGTTTTTCACTAATGTAATCAATCTTTTTTATTGGATATATCGCAATAATGATCAATTATTTGTTGAGGTAATTAACTGGTTTTTAATTAAAAATTTTGTTTCAGGTATGTTGAATCTTCTGCGTTGTTTCTATGTCACGTTGGTAAGTGTTTTTATTCAATAACACTAACGTTTAAATTAACATCACGACAAAAACATCGAGCTGACAGATTATGACGTATTTTAAAAAAAATTTTTACACTGTAAATTAAAACAAAAATAAAGTTCATCAAGCATCAAAGCCAAACATATTTAGTTTTTAAGTTTTATCTTTATGAAAACTTTTGTATTCGGTTTATTTTATCTTAGTTTTTTTAAAAGTTATTTATCACAGATTTCTTGATATTTACAAAAGTTTATATTTCTATTTACCGTATCTTTTGTTATGTTTGCAAATACTTTGGTACCTACATTTAAAATACATCGTCATAATATAAATAAAAAATAAAAATAAATATAAAATATAAAAAATAAATATATATTTATTTTAAATATTAACCTTTTAATTCTCTTTAGCTGATGTTTGTTTATTTAGTCTAAAAACATATTTATACTTTAATCGTTTAGTTACAAAAAAATATTTTTCGAAATATATTTATGTTCCTGTATTATTTTATTATTAATTTTTTATATATCGATTTTAAAAAGCACCAAAAATATAAAAATAATAGTAAGTTAAGTTTGGTTTGTATTGTGCTTTCATTTCATAATCAGCCAGTCCAAATAACTTTTAATTTTGCGTAAATGTAAGAAAAATTAAAAACACGTCGAATTTTAAATCAAGGGGAAGGTTTTAAGATGTTATTCTGCTGTGGAACCCCTTTAACATCCCACATCCCTTCTTTAAAATGTCAAATAGCAACCCTTACCTTGTGATACATCAAATGAAAACCACAAGAAAATTGCAAATCAGCCATATAAACAACAATTTATTTTGCTGATAACAACAAATTTTGTGAAATAACATGAGACCATAACAAAAACGACCTACGCCTTTGTTGGATAGGTATATGTCTAATTATGGATTAATTAATTTACTTCTGAATACTGTCATCTTTTTTGACATTTTTGTCATGTTAATTCTTTGTTTTAAATATATTAATAGTATATTTAGTTATTTATTCGTGACGTTAAATTAGCCATTATTTGTAGCTGTAGCATCTTGAGTTATTTTATAATGGTGTATTATCTGCTCAAGGTTTGAGTTTTTGATGAAAGGCATCCTGATAGAAATATAGACCATCATAGAGTTAATACGGAAATATGGAGAAACTGGTTCCGTTTGTAATAAAAAAAAATAATCCCAGACTTTTCAATGAAGCTGACCAATTTAATGAACTGGGTCATTTTGTTATAGATCTTACCTTTTCCATTTTAAAAGTATCAAAACTTACAAATATTTCTGTTGGTTCCATACACAAAGTTTTAAAATTGCATAGTTTTTTTCCTTATAAAATACAAATCCATCATCAGCTTAGTGAAGACGACTATGACCGCAGAATTGAATTTTCTGAAACAATGTCTCAAAAAATGCAAGAAGACGCAAATTTGGTTAAAAATATTTGTTTCAGTGTTGAATCAACATTTTATTTAAACTGTAATAATATAATAATTATAAAATGAAATTGATCCACCTATTACTCGGTCACTAGAAAGACTAGAAAGACGGGGAAATATGGTGCTAGATGAACAGAATATATACCTTCAACACGACGGAGCTACACCACATTACGTACTAGCTGTAAGACAATGACTAGACGAACAATTTCCAAGGTATTGGATTGGCAGATGGGGTTTTATAGAATGGCCGGCAAAATTTTCAAATCTAACATCACTTGTCTTCTTTTTGTAGAACTATTTAAAACATTAGTTTAAAAAACTCCTCGCGAAGACATTGAACAACTAAAGCTTAGAATAACTAAAGAATGTAAAGGAATTACAAGCAAAACTTTGCAAAGAGTTCCAAAAGGATTTAAAAATAGTGATACGATTTTTCGTTCTTTCTTGGGTTCGGCGATTAAAACTCTCGATCCAATTGCAAAACAATGTTTATTTCCATACAATAACTTCCTATTTTCATTAACCACTTAGATATTCACTTAGCAATACAACTTTTACAACTCTATATAACTATTTACATTTAATAATTCGTAAACACATAAGCTAATACTAACAATCGTTATAATCGTTTCCCTTTTATGTTTCCGATATCACAGTTCCAGAACTTTCTACCTGTTTCCCCATTATTCGACGCGGATTCCAGAAATTGCGCGACTTTCCTAGGCCCCGTCGGCAGCTAAAAAGGAGAGCGGTCGAACACGGACCCTCGACGCCGTCGACCTTTCGGTTGCTGACAGGACCGAATTTGTAACAATAGATTATATTATCGCCCGCCAAATAACGGAGCACACTTAAATCAGTTACTGTAAATACATGTAAGGAGCTGTTTGTAATTAACTTCATTTTAGTTTCTGTTGTAATTTTGTTATGTTTAATGTTATCTGCAAAATAAATCGATAGAATTAATTGTTGCATTTTTCTTGGGTTTTCATTTGATACATCACAAGGTAGGGGTTGCTATTTGACATTTTAAAGAAGGGGTCGGGGATGTTAAAGGGGTGCCACTTGGAAACGGCAGAATAATATTTTTAAACCTCCCCCTTGATTTGAAATTCGACGTGTTTTTTGTTTTTCTTACATTTACGCAAAATCAAAAGTTATTTGGTTTTGAAATGAATAATATAATATAATAATCAAGTAATAAAATTAATTTAAAAAAAAAGGTAAAAGGCCTAATATCAAGTTTTTAAGGTACCTATATTTGGCATTCTTCCATCAGCTTCGAGCTGGTTTGGCAACTTTCAATTAATCGGATTGCCGCTTGGCTGTCCGAGAGAATCCGTATGTTTTTGTTTCTCAGGTCCACTCCGAGATTGTTAAATATTTTTATTTATTTACATATTTTCCCATATCTTTTAAAAAATATCCTTAAATTTGTGCTTAAAAAATTTGTTCTAAATAAAAACCTTTTTTTATTTGTCAGTTAAAATAACATATTATATTTAAAATAATCCTGGTTTTGCAAAAAATAGTCCTTTATTAAAAGTATTGTTCAACTACTGTGCAGAGTAATTAGTTTAATAACAGTATATAATCTATAATTATGAATTATTTGTATACCTTTTAATAATGCGTCAAAGGTAAATCCAATTAAGCAGGACAGGAGGGGCGAGCGTCAGCCGCCATCTTGGAAAACGCGTTTTGTTAAATATCTCATTAGTCCATTGAAAAGTTACATTTGGGGTTGCGTTTTTTAGAGGACGCAATTTTATTTTTTTGATGTGTAGGGGGGGTCAGTGTAAAGCTAAAACCAAGTTTGTGGGGTCGCCACCCTTGTCCCACGGCAGCCATCTTGAAAATAGGGGTTGAAATGGTTTTTACGATATAAACTATTTATTTGATAAAAAAAATTTTTTGTTGCAAATTAAATTCTCTATAACTTTGGTTCAGTAATTTTTTGTCGTAGAACTATAAATAAAAAAGTTATAAGCGAAAATCTTCAGAAATTCGAGAAAAAAATTTATATTTTTCGATATAACTTTTTTTTTATAATCATGATGATGAACCGCCGACATTAACACCGTTTCCTTCTCCAGTTCTCCCACTGGTATTTAATTCAGAAAGCCGATCAGATGCTGAGCCGCAGCTTGGTCCATCGAAACGACTGAGGACGGAGTAGTTCTAATTTAGAAAATCACCGTGGATTATGCCTATTGGGGATAACACGTAAAAAAAACGCGCCTCTAGACTCTACCTCGTGGTTGGTGGGGAAAAGAGTCAATAATTAATTATTAATAATATTGCAAAATTTGTAATTAAAAAAGTTATAATAACAAAATAAAAAAAAAAACAATAACTGATGACATATTACATACACACGTATAATATAGGTATAGTTAAGAATATTGAAAAATAGTACTCACTTCGGAGCGCTGTAAAACCTTAGCTATTGACTTAATGAAAAAATGATGCAAATAAAAGTTGTTCCTCCAAAAACGATCTACAAAAATGGTCGGATATCATTTTTTCGTAAAATGATAAAAAAAAAGTTATATCGAAAAATATAAATTTTTTTCTCGAATCTCTGAAGATTTTCGCTTATAACTTTTTTATTTATAGTTCTACGACAAAAAATTACTGGACCAAAGTTGTAGAGAATTTAGTTTGCAACAAAAAATGTTAATAAATTTTTTTTATCAAATAAATAGTTTAAGAGATATATCGTAAAATCAATTTCAGCCCCTATTTTCAAGATGGCGGCCGTGGGACAAGGGTGGCGACCCCACAAACTTGGTTTTAGCTTTACACTGACCCCCCCTACACATCAAAAAAATAAAATTGCGTCCTCTAAAAAACGCAAGGTAAGGCCTAAAAAATGTAACATTTCAATGGACTACATAAACTGTGCATCATACGACAAAAATAGTGGAGATTATTTTCGTAGACAACATTTTCAACAACTTTTATTCAAAACTTTTTTTTTACACATCATTTCCACTTTGATTATATTTAAATCAGATATTTGAAATTGTTTAATTATTTTTTAAATTTCAACGTTTTACTTTTTCCATTACCCACTTTTATTTCTATTAAATGCCCGCCCTAAGCTATTACAGCAAGGGTAATAAAGCATACCTGTTCAACGATTGTTAGTTCTTATTTTACTTTCGATAATTACTAAAAATGTTTATAATATTTACGTTATTTTAAAATAAATAGTACGTACCTGCTGGTAAGCAACAAATAATATAAATTAAGCGTGTGGAGTGGGAAAAACTTTTTACAAAATATCTTCAGTTACTGAGAAGCATCCACAACTTTGCAGACGTAAATTTGCTTGTAACACCCCGCTCGGGAGCACTTACTACTAATTATACAACCTCTTATACTCTTGAGTACGAAGGGTTGCATACCCGGGTCGCTAAGAGCGTGATTGTATTAAAGGTTTTTAGAGAGGAAAACACTCGTTTAACTCGTAAGCTAATATTACTGAAAGAATGTCGGGGGGTCGTTTAACTATAACTACGTATCTTTTTATTTTGGTTTGTTTGCAAAAAAATACCGTTCCCATTTTATTGTATATAATGCACATATTTTGGAAATGTAATTATGAATGCCGAGTAGATAAGTTCGGATCTCATTAATGAACTTTTTAATTAAACTACGAACGGCAACAACTTAAGAAGTTATAAAAAAGTATTCTTTACAGTTTAAGTTTTCTACCGTTATTTCGCACGGTCGGAGCAGAAAGAATTTTAAGCATTTACAAAAACTTTTTTTCTTATTAAGTATATTTACTCTACCAAACATTCTTTAATTCCTTTAAAATAAAAAAAAAAGAATTGCGTTCTGAAGAGATGGAAGCAGGTTCGCAGCAGGACTGTAAAAACTACCGGGGCATTAGTTTACTCAGCAACGTCGCCAAAGTGTATGCAAAGGTATTGTTTAAAAGAGTTGACGAATGAAACTGATGATAAGGTAAGGGATGTACAAGCAGGATTTAAAAAAGGATGGAGATGTATGGATCGGGTCTTTTCATTACGAGTAGTGTTGCACAAAACCGCTTGCATCTTGTTCTTGAATTTTTACAAGACCAAGACCGCGTAATTTTAGCAAGACCAAGACTAAGACTTACCGTGCAAGAACAAGACTAAGCCTGCGAGACTCTTGTGTCATGCAGTTAGGACTGAGTGTCGTTTCAGGGAGCGGACAGGCTTAATTTACAATACAAGAAATTGACACATAGAAAATAAACAAAATAAAAGAAAGTACATAAATTTTTTGAGAAGAAAATAGGCAGAAAATAGAAAGTCGTAAAGTACAGATATAAATGACTATCAGTGCATTTTCATTGAAGGGGATATTCACACAGTCCGAATAAGTAAAAAAAAAATATATTAAATATAGTATAAAAATAAATAAAAGTAATAAAAACGAAAACTAAACTAAATAGAATAAAGCATAATCAAATTATATGTAGTATGTTAACGAGAAAATGTTTATTTTCTTAATATTTCAAAAGTTACAAGCCGAAAAAGAGATCTTACAAACTTATTTAAAATCAAACTTATAATAATAAGGTAGGTAAAGAGCGAAAATCAGGACGCTACAATGTCATGCGTCTGTACGCCGCATGCGGCTTCCTTTGATTAGCGGCGGCATCCTTTAATGAGAGCCGGCACGTGCCAGGCGAATCTCTTTCTAGACAGATAATTTTCTTTAAAATACAGTCAAGTTAATGTCATTAATTTGTTTTTTATATGTTTTAACCATGTTTTAGCACATGTAAGCTTATTAAATGTAAACGTTTATTAAGAAACAGACTGACTTCCGTGGAACCCGGTATACAGCTCAGTTGATTAGAGCATTGGCACGGATCACTTAGGTCGTGGGTTCTCAAACCCATTAGAAACCCCCATTAGAAATGTGGCTCTGGCTCGCTCTATAGGTGATCTTACTTCAACGTCGGGGTCTACGTTTGTTGTTATGTAGCTGCCCAGGTATTTACATTTTTAAACTTGGTGTACCGTATATGTTTATATTCACTTGCGGGTTTTGCAGTCTTGTTAAGGCCATTACTTTTGTTTTTCTTGCATTAATTTTCATATCTAGCTGATCTCCTACTTCTACAACTTTGTTGATCAGTCGTTGCAGGCATTTGTTAATGCAAATCTAAAAATGTTAAGAGACAAATTAGACGAGAATGAGTTCTATGATTTTTAGTTAATGATGGCCTTATTTGGTAGGTCTTAGCATGCTGCACACGGTCAAAGAATGTGGTTTTTATAGGGTTAACGGTATGCCAATGGAAAATAATTCTTCCAGCGTTATGGATCATGACAATAACGCTCCTCCGGAAGGAGGATATTGCTCGCACATTTGAGGTTCAGCACCAAATCATTCTCTTCGTCTTCTAGATTCCATTCAGAAAAGGGCCATTTGCTTGATAAAAAGCTCAACTCTCACAGATACCCTTCACCCTCTAGAACATAGAAGAAGAGTTGCAGACCAGTCATTGCTCTACAGATATTTCCATGGCAGATGCTCCAGAGATATAAAAACTCTTGTACCACCATTGGCCACATTCGGTCGAAGAACTCGGCACGCTAATCAGTCTCACCCATTTACTCTCAAGATTGACACTACAATGACCAATCTTCATCAAGAATCCTTCTTTTACAGGGCTGCTACGGAATGGAATAAGCTTCCAAAATCAGTTTTTCCAGAGAACTATGACCTGCAACTTTTCAAAAAGCGGGTCCACAATCATTTCCTTTCTATAATCTCTTCCCCTTTTAATAGTCGCAGTGCGGGCCGTCTGCGGCCCACACGATAGGTCTACCCTTTTTGCGACTATTTTCATTAAAAAAAAAAAGTCTAGTTGCTTAGGAAATTACACACACCACAAATTAACAAAAAAATGTCCTAACTTATGTTTCAATTAACTATAAGGTTAAAATAAAATAAAATAAAATTTAAAATTAAACTGGAACAATGTTCAAGCAATTATCTTTGCCTATGTTTGGTAATAAAACTTCAAATCGGTCAATTATCGGTCTAATCGGAAAGTTTGGAGAGTAAGGGGAAAACAGTTTTTCAGCAAAATTGATGCGATACATTTTGTTTTTTTAATTTTCTTATTATTTTTGTGGTTTTTGTATGCATAGTTTCATGTATTTTATTCGTAGGTTTTAAATTCGTTAACGAAAATAATTTATTTCGTCTCTAAAATGAATGAACGTCGGCATGTTTGTTAAACGAATTTCCTTTCCTAATTTAAACAATCGACAACATATTATCCGTAAAAGCTGGAAACGATATCTCGTCGGGTGGCGGTAGAGCGGGCGACAATGTGCTCCTATCACATAAACAATGACCTCTGCGAGCCACACAATCAGGCCATTCTCATTAGCATAGATTTCCATCGAGCCAATATGGTTGCCGTCGACTCTCCCGCCATTGCCTAATTCATTGCCTGTTTCAGAACGGTCGGCACAATGCCTAAGCCGCATTCTTCACTTTATGGACCAATTCGTCCCGGAAAAAGGATGAAAAGGACGACGGTACGTACGGATAAGAACGGAATTTTTCAATGAAGGCCATTTAATACACGAATTTAGAACGTTGCGAGGAAACTTAATAATGTTGTGTGTTGCGGGAGATTTTCGGGAAACTATTAATTGAATAGAATTGTATGAATAAACTGCACTTCACCATATTTAAATAATTAAAAAAAGGCTACAAATGATTCATAAGTTATTATTATCAAAGTCGAAAATAACACTTGGTTAATTGTTAAATGTTGGTTCATATTTTTTAAATATCCAAAAATACTTGGTATCGTTAAGAAAATTATGTTTTTTTGTTAATAAGATTTCATTCGCTTAATAAATACAATCAAATGACCCAAAACACCGACATAATTAATACACAATGAAATCAAAGTAATTGTGCAGCTACATGTTTAACCCGAAATATCTCGAAAAATAATAACTTTGTCGCCATCGATAAAGAATACAATATTCACGTAGAAAGTATTGGAGAATCGAAAAATGGTGATAAAGTTGCAATTCCGCCAGTGGCGTAGAATTTTGGAGGAATCAAACGGTCACTTGCCCCTGTCGTACGCCTCTGGTAGTAGTCAGAAACGTTCATTTAACATAATTTAGTAAGGGTTATAGTACTTAAACTCCCCACCAAATATGACAATAATACTTGAAATTGTTTTAAAGTATTGGGCACAAATAATTTTTTAAATTTTCAAATAAAACACCCTTTAACTCAGACAGGAGAAACATTTGGGTGGAATCATCATATTTTGAGTTTAGAATTCTATAGTTGAAATATTTCCAATTAGTAATGAAACACCCTGTATATATCATTTTGAAAACTGCGTTTATTAAAAGAATACATTTTACATCAATTCGTGCATTTGTAAATAATGTTGGGATGAAAATATTTTCTGGTAGATCGTTTACTTAAAGTATCGTTTTTTAACTTGTTCACAGTAGCGACTGCCATACCATGATTTCTGTAATAAAGTCCAACTTTGTTTTGTCGGGAATAATGAAAAAAAATTCGCGCTCTTTCTAGTAATATTTTGCAGGAATACAAAAAGGCAGCGGTTGCGGAGCCTTTAATTTTAAAGTAATTATAAAGTGTTATAAGAAGAGTTGTGATTTGTCAAGTAAAATTAATTGTGTAAAAATACATACATTCATATAGTCACTCCGGCTATACTTCTACTCATCTTCGCAGCATTAATCCTATTTTCATGCTCCTTCTGCCAAACCCAACATTCACTACCATACATAAGTGTAGGAACCAACACACCTCTATGCTCAGCCAGACGTGCCTTTTTTGACACTTTCTGGCTGTTTATAAAGCTAAATTTTGAACCCAAGTACACAAATTCATTTACTTGTTTCACTCTTTCTCCCTTAATCAAAACTTCACAGTTTGTCATGCTTTCTCCTCTTTCAAAAACCATTACTTTCTTTTTACTTATATTTATTTTCATCCCTTTGATTTTTAGGGCATCATGCATAATATTAACCGTCGCCTGCAACTTCCCTTCAGATGAAGCTTATATGACTGGATCATCAGCGTAAAGAAGGCATTTGACGATCAAATCATTCATTTTCAATCCATACGCACTCAAATCTTTTAAACAATCGTCTATGTAAAAGTTAGACAGCCATGGCGAAGCCTCACGTCCCAGTCTCACACCCTTTTTGATGTTAAACCATTCCGTACAAAGTGATTTCAGTGCTCGTATTAAACTACCGCTAACCCTATAAAAAGAAGAGGTCCAGGAAGGAGAAGAATATCTTGGCTGCATAACCTTAGAAAGTGGACCGGAAAAACATCAGCCGAACTCTTCCGCATTGCCGTAAATAAAGTTAGGCTTGCCGTGCTGGTTGCCAACATCCGTAACGGATAGGAACCACAAGAAGAAGAACCCTATAAATAGACAATGTCGACCACAATTCACTCCTCGCCACTCTGTCATAGAACTTTTCCAAGTCTATAAAAGCGCAATAGACCTTCTGACTTCTAGCCAAGAATTTTTCGACTATGCCTTGTTATGAAAAGACCTAATCCATACATCTTCTTTCTCTTCTAAATCCTGCTTGCACATCTCATATCATCTCAGTTCCATTCTTTACTCTTTTAATCAATGTCTTTGCATACAGTTTGCCGACTGTGCTGAGTAAACTAATACCTCGGTTGTTCTTACAGTCCTGCTGCGAATCTTTTTTTTAGTATAGCGACACGATAACGGCCTTGTACCAGTCGTCTGGTACACTACCACTGCTCCAACAAAGGTTAAAAAGTCGGTACACTAGACAAGCTACCACGTTTTGTCCTGCCTTAAGCATTTCAACTATTATCTTATCCTGTCGTACCCAGCAGCTTTACCCAATTTCATACTGTTCAACGCTTCCACAATTTCTGTCGTACTAAATTTACTTTCATTGCAACTTTCGCTTATGTCTCCGAATGGGTCCTGTACTTGTGTATCCTCTTTTTTAAATAAACTTTCAAAGTATTCCTTTCATCTTTTTAATACGCATTCCTCTCATTTTACCATACTACCATCTTGGTTTCTGATTTTTTTCAGTTGCGAGGTAGTATTTTTAGCTCTGGCTGTTCTTATGGACTTCCAGAAAAGTTTAATATTGTTTTGGAAATCAAACTCATCTTTATCACTCTCCTTTTTTTTGCCACAACCTCTTTTGCCACACCTTTTAATCTTTTATACTCATGCTTTGCCTTGTTTAAATCCTCAATCGTTGCCTTTTGCGTTCTTTGATTGGCTGTTGTAGCCAATCCAGCGAGGCTTTATTCTTCTCTGTTACTGCATTTTGAACCTCTACGCACATTTTCTGTAACTTGCATATTTTTCTTCTTTTACGTACACCACACGATTCAATGTTGAAATATTATAGTTTTTCTGAGTGTATCCGAGTGTTTAGAATCATCGAACCCAAAGAGTAAATATTGTAAAAGCATTAAAGCTTGTTTCATAGTGGTATCCCATTAAAATTCATCGTAACACAGAACGCCCTTCTATAATTTACGTTGTAATTAATGTTCAACTTTAGTCTTTACATTGCAACCGCAAAAAGGGAAAAGTGAAGACGCTTTTTCATCCCGTTCCGTCGCGTCATCTGTCGTCAGTCGAAATCAGAGACCGTCTTACATATTTTATTCCGAATTAAAAATTTCCGACGCTCGTGAACTCGCAACGTCTGAGTCACTTCAACGCGACGATTATAAAGTATGATATTTCAACTTCGTAGCAGACATGAATGTATAATTTAGGAAAACTTATCCCTAAGACGAGAAACTGCCAGCGTTATATATTGCAAACATACAGTGAAATACCCCCACTCAAATTTTAGTTCTTTATAGGGAGCATAAAACTTTGCGGGGTATTAAAGGGATTTGGCGGCGTGTGAGAGAAGGCCTCGAAATTTTCCAACGCCATAGGCGGTTCGTACGGTTAAAATATAGGCCAAGCGCCGCGTATTTTTTTCTGCAATCTTCTACTGAATTGATTTGACTGTTAGAACATGTTCAGGGGTATCCCCTGAATATAAATCCACGTTGGCGTCATGCGGGGGTGGTCGCGTTAGCCGCCATCTTGGAAAACGCGTTTTATCAAATATCTCGTGAACCGTGCATAGTACGACAAAATAGTACAGATAATTTTCGTAGATAATAACATTCCCTAGTACTCTTTTACCTCTGCCAACCATTTTGGTCTGGGTCTTTCACGTCTTATTTTTCCTCCCGGCTGCCATTGTAGCTTAGCCTTTGTTACTGCTTCTGATCGTTATCTTCATATATCTCCCAGCCATTTAATTCTTTGAGTTTTAATTTTTTTTATTATGTCTTATTCAGAGCCGCAGTTAATAAAGTGATAATAACTATTATGATTACCAACATCCGGAACGGATAGGAACTGCTAGAAGAAGAAGAAAATGTATTCTCCGTTTAGTTCTTCTAATATGTCTTGATTCGTTATTCTTCAACGAGTATATTACTTTTCCCTGAGATTCACCGGACCTAGAATTGTTCTTATTATCTTTCGTAAAGATTTGATCTCATTACTGGCGAAGTTTTAAGGCAACTCCCAAGAAAAGCAATAGTTAAGCTAACACATCTAATCAATAAATCCTTTAGGCTAAAATATGTACCAATGATGTGGAAGGTAGCAGAGGTCATTATGATCCCTAAACCAGGTAAACCCCCACACGAAGTTTCCTCTTACAGGCCTATCTCTCTTCTCCCTGTATTGTCGAAACTGTTAGAAAAATTGCTGCTTAAACGGCTAAAACCCATAATAGAAGAGTATAATCTGATCCCATCTCATCAGTTTGGGTTTAGAGAAAACCACTCTACTGTCGATCAGGTCCACCGAATCACAAATGTGATAAAAAAGTCGCTAGAAGAAAAAAAAGTCTGTTTCACAATATTTCTTGACGTGGCACAGGCTTTCGACAAAGTTTGGCATAAGGGGTTAAAACATAAAATGAAAATGTACTTGCCAATACAGTTCTCTGATATTTTAGAATCCTACATCTCAGACAGATACTTTAGAATTAAACAAGAGGAAGCCTACTCTGACCTTAAGAAAATTAATGCAGGAGTGCCATAGAGCAGTGTGCTGGGACCTCTCCCATACCTTCTGTACACGAATGACATGCCTAAACTAGAAAATGATACTTTAGCAACCTATGCAGACGATACTGCCATATTAGCAGTAGGAAATAGCCATGAAGAAAAACTACAGGCATCTATCAATAAAATAGACAAATGGACAAAAAAGTGGAGGATTAAAATTAATGAATCCAAATCTAAACACGTAAACTTTACCAATAGAGCTCAACAACATATACCTATAAACAAAAATGAAAAACGAATTCCATTCGCAAATATAGCAAATACTTAGGTATCACCCTCGATGCTAAGTTTCGCTTTAAAGCTCATATTAAAAAGAAGAGGGAACAGCTTCAAATTAAATATAAAAAAATGTATTGGCTGATCGGACGAAACTTCACTCTGTCTGTACACAACAAGCTTATGCTATATAAATAAATACTCAAACCCATTTGGTCGTATGGTATTCAACTATGGGGATGTGCTAGTCAAAGTAGTCTACAAATCATTCAAAGATTTCAAAACAAGGTACTAAGGAACATCGTGGATGCACCCTGGTACATTCGAAACAGTAACCTCCATAAGGATCTGGATATGGATACTGTTGACCAAACTATAGTCATTTTTGCCACGAGTCATGAACTACGACTTCATCATCATACCAATGTTGAGGTAATCCAGCTCCTTGATACTGCAGGAATAGCGAGAACACTCAAGAGGATTAAACCTTACGAGTTGGTGAAGTGATTGTAAAAGCAGAGTAATGTGCGTGTTGAAGTGTACGTTAATAAGTGTACAAAATGTATTAGAAATCTAAGGATGATGTTGAGTAAGACCTTAGATAGTTACAGAGTAGTAATTTAAGTTAGCTGTAAGTTGCTGATTGATCTTATGATCAGATTGTAATCTTAACACAATGCCGCACAAGGGTAATTGTTAAAAATAAAAAAAATAAAAATTATCTTTCGTTTGTTTATCCTTAACTTATCTTCTTCTGTTTTCGTCATAGTGATCGTTTCTACTGCACACATTGTTTTGTATACGTTCATCTTTATTTGTTTAGTCAATAGTTTGCTTGTTTACAGTGTTTTATTTGCTTGGTAAGCTCGGTTTGTTGCCACTTTTTTCTTCGATCTCCGTTCTTCTTTCCCCTTTATTGTTCATCATTTACGCCCAGGTATTTAAATTTTAGCACTTCTTCGAATTTTTTATTTCCCATTCTTATTTCGCCGTTTTCTCCTGTTTTTCCAAATATCATTATTTTAGTTTTCTTCGCATTTATTTTTAGTACCATCTTCATCCCTTCTTCTATCTCCTCTAAAATGTTTTCCGTGATTTTTCTTTTTTTTTTTCACTAATACTATGTCACCTGCATATGCGATTAATTGACTGACCTGTTGTTTTCAAATTTCCCTTTTGATTCTTTCTTAAAACGAATTCTAAAGCCAGATCGAACAATGTAGCTGACAGTGAGTCTCCTTGTCTTCATCATCATCATCATCAATCAGCTATACTCGTCCACTGCTGGAGATAAGCCTCCCTTAATAGTTTCCATCCCCTTCTGTCCAGGGCTACATTCATCCAGTTGGAATGGATACGTTTTATATCGTCCGACCATCGGGTGGGTGGTCTTCCTCTGCTGCGAAATGCATCGGCTCGAGGTCTCCACTCTGTCATCTTTTTTGTCCATCTGTCGTCACTAACCCTGGCCAGGTGTCCAGCCCAGTTCCACTTAAGATTGGCAATTCTCTCGATGGCATCGATCACCCCACTTCTTTCCCTTATATTTCTGTTGGGAACTCTCTTAAAGAGAGTCCCAGCATTGCTCTCTCCATAGCTCTCTTGTCTTACACCTTTGTTTATTTCGAATCCTTTTGTTTCTCCTTATTGTGTCAGGATACTAACTAACTTTTGATTGTCTCATTGTCATCTCTATTAGGTTTCTTAGTTTTTTACTTATTCCTTGTTCTTTTATGGCTTGCATAATTTCGTTCCTCTTTAGAGAGTCGAGCTTGTTCGAAGTCTAAAATTAACATTTCTATTTCATATTGATGTTCGTATGCATTTTGCATAACTTGCTCAATAGTGCGTATTACATCCGTTGTTGATCTGCCTCTTATGAATCTACATCGATATTGTCCTATAATATTTTGAGTTTCAGTTACTAGTCGTCTTCGTATTTGTGATGATAATATTTTCTAGACTACGTATTAAGCAAGTTTAATGATCTTAAAATATTCTGAAAGTTTATCGTTTCGTGCATTTTACGAAAACGTTTTTATCCAGATAAAAAATGACGTCGTCCTCGCCACTGAGGAATTCCAAAGGCGATGTCACACGGGGTAAGAAGACGACGACGCTCCAAAAGCGCTGCGACGCCCTGTCCCCTAATTATAATGTACTGACGTAATTACAAGACGCGTTACGTGTCTGGATCTCAGGTTATTACAGTAGATGATTAATACTGCAATTATGCACTCCCTTTCGCTCCCGCGCCCTTCATTCTCTTCTTCTATTCCGACTATCAGTTCGAGAGCCGCGACTACTCTTTGTTGATCGCGACTGAGTGAGATTTATTCGAAGGATATTTTCCCCATCCGCATTTTCTACACTGATCTCTTTTCTCAAACTTTAATACTGTTTAAAAGTGCCTTTGTAGGACCTGCGTTATGGGCACGATAAGGAACGAACTTCCAATAATAGTTCGACGACTACGGCGATTTTAAAGTTTTACGTCGCCTACTTCTCGTCGAAAAATCGGACGGACTGGAAAAAGTTGGGGTGTATTTCCGTAACGAATATTATCGGGAAAATGATTGGGAGTCGAGAGTTGTAAATTCAAACGAAAGTTTTAAACAAATCTGCTCGAGATGGAATCTTTACTTTTTTTGTTTACAACAAATTCGGTATGGGTGTGTATACGTTCTTCTTATTCCAGTGTCTTGCTTTCTCTTGCATTGACGACTCGCATATTGACTACTTATTTGTATCTATCTCTATATTGAGCTGCGTGGAGAAGTTCCTCAGCAGTTGGCCCTGTCCATTGTCGGAGATTTCGAAGTCAGGATAGCTTTTTGCGGCTTATACATTTTTTCCCGTCGATCGTGCCATTCAGAATAAGTCGAAGCGGACTATAACGTGGTCCACGCATCACATGTCCCAAGTATTCAAGTTTTCGGCGCTTGATGGTGGTTAAGAGCTCGTTGGTAGTTCGGCTTGTCCACGGAATTTTGAGCATCCTTCTTTACAGCCACATCTCGAATGCATTGATGCGGACAATAATTTTTTGGTGAAGCGTTCATGTTCCGCAAGAATACAACATAATAGACCATACATATCACTTGGTAAACCTTTGCCGCAGATGAATGTTAAGTTGCTTGGCACAGAGTAGCGGCTTAAGTTTCAGAAATGATCTTCTAGCTATTTCTATTCTAGCCTTGATTTCTTCGTCTGGATCCATCCATCCCACGTCAGCCAACCTTTGCAAATCTATGTCCCTAACTCATAATCGCGCCAGTCCGTGTTGTTAGCCAGCCCCATCCACACAGAAATGCAAATCAAACAATAATCCTCTCACTACTATGTATGCAACACTCTTTACAACTAATTACAACGCAATTAATAATGGAACTGTAGGATTTAATTAAAAATAGGCACGTGACAATTTTTCTGATACGTACTTTTACATGTATGCAACAGATTAGGTTATGTTTATCCGTACTGTACGACTAGAGCTGCTAGCGAGGCATTTTTCGAACTCGAGGAAAAAGGCTCGTTAGAATTTTTAGGAATTAGCAAATACTCACAATTAAACGAATTTTGTTGTGAATATAGTGTTCAAAATGAAAAAGGTCAAAATATCAAATAATGTTTAAAATTTAAATAGTAAAAAAAAAATAGAAACTTTTCTATAACTCTGAGAATGCCAAAACGAGTAATCCAAATGTTGATTATTATGTATTGATGCTCGTACTGCTGCTGCTGCTACAAAATCCAAAAAGTGAAGAAAATTCCGATTTATCCGAATAATTTTATTTTTATTGCAAAAACTCGCGTGTATGTGTTCACCTATGGTACAACATTTAACAAAAAGGATCCGTAATAATTCTTAAAACACTGCACATATATTTTAAAAATCCGTTATGGCGCAGACAATAACGGATAATGGTAATTTTTAAAAATGGAATGATTTTTCTATACGTCAGAGAAAATATCTCAACTCGATCGCACGAATCAGAAAAGTAAGCGAGAAAATATGTCTCTGTAACTCGAAAACTATTACCAAAAACTTTGTTCTTTACGATTCTATAACGGCAGCGTCTACAAATCCTGCTTCAAAGTTTTAGGATGGAATCTATAAAGAGTATACGAGTACGGACGACACTTGTGTGTCTCCTTTTTACTGAAATGATTCAAATGCATCGAGTTAATCGAGTAGAGAAAACTTCCAAATTAACAAAGTTTATCGAAAAATAAATTATGCAAACAATGAATAGGTACTGAAAAGTATAACGAACAATTGTTTGTTTATTACTTAAACAAATAAGCTTTCGATTGAAACAAAACGAAAAATGCCTCGCAATTGTTTTTCAGTCAACGCATTCAAATTTTTAACGAGCCAAATAGATCAATTGATATTTTCCAGGTCATGGCATGGCTGAACAGTAAATGAGCTTAAACGATATGAGGGGAAAAAATGTATTTAAACAAAAAATGAAACATTCTCTGTCAAAAAGTAGCGCACGCGCAAAACGTTTTAAATTCATCACCACTTTATTTAGCTATGATCACTGGCGAAAGACAGCCCAGTACACATGTAGTACTGGTAGTGGTGGCCAGTTGTAACTCTTCAAGGAACAACTGTGGTTTATGGCAATCTTGGCAAAAGGGTAAATCACCCTTTTGGTAAGACCTCCCAACTTGGGGTCTTTCGCATAGAGAAGACAGACGAGTCATTGCACATAATGAAGTTGCTTGCTTATTACTAAAAATCTATAAGTCACAAAGGAAGAATTTTGGTGGATAGATATTTTCATAATTTTTTTTGTCAGTTGTTTTCCATTACGAAAAGTACGTTTTCAGCAATTTTTAAAAAAAGTCTTTGTTAACTAGCGAGTCAAAGTAACCAACATAACCGTGAATTTTTAACTTCCCAGTGGAAGTTATAGTAATGGGCCCGATTTTGCGAATCCTGAATTTTGACATATCTCCACATTTCAAGGTCTCCAGAGTCGAATACAATAGGTTTTAAGTGGACGTCTGTGTGTGCAGGTACGTATGTTCATATGTGCGTTCGGAATTATTTTTCGTCTTGATTATCTCGAGATCATAAAATAATATCGACGTGGGATTCAACGCATAATTAAGCAACTTAGAACTGACTAGATTTTCAGCAAAATCGGTCGAGCTGTTTTTTATGGAGAATCAAAAAACTGAATAAAATAGTAAACTTTTGGAATTATTTTTCGTCCCGATTATTTTGAGAACAAAAAATGATATCGACGTGGGACCAATTGCATTCGACGCATAATTACGCAACTTAGAACTGACAAGATTTTCAGCAAAATCGGTCCTGCTGTTTTTTATGGAGAATCAAAAAACCTGAAAAAATAGTAAACTTTTGAAATTATTTTTCGTCTCGATTATTTTGAGAACAAAAAATGATTTCGACGTGGGACCAATTGTATTCGACGCATAATTACGCAACTTAAAACTGACTAGATTTTTAGCAAAATCGGTATAGCTGTTTTTTATGGAGAATCAAAAAACTGAAAAAAATAGTTAACTTTTGAAATTATTTTTCGTCTCGATTATTTTAAAAAAAAAATGATATTGACGTGGGACCAATTGCATTCGACGCATAATTACGCAACTTAAAACTAACTAGATTTTCAGCAAAATCGGTTCAGCTGTTTTTTATGGAGAATCAAAAAACTGAAAAAAAATGGTTAACTACTTGAATTTTGCAATTTATAACAACAAAACATGTGGTATTTTTTCATTCTTTCCATTGAATGGACCTCTCGGGTCGCACCAAGACTACTAATATTTTCGGAATTTTCTTCCGGCCGAACTTCTTTTTCCTTTTTTTTTTTTATGAAAATAGTCGCAAAAAGGGTAGACCTATCGTGTGGGCCGCGGACGGCCCGCACTGCGACTATTAGAAGGGGAAGGGATTATAGAAAGGAAATGATTGTGGACACGCTTTTTAAAAAGTTGCAGGTCATAGTTCTCTGGAAAAACTGATTTTGGAAGCTTATTCCATTCCGTAGCAGCCCTGTAAAAGAAGGATTCTTGATGAAGATTGGTCCTTGTAGTGTCAATCTTGAGAGTAAATGGGTGAGACTGATCAGCGTGTCGACTTCTTCGGCCGAATGTGGCAAATGGTGGTACAAGAGTTTTATTTCTCTGGAGCATCTGCCATGGAAATATCTGTAGAGCAATGACTGGTCTGCAACTCTTCTTCTATGTTCTAGAGGGTGAAGGGTATCTGTGAGAGTTGAGCTGTTTATCAAGCGAATGGCTCTTTTCTAAATGAAATCTAGAAGACGAAGAGAATGCCTTGGTGCTGAACCCCAAATGTGCGAGCAATACTCCAGTAGAGGTCGGATTTGAGCCTTGTACGTCGTCAACAGTTGATCAGGAGTAAAAAACTTTCTGGCTTTCCACAGAAAACCTAGCCTCTGGCTTGCCGAATTTGCGATGTTAGCAACATGGTCATGCCAAGACATATTATAGGACACCGTGACTCCCAAAATCGAGATGGAGGGACTTGGTTCAAGGGTATTTCCGGACATTGTGATGAGATGATTTGAGGAATTCACTTTCTTGGAATACTTACATTATACGTCCCCCCTAGAGTAACTTTAAATTTAGTCAGTGGGTTCCAAGTTTGTATAAAGTCGATGCAAGCAGCGCCGGCAACATCGGTGTGCACTTTCTAATCACTTATTCATTCCGAGTTGCTCGGAATCCTACAATTTAATTTCCCCAAAAGACAATATCCTTATATTAGGTAATACATTTCTCTCTTGCCGGAATTCTCTCATTATCTCTCCACGTGAAAGATGAACTCGCTAGGAATTCAAATCGAATTTTGGAATTAATGAGCCGTTCTGTCTTCCTCATTTTTCGCCAAATTAGATACAATGGTAGTTTCTGAAACTTGATGATTAGTTGGTTGTCGTCACTAACTTCTGTTCGTCTTTTTTTTTGTATTAATGTTTTTAAATTATTCCGTTTGAGTATCGCTGGAAAGCGAATTATTTTTCCGAAACAATTTCAAAGCAAGGACCGACTTTAAGGGACAGCTAGTTCCTACTACTACCATAAGCTAAATCTTATCGACCCTAAGTTTTTTTGCTCTTAAAAAAAAGTATAATTTGAGTTGCAGTCTCTTCGCTGTCGAAAATTCATTCGGTATACAGCTAAAAACTTGGTAAATAATTGACAGGTTTGCGTTTGCAAGCGATGAAGAAAAATACAATAAGGAATGTTGAAAAATGAAATATTCAGATGATCTCTGTACAGCAATAGCGCCTTAGGCGGCACTAAATCAAATATTCAACACCCCCACTTGCAGTGCACACTCTAGGTATATCTATTCGGGAAAACTTATAAAAATGAATGGATTCTACACGCATACACGCTCATAGTGTTCCTTTGCGTCACATTCCGGGAAATGTAAACATGAAATTGTATCCGGGAATACTTTTAAATGCAAAGCGTTTCTTTTTTACGATTTCTTGTCGAAATTTTCATCTTGTATTAGGTAATGTTCTTTTATTTGTGGGAGACTTTTTCCACGCGACACCTTGCTCTGAAAAGTGAGATTAGAGTACGAGAATGTATTGTTTAAGGATGTGTATAATCCCACATTATAATATATACAGTGCGAAACAGCCAAATAGAATAAATTCGATAACGAATAAATGAGAGCGTGTTGGGAAAAACGCTTGGACACGTCGATTTGTATTTTTAGATGCGCATTTTTTTTTAAAAAAATAATTATATAGGGTGTGTCATGTGACAGTGGCCAATACCAACTTTCTTATTTTAAACACAACCCCCTGTATATTATTTATTTTTTGGATTCTTCAGAAAAATCTAGACATAATTCATGTACAATGTCCTATACCTATCTTCAACTGTTTCGGAAATATTAAGTGTTTTCAGATACGTATTACAAAAATTAACATTAAAAAAAGAAAATTATTTTATTTCACAAATAATGTAAAAAAAAAACAAAAAAACATTAATTTCAATGTAAGAGATGTTCAAAATGTTCGCCGCGAACGTCTTGGCAACATGCTAATTTGGTAAGAAATGTCTTCTAACGTTACTCAACATCTCAGGCGTGACTGATCTAATCGCAAGCGTGATGTAAGTCATGTAAGTTGAATGGTTTAGTTTTGTATACAATACTTTTGACATATCCCCACAAGAAGAAGTCTAATGGCGTCAGATCAGAAGATCGTGCTGGTCATTTTATCGATCCGCGCCTCCCTATCCACCGATTTGGAAAATTTTGGTTCAGGTACTGCCGGACATTGATTTGGTAATGGGGCGGTGCTCCATCTTGCTGAAACCATAGTATATTGGCAGGAACTTGTGGGTTTGCTGGATCAGGATATAAGTTTGTCAAAGTTGGCACGACATTATTTTAGAGAAGTTCTAAATATTTATCTCCATTTAAGTTGCCATCAATGAAAAAGGGACCTACGATATGATTTCTAACAATTCCTGCCCAAACATTAACTTTTTCAGGATATTGCGTATGCTCCTCTCTCATCTAGTGAGGATTCTCATTAGACCAATAGCGGCAATTTTGACGATTAATATGACCGTTAAGTGTAAATGTGCTCTCATCATAAAACAAAACATCTTTTATTTGGATCACATTGTTATCTAACATTTCCATCATTTGTTTACAAAAATACGTTCTCCTGTCGAAATCGTCTTCCATGAGCTCCTGAGTTGGCATCATTTTATAGGGATGCATTTTACTTTTCTTTAATATTCGAAAAATTGATGTGTGGCTAATGTTGAACAGTAAGTCTGCTTTTCGACAAGAATTATGTATGTTTTCTTGAAACTCAAGCGTAACATCCAATTTCGCATCATCGCTTAGTTCATGTGCAATCTGTCTTACATGACCAAGCTCGCGAAACTGTTTTTCTATTTTGCTAATTGTTCCTTGGGATATAGGCGGCAAATTTGGAAATTTTTCGGGAAATAAGCGAGAAACTTCCATTTGTGTCCGTGTGTTATCTCCATAACCAATCATTTGTAGAATGGTTATTTTGTGCATTTCTGTTAAATGAACCTTTTTTCTGATATTAGTACGTACAGTTAACGAAATTCAAACGACATTAATGGTTTTTGCTTATTTTCTCAATATTAAGAGCTAAATGGGAAATAAGTATTGAGTGTAATGTAGCGAATTTGTGAAATAAAATAATTTTCTTCTTTTAATGTTAATTTTTGTAATACATCTAAAAACACTTAATATTTCCGAAACAGTTGGAGATAGGTATGAGACATTTTACATAAATTATGTCTAGAATTTTCTCAAGAATCCAAAAATTAAATAATATACAGGGGGTTGTATTTAAAATAAGAAAGTTGGTATCGGCCACTGTTACATGACACACCTTATATAATTTTTTTTTTTTGAAAAAAATGCGCATCTAAAAATACAAATCGACGTGTACAAGCGTTTTTCCCAACACGCTCTCATTTATTCGTTATCGAATTTATTCTATTTGGCTGTTCCACACTGTATAAATTATAACGTATAAAAAATAGCTTTTGATGAATATAGGGTCATTTTCCTTCTTTCAGGTACTCGAAATGAGAACGTCCAGCGTTCCTGAGACCATCCCAACTCCCAAATTTATCATACGACTTGTACGTGTTCTTCGTTACTATAGTAACCTTTTTCTTGTGACCATTACAATAAAAATGTTCTTAAGACCCTTAAGGGACGTCGTAATGTTTCGAGGCGGTCTCATAAGTGCAATATATTTTGTTATTGGTGTGTAAATCAAGATTTTCGAGATGATGGGAAATGTACCTACCTAGTCGATGGACGTGGAAAGTTTTATTTTCAGTTGATCATCGTAAAAGTTGGATTTAGTTTGTCGAAATTATTTTGTTTCAAATGTTGACAAAGTTTGATGGAAAATCGGCCAATTTTCTTATTGAGAAACATTTGTTTACTTCTATTTATCTTTTTTTTTCATGTTCTCTAAGAATACAAAAATGTCGGGGTTGTTTTAATGAATGTGAGTATTAGTTTGTCAATACGGTTCTTGAAAAATTGCAGGTTAGAAGAGAAAGAAAAAAATTTAAAGGGAGAATTCATTAATGACCGTTTTATTGCAAAGTTCCCAGTTGTCAGGATCTGCATTTTACGGAGAGGGTCACAGTCTCAACTCGTTCTGCAATTGAATATACCATTTTGAAAGTGTAGAAAAAATACCTAAATTGAATTACTAACATCAATGTTACACGAACCGTCTTGGTATCAAATTAATAATTTTTTGCAAAATTCGTTTTATTTTGCACTTTTAATGTGACTTAAAAAATTGACACATTATTAAAACATAGTCGGTGCGTTTCATTTTTAAGAGGGGTTGCACTTAAAATTATTAAGACTTTTTGCAAAGACGTTGTAAACATCGAAAAAAATCATGCATGATTATGTGCCTAAATTTTCCATTTAAATGCATTTTTAAATATGTGCTATACATGGTACATTCCCTATTTTAAATTTAGGGTTTGGAAAGTGGAGGAATGACAGATATCTCTATCTGTATTGGAAAAAAATCGACATTTTCTTAAATTCTTATAAATACTGCCAAATATTGGGGTAGACTGTTTTTTGTTGCCCACTTTGTATAATTAATGTAATAAACAAAGAATAAAAAATATTTTCACAAAAACCACTGTGGGATGACAAATTGTTAAACAAAAAAGCTGATTCGTACTTGTTTCTTTTCGTCGAGCATTTTTGCAAGCAGCGTCCATTTTAAATGTTTCAGAAATGAGTGGTTAGGTGTATAAAAACAGAAGACCGGCCTTATTGAATTCGTTTTTCACGACAGCCCCACGCTCCTGACTTTTGTTAAATTTAATTCTCTGGTGAGAAAACATTTGTATTATACAGAGTGGACCAAAAGTCTGGAAACGGACAATTATCTCGTAAATTGCTAGTCCGAATTGTACAAAATTTGGGATAAGCCTATTTTGAGCTACGGAGATTCCAGATTTGACATTTGCAACGTTGTCAGATTTGCCGTTTCTCTGATATTATTAATCACTTTGGTTTTTTAAATACATCACCCTGTATATTCAGTCATTATTGGAATCTCCTCTTCAATACGAGTTCAGCTATATGATCTCAAAATAGGCTTATCTTAAATTTTGTACAATTCGGACTAGCAATTCACGAGATAATTGTCCGTTTCCAGACTTTTGGTCCACTCTGTATTTATAGTGTAATTTAACTTTTTGACCTAAAACCCGTTAATGGTTTCAGTTTCAGCCAACTTTAAATTGCCAAGTGTCAATTTTATTTTGTTATTGTCAATTTGAAATTTACCAATGCCTGTTTGGAATGAATGCTAATTTAAATTAATGTCATTTTGATTCTGATTAGCACCAAGTTGAATTTAAAAAGGTACCTATAGTATAGAATCTCGGTGGGTCATTTTTATTAGATAGATGATTCTAGTAAAAGTCAAGTTGGGTTTTACCATTTTATTATTTTAAAAGAAACAAAGAAAAATTTGCTTCCATCGATACGTCCACAACTACGCTATTTGTTGTTTTTAAAATGCAGCCCCTATTTTCCTCTTCCTGCAAGTTTTACCGCTGCAGTCGTCGTAAGCGATTAATACGACGTTCTTCAAATTGTCCAAAAGGCAAGATTGCAAGTCAGCGATTTCTTCCAATTCTTCTGTGTTTTCGCAAACTTCGCACAATAACACATAGATCTTCTTGAGTACATCAATTTGTTGGTTAAGAACAGTAGTGATGGAGTTTTCTCTAACTATAAGTACGTCTAATCGTTCGTCCAATCTGCACAGTTTGTCTGTTTGTTCATCAACGATATTCTTAATGTCGACGGATATGATTTTATCCAAACTATTCAAATTTTGATTGATCTGTTGTAAGTTTTTAAGTTGCTCGTTAACGATTTTTTCTATTTGATCCAACGCAGTTTTGCAGGCACATGGTTCGTTGGAGGTTAGGACGGCTATAATTAAAAAAAAATAAATTTAATCCTTTGTGATATAACTTGTGAACTGTAAATGTTCATGGATAATTTTCCAAATTAAAAAAAGTGACAAAATTAGAAGCAAAAAACTTACTTTCAAGATTGACTGCTGTAGCCGATACATAAGCAATGCTACAGACAAAAAGTAAGAAATACTGCATTGTTGATTTTTGTTGATGAAGTGTTGTTGATTAACTGTGCATTTAATTTAATTTTTTAACGAATTTATATAAAAATCGTGTTTAATTAAAGGATTATTCTGTTTAGGTATTTTTAATATATATATCTTATTTGAACGTTAAGATCAAAATAGTCTTTTATTTAAACAACAACACACATTTTTAAAAATATTACTTGTCAAAACAATAACAAAAAATCGGATTGTCAGGTATTGTAGTCGGAGAATAAAAGAATTAAGTAAACTCTTTTTGTACGGTTCAATCTTTCGATAATTTCATTATCTCTTCATCAGGAACAGAAATAATGTGGGATTATGAAGGAAGCACTTAACGCTTGGTTGTACAATGTAAAATATTGAAAACATTTTAAATTTGATCTACGATAAACATGTAGATTACTATAGTTATTGTTAGCTTTAGTTACAGTGGTAAATTAATAGTCAAAAATGTTCGTTGTGTTTTATTTTTAAAAAAAACATGATACATACTTACATACAAACATACAACAGTTCTCATTTTTTAAATGTTACAATTACAAACAAAACATTAAGTCCTTTAAATGTTTTTTATTAATTAAACAAACGAAATAATTACAAATAAAAATAATTTTTAAATTTTTCAATAAAATATTTGATAACAGTAAATATATAATATAATTTTTCATTACTTTAGTTGAGTTATTTTTTTATTCGAGTTGTTCGACGACAAATAAGAAAAGCACGTACTATTTTAATTCTACCATATTTTAGTCATAAACATTCTCTGCATTACATGTATATTAAAATTATGATAAAATTACGCTACTCACCCTGAAGATCCACGGCTGTGGAAGAAACGTAGGAAAAGATGCAGGCGGCTAGGATGAAGTATTTCATTTTCGGAGATCGACGTTGAAGTGTTTTCTGTTAACTGGTATTGTTTTATTTTCAAAACGTATTTATACAAAAACTTTATTTGAGTAAGGGATTATTTTGTTATTTTGTTTATGTAGGATATTTATGTGTATTTCTATCTATTTACGTGTTTATTGGGTAAGCCCTTCATTTTTAATGTTATATTTTTTTGGTTACACTGTTAATTTTTTAAAAAAACTTTTGCAAAATAACTTTTTCGTTCAATCCGGTAATTTTAATTATATTTTTTAAAAGTTTATTGTTAACAAATTGGTTATAGATAATATATTTTTAATTATTTTGGGGTTTTTCATTATTATTATCCCTGATAAATAGTTGTTATTATATATATATATATATATATATATATATATATATATATATATATATATATATATATATATATATATATATCCATATTGAAATGATGCGTTTAATTTTACTTTAATATTATTTTTACTTACATACGCCCGATGATTTTTATTTTTATTTTGGAGAAGGTTCAGTTCTTTAAAAATAATTTATAAATTTTGTGTACAAATTTTTTATTTATCCAAATTTCAAATTAAATATATAAATATAATTGCAAAATATTATTACTGCCCCACCAATTTTAAATTTACTATAATTTTTGTCCAAAATATACATATAAATGTATTTAAATTAATAAAGTTTTTTTACATACATACATAAAGTCACGCCTTTTTTCCATAGGGGTAGGCTCTGGAGACCACTTCATTCCACTTTCGCTACGGTTCTTACACACATCTTTTGCTTCCTCTACTTTCATCAGTGCTCTCATACATGCTCGTCGGTTATTGGTACTCTTGACCTTTAAAATTATTCTTCACTGACTCACTGCTTGATTTTTTTTTACGGTAGAGACTTCTTTTTAAATCTGATGAGATCTCAACAAGGGCCCCCAACTGCTTTCAGAAAACCGCTTATTTTGTTAATTCTTGTTTTTACTTTATTTTGATATCTGGTATATAATTATTAATAATATTTTATTACTAAAAATCTTTTTGTGATATTTTTCATACTTTGATTCAAATTTTTAACACACAATTTTCTTTTTTATAGTAAATAAATCTCTTAGAAACCCGTTTTTACAATGTTTTTACAAAATTTTATATACTCCAAGTCACAATATATTTTATTAATTTTAATTTATAAATTTTTCTGACTGAACTCCTCGTTTTACAAGACCAATATTTATTTTTGAATAAATCCGTCATCCTTTATACTTATCTTTTTTCCATCAAATTCTTCTTTCTAATGTTTTTATAACCAAAATTATTATTCAGCTGTACATGTAAACCATTTTAATTTCTTATCTTTACAAATTTTATGAAATTTTTATAAAGTATTATTTCCAAGAACCCCCTTCCTTCCTCTTCACCACTCCCTTAATTTAAAATAGGGAATGTACCGTAGGTGGCACATCATAAGAAATGCATTTAGACGGAGTCAATTTGTGTCAATTTTTTCCGTCACATTAAAAGTACAATAAAACAATTTTTTTTTTAAAAATATAACTAAAATTAAATAAAGTTATGATACACAAAACAGTTTATCCAAATTAATAATGAATTAATGTATTAGATGTTTAAAATGGTCTCCATCGACTTTCATACAAATGTGAATCGCTGTTCGAAATTACGTCTTTAAGGATTCCAGGGGTTATAAGACTGCATTTATGTACTATTCGTCGTCTTAGTTCTTCCAACGAAGAGGTCATATAAATATTGCTCATTAAATAACCCCACAAAAATAAATCCAGAGGCGTTAATTTGGGGATCTTGCAGGTCATTTAATGAAGCCTCTTCTTCCAATCCATTGCCTAGGTAATCGTTTATTAGGATATTGCCTTTCTGCTCTATTATAATGCGGAGGCGTTAAATCAGGGATCTTGCTGGTCATTTAATAAAGCCTCTTCTTCCAATCCATTGCCTAGGTAATCGTTTATTAGGATATTGCCTTTCTGCTCTATTATAATGCGGAGGCGTTAAATCAGGGATCTTGCTGGTCATTTAATGAAGCCTCTTCTTTCAATCCATTGCCTAGGTAATCGTTTATTAGGATATTGATTTACTGCTCAATTATAATGCGGAGGCGTTAAATCAGGGATCTTGCTGGTCATTTAATGAAGCCTCTTCTTCCAATCCATTGCCTAGGTAATAGTTTATTAGGATATTGCCTTTCTGCTCTATTATAATGCGGAGACGTTAAATCGGGGGATCTTGCTGGTCATTTAATGAAGCCTCTTCTTCCAATCCATTGCCTAGGTAATAGTTTATTAGGATATTGCCTTTCTGCTCTATTATAATGCGGAGACGTTAAATCGGGCGATCTTGCTGGTCATTTAATGAAGCCTCTTCTTCCAATCCATTGCCTAGGTAATCGTTTATTAGGATATTGCCTTACTGCTCTATTATAATGCGGAGGCGTTAAATCAGGGATCTTGCTGGTCATTTAATGAAGCCTCTTCTTCCAATCCATTGCCTAGGTAATCGTTTATTAGGATATTGCATTTCTGCTCTATTATAATGTGGAGGCGTTAAATCAGGGATCTTGATGGTCATTTAATGAAGCCTCTTCTTTCAATCCATTGCCTAGGTAATCGTTTATTAGGATATTGATTTACTGCTCAATTATAATGCGGAGGCGTTAAATCAGGGATCTTGCTGGTCATTTAATGAAGCCTCTTCTTCCAATCCATTGCCTAGGTAATCGTTTATTAGGATATTGCATTTCTGCTCTATTATAATGTGGAGGCGTTAAATCAGGGATCTTGATGGTCATTTAATGAAGCCTCTTCTTCCAATCCATTGCCTAGGTAATCGTTTATTAGGATATTGCCTTACTGCTCTATTATAATGCGGAGGCGTTGAATCGGGGGATCTTGCTGGTCATTTAATAAAGCCTCTTCTTTCAATTCATTGCCTAGGTAATTGTTTATTAGGATATTGCCTTTCTGCTCTATTATAATGCGGAGGCGTTAAATCAGGGATCTGGCTGGTCATTTAATAAAGCCTCTTCTTCCAATCCATTGCCTAGGTAATCGTTTATTAGGATATTGCCTTTCTGCTCTATTATAATGCGGAGGCGTTAAATCAGGGATCTTGCTGGTCATTTAATGAAGACTCTTCTTCCAATCCATTGCCTAGGTAATCGTTTATTAGGATATTGCCTTTCTGCTCTATTATAATGCGGAGGCGTTAAATCAGGGATCTTGCTGGTCATTTAATGAAGCCTCTTCTTCCAATCCATTGCCTAGGTAATCGTTTATTAGGATATTGCATTTCTGCTCTATTATAATGTGGAGGCGTTAAATCAGGGATCTTGATGGTCATTTAATGAAGCCTCTTCTTTCAATCCATTGCCTAGGTAATCGTTTATTAGGATATTGATTTACTGCTCAATTATAATGCGGAGGCGTTAAATCAGGGATCTTGCTGGTCATTTAATGAAGCCTCTTCTTCCAATCCATTGCCTAGGTAATCGTTTATTAGGATATTGCCTTTCTGCTCTATTATAATGCGGAGGCGTTAAATCAGGGATCTTGCTGGTCATTTAATGAAGCCTCTTCTTCCAATCCATTGCCTAGGTAATCGTTTATTAGGATATTGCATTTCTGCTCTATTATAATGTGGAGGCGTTAAATCAGGGATCTTGATGGTCATTTAATGAAGCCTCTTCTTTCAATCCATTGCCTAGGTAATCGTTTATTAGGATATTGATTTACAGCTCAATTATAATGCGGAGGCGTTAAATCAGGGATCTTGCTGGTCATTTAATGAAGCCTCTTCTTCCAATCCATTGCCTAGGTAATCGTTTATTAGGATATTGCCTTTCTGCTCTATTATAATGCGGAGGCGTTAAATCAGGGATCTTGCTGGTCATTTAATGAAGCCTCTTCTTCCAATCCATTGCCTAGGTAATCGTTTATTAGGATATTGCATTTCTGCTCTATTATAATGTGGAGGCGTTAAATCAGGGATCTTGATGGTCATTTAATGAAGCCTCTTCTTTCAATCCATTGCCTAGGTAATCGTTTATTAGGATATTGATTTACTGCTTAATTATAATGCGGAGGCGTTAAATCAGGGATCTTGCTGGTCATTTAATGAAGCCTCTTCTTCCAATCCATTGCCTAGGTAATCGTTTATTAGGATATTGATTTACTGCTCAATTATAATGCGGAGGCGTTAAATCAGGGATCTTGCTGGTCATTTAATGAAGCCTCTTCTTCCAATCCATTGCCTAGGTAATCGTTTATTAGGATATTGATTTACTGCTCAATTATAATGCGGAGGCGTTAAATCAGGGATCTTGCTGGTCATTTAATGAAGCCTCTTCTTCCATTCCATTGCCTAGGTAATCGTTTATTAGGATATTGATTTACTGCTCAATTATAATGCGGAGGCGTTAAATCAGGGATCTTGCTGGTCATTTAATGAAGCCTCTTCTTCCATTCCATTGCCTAGGTAATCGTTTATTAGGATATTGATTTACTGCTCAATTATAATGCGGAGGCGTTAAATCAGTGATCTTGCTGGTCATTTAATGAAGCCTCTTCTTCCAATCCATTGCCTAGGTAATCGTTTATTAGGATATTGATTTACTGCTCAATTATAATGCGGAGGCGTTAAATCAGGGATCTTGCTGGTCATTTAATGAAGCCTCTTCTTCCAATCCATTGCCTAGGTAATCGTTTATTAGGATATTGATTTACTGCTCAATTATAATGCGGAGGCGTTAAATCAGGGATCTTGCTGGTCATTTAATGAAGCCTCTTCTTCCAATCCATTGCCTAGGTAATCGTTTATTAGGATATTGCATTTCTGCTCTATTATAATGTGGAGGCGTTAAATCAGGGATCTTGCTGGTCATTTAATGAAGCCTCTTCTTCCAATCCATTGCCTAGGTAATCGTTTATTAGGATATTGCCTTACTGCTCTATTATAATGCGGAGGCGTTGAATCGGGGGATCTTGCTGGTCATTTAATAAAGCCTCTTCTTTCAATTCATTGCCTAGGTAATTGTTTATTAGAATATTGCCTTACTGCTCTAATATTATGCGGAGGTGCGCCGTTTTGTTGAAAAAACACTATCTTTTAAGTATCTATTATCAATTTTGATTATATCTGTAACAGCGGGATCATGGTGTCCTCTAATAATTCGAGATATGTTTCTCCGTTTAAATTTTGTGGCAAATTCCTGCCAACTTGTTTAATTTAAGAGGATGCTGGGTGTATGTTTTGCGGAATACTCTAGGATTTTCGTCAGCCCAGTCAGCATTAGTATTTATTTTTTCAGTTCATAATCTTAAAAAACTGTAGTCGCCTGTCTGGATCATCTTCATTTATTTCCTGTAACAAGTGTATCTTGTAGGAATGAAATTTATGAAGTTTTTAACCCCTACGAACCGTAGTGCGCAAAAATTCAGAATCTTCGGCCAATTTCCTTGTACATGCAGGATATAAATTAATATGACCTAAAATTGCTACTTCTGCCGCTTCAGTCCCAACACGATTTTTAATGTTATTTGTTTTATTAGCTACTGACCCTGTTTGACGTACGTAAATTTTTCTGTCATAGTTTTTTGTTTTATTAGCTACTGATCCTGTTTGACGAAATTTTCCAACTAACTCTTAATAAGTACATGTGAGTGATAATGTTGCTTGTCTTCACGAAGCTGATTAAATAAATTCGCTGTTCTTCTTGCACACTTCCCGTTTACAAAAAATATAGACATAATTTCAACTCGTTCTGCAATTAAATATATCATTTTAAATTGTATTAAAAAAATACCTAAATTTATTTACTAACATTAATTAAGAAACTGTCTTTGTATCAAATTATTTATATTTTACAAAATTCGTATTAATTTACTTTTGAGACAGAAAAAATTGACAGATTATCACTTTGCAAAGACGCTGTAATTATAAAAAAAAATCATGGATGATCATATGCCTCAAATCTCCATACAAATGCTTTTTTAATGATGTACCATACATTGTGAATTCCCCATTTTAATATAGGGGGTTGAGGAAGTAAAATGAAGAGGTAGGGGGTATCAATGTGAACGAAACTCCTCTAAATCACTTACGATTCGCAGATGATATCGTCCTCATGAGTAGCGACACCCATGAACTTAAAGATATGTTAAGCCAACTAAATGAAGCGTCGAGTAAAGTCGGCCTAAGAATCTCTCTCTCTTGTCCTTTTACTCTCGTGAGAGTATGGTGACATCATGTCTCGGATCGTAGTTCTCCATTCTTTTCTGTCTTGAGCTGCAAGAGAAGCTTATTGCAGACCGTGACCAATGATTTCTTTGGTTTGGTCCATCCAGCGCGTCAAAGACCTTCCTCTTGGTCGTTGTTGTGTTTCTCTACATTTTTTGAGCAATAAGTACTATTCTCTTGCGACATATCTTGAGTGTCAAATCTCTTAAATTTTCGCTGTTACTTGGATGGTATCTTTAGATGGTGTCTGCCGGCTGGTCATGGAAATTCGAGATCATCATCACCATCAATCAGCCCATATTCGTCCTCTGCTGGACATTGCCTCCTCATTCTCATATTTTGTGCCTCCTGTATCCAATTTGTGCGGATACGTTTAATATTATCGGACCATCTAGTTAGTGGTCTTCTTCTGCTTCTGAATGCCTCCTGTCTAGGCATCCACTCTATGATCCTCGTGGTCCATCTGTAATGTGTCCTGCCCAATTTCACTTAAGGATTGCTATTCTTTCTACTGCGTTAATCACTCTGGTTCTTCTACGTAGCTCAGCGATTGTGATGTGATCTCTGAGTGTCAGTCCCAGTATTGACCTTTCCATTGCGCTCCGCCACACCTGATTTTCTGTACAGCCTTTTTTGTTAATGTCAAAGTCTCAGCACCATAAGTTGAGACAGGCAGAACACATTGGTTGAAAACCTTTCTCTTTAGACAGATCGGAAATCGAGATATTACTCACAAATTCGAAATATTTTTTTGATAACTCAGATATATTTAATTTGTAAATATTTATTTACAAAAAGAAATATTCTATTATGGTTTGTTTCCTGTAGAACAAATTTGTCTAAATCTATCGCATCTTTTAACCTTTTGCAATGAATTTTTTTAAACAATCCTTATTGAAAATTTTATTGGAATACTTCGAAAAACAATGCAAGACCCAAATTAATCTGATTCTGATTTAAACGAAACCTTTTTTGTTAATAATTATACATAAAATGAAGAGTTAATCATTTAAAGAAAATACATATTCGGTTTCAAATATTTTTATTGTTTAACAACAACCAGAAATGAACAAAATTCTAAAAGCAGAAAGTGATAAGAAACATTTTTTGTTCGTGCAGTCGTTTAACTTTTATATTTAAAATGCAGCTCCTATTTTCCTCTTCCTGCAAGTTTTACCGCTGCAGTCGTCGTAAGCGATTAATACGACGTTCTTCAAATTGTCCAAAAGGCAAGATTGCAAGTCAGCGATTTCTTCCAATTCTTCTGTGTTTTCGCAAACTTCGCACAATAACACATAGATCTTCTTGAGTACATCAATTTGTTGGTTAAGAACAGTAGTGATGGAGTTTTCTCTAACTATAAGTACGTCTAATCGTTCGTCCAATCTGCACAGTTTGTCTGTTTGTTCATCAACGATATTCTTAATGTCGACGGATATGATTTTATCCAAACTATTCAAATTTTGATTGATCTGTTGTAAGTTTTTAAGTTGCTCGTTAACGATTTTTTCTATTTGATCCAACGCAGTTTTGCAGGCACATGGTTCGTTGGAGGTTAAGACGGCTATAATTAAAAAAAAATAAATTTAATCCTTTGTGATATAACTTGTGAACTGTAAATGTTCATGGATAATTTTCCAAATTAAAAAAAGTGACAAAATTAGAAGCAAAAAACTTACTTTCAAGATTGACTGCTGTAGCCGATACATAAGCAATGCTACAGACAAAAAGTAAGAAATACTGCATTGTTGATTTTTGTTGATGAAGTGTTGTTGATTAACTGTGCATTTAATTTAATTTTTTAACGAATTTATATAAAAATCGTGTTTAATTAAAGGATTATTCTGTTTAGGTATTTTTAATATATATATCTTATTTGAACGTTAAGATCAAAATAGTCTTTTATTTAAACAACAACACACATTTTTAAAAATATTACTTGTCAAAACAATAACAAAAAATCGGATTGTCAGGTATTGTAGTCGGAGAATAAAAGAATTAAGTAAACTTTTTTTGTACGGTTCAATCTTTCGATAATTTCATTATCTCTTCATCAGGAACAGAAATAATGTGGGATTATGAAGGAAGCACTTAACGCTTGGTTGTACAATGTAAAATATTGAAAACATTTTAAATTTGATCTACGATAAACATGTAGATTACTATAGTTATTGTTAACTTTAGTTACAGTGGTAAATTAATAGTCAAAAATGTTCGTTGTGTTTTATTTTTAAAAAAAAACATTATACATACTTACATACAAACATAATTAGCAAAAAAAGTTGCAAATGGCATCCATTAAAAAAAAGTGTCCATCGACCTACCAAACACCCTGTGTATATATGCTATTTCCGCAAAACATATTAAAAATTACGATTTTTATTCCATGACAACCGAATTAAAGATTTAACGCACGTGTAGTGAACGATATATTTTCAACGTCCTTATTTAATTATTTTAAGTTATAACAAATGCAATAATTTTTGTAATAGCTATTTTTTAAAATATACAGAACCAACAATTGTCTTATTAAAACAACATACATACATACATATAGTCACGCCTTTTTCCCGTAAGGGTAGGCAGAGACCACTTCCTTCCACTTCCGCTACGGTTCTTACACACATCTTTTGCCTCCTCTACTTTCATCAGAGCTCTCATACATGCTCGTCGGTTGTTGGTACTCTTGACCTGGCCTTTCTTCAAAACAATATTGATCTGTTTGAAATATAATCGCCGAGGTCGACCTCTACCGACTTGTCCATTTACACTCGCTTTATAAATTTGTTTCGTCAATCTTCCTTCATTCATCCTTTCTACGTGTCCAAACCATCTAAGCATTTATTTATCTATCTTTGTAACCACATCTTTTACACCACAGCGTTCTCTTATCTCACTATTCTTTACTTTATCCAACCGAGTCACTCCGGCTATACTTTTTGGACTACTCATCTCTACAGCATTAATCCTATTTTCATGCTTCTTCTGCCAAACCCAACATTCACTACCATACATAAGTGTAGGAATCAACACTCCCATATGCACAGCCAGACTTGCCTTTTTTGACACTTTCTAGCTGTTCATAAAACTGCCCCATTCATTTGTTCTTCTGCCATCACCCTTCGCTCAATGTCACTGTCATACTTTCCATTTCTCGTAAACTTTGAACCCAAATATACAAACTCATTTACTTGTTCCACTCTTTCTACCTCAATCAGACTTTCACATATAGGTACATTAAATTAAATAAGTATTATTTTGTGACCAGAATATCAAAAAAGTGTCTTAGAGTGGATTTTTTGTTATAAAAATATTATCGAAAGTATTATCGACTGTTTAGTTTTTAAAATATTTTATTTCTAACGATGAAAAAATTTGATTCACGGCGTAAGTGAACATGAGCGTCAAAGAAGAATGCAACGGCGCATTCGTGCAGATGACTTAAGTCTCAAGTCACCCAATGTAAATACTATTATTATAATATTAAAAAGAAGAAATTGACACTGCTGTCACAGTTGTTAAAATAATTTAATGTCAGATATGATATGAAAAGTATAAAAGTTGCAAATTTTGGAATTAGTATTTTAATTAGTTGTGTTCTAGTTTGTATTTTAATATCTGAGACTTGATATTAATGAGTCTTTGCCACTGTGACCAATCCAACATTCTAACAAATACACATAACCTGTGTGTTGTGCACTAAACAAGAAATAATGATTGGTGAGAGTGAAAAGTTAATAAACTTAGTGGATTGTAAGTAATAATATATAATGTTATTTATCAAGTTAATATAAGTGTAAAGTTTTCTGTGCTTTAAATAAATATAATCAGCTATAATATTTTTGTTTCAATCTTTAATTATAATTCTTCAATACTTTTGCTATCATACAAAGATGATAAATGCTGTAATACTTTTTCTATGTTCTATGTATGTTTCTTAATCAATGTTGCCTTACCATCTACACCATTTTTTAATAATAAAATAGATTATTAAACGTTTGAGGTTATGTTATCAGCTGTTAGCTGCTGCTAATAAAAGTAACTATTTGCGCAGTTGCCAGGTTTTTTTACAGCTACACATATAAATTCGGAATCAATTTTCATCATATTAAAAAAAAAAAACATATATTTTATTTAATCATGATTAAAAAATGATTTATCAATTAATTTTATAATGATTTTTTGTGAAAGTGTCTGTAAATTTCAATTAGAAAAATCAGTATATTTTTTATTTCCAGTTGGAAGTTCAGCATGGGACCCCCTCGCGTCCCGCTTTATAACCCCGCTTTGACCCTCGAACCTCCTTAAGTATCGAAAATGAAAGTTAAAAATTAATTTTCGTAATAATACGTTTTTATCATTTACAAGTATTTTATTAATAATTTTTTTCGACAATTAACCAGCATTTATATTGTAAATACGGATTACAAATGTGAAATGTGTCAATGACTTGACTACAGCGTCAAAACATGTTTTGACAAAACAAATATAGTTTGTGAATGTTACCTTAATTGGTTTGGTCGTTTAGAAGTTACATGATCACTAACAAACGCACCAACGATATGAAGAAGGTTTATTTTTTAAATTAAGACCTAGCAAAAAATCGATTTTTTTAATATAAGTTGTTAGTATAACTACTCTAGAATGTGTGGTTAAAATTTGATAGCAAAATTCACATTAGTTTCAATGTTATGAGCAATTAAATGACCTCTCGTCGGTTCGGCGCCAAAGCGCGCGTTCGCTCGGGGCCCTTTTTCGGTTACCTGCCTCAATACCGCTATACTACGGAATAATAGAGAGAGGGGGATTTCGGCAGATGTTCTTGTTCTACCTGGGGTAGAATTTTCTCGAACGTTTACCATATTTCGACAGAGCAACGAGTTTGTCTAGTTCAGCTCCGGCTTTTCTCGTTTTCGCTACATTTTATTTCAAATGCGTTTTTCTCGAAACGACTTTTTTTCAACTGGTTGGCATTCTAGCTCAAAAAGTTATCGACCAATCGTTCTGATATTTGTTGTGAATATTTTTTTATTCTATTTCAATCCATATAAACGGGATTCTGGGATTATATTATTATTAAAAATATATTTTTTCATGCAAAAAAGGTAAAAAAATATTATTTAAAAACATGACATTGTGTTTAAACACCTCAAAAACATGCAATTTTTAATTTTTTTATCACAATTAGGTTCATTCTTCTTCTTTTGGCTCATCTGGTTCTATTTACCGCTATTCTCATCCAGTTTCCTATTCTCAGTAAATTCTAAACTTGTATGGAATTGCATCGAATCCTTAAAATACCTTGGTGCTAACAACAGGGTGACTCTACTGTGGATACCTGGGAACCAGGGGGTGGAGGGAAACGAAAAAGCCAACATCCTTGCAAAACAGGGGGCCGAATCTGCGTTCACTGGGGACCAGAACTCGGTTTTGAAGTCACCGCAAGTGCCGCCAAAACAATTATTTCGGACTGGGCGGAGAAGAAAATACTCACGTACTGGTCCGATATACCAGGGTTAACTCACTAGAACTCGTTTCTACCCAAAACCCTCGAGAAACACAACTAAACAGATCCTAGAATGGAGCAGAAATGACCTGCGGGACTTCTTACAGGTCACTGTCGTCTAAGGTACCACCTCGGAAAGATAGGTCTGAACCAACAAACGGACTGCCGGTTTTGCTGCTTGAAAGACGACACTGCTGAACATATACTATGTTCATGCCCCGGCCTGTGAAAAAAAAGGTTCAACATATTTGGTTACTCCAACCTAGAACCTAACGATTTCAATAAAATCTCATCCCATACAACCATGAACTTCGTGAGAAGGGCTGGATTGTGCGGTGAACTGTAACCTCTAGTGGTGAGCCACAATAGACCTACTAAAGGTTGCAGCGTGGGGCGACCACGCCCCACTCACTTGATACCTAACCTAACCTAACCTAACCTTCCTATTCTCAGAGTTTTGGGGTCTTCCTAAACATCGTCTATCCACCTTTTATTGGGTCGCCCTTTCGGTCTTGTGTTTTGAGATTTTGAGATTTTTTTTCACAATTCTTTCTTCCCTCAACAATTAGATTCATATGTTGTTAACGAAAAAAAATAAAAAATTGTAATGATTACAGATGAAAATTCCAAAGTGTACTTCAAAGCATGAATAAAATACCCTTCAAGTCTAAACAATTTCTGATTATTCCTTCCCCCCGTAATGTCCCCCTATTAATATTTTTAAATATGTTGTTTAAAATGATTAAGCGTTTGTTAAAAAAAAAACAAAATAATTGTTACATTTTTATTAATGACAATGAAAATTTAAGATACATTGGCTGCTTGTAATTTTAATTTTCGTTGAAATTTCCAATTTACTGACGACGTCTTTTAAGCTAATCTACAACTTTTTGTATTAGTACACTGTTCAATTTTCGTAATGATTTGATCAAAATCTCCGATAATGTAAGTTTGCTCGTCCACATCTTGTTCAATTTCACCGAGTACCTTAATGATTCTGGTAATATAATCTTCGATGCAACCCAGAGTTACGTTTTGTTGATTTAGCGCGCTGATCGTCGATTCCTGAACAACCGATATTGCAACCACATTTTCTGCAACGGAATGTAAAGAATTACCCTGTCCCTCGACTCTGGTATCGAGTTTGTGGAGATCTACTTCGAGGGTATCTAATTCTGAACTGACTTGCAACAAAGATGTTTCTGCTTTTGTGACTATACTGAGAATCGTCTGCAGAAGGAGTAGACAGTTACATTTCTTGGCTTGATCTAAAAGTAAAAAAATACATTAGTCGTCGCAAAATATAAGCTTCCAAGCACGATCTTACTTTGTAATTGTACTTCGGCACAGGATACGTAAGTAATGAGACAAGCAGCTAAAATCAAGTATTTCATTGTGAATTCTCGTTATTGCACTGGTTACGTTTGAACTGTAGACTGGATTTTAAATCGCTACGTATTTATACCATTTTTGAATGTGTGTATTATTTTGTCGCCGTGTAAGATCTATTCGAACGTTTAACTGTTGTGATAAACATCATTTTAAAATAATACAGATAAACATTAATTAAATTAAACAAATAATTTACTTGTTTGATTTCTGTACGATACGTTAAAGGAAAAGAAACAATAACAATTCTACTTTTCAAACGTAACACATCAGTTTTTATTTTAATTATGGAATAGGAGACAATTAATGATAATTAACTTCCAGCAGGAAGTTATAGTAATGGGTCCGATTTTGCGAATCCCGAATGTTTGACATATTTCCACATTTTAAGATCCCCAGAGTCGAATACAACAGTTTTTAAGACGTCTGTGTGTGTATGTACGTACATATGTGATATCGACGTGGGACCAATTGCATTCGACGCATAATTACGTAACTTAGAACTGATTAGATTTTCATCAAAATCGGTCAAGCCGTTTTTTATGAAGAATCAAAAAACTGAAAAAAATGGTAAACTTTCGGAATTATTTTTCGTCTCGATTATCTCGGAAACAAAAAATAATATCAACGTCGGACCAATTGCATTCGGCGCATAATTACGCAGCTTAGCTGTTTTTTATGGAGAATAAAAAACTGAAAAAAATGGTAAACTACCTGAATTTTGCAATTTATGAATTATACAAATTTTTATGCATACATACATAAAGTCACGCCTTTTTCCCATAGGGGTAGGCAGAGACCACTTCCTTCCACTTGCTACGGTTCTTAGACACATCTTTTGCTTCCTTTACTTTCATCAGTACTCTCATATATGCTCGTCGGTTCTTGGTACTCTTGACCTGGCCTTTTTTCAAAACAATGTTGATCTGATCGAGATATGTTCTCCGAGGTCGACCTCTACCGATTTGCCTATTCACACTCGCCTTATAAATTTGTTTCGTCAATCTTCCTTCATCCATACTTTCTACGTGTCCAAACCATCTAAGCATTCCTTTATCTATCTTTGTGACCACATCTTCTTTTACACCACAGCGTTTTCTTATCTCACTATTCTTTACTTTATCCAATCGAGTCACTCCGGTTTTACTTCTCAGACTACTCATATCCGTAGCATTAATCCTATCTTCATAATTCTTTTGCCAAACCCAACATTCACTATCTTACATAAGTGTAGGAACTAACACACCTCTATGCACCGCCAGACGTGCCTTTTTGACACTTTCTGGCTATTCATAAAGCTATACAGTGCCCCATTCATTTGTTTTCCTGCCAACACCCTTTGCTCAATGTCACTGTCACAAATTGTTAATACAAAATTTTAATAACTTTTGAATAATATTGGTATTGTATGTTAGGAATATTTGTATGAAAAATATGATGACAATATTTCATAAAAAGATATAGTTTTAGAAAACAAATATATAAACAATTTGAAATCGTTTTTATAATAATTTTAATACTAATAATTATAACCACAAAACATATGGTATTTTTTCATTCTTACCACTGGATAGTTAGTCGTGTGGACCTCTCGGGTCGCACCCAGTCCACTGATATTTTTTGTTTAAATTGACCAAAAAATATGTCGGATTAAGAAGTTGGACGAGTAGGCATAAAAATCCTGATTATAACATCCATTTAACGTTTTTTAATATTATTTTCATACATAATCGTGCAATGTTGACAATAATGTTAACATAGAAAAAAATACTTTTATGTTATCATTGACTTATGTCTAATGCAAGAGTGAAAAGGAAATTGTGTTGGTTGACTGGTAAATTCAAGATAAAATTGGTAAATCTCAGGAAATAAACTTAAAAAATATTTATTTAATATAAATGTAAGTTAATTGTTAAATCGGTAAGACTTCGGTCGGGATGTTGAAGAAAATCAAGTGTTAAAAGACCCTATGTTTTGAAACTTGATCGTTTTACCTTTAGGTCTATTTATAATGACTCTCCAAATTTACAATTGGTAAAAAATAAAATAGATGAAGGCGATATAGAATCGGTTAACGAGTTTGTGTACCTTGGCTTCCTGATAACCACTAATAATGACACAACAGCCGAAATTAAACGTAGAGTCCTCCTTGCCAAAAAATGTTACTTCGGACAACGCCCCCAACTCAAATCCCATAACATCTCCAGAAGCACAAAGTATAAACTCTTCTTCTTCTTCTTTGCCCTTTAATTCGTCCAGTTTTGAACATAGGCCTCCCCTAGTATTTTCCAATCATTTCTGTTTTGTGCTTTTCGTTTTCAATGTGTTCTTCCTACCTTTTTGATGTCGTCTCCCTATCTCATATGGGGTCTTCCTCTTGTTCTTTTTCCCATCCATGGTCTCCATTGTTGTATAGCGGTATTTCATCTATTGTCTTTTTGTCTGGCGTTATGACCTGCGAAGCTCCATTTTAGCCTGGCTATATGTTGTCCTGCGTCTTTAACTTTTGTTTTGTTTTTCATCCAGTTGTTTTGTTTTTTATCGTTTAATTTTATTCCACCGGTTTTAATGTACGGCGCCGAAACATAGACACTCACTAAGAATGACGAGACCATCTTGGGGTGCTTTGAGAGGAATGTATCAAGAAGAATTTACCGAGTCATTGAGGAAAATGGGATATGGAGGAAAATATACAACTTTGAGCTGTATAGGCTGTTTCAGGGACCTGACATAGTCAAGGAAATAGTTGGGCCGGCTGCGATGGGTAGGCCATGTTATGAGGATGAAGGCAAATGACCCTCCCCCCGAAAAGTCTTATTGGATAAGCCCGTGGGACAACGCAGAAGGGAAAGACCTCGGATTAGGCTATTAGATAACGTAGAGGCCGATTTAAGAAATGTTGGAATAAGGGCCTGAAAATGATGGGCGCTGGACAGAGACGTCAGGAAGGAAATACTTGAGGAGGCTAAGGCCCACGAAGGGCTGTAACGATAAAAAAACAAGTTCGATATAAAGTATAAATATAATTTAATTTACGAGTTCATAAAAGACATTGACACAACACATGATCAATCTAAACTGCCATCTTTTTTCAATTGGAGTATGCCGAATTTTACTGTTTCGAATTCTAGAAGACTACAATGTCATTTGAATTCTTCCTTTAAAATAAGATTTAAATCAATACTTTAACGTTTTTTATATATGAAACTAAATGTATTTTTAAGTTAACATTTGTGGTATAGTGAGAATAGTCGTACTCCAAAAATGTAATCCCCGATGCTCCACCATAATAGAGTTAAAAAAAAACGCCGTCGCTGAAAATAGTTAAAAAATTTCCCATTCGGTTTTTTTTAATCGGATTAGTGTAATAAACTCATTTTAATCATAACGTTTCAACAAAGCGATTAATTAAACTTGAAGGCACTCTTAAATTTTAATCGTAAGATTTTCTTAATTGGTTATAGGGGAGAGTTTCTTCGATTTCGACATAACCGTAAAAAAAAATTAGAGGTAATCCGCTTAATGAATAACCAAGAAATATCGAGGCGGTAGGCCAAAAAGAATACCATCAAACAAATCCGAAAAATAAAAAAGTCGACGAACTAGGATAATTGAACACGTTAATTGGGCGCTTTTCCTCTGTTATTTGCTTACTGAAAATCCAGTTTCGCATTCGACTGTCTTTCAGCTCTTTCCCGTTTCTCTTTTTTTTTTGTCGTCGTTGACTTTTTTAAGACAGTCGGAAATTTTTTGAAACGAACCTTGCTTAGAGGATCCTAAAATAAAGTAGACAAAAAATTCAATGCTTGCACAAAAAAGTTCAAAACAAAAAATAATGACGTATAATTATTTACTTCGATTTGCTTGATTTTTGTAACATTGAAAAAATAAACGAAATTCTTATGAAAACAATTGTAATCTTTTGTTATTGTTCGAAAGAGGTGTTATTCGTGTTTGTGTGTTGGTAAGATTATAAAGTGATGCACATATCTGTTTTCGTGTGTACTGTTTTTTTTTTAGATACTGCAGCAGCAGAAAATTACGGTTTTTTTTTATATATTTAAATTATTTATTTATTGTTAAATGATTAGGTGGTTCTGTACCTAATAAATAAATACAATATGTTTAAATTTTCAACAATTATTGGCTTTTTCCATGTCTACTGGGTGATTCATTAAGAATGGGCAATCTATGAACTGGAGATACTACACACACCAAAATATGGCGATTGAGCTTTTAACATGTCTTATACAAATGTTGCAGGTTTACGAGATAAAGAGTATTTAAAGTTGGAATTTTAATTTGAAATGTCTTAATAATTTTGTGATTTTAAGCAGCATCGTCTTGAAAATTGGCAACTTTATGTTTTTTGGCATGAAAATTACGAATTCTTTGCTGAATTTAGCACTATTCATAATTGTAATTTACCTAAGTAACAGGGTGTAACTAACGCCCTGTATGAATAGTGCTAAATTCAGCAAAGAATTCGTAATTTTTATGCCAAAAAACATAAAGTTGCCAATTTTCAAGACGATGCTGCTTAAAATCACAATATTATTATGAAATTTTAAATTAAAATTCCAACTGTAAACACCCTGTTTCTCTGCAACATTTGTATAAGACATGTTAAGCTCAATCACCATATTTTGGTGTATAGTATCTCCAGTTCAGAGATTGCCAATTCTTAATGAATCACCCTGTATAAAAGCGCAGTAGACCTTCCGACTTCCAGCCAAGAATTTTTCGACTATGCCTCGTAATGAATCCATACATCTCCTTTTTCTTCTAAATCCTGCTTGCACACATAACAATTTTTCAATAATTAAAAAAACTTTTATTTTAAAATTATCCCACTTATTTATGAGCGATATTTTTTACCTGGTCCGAATCTTTTTTCGCAAATATATCCCTTCCCTTTATTTTTGCGTAAATTCTTCGAGAACTTCCAAGTACTTTATGCTTCTCACTGCAATATTTCGAGCTTAAACCTCTTAAAACTTGTTTTAATCGATACAGTAAAAGTTGTTTAAAGATTTTAAGTGCCTACTTTATACTTTTACGACGAGTTTGTACATGCAATGTTTCTGATTTCTGAAAGTCAGTGGATGGGAGAAATGCCGAAATAATTTTTCAACTTCACCGACTCAAATCGGGCTACGGGTCATTAGGAGATTTGGTTTCTACTTTTAATGGAGTTTTTTTCTCTCTTAAATTCCCTATAATAATTTCTGAGTACCAACAATCAATATGACGTGTAAATTTTTTGTTACTTTTGAAACTAGTAATAATTTCTAAATTGAAATATCAGATTTCTAATTCTCATTTTTGTATCATCATCATCATCATCATCAAACAGCCAACATAGACATCCTCAAGACGTTTCCACTTCGTTTTATTCTGAGCTTCTTGGATCCAATTTCGTTTTGATGTCATTTGTCCACCGGGTCACCGGTCCACCTAAACGAGTCAAATGATAATGGCCAAGAGATCCGCTGCAGAATAGAACAATCCAGATCAGCATTCATTAAAATGAGAACAGTACTGACAAGTCGAGACCTCTCAATTACACTACGAATAAGAATACTCCGCTGCTATATATTCAGTATACTCTTATATGGAATGGAAGCATGGACACTTACCAACAGTATGTGCAAACGACTTGAAGCTTTCGAAATGTGGACATATAGAAGAATGTTGAAGATCTCATGGACTGAACTCAAAACCAATCGGGAAGTGCTACAACAACTAGGCAAAGAAACCGAAATAATAACAACAATAAAGAAACGGAAGCTAGAGTATTTCGGACATGTGCTACGAAACGAAAAATATTCACTTCTCCAAAACATTATACAAGGCAAAATTGAGGGCCGCCGCAGCCAAGGTGGCAGAAAAACATCATGGCTCAAAAACTTAAGACAATGGTATGGCCTCAGCACCAGAACACTTTTCCGTACGGCAGTAGATAAAATTAGGCTACAAATACTGGTTACCAACGTACTAGGAGTACATGGAACTTAAAGAAGAAGACCGGGTCGGCGGCCTACTTCTGCTCCTCCTATCTTGTCTTGGCCTCTAAAACTTTTTTCGTCTATCTGCCATCAGAAATACGGGCCACATGGCCAGACCACTGCCACTAATGTCGAGTTATATATAGTCATTGCCCATTGCCCATTGCTCTTTGTGCCATTCGCAACTTGTGATTCGATTTCTTCGTCAGTGTGAGAATTTCTGCTCCATAAGTTTTTACATTGTTCATAAACTTTCATTTTAAGCGACATCATAATATTATTTTTAAAAAGGAGGTTCTCAATTCGACTGTATTTTTGTTTGTTTGTTGCCTCAGAACTTTCGACTGGGTAAACCGATTTTGATGATTCTTTTTTTATTTGAAAGCCGGTGCTTTCCTCGTGGTTCCATTTTAATTTGGTCCAGTTCTGACGATTGCATCCATGAGAAAACTATATGAGATTTTAAAGTCGTTTTTTTTTTTGCGTTTTTTGCTTACGTATTAATGTATACTCAGTTAATAAAATAAATCTGCATTAATGGAAATTGTCGGGGTTGTAAAAACTTTGCAATACCCCTTGGTGTGGCGAAACGTTCGTCGCTATTAAATTTTTAGGTGTTGGTCACGTATCTTTTGGAGAAAATAACCACGCAAACCCGAGTCGCTTTTATTTTATTCCTACATCCGAATCCACTTTCTCGAGTGGCAAACATATTAACACCATAAAAAATAAAGACAAGGGCGTGATGAGTTTTACGACCACCCTACGTGTTTATTGTGAGCCACTGTACGTGCTGATTACTAAGAAACGGGGAGTATATTACTCAGAAATATAAAACAATTAGTGGTTGCTTGTTATCACTCAGTAGTACCTACGAGTGGTTTTAAACAACCACCAAGTTTGCACAGAGAACGGACCTTAACTAGGAAGGGATGCTGTAGTGTGGTACACTGATCGATCCAAGATGGATTAAAGGGTTGAAGTGAGCGTTACAGGGCCGAATTTTAAAAAAGTGCTGAATGGATTTTAACGAAACTTTACAATAATGTATCTTATACATCACAATAAGACGTAGACTACAATTTATAAAGATATTGTGTAAACCTACTACTATTATAGACGCGAAAGTTTAAGTATTGCCACGTCTTGTTCGTTCTCTATAGTGTACTCTGCCAGCGGTCTCTCTACTGGCAAATTATGCCCGAGCTCAGCCGTAGAGGGTAGAAGAAAAAAAATATATAAAAGTGAGCCGCGCCACCGACTTAGACGGTTCAAGCCGGAAACCCCTAGGTCTTACAGGCACTAGCAGAGCCACACGATAAACAACTGAGATTATGGTGAACTAAATAAATGAAATTATAGCTAAAATATATTAGATACTTTACTCCTACAATAAATCAAAGTACACAGTTCAATAATAAAATTATAACAAATATAGTCAAATTAACAGCTATGGTAAATTTTTTTTTTCGCTAAAACAAACCAAAAATTTAAAATTTACAATTTTATAAAATAACCAAAACAAAAGTAAGAGTAACAGACTTTACCAAGTTACCAAAAAAACGTATATAAGTCAACTCTTTAATAATACTAAATCAAACGTTCACATAAGGCTGCTAATTTACTCATGTTTTTACCATTTACATAAAGATTTGCACTGTTAAAACAATCGAGTTTATTTAAAAATATATTTACAATGGTTGTCATTTAAAATAACAATATTGTAGGATATTTACAAATAAGTATGAAGAAAATATTTTTACTTGGACATAAAGAATTATTGAAAAGATTATTTTAATCAAAGTTTAGTTTTGGCATATTATCTAATGCAATAAATAGTTTTTAATAATGTATTATATTAATAAATTAAAACAAAACTTAATTGTGGTGTCAAAAATAAATCACTTGTAACCTTTGGGTAAACGCATATTGTAGATCAAATATAAAAAAAAAATAACTTTAATCTTGAACACCTTAATACGGAGTTCCTGCTAAAAACACCAAGCAAATCTTTATAACACTGCAATTTATCGTCGATATGGATGATACGAATGCACTACTCCTGTGGCCGGTTTGGTTATGGAACGGCACCTGCTAATTAACAATGGCTTCCCTCAAATAAATCCCGCATGCGGTTATTTTAACTCGACACCAAAATACAAAATATCAACAACGGAGGTAAGATAGAATGGTCAAGTTAAAAATTAAATGGTTTTTCTTCAAAATCCAATTAAGATGGCCCAAATACAGCCAGATATGAAAGGAAAACCGTAGAGGTTTTGCACACTTGTTAATATCACACCGCCCCAAAAATTCTCACCACCCGACTCCCAAGACTCTCACCACACGACTCCGACTACTTCCCAAGCCGGATATCAAGAAATGACACGGAATCGACGTCAACCAAGAATATTCGCAAGTCTATGTTCCACACTAAGAATCGCGTTCGTCCGTGTTGATAGCTAGCCTCATCTACACAGAAATGTAAACCAAACAATAATATAATCGATAATACACAATAATCGAGGCTAAAAACTAAAGCAAAATCTAATAATGAAAATACCTTACTCAATTTTCAGTGATCAACAAAAATGCCATAGCCATTAACAATTGAATCTTATCACAAGGTATGCAACACTATTTACAACGAATGATATATTTAAGTTACAACAAAATACGGTACGCGACACTATTTACGAGTACTTGAGGAATATAAAATTTTCAGAGATATAATTATATTGGAACTGTAGAAGGGAAAAAAAAAGGCACGTTACAGTATGTATGTATGGATGATGGCAGCAATCAGAATCAAAATGACATTAGTTAAAATCAAATTATCAGTAGTAATAACCCAAGGACATTGATAATTGTCGAAACAATTTTATAACAGAGTTCGAAAGCTTGTTGCTTGGAAACAGACCGACGCCGTAGGCGGAGGTCTGCTGCCTATAAGCAACAAGCTTGAGATACATGTTATAAAATTGTTATAGATGGATGAATTGATTGGAGAAGGAAATGAGCTACACGAAGTACTAATCTTGCGCAGACTAAGTCGCGGGTACCATCTTGGATAATATTTTTAATATAAGACTGATTTCGTTACAATTTTGTAAATTAAAATATCTAAAATTAATAAATATTTACATTTATTTATTTTTACTTTATTATATTACGTAACTGACCGGTATCGGTGCGAAATACTCGCACGGGTCACCTCTAGTAACTACATAACTTTGTATAAGTAATCTTTTTTTCTGTAGGCAGTAATAGCGATGATAAGGAGTGGGTAATTTACAGTGAAAAACAAAATCGGCGTACATCTTTACATGATAATTTATTTTGCACCACAATCCGAACAATACAATTTCTAATTAAACAAGTATCGTGAATTTTTGAATAAATTTGAGAATTAATTTGTTCATTGGAGTCTTGAGAAATTTTTTTAGAAGAACTTAAGATTTAATTGTGTGGCACTCCAACCGTTTCCGGTAACTGAAGTTGCAGTGTTCGGTAATTCAAAGGACCAAAGACTATTGAGATCCTTATTGACACATTCAGGAAATAACTATTTAGTTGAGGAAATAATACTCCCAGATTATTAAATTGTCAGACGTGATGTCCTTTCTGAATCTAAACAATAAACACATCTCAATACCAAATTACATTAAAAATATTTCTACTCAATATTCTTTTACTAAAAAGATCATGCTTCAAGTAGGACCATTGTTACAATATGTACTTTCAATTTTATTCATTTAATATCATTTTAACAAAGTTAACGATATAAATTCAAGTTAAACGATGTTGTACATGTGTAAAAATTTGTTTTATGTAAGAATTTTACGTTTAGCCAGACTAAAGACTTTCGCAAAATCAACCCCGAGTCGTAAAATCCTCTTTGAGAACGAAACACTTGACTACTCTTGGATGTAAAAATATTTTCACGTGGTACGTGGTGTTAGCACTGGCAAATCCGATCATCTCCTGACGATTTGGAAAACTATCTATGTTAAAGCTCCCGCTTTTGTGTGTTGCTGACATATACGTATATTCGTGCATTATTCTACAGACGGAATTGACTTAGTTAACTCGAACGGTAGAAATTCTTATAACTAAGTTAAATAATTTTAATCTATAAGAGGGCAAAGTCAACAATTAATTTATTTTTTTGTATTATTCGATCACCCATCTTATTTTCGACAACATTTTTTGTAATAAGAGGTGAATGGTGAATATATTAAACCGTTTATTTTTTGAGGACAATACGAAGAGACACTAAATAAGTAACATAAAAAATGCAGTCTATTTATTTCTTATATGCACAATTATTGTTTTTTTAATAGATATTTATTATGCAAGGGAAAAGAGTAATGGATTTTAGGTCGAGGTTGTGTTGTTAGGTTAGAAAACCGAGACTTTAAATGTAATATTTTTCTCGTGTAAAATCATGGATATATAAAGGATAGACCGCTAGTCCCACTGCGGAGAGTTGGCTCCTGATGAAAGAGAGATAGTTGCCCCGAGTGTTGTTTCGCTCTCTATCTAATGTGGGGGGACCTACGGTCGCGCGGGTGCGCGGGCACCGAAAGGGCACCGCCGACCATGGTAAGCTGAGCAGTAGAGGGACAAGTATGGGACTGTGGCGTTGGCTGGTAATAAAATATTCCTGTTCGTGAGATTGCCACACTCGCTACGCTCGTGGACAAACTCTCATCTCAAGAAAAAAAAACAGTATTTTCATCTCTTGTTGTAAAATATACTATTTTTTTAATGGTACTAGACGTTATCGAATTCCTACAAATGTCTAATTTTTGTTTATTTTTGTTCCAGGTAAGGTTACGACTCGAGTGGTTTCGATCTGATTTGGTAAGCTAGTTAATGTCTTTTATTTTGAAGCCTAAAGTGGATTAAAATTAATAAAATCGAGTAGACAAATTAACATCACACAACAATTTTAAGTTCAAAATATCAAGGTATCCCGTTTTAATTTATTCCACAACATTTACATAATCCTGCAATGCAACTTTAGGCAAATTTTCACGGCAACTTTTCATAATTGCGCGCCATAGCGTAATATGTTTCGCTTCGGAATTTTCCTCCGTTGTACAAACCACATTTTATCTTTTTAAAGCCTCCATTAGCTTGTTAACTTCCGCTAAAGTTACAGGGTGAAACTTTGTTGTGGGAGTTTATTTTGAAAAAGTATTATTAATTTTATTTATATAAAAAGGTTCCGATTTGAATAAATAAACTTTCGGGATTTTCTGGAAAAATGTTCGCAGCGTTGAATGGTTATCATTCCTTTTTTTTTCTAAGCGTTCTTTAACTGCCAATATCTCGTATCAAAGTTTCACGTACCGCGTAAGGCCCGTAGATTGAGCTTTTCCAAAAGTTCCGTATTTCGGGGATTTTCGATGTACATTAACGGGAATTTACTAGATTGGCTGGATCACGCCGTCGGAAAGTTTTTACACAACTTTTCGACATACACCTTCGTCGATAAATATGGTAATGAACGGATCTCCGGCCGTCATCCGATAAAGCTCTCTTTATAGAAAGCTTGTTTATTTTAATGGCCGTGTCACAGCGTTACATCAAGGAATCATGACTCGATGAATACTAACCGAGTTTTCCAGGATGTGCAGGACGAGTTATACCGCATAACTTACTTAATACGTTACCATTTATTAGCAAAACTTCAATGTCAATAAAACAGTAATCTATATGCAATTTAGAGTTTAATTAAAAAAAAATCAAAAAGAAAACAACTTATAAGCGATGGGACATGAGACGGCTGAAGGAGGAGGAAAAAAGGAAAGAAGTGACAAATCTACTGATTGAGAAATGCAGACAACTTAAAGAAACAGATAACGCAGAGGAATGGCTGCAGAGAATGTCCGACTCGCTCAATAAGATTGAAAAGGAGCATTTGATCGCTAAATAAGAGAAAAAGAAAAACTGGATGACAGACCATATATGAAAGGCGAAAAGCGAAGAACATTGAAGCAAGATATAAAAACAATCAAAAAAATATATAGATCCAATACTTCTGGGGTACCACATAACGAAGATGGTAAAATTATTACCGACGTAAAAGAGAAAAATTACCTAGAGAACCTTTTTACGGATAACAGACCAGAATGTCCTCCAGATCTAACTGCTACTGATAGTCTGTAACGTGCCTATTTTTCCCTTCTACAGTTCCATTATAATTATATCTCTGATAATTTTTTTGTTGTATATATAATATTTTGGTTGTAACTTAAATATATCATTCGTTGTAAATAGTGTTGCATACCTTGTTGTGATAGGATTCAATTGTTAATGGCTGTGGAATTTTCGTTGATCGATGAAGATTGAGTGGGGGTTTTGTTATTAGATTTTGCTTTGGTCTTTGGCCTCGATTGTTGTGTGTTGTCGGTTATATTATTGTTTGGTTTGCATTTCTGTGTGGATGGGGCTGGCTATCAACACGGACGAGTGCGATTCTGAGTGTGGAACATAGATTTGCGAATATTGTTGGTTGACGTCGGTTCCGTGTCATTTTTCTTGATATCCGGTCTGGGAAGTGGTTAGTCGTTTGGTGGCAGTCTTGGGAGTGGTGTGGTGAGAATTTTTGGGACGGTGTGATATTAACACGTGTGCAGAACTTCTACGGATTTTCTTTCATATCTGGCTGTATTTGGGCCATCTTAATTGGATTTTGAAGAAAAACCATTTAATTTTTAACTTGACCATTCTATCTTACCTTTGTTGTTGATATTTTGGATTTTGGTGTCGAGTTAAAATAACCGCATGCGGGATTTATTTGAGGAAAGCCATCGTTAATTAGCAGGTGCCGTTCCATTATCAAACCGGCCAGGAGTAGTGAATTTGTATACCCAAAGGTTATAAGTGATTTATTTTTAAATATATAACGCCGTAACTTATTTTGACACCACGATTAAGTTTTGTTTTAGTTTATTAATATAGTACATTGTTGGAAACTATTTATTGCATTAGATAATATGCCAAAACTAAACTTGGATTAAAATAATCTTCTCAATAATTCTTTATGTCCAAGTAAAAATATATTTTCTTCATACTTATTTGTAAATATCATACAATTTTGATATTTTAAAGGACAAAAATATTTTTAAATTAACTCGATTGTTTTGGCAGTGAAAATCTTTATGTAAATGGTGAAAACATGAGTAAATTAGCAGCCTTATGTAAACGTTTGGTTTAGTATTATTAAGGAGTTGACTTGAATACGTTTTTTTTGGTAACTTGGTAAAGTCCGTTACTCTTACTTCTGTTTTGGTTATTTTATAAAGTTGTAAATTTTGAATCTTTGATTTATTGTTGGCTGTTGATTTTGACTATATTTTTTATAAGTTTATTATTGAACTGAGTACCTTGATTTATTGTTAGCTGTTGATTTGGATTATATTTGTTATAAGTTTATTATTGAACCGGGTACTTTGATTTCTTGTTGACTGTTGATTTTGACTATATTTGTTATAATGTTGCTATTGAGCTGTGTACTTTGATTTATTGTGTGAGTAAAGTATCCAATATATTTTTGCTATAATTTTATTTATTTGGTTCACCATAATCTTAGTTGTTTATCGTGTGGCTCTGCTAGTGCCTATAAGACCTAGGGGTTTTCGGCTTGAACCGTCTAAGTCGGTGGCGCGGCTCACTTTTATTTTCTTTTTTTTCTTTTAACCTCTACGGCTGAGCTCGGGCATAATTTGCCAGTAGAGAGACCGCTGGCAGATTACTCTATAGAGAACGAAAAAGACGTGGCAAGTCTATCAATGATAATAGACGAAGTTACGAAGGCTATATCTCAGCTAAAAGACGGCAAGGCTCCTGGCCCGGATGGCACGTACACTGAGTTTCTAAAGTTTCTTGACGCGAAAGGCATTAAACAGCTGACACGAGTGTTCAATAACATTTACTCTACTGGAGTGATACCAAAGATGTGGTTGAAATTGACTTTCATACTATTGCCAAAAACACCACATGCCAAACGTTGCAATGATTACCGTTCCATCAGTCTTATGAGCCACCTTCTGAAACTCTTCTTAAAAATAATACATGGGAGAATTTTTAAACAATGCGAAGAACATGTAAGCCGCACACAATTTGGATTTAGAAACGCGCTAGGTACTAGAGAAGCCTTATTTAGTGTTCAGTTCCTTTTCCAACGATGCAGAGATGTTAGCAGTGATATATTTGCATGTTTCATTGATTATCAAAAAACATTTGATTGAAATTCTAAAAGAGATTGGATTTGGCGTTGGAAGATACAAACAGCGGGATCAAATTTATAAGGCGAGTGTGAATGGACGGAAGTCGGTAGAGGTCGACCTCGGCGAACATATCTCAATCAGATCAACATTGTTTTGGAGAAAGGTCAGGTCAAGAGTACCAACAACCGAAAAGCATGTATAAGAGCACTGATAAAAGTAGAGGAAGCAAAAGAAGAAAGTGGTCTCTGCCTACCCCTACGGGAAAAAGGTGCGACTATATGTATGTATGTATTGCTTATTCAAGAAGCAATACTACTCTTCCCTATGGGCTTGTGGTGTTGCTCGGTAACACACTTTCGTGAACAACAAACAAAAGTAAATGTTTGCATACAAGTGAATTTCCAATAGGAAACGACACTTTTCTTTTATTTAATTTATTGCCTTTTACAATCTACTCAACATTTATACAGAGTAATTAGTAAATGATGTGTATATATGGCTGATGTTACGAGTCAGGTACCATCCAATGATGGTTCACTGAAACTATCTAGCTAGGTCTTCTGGCCATGTTCTTCGGAGTCTTCTTTCATCGTTTGGTTGGTTTAATATCTCTCTGATGAGCTGATTTCTGTGGTCAGTACTGCGCTTCTTGTATTTGTTGGCATGGAGATTGATTACTTCTTGCACGTATGGGATTCGAAGGTCGTCGCGTATGGTTTGATTTGATACGTACCACGGGGCATCAATTATCATTCTTATTGTCTGGAAGGTTTAAAGAATTTATGTATTAGATGGCTTACTGCATCTCCATAATTCGATTTCATACGTCCAGATTGGCTTTAGGATTGCCTTGTATATAATTATTTTGTTTTCAGTTGAAAGTTTTGATTTTTTGTTTGTCAGCCAGTACGTGCTTTTTAATTTGAGATCTAGGTGACGCCTTTTAGCTTTTACGTGGCTTTTCCTTGTTGATTTTTGATCTGGGTGAAGCCCAAGGTATTTTACTTCACGTTTCAGTGGTATGGGGGTACGTCTTGTGGTAAATGTTATTTGCGTCGATTTGAGGGGGATAACGTTTATCTTCCATGATTCTAGCCAGTTTTGAAGTAGGTTGAGGTGCTGTTGAAGATTGTTTGATGCCGTTTCTGGATCAACATCTGAAGACAGGATCGCAGTATCATCAGCGAATGTTGCCATTAGTGTGTCGAGGAAACGACCGTTGCAGCAATTTTTATTTAAGGATCAATATGACTAATTTTTAAAAACTTTTGTTGTTGTGTGTTATTTTCCCCTTTTGCGACCGAACTAACGGTTAAATCGTGATGTCCGAGGTATCTCGTTAACTGTAACTGGAAGATCAAACATTTCTTCCACGTCTCGAATTGGCCAGTGATTCCATGCAGGAGTAGAGAGAGCGGACACCATTCGAATACACAACGAACTCTTTTGACTGCACTCTGTCGAAAATGCACGTCTATCCAAAAGTAATGGACTTATTGCATCGCAACGGATGTGCTTGCCACATTTTGTTAGAATGTTCGAGAACGTATTTCGCAGTTTCGTTGTTACCATTCTCCTCGGAAATACGTCGGTAGGACGACGACGGCAAATTTGCGAGCAACTTTTCTTTTTATATTTTTATTAAATTTCACTGAGCTTAGTAGTGAATATATATTTAGGTATAGTATGTAACCGGCAAATTTTATTTGAAAACGTTTTATTTTCAAGAAAAACAATTTACAGTTTACAACGAATATTTAGGAAAATTTATTGAGTTACGAACTTAAAGAAGAAGTGGGCGTTATAGAGCCGAATTTTAGGCTCTCAAAAACCCCTTGGTAACACCCCAACTATCTTTTAAGCAGAATAACATGCCATAGAGATATGTGCCCAGGAGTGCATCTAAAGAAACACCAGAGCGGCAAAAATCTATATTTTATCAGATAGCCAAGCAGCACTAAAAGCTCTGAAGTCATACAATCGTGAGTCTAAGCTAACTTGGTCCCTGAGACAACTGGCAGCGAACAATCAGGTTACTCTGATGTGGGTTCCAGGTCACAAGGGAGTTAAAGGCAACGAAGAAGCAAATTGCCTTGCCAAAGAAGGGGCAAGTACACAATTTTTCGGCCCAGAACCCTTCTGTGGACTTTCCAAAGCCCACTAGAAAGAAGAGGTTCGACGCTGGAAAACAGCTATAGACGGCTTCTTTGAATACCATGGACTTCTCGCCGCACCAATGAATCGATTCTAAGACCACTGGACATACAAACAAGATTGTCGACCATTGTCAGTCAACAGTATCTCAAATATTTTGTCACATCGCCAGGAGAGCAGAGGGAATGAAAAAATTAATTATCGAAGTAAAAATCGAGATACGAAGACCTAGGGGACGCTTACCGTCATGATGGATAGACCAACTTAAAACTTTAACTGGGAAGAATATGCACAAAGAACATGCCCAAGATAGGAAGTCCTAAAAGCAGCTAGTTCAAAGATTCGCGACATGATGTCACTACACCCCTACGAGGATCAGATCAGGAGAGAGAGAAACCATAACATTCATAATTTTGTTCGTGTATTTTTTCTTTGTACTTTTGTTAATTTGCTTATTTGAATCATTTAGTATTAAAAAATTATTAAGGAAATAACATTTGGTTGGTACTGGATTAGTCTGTTTATCAGGCTCGAAAAAAAAAATAGGTTTTAGAGAGGGAAAAACTAAATTATGGCACCCAAATGAACTTTTTTTGTACGGTTGAGAACTCCACAATTTTTTCGGCTGAGATTGGCCGGAAGCATGCCGGGTAACCACCTCGAAAGGTAACCTTTTGTAATCTTCTTGAGGTTTTCCGCGGCCATACGCTGTGGAAAATAACATTTTCTGTTAACTTTGACACGTTTGGTAATACTCCTAAAAACTGTTCTGTTATCCAAAACAAGAAGTCTAAAAAAAACTACGGTGACCACCATAAACGAAACACTATTATACATTAGTCACTATCGAAACACTCATTAGTACTTGAGTCTTCTTGGGTATTTATCACTATCGGTTCGATTTGTGGCAAAACACAATATTGTTTTTCTTTTTCTTTGACGTGGTAAACACAATTTGTCCATAAGTCAGTTTCGGCGAGTTGCCACGTCTTTTTCGTTCTCTAACGAGTACTCTGCTAGCGGTTTCTCTACTGGCAAATTATGCCCGTGCTCAGCAGTAGAGGGTAGAAGAAAAAATATAAAAGTGAGCTGCGCCACCGGCTTGATGGTATAAGCCGGAAACCACTAGATCTTATAGACACTAGCAGAGCTACAAGATAAACAACTATGATTATGGTGAACTAAATATATAAAATTATAGCAAAAATATGTTGGATACTTTACTCACACAATAGATAATTAAGGTACACAGTTCAATAGCAACATCATAACAAATATAGTCAAAGTTAACAGCTATGGTAAAATTTTCTTGCTAAAACAAACCAAAAATGTAAAATTTACAACTTTATAAAATAACCAAAACAGAAGTAAGAGTAACAGACTTTACCATGTTACAACAAAAAGTAAGACGTATATAAATTAACTCATTAATAACACTAATTTAAACATTTACATAAAAGCAAAGAAGATTTACTAGTTAACTGTTTACATAAAGATTTTCACTGCCAAAACAATCGAGTTCATTTAAAAATATCTTTACAATGGTTGTCCTTTAAAACATCAAGATTGTAGGATATTTACAAATAAGTAGAAAGAAAATATGTTTTTACTTGGACATAAAGAATTATTGAGAAGGTTACTTTAATCCAAGTTTAGTTTTGGCATATTATCTAATGCAATAAATAGTTCCAACAATGTACTATACTAATAAACTAAACAGAACATAATAGTGGTGTCAGCATGAGTCACTGCGTTATATATTTAAAAATAAATCACTTATAACCTTTGGATATACGAATTCACAAAGCACTATATTTATAAACTGAAGCAAGACTTACTCGTGGTGCCGAAATGAGACACGGCGTTATATATTTAAAAATAAATCACTGATAACCTTTGGGTATGCGAATTCACATGTACTCCTGTGGCCTACTCCTGAACTACTCCGGTGGCTGGTTAGATTATGGGGGTGGCACTGGTTAACAATGGCTTCCCTCAAATAGATCCCGATAACGGTTATTTTAACTTGACACCAACTCCAACAATATCCACAACAATGGCAAGACAAAATGGTCAAGTTAAAAATCAAATGGTTTTTCTTCAAAATCCAATTAAGATGGCCCAAATACAGCCAGATATGAAAGAAATCCCATAGAGGTTCTGCACACGTGCTAATAACACACCGTCCCCAACAACGTTCACCGACACCTGGCCTCCAAGACTCTCAAATCACGACTGCCGCTCCTATCCCGGAAATCAAGAAAAATGACGCGGAATAAACGTCAACCCACAATCTTCTCAAATCTGTGCCTCGTCCTCGTCCTCGTCCGTGTGGAAATTCAGTCCCATCCACACAAAAATTGCAAACCAACTATCGAAAGTTATGCAACACTACTTACGACGAATGATATATTCGAGTTATAGCATAGTGTACTGTATGCAACAAGGAATACGAGTAAGAATTATAATGAACCAGTAAAAGGGAGAAAATAGGCACGTGACAGAGTTCATCAATTACTTTTCTTATATTTGTTTGAACAGAATCGCTTAATTGAGGAGCTTGAGTACACTTTCGTAATTTATTTTTTAAAGCAGCCCAGATCAGTTCAATAGTGTTGAATAAACAATAATATGGAGGCAAACGCAAAACTGTATGACCGTAAGATTCAAAAAGTTTGTCTATGACGTATTTTTTCTTAAAATTTTGTTGTTTCACTAGTTCCAACAATTTTTTTTTGTGTGCAGTTTTTAAAAGATATTTCTATGTTACTAGCTATATAACAGATACTCCAATAAAACAGAAAACAAGATAATAGGTATATATAAATGGAAAAATGTGTATTTATAACAACACGGCACTGGTAAATAATTGTGTAAACACCGAATTGTTTTTTGCCGGCATTGACTTTTGCGGTGAGAAAACTGCCGATAAAATTTGGCCAGTTAGGGTTGAGTACTGTCCAATAAGATGCATAGAATCACAAAAGGTTCGTCGACAGTCCATGTGGACAATACCGGAAGCAATCATTTACAAACGGTTCAGTTTAGCTTAATACTCGACGTGGCATTATTGACCGTACCCCGATTTTTGCGTTGTCCAACTGAGTTCCTATAAAGTATACCAGTGTTTTTAGTTTTGCAAGTCGTGAGATTAATTTCTAAATTGATTGTCCTATTTATTTTACTACTCTATCTGCTCAAGGCATTGATTACGTTTGGTGTAGTCTAGCAGTTTTTAAACCTGTATAATTGTTTATATCGGTTTGTTGTATGTAGTGGTGAAAATGGGTGCTTTATTTCACGTTTTAATGGAGGTATTTAGAAAAATAAACGGACAAAAAAAGAAACGAGATCCTTTACCATTCCGTTATAATTAAACGGTCATAATATTCCGTTATGACGGTCCAAGTTTCATCCTTTTATGTCTGTTTGAAAGTTTATTGGTCGTTCCGGGGGCAGGCAACAACTTACTAATTGCCTCTCATAGAGCTTATATGTTTCTCCCAATATAGCTCAATCTATATGGCCCCTTATAATACGTTTCGTGAAAGTTTCGGACGTGCCAGTGCCAGTGCAGTTAATATGTTTTTCCATTCGCCATGTGTTGTGCCGCAAGGGTAGCGGCGAGTAAAACTTTCAGGCCGCTTTCATTTCGCACAGACTGAAAGCGGCCATTCATATTTCCAAAGGCCGTTTTCAGTTTTCGTGTTCTATCATATTTATGAAAAAGCAGCTGACCTTCTCCTGTATCTATCCGGCCTTATGATTACCGACTGAAGATCGCCACACATGTCGTCGACCGAAAACTTCGCTGATAAACTCTCGAAACACAATCACGAAACCAATAAAGAACTTTTGTATTTTTGATAAATCAATCCCGGAATCATGTTCGATAGAAACAATGGCGACAGTCGCTTTCCACATTTCGTTAGTCATCGAATTTACACAATCCTTGTGTTGTTGTTTTTTACGGTTTATCTCCAGTATATATATATTATCCTTTGGACGTCTGCGTTGATTGGCTTCAGGTTGACATTTTATTCGATTACACGTCGAAACAAACGAACCGAGATGAAAATTCACCGCTATATACGATCTTTCCCAATGTCGATAGCAGATTGACACATCGACGGGAATTTCATTTAATTGTTGTTCAGATGGTGTTGTTCGATTTGGGGATTGTTCTGCGCATTTTCGACCTCTCCATTACAATAAAGAACATAAGATATCGGTTGATGTATCAATGACCTAATAAATATTCTTGTTAGTCATATTTTCATTGCTAAAGAGTTTTGACAACATGTCTATGAGCATTGATGGGTCGATTGTCTCCACCACCACTGTCGGTCTTCCGCTACTCTTAAATTTGCCTCCAAGGTTTGCCCTGTAACCTCTTTAATTTGGTCTATCCATCGTGATGAAGATTTTCCACTTTGCCCTACTCGATAAGTCTTTCTAGATTGTCTTGATCTCGTCTGGTGATGTGTCCGAAGTAATCCAGAATGCGACGTCGGCAACTGGTGGATAATAATCGATCGGTGATTTCACATTCGCTTAATAATGACACATCGGTCCGGTGTGTAGTCCAGGGTATGCGAAGTATCCTACACCAGCACCACATTTCAAATGCATCCATTCGTTGCCTGTCGCTCGACTTTATTGTCCAGGATTCGGAACCACATAAAAATATCGAAAACACTAAGGTGTTAACCAGGGCTCTTTTAGTGTTTCTGGTTATGCATCTTTCCATATCTTGGATAAGTTTGACATTGCTGTCCTCGATAATACTATCCGTCTTCTGATTTCTGTTTCGCACCCTCCCCTACTGTTTCTTAGCGATCCTAAATAGATGAATTCCTCTACTACTTCACAGTCACAGTCTAAGCCTTATGTTTGTTGTCATGGAACATAGTTGCCAGTTAATCAAAATGTTTGAGTTTTTGATCAATTTTCTGTCTTCTTAACATTCAAAATGGTGTGTTTTATATGTATATAATGTTCTATAACCTAAGGGGTGTATGCTGATATTCAAGTTGTGATAGAAAAAAACAGGCTTGACTTCGAAAAAGATAATAAGAAGTTAAAGGCTTAGTAATCAAAACGAATATGCTGTGGTAAGCAGCAAAATGTCATAAGGCTAACAATTGTTAACATTCAGCAAGTAATATTACCGGTGCAACCGGCGGAATCGGTCTTAAAAGTTACACAGTTTTTGGGTGCCTGATTGAGCGGTTCTACCATTATCGAGACTGATTTTTCATCCAGATGCTGTTATATGTTTTTGGCAGTGCTTTCGCTATACCACAGAAAGGTTCTAAACCAATTGGGGCCCATCGTGCTCCTTCTCGGGCTAGTGAATCAGCTTCTTCATTGCCCTTGTAACCTGTGTAGACTGGTACCAAGGCTAGAGACACAATCCATTTTGACTGCCCAACTCGTGTAGGTATTCTTAGCAATTCCATACAAGTTTTGAGTTAACTTGCATGAAGCTAATTGCTTTTATATCTGCTTGACTGTCTGCATATTGATGTATTGCTGCTACTTTTGTCTAGAATATCGTCACATTTTTACCTAAGCTAAGTAAGACTCTTGTCTTTGGTCTGGCTTTGTAGGTATATTCCTGCTCCTACGCCTTCTTTTCATTTTAAGCCGTCTGTGTAGCAGGCCATTTCTGCAGATGGATACTTTTAGTCAGACAAGTAAAATTTGCTCTCCAACGAAACCTTTCGAGTTGTTGTGGTTTTACTTTAAAAAATATGTACCTATTTTATTTTCCTTAGTTATATTGAGTGTTTGGTGGAAAATAATTGTAAGTAAGGGCAATTTTTTTTCGTTGACTGCTTAATATCTTAATGTTCTTTTAGTTGGGCATAAAACAAGCATGTTAACTTAGCCAATAACAATCTAGCCTTGTTGGAAGTACTTACATGCCCACTAATAATTGTTTCTTTTCAGATAACACGTTGTGTGGTACGTAAAGAAAACGTGCATTTCCAAATAGGGTAAAGAGATAATAGCGCACCGTGTCTATTACGAACAAGTTCTCTCTCGCTATACATAGCAGCGGATAGTTATCTGCAAATTAGAACAACCATCGTCTTGGCCAATTAATCTCATTGATTAATCCACAATTGAAGTAGGTTTACCGATGTTATCGGTATACACGGTTGACGTGGCATCTTTTCTTTGTTCGATCCCGTAACGCCAGTTTGAATAATTCTTCTCATTTAAAAAACCGTTAAACGGTTTTGTTCTGGACCAAAGGTGCTATATATCTCAATTAAATTTTAATTTACCATCGCCAATAGCTATATAAAAGTCTTCGTAAATGTAAATGACTGACTCAGTTTTTCAAGAAACTTTTATTCTCATTCGGTTGTCACGATAACATCCATGGGTTCAGAGTAAGATATTTAATGTTGAACTGTTGCCTGTAATTAAAATTCTACATTTATATATATATTTTTTTTGTCAAATATTTACTTTATTGAACATTTTATTATATTACAATCTGGTCAAAATAGACCAATGAGCAATTCTATTCTAACCTAAATTAATACTTTTAAGTCTTAAACTAAGGTGTACTCAGTAGTGTTCCTTAGGTTCTGGCATATGTAGTAACACTTAACGTGTAAAAATGCACTATGCTCTGCTTTTAACAATTTCACTTCACTAACTTCACTAGTTTGGTCCTTTTAAATCTTTTTTCTATTCCTGTGTTGTCTAGCAGCTGGATTGCTTCGACGTTCACATGTTGATTAAGCCTTTCTTCGTGTCTTTGGCTAAATTGATAATAGTTTGTTGAATAGTTTCCATCTTCAGGTCCCTGTAAATATCACTATTACGAATATACCAAGGGGCATCAGCAATGTTCCTTAATAGTTTATTTTGGAATCGTTGTATTATATTAAGATTTTTCTGTTTGGTACACCCCAATAGTTGTGTACTATAAGTCCATACTGGCTTTAATATTTGCTTGTATAGCAAAAGCTTATTATGTAATGACAAAGTGGAGTTTCTCCCTATTAGCCAATACATTTTCCTATATCTTATACCAAGTTCTTCCCTTTACAATTTTACATTTACAGTTACTTTTGTTTACTTAATAAATTTTAAACGATTCAATGGAGGTATAGAAGTCACTAATACGTGTGCCTGTTTTCCAAAGTTTACCTTTTTTTAACGTAATCAATCCACCAGAGCTTTTTCGTCACTTAAGGAGGTTCGTCGGTAAGAGCGGGAAAATTAATTGATTTAATTATTTAATCATGATTAAATAAAATATATGGTTTTTATTCAAATAATATGATGAAAATTGGGTCCAAATTTATGTGTGTAGTTGTAAAAAAACGTGGCAACAGCGCAAATAGTTACTTTTATTATCATCAGCTGACAGCTGATAACATAACGTTTAAAATTTCATTATTAAAAAATGATGTAGATGGTAAGGCAACATTGATTAAGAAAAATATCATCTTTGTATGATAGTAAAAGTATTAAAGAATTATAAATAAAAATTGAAACAAAAATATTATAGCTTATTTTATTTATTCTAAGTTCATAATTAATACACATTGAAATCAAAATAATTGTGCAGCTTCATGTTTAACCCGAAATATCTCGAAAAAGAATAACTTTATCGCCATGGGAAAAGAGTACAATAGTCACGCAGAAAGTATTGGGGAATCGAAAAATTGTAATAAAATTGCAATTTCGCCAGTGGCTTAGAATTTGGTTGGGAACAATCAGTCATATGCCCCTGTAGTACGCCTCTGGTAGTAGCCAGAAACATTCATTTAACATAATTTAGTAGGGTCTATAGTACTTACACTCCCCATTAAATATGACAATAATACTTAAAATAGTTCTAAAGTACTGGGCACAAATAATTTTTAAATTTTCAAATTAAACACCTTGTAACTCGGACAGGAGACACATTTTATTTAGGTGATTTGGGTTCAGGATTCTATAGTTGAAATATTTCCAATTATTAATAAAACACCCTGTATATTTTTTTTAAAAACATAAACATAACACATAAATCAAAGTCTAGTTTTGCTAAACGATAAATAAACGAACTTTGGAAACGAAAGGATTATTTACGTCCATGTGGAAAAACGCTAAAGTCCAACCGATTCCGAAAAAAGGAAAGAAGACTATTCCTGCAAATTATCGACCTATTGCATTGCTCTCAGTCATATCCAAAGTTATGGAAAAAGCGATTAACACAGAACTTATTAAATATCTGGAGAAATTTGAGATAATCCATGACAGACAATATGGATTTCGACAACTTCGGTCTACTGGAGATTTGCTGGCTTATGTCACTCAGCTCTGGACAAACACTATTGAAAAGTTTGGTGAATCCCGTGCAATAGCCTTGGATATATCTAAAGCCTTTCACCGCGTTTGTCACCAGGCATTGTTAAGTAAATTATCTGCCTACGGTCTCCCAACCAAACTGCGCCAATGGCTCTTGAGCTTCATGCAAGATCGCTCCTTACATGTGGCAATTGACGGTATTTCTTCTGATGCGTTTAAAACTAATGCCGGGGTCCCCCAGGGTTCCATCCTGTCCCCCACCTTATTTCTTTTACACATCAACGACCTCTTGAAAACCACCACGAACCCCATTTACAGTTTCGCAGACGATAGCACACTTGTCTCAAATTTCTCATCCTATCGATCACTTTCGGTGAATGATACAAATAGACTCAGGCAGGAACAGGTTGATTCCATCAATAGAGATCTTAAAGCAATCGTCGAGTGGGGAACCAACAATCTTGTTCAGTTTAACGCCCAAAAAACACAAAGTGCCACGTTTTCCAAGAAAGTGAATTCCTCAAATCATCCCATCACCATGTCCGCAAAAACCCTTGAACCAAGTCCCTCCATCTCGATTTTGGGAGTCACGGTGACCAATAATATGTCTTGGCATGACCACGTTGCTAACATCGCAAAGTCGGCAAGCCAGAGGCTAGGTTTTCTGTGGAAAGCCAGAAAGTTTTTTACTCCTGATCAACTGTTGACGACGTACAAGGCTCAAATCCGACCTCTACTGGAGTATTGCTCGCACATTTGGGGTTCAGCACCAAGGCATTCTCTTCGTCTTCTAGATTCCATTCATAAAAGAGCCATTCGCTTGATAAACAGCTCAACTCTCACAGATACCCTTCACCCTCTAGAACATAGAAGAAGAGTTGCAGACCAGTCATTGCTCTACAGATATTTCCATGGCAGATGCTCCAGAGAAATAAAAACTCTTGTACCACCATTGGCCACATTCGGCCGAAGAACTCGGCACGCTGATCAGTCTCACCCATTTACTCTCAAGATTGACACTACTAGAACCAATCTTCATCAAGAATCCTTCTTTTACAGGGCTGCTACGGAATGGAATAAGCTTCCAAAATCAGTTTTTCCAGAGAACTATGACCTACAACTTTTCAAAAAGCGTGTCCACAATCATCTTCTTTCTATAATCCCTTCCCCTTCTAATAGTCGCAGTGCGGGCCGTCCGCGGCCCTCACGATAGGTCTACCCATTTTGCGACTATTTTCATAAAAAAAAAAAATACTTTTTTTGAGTAAATACCTTTTTTTTCAAATATAAACAGTGAGTCGTCGTAGACGTTTTTCCTCTGTGGAACTTTGTAATAGAGGATATGAAATTGTCTACCGTCAACTAGATAAAATGTTAAACTTATATAAATCACATTTTCTTTACCGATTTAAAGTAGGAGGAACACACGGCGAACTCGACTCTCTCACAGATTCGGAATTGTCAAAAAAAAAACAGATAAAAGCGTGGTAAAAGAGAAAGGATGAATCCGAACTGCCCGCGGCTGAAAAAAAAACCTAATCCAGTTATTATAATACGCTCATGCAGTTACCCTTCGAGGACAATCAGATCGACACCTTTTTATTTAAACTTCCCTCGGTTCCAGGGAAAGTTTGCGAAATTCTGCCTTACTCGCGACTACGAACAACTCCATTCTCGTTGTTATAATAAACTTTAAAGTTGAAGGAAGTTGAGAGGTTGGAGCACGTTGGTTTACTTAAACCTTCCGTGTGTTGAAAAAGAAAAAGTGGATAAATATTACCTCGACATCAGTGCTAAACGCCTAACTCCAAAATTAGATTTTTACCAGCCGAAAGAACAGGCAGGATTTCGAGCAGGGTACGGTACAAATGACCATTTACATACAATCAAGACCCTTATAGAAAAATCAACAGAATATAATAAACCTCTCATCCTTGTTTTCGTAGACTATGAAAAAGCTTTTGACTCAATCAGCCAACAACATATGCTCAAATCATTAACAGAATGCAGAATTGATTACAGGTACATTGCACTGATTAAGGGTATATACGAGAAAGCAACGGCGTGTGTAAGATTACATAAAAACACAAGAACATTCCGAATAGAACAAGGTGTACGTCAAGGAGATACCCTCTCTCCAAAGCTGTTCACCACACTGCTCGAATATGTCTGTAAGAAAATCGACAGGGGGGAAATGGGCCTAAATATAGACGGTGAAAGATTAAATAACTTAAGATTTGCAGACGATATCGTCCTTATCACCGACCGTATAGATCAAGCGTCCATGATGTTGGAAAAATTATACAATGCTTCAAGGGAAGTTGGCCTAAGAATTAACTTTGCAAAGACGCAAGTCATGACAAACCTAGTCCCCAGTAAAAACATAACTATTGGAAGCAAATCTATTGAACAGGTCACCGCCTACAAATATTTGGGTCATGAGATCCGAATAGGACGGGACAACCAGACGTGCGAACTTCTCCGGAGAGTAGGCTTGGGGTGGGCATCCTTTGGAAGATTAAAGTATGTTTTCAAGTCGGATATTCCCATCAGTCTAAAACGAAAAGTATACAATCAGTGCATATTACCAGTGATGACATACGGAGCCGAAACATTGACGCTTACAAAAAAGTCAGCAAAGAAACTGCATGTCACCCAACGGGCGATGGTGAGGGCTATTCTGGGTATCTCCCTCAGAGACCGAATACCAAATGAGATTATTCGCCAAAGAACAGGTGTTATAGATGTAATCGAAAAAATAACAACTTTAAAGTGGAACTGGGCTGGCCACGTAGCTAGAAGAACTGACGGAAGATGGTCTAAAAAACTATTGGAGTGGCGTCCGAGGCACGAAGCTTATCGTAGTAGAGGGCGCCCCCCCACACGATGGACCGATGACATCAAAAGAATCTGTGGTAATTGGATACAAATGGCTCAAGATAGAGCAGAGTGGCAAAATAAACGAGAGGCTTATGTTCAGCAGTGGACTACTATAGCTGAGTGATGATGATGAGTACAAATTGCATTTTCTCATCAAAATTTCTTAACGGACGTTAGTTGAATGCCTCTTTAATTTGGATCGGATATATTTTTTCTCGGTGTTGATTTTTTTGTAAAGATAACGTTCGTTACATCGCACTTTATGGAAATACTGCTCAAATGTTCTCGTTCATGCGTTCAATGGACATTGAATTGGTAGAACGCACGTCCAGTTTGGAATTTAATATTTTTTAATTTTGTTTTGCTACAATTTTCAATGCAAAACGGAGAGATACAGCGTAAACAGTCATTATCATTATATCTGGCTTTACAACCCCTGATGGGTTTTCCATCTTTCTCTGTCCAGCATGATTTCCAGTCCATCTTGTAAGTTCATGACTCTTGGGTCTTTTGCGATGTTGTCTCTCTATCTAAGCCGAGGTCGACCTATAGGACTTTTTTTGTGTAGCCGTTTCCCACACCAGCTTTACCTGGTAGCTAAACATCGATAGTTTTGATTTTCGATAGTTATCGATAGTTTTGGAAAAACTATCGAATGAATATCGATAGTTTCGATAGTTTTTTCAAAAACAAAAGTTATTTTGGCTTTATTGATTGATTTTTTCAGGACCATATAGGAACTTCATTGACAAGAAATGAAAATTTTCAACACTTTAATAAAATAAAATAAAAGGAACTCATTTAACACCGTTATCACAGAATAATAAAGAACATTTAATTAATAACACTTCACATAACTACTAAAAATCACATTTCTGAGATTCTGAATATCATATTTAGAGGAAATGGTTTATTCCTAACTGAATTTATCAAATATAGAAATATTTTCTTTCAAGAAAAGCATTTCATTAAGTTTGTTGACCTTCAACCTATTTCGTCTGTCAGTCATAATTTGCCGTGCTTTTGAAAACACCCTTTCTGACGGTACAGAGCTTCCTGGTATGCTCAAATACTTGAAGGCAATTTCTTTCAAAGAATTATTACTATTTTTCCAATATTCAATAGGACACTCTGACATACCAATCACAGGTTTCTCTATATACTGCTGAATATCAATAATAGCATTACTTAACGCAGTACTTGCTTGAGGCACATTCAAAAAACCTAACAAATCATTAATTTTGCTTGTTTCCTTTGGGTCGCATCAACGGTTTCTACAGGTACTGGAGTAGGTGTGTGTGTGAATTTAAATATGATGTGTATTCTTTTTGGAGGAGATCCATAGCTACCACTGCATCACCATCAGTTTTGAAACCTCTTTTCTTGTGTTTTGGGTTTATTATTGTAGCAATAATAGTTGGGGTGCTTTGTTCATATGGGGTAAATCTCTTCAGCATAGAACTTTTGAGAGACTCTATAACTTGTAAGCCTACCTCCGTATTTATGTTACCTTCCAATGTTGCCAGTTTTGTGGATACGCCTCGAATCAGTGGAATAATGAGTGATGATGTGATATATTGCTCTCCAGAAATGAGTTCTGTTGCCACTTCGAAAGGTTTCAGAATGGTAATTGTTTCCTTGATAACCTCATATTGCTCAGCAGCCAGAAGAGGAGGCAAAGTTTACTATTCTTTTAACCGTCATTATTCTTACGTGATCCGCCCACTCCTGGCAAACGGACGGTGAAATCAGGTCAATCTCAGATGGCGCACTATGCTTAAAACCCACAACCACCCGGAGGGCTTCCACCTTCCAAGAAAAACCTGGGTAGCAGTAAACAGAATACGGACAGGCCATGGACGCTGTGGAGCTTCGCTGTATAGATGGGGCATGAGACCGGATCCTGGGAGCGACTGCGATGCTGAAGAACAAACCATCCAGCACATTGTCTATGAATGTCCTATTAGGGCGTTAGCCGGCAATGAGGATGACTTCCTGCTAGCTGTGGAATGGCTGCGAAATTTGAACGTGGAACTGTGACGGAGGAGCGTGTTATGTCCTAGATATGCTTTAGTTTTACATGTTTTATATTTGTATAAACTTCTGTTTTCCATGTGCAGTCTGTATATACATTTGTGTTATGAGCTGTGTCAATGTTCTGATTTACAATAATTGTTTGTAATATGTGTTTTAGTATCGTATAGGTGATAATCTGATTTAGTGTTACATTTTTTTATATTTTTTTGTGTCATGCCACACAAGCTAAATAAATAAACCCTCCCATCGATAAAAAAAGGTTCCTGTAGCATAGCCTCCTAAAAGTCCAAACACAGAGTTTTTGTGGGTATTGAGTTCGCACAGGAATACTTGGATGCTAATTTTTCCGAGACCAATATCGTACATGGATTGTGTTTCCTTTTTAAAGAAAACGATGACTCGTCTGTAAATAATACATTCTTAAAAAAACATCATTTTCATTTTGATTTTTCATCATGGTTTTACAAAATTCCGTCCGTGTTATGTGGTGCTCGGAAAAAATTTGTTGAGTTGTTTGTACTTTAAAACAATGGTATCCATTTCTTTTTAAAATGTTTCTTACAGATCTGTTACTTATATTAAAATTAAAATATAAATATTATAGAAAACTATATTAGTTTTGTCAGCGAATAAACATAAAAATACATAAATCTGATTTTTAAAAACCAGCTAATTTCACTGAATGATACCTATACATAAAGGTATACTTGGGTCAACTATATATTAGGAAACAACTGCTTTTCTGTCTTCTCATCTCCGCAGCATTAATCCTATTTTTATGCTTCTTTTGCCAAACCCAACACTCACTACCATACATAAGTGTAGGAACCAACACACCTCTGTGCACCGCCAGACGTGCCTTTTTTGACACTTTCTGGCTATTCATAAAGCTATGCAGCTACGCACTGATGTTCCGCAAATTTTTTCCACTTTTGCATAAACAAACGTGTTTTCAACGTTCTTGTGTCATTGCGCTATTCTGTTGTTACCGGTGAGAACTGCCGCATCGCGTTAAATAATAAGCATTAAATGATAAGCAAGAATATCCGAAGTTGCAAATTATGTTCGCATTAACAACTTGCTGGTAAAATCGATTTTCTCCGACTCTGAATAAAATTTCTGTTTTTTTTTTAAAACGAACCGAAAGTAAAGAACCTTTTACGCTTTTCCGAGTTCATTAAATATGATTAGCAATACCCTTCAAACGGAATTTATGAACCATAGATAATAGAGCGGAAATAACCGTTTTTGGCTGCCTTGTGATCAGATAGAAAAGTGGAGGTAGCGCCCTCTTCTTGTTATTAACGCCAGTCTCGATGAATGTAAAAGTCAATTTTAACCGTTATTTCTTCATTTATTACACTGTAAGAACAATAAATGGTGTTCAACACTGCGAGAGTCACATCAATCGATAAGATGGGAAAATTAATATTGACACTGTAGAAGAGTACATTAATGGAAAATGGAAAAAACGATTTTAAATTGTTTATAACAAATTATATTTGAAATTAACAATATTCTGTTCATCTCAACCGTATTCTTTTTTTTTTATAATAATAAAAAAAAAATTTAATTAATATAATCAATAATCGTTTGTTAGTAACAATATTCAGTTGTTATAAACAATGCTTGATTATTACTAACAATAATTTTTTACTGTTACAGCGTCTTCAATGCTATTCTCTCAATACTAACACAAGTTTAAAATTCTCCCAATTCCTATTTTTGTTTTCTAAAACCATCTCTTTTTATGAAATATTGAAATATTGAAATATTTTTCATACAAATATACCTAACATGCAATAATTATATTATTCAAAAGATCTTAAAATTCTGTATTAAAAATAGTATAATTTATAAATTGCAAAATTCAGGTAGTTTACCGTTTTTTTTCAGTTTTTTGATTCTGCATAAAAAACAGCTTGACCGATTTTGCTGAAAATCTAATCAGTTTCAAGTTACGTAATTATGCGTCGAATGCAATTGGCCCCACGTCGATTTAATTTTTTTCTTGATATAATCGAGAAGAAAAATAATTCCGAAAATTTACCATTTTTTTATAGTATTTTGATTCTCTATAAAAAATAATTTGACCGATTTTTCTGAAAATCTAATCAGTTTTAAGTTGTATAATTATGCGTCGAGTGCAATTGGTCCCACGTTGATATCATCTTTTGTTCTCGAGATAATCAAGATGAAAAATAATTCCGAACGCACATACAAACATATGAACATACGAACATACACACACAGACGTACACTTAAATACTATTGTATTCGACTCTGGGGATCTTGAAATGGGGAGATATATCAAAATTCGGGATTCGCAAAATCGAACCCATTACTATAATTTCCACTGTGAATTTAACAAAGAGTTTTTGTTAAGCTAAAAAAAATTTACAAACTAATTACTAAAGTAGTTGAAAAAAATTATTTCTTTTAATTTGTGAGTTGAACCTAATCATCCAAATTAGTAGTACTTTTAATAATCTAAAAATAATTTTCATTGTGTAAAATTGAAGCTTTGGTTGATGCACTCAATTGGCAATCGAAACTGCTAAATCTCCATTGAATACTTCTTCGGCCATTCCGTAACGAGTTCTCTCGTTCCCCGTTTTTTTATGGGCTCGTCGGAAAAAAAACGAGACTGAGAATCATTTAGCTTCGAGCAATTTCGATTTGTAGTCCGGTATGCGAAGAAAAAAATAATGGAAATAAAATATGTAGTTTTTTCTTTCAAAGAAATTTTTATTATTCTTTTACAAAAATAGGACTATTAAATAAAAAGTTTAGTCGTACAATTTGTCTATTAAATATTATCACGGAACGTATACTGACGTTCTAAACCGGCATATATATATATATATATATATATATATATATATATATATATATATATATATATATATATATATATATATATATATATATATATATATATATATAATTTTTTTTGCTTGAATCAGCTGTTTTTCGATTTTGTTTTATTTGTATTGTCGTCCTTGTCGTTAGCTATAATAACCAGATCGTCGGAAAATTAAATAGTGTATATAGAGTTATTATTCATTTCGATGCCCATTCCAGGAGCTTTTCTTTTCCAGTTTTTAAGTGCTGTTGCAATATAAATTTTAAAAATAGTAGGTGAGACACAGCATCCTTGTCTCAGGCCCTTGTTCAATACAAATCTTTCTGTGAGGCGGTTTCCAATTTTTATTCTGGATCGAGAATTTTTGTAAAGCTCGTTAAGGGCTGCAATATATGTATGATTGATGTTGGATTGCTCTAATACCTTCCATAGTCATGTAACTGGAACGGTGTCATATGCTTTCTAATGATCCACAAACGTGACGTGCGTTTCTATGTTTCGGGCAATTCTTTTCTATATACATATACTTTATACAGATATATTAAATTATGTAGAGTGTGCCCCAACAACTATTAAGCTCATATAATATAAATGTTTAAAAAAGTTAAACAGTAAATCAACTGAATTCGTTTGTTTATAAAGACAATATCAGCATTATTTGATAATTACGAAAAAATTTTTATTAACCTATAGTTCGCTTCCCAAAAATTTTTAAAAAAATTCGAATAACATTCATTAATTTAAACATAAATATTCGTCTTGTTATTTCTAAATGGCTATCCACATCTCATCGCATATATTTATTAAAGCTTTTGCATACAAAGAGTCTAATTGGTGTAAATATGAGAAGGGGTAATAAAAATGTTTTTATCGAATTTACGGTTTTAACTGTTAATTTATTCGGAATGCTTTTAATGATATGAGATTCATAATTAAAATCACAAAAATGTTTATAAATTTAAAACAATCTACAAGGGTTATTCTTATTTCAAATTTGGTAGCACTGAAGCAAAGAATTTAAATATCACAAGTATGATTTTTTAATGAAATAATTTTTTTTAATACAAAATAAATATTCCAATCTAACTGTGCGTAACAAGAGTTCGTTAGTCGCTATCTCTCTTCCTCTACATTTACTGCCTGCAGAGAAAGGAAGAGAGAAAGTTTTACCTGAAATTACTGATCATAAAAAGTCATTTGAATAATTGGCGGGAATAAATAATATTACGTCATTGTATAATCTAATTTAAAAAAATGAAATTATATTTTTTTGGTATTCTTGATCCTTTAACATTGACGTTATTAAAACGTAAACGGATAAAAACAATGTTTAGTTATGCTTTAAAATAGGTCGTTAGAGGTGATTGGGGTTAACAGAAGTAATTTAAATTACACTATATAAATATTTAACATCCGCCAATTAATCGAGAAAGCCCGGGAGTTCAATACACCCACGCTCCTATGCTTCATAGATTACAAGAAAGCTTTCGATTGTGTTCGATGGAATGTTTTAAAAGAAATGGAAATCCCTATTCATCTCATATCTCTGATCAGCAACCTATATGGAAATAACAAAGCCATAGTTGGTCTCGACAATAAAACAACAAACATTTTCAAAGTACATAGGGGAGTGCTCAAGGATGTATCCTATCGCATTACGGTGAATTCATAATAAGACGAGCCCTAGAAAATTTTGAAGTTTTTTTTTTTTTTTATTTTTTTTATGAAAATAGTCGCAAAAAGGGTAGACCTATCGTGTGGGCCGCGGACGGCCCGCACTGCGACTATTAAAAGGGGAAGGGATTATAGAAAGGAGATGATTGTGGACACGCTTTTTAAAAAATTGCAGGTCATAGTTCTCTGGAAAAACTAATTTTGGAAGCCCATTCCATTCCGTAGCAGCCCTGTAAAAGAAGGATTCTTGATGAAGATTGGTCCTTGTAGTGTCAATCTTGAGAGTAAATGGGTGAGACTGATCAGCGTGCCGAGTTCTTCGGCCGAATGTGGCCAATGTTGGTAAAAGAGTTTTTATTTCTCTGGAGCATCTGCCATGGAAATATCTGGTCTGCAACTCTTGTTCTATGTTCTAGAGGGTGAAGGGTATCTGTGAGAGTTGAGCTGTTATCAAGTGAATGGCTCTTTTCCAAATGAAATCTAGAAGACGAAGAGAGTGCCTTGGTGCTGAACCCCAAATGTGCGAGCAATACTCCAGTAGAGGTCGGATTTGAGCCTTGTACGTCGTCAACAGTTAATCAGGAGTAAAAAACTTTCTGGCTTTCCATAGAAAATCTAGCCTCTGGCTTGCCGACTTTGCGATGTTAGCAACATGGTCATGCCAAGACATATTATTGGACACCGTGACTCCAAAATCGAGATGGAGGGACTTGGTTCAAAGGTATTTCCGGACATTGTGATGGGATGATTTGAGGAATTCACTTTCTTGGAAAACGTGGCACTTTGTGTTTTTTGGGCGTTGAACTGAACAAGATTGTTGGTTCCCCACTCGACGATTGCTTTAGGATCTCTATTGATGGAATCAACCTGTCCCTGCCTGAGTCTATTTGTATCATTCACCGAAAGTGATCGATAGGATGTGAAAGTTGAGACAAGTGTGCTATCGTCTGCGAAACTGTAAATGGGGTTTGTGGTGGTTTTCAAGAGGTCGTTGATGTGTAAAAGAAATAAGGTGGGGGACAGGATGGAACCCTGTGGGACCCCGGCATTAGTTTTAAACGCATCAAAAGGATACCGTCAACTGCCACATGTAAGGAGCGATCTTGCATGAAGCTTAAGAGCCATTGGCGCAGTTTGGTTGGGAGACCGTAGGCAGATAATTTACTTAACAATGCCTAGTGCCAAACGCGGTCAAAGGCTTTAGATATATCCAAGGCTATTGCACGGGATTCACCAAACTTTTCAATAGTGTTTGTTCAGAGCTGAGTGACATAAGCCAGCAAATCTCCAGTAGACCGAAGTTGTCGAAATCCATATTGTCTGTCATGGATATGACTGAGAGCAATGCAATAGGGCGATAATTTGCAGGAATAGTCTTCTTTCCTTTTTTCGGAATCGGTTGGACTTTAGCGTGTATCAATCACTGGTAGAAAGATACATAATCTCAGATCCGCGGACGACACTACCCCAATAACAGGAGATGAAGATGAGATGATTACACTTCTTGATCAGGTCGCAAATTAAAGCCGAGCTCTAGGTTTCGAAATAAATTTAGACAAGACCAAGCTTATGGTCATTGATAGCAACACCATACAGTTAAGAAATTTGCAAAATAGAATTGAAGCAGTAGAGAAATTCATCTATTTAGGAACGCTAATAAAAAGCTAGGGAGGGTGTGAAACGGAAATAAGAAGACGGATAGTATTAGCGAGCACAGCAATGTCAACTTTATCCAAGATATGGAAAGACAGATGCATAACCAGAAACACTAAAAGAGCCTTGGTGTTTTCGATATTTTCATATGGTTCCGAATCCTGGACAATAAAGTCGAGCGACATGCAACGAATAGATACATTTAAAACGGCGGAGCATGCTTCGCATACCCTGGACTACACACCGGACCGATGTGTCAGTATTAAGCGAATTAGAAATCACGGATCGATTATTATCCACCAGTTGCCGACGTCGCATTCTGGGTTACTTCGGGCACATCACCAGACGAGATCAAGACAATCTAGAAAGATTTATCGTGCATGGTAAAGTGGAAGGTAAAAGGTCAAGAGGAAGATCTCCATCACAATAAATAGACCAAATTAAAGAAATTACAGGGCAAACCTTGCAGACAAATTTAAGAGTAGCGGAAGAGTAGCAGTGGAGACAATCGACCCATCAATGCAAATCTCTTCAGTAATAAAGATATGACTAAGAAGAAGAAGAATAGCAATGTGCGGTAAGTTTATAATATGTTCAAATATTAAATATTGAAATTAATAATAGTAATCATATTATTCATTTCCGTAAATATATTTTTCCTTTTTTTTTAATTGAAATGTGTGGACATTGCAAAAATTTTATGTTTAACTTGTAGTTTTACTAAATTTAATTTTATTTCAGCTTTAGTTAAATAGTAGTATTGATTCATAAATAATATATGCTATGATTATAGAGGTATACTTTTTGACAATGACACCACACAGCTTGTTTTAATAAATAAAGTTAAAAATGGCATTATAAACGAAACTAGTTACAGTGCAACAGAAGTAGCTTGGCGGGCGAGAGATCACAAAATCTGCGCACAACGAAAACATTCGAATAACGATCCGATCGGCGACGACGAAATTTTTGGTAATCTTGAGTCTCAAGTACAATCGGAGGTAGAAGTTTACGGATGTGAATTATATTCAGCCAAATATTTGTTATTTTAGAGGCTAGTCGCCCGCCAAGCTACTTCTGTTGCACTGTAATTAATGGAAATTAACTCCTGTTTGCTTTATTTTTTTTGTAAACATTGCGTAATAAAATTCGGGACTGATTTTGGTCGGCTGAGTGACCTAATATATTGAATATCGTTTGGATTTTGGATAACTTCGCTTTTCCATCATTTTTCGCCTCGGGCTCGCATCGGAAATGTGGAAACTTGGTTACGAATTGTGACTTACGATGTTGCTGCCGTTTTTATTTGGGTCATTACGAAAATAAGACGCGAATAAAATTTATTATCCTACACCTGGCCTCCTTTCACATTTTTTGGCACGCTGCTTTAGGATCGCCCCGAGAATTTATTGTTGCCTTATTTTTCGTATTTTCGAGTAAGATTGACGTTGTAGAAAATTATATACCTAATGCTTTAATATTATTTTCGGCCAGATAATTTTAATGAAATTCGTTGTATTTTTAGCCCTTTTTTTGTATTAATATTGATGTAGAGAAATTTTACGCTAGATGAAGTAAACTATAGACTTTTCAAAAATTAAAATATTGCTAGAATATTATTTTTGAAATGGGTATGTATATTTTCTAAACAAAAAAAAATCATAATTAAAATAACATCAGTGGTCTGGGTGCAAAAGAATATAAAAATACTTTTGTTGCTATAATTATTATTATTAAAAATGATTTCAAATTGTTTATAACTAATTATAATTGTCATTAACAATATTTTATTTATGTCAACCGTATTCTTTCAAACTTTTTTTTATCATTTTATTAGCGGGAGCTATTTTCAATTGTTTGTAACAATTGAAACTCTTTTAATGATTATGATCAATAATCATTTGTTAGTAACAATATTCAATTGTTATAAACAATGCTTGATTTTTACTAACAATAATTTTTCACTGTTATAGCGTCTTCAATGCTATTCTCTTAATACTGACACAAGTTTAAAATTCTCCAATTCCTATTTTTGTTTTCTAAAACTATCTCTATTTATAAAATATTGTCATCATATGTTTCATACAAATATTCCAATTATGCAATAATCATATTATTCAAAAGATCTTAAAATTCTGTATTAAAAATAGTATATAATTTATAAATTGCAAAGTTACCATTTTTTTCAGTTTTTTTATTCTCGATAAAAAACAGTTCGACCGATTTTGCTGAAAATCTAATCAGTTCCAAGTTGCGTAATTATGCGTCGATATCATTTATTGTTCTCGAGATAATCGAGACGGAATAATTCCGAAATTTTACCATTTTTTTTTCAGTTTTTGATTCTCAATAATAAACAGCTCGACCGATTTTGCTGAGAATCTAAACAGGTCTAAGTTGCGTAATTATGCGTCGAATGCTATTGGTCCTACGTCGATATTACACAGACGTCCACTTAAAAACTATTGTATTCGACTCTGGGGACCTTGAAATGTGGAGATATGTCAAAATCCGGGATTCGATAAATCGGACCCACTACTTTAACTTCCCACTGGAAAGCTATCAAGCACCTTAAGGATTTTGTAATGTTCGTTTATTTAAACTTATCTCAATATTATTTAACATCGTTACAATGAATGACTATATTGTATTCAATATTGTTCTAAAATTTGGCGGCCGCTCCTTATCGCGTAACCGCCACAATTTTAAATGACAATCCTCGCAGATGATAACAAAGGAAACGATTCCGGCGAGAAGGATGTTGACGGTTTTAGGGTTTGAGAACGAAGGGCATCCTCGACAAACATTTATCCCATTTGGCCTTATAACAATTCGAAATTGTCATTGTCATCAAAGATTCCGCAGATGACCGAATTCAGACATTAACGAGAAATACACTTTAAAAAAATGATTCATTTCCATTTGATGTGGGTGCTTTATTTGTTTACGAAAATAAAATTAAACTTCACATTTCAATATTTTTAAATAAATATCACGTTACAGTGGGCGTAAATAAACAATTAATATAAACAGTTTAATAATTTACATCGTGTGTGTCTCGACTAAAAACAGTAGTTGTGTATTTTTTTTGACGCTTTTGTTAGCGGTTCAAAAATATGCAAATCACGTGGTGATAAATCTGAACTATTGGGGAATGTTCTAAAAACCTCTATTTCTTTTTTTACGTGATAACGACTTGTAAAATTACTGGTCATAGCAATCAAAATTCTATAAAACCACACTTAAATCTCGTTCAAGAACACCACAACAAGATCATAAATATTAGTCGTGGTAATGGATCTTTCATGGTAGAGAATCGCAACGAATCTAATGTTAAGTAAAATTTTAATAATTGTACTTTCACCAACTGTACTTTTAATAAATAAATAAATGTTTCGTTGTGTTGAGTTATAAGTTTTCTTTTTAAAAAATTTTAAGCCGAATATCCCTCGGACATTGACAAATGCCTCATAATTTTATGACAAATGTCTTAAGCTTTCGATTATCATAAAATTATCTCGTCTATTATCAATGTCCTAGGGATAATACTACTGATAACGAACTTATTGTTTGATTTAGAATATATTGGCTATTTTTTTTACAACAAAATATAAAAACTCATTTTTCCGGACTATCTTGTAGATGTAGATGATTATTACTTTGATTTAAAACATATTTTTTCATTTTTGTCGCCGTGATCTGTCGTTGTATTTTCATTCATTTTCGCCGATACATTTATTCGTAACGTTTTATTCATTCGTCCGCTTTCCAACTGTTTAGCGGTTTCGTACTAACGAACAATCGACAATAATGAAGAGCCCTTTGGAAAATCGCTAACGCAATATCGGATAATTGTGATTGGGAACAATATGCGAATTCAAGTGGACAATTATGAATTTACGGTCCAACCTATCGGCAACTGAGATACAAATTATCCGTCGATTGTTTTTCAAGAGTTTATAGCGACGAGGAAATTCGAACACGAATCATTGTCTGGTTCGGTGGTAGCGTTTCCTCGACGGAGAATTCGTTGTTATAACTTTACCTTCCATACATTTTAAAATATGATCGTATCCAATAAATTGTTCTATCTGCTACCGGTCAAAAGCTCGAATGTATGCAATAATTGGTTTATCCCCTTATAAATTTTAGGATTTTTACAATTGAATAAATTTTTTTATTATTTTTTTGTTCTTTAAGTCGAGTAAGCAATGTAAAACATTTTTTTTTGTTTCAGGTATGATCGAAAATCAATGTTTAATCTTCAATAGTTCGGTGAGTATTTACTTTTATGGAATACCAAGATTTTGGCCACGACTGTAACGTCGTTAACTTTGCCGTTTTTTAATTTTAATTGCCGGCCCCGGTCGCCCTTCCATATACATTTAAGTAGTGGGAATTATTCTTATTTAAAACTGCGTTTGTCGATTTTTGGAGGCAGTTTCAATACTAAGTTAAATAAGTTAAAGTTATGTGGAAAGGTCGATCAGATTTAATTTTTTTTTGTCTTTGATGGGTTTGATGGTTTAAAAGTTAAAAGAAGGGAAATTGAATAGTGATTCGATTTTTAATTTTTAAATAAAATGTGCTGGTGTCATTAATGATGGATTTTATATTTGAGGAAAAAACCCTAATGGGGTTTGGTATTTTCAGTGATTAGCCTTTCATCTTTTATGCTTTATGCTTTTCGGATTTTTTTTCCGGAAGCTTGGAAGCCTTTCATACTTTATGGTCTTTTCCGGAACATTTTTTTTTGGTTTTATTTTTTTCCTGGATTAATCTTATTTTTTTTGGAAAGTTTTCCGAAGATTTTCCTATTTCCTGCCGATGTCGTCCTTTGTTTAATCTGGAGGAGATTTTTCTTCGATCCATTAGTCGACTTTGGTTGGTGGCTAACAGGTACGTCCACAACGTGGTTTGTCGTTACTTCATTTTTTCGTAAATTTTGTTAATCTATTATCATACTTACTTTCAAAAGTACATGTTTACCTTTTTTCCTTTTCAGCAAATGTAGAAACATTTTTTTGTAACTAATTTTAAATAAACCTGTTATACGTTTTAGTTGCTCTCTTTTTATTAATTGTTTCTGCGAGATAAGAGTGTAGTTTGTACGGTTTAGTAAAATATGTTCATATTTAAGAGGACTAAATTGAAATAAACTATTGGGTTTGTTTGGGGTATTTCTTTTAGTGATTTTGAATCTAAAATCACTTGGCGACCTCGTAGTAATTCATTAAGGTTATTAAGTAATTCATTAGTTTGGTTAGGCTGATATAATTTTAATAAGACAAAATACGATTGTATAGATCCGCAAATCGACCTATACAATTCCACAATTTAAATTCAATAGAGAAATCAAGTAGCCACGAAACCCTGAGAAAATTAGTAATTATTTTTTATTAATAATGTAATTTTAGAAAAAATACTTTTCCAATCGTAACACCTTTTAAATCGTAACACATTTTCATTCGTAACATAACATATTTTCGGAAAGTACTTTTTCATTCGTAACACATTTACGCCCAACTTTAGGGGCTTTTAGAAAAATAATTTTAAACGTAACATATTTTTAGAAAACACATTTTCAAGATTAACACGACCTTATCTGCATGTACCATTCAGGGTGATTTAAATTCGATTTAGATATTTTAGGGACGTATTGCTGGGATCAAAATACTTTGTTTTGAAATAAATATATGTCCTAATATGCACCGTTTCCGAGGTACAGCCACTGTAAATTGCGTAATAAAAAACGATTTAAAATTGTAATTTTAATGACGGATATAATCTTTTAAAAATTTAAGTACTCCCTATTTTTGGAGACTTTATTCATTTTTTGCTTTAAAAATTGGGTTTTTTTTTACTGAAAATAGTCGCACTGCGACTATTAGAAGGGGGAGGGATTATAGAAAGGAGATGATTTTGGACCCGCTTTTTGAAAAGTTGCAGATCATAGTTCTCTTGAAAAACTGATTTTGGAAGCTTTTTCCATTCGGTAGCAGCCTGTTAAAGAAGGATTCTTGATACAGATTGGTCCTTGGCCAGTGGTGGTACAAGAGTTTTTATTTCTCTGGAGCATCTGCCATGGAAATATCTGGAGAGTAATGTCAGGTCTGCAACTCTTTTCTATGTTCTAGAGGGTGAAGGGTATCTGTGAGATTTGAGCTGTTTATCAACCGAATGGCCCTTTTCTGAATGGAAAGGTAAACCCAGTTTTGGGGGACCACACTTTTATTGGCCCAAATTTTATGTTAAAAAAAAAAACTCTTGATTCAAAAAGTTATAATCTTGTTGGACATAAACAAATATAAAAATTCGGTCCTCTTATTTTTTTTTAATAAAATTAACCTTTCGCCAGAAAATCGTAATCAACGAAAGGGCGCTATTCTTACAGTAACAAAGTAACAAATCATTTATAATTAAACAATAATTTTTTTTATCGGAGTTTAGTTGGGATTTGGATCAGTTTGAGTTGAAGAAAAACTATTGTTTTCTTGTCTTTTCTTGTCTATGTTTCGAATATAATTAAATTCATCCTCAGGGCGTTGTAACAATGGTTTCTCAAATAATAAAATAGTATTATTTGCCACGATGTATTATTATAATAAACGATTTTGATATTTGAGAAACAATTGTTACAGAGCCCTGAGGATGAATTTAATTAAAGTCGAAACGTAGGCAAGAATATAATAGTTTTTTTAACTCACACTGATCCCAATCCCAACTAAACTCCGACGGAAAAAATTTTGTTGTAAGATTAATTATTGTTTAATTATAAATGTTTTTTTAGTAAATATCTTACCCTTGCAAAACAGGGGGCCGAATCTGCGTTCACTGGACCAGAACCGGTTTTTGGAGTCACCACAAGTGCCGCCAAAACAATTATTTCGGACTGGGCGGAGAGGAAAATACTCACGTACTGGTCCGACATACCAGGGCTAACCCACTCGAAGGCGTTTTTACCGTTACAACCCTCGAGAAACACAACTAAGCAGATCCTAGAATGGAGCAGAAATGACCTGCGTATTCTAACAGGACTGCTTACGGGACACTGTCGTCTGAGATACCACCTCAGAAAGATAGATCTGAACCAACAAACGGACTGTCGGTTCTGCTGCGTGGAAGACGAAACTGCTGAACATATACTATGTTCATGCCCCTGTCTGGGAAGAATAAGGTTCAACATATTTGGTTACACTAACCTAGAACCTACCGATTTTAAAAAAATCTCACCCTATACAACTTCGTAAGAAGGGCTGGTATGTGCGGTGAACTGTAGCCTCTAGGGGTGAGCCACAATAGACCTACTAAGGGTCGCGGTGGAGGGGCGACCACGCCCCACTCACATGAAACCTAACCTAACCTAACCTAGTAAATATCTTTATAGTACAGACTTACTTCTGTTGGAGTTTTATTACATGAAGCAATAGTGTATTAATTTCCTATTGACAAATCATGAAATAAACAATTCAACTGATTCCAAAACAAAAAATTGCAACCATCATCAAAACTTCTCTCTGAATATTTTGAAACACCCAAATAGCTGGTTAATATTTATTTTCAGTTACCTTATAAAACGCGTTACTTGATTTTCGTATATTTAATTTGTTTAAAAGCGTAAATGCCTTGATAAATGTAAATGCTGTATTTTGCACTATCGCAAGACGTAGTTTACCGGGGGTGTGTGTTCATTAAAAACTCGTAAAAACCGAACCTTTCCCGGAGTGTGTGTGTATATACAGTGTGCGGGTACAGACAACGACGTCGATGATATCAGTTGACGGCGCCATGGGACGTTATCACGCCAATCAGTGAACTGCCGGGTTTTCGACGCTCCGGCGTCGCATCAACTTCGACGACTACGCCATATTGCGGCAATCTGGAACATTAAGTAGACTGATGGAGGTATGCCTCCGTTTTATTTTTCGATATCGATGTATTTGAATTTTTTAAATTAATATTACAGTTGGTTTTTTTTTCGTTTTACGTTCTTCATTAGCAACACCTGTGTTGGCATTTTTCATTATTTACACGATGCTTTCTTATTAGAATATGCAAGTTTCGATGGAAAATATAACATAATAGTCTTTTTATTATTAAGTCCAAAATGTTATTTTATTATCTTATACAGTTTTTATGTTTTTAAGATCAATCGATTATTAATTTTTTTAAATCTTGCCTACAGAACCAATAAATTATTTTATATTTTTATTTATTCATTAAAAATTTGTTTTTTCTTATTTTTATGTAAATTGAGTTTTTTTAATACCTTTAAGTTTCCCGTTGGTTTTTTTTACGTGAGAAATTAAAAGTTTTACTTCTAAATTACCTATTTTTGTTAAAAAAATAATTTCACAAATCAATCAATATCAATATTAGTAGCAGACAAAATAATTATTAGTGAATATTATAGGAATTTTATCTAAATTTCGACTATTTTATAACAGTAATATGGAATTATTTAAATTGACTTCAATCAAAGGCAATATTTAGTTATTTATAACGCAAAAAAATACTGACAAGATAAACAAACAGTGAAAATATTTAGACTCACGACAAAGTAACAGTAGCCATTTTCGTATCATTGATTCATTTCGCGAGGTTTGTAGGTGTGACGTCAGGATAAAGGTAAATTTTTCTACTGTATGTATGTGTTCCTAATTGTCGGGACAAGGTTTTTATAAAAAACGTCCACGAAAGGACGGGAGCGGGTTAAAATATAAAGACTATAAAAAATCGGTCAATATTAGTGTCGAATTTATAGTCTTCGGTGACGCCACTTTCGTTTTTTATACTGTGAAATTATTTTTTAACGAACATTGTTAATTTAACAATAATAATTTCTCACCTACACGGAACTTATATTGAAAAAAAACCAATTTAAATATGAGAACCAGTCGAAACTTTTAAAATGCTTACTAAGCTGAAATCGGATAAGTCAAAAGTTTGGTTGCTCTAGTATAGAAAGCCGTTTTCTGCCTAGAGCAGGGCAGTGGCAGAGAAGATGTGCCATTGTTTTCTCCTCTTCCTTACCGTGACAGCTTATACAGAAGTGGTGCCGTAGTTCTGTGATTCCCATGCGCCGTGCATGGGATCCACCTGCCCAGTGTCATGTTATGGCCGCGATCGCGTTTTCAATGGAATTCTTGGATATAGTTAAAACATCATTAGTTCGACGTAGATCTAATTTAGGTCAAATTTGTTACGATGATGTGCATTTGGGTTCATTTTGCCACCTGAAATTGGCTTTTTAAACTACTGAGGAGGAAATAGAACAACGGATATTAAAAGGAAAGAAAGTTATAGGATGCCTAAACTCGCTGTTGTGGGCAAAAAATATATCTAGGGAAAGAAAACATATGATATATAATACTATCTTTCAAAGTACTGTTTTATATGGCTGTGAAACGTGGCAACTTAATAAAACATTAGAACGCCGATTGCTAGCCCTGGAGATGGATTTCTGGCGAAGATCTGCTGGCATATCACGTCTCGATAGGGTTACAAATGACCGAATTCGACAAATTGTAAAGACCGACAAAACTATAATAGATGAAATCCAAAGAAGACAACTTATATGGTACGGCCATGTTGAACGTATGACAGATGAAAGGCTACCCAAACTAGTGCTTAAATGGACCCCAACAGAACGAAGGAAAAGAGGTAGACCAAAACCAACATGGATAGGGGGCATTCAGAAAGCGATGTCCGAAAGAAATCTAGCCCCAGGAGATTGGACTGACCGAAGAGGCTGGCAACTGGGAACCGGAAGGCGAAAGACGCTATAAACCGGATTAATAATAATAATAAACTACTTTGCTCTGCAGGAAGAGCCGGCAGTTTGCAATCGATACTCCTTGCTGAGATGAGACAGATACAGCTGGGAGGGTGGTGTCCTTTTTTGCTAGCTCGTCCACCTTGCAGTTGCCTGGTATGTCCCTGTGTCCGGGTTGATGTGAACTCTAAACTTAGCTGCTAGCTCATTCATAGTGGCTCGGCATTGCACCGCTGCCCTAGAGGTCAATTAGACTGAGTTCAGTGATTTGATAGCAGCCTGACTGTCGAGTAGTCATATTAGGTTTCGTAAAAGTAAAAACCATCTCTTATGTAACATGTAGACATATGTATAAAACACAGTGTGCAATATAAGCATCTAAGAAGGTTGTTATAATAAAATCTCGCTTTTTTGATGAAATGCTAAATATTTTTATAATTATATCTAGTGGATCAAGAAAAAGAAATCTTTTTTGGTACGTGTCCTATCCTCAACTGATTTCGAAATGTTCCAATTTTTCGGTTTTGCTATTGTTGCAAAATGTTTAGCAGTTAAATAAATTTAATTTATTGAATTTTCACCCGGTACGTTGAACATAACGTAAAAATCAGTTTATTAAAAAAAAGGTGCTTGCAAGGCAATGAAAATTTACAATTTAGGTCGCGTCGTTTGACATCAGTTTGTTGATTTCTCCCCACTCTGAACATTTATCAAAACAATGCAACCAGAGATTGTTAAAGTCAATTATAATAAACTGCTTCTCGAGTGCTATTCAAGACGTTTACCATTATCGTTAAAGATGAAACGCTATCATAAAACGAATCAGAACGCGTTCGTACGTGCAATAACAATTTTGACTTTTCCTTCGTTTAATTGGGCTTTTGTTTTCGGAAAAGGGAACGACATAAATTTCGAAAATAATTCCTAAAGTAGGCGAGCTTCTCTCTCTCTCTCTCCCTTTCTCTATCTCGCTTTTCCATTCTCTACCTAGCTCTCTCTCTCTCATTTCTCTTTGGTATTGTCGTTTCTAACGATCATCTTTATGACGCGACTGAATATGCAATTAACTATGAGATTCTCATTAACAAGACAAACAGTGTAACCTTATTATAAACGGCCGTACTGGCTATAATGTACGACGGATTGCATCTCTCGACAACGAAATTTAGCTTTTCTGCTTTTGAAGGAACGAAGACGAGTTAACAGCGTTTTAATATAGTCAAAAAGCAGCGTCGCAATAAGTCGTGAAAATTTATTTAATCAAATTTACGCGATTAAGATTTTAATATTGGTAAGTTATAATATTAATAAGTCTCCCGCGCACTGGTCCCATTTCGGGGGTAAAAAAACTATTTTGGCACCGCGACGTGGAAATAGAATATTAAGACGCGTGCCAATAATTTTCTAATTTATTTTCATATTTACTGTACTAAATATTATAAATAATATAAATATTTACTGTACTAAAGCAATCGTCGAGTGGGGAACCAACAATCTTGTTCAGTTCAACGCCAAAAAAACACAAAGTACCACGTTTTCCAAGAAGGTGAATTCCTTAAATCATCCCATCACAATGTCCGGAAATACCCTTGAACCATGTCCCTCCATCTTGATTTTGAGAGTCACGGTGTCCAATAATATATCTTGGCATGACCATGTTGCTAACATCGCAAAGTCAGCAAGCCAGAGGCTAGATTTTCTGTGGAAATCCAGAAAGTTTTTTACTCCTGATCAACTGTTGACGACGTACAAGGCTCAAATCCGACCTCTACTGGAGTATTGCTCGCACATTTGGGGTTCAGCACCAAGGCATTCTCTTCGTCTTCTAGATTCCATTCAGAAAAGAGCCATTCGCTTGATAAACAGCTCATATCTCAACTCTCTTCACCCTCTAGAACATAGAAGAAGAGTTGCAGACTAGTCATTGCTCTACAGATATTTCCATAGCAGATGCTCCAGAGAAATAAAAACTCTTGTACCACCATTGACCACCCATTTACTTTCAAGATTGACACTACAAGGACCAATCTTCATCAAGAATCCTTCTTTTACAGGGCTGCTACGGAATGGAATAAGCTTCCAAAATCCCTTCCCCTTCTAATAGTCGCAGTGCGGGCCGTCCGCGGCCCACACGATAGGTCTACCCTTTTTGCGACTATTTTCATAAAAAAAAAACTATTATTGCTTTGCTATATTATTTATTTGTAAAGAAAATGTAGCATTTCTCTCTCTCTCTCTCTCTCTCTCTCTATCTCTCTCTGTAGCTTACAACCCGGGGTGCGTCTTCGCTGACGTTAAAATTTGCCTCCACTTGCTGCGGTCCATCATAAGTTCTTCTGGTCGTTGAACATTTACGGTCCGTAAGTCCGCTTCAATATTATCTTTTCACCGCATCCTTGGCCTTCTCAGCGGCCGCTTTTCTACCGGGGTTTCTTCCCACACCAGTTTTACGACACGTTGGTCTTGTCTCTTCACATGTCCGGCCCATCTCAATCTCTCTGCCTTTATTATTTTTACTATATCTGATTGGTTATATAGTTCTTGCACGTCCCTGTTAGTTCTAATTCTGTATTTTTGTGTGGCGTTGTCCTTCATTGATCCTTGTATCCTTCTAAGAATTCTTTATTCTGTGATTTTTGGTCGGTTCTCATTTTGTTTTGTCATCGTTCATATTTCACATGCATATGTCATTATAGGTCTTATAATTGCATGATAAATTGTTACTTTCGTACGGCGGGTTACATTTTTCGATTTCTTTATTTTTCGTAGTGCAAAACAGCAGCGATTGGCTCCATTCTGTTGTTAATCTCTTGTGTTATATTGTTATCTGAGGTGATTGTAGATCCCAAATATTTAAACTCATGGACCTTTTCAAAATTATAGTGGTCCATTGTCACATTTTGTCCCATCCTGTCTCTTCGTTCTGTTTTTGTTGTAGTCATGTATTTCGTTTTATTTTTGTTTATTTGTAGGCCAACCTCCTTTGCAGCATTTTCCAGTTTAATGAACTCTTCCTTAACGTTGATAGTTGTATTTTCTACTATATCTAAATCATCAGCAAAAGCTACTATACTGCGCGGACCCTGATTTCCGAATAGGAGCGTTTCTATGTTTGCCCATCGTACGATGCCACCAAGGCGATGTTAAAGAGGAGTGAGGATAACGCATTTCCTTGTTTGAGACCACCGTTGATTGGAAAGAAGGTTGACAATTTTCCTTCAAGTCTTACTGCACTTGTAAATCCCTCTACACAAGCTTTTGTGAGACTGATCAACTTTTTCGGTACGCCCAGTTCTGCCTTGGTATTCCACAATCCCACTCTTAGGATGATATCATATGCTTGCTTAATATCTATAAAAAGCTGATGCAATGTTTTGTTGTATTCCCAAACTTCTCCATCAACTGCCTTATAGTAAAAATCTGGTCTACTGTTGATCGAGTCTTTCTGAATCCACACCGGTAATCTCCTACTTGGTACTCTACACACGCAGTCAGTCGCTCTAATAGAATTAGAGAAAATACTTTATTTTTGATGACTAATAAATCATAAATGATACATGAAAACTATTAACTTTACATTTAAATTTGAATAGACAAGGAAAACTATCAATCCCATTTGAGTATTCTTTGATACTAACTATGTAATAAATCTTGCCGAAAAAAAACTCCTACAAAACATATTTTACATAAAAAATTGAGGTATCTTCTAAGAATGAAATTCATATTCATGAAAAATATATTTATGACTCCGGTCTGATCGTTTAACATCAAGTTTACCGGTGTTTCTGCTTTAGAGATGGTCTTTATCGAAGGAAAATCAATACGAACGAAAATTTTAACTATATTACACAAGTATGTACGTATTTTATTCATACCACTGGAACTTTCTATCGGCGATCGATAAAAAAGTATCAAACATACGATATATAGCGGTAGAAAGAAAAGTACACACTACATGTTTTGCAAAATTTAAAATCAAATTATCGGGTCTTTTGTAATACGTCCACGCATTTTTAATTTTTTTTCTTTAGCAAACGGCTGGACCGATTTTGATGAAATTTTTAGCCAATCTTTAGATTAGCCCGGCGAATGATCGTGGGAAGTTTGGTAGCAACCCCGAAACGTAAATCTAACTTATTTAATTGATTTGTAAAATTTAACAATAATGATAATTATTATTATTATGATTTATGGTTTATTGTATACTAAAATTTGAACGATACAGAATAGATTAACATGACCCCTGCGCAGGAATGACACATGTTAACATTAAAATATATCGTACTATTTTATTAGGTGTTTTTATATGAAAAAATTTGCATTTTTAAAGTTCTTTACCAGGTACTGCTGGTGTTAGGTTAAGACGTTAGATTGCGTAAAGGTAACATCTAATGTCCTAACCTGACACCAACAGTACCTGGTGAAGAACAAAAAAAAATTGAAATGCGAGGTTGCTGCCAAACTTCACACGATCATTCGACGGGCTAATCTAAAGATTGGCTAACAATTTCATTTAAATCGGTCCAGCCGTTGGTTATAAAAAATAATTCCCACTGTTATATCTGGTCTACCGTTGGTCTAAAACCACTTAGGCTTGTAAAGCGAATATTTAAGTTATTTGTAAATAAGTTTTTATTGTATTACATATAAAAAGATTGGAATAATTTGTTCAATTTTTGTATCGAGTGTTTTAAATTAACGAACCCATGACTAAATATTGTAACAATATTATAAAATTTTAATTTTTAATACTACAAATTATTGGAAAATCCAAAAAATTTATAGTTTTCATTTTTCACTTTGGGCGGAAGTCCCAATGACTGCCAATTAATTTTTATTGTATTTTTAGTTTATTTTCCTTTCGCAAAAAAACACAAGACGTTTGCATATAAAATGTTTCTTTAGCTTCCACAAAAAAATGGAATCAACAAAATTTTATTTCGGTGATTGATTACACCAAAAACCGTTTTTTCATGCGACATATTAACCTTTATTCTTTGTATTTGAAATCACGATCTTGGGAAGCTCCCCCACAATATCTTGTACATTTTCCGATACACTAACCCGATATAATATACGTTACAGCGACAAGTTGTCGCTTGATTGATTGTAATGGTCGAAAATATTGCCGGTGCAACAGTTAAAAAGGAAAAAATTTAACAGAAAATTATATAATAATAAATAATCTAGGAATATTCTATTCTTAGTCGAAATTGTTTAACTAAATTGAGGTTTTGCAGTTAATGAATTAACATTATTTTATTTTGACAAAGTTTATTTAAACCACACCCCAATTTTTTTTTAAATTTTTTTAACAAAAAGTTAAAAAAGTTAGTTATGACCCAAATAGCCTAAATATAAAACTCAAATTTAAATTCCAATTTTATCCCAAAATAAAATTAATAATTGCTGTGTTCCAGGCCCGTAGCTAGAAAGTTGGTTTGGGGAGATCCTAAAACGTAGTTTTTTTTGGAGAGGAGGGGGGCGGAAACGGTTAATGGGTGTCTTGCATTGATATTTGTTATCAAAGTTGTACTCATTAGTGAAAAACTGCTTTATTGTTATCAATATTGTCATTTTAATTTTAATTATCAGTCACGCACATACATATCAATTGTCAAACAAAAGCGTCAATTCCAGTAGACAAAATTTAAAATTTTAACTTTCGCGATTTCTTTGCTGTCATAATCTCATTCGTATCGATACCCAAGTTTCCATGTGCCACGTCTTTTTTTTTGGTTCCCTAAAGAGTACTCTGCTAGTGGTCTCTCTACTGGCAAATTATGCCCGAGCTCAGCCGTAGAGGGTAGAAGAAAAAAAAATCTAAAAGTGAGCCGCGCCACCGACTTAAGACGGTACAAGCCGGAAACCCCTAGGTCTTGTAGGCACCAGCAGAGCCACGCGAAAAACAACAAACAATTATGGTGAACTAGATAAATAAAACTATATTTACAATTACTGCAATATATTAATTAAGTTAAAATGATGTTCTGATTTTTTACAATAAATTCTGTATTTTCGTAAAGTGGTTTAAACGAATTTAATACACTTTCTTAAAATAATATTTAAATTAATTATAACAATCTTCCAGACAGTAATAAAAACATAATGAGGTACAAAAGAGAATTAAAATAAAAAAAAAAAACAACAAAAAGAAAATGTTCACAATATTTAAAATTTCGAAAATAATTGGTTTTATATAAAATTCCTGATAGCAAAAGATTAACACAAAAAAAAAGAAATACAAAATAAATGGACTTGCTACAATAATAATATTTTAAAACCCTCACAATAACCACATAGATTATATTCAGTAATATATAAATTCCGATTCAACTTGGAGCCGGTACAAATTTAACAAAAAAAAAATAATTTGGTTACTTTTAAACTATTGAAAACTTCATTGGGACGTCACTGGGAGCAGGTACAAATTAAATGAAAATAACTTGTTACTTTTAAATTATTGAAAACACTTAGATCAAGCACATAATAACTGATAAGTTAATAAAATTAAATTCCATACCATGTAACCAATTGAAAACCTCACTGAGACGTCACGGTAACATCGATGATCCAAGAACCGAAACGCCAAGTAGTATTATCATAATAATTTCTGCTAAAATTACCAGGCAAGTCTTTATAACGCTGAAATTTATCGTCGATGTGGATGGAACGGCACGTGGTACTTCACGATGGCTTCACTTCATCAAATCCCACAAGTGGTGATCTTAACTCGACCCCAATATCCAAAAATATTCACCACATAGGCACGACAGAATGATCAAGTTAAGAATTAAATGGTTTATCTTCCTAATCCAATAAAGATGGCCCCAAATTCAGCCAGATATGGAAGAAGAAACCGTAGAAGTTCCGCTCCCGTGTTAATATCAAACCGTTCCAAAAACTCTCAACCGACTTCCACCACTGCCACCAACGAATCCTCATCACTGCTCGCTCCCAGACCGGACATCAGAAAATGTCCCGGGACACGCGTCAGTCAACCTTTCCATGTATAAGTCCCTAGTTCATAATCGCGCTCGTCCGCATCAATTGCCAGCCCAAGCAAACCAACAATAATATATCTAACAACACACGAAAATCGAGGCCAATAATCAAGGCGAAGTCCAATAAGAGAGACAAAAATGTCACAGCTATTAATAATCGAATTTTATCACTACTATATAGGCAACACTATATACAACGAACCCAAATGCAGACTATTATAATAATGAAACGGCAGATGGGAGAAGAAAAAAATAGGCACGTGACACATGAATTGACAGTACGGCGAGTGCACCGAGTCTTTCATTGCCCGTTGAGTTACGTAAGTAAGTCTTGATTCTTTTTAGTGTCGAAATTGACCTTTCCACAGCGAATGACAAATTGTATTACAACAGCCAGGGACATAAAGAACTGGAGACGTTTGGAGGAGGCCTATGTACAACAATGGACGTGAAAGGGGCTGCATGATAATAATAATAGAGATGACAATGTGGGTTAAAAATACAATATATTCAATGAACCAACTTATAAAAATAAATATAAATGAATATCCTTAGATTATTATTTATATGTGTGTACCTGGTACGAGTGCAGTTTAATAAGTCAGTGACTTTTTGAATTTCCCGCGCAGTTTCTCCAAATGCAACAGTGCTGCCGTCAACTATAATCTATCAGTGGGCAACTTTCTAATTTTGAGCAAGCTACGTCGTGCAATTGGTGTTTGATAGCCGTTCAAAGCAGACAACCTCGTGAATTTTTACGAAAATGGAAAAAAGTGATTTTCGTGTGCTGATTAAGCATTACTTTTTACGTAAAAAATTCATCACTGAAACTAAGGAAAGACTTGATAAATACTACGGGGACTCGGCACCATTAATTTCATTGGTTAAGAAGTGGTTTACAGAGTTCCGTTGTGGTCGCGTACCAGCACCAGTGACGCCGAACGTCCAGGTCGCCCAAAAGAAGTGATCACGCCGGAAATCGTCGATAAAATCCATGAAATGATATTAGATGATCGGAGAATGAAAGTGCGTGAGTTGGCTCATGCTGTAGGTGTATCTCAACTAAACGGGTACATCATATTTTACACGAATATTTGGACATGAAAAAACTCTCTGCGAGATGGGTGCCGTGATTGCTCACACTCGACCATAAGCGCAATCGTGTGACCACTTCAAAAGAGTGTTTAGCGATGTTCAGCCGTAATCTGGACGAATTTTTGCGCCGTTTTGTTACTGTGGATGAAACATGGATCCATCACAATACGCCAGAGACCAAGAAACAATCGAAACAGTGGGTTGCTCGGGGTGAACGTGGACCAAAGAAGGCGAAACAGAGTCTGTCAGCCAACAAGGTCATGGCCACAGTTTTTTGGGATGTACGATTCACATTACCTCAAGAAAGGTAAAACGATCACCGGTGAATATTATTCAAAGCTTTTGAACAGATTCGACGTTGATTTGAAGCAAAAACGGCCGCATTTGGCGAAGAAGAAAGTGCTGTTCCATCAAGACAATGCACGTGTGCACACTTGTCCAAACACGATGGCCAAAATTCACGAATTGGGATACTAACTGCTACCCCATCCAGCATATTCTCCAGATTTAGCCCCCTGCGACTATTTTCTGTTTCCAAACCTAAAGAAATGGCTGGGCGGTAAGAGATTTGAGTCGAATGAAGAAGTCATTACCGAAACAAACGCGTATTTTGAGAGCTTTGAAAAAACATATTATTTGGAGGGAATAAAAAAATTAGAAAAACGCTGAACTAAATGTATCGAGCTAAAAGGTGATTATGTAGAAAAATAAAATGTTTATTTGCGGAAAAAAATTTGTTTTATTCAAAAAGTCACTGACTTATCGAACCGCCCTCGTAGTTGAGACGATTATTGTTTTAAGTCAAAAATAACGATTAATTATGTTTTTTACTGTGCTACTTAATTTTAAATTTCTTACTAACTATTTACCAAGTTCTATCTCTCTCTGTCAGTCGTACTCTCAAAGCTGAGAGGACGTGATTCCATGATTTTTAATTTGTGTTGTTAATGTTCTGCTTCCAAAGTGTTCTATCTTCTGTGCCTCAAATAAATGTTTGTAAGGGTTTTCCCGTAATTTTCTTGTCCTTTTCTTATGGCCTTTTATTTTTCATTGTATCATTAATTTTTCTATGTTGTCTCCTTGTCTTTTGTTTATATGCCCATAGTATTGGCTTTGCCATAAATGGGAAAAAAATTTCAAATCTTAGATATGCTGACGACACTCTTCTGATCGCTAACTCAGCAAAAGAACGTACAGAATTGATGCAACGACTCGAGAGAACATCAAAAGAGTATGGTCTAAAAATCAACCATGCCAAATCTAAAGTATTGATAGTTGATAGATCACATAAGAAAGCAAACAGACCACATCATATTATCAACTGTGAAGTGGTAGATCAGTTTGTTTATCTGGGTTTCCTTATCCACTCCTCCGGCAGCTGCGAGATGGAGATCTGCCGTCGTATTCAACTTGGCCGGACAGCAATTAGCCAATTACATAAAATTTGGAAAGATCGATATGTATCCATCAATACCAAAAAATCACTGGTCCATGCCCTAGTGTTCTCCATTTTCTGGTACGCTTCCGAGACATGGGTTATGAAGGCAGCCGACAGACGTCGGGTCGACACCTCTGAAATGTGGGTATGGCGAAGAATGCAAAGAATACCGTGGACGGCACATCGTACCAATGTGTCAGTTCTGAACGAGATTGGACCATCAAACCGTCTCAATAGCTTGACATCAGCGCAAATACTGAACTTCTTCGGACATATAACTCGTCACGACAACATTGAGAGACTGATTTTCCAGGACAAACCACTTAGCATAAGGAAACGCGGACGCTTTCCATCTAGATGGACAGACATTGCATTAAATTTAACCGAGCGTCCACTAGTGGAAGCCATTAGAACTGCTGCTGCTGCTGCTGCTGACCGTGGGAGATGGCGAGAGACTGTAAAAAGAGTTCTGAGTAATAACACCTGACATTAACTTGTCGTTCTCGACGTTAGACTAGGAAGAAGTATTGGAGAATTCGTCTTCGGCATATTGTTGACAGTCGATCTTGTGTGCCTATTTCTTAAATAACTGATTCATTTGTCCTCCATGCTGTCCAAGCGATGCACAGTAGTCCTCTCCAGCACCAAAGCTCAATGGAGTCAATTATTTTCCTGTCTGCTTCTTTGATCGTCCAGCTTTCTACACCATACATGAGTATTGCGAATATAAATGTTTGTACAAGTTTTATCTTTGTGTTTCGCGATATTTGTCTGTCTTCTCATATTATTTATCAAGGCTCCTAAATTTGTTAGTCGGTCAGATCTTTTGACGTTAGCGATTAGTAAATTATTTGTAGGTTTTGACTCGCGCTGCATAACTTACTAAAAACGGTTCAAATTAACTTTTGATTATTCGCCGCGCTTGTTTCTTGTTATTAAGATTTTTTTTTTTAAAAGAGTGTTGGTGGCACAAGTTGCGTTACTAAAATGTGTTGAAGAAAAGAGTTTAATCGAATTGATGTCGTTAGTGGTTTTCGTGTTTCGCAGGAATGGAGTCGGATGAAACTTTGCACTCAACGGTAATTGTCTGATTACATCTTCCCGTCTTTGTCTCCGTCTCTGTCTATCTCGTTTCGATTTCTCGCGAATGTCCGAGAATCAGACGGGCCATGAAACTATCGCAATATCTGTTTTGGTTGCTTTATCTAGAGCATCACCTTCGAGGGGCTCAGTCTCATGTTTATTGGCGTAAATAATCCACAAATGATTTTTTTGATTATTGAAAACCAAAGAAGTAAGTCGAGGATCCATGCTGCTGGATTTTTCCTTTGGTCGTCTTCAAGAAGCTTTTAACTCAAATAAAAAATATATGTGCTCTGCAGGTTAAGCAGTTTTAACTGGGGCTCAAAACCATTCTAATAACTTTTTCTTATGTTCTGGTTCCCACGAAAAGGGATATCCTGTAATTCTTAGAGAACATCGTGAGAACCAAAGAAAAAAAGGTAGAAATTGGTGTTCTTTTTTAATTTCTGGAGGTTGTATGCCTCGGGGAACACCTCCCTGGACAATGTGTTCCAAAGCCTCGCTGTTCGTTGGATGAACGAGTCTTTGGAAAGAGATGTTCTGCAGGTCTCCAAAGTGACCACGAAGGGGTGTGAAGTCTGAACTTAACGGGTTAATCTCGAAGAAACAGCTAAAGGAGAAACGATTGTTGATATTTCAGAAGAGCATCGCCCATGAAAATATCTAACCTTTCTACGGTGTTCCAGAGAATTGAGCGAGTTTGTGCTTACGACATTTCACAGTTTAATTTATTATCCTAAAGAAAAATGTGAATGCTGCGTTGTTACGTGTTTTCCGCGCTTTTGTATGGAATGGAGGCATGAACTCTCAAGAAGAATTACACAGACAAACTACAAGCCTTTGAGATGTGGTGCTACCGTAGAATGTAGCGACAGAAAAGATTTTTAATGTGGAAGTCCTAAATCGGATGAATAAGGAATGTGAAGTCATTAACACCATAAAAAAAAGCTTCAATATCTAGGTCATATATTAAAAGGACCCAAATATGCACTTCTCCAGCTGATAGTTCATTGAAAGATTGGTGGAAGGAGGAATATTGGAAGACGCCGTGTGTCTTGGCTTAAAAACCTAAGAGACTGGTTTAATTGTAGCAACGTCGAAGTCTTCCGAGCTGCAGTCAATAAGGTCCGGATAGCTTTAATGATAGCAAACCTTCGATAGGAGATGCACTATAAGAAGATAAAAGAAAAATGATACATAATTTTACAAACAGAGAAATGGCAACTTTGATAAACGTCGTTTTCTTCTGTTAACTAAAAGAGTGTATTTTACAATAACGTTATTTTGTGACGTCATTCTATTTTTAACGGGTTCTCTTTTTATTTTACAAAAGGTATTTACTTCACATTTGCTGCAAATCGTCTCGAAATCCTGTCCTGTATCGGCAAGGATACGTTCCATTTGATAAAGTGCTGGGAACCGGTGTAGGTGAGATAGGGAGCTTACTTCTAATATTATGTAGCGTTCATAACTTACTTCTCTAGTCTCATCTCTACAATGTTCACAATAACTTTGCCCCGAAGATCCCTACAGGATGACAGTGTCAGATTTCTCGTTGCGATAGAAGACGCAATGTGGTAATCTATTTTCTATTCTACAATTTTTATAGCATCGGAAACCGGTAAAATTGTTCAACATTAAATTTAAAAAATATATATTTTTGACGTGTAATTTGCTACAGCGAACGCATTTTAACTCGTAGCTATTAAATAAATCATCGCTCAACGCAAAATTCGCATGATTCGAGTAAAACAACAATTTCTAATGCACCAACAAATCTCCGAAAAATTCAAAAATTTGTATGATTTTCATTTTCGAATGGCAAAAATTTAATTCTTTTGCCAACATCATTAAAAGGCGTGTTATCGGAAAAAAGAAAAAAAAATACGACGGAGAATGCCAGCTGCTCTGTAACACTAAATATACAGAGTGGACCAAAAGTCTGAAAACGGACAATTATCTCTTAAATTGCTAGTCCGAATTGTACAAAATTTGGGATAAGCCTATTTTGAGATACGGGGATTCCAGATTTGACATTTGTAGTGTTGTCAGATTTGCCGTTTCTCTGATATTATTAGTCACTTTGGTTTTTTAAATACATCACCCTGTATATTAAGTCATTATTGGAATCTCCTCTTCAATACGAGTTCAACCATATGTAACCCTCATGATTTTATGTACTCTAAAAGGTCTAGTCAAGGTCTAAACAATCATTGAAAAATGTGGTAAACGCATTCTACCATCGATTAGGGTTCTGTCAACTTACAAATGGAGCACATTTTTAACACTTGATTTAGTAATCATAAGAACCAGTTGAAACTTCTAAGAAAAAGTGTAAGGTCTTTAATGCCAACTGAGCTAAAATCAGATAAGTCATCAAAGTTCGGTTGCCCTAGTGTACAAAGCCGTTTTCTGTTTAGGGCAGGGCAGTGGCAGAGAAGATGTACCATGGTTTTCTCCTCTTTCTCATCGTGACAGCTTCTGCAGAAGTCATATTGTAGCTCTGCGATTTCCATGCACCGTGCATGGAATCCACCTGCCCAGTGTCCTGTTATGGCCGCAATTGTTTTTTCAATGGACTCCTGGATAGAGTTAAAGCATCATTAGTTCAACGTAGATCTTTCTTCTTCTTAGACTAACGTCGAGAACGACGTGTAGTGATCACAAGTTAATGTCAGGTGTTATTACTCAGAACTCTTCTTACACTCTCTCGCCATCTCCCACGGTCAGCAGCAGTTCTAATGGCTTCCACTAGTGGACGCTCGGTTACTTTTGATACAATGTCTGTCCATCTAGATGGGGAACGTCCGCGTTTCCTTTTGCCAAGGGGTTTGCCCTGGACAATCAGTCTCTCAATGTTGTCGTGACGAGTTATATGTCCGAAGAAGTTCAGTATTCGCGCTGATGTCAAGCTACTGAGACGGTTTGATGGTCAAATCTCGTTCAGAACTGGCACATTGGTACGATGTGCCGTCCACGGTATTCTTAGCATTCTCCGTAGATCTAGTTTAGGCCAAATCTGTTTCGATGATGTGCATGTGGGTTCATTTTTTCATCTTAAGTTGGCTTTTTAAACTACTTTGCTGTGCAAGAGGAGCCGGCAATTTGCAATCGGTACGCCTTACTGAGATGAGACAGATACAGAGTTGGGAGGGTGGGCCCTCTCTTGCTAGCTCATCCGCCTTACAGTTGACTGGTATGTCCCTGTGTCCGGGTACCCAGACAATGTGAACTCTAAACTTAGCTACTAGCTCATTCAGGGCGGCTCGGCATTACACCGCTGCCCTAGAGGTCAAGTAGACTGAGTTCAGTGATTTGATAGCAGCCTGGCTGTCACAAAGAATGGATATCTCGCTGAACTTTTGTTCATTGCGGAGTGTCCAGACAGCTGCCTCGGTAATGGCTGTCATTTCGGCTTGATACATACTGCAGTAATCAGGCAAACGAAACGACAGGCTAAGTGAGGGGTCTTCTGGGAAGACAACGCAACCTTTAGTTCTTTAGAGCCGTTCGTATAAAATACTGCGCCCTGAGGTTTAGCCAGATTCTTGGCCCAATCATCTCTGAATGGAATTTTCAAGGATAGATCGCCTTCGAACATAGGGGTAGCTTTAGTATAGTCAATGTTTTTTGTGCACAGGTCGTATTCTCTTGGGATTCTAGAGTGACCATGGTGCGTTTCGGTTCATGTCGATACAGCATTGAGTCTGAGAGGCTCACTATTGCGCATTTTTTCCCAAACAGATCTACTGGTAGATGATGTAGAATCGTTTTGAGTGCTTTTGTATGGCTGACTTGCTTCTCTAGGGCTGGCCACCATACTAACGATCCATACATTAAAATCGGTCTTATGACCGTAATATAGAGCCAGTGAACAACATGGGGTTGTAGCCCCCATTGTTTGCCGATGGCCCTTCCGCAGGAATAGGTCGCCACAGTGGCTTCCTTTCCTTTTCCTTCATATTTTTCTTTCGGTCTAGTATCATGCCCAGGTATCTAGCCGGTTCCGAGAGGTTAATAGTTTGTCCTCCAATTTCTGGGGGTGGAGAAAGACGGGAATTTTGTTTCTTCTCGTAAAAGTACTAGTTCTGTTTTTTCCGGGCTTACGCCCAAACCGCACCACTACTGTATTTACTAAAAGCATTGATTGTAGACCGTAGTCGAATACGTTTCGAAATATTAATAGCTGATTTCTTTTATGTTTTAAATGGTATGATAAAATGTTTTTTGGTAAAAGTAAAGTTATACTTTACAAATAAAAACGACAATGAAATATTGGTAACACAATTTTCAATTAAATTCATTACATTTTCCGCTAATGTCTCTGCTCTTTTTTGTCGAACCTTTACAACTACCGCATCCTTCTATATTGCAATCTGTTGATAAATTAAAGGGAATTTTAATTATTGCGTTAATGGTCGTTATCTTTGTAATTTATTTATTTTTTCTTTGGTCGTTTGCTTTTGTAAAGGGGACACCTCGCAGAAGCGGCTTCCGGTGCGGCGCAAAACCTGAGGACGCTAATAGAGCGATAAATGGCTGAATAAGGTGCTACACGGGGGGTTGGAACGTACTACGGTAAATTAGTAGCTGTCTAAAGAGATTACTGTCTTCCGTGTAATTTAGCGACAAAACAAGGGGGTACAATGTCGGGAATCTTAACACGTATAAGTAAGAGTGCTGCGCACACCAAACGATTTTACGTAAATTCGATAAATTCATTCGATTTACCTAGAAAATCCGATCTAAATTCGACGCAGTACCTGTTTAGAGGGAAGGAAGAGCACGCTGCCGGAGAAATTCTATACTGATGGTAATTTGTGGAATTACTGAGTGATTGCTTCCCGTGTTCTTGAAACGTTGTCATCTTATTATTATATTACAAACTTTAATGAGTTTAAGTAACACTTAGTTACATTCAATTATAATACTAAAGCTCATACAATACAAATGTGTGTGCACGTCATCAATGATCTGTTCCTTTCAAAACTTAATACCAACAATAATAATAAATAAATAATAAAAATTTTATATAATCTCGAATACATCGGGTCCGTCTGTTCGTAATATTTTATTGCATTAATCAAGTCAATGTCTTGTTAAATATTTCCATTTCTATATTATTTTAGACGGTACATAAAATTGCAGATATTATGCATAAATATTTCATTAAATATTACACACAGCTCAAGTTTTATTATGTATTAATAAAAACGATTTTTCCGATTGAAGATCTATGAGCGCCAGCTGGCAGTTGACAGTTAGATTCATAGGTTGGCAATTTTTTATACGTTTTTAAGACGTTGTCAAATCTGATTATCATGGTGAAATGAACCAAGATAATTTTTTTAAATGGATTGAAAATTAGTTGCTAAACAGTCTTACTGAACCATCAGTAATTGTTATGGACAATGCCCTTTACCACAGTATGTTATTACACAAAATACCAAACATATCCTGGCTCAAATCGGATATTCAAAAATGGCTAGCAAACATTTGCTTTGCGAATGCGCAGTGCTTTTCTGCTTGAGGCTAAAGTTTCTGGAAGGGGCCTTCCTAAAGCCCTTCGATGTCAGAAACTTAGCCCTTAGAAAACTGATAAACTTTGCTCGAAGTCTCGAAATCCCGGCCCTCGAATAGATTAAGGGTTTGCACAAAAGATCTGATAGGTCAAGGTGCTTGAGATGTTGCATAGCCTTCACGACACCCCCTACAATCTACAATCTAAATATATTTTGACAAACACATGAACTACACTAATAGACGTCGCGTTGCTATGCTACGTGTCTCCTATTCTCTATAACAGAATCGTTACACATTTTCATCTCGCTAGCTCATGTGACGCGACCTTGAATTGTTACTCCAAGCGCGCATATAGAAGTTTTACTTCAAATACCAATAAAAAATATGAAGTAAAATAATAAAAAAAGTAGAGCTTTGTTAATAAAATTAATATATTTTTCTTATTACACTAATTTTAATAACAATTACTGAATATACATTTATAAATGGGAAATTAAGTAAATATTTAATAGGGACTATTTTACAATGCAACTACGAATTATTATTTCATGTATTATCTATGATTTCTGTAATAGTAGGTGTTTGAGGTGTATTGAACGATATTAACGAAATGATTGGCCGATGATAACTGAAATATGTCGGGAGCGGCGGCGTAGAGGGGGCATGACGTTAAGAGAGAGCGTCATGCCGTTTGTCGTCACGGAATACGGTACGATTTTACTGCAAAGACGCGCCAATAGATGTTTTACATCAAAAATATACAATCATTTGTTTAAGGATATACCTACTCTACGACGAAATAGACTCCGCTCCAGAAAATCACCGTTATGGCAAGCTGAACAACTAGCTGTCAACAACGTGGAAATAATAAATCTATGGGTCCAACACTGCCGAACTATTGTAAATCCCGAAGGACGAGAGTGGTTTGAAAGATACAAGGCTCCAGGATGTGACTGCGGAGCTCCAAACTAGACAATCAGACACATTAGGGAGGATTGCCCCATACGGTCTTTTCAAGGGAGCTGGAGCGATTACATGAAGGCTGATGTTTCAGCACTAACATGGATTAGAAACTTAGATATTAATATTTAGTTAGTCTTATATGTGGCTTGTCTTAGTATAGTTATGCTCTATATGTATATGTGTGTATATATGTGGATATGTGTATATGTATATATATATATATATATATATATATATATATATATATATGTGTATTGTTTGTTATATAATTCTATTCTTGTGTTTATACTGCATGTATGCCATACGTATATAAATTAATAAATTTGTTTAAAAATGTTATTACAGTAAAACCTCGATATAACGGACTAAATGGGGAAAGGGGGTATCCGTTATATAAAAATATGTTAAAATAAATAAAAAAACTTCTTTTTAAAAATGTTTGCATTTAGATATGGATAAAAAATACAAAACACCAACAGAATTCTATTTAGTTGTCTTCGGACACCCGTCGTGAAGTGTCGTTGCTGTTGCGATATCGACGCGCTTGCTTTTGGTTATCCCACTAAAAAGGAATCAAGTTTTGAAGTTTGCTGTTATAATCAACCCTTGAAAATTACGAAAATATAATATAGTTGAACTTCGTTATCCTGCAAATGGTCAATAAATGTTATTAGATCGCTGAGATGTGATTTTATCACTGATAGCTTCATTTTTGGCAGTGTTCTATGTTATCTTCACTTTCATCCTCGCTTTTTAGGGTCATAACTTTCGTTGCTATTTCACTTTCAGTCACGATATTATACCCAGGCTCATTTTTATCTACTTCTAGCCATTGTAAAACATCTTCCTCGGCTACTTCTTCTTTTTTTGTTTATGACGCTGTTCGGCGTTTAAGGTATTAAAACTGATCACTATTGATCAACCAATAATTTGAGTCTGGTTAAATTTTAAACGTAAATACTTATATACTACTAAATTTCTTCCAACGATGTCCGACTTATTCTGACTATAACATGCACACAAACTCGCGCACTATACTCTGCTCTTAAAAGCATAGCTTTACACGAGTTCGAATGGCTTGGTCCTCTTCAGTCTTCGAACTAGATGCTGATTGACCAGCAGCTTCTACATTTTCATGGAGGAATAACCTGGGGCGTTTGTCATGTTACGCAGCACTTTGTTCTGAAATATTAAAAATGGTTGATTTTATATTGTAACATTTTAAGTTTTGGAAGGTACGTTGTCCTCTTCAGCATTATCTTCATCTTGCAATACAAGTATTACTTTTTGCGATTTATTCGTTTCGTTGCCAAAACGATCCTATGCTCCATGGGTTTAATAAGCGATTTTTTGGCAAAACATACAACTAAACTGAACGTAGAATATTTTCAGACCGATGAGCAGGAACGTTGTCTAAAATCAATAAACATTTCACCTCTTTCGGCGGTATTCCCAGTTTCTTCTCTTGAAATTTTCTCACAATTGGTACAAATTCTTTAAAAAAACCAGTTTTTTAAAATATTTTAATTGAACCACGTCTTATTAGGGTTATAATATGAAATAAGGGAGAGGATATACTATCGCTCCGGTTAGGAGTAGGACTAGTATTATGCAGGACGGTATTATGTCTCAAACTCTAGTGCCAGAAGTATGACGTGATTATCATGGCCGCTAAAAAATGTTTGCATGCGGCGACACTTGAATTATTTAAGGATGTATAACATTAACAGGACGTTTTTATAAATTTTGCCACGTCTTTTTCGTTCTCTAACGAGTACTCTGCTAGCGGTCTCTCTACTGGCAAATTATGCCCAAGCTCAGCCGTAGAGGGTAGAAGAAAAAAATATAAAAGTGAGCTGCGCCACCGACTTGGACGGTATAAGCCGGAAACCCGTAGATCTTATAGGCACTAGCAGGGCTACAAGATAAACAACTATGATTATGGTGAACCAAATAAATAAAATTATAGCAAAAATATGTTGGATACTTTACTCACACAATAGATAATTAAGGTACACAGTTCAATAGCAACATCATAACAAATATAGTCAAAGTTAACAGCTATGGTAAAATTTTCTTGCTAGAACAAACCAAAAATGTAAAATTTACAGCTTTATAAAATAACCAGAACAGAAGTAAGAGTAACAGTCTTTACCAAGTTACAACAAAAAGTAAGACATATATAAATTAACTCATTAATAACATTAACTCAAACATTTACATGAAGGCAAAGAACAAAAGGTAAAACATATATATCAGTTAACTCATTACATAAAGATTTTTACTGCCAAAACAATCAAGTTCATTTAAAAATTCCTTTACAATGGTTGTCCTTTAAAACATCAAGATTGTAGGATATTTACAAATAAGTAGAAAGAAAATATGTTTTTACTTGGACATAAAGAATTATTGAGAAGGTTACATTAATCCAATAGTTTTGGCATATTATCTTATGCAATAAATAGTTTCCAACAATGTACTATGCTAATAAACAAAACAGAACATAATAGTGGTGTCAGCATGAGTCACTGCGTTATATATTTAAAAATAAATCACTTATAACCTTTGGATATACGAATTCACAAAGTACTATACTTATAAACTGAAACAAGACTTACTGGTGATGTCGAACGAGACAAGGCATTATATATTTAAAAACAAATCACTGATAACCTTTGGGTAAACGAATTCACATGTACTCCTGTGGCCCACTCCTGTGGCCTACTCCGGTGCTACTCCTGGACTACTCCGGGGGCTGGTTAGACTATGGGGGTGGCACTGATTAACGATGGCTTCCCTCAAGTAAATCCCGATAACGGCTATTCAACTTGACACCAACTCCAACAATATCCACAACAATGGCAAGACAAAATGGTCAAGTTGAAAATCAAATGGTTTTTCTTCAAAATCCAATTAAGATGGCCCAAATACAGCCAGATATGAAAGAAATCCCATAGAGGTTCCGCACACGTGCTAATAACGCACCGTCCCCAACAACCTTCACTAACACCTCCGACTTCGATAAAGCTTTCCAAACGACTCCCGCTCCTATCCCGGAAATCAAGAAAAATGGCGCGGAATAAACGTCAACCCACAATCTTCTCAAATCCGTGCCTCGTTCGTGTGGATATCCAGTCCCATCCACACAGAAATTGCAAAACAACTATCGAAAGTTATGCAACATTATCTACAACGAATGATATTCGAGTTATAGCACAGTGTACTGTATGCAACCATGAATACGAAACTATAGAAAAAAATAGGCACGTGACAATTTGACCGGATTTTTTTGTCCGTTACATCGAAGTTTTAATGTATTTAAAAACAAAAAATTAAAGTATTAAAACTCTTTTAATAAAAACTAATTGGAAATAACATAAATGTAACGTAATAGTTATGTAAAATAAAACGCGCCAGTTAATGCAGATTCATCGGATTACGAGCTCGTAAATAAAAAAATTCCAATACCCTTTTGATCGTCATGATTCGAATGAAATTTCTGCTTCGGAGAATATAATACCCCCCCGATTTGCATTCATATTATTATCCGTTAATATTGCATTCTGGATTAATCGTTTTTACGGCAACGCAGCCACAAAAATTCGTACTCTAAGCGCGCAGCCGATAAACGTGAAAACGATATTTACCATTTCAGCTTTTGTATCGCGCGCTGTAAAACATATTTTGGTCATTCCATATTTATACGCATTAATTTACTTGATATGAAAATCGACATCTTATTCCATTTGAAGCCGCTAAATAATTAATAAAACTGCGTAAATAGGTATTAGTGATAGTGGACCGTAATGTACATTTAAAAAAATATCAGTGGTCTAGGTGCGACCCGAGAGGTCCACACGACTAATTTCCCAGTGGAAAGAATGAAAAAATACCATATGTTTTGTTGTTATAATTATTATTAATATTAAAAATATTATCATCATAGTTTTTATACAATAATCATATTATCAGTTTCCGCAGTCAAAAAAAAAAGTAGTTTCAGGTGGTTTACCATTTTTTTCAGTTTTTTTAATATCCATAAAAAACAGCTTGACCAATTTTGCTAAAACTCTAATCAGTTCCAAGTTGCGTAATTATGCGTCGAATGCAATTTGTCCCACGTAGATATCATTTTTTTTCTCGAGATAATAAGGACGAAAAATAATTCCGAAAGTTTACCATTTTTTTCAAATTTTTTATTCTCCATAAAAAAAAGCTCAACCGTCGTGACGTCACTCTAAATCCAATATGGCGGACTTAAAAGATGGCGGACTTAAAAGATGGCGGACTAAGTTTTTTATGCTTTCCTACAATATGGGTATCAAATGAAAGAACTTGCTAAGAGTCGAAAGCAAGTTAAACTCTGTGCTTCAATCTGTTTAAAATTTTGGTGTACTAGGGTTTTCGAAGTCCTCTTTTATGATATTGAAGTCAAATTGATTGAGTCTCAGTATCGGTTGGATAACTTTGATTTGTGTAATCTGTCTAGGAGAAGGAAAACTCTAAAATAAGGTCTTCTTATTGAAGAGCTAGAATGTTCGAAATTAACCGGTAAACGACCTTGCAACAATGATGCGTTGAATGAGATAAACAGACTATGAAACCTGTTAGACGATAACTAAAAAGTTAAAAATAATTTAAGAGTAAAAAATAATTTTTATAAACAAGCTTTCATTTAAGTGCCCTAAAAAGAAGAAAATAAACTTTAAATTAAATCAAATTTAGTACATGTATTACATAAATTATTTAAATGATATAAAAGCTTGTCGCGAGATTTACCTGTGTACCAACTAATCTTGCTTGACATATTTATTGTTAGTAATTCTATGAAAGAAAATATTTCCTATAATATATGCAAATTTCTCGACAAGCTTTTATCTCATTTAATAAATTGTGTAATACATGTACTACAATGATTGGTTTGATATAATTTAAAGTTTATTTTCTTCCTTTTATGGCGCTTAAATAAAAGCTTGTTTTTAAAAAAAATTTATTTTTCATTTAATTTATTTTATTTCTAAAATAATTGGTTGTGAATTTTGAAAAATACTAAATCCAACTATTTTCATTGAAATATTTACACTTAACTTCTAATTATATAAGTGGTTTAGTACAAAATTTATAAAGGAAGTGCATTGTAGCTATTTCAACACAGTTATGTACACATGTTGATGAAATTAACTCCCTAAGGGTGGGTACTTTGTACATCGTCCAGTAATAATACCCAAATACTATTAGCGCTAAACAATGCAGCTTTATTGCACTAATTAGTTTTAATAGTAACAGAACTCTTCATTCAAAAAATTTCTGCTGTTATTGATTTAAAAAAAAAGGTATTTTTTACGATTTGAATACATATTTTGTCATAATTATTACATTCAAACATCAAAATACTAACTGAGCAACTTGACCAATAAAACGATTTCGGTTATTTTGAATTAATGATTTTAATAAAACGAGTTATTAAATTTATAACTTTTATTGACATAGTTGCTATTTAATATTTGTATTTTCATTATTTCAAATTAAATTTGTAGATTTGTTTATTTAACTACCATTTATTATTATTAAGATAGTTTACTTGCTAAGTTTCGACCTTAAAAACCTTTTTACTGAGGGAACTTGAAAATATATCGTTATTATATAAAAAAAAAGTTATCAAGCTATTCTATTTTTTTAATCGTAAAATTACTACTAATAAAGATTCGAGATTTGTTTGTGCATTGCATTGCCAGATAATCAAACTTTTTCAGACGCAATTTTTTAATACAACTAAAAATAGTTATAAATGGTGATTTTTAAGACTTTGTATGCAAAGGCGGTGTAAATATAGAAAAAAATCATGAATAATCGTATACCTTAATACTTTATCTATCACACATGGTACATTCCCTATTTTGAATTAAGTGGTTGGGGAAGTGGAAGGAAAGGGGTCGACAAATGACAGATATATGTATCGTTAAAATGTGTCCCAGATATTGTGTCTACAGATATTTCCATGGCAGATGCTCCAGAGAAATAAAAACTCTTATACCACCACTGGCCACATTCCGCCGAAGAACTCGGCACGCTGATCAGTCTCACCCATTTACTCTCAAGATTGACTCTACAAGGACCAATCTCCATCAAGAATCCTTCTTTTACAGGGCTGCTAAAGAATGGAACAAGTTTCAGTTTTTCCAGAAAACTATGACGCAGACGATAGCACACTTGTCTGAACTTTCACATCCTATCGATCACTTTCGGTGAATGATACAAATAGGCAGGAACAGGTTGATTCCATCAATGGAAATGGAAACCAACAATTTTGTTCAGTTCAACGCCCAGAAAACACAAAGTGCCACGTTTTCCAAGAAAGTGAGTTACTCAAATCATTCCATCACAATGTCCGGAAATACCCTTGAATCAAGTCCCACCATCTCGATTTTGGGAGTCACGGTGTCCAATAATATGTCTTGGCATGACCATGTTGCTAACATCGCAAAGTCAGCAAGCCAAAGGCTAAGTTTTCTGTGGAAAGCTAGAAAGTTTTTTACTCCTGATCAACTGTTGACGACGTATAAGGCTCAAATCTGGCTTCTATTGGAGTATTGCTCGCTCATTTGGGGTTCAGCACGAAGGCATTCTCTTCGAATTCTAGATTCCATTCGAAAAAGAGCCATTCGGTTGATAAACAGCTCAACTCTCACAGATACCCTTCACCCTCTAGAACATAGAGGAAAAGTTGCAGACCAGACATTATTCTACAGATATTTCCATGGCAGATGCTCGAGAGAAATAAAAACTCTTATACCACCACTGGCCACATTCCGCCGAAGAACTCGGCACGCAGATCAGTCTCACCCATTTACTCTCAAGATTGACTCTACTAGGACCAATCTCCATCACGAATTCTTCTTTTACAGGGCTGCTACGGAATGGAACAAGCTTCCAAAATAAGTTTTTCCAGAGAACTATGACCTGCAACTTTTTAAAAAGCGGGTCCACAATCATCTCTTTTCTATAATGCCTCCCCTTTCTAATAGTCGCAGTGCGGGTCGTCCGCGGCTCACACGATAGGTCCACCCTTTTTTGCGACTATTTCCATAAAAAAAAAACCTGCAACTTTTCAGCATTTTCTTTAATTCTAATGAATACTGCCAAATATCAGGGTGGACTGTTTTCTCTGGCTTACTAGGTATAATTTAAGGAATAAATAAATGCATTGAGCAAAAATTTTAAAAATTTGCTAAAAAAACCTTTTTCTTAGTTTTTAAGTAAATTTATTACATAGTTAAATTTTTTTATTGCAATCGTTGACTCACCCTTACATGTTTCAAATAAGAACTGAGCGCAAAAGCGCCTAACTCGACTTCTAAAATGTTAAATATTCTCAAACTTTAAAATGTATTAGTTTGTGTCATTTTCTACCTGCATGCCAAAAGTGAATAAAATCCGTCGAAAGATGACTCGACGAATGTTCTGCCTTTACGCATAGAAAGATCCATCAGTATTAATTGTTGATCGTTTACATTCCCATAAATTAATGAACTGGCGGATCAATTAGCGCAATCGAATTCACAAAAAAGATATATATATATGGTCCGAAAACGCGTTTTAAATTTAAATCATACGGTCGTGCTAAAAAAAGTGCAATAGAATGCGCAAAATTTATAGCGTAAAAACAGGACACCAATTTTACGCGTCCGGTTTTTATTAAAATTTTCGTCCACCTGTGCATGCAAACCGTTCTGCTACATATTTTGAAATTTACGTGAGTTATTAATATGGCGCTGTAAAATTCTCTATCGGCAATGATTCCACTAATTTTAAAGCGAAATTTTAATACGATTTGATTAACTTTCGATGTGTACTTTGATGATGCTAAGGGTTAGAGCAATGGACTGTAGTTTTTTTGAGTGTTTAGTTAATTAGGTAATTAAAAATATAAAAAATTGTTAAGTAGTGACGATACGAGAAATATCTTGTATAAACCTCGATATGTAGACACCGTTGTTTGCTTCGTCTGCGGGAACTCGGGGTTGGACTTTCCGCTAATAAATATTTGAGTTTTTTTGCACGTGGCACGTGAGGTTTTCGAGTGAGTGAGGTCTATAAGACATAAGATCTATAAGACTTGTATCAGGCCAATTATGACATACGAAATAGAAACCAGAGAAGAAACCAACAAAACGAAAAGCATGCTTTGAGTAGCCGAAATGAAAACGCTTAGGACTATAATAGGAAAAACAAGGGGAGACCGAATTAGGAACACTGACATTAGGGAACAGTGCGGAGTGCAAGACATCGTAAGATGGGGAAGACAAAGAAAAAGATGCTGGTACGCTCACGTAAGAAGAATGGAACAGAGCAGACTACCACGCATCGCACTTGAAGGGAAACCAATAGGGAAAAGAGCACCTGGAAGACCACCTAAGAGATGGAAGGACAGCTGGCTGGAAAAGCGATGCTGAAACTATGTCCGAAGCAGCTATCGGCTTCAATGCCTCCAGCAAACTGTACAGTATAGTTTATAAATAGATGTTTTGAATAAAAATTCGAACCCTGAGTGTGTTTTAAGTAAAACGTTACGCTATTATATTATATTATAGCAAAAAAATAGCAGGATTTCAGCTTCACCTTGTTTGTCACCGCTTTTTTTTTCCAAAAGCGAAAGCAAGTAAAATAAAATTGAGAGGTATCGAGTGGATTCGTTAAAAATAAATAAATACAGTGCACACGCAGTCATTTATAGGAAAAAATAGATCTGTGCGAACATGGTGTGCATTAATGAAATTAATCAGTTTTTGTAAATTGATTGTCCTATTTGTTCGCAAGCCGTATCTGAGAATTTATTTTTTCAAATATTTACGTTTGAAATCAATAAAGTAATTTTTTGAGCGTAAATTTATGGGTTCCCGAGACAACTGCGGCTTCAGAGGTACAGTTTAACAAAAGTAGCTTGGCGGGCGAAGACACACAAAATCTGCGCACAACGAAAACATTCGAATAACGATCCGATCGGCGACGACGAAATTTTCAGTAATCGTGAGTCTCGAGTACAATCGGAGGAAGAAGTTTACGAATGTGAAGTATATTCAGCCGAATATTTGTTATTTTAGAGGCTAGTCGCCCGCCCAGCTACTACTGTTGCACTGTACAAAAAAAATTCGTTCCAATAACCAATGGACTTCGCTCCAGTACCGGCGTAGCTACGAGTACTATACTAATATTAAATATTAAATATTTAAATACCAACATTGATGTGTTGTAAACAAAATCATGTAATGTAATTAAATCATTCTATTTTATGTTACTTCGCCTAATTTATTATGTTTGTAAATATGCATTTTCGGGATTTAATTAAAACTGTTTTTAACGGTAGTGTCTCCATAACTTCCCAGCATTGTGTAAATATATTAGTATTGTTTGCGATATGACATAGACTCTGCATTTCATCTGTCATGGTCGTTACAGTATTCTCTGATGAGTTCAAAATTTGTAAAGGGAAAGCAATTCGGATGCAGATGCATTTGTGTTGTTCTATGCCAATCACGTTTGATATTCAATTGCGGCGTTTTATTAACAATCATGATTGTGTAGCTAGAAGAGCTTGCTTCATTTTATCAGTTTATTAAATATTGCGTTAAATAATAATGACTGTTATCTGCCTTCAAAATAATAATAATAAAATATTAATAATTTTTTAAAAGAATCCTCTTATTTCTTGCTGCGATGTAATTTTAAGCTTTGACGTGGTACAAATTTAGCTTTTGTTCTAGACACAGATTGGGCGAGAACAACTGAAATTTTAATGTAATTCTGGATTTATATGGTCTGTAATAAGGGTGGTTTTATTTCTGACAAAAATACATAATTAACGATTAACATGCCGATGACAAATCTGTAAGATAACTTATGTGACCACCATCAAATCGCATGGTCTGATGATTGAAGTAATATCACCGGTCGTCTTTCGCTATGCAAGAGCGATCTTCTAGTCTGTTGACAACACACACTTTTAGCGGATAGGAATGCACTTACAATTCCTATTCACTTCAGATGTTGGCTATCATAAATGCTATCTTAACTTTGTTCACTGCAGCCCGAAATAACTCAGTTGTTTTCATACCAAACCAGGTTCTAAGATTTTTTAATCATGAGAATCGTCTTTTACCCACACTTAGTTTTCCCGGTACTTTTTCTTGCAAGATAGTTTGCAATAAGTGAAATATGTTTTCATTTCTCATTACGTGTCGTTCCTTCACAGTATTAACCACTTTCTTTTCCTCGTCCATTCTGCTGAGAACCTCGATATTTGTTATGTCCATGGTATTTTCAATATTCTACGATATAACCATAACTCGAATGCTTCTAATTTCTTCGTTGTAGCTTCAGTAAGTGTCCATGCTTCTACCCCGTAAAACAGGACAGAGAACACGTAACAGCGTAGGAGTCTTATCTTGATGTGCAAGGTTATGTGATGGCTTGTCTCATCTTGCTGAATGCAGTCCTGGCCTTTTCAATTCTGCTTCATATTACCTGCGAATAATACCATTGCTCGTTCACCAGAGTTCCGAGATAAGTAATACTGCTCACTTGTTCTATCGGTTTTTGGTTGATTATAAGTTGATAGTTATTAATATTGTCTTTGCGTGTAATCATAAATTCTGTCTTTTTAATATTAATATCCAGGCCATATAGTTGACTGCACTCTGTTATTCTATTCATGAGATTTCGTACTTGAGTTCAAACACAATAATAGGGTAGTGAAAAAAAAATGATTTAAATTGATAAAAATTAAAATTTTTGTAGAAATATACTTGATACTCTGATTTCGAGTCATAAAAGCACATTATTGTTTTATTGTATTGAAATTAAAGGTCGTAATTTTTAATCTGTATATCACGTGACCTTAAACACAAGCCGCCATGGTGTGACGTCATAAAGGCAAAAACTGTCAGTTTTGTGTAAACAGCTAGGTACATATCTATTAACTTTAACTTCAAGGATTTATTTATTAAAATGCAAACCGGTTTTGTAAAAGCAGATAGTACGAATCTGCCAAAAATTGATTCAATGATGGTTGCATTTAGCTGTTAACGTTAAATGAGTGCCGGTCGTACATACACCACTGTTTTTTTAAAATATATATATTTGTATATCTGGAACGGACATAAATCGGTGATAGCACTAAACTCATAATTTTAACGTAAAACTTTTCGTGCCAAAACAAAACCATAAAATTCCCATTTCTTCGTAAAATGTTTTAGTTAAATTGGTATCCTTATCGTTATAATACAGAATCTTCGTCCTTTACGTGTAGTAAAGACATTATTGCTGACAATTGTGAACGACAATGACGTATCCGTATTTATTTTAAAGGGATTTTTTTCGTTAACTTTTTTAATTAGGGATAACAGTACTTTGGATATTATCTAATTAGGTACTATTTCAATAAATTTTAATTCTTTGCTAACATTAACAATTGTTTAAAATTTAATTTAAAAAAATAACTTTTCTTTACCAAAAGTACCTTCAGTAAATAATTTGATCAAGATAAAAGAATATATTATTATATTGGTTTATTTTAAAAAACAATCACGAAACTTAATATTTAATTTAATTATTATTCTGAACATCAGTTTTACGAACTGTAAACCGATGTTACAACTGCCCGACACGAAATCATCAAATATCCATAATTTTAAAAATTTTACGACTCATAATAATTGTCGGAGATGGCGCCACTTGCCAGATGAAAACCGCGTGGAGTCGCGGCGTCGTTTCCATAGAGACGGGGTCACCTATCGATTCGACGCCGGAGACGCCAGCCTGTCGGTCTCAAGTCACGTGACCTTGCCTTATTTGCGTAGAATACAAACACAAAACGAGCATAATCCTTTTATACATCGTAACCATACCATATATTTTTTGTTTTGGTTTTGTTTAATAGATTGCGAATTCTTCAATAATGAGTCGATGTTGGAGAAATACTTATATTATTGTGCAAAAAATTATGATGGTAAATAATTTGGTTATTATACAAATTTACTACAAATTGACGCGTTATTTTACAATTTCAAAACAAATGTCTCGTTTTTTGACCTTCTTTTTCTTTCTCTTCAATCCTTAATGTCCCGTTCAAAGTTTACGAGAGATAGTAAGTATGACAGTGTAACATTGAGCGAAAGGTGTTAGCAGGAAAACAAATAAATGGGGCACTGCATAGCTTTATGAATAGCCAAAAAGCGTCAAAAAAGGCACGTCTGGCTTTGCATGGAGGTGTGTTGGTTCCTTTACTTATGTATGGTAGTAAATGTTGGGTTTGGCAGAAGAAGCATAAAAAAATAGGATTAATGCTGCGGAGATGAGTAGTCTGAGAAGTATAGCCGGAGTGACTTGGTTAGATAAAGTAAAAAATATTGAGATATGAGAACCTGTGGTGTAAAAGATGATGTGGTTACAAAGATAGATAAAGGAATGCTGAGATGGTTCGGACGCGTAGAAAGGATGGATGAAGGAAGATTGACGAAACAAATTTATGAGGCGAGTGTGAATGGACAAGTCGGTAGAGGTCGACCTCGGCGAACATATCTCAAACAGATCAACATTGTTTTGAAGAAAGGCCAGGTCAAGAGTACCAACAACCGACGAGCATGTATGAGAGGACTGATGAAAGTAGAGGAAGCAGAAGATGTGTGTAAGAACCGTAGTGAAAGTGAAAGGAAGTGGTATCTGCCTACCCCTGCGGGAAAAAGGCGTGATTATATGTATGTATGTCCCATTTTATTTTTTTATCTCATTCATTGTCACTCTCCTTTGCTTGTCCATATTAATATTTTTTTTCCATCCATTCTCTTCTGAGATTGTCTCTTTGTTTTTTATTTTTTTTCCGCTTTTATTACACTCATTGTAATTTTACATACGCTATTTTTTTCCTTTTTATTTTTTTTCATAATTGGTTTCCGTTTGGTTAATTTTTTTTCACTTCTATGTCGATGTCTTTGTAGCCCAGTATTGTTTTATTTATAGTATAATAGAGGCTAATCACTTTGTTTGCTCTTTGTGCCAATTTTGCATTCATTTTTCCTTCTTCCGTTAGCATATTTCCTAAGAATTAATGTGTTGTATTTTTCCAATTTCTTTTAGACATTTTATAACATTATCATTTTGCTCCTCTTTTTGATTTTGTTAAATAAATCACTTGGTACGCACTATACTTTAACTTTAACTTTTTAAAACAATCTTTTCTAATTGACTATATTACTTTCTAATTGACTTTTCCACTGCGGCCCCGCGGTATGAAATATGTATATCCAACCAATATTTCTGGAAATAACTTCGCGATCTTCGATCACATTCTGGATACTTTGCGAGTATCCAATTATAAATGTCGGGCGTTTGTAACACCGAAAATAATCATACATCCTTTTGTACAACGCATCGTGCCGTCGGGCCAGATAATAGGTCAGGGTCGTACTCAGTATAATTGTTCTATAATTGTTGTTCCCACAAAATATATCCTACATCCCGTACATCACATTTGTCTGTTTTCCAACTTGTGTAATGTTAATTTTTCTCTTACGTTTATGGTTGTTGGTATTCTTGAATTTATTGTCTTAACGTCCAATATTCTTTTAATTTCTGCGTAATTATTACTTTATTATTTAACCAAAAGTCAAATAACGTCAGAGAAGAAAAGTGAAAAGAAAAATACCCTAATTAGCTAATTTCTTACATCATTGGAACTACTCCAAAACGCTAATGGGGCAACTTATGGCGCAAGCCATTTTTCATGGTAACGATTTTTAAACTTTAAATGAAACCAACTTCCAGACGTTTATAGTAATGCGGCAAATCAAGTTTCGCAGTTTTTTTTTCTTTATTTTCTTGTGTCAGTTAAATCGTTTCTTGCAGACGTTACGACGATCGAGAAAATTGTGTTGTGCATATTTTTTTTCTCCAAATTGACAGGAAGAGAAAGAAGTTGAACTCTGAATAGTCTCTGGCTTTGTTAGGTTTTTTTATAAATATCCAAAATGTTATCACCATCAGATAGACTGTTCAGGAAATTAAAAGCAAATACTTATTTAAATTTTAGACTTTGGAAGCCTGTATGACGAAAACGAAGGCCTTTAGGTAGTTTAATCTAAAGTCATTTTTTGACAGATAATATATAGTTTTGGCATACCGGTAAAAATGAAAAACAAATGTTTTTTTTAATCGGGAACATTTTACCTAAAAGAAACAAGATAATTTATAATAAAGCAAACATTTTTGCGTTCCTTTCTCATTTAAAACATGTAGAAGACTATTTGACTATTTTTAATTGCATTAAAAAAAAAGACTTTGATAGAATTACAAATAAAAAAAGAGGGATATAAATAAGTTTTATAAATATGTATGGTTAGGTTAGGTATCATGTGAGTGGGCGTAGGTCGCCCCTTCACTGCGACCTTAAGTAGGTCTATTGTAGCTCACTTCTAGATGTTACAGTTCACCGCAAAATCCAGCCCTTCTCACAAAGCTCATGGTTGTATGGGGTGAGATTTTCTTAAAATCGGTAGGTTCTAGGTTAGTATAACCAAATATGTTGAACCTTATTCTTCACAGGCCGGAGCAAGAACATATTATATGTTTGTCTTTCACGCAGCAAAACCGACAGTCGGTTTGTTGATTCAAACCTATCCTTCCGAGGTGGTATCTTAGACGACAGTGTCCTGTAAGCAGTCCCGTTAGAATTTGCAGGTCATTTCTGCTCCATTCTAGGATCTGCTTAGTTGTGTTTCTCGAGGGTTTAGGTAGGAACGCCTTCGAGTGAGTTAACCCTGGTATATCGGACCAGTACGTGAGTATTTTCCTCTGCGCCCAATCCGAAATAATTGTTTTTGCGGCACTTGTAGTGACTCCAAAAACCGGTTCCGGTGAAGTGAAAGCAGATTTGTTTCCCTGTTTTTCAAGGGTGTTGGCGTTTTCGTTTCCCTTCACCCCCTGGTGTCCTGCTAAGAGCAGAGTCACTCTGTTGTTCACACCAAGGTACTTCAGGGATTCGATGCAATTCCATACAAGTTTAGAATTTATCTTGTTGGAGCTCAGTGCTTTGAAAGCAGCCTGATATTATACTTATGTTTTTGTTTGCTAGAGGTCTGTTATTCAGCTCTTTTTAACACAATTTGATAGCGAATACATTACGTATTCATATTCTCGGGAGAAGATTTTTCCCCTCACCCATTCATCTCTCTTCGGAAAGAGGACTTTGAACGACTTTTCTACGTGTATTTTTGTGGCTAGCATGTTTGGAACAATCCCGAGGATTTAGTGATTTTTTGTTTCACTCAGTATCCCGGAGTGGTCCCCGAGTTGCTTTCCATTAATTTGCCTTTACAGAGACAGGAATCTGTAAGAAACTATCCTGGCCTCTCTATCTAAAAGAATTTATAGGGGAGAAAAGTTTTAGGAGGCGTTCCATCGCTGCCGTTGGTGTGCTGAACACAGCTGTAGTTTGGCGAGGCATAACCAATAAAAGCCAGCAAGCTTTGGTCTAGCTATCTGTTGTAACCCTCATTGTTTGATAAATCCAGTAAATCTGTTTGGGGTTCATTCCCCAAGATTTGCCGCATACTCTTCTAAGATTCCAGAGAGAAAGCCTGGCTTTGTTTCTTGTTTTTTGCAGGTGGGTGTTCCAGGTGAGTCTTTTATCCAGAACTACACCCAGTTTTATAAAAAAGTGTTCAATAATTAATTTAGGGACTTCCTGTATATCTCTTGGAATAAAATAAAAGTCCAACATCTACAGTAAGTATTTGGTTACTACTCCTTAGTAGTATAAAATTATTAACGATATAGGGAAGTTAAAAACAATATTAAAAATAATACGAAAGTTTTTATTATTTCAGATCCAATCCCAAAAATTGTATGATATCTGTTAAAGTTAATTATCAGCTCCATATATTTTTTCTATTTGTAAACATATCACATCTGGTAACGTCTGATCCACTTAATAACTTTGACATTACGTCGAGTATTACTTTTAAAGTGATTCTAACGAAGGTCTTTTCGAAAGTTTTTCTTTGGAAGTTTCGCATCGAAAAAAAGAAAAAAAAAAAGTCGTCGCATAAATAATTTCTCATTGCGGTTATATTAAAATTTGTTTGTCGCAAACTTGGCGCTTTCTTTGTCGATTTTTGTTCCGTGTTAATACTTTTCTATGGCTCGCTTCGAATTTAATTAAAAAAAGTTAGCTTATCACTGCGTTACCCAACAAAACCAAAAACAAATTTGTTTTTTTTTTGTTTTGAGTAACAGCCGAGGTGTTGTCGTTGGACGTTCCTACCCATTAACAAAAAAATATCAATATTTTTATGATTTTAGCCGTTACGATTAAAAGCATTCCAATTTATTAATGCTGTTTGCAAAAACACGTATTTCAATAATTAATTAAATTGCTTTTATTCTAGCTACAATTATGTAATAAAACTTCTTTTTTCTGTGCCGTCTTCTACCGAAGGTTACCATGCTTCTGTTTTATTTATTCAAGACCTTCTAGACTACAAAGAATCATAAGTGTTGTACATGGCTGAACTCGTATTGAAGAGAAGATTCCAATAATGACTGAATATACAGAGTAATGTATTTAAAAAACCAAAATGAATAATAATATCAGAGGAACGGCAAAACTGACAACATTGCAGATGTCAAATCTGGAATCTCCGTATCTCACAATAGGCTTACTTCAAATTGTGTACAATTCGGACTAGCAATTTACGAGATAATTGGCCGTTTCCAGACTTTTGGTCCACTCTGTGTAAGGGTTTTAATTGAAACGAAACGGTACGGGATTATGGAAAATCAAATTGGTGGGTATTTTAAATATACAAGCAAGATGTACTTTCGCAATAAATATTTTTACATTCCTTCTTTGTTAAAATTTCCAATATCGGTTATCGGTCTCTGATTATTCTGAGATAGTGGTACGCAGAGATGGCTACAAGCCCGAGCTTAGCTCGGCTAGGCTCGAAGCTCGGCTCGATTGTGAAGCCGAGCTTCGATCCCGAGCTTAGCATAAAGTTCTCGAGCCGAGCTCAAACTTTTCAAAAGTTCGGCTCAGCTCGGCCCGAGTCCATGTCTAGAATCGGATGCAAGTGCAGATAAAATCATTTTTTGGTAAACTTTGATATCGTGAAATCTCTCTTCTCGGTCCTATTACCCTCACAAGGGCTTGGTGGCACTATGCTTCTACCATTTTTATAGCAATTTTCCACTCCTCTCTGTTCTGGGGTAGTTCTGTGGCCTCATGCAGAGAGAGTTCAGTCAAGCTTGTGATTCCGTCTACCCATCGGGTTGGAGATCTTCCTCGTGATCTTCGTCCGTCGACTTTGCCTTGAACCACCAGCTTTTCTAAAGCATCCGGTCTTCTGGAGACGTGCCCGAAGTACCGCACTTTGTTCCAGTTTATTCATTTGGACCGTCTGTCCTCAATTTTCAGTTTCAGCAAAAGATGTGTGTAAGAACCGTAGCCAGTGGAAGGAAGTGGTCTCTGCCTACCCCTACGGGAAAGAAGCGTTACTATATGTATGAAATTTTCGTAGTTTTTGGTTTATAAAAGCAAAGTAATAAATACCAATTATGATTTTGAACTGTTTCGACCAGTGAACCGCACAGCATTTAGTGTCAAAATCCTGATTCCAAACAAACATTGATAGACACCCAACAAATGTGGAAAACAAATAAAACAACAACCCCGTGATACATATTTAAAGCGGTATTCGTATCATTTCACATGATATTGCAGCCCATCAAAATTTCAATAAATCCGAATTTATATACAAATTCGAAGCCCTGCCAGCATACGCGCGTATCGATTATTACATTACAACTGGTTTATAGATGATATGCATATAGTCATCAGAAATTATCGCCACATTAGTTCGATGTTCGTTACCATACAAATTTTATTGGGCAGCGAAGGGAAGAGGATTATTAAAAAAAGCTATTTTTAATTGACAGTGAAACCCCATTAAAATTTAAATGCCGCTCAAAATTTTTATTTGTTTTATTACACTGGGGAACGAACGTAAGCTGGTATAAATTACGAAATATTTTCACAATGCTCCATATTCTTTTTTAAAGTTAGCCTAAGATTGTGTTTTTAAATACCCCTTACTTTTTTATTACAATCTGATCTTATAATTCGTAATTTTTGTTCAGCTTAAATTAATACGTCTGGACATCGGATAACTTAAGTCTACTCACTATTGTACCTTGGGTTCTTATTATTTTTTACACGTGTATTCACTACTGCAAGATCTCTAATGTGGAAGTCCTAAATCGGATGAATAAGGAATGTGAAGTCATTAACACCATAAAAAAGAGAAATCTTCAATATCTAGGTCATATACTGAGAGGACCCAAATACGCACTTCTCCAGCTGATAGTTCAGGGAAAGATTGGTGGAAGGAGGAATATTGGAAGTCGCCGTGTGTCTTGGCTTAAAAACCTAAGGGACTGGTTTAATTGTAGCAATGTTGAACTCTTCCGAGCTGCAGTCAAGATGCACTATAAGAAGAAGAATTCACTACTGCGCACTGTGCTCTGATTTTTTCCGTCTCTTTCACTTACACTAACTCAAAGGGCTTCTTCCTCTTCGGGATTTTTACTAGATCCTTATTGTCCAGGAGTTGTATGGCCTCGACATGCACGTGTTGGTCGAGTCGTTGTTCGTGACTTCTTGCAAATTTGTTACTTGTCTGTTTAACAGTGTCCATCATTTTGAACATTTGGTTGTGTAATTTTTATTTAACTTGTTCCACAGTGCCAAAAAAACATAATTGTTGTTTCTTGTTATCTTCAATTAAACTGGATTCCAATACACTCCACATCCGCAAGATCAACAGTTGGGTTAGGTTAGGTTAAAACGGCGGTTCGGAGGGAACCTACTTTAGTCCTTCGTCCCATTGATGGACGGTGCCACCCTCCCCTAACGTAAGAACCAGTTGGAACTTTTAATAAAAAGTTTGAGGTGTTTAATGCTAACTGAGGTGAGATCTGATAAGTCATCAAACTTCGGTTGCCCTGATATGGAAAGCCGTTTTCTGGCTAGGGCAGGGCAGTGGCAGAGAAGATGTACCATTGTTACCTCCTCTTCCTCATCGTGACAGCTTCTACAGAAGTCGTGTCGGAGTTCTGTGATTCCCATGCGCCGTGCATGGGAACAACCTGCCCAGTGTCCTGTTATGGCCGCGATCGCATTTCCAATGGACTTCCCGGATAGAGTTAAAACATCATTAGCTCGGCGTAAATCTAGTTTAGGCCAAATATGTTTCGATGATATGCATGTGGGTTAATTTTTCCACCTCGAGTTGGCTTTTTTAACTAATTTGCTGAGCAGGAAGAGCCGGCAGTTTGCAATCAGTACTACTTGCTGAAATGAGACAGATACAGCTGGGAGGGTGGTGCCCTCTTTTGCTAGCTCTTTCGCCTTACAGTTGCCTGGTATGTACCTGCGTCCGGGTACCCAGACAATGTGAACTTTAAACTTAGCTGCTAGCTCATTCAAGGCGGCTCGGCATTGCACCGCTGCCCTAGAGGTGATGTAGACTAAGTTCAGTGATTTAATAGCAGTCTGGCTGTCGCAAAGAATGAATATCTCGCTGAGCTTTTGTTCTGTAATGGCTGTCATTTCGTCTTGATACACACTACAGTAGTCAGGCAAACTAAACGACAGGATAAGTGAGGAGTCTTCCTAGAAGACACCGCAACCTACTCTTCCCTGTAGTTTAGAGGTCAACAGTTACAGAGTCCTACAATTATGTTAATAATAATTTTAATTATAATTTTTAATAAACCAGTCAATTAACTAGATACGGGGTGTTTCTAAATTCATGCTAAATAATCCAGGAGGTGATTGCTTGCATGAAATTACGATGGATCTTTCCCATAACAAAATGTTCTCAGCCCACGCTTTTCCAAAATATCACTCCCAAAAGATGGTGATTAAAATTTAAGTTTTAATTTTTTTTTTCAAATTTAAGTAAAGGTAGAAACTTAAATTTTGTAATTTCCGTGCTCTCGCAAAGGGCTACCCGCCGGTACTTTTTCAACATGCCTGTTACATTATAAGGGGGGTGAAATTAGCATCCCTCATCTTATTTAATATCAAATCTTTTTTTCGAGATTTAGTTTTGTAAAACAAAAATTTTACTTAAAATCCCTGTTTATTTAAAATAACTTTTTAATTTTAAAATTTTTCCTAGAACCAATAGATTCGGTGAAAAAAAAAAAAATACCCTCCTGAATTTTTTCGCATGAATTTAGATATCTTGTGAGCTTCGAGTTTTGTTTTATCCTGCTATCACGCTCGGTGGACGTTGCATGGATTTAGAATTCCAATTTAGTTATTTAGAATCTAAAGAATCGGCTTTTGTTCCAGATTTCAGATTTCATCGAGTTGATTGTAGTACAAAAAAAACAAAAAAGGGGTAGATAATACTGTCTACTCTTTTACTTTCCGACTAAAAATGACAAAAAAAAACGACGCCAATACTAATTACAAAAAAATATCATGAAAATGTAAATTTATCTTATTTTTGTACGTTTTCTAATTTAAAATGGTTTTTTCGTTGAAAGGAATTTTAATAGTTGTCATTGAAATGATTTCATATTTAGAACCGCATAAATTTTGCTACTGAATCAACACTGTTTTCAAATTTATCAAAATTATCTCGTGTACCAGTTCATGTGTACGTAAATAATAATCTCATTTTGCATTATTATTATAATATTTGTTTTGTATTAATTTTGAATTGATTCCATTTAAGGAAAGTATACACATATTTATTAATCCCCTCGGTTTAATTTTGCCGGGATCGTTTTAATATTTTATTTTAATTATTATTTTATTTTTGAATCACTAAAACACAATGTCCCCTGCCAACTTATTAAATAACGTGCTGTCCAACAGATTTGTTGAGGTTCACCTGGATGGGGAAATCACCCCCAGATACAGACTTAACGATGGCCTATTGCAGGGGTCAATGCTCGCCCCTTTACCGACCTACCACCGAATACCTTATAAAAATTAATATACGCCAACGACATTGCTCTAGTGAACCAGAACACAGATTTCCAGACCTCTGAGGATGACCTTAAAAAGGACGAGTTCTTTAGAACCTAACGATTAAAGCCCAACATAAGGAAAACCGAATCAGTTTGTTTTCACCTCTGCAACAGACAAGCACATTATACGGCAAAAATACGATTTAAAGGGCAACTTATAAAATGTAACCCCATCTCAAAATACCTAGGAGTGACAATCGATAGATCTCTTACATTTAAAAGTCACCTCCAAAAAACCGCAGGTAAACTCAAGACGAGAAACAACATCCTCCATAAAATATCAGGTAATAGCTGGGGAGCAGATGCAAGTGGCCTAAGAACCTCGTCACGTCTGGCTAAACAGCGCGCACAATAATGTCGTCGACATGCAGCTCAATGAGACAATGATAATTGTATCTGGCACTATAAAATCCACCCCACTACAATGGTTGCCAGTACTAGCTAATATTCCACTTCCCCCAATACGACGTAAATCGGCGCTCATGAAGGACATGTGGTAATAACCAACTCCCTATCCACCAGGATTGCTCAGATATAGTTGCCAGACTAAAATCGCGGAAACCCCGCTGAAATCTTAGCCAAGAACTCATCGGTGATGACTTTAACCCGACCGATGCATGGAGAGAAGAATGGGCAGCCACAAACCCAGACAACCTGCACCTTATATCAGATCCAACAGAGCGCCCATCAGGATTTAACCTCTCCAGAAAGGAATGGACAACACTCAACCGTATAAGAACTAACCACGGAAGAAGTTAATACTTGAAGTGCAAAAGGGGACTTGCTAAGGATCCTGGCTGCAGCTGCGGGGACCTCTCTCAGACGCCGCATCACAACGCCATGGCTTTCTCCAGCAGAAGATATCCTGGCACAATACAAGAACTACATGCAGCGGACGCAGATGCGGATCGATGGCTTAAGGAACTTGATATCCATGTATGAAGAATAGGTCACTCTGCATTTATATCAACTTAAGTGTTTGTGATGTTTGTACGTTTCTTTTATGTATGTTTGTCATTTACATATACTTCACACTTTTAAAATCTTGCCGAATAATAAAAATAAATAAATAATGTCTTCTGCTCAAAATGCTTGATTATTCTCGGTATAAGCTACTTCACTTTTGATATATTTCCTTTCTGTGAGAAAATATCCCTTTAATATAAGTGTTGTATCTATCTCAAGAATGCGAAGTAAATTTAAATCCCGTTTTTGTAACATATTAAAAAAAAAAGTTAGTTTTAAATCAAAACTTTAATTTTGTTTCTTTTCTATTTTGGGTAAACTACCCTCTATACATTTTAAATTTAAATCGTGCACATTGCGCCGGCAAAAGCTACTTTGCAAGTAACATTTCTAACATCTATAGCAACTTATCTTTTTAACTTTAACTAACCGTATCAAAGTGGAAATGCTTTGATGCTAATCCCGGTTCTATTCAATTTTGCACGGAGTTCGACTTTAAAGAAAAATAAAGGTAATGCTGATGAGCTAGAAAGGGACAAACGCTTAAAATAAATACAGAAATAAGGCGGCAAGTGATGAAAATTATTGCTGCGAGGGAATGTAAATTAAACGTTTTCTCTTTTAAAATTTAATTGATAACAATTCCTTAATGGTTTCGCGAAATATAAAATACACTTTAACAAACGTTACTGTTTATGGAACTTTTCTTGGTTAGTAATTTAGTAGTTTTAGTCTAATTGTGCATTAATATAAACATATTACGTTGATCTTCAAGGCAATTGATCTTAATTAGGATATTTTCAGTTTAATTTCACAAAATTTAATCCAAACATTGCTGTACATTTTTTTTTTTCATTAAAGGCAGTCGTAGATAAAACGTTATAGTATACATGTGTGATTGTGAACCTGAAATTCGTAGACGCATTCAACTGGGTAAAACAGCTATGAGCCAACTCACCAGAGTATGGAAAGATCGCAACATCTCGATTCAAACGAAAAAAGCTCTAGTAAAATCACTGGTACTCTCAAAATTTTTGGTACGCTTCGGGAACGTGGGTGATCAAGGCCGCTGATCGACGGAGAATCGACGCGTTTGAAATGTGGTGTTTGCGCAGAATGTTAAGAATCCCATGGACTGCTCGAAGAACAAACGCATCCTTATTAAAACAAGTAAGAATAGAGCACCGTTTGTCGAGACAAACTTCAGCGCGGGCTCTAAGGTTCTTCGGCCACATAATTCGACACTATAATGTGGAGCGCCTCATTGTACAGGGAATGCCATTTGGGAAAAGACGACGAGACCGATCACCATGTGGAAAAACGCTAAAGTCCAACCGATTCCGAAAAAAGGAAAGAAGACTATTCCTGCAAATTATCGCCCCATTGCATTGCTCTCAGTTATGGAAAAAGCGATTAACACAAAACTTATCAAATATCTGGAGAAATTTGAGATAATCCATGACAGACATTATGGATTTCGACAACTTCGGTCTACTGGAGATTTGCTGGCTTATGTCACTCAGCTCTGGACAAACACTATTGAAAAGTTTGGTGAATCCCGTGCAATAGCCTGGATATATCTAAAGCCTTTGACCGCGTTTGGCACCAGGCATTGTTAAGTAAATTATCTGCCTACGGTCTCCCAACCAAACTGCGCCAATGGCTCTTGAGCTTCATGCAAGATCGCTCCTTACATGTGGCAGTTGACGGCATTTCTTCTGATGCGTTTAAAACTAATGCCGGGGTCCCCCAGGGTTCCATCCTGTCCCCCACCTTATTTCTTTTACACATCAACGACCTCTTGAAAACCACCACGAACCCCATTTACAGTTTCGCAGACAATAGCACACTTGTCTCAACTTTCACATCCTATCGATCAATTTCGTTGAATGATACAAATAGACTCAGGCAGGAACAGGTTGATTCCATCAATAGAGATCTTAAAGCAGTCGTCGAGTGGGGAACCAACAATCTTGTTCAGTTCAACGCCCAAAAAACACAAAGTGCCACGTTTTCCAAGAAAGTGAATTCCTCAAATCATCCCATCACAATGTCTGGAAATACCCTTGAACCAAGTCCCTCCATTTCGATTTTGGGAGTGACGGTGTCCAATAATATGTCGTGGCGTGACCATGTTGCTAACATCGCAAAGTCGGCAAGCCAGAGGCTAGGTTCACCCTCTAGAACATAGAAGAAGAGTTGCAGACCAGTTATTGCTCTACAGATATTACCATGGCAGATGCTCCAGAGAAATAAAAACTCTTGTACCACCATTGGCCACATTCGGCCAAAGAACTCGGCACGCTGATCAGTCTCACCCATTTACTCTCAAGATTGACACTACAAGGACCAATCTTTATTAAGAATCCTTCTTTTACAGGGCTACTACGGAATGGAATAAGCTTTCAAAATCAGTTTTTCCAGAGAACTATGACCTGCAACTTTTTAAAAACCGTGTCCACAATCATTTTCTTTCTATAATTCCTTCCCCTACTAATATTCGCAGTGCGGGCCGTCCGCGGCCCACACGATAGGTCTACCCCTTTTGCGACTATTTTCATAAAAAAAAAAAACAACGAAATGGACAGACACCGTTCGCAATTTAACTGGCCTAAAGAGACAGCAACTAGAGAGGCTCACAGAAGAATTTGTAGTGAACACGGGCCTGAGACAAGGATGCTGTGTCTCACCTACTATTTTATAAAATTTATATTGCAACAGCATTTAAAAACTGGAAAAGAAAAGGTAATGGAATGGGCATCGAAATGAATAATACCTCTATATACACTCTTCAATTTGCTGACGATCAGGTTATTATAGCTAACGACAAGGACGACATGGAGTATATGATTCGAGCACTTATTGAGGAGTACAGAGAATGGTGTTTAACAGTAAATACAAATAATACAAAATATTTATGCATAGTGAATCAACCCACCCATCTAGAACTTGAAGATGATCAGAAGATTTTGACCTGCCGGGAATATGTGTACTTGGGTGTCACCTTTGATGATAGCAATGGAAATCGAAAAACGGTTTATCCAAGCAAAAAAGAATTATCGGATGCCTCGATGGGATGCTATGGAGTAAAGAAAAAACAAAAAAAAAGAAAAAGTAACATCTATGAAACCACGATAAAAAGTACTCTATTATATGGAACCTGACGGATTACCAAAAAGAACAAAAAGAAAGTTGAAGCTGTTGAGATGGATGTTTTAAGGAGGCTCTTGCGCATCTCCCGAAGGGACAAAATATAAAACAACAAATAGGAATTGATTAACCATTACTAGTGATATCGAGCAAAAACAGCTCACCTGGTACGGCCACGTCCAACGAATGCCCGATACAAGATTGTCCAAACAAGTCTTACAATGGCAACCAAGTGAAAGAAGGAAAAGGGGAAGGCCTCGATTGGAATGGCAAACCGGTATTCAAGAGTCAACGAGCAGAATGAACCTAACATCTGAGGATTGCGAAGACCGAAGGGGATGGAAATTAGGCGTCGGGCAACGTCGAAAGACGTTCTAAACCGGCATATATATAACAAGAAAGGCTAACAGCAGGCAACGATGGCAACTAATTATTAGTCACGTCCTGGACAGACTGGATAATGACAGAAATTCACAACAACCACCACAAATCATGGATGATGTAATGGACGTGGAAGAAGAATATGTTTCCGAGTGTTTTCTCATTAGTCCAGGGACACCCTGAATAAACTTTAACTATGCCAAATCTTATGCCACATCTCGCACTCATCCGTGCGCACAATATGCTTAAAAAGATACTGTTTTGTCTACCTATTTATATCTACGTCGAGTTTGTGTCATACCTAAATTATAGAAATAAAAAAAAAATTCAGTTTTTTCAATGATTTTTGTAATTTGTTTTTCGGCTAAGCAACTAAATATAAGAGTATTATAATCCGTTTATTTTTAATTAGTTATTTCAAAAAGCAAGCGATTCATTTTATCTTTCCAGTATCCCAGAATTCGTGTAAAATGTTTTAAGCTTCTCAGGTAGATTTTCGGTTTTCGTGAGAACTCGTTGTATAATGTTCGTCGGTTGAAAATTGAGCGACTAATCTTCAGTTGAGTCGGTAATCAGTAGAACGGTGAATATAAGCTTTTCACGATACCAAATCCCCCCGGATCGTGCTCTTATCGACACGAAAACACGGGATATTACAGGAAGGATAACTGCTTCAAACTCCATATGTTACCCGAAATGTATTTCCTTTATTATTTTTATTTTTCGGTGATACGAGTTGGAACTTTTACACATTTAAAAAAAGAAAACATTTTTACACTAACTAATCCAATATTCGTCCACTCGAATGACTTTTTTAATACTTCCAAACGGATAACGTGGTTTAATCATTGCACGCATTTCTGCTGCGTGATAATGGAACCCACTGTTACACATTAAAATTATTTCTATACCGGTTTGAAAAAGGCTTCGCTACCTTCTCCTTAGTCTAACGTTGAGAACGACGTGTAGTGATCACAAGTTAATGTCAGGTGTTATTACTCAGAACTCTTCTTACAGTCTCTCGCCATCTCCCACGGTCAGCAGCAGTTCTAATGGCTTCCACTAGTGGACGCTCGGTCTGTCCATCTAGATGGGGAGCGTCCGCGTTTCCTTTTACCAAGGGGTTTGCCCTGGACAATCAGTCTCTCAATCTTGTCGTGACGAGTTATATGTCCGAAGAAGTTCAGTATTAGCGCTGATGTCAAGCTATTGAGACGGTTTGATGGTCCAATCTCGTTCAGAACTGACACATTGGTACGATGTGCCGTCCGCGGTATTCTTAGCATTCTTCGCCATACCCACATTTCAAAGGCGTCGACCCGACGCCTGTCGGCTGCCTTCATAACCCATGTCTCGGAAGCGTACCAGAAAATGGAGAACACTAGGGCATGGACCAGTGATTTTTTGGTATTGATGGATATATATATATATATATCGATCTTTCCAAATTTTATGAATTGGCTCATTGCTGTTCGGCCAAGTTGAATACGACGGCGGATCTCCATCTCGCAGCTGCCGGAGTAGTGGATAAGGGCACCCAGATAAACAAACTGATCTACCACTTCACAGTTGGCAATGCGATGTGGTCTGTTGGCTGTCTATTCTGATCTATCAACTATCAATACTTTAGATTTGGCATAGTTGATTGTTAGACCATACTCTTTTGATGTTTTCTCGAGTCGTTGTATCATTTCTGTAAATTTCACACAGAAAATAATAATGATCATTCAACTCATAATTCGTCGAATTTTCCAATAACTTATCAGTATAAGCAAAACATACAATTGACGACAGCATATTATTTTTAAAAAGATCTCTTTTACCTCTTATTCAATCAATCAAGCTGTCTATCCACTCGATGGACCACATGTTGAAATTGATCCCTGTCTCTGGCAGCGCTGACAATTTCTTCTATTGTTCTTAATCCGGTTCACTGCCTAATATTTCTTGCTCATGACATCTACTTTTTTCCAATTCCTCTTCTGCTGTTAATTTTCCCTTCCAAAATTAGTTGCAGCAACTGGTATCTGTCGTGTCTTAAAATGTGACCAAGGTAAGCCGTTTTTTGTCGTTTAATAGTTGGTAACAATTCTCGGTTTGTATGGACTTTTCTTAATATTTCTTCATTGGTTACCCTGTCTGTCCAAGGTACCCTTAATAGGCCTTTACTTTATTGATCATATTTGCCTCCATAGTCCACGACTCCACTCCGTACTGAAGTACAGACCAGACATAGCATTTCGCATATCGAATTCGAAGGTATATATTGATATCCCGATTTCTAAGAGTTTTCTCATATGTCATGAACGCCGTACGTGCCATCTCAATTCTACATCTAATCTCTTTTTCCGAATTCCAGTCTGTCTGTAGCCAACTGACCAGGTATTTATACTGTGTTACTCTCTCTATATTGTGATTATCAATCTAAATTTCAGCGTTTGCATATAATTGTTTTTTCCTTTTGATTTTCATAAATTTGGTTTTGCAAAAAAGATTTTTACTAATATTTTAGGTGAAGCATGTACAGAACATAATGTTATCGTGCAGCAATTTCAACAAATAAAACTGCATCGGTATTTATCCTAAAAAAATTGCATTTTCAACGTTTACACAAAAAGAAAATCTGTGTTTTGAATAAAAAAAAAACTTAATTTTTGAGAATTTTTTATTTTTCCTAGTTGATCATGTACAAACTTCTCCTTACCAGTTAGGAACAATTTCAATTTTCCCAACTGAAAGTTGAATGTTCTGATATTTACCTCAGTCTTAAAAAGTGTCAGTTTATATGTCAAAATTAGAAAAAATAATTTTGTTCCTGCTTGATCAGATTTAGCAGACCCAAGGAATAATTTTAAAACATTATAAAGTACTTAATGAGTGACAAGATATAAGACGGTTTTTACTATCTACTATTTTTACTATGTATGTATGATAATCAGTATATTAAACAAGAAAATTGCGAAGAGGTACTTCAGCTTAACGAACGTCTGATGATATCGCATATTCCACGCTATTGAGCTTCCAATGTTTACATAATACTCTATAGGGGTTGTGAAAATTTCACACTTTCATACTGTCGGTATCAACGTTACGAAGGGCTGTTTTTAAGCTGTATTGATTTCTGGCTGCTGCAAGGATAACTACTGACTAAATTGGTGTTGGAAGACCAATATTCTTTATTAAATTCTTGGGGTAAGAGCTTCAAACTTAACAATGTTCATTGTACCTAGTAAAATTTTTTTCGCGTACGTGTTTTTGTCGTTATATTTTAAATAAAATAAAATAGTATCCTGTTTGGCCGTTGGATAAGGGAATGCTTTTGGTTTCCAGATAATATCATTACGGAGTGAGAAAATCCTTAAGCGAAGAGCAACTCACGAGATTGTTACCAATAAACTCAACAAGTAAAAACAATACCAAAAAAAACGTGGTTAAAAATCCACACAATCAACAAAATGGCGATAACGCGCAAAGAAGGGCGTCAATTCGTTGTAAACACTCTTTTCACTCGATTCTCCATTTAAAATCATCACTCTTTTCCGTCGCTCGAGAGAGGAGACTTGCCGTTACTTTGGCAAATCGGTGACAACGTTCCCGAATCGTTAGGTTAGACTGACGCTTGGGATTTTTTAATTGCAAAATTACTCATGCGATTATGTAACTGTTGTGTCCAACTTTTAGTTTGTTTGCTACAAAAAAAACCTCTTGTGTCATCTACTACTACAACTACTATGATGGTGCTACAGCCCATATCGAGCCTTGGCTTCCTCAATCCTTCTTCCCCATCCGTCCCGATCCACCGCTGAATATCTCCAATTTCTTGTATCCAGTAATTCTTCCCCCCATCTTTCCAGCGCAGCTTCGCCTTTTCTACCGGCATCTTTCCTTCAGGTTTTCCTGTAAGCACCTTTTTTGGGACCCTGGACATTCTTTGTCACAGTCGCATCAGTTTTATATCATTGAAACTCTGGGTTCCTCATGCAACTGGTATATTTCATGATTCATGCGTGCCCTCCGGAAATCCCCCTCTTTTACTGGACCAAGAATTCGTTCGAATCGGTCTAAAAGCTCCGCGTTTTTAGCTGAGAGTGTCCATGTCAAAACTGTGCGGATCATTGTTTTATAGACTCCAATTTTGGTTTTCCTGTGTACATCTCTCGATTTTAAAATGGGTAGTATTGAGCGGTATGCTGTATTTGCTGCGTTGGCCCTTTTTCTAATTTCTTTGGTTTCGTCGTTGTCATGTGATATGTTTGAGCAGACGTAGGTAAAGTCTTTTACTACTTCAACATTGTAATAATCAAATGTGATGTTTTGGCCTAATCGATCGCGCTGTTGTTTGCTTTGCAGTAGTAGCTTGGTTTTTTGTTCATTAATCACGAGACCTATTTGTGTCGTCTACTGTTATAAAAAAGAAATAAATACCGTCTTAATAAATTTCTGAACGATGTAATTATTTCTTTTTATTTAAAGATAAAAATAGACAACGTGATAATGTATCTATTATGAGTTCACTTTTGCTTTTGTAAATTTGTCAAAATAGTTACGTGAAAGGTAACTGCGTCATCGTACATCTCTACAGTTTTTCGATGTGCACCGTTCGTGTGACGATTACAAAACGCTTTGGCAGAACATGGTTGTTAGTCAGCCCCAAAACCATTTGTCACCAGCCATTCGTAAGGCTTTATTGTCGTTTAAATGGCATAAAAGCGGCAAAATCGACTTGAACTTCGACAATATGCGTCGACTTCAAACGTTACTAAGTGAATCGCGCCTAAAGCCTTTTTTAGAAACAAATATCAACTTTGAAATCGTCTTGGATCGGCTAAATAATTGACTGAAATCGATATTTTGGCATTTTCAATGGTGAATTAGAACTTGTTAAAAATATTCAATTTGTTATTTTACATAACATTATTTGAAAGCAGTTTATAGATTGTTTTAAGGTTCATGTATTTTTATTATATGTAGGTATTTTATTCTCCGCCCCTGCATATTGATTTAAAAGTTTCATCTTCATTTATGTCCCATCGTTTTATTGTTAATGTACCCAAAAAGAAACAAGGTGGTCAAACTAAAATAAGATTAAACTATATAAATGGGCAGCAACGGTCTAATTCCGCCGATGTTAAAAGTATAGACGAAGGGTCTGTCAGACTAGGCGCGACCGCTGCGGGGTTAAGTAAAGATGTCGCTATGGTTCAACCGTTTGAAAAAAAAAATTCTTTAAATCCAAGCGTCAAACTATAGAGGGATATATAAAGAAGATGTCCACCAAATTTTAAGTGAATTGTTCGAGTAGAACATTAGACATTTTTACAACTGCACTGCAATGCAATTTTGAATCCCAAACCACGTAATGCTGAAAGATTTTGAAATACTAAAATGATATGCATATTGCTAAACAGCACGGCCATGTGGTTAATATTAAGAAAACATAGGTCTTATTGGAAGCAATATTTTCTAGAAAAAGAGTCAATCTCCAGGAGTTCTCGTTTGAAACTAGTCGTTAATGTTCACTCCCGAAGGTGAATATTTTGAAGTCGTTAGTGTACTCGCTAAACCACGTAGCACATACAACTAATGCTGAAAGAGTTTGAAATACCAAAAAAAATCTAAAATGCAGTAGCCAAAAATTTGATTAATTGATCTCTCGGACTTTTTTTTCGAAAATAATTTTAATTTTGAAAATCCTTGTGATGGCATATTCTTAAGGGTCTTTTTTTTTCAAATTTCTCGACCAAAATACGAGTGAACTATCTCCAGAAACCAAAAAGATTTTTTTTTGTTAGTGTAATGGCTTTTGTACTGACGTTGCGTATCAAAGCGGGGCGACAAATGATATACAGTTGAGGCTTAACAATGACCAATTTGTGTAAGTAGAAATTGATATAAAGGAAAAAATAAAGTTGTAAAAAAAGTATTCCCTATAATATTTCGAGAATATTGTGAATGGTCGCCATCGTATGGGATGGTGAAATTTTATGGGCGGTTATAAAATCCGCACAAACCTCGAAATTTCGAATGCGACCAGCTCCACAGCACCCTCGCCGTATTTTATTATTACGAGGGCGGTTTAATAAGTCAGTGACTTTTTGAATAAAACAAACTTTTTTCCGCAAATAAACATTTTATTTTTCTACATAATCACCTTTTAGCTCGATACAGCGTTTTTCCAATTTTTTTATTCCCTCCAAATAATAGGTTTTTCAAAGCTCTCAAAATACGCGTTTGTTTCGGTAATGACTTCTTCATTCGACTCAAATATCTTACCGCCCAGCCATTTCTTTAGGTTTGGAAACAGAGTTGCAGGGGGCTAAATCTGGAGAATATGCTGGATGGGGTAGCAGTTCGTATCCCAATTCGTGGATTTTGGCCATCGTGACTAGACAAGTGTGCACACGTGCATTGTCTTGATGGAATAGCACTTTCTTCTTCTTAGCCAAATGAGGCCGTTTTTGCTTCAAATCAACGTCGAATCTGTTCAAAAGCTTTGAATAATATTCGCCGGTGATCGTTTTACCTTTCTTGAGGTAATCAATGTGAATGACACCGCGTACATCCCAAAAAACTGTGGCCATGACCTTGTTGGCTGACAGACTCTGTTTCGCCTTCTTTGGTCCACGTTCACCCCGAGCAACCCACTGTTTCGATTGTTCCTTGGTCTCTGGCGTGTTGTGATGGATCCATGTTTCATCCACAGTAACAAAACGGCGCAAAAATTCGTCCGGATTACGGCTGAACATCGCTAAACACTCTTTTGAAGTGGTCACACGATTGCGCTTATGGTCGAGTGTGAGCAATCGCGGCACCCATCTCGCAGAGAGTTTTTTCATGTCCAAATATTCGTGTAAAATATGATGTATCCGTTCAGTTGAGATACACCTACAGCATGAGCCAACTCACGCACTTTCATTCTCCGATCATCCAATATCATTTCATGGATTTTATCGACGATTTCCGGCGTGATCACTTCTTTTGGGCGACCTGGACGTTCGGCGTCACTAGTGCTGGTACGCGACCACAACGGAACTCTGTAAACCACTTCTTAACCAATGAAATTGATGGTGCCGAGTCCCCGTAGTATTTATCAAGTCTTTCCTTAGTTTCAGTGATGAATTTTTTACGTAAAAAGTAATGCTTAATCAGCACACGAAATTCACTTTTTTTATTTTCGTAAAAATTCATTCAGGTTGTCTGTTTTGAACGGCTATCAAACACCAACTGCGCGACGTAGCTTGCTCAAAATTAGAAAGTTGCCCACTGATAAATTATAGTTGACGGCAGCACTGTTGCCTTTGGAGTTACTGCGCGGGAAATTCAAAAAGTCACTGACTTATCAAACTGCCTTCGTAATACTCCATAAAACGCATTTAACGTCGAATTTTTATTAACAATATATTTTTTATTTGCAGGTAAGCTGGTTGCGAGTCGAGTGCGCATCAAAATACCGTAAGTTTTATATTTCAATTACACCATTGCTCATATCCGAATAATTTGTCGGCTGTTTCTTGGTCGAATGTGTTTGTAGTGCAATTTGAGAAGCTCAACTTGACGATATTAAGGTTGAGAGAGCGCAAAAAAGGGGTCGTATAATAAAAAGAGGAGTAGAAAACTCGGCGTAAAACAACGAAGGCCATAAAAAATGTTATATCTTTTCCAACAGGTAACGAAACGATGAAGCTCGCCGTTGTTTCTGTATAACAATCTAATTCAAGGCCTTATCCCCAACCGACAACAATCTGTTCCTGTAGTATTAACATCGGCAAACCGCCACTCTTCGTCCACTCCAAAGAATAGTTGTTGAATTATTATTAAAAAAAAACTGTAATCAACTCGGCTATAGAAACGGTGAATCTTTTCCATCACGTGACTATTACGTCAGCAACAATATTTATATGAATCAAATCAAAACTGCTGTCGACTCTATAAAAATAATCGTTATGACTAATATTCCAAACGTCGGCCTTTTACGAATTCGCAACCAAACAAGAAATTTAATTTTCTAATTGTAATAATTATCTGGTTAACATCTCGACATATTTATTAAAAATATCGATATACTGGGTGAATAAGCTACGAAATCCAAAATTAATATCAACCATGCTGGCTTATTAGTGGAGAGCTAATTTTTGTAGGATGTCTTGGATTTTATATAAGTATTTACAATTGGTAGATCATAAAACTGACTTAATATTTAGTCTACTGACTCTAAGACTTTTAAAACTACAGTTTCTAAACTGATTATATTAGAATAATGTTTTTTTTGAATGGGCTATAGATTGTAAATAGAAGATTCCTACACAGCCTGAAGGTCGACGTTTCGGTGAATATACCATCATCAGGGCCATATATCAAATGGAATCCGTTTCATATTAAAAATAAAAAATAGAGATATCCGCAACAGATATCAAAATAAAATTGAAACAGACAAATAATAGAATATGTGGAACCCAAGGCCTCATATATCTAATTAGTGCCTGGTCCTTTACATCAGCAGTTATTTACAAATAAGTAAAAGAAAAAAATGTACATTAGATGCATTTTGTTCCATTGCACTTACATATTACAAATCCTTCTTTAAAGTGTGAATTGAGCCGTTTTCCAGGCATTTTCTGAAAATAACTGTTGGTTAATATACTGTTACAAGAACAATCAGACACTTGATTCATTCAACTTTGAAAAGTCTACAGAGATTTACAAATTGTGGAGTATTATAAATACTATTTACCATCAATAAGTAGTAAAATAAGCATTGTAATATACCCGTCCCACGGTAAATTAGGTATTATAAAATGTCAAAAATTTACAAGTTGATAATGAATTATATTCGTACTTACCAATGTCAAGTGGAATAAAACATTAAATTAGTTCTCACAAGAACTGATTTTAACAATAAATACTCTTTCAATCCAAAAATTCGCTAAAAATAAGACGGTAAACTAATCTCGCATAACCTCAAATGCGGTAATGTCAAACTCAACTTTTAGTACGATCAGTTATACACGTCACGTCAATTATATCGTTGTCTCTTTTTACGATTATTACGACAAATTTAAAAAAACTATAACGTATGTCTAGTTGTTGGTCTTGTGAAGAAGACAATCGATCCTATGATGCTATGTTTGATTTATATTGACAGAAAGAGACAGTATGTATAAAATATGTGTTGTATGAATCGTAGATTGGGTCACGTGATGGAAAAGCTTCACCGTTTCAACTGTATTGTGTTTTGAGGTCCCATAAAATCTTACATTTTGAAGGCAGTTACAAAAATTATTTACCAAAGAAGTATTAAAAAAAAACTCAGTTTTATTTTAAAAGGAAATGTATTTCTAACCAACAATTTCCAAAGTAGTTAAGCCTCTAGAGAGAATACCAATTAATTTTTCTTGCAGTGATCATCCCAAGAGAACGACGTCTCAATACAAAAGAGAACATTGGGTGAGAACATTAGGTAAATGTAACGTTTAATCTGCCATAGCTCTTTTTATTTCTTATTGGCATTTTCATAGAAGAAGAAAGTATGAAAAATAACTCATTCGATTCGATTCCAATCTTATTTGAGCTTTAAAGAATGACTGACGAGTAGACTTTTCTGACACTACACAGTACGTTTCATATTCTAATACAGTTTTTAACCAATAAAACTCTCTGTGGAAAAGATTGTGTCAACATTACAATTAATACAAATTCCATCTCTTAAAAAAGTAGAACATTTTTGTCAAAAACTATAGACGCAGTTTTGTCGAAACTCATTAAGTGGTCTATTTGATTGGATTGCTTGTACATGCTCCTTGCAAGATGTCTCCTTTTAGGCATTCGACCAGCACATTGTTTTACATTAGGTGTTAATATTGCCTAGTGAAAATTTCTTAAGGACAGCACTGGTGGGCCATTTATCTTTCAGTGTAAACAGAACAGTCACAGAGCCATTGGTTAATTGTTTCGTCTTCTTGTTCGCATAATGTTTTGCTTTGCTTCATGTTATGAAGATGTTTCGTAGCTCGTAGTATCCTCCTCCTCCATCCACAGCCAGACGTGCCTTTTTTGACACGTTTTGGTTGTTCATAAAGTTATACAGTGCCCCTTTCATTTGTTTCTCTGCCAACACTCTTCGCTCAATGTCACTGTCATACTTTTTGGCTCTCGTAAACTTTGAATTAAATATACATTTATTTGTTTCACTCTTCCTCCTTTAATCAACACCTCGCAGTTTGTTATGCTTTCTTCTCTTTCAAAAACCATTACTTTTGTCTTGCTTACATTTAGATTAGATTAGATGGGTTAGGTATCATGTGAGTTTGGCGTAAATGGCCCCTCCACTGCGACCTTTGGTAGGTCTATTGTGGCTCACGCCTAAAGGTTACAGTTCACCGCACAATCCAGCCCTTCTCACGAAGTTCATGGTTGTATGGGGTGAGATTTTTTTAAAATCAGTAGGTTCTAGGTTGGTAACACGAAATACATTAAACCTTAATCTTCCAGGCCGTTGCATGAACATAGTATATGTTCAGCAGCTTCGTCTTCCACACAGCAAAACCGTTTGTTGATTCAGACCTATCCTTTCAAAGTGGTATCTTAAAGGACAGTGTCCTGTAAGCAGTCCCGTTAGAATTCGCTGTTCATTTCTAGGATCTGCTTACTTGTTTTTCTTGAGGGTTTAGGTAGAAACGCCTTCGAGTGAGTTAACCCTGGTATATCGGACCAGTACGTGAGTACGTGAAATAATTGTTTTGGCGGCACTTGTAGTGACTTCAAAACCGGTTCTGGTCCAGTGAACGCAGATTCGGCCCCCTGTTTTGCAATGGTGTCGGCTTTTTCGTTTCTCTTCACCTTTTGGTGCACAGGTACCCACAGCAGGGTTACTCTGTTGTTCGCACCAAGGTACTCCAGGGATTCGATGCAATTTCATACAAGTTTAGAATTTATCTTGTTGGAGCTCGGTGCCATTAAAGCAGCCTGGCTGTCTGATATTATACTTATGTTTTTGTTTGCTAGCTCTCTTGCACACAATTCGATAGCGAAGACTTTAGCATACCTGCCACGACTGGTAGATATTTCAATATGTGGTTTTCTGCTAAAAACACCGGCCCCAACTCCATCTGTGGTTTTTCAGCCATCCGTGTACATTACGTATCCAGTCTCTCATCCCTTGGATTTTTAGGGCATCGTACATTGTAAATAATAATAAATATTTGATTTTCATAATTCTTGTATTTTATTTTAAAAAATTCTCCATTAGTATCAACACACTTTTTTTGCTTTTTGGGCCAATCTGAAATGTAATTTTGTCACTGTGAAGATGTTATATTTTCGTGCATTAACTGCCTTTTTTTTTGTCAAAAAACTTTGGCCAAGCATTTTGTTTTGTACTCGTGAAAACATGAGCTGATTTGTGAAGGCCACCATGGTAAAGAAGTCAAATGAAACAACCATTACAGGATCGGCGAAGAAAAGATGTTGAGATAGGTTGTACAAAAAGAGCATTTAGCAAAGGCAAAAACTTCGTGGAAAGAATAGTGAACTTATTTACAAATTATCATAAATTTATTTCGAATGGTAGTTTTGAATATTGTAGATAATGAGAAATTTATCCGATCTAATTGGTAAAATCTGTAAAATAATGTTATGAAACTGTTCAATTTTCGATAATGGAGAGGTAATGTGCATCGATATATCGGCCCTTTTGTAATCCCTTGATGCGACTGTATTTTATTAAAGTGATCCATTTGTAAATCCTCGTTCATATTCGAGAGAGCGTCACTTCGACGGTTGATTTTTTAACCAGTTTTCCGCTATTTATAAATCGCATTTCGTGGCAGGCAATTTCATTTTGTTTTCAAAACGAATTTGATTTGTTAATGTGGCTGTGTATAATTTAACATTGATAACCGCTTCCTAACGTTTATTTTTATACAGTATGTCTCCGTAAATTGGAACAATATGGAAATATTTTTTAATGGTGATAAAACACATGTTTAACCTTAGTGTCTTCATTCAATTTTTAAATTAAAGCATAAAGATAAACATAAACAAAAATGTACATGTTCAAAATTACAACCATGTAAGAAAAACAGTTAGAGAGGGTTACGGAGACATACTGTATATATTTATGGGATTAAATTTTTAATTGACTAATAAAATGTTTATTGCGATAATAATTCGGGTTATTATTTTGTGCCAAAGAGTAATTTGTCCACGAAGAATATTTTAAATCCTAAAATAATTAAATATTCATACCATTATTATATTTTCAATGATATTTAAATATTTATCGATTTCGTCGATTAAAATTTTATTTGTTGTATTAATGATGGAAATTGTTGGAGATGACTGTCGCATATCTGAAAGTAACTGAGTTGCATAACTTGGAAAGTTACGGTTAGCAAACTATAGTTTAACCTTGAGGAAAAATACCGGGTTTCGGAAGCGTCGAAATCCATTAGCATGCCCGGACATAATGGTTTGCTAACTGGATTGTGCATGTGCTCACGCGAATGAGCCATGATCAAAGACGATGGCCGAGGGCACTCGGGCAGTCCAAACTAATGCAACGCGAACGGACGTCGGAACGCCGAATGGACGTCGGTGGCTTCCAATCAGTCGGCGGGCAGGTAAACGGGTCCCAGGAGATGATGCCGGGACACACACACGTACCTAACTGACTCGTCCCTTGGGTATCTAGACGAAGCTATATCGTCGACGGACATAACGATAAATTCGGTGGGTCGACGCGCTACAGTTTCGGCTGGCTTTGCAGAGGGCCAGCTAACGACTTTACGCACTACCATAACGTATATACATTCAGAAGCTGGATCAGAAGTGGGATTCGCTTCGTAGGCCGGCCGGATCCAGGTAAATAAATTGGGTGGTCCTTTAAACTTTACGTTTCGTTTTAATTTAAAAAGTGTTCCTTTTTTCGTTTAAGAAACATCACCACGTTTTATTTGCTGCGGAACGGTTTAGTTTTTGCACTACAATTATTGTTATGTTAGAGTGGAATAAAAAATTCAATATGGACATTTCTGAAATTCCAAAAGAAAAAAGTTAATATCGCGGACCAATATCCAGATTAAATTCTTCGCTTTCGATACTTACAAACAACCATTACTTTTTATCGTCGAGGCCATATCCATGAAGTAAGGGTTACTTGCATTTTTATATCCTACAAAATAGAGGCAGTGTTTGTAACCGAAGGCGTTATACAGAATCACGTTTTGGAAATTACTTTAAGTAATGCACTTACGGTAAAAATATAAACTTGCCCTTTTTATTGGTACGTGTAAAGTTGGGAAACTTAAAAATAAATAATTCCCAACACATTGAGTTCGAAGCGGCGATAAAATGCTTCCCTGATAAATTGAATGAGACATCGAATTAACGTCGAGGGGTGTTGAAACGTAAAAAGTGCATATAAGTATCTAATTAGAAATTTTTATCAAAAAATTTGTCACTAAAAAGCAATCAAAAAAATGTCCAAGCACAAGTGACTTTGGAAAGCGCTAGGTGATCCTTATTTGTCGTGATGCTCCAAAAGAGATCCCAGTTTTTTTCAAAATAGAACAATAAATCCACGAGTCAAATACAGGGTGTTTTAAAAAATGGTGACCCCGTCTCTAGAATAGGTAGAAAACTAAAAAATAATTGGGGTTTGCTTTGTAAAAAAATTTCGTAACGCCATCCGTATTCAAGATAAAGGGCGTTAAAGAAATAAAATTTGGTTATTACTTCATAATTTTCAAATCAAAATATTACGAAAACGGTACACAGTATCGAGTTTCACCAAGAGTACCTTTTTGGTGTAAAATTGAATAATGTTTACATTTATTTAAAATTTTGATTAATAAACCTAACCTTAAAAAAGTTATGTTTAATACTACTTGGTACGAACCGTGTAACTTGTACCCTCTATGTGAGTCAGATATAAACACAAATTCAGGGGATGAAATCAGCTTCTAAAACATATTCGTATAAAATTTCATTACAATATTTCCAGTAGTTTTGGCAAAAACGTAATAAATGTGCAAACCCCAATTAGTTTTCTACCTAATCCTAGTGACGGGGTCACCTTTTTTTGGAACACCCTGTATAATACAAGAAAAGAATTCCGAAATACTTTTTATTTAACAAGAATGAAATGCATTTGGGTACATACGATTAAGTAAGAAAATATGTTTACTTTTGACGTGCATACTATTGTTACGCATAAAAAAATTGACAAATTTATTTACGATAAGCGAACAACTGTTATAAATTTTACGAGCAATTTTGAATCGGCAACAAAAACCAATTTCGAAATGTTATATACTCAAAATTTATACACACGAAGAGAGAGAAAGAGACAAAAAAAAATCACCTCTAACGAAAATGACATTATAATTTTATATATCGTGAGAGAAAATATTCCGGGCAATGCGCGCGATATATATTATATGATTCCAGCATAATAACACGTAGCAAAAACGGGGGCGGTGCCGAAAAGTAGCAAGAGTAAAAAAATTTATTGCACCTAAGGATCATTTCGAAATCTGTACGATACGAAAATGATATTTTGCAAGGACACGTTCCGAGATCCAGTGATGGTATTGTTATTCATGGACGGGTAGCAGCATAAAGTCTTACTATTTCCGACTTTCCCGGGCAATAAGTTCCTTTTAAAATGTCGAAAAAGTAACACGGCACGGTTAACTTTTTCTAGCGACCTCTTCGGAATAGAAATCTTCCATGGAATGAAAATAAAAATATATAAATATTTAAAAATATATAAAAATTTTTAGAAGTTTATCGCTAATAGGCTTATGGAAAAGATGCCAATACCCGAAGAACAGCAAGGATTTAGGTCCAATAGATCAACGGTCGACGCAATATTCATATTACGCCAAATGATAGAAAAATCGATAGAATTTAAGAAGACCCTGTTTGTCTGTTTTGCGGATTTAACCAAAGCATTCGACAGGGTCCGACTAGATGACGTAATCAAGATTTTAGACAAGAACAACATCGATTACCGGTACCAAAGAATTATACAAGAACTGAACAGCAGAAGTAGAACAAGAATAAAAACGAACGATGGACTGTCTAAGGAAGGCTTACGACAAGGTGACAGCCTTAGTTCTACTCTGTTCAACATCATTATGGACCAAATCATTGAAATTATTAAAAAAGGGAACGCTGAATATAGGATGGGCAATCGCACCATTAAAGTATTATGCTATGCAGACGATGCAATCCTCATAGCAGGGAATGAAGACGACCTACAACGCCTGTTATACAAAACAACAGTAACAGCACACAAATTTAACATGAACAACGCAACATAAAAAACACAGTCAATGGTTATCTCTAAATACGGTAGGCAACTACTGCTAAATTTTTTTGTCCCAAAGACGTTTATCATTTACAAATTTACAAACTCTCCGCTGTTTTGCATTAAGATTGGTGTACTCGGTAGCAGAGTTCTGTGCTCCTGTGTGGACAAACAATACCCACATTGGAAAAATAGACACTCAGCTCAACCGTACAATCCGCATGATTTCTGGCACCATTCGACCCACACCTACTTACTGGCTTCCAGTATTGAGCCGTATACCTCCACCTAATCTGCGTAGGTCCAAGGTACTGCTGAATGAATACAACAAGATAGTCAATATTCCTGAGTATCCAATACATGTAGACATACCAGACTTGCTCTTCCAAAGATTAAGATCCAGGCGACCCCCTATTATTGTGGCAGAGAGTCTGTCCAGAAACCATTATCAGATAACGAGTAGCTGACGAGAAGAAATACTTCAAAAGGCTCCACCAGAATTCCATAAATTACTACTAGAGATGGTAAACGAGGAACCCCCCGGCTTTGATCTCCCACGTAAAGCTTGGTACAACAGGATCAGAACAGGTCACGGTGTCCGCGCAGACTCCTTGCATAAGTGGGGCAAATGCGATTCTCCATCCTGCCACTGCGGTGCCGATAACCAGACTGTCCAGCACATTGTAAGTGACTGCCCTCTACGTGCCTACTTGGGCAATGTTAAGGATTTCCGATCGGCTACACCAGAGTCGATTGACTGGATTTTAAATCTGGACATAAAACTTTAAATTATTATTATGTATTGCCACGTCTTGTTCGTTCTCTATAGAGTACTCTGCCAGCGGTCTCTCTACTGGCAAATTATGCCCGAGCTCAGCCGTAGAGGGTAGAAGAAAAAGAAAAAAATATATATAAAAGTGAGCCGCGCCAGCGACTTAAACGGTTCAAGCCGGAAACCCCTAGGTCTTATAGGCACTAGCAGAGCCACACGATAAACAACTGAGATTATGGTGAACTAAATAAATGAAATTATAGCTAAAATATATTGGATACTTTACTCCTACAATAAATCAAAGTACACAGCTCAATAACAAAATTATAACAAATATAGTCAAAATCAACAGCTAACAATAAATCAAAGTACACAGTTCAATAATAAACTTATAACAAATATAGTCAAAATTAACAGCTAACAATAAATCAAATCAAATCAAATCAAAGTACTCAGTTCAATAATAACATTATAACAAATATAGTCAAAATTAGCAGCTAACAACAAATCAAAGTACTCAGTTTTGGCATATTATCTAATGCAATAAATAGTTTTTAATAATGTATTATATTAATAAATTAAAACAAAACTTAACTGTGGTGTCAAAAATAAGTCACGTCGTTAAATATTTAAAAATAAATCACTTGTAACCTTTGGGTATACGAATGCACTACTTCTGTGGCCGGTTTGGTTATGGAACGGCACCTGCTAATTAACAATGGCTTCCCTCAAATAAATCCCGCATGCGGTTATTTTAACTCGACATCAAAATCCAAAATATCAACAACGAAGGTAAGAGAATGGTCAAGTTAAAAATTAAATGGTTTTTCTTCAAAATCCAATTAAGATGGCCCAAATACAGCCAGATATGAAAGAAAACCGTTGAGGTTTTGCACACTTGTTAATATCACACCGTTTCAAAAATTCTCACCACACCACTTCCATGACTGTCACCACACGACTAGACTCCTTCCCACACGACTCATTCCCAAGCCGGATATCAAGAAATGACACGGAACCGACGTCAACCCACAATATTTGCAAGTCCATGCTCCATACTAAGAATCGCGCTCGTCCGTGTTGATAGCCAGCCCCATCCACACAGAAATGCAAACCAAACAATAATATAACCGACAACACACAACAATCGAGGCCAAAAACCAAAGCAAAATCTAATAACGAAAACACCCCATTCAATCTCCAGCGATCAACAAAAATGCCACAGCCATTAACAATCGAATCCTATCACAATAAGGTATGCAACACTATTCACAACGAATGATATATTTAAGTTACAACAAAATACGGCACGCGACACTATTTACGAGTACCTGAGGAATACAAAACTATCAGAGACACAATTATAATGGAACTGTAGAAGGGAAAAAAAGGCACGTTACAGTAAATATCGTTTAATTATCTTCTTGTTCTGCTCTTTCCTGTATTTTATTTTATTTTGTATAATTGCCATAACTTACGTATCATATTTAAGTGCATGTGTTTATAACTGCCAAATAAAAAATCGATTTTAATAGGAAAATTCCTGCTAACTTTTTTTGAAAAGCACAAAGTGTCCTAGAATATAAATCTGTTTTAAATTATTAACGGAAGAGAAAATTCCATAGATTATTTGTTGAAGTTTCTCGAAACCAATAGAAATGTTTAATTTCAGTAATTCATATACGTTCTAACCAATCAAAACATTATAGTGGGAATAATCTATTTACATTATTCCAGTATCAAATTACATATTGATTATCGTCATTAGCTAATACGTTAAGCTTAAATTTTTTTGCTGATCATCATTTTAAAATTAATATTACACAATGTTGCTGTTTATGACACATCTCCGCAGTTAAATATAAAAGTAAATGGTTCATGCAAAATTATACTTGTATTGTCTATAGTACTCGTAAATATGATAAAATGCTGAAACGTTTCGCTGTAATAATGAAGCGAAAGATTCAAAGCCGTCAAACATTGTATTCAATAACTGTTTTCATTTGTAAGAGACTGCAGGTACGAATTTTTTAGAATCATAGAACAAAAAAGTTGCAGATGAATGGTTTTTCGGGTTTTTTGGCAGTCGTAGGTCTGAGTTAATACACGACGTTTCGCCATCTCTACTGGATGGCATCTTCTGGAGATATAATGTCTGCTTTTTAAGGCTGACGGTTTGTGACATTTGTATGTCACGATCGCAGGTTGTATACGTTTTGGTGGGCGGGGCATATTTGAGGGCTGTTCAGGAATTGGTCACCGTTCCGGAGATTCGTTCTTCTTCTTCTAAGTACAGATACCCATGTTCTATTAATTTTAAGTGTTTCCACTGATTTATTAAAGTTCTGCTGGTAACACAGAGACGTATGAGAAGATCAATGCTCGGGATAACCCTTAGAGATAGAGTGAGCAACGAAGATGTTGAGAAAACAACGGGAGTTACCGACGTCATAGTTCGTATAGCCAAACTAAAATGGAACTGGGCGGGTCATACCGCTCGACTACGCGATTCTAGATGGACTCGCAAACTCCTAGAATGGAGACCCAGACTAGACAAGCGCAGCAGAGACAGACCAACAACGGGCTGGACGGAGTTGTCACAAACTGGTTACAATCAGCCAGAAGCAGAGACGAATGGAAGAACTAGGGGAGGCCTATGTCCAACAGTGGACCTGAAAAGGGCTGGATGATGAGGATGATGATGGTGTTTATGTATTTCAATCGCTTCTCTATAAAGCCTCGGGTATTATGCAGATGTGGTGTATAAAACTCGGGTGTTCCCGAATTTAATTCTGTGATCATTATTATTAATTGTGTGCTCCGCGACAGCGGATTTTTCTGTACGTCCAAGACGGCAGTTGGCTTTGTGCTCTTTGACCCTGGTGTTAATGGATCGTTTAGTTGTTCCAATGTAGAGACTTCCACAAGTGCATGGAATACAATAAACACCTGCAGAATTTAGTGGGGCTCTCTTATCCTTGGCAGATTTCGGATAGTTTTCGATCTTCTTAGATCGTATAACTCGGACCTACGACGGCCGAAAAATCCGAACAACCATACACCAATAAACTATTTTCTACGTATTGCCGCGATTGTCTCTTGGCGTATTTGGGGTTCAAGTGACTCCTTACGCTTGTCCAATTATATTCAAGTCATCGCCGTGGCTTTTTTCTTGTATTAATTAAACAATAACCATTTCGCCTGTCCAGGTTGTCTGCACTTCTCTTTCTCTCTCCGAAGGACATTTTCATCGAGGAAGTTTTTCGAAAAGTGAAGGGTTAGCTTAATGAAGTGCCATTTGTCGAGTGGCCATCGTCAGCCACTCGAGCGCATTTCCGAATAATCGCAGAGACGTTATATTTATTTAAATAATGCCCAAAGTGGTGTTAAAGCGCTTGGCAAATTTTGAATGTTACTCGTTATATTTCACTGCTGTATTAATATCTATCAGTAAATTTCTCGAGTAAAATTTTAATTGTAGGATTTCTCTGTTTGCTCTTTTTCGATTGTCACAAAATTTAAAACCGTCTGCCGTTTTTCATTTTAATTAAAAATAATTTTATTTTATGATTTAAAAAAAAATCGAACAAAAATTAAATTGTTTTCTATATATACGAGGGGTGAGCACATCTCTTAATGTATTCTTTTGATTGTTCCGCAATGTCATCTACGATTCTGGTCGTTGGTTCCGAATGAATCCGTTAATGGTCCATTATTATACACTTATGTATGGTAGTGAATGTTGAGTTTGGCAGAAGAAGCATGAAAATAGGATTAATGCTGCGGAGATGAGTAGTCTGAGAAATGTATAGCCGGAGTGACTCGGTTGGATAAAATAAAAAATGGTGAGATAAGAGAACGCTGTGGTATTGAAAAAAAGTGGTAACAAAGATAGATAAAGGAATGCTTAGATGGTTTGGACACGTAGAAAGGATGGATGAAGGAAGATTGACGAAACAAATTTATAAAGCGAGTGTAAATGGACAAGTCGGTAGAGGTCGACCTCGGCGATTATATCTCGATCAGATCAACATTGTTTTGAAGGAAGGCCAGGTCAAGAGTACCAACAACCGACGAGCATGTATGAGAGCTCTGATACAAATAGAGGAGGCAAAAGATGTGTGTAAGAACCGTAGCGGAAGTGGAAGGAAGTGGTCTCTGCCTACTCCTACGCGAAAAAGACGTGACTATATGTATGAATATGTATGTTACAACTATTTAAATAACATGTTTTTAAAAACATAACTTATAAAAAACACCAAATCTTGGTTCGTCTACCGTAAAATGTTGTGAGATTCATGTAATACCAAGTCGGTTTATTTATTCAGTCCCTACTTAAGGATCCCTTTGTCTTAACTTATTACGTAATTAGCTAACCTAACAACATTTTATAGTGACTACATCAATATTAAAAATCTTTTATGTTTTAAATAAATAGATTGACTTGGCAATTGCACTAAACAATCTAATTTAATATAATATGTATTACTTGTGAGATACATTGTATTTTCATGCGATGGCCAAGTCAATCTATTTAAAACATAAAAAATTTTAATATTGATGTAGTCACTTTCTGTGGAAAGCCAGAAAGTTTTTTACTCCTGATCAACTGTTGACGACGTACAAGGCTCAAATCCGACCTCTACTGGAGTATTGCTCGCACATTTGGGGTTCAGCACCAAGGCATTCTCTTCGTCTTTTAGATTACATTCAGAAAAAAGCCATTCGCTTGATAAACAGCTCAACTCTCACAGATAACCTTCACCCTCTAGAACATAGAAGAAGAGTTGCATACCAGTCATTGCTCTACAGAATTTTCCATGGCAGATGCTCCAGAGAAATAAAAACTCTTGTACCACCATTGGCCACATTCGGCCGAAGAACTCGGCACGCTGATCAGTCTCACCCATTTACTTTCAAGATTGACACTACAAGGACCAATCTTCATCAAGAATCCTTCTTTTACAGGGCTGCTACGAAATGGAATAAGCTTCCAAAATCAGTTTTTCCAGAGAACTATGACCTGCAACTTTTTAAAAAGCGTGTCCACAATCATTTCCTTTCTATAATCCCTTCCCCTTCTAATAGTGGCAGTGCGGGCCGTCCGCGGCCCACACGATAGGTCTACCCTTTTTGCGACTATTTTCATTAAAAAAAAAAAAAGATGTTGTTAGCTTAGCCAATTACGTAATAACTTAAGACAGAAAGACCCCTAAATGGGGACTGAATAAATTAACCGTCTTGGTATTACATGGATCTCACAACTTTTTACGGTAAAAGAACTGAGTTGCGAGACTTGCAAGTTATATTTTTGATGGCATCTTATTTCTTTTTGTGGATAGACCTATTTTTTCTTTATTATACATATACAGGTACACTGATTTATTCACTGCAAATTTAACATTGTAAACCTATATATTTATATGGGATTACAAATTTATTTATGCAGTTGATGTATCCAGAAAACTGAACCGAAATTGCAAAATATTTTGTTTTTTTCCTAATTTTATACACTTAACACTAATTGTATTTTAAATTTAAAGCTTCTATGTCTGCTAGAAGTGCCTTAGACTTTTGATGATCGGTCAGTCAGTGAGTGACAAAATTAAGAAACTTCGACTAGTTATATATCTTAAACTACTGGTTCAAATTGAGTGAAATTTAAAATATACCGTGTTTATACAATGCCTGCTTAGTTACTAAAAATTCAGGCTTCTAGTTTTATTCACAACGAAGTTATAGGGGAATGAAAATGGCCTGAACTGCTTCGAAAAAAGGATGGTACGGCCGTGCTGCTTTTTTGCTCGACTTGGCGGGGGCACTACTAGTGCCCCCAGATCTAGTGTCCCACGTACCGCGTCGTTCTTAATCGTCATTTAGAGTCATTTATAGTAAATTAAAGTAACAAGTACAGTGAGAGATATAATATAAATTACCTCTGCCACGGGTAGTGAGAAAACGTGCACTAATGAATGTCGTAATGCAAGTCCCGTGTATGAAGTAAATTACAAATAAAAACTTGTCGGGGCACACACAACTGTTCTAAATTTAAAACTGGCGGCCGACCAGAGTATACGCCCACCATTTTTCCGTAAGTTAAAAAAGATTTGCGTCATTTAACGAATACGTAAACACAATTATGTGAAATTTTCGCGAAATATTTACAGTGACATTTTCAAATACCGTTTATCAAAGTGTCATGTACATGAGTTACGGTTCTAATTGTTTTCTCTGTGAAGCGGTAAACGAATTATCATTTTTAATCTTAAGAATAAATAGAAAAAAGAAATGTTTTACATACAATTGAGTTGCTCGGCACAAGAGACGTATAAACTGCCAAATTTTCACCATTTAATGTGGACCATGCTAAATGTACATCTTTGCCCAAATACACTAGCCCAATTTTTTCTTAAATGGCGAGTCAAACACACCGAACGTATATCGACTGGAGTTGCTTACTGTAAAAGGCAGACGTTCACAAATTGGCAACAAAAAGGCGTACATATATGCAATGTATCGCATGATGGAATAGCTTCCTGCGTACCCCAACGATTGGACTCCTTCCTGCCTCATGCACTTTCTTAAAAACCCTGTGTGCACCGACCAATGTAAGCCAAAACCTTCTTCTTCTTCTTCTTCCACTTGTAGAAGGCGTACCGCCTTTCGTCAGGATTTTTTCCGTCTTTTATAATGTTGTTGAATAGGCCAAAACGCAATATAAATATGGCTGCAAAATGCACGTATATGGTAGACATCCAATGAATTTATTCCACAGTTAATCGATCATACATTTCTTGTGTCTGATCACTACTATTTAGTGTAGTCACTTGGATTTTGATACTATACAAAAGCAAAAATACTTTTTATTATTATTTTCGTGTCAATTAATTGGATTAAAGTTAAATTATCTGCTAGCTTTCGGCATTTAGTAGTTCGCGGACGGCGATTGCTTTATTTAAAACCGCTTTATTTGTCTGCTTGGCTACCCATGGGTCGTGATGTTAGTTTGATTATTTTTAAATGTATGTATGTGTATTTTAATAAAATGATAACGTTATTATTAGGGTAGGTACATATATACTTTTTATTCCTTCAGTTTGTTTGATCATTCCGGTCGTACGAGAGCCGTTAAATATACCTGTATCTTTCAACGAATTTCGCTAAAACGATTCTTTTAAGAGTACACATACATAAAAAAAGTTTTCTCGCGTGAGAGTAAGGCTATTAACCTTAACCCAAACCCAATAATCTTTTCACCTTGATCTGAGTGCATTCACGTGTGGGAATAAAGTATATAAATAAGTTTGTCATGAATCGTTGAACGCTTCGTCGTCTATGTGCTTTTATACGCAATAGGAATTTTTACTCCTGCTGATTTGTATACAAACTACGAGTAAAATCTACGAATCTTTTCAACCCGCCTAAAAAAGATAACACGAGATAATAACTCGACATTTATTACACAGTTTTAAATTCTTGCGCTCGTATATGCGTAAGAAAGTTTAGATGTAAAATAAATGTGTAAAATAAGATGATAATTCGGAATGACATCACTTTCCTTTTCTGTAGTCCTTCTTGATTTCCCCGATGGCAAACGATGCATGCGGAGTGCGCGCGATAGAGGAACGAATCAAATCGGGCACATCGCCGTGTCATGTTGAAATTCAATTTACGACGAACTGGAAATATGTCAGACAGTTTATAATTGTGTCATTGCGTGACGATTAATTAGATTTATTGTGTCAGCCAACTGGATATATTTCATTACCTTGCTCCCGACGAGTTTTGCAATGACCGCATGAATTATTATCAGATCTTTTTTATAATTTATTCGTCTATAATTTCCACCCACTTTCGTTCTTGGACAAAATTATTTTATTTAGCTTGTCGATTACGGTCATAATAATTAATTTCTATTAAAAAATTTAGTACTTACGGTTTACGTGATGTTAAGGCATTTCCGCTTTAATCACCTCTTGCTGCCTCGGAATTTTGTTTGGTTCCCATGGTAACGGAATAAAAAAATAAAATAAAAATTTTGAAAAATTCTTAAAAATATCTTCTTCTTCTTCTATTTGTTAGAGATTTAGATGATCTGTCTCTGTCTCTCCATCTCTTTGGTGGTCTTCCGGGTGGACGCGTCCCTGCTGGTTTTCCCTCTAGTACAATGCTTGGTAGTCTATCGTCGGTCATTCTCTTCATGTGGTTATACCATTACTACTCCTCTGCCTTCCCCATCTCACCACATCCTGTACGTCGCATTGTGCTCTAATGTCAGTGTTTCTCTCGTGATCTTTTCTTGTTTTCCCGGCTATTGTTCTCAGTACTGACATTTCGGCGACTCGTAGCATCCTTTTGGTCTTGTTGGTATCCTCTCTCGCTTCTATACCATATGTCATTATTGGCCTGACGCATGTCTTATATATTTTGATTTTACTCTCCTTCCGCATATAAGGATTAGCCAATAAGGTTTCCCTTAGACATCCTGATATTATGGCTAATTTGTTAATTTTGTTTTTCAGGTCCTTTACCGGGTCGTGAGCGCTGGACATATCTATGCCCAGGTATCTAAATTGCATGACCTGCTCTATGGGTTTATTATATATTACCAGCTCTTTTTTCTCACTAGCGATGGTCATGGTCTTCGTTTTACCTATGGATATATCCATATTGAGTTGCTGACTGATCTGGTAGAACTTAAATAACTGTCTCTGTAGGTCATTCTCACTTTCTGCGAATATTGCAGCGTCGTCGGCATAGCAGACCATGCTGATAGCCCTGTTGTTCATTCTGTATCCCGAATTCACGGATGTTACTTCTCCTATGATTTTGTCCATCAGGAGGTTAAATAAAAATGAACTAAGACTATCTCCATGTCTAATTCCTTCTGAAATGGGGATGCTAGATGTAATATTCTTTTCAGCTTTAAAAAATATCAAGATTTTTTAAATCCCATAGCTTTACAAATAATTGAAAAACGATATTCGATTCCGGTTTAACAAATTTTCGATTTTATTTACTTCGTTATAATATATTAATATTCGGCAAAAATAATTAATTTTCATTTAAATTGATGAACAAAGTATTTCGTGTGTCAGTTAAAGAATCAAAAACCAAATATTGCTCTGTTTATTAAGTTCCTACAATATGCAGATATCAACATCTAAGATCAAATCTCTCGTAGTAGCAAGGGAACCCTTCTTCTTCTTCTTGTCTTGCTTTCTCAAGCGTTGACGTCTTCCATATTGACTACTTCTTTGTATCTATCTCTATCTTGAGCTGCGTGGAGAAGTTTCTCAGCAGTTAAACCTATCCATTGTCGGAGATTTCGAAGCCAGGATAGCTTTTTGCGGCCTATCCAATTGTTCCTCTCGATCTTGCCATTTAGAATAAGCCGAAGCAGACTATAACGTGGTCCACGCATCACATGTCCGAAGTATTTCAGTTTGCGGCGCTTGATGGTAGTTAAGAGCTCTCTATCGTGCCCTATTCTCGTTGGTAGTTCGGCTTCTCCAGGGAATTTTGAACATCCTTCTGTACAGCCATATCTCGAATGCACCAATGCTCCTACGATCTGTGTTTATCGGAATCAACGCAAATTAAAAGGATGTAAACTGATGTTAAAACGTTACGATATATTTTCATCTGCTTCCTCCATTATATACCAATCTACTCGGAAGTTAGTTGGTGAATTCATCGTCGAAAAAAGTAACATTTTATTAAATATTTTTAGGTAAGATAGGTTAGTTTTTAGTTATTTCATAGAATTTTTCAACAAAAACAAATGATAAAACCCTTATTAGGCAGATTTAAAAAAATAAAAGGACTTTATGATACTACAAAAAACTCTTCTCAGTGTTTACATATTTTTTGTTGCATTACAAAGAGAGATTTAGTTTATACTCGCCGAGTTGCTCTTTTTGCGGCGTTTTCGCGAAAATGCATTAATTCACTGCGAGACGGCGGAGCGAAAAACGGTCCTTTTGTGTTTATTTAATAAATTTTGTAAAACATTAAGCAACAGGTTGTCTCTGGGAAAATGACACGAATTGTTTCCATCGTCATAGCCGGACATGACATTTTGTAAAGTATTATTTTTAACTCTAAATTATCTGTTTTTTTTTTTAATTTACGTGTGGCTTCTAATACTTTTTTTTTCAGAAAAGATTGCGAATCTTTCTCTGATTTTAAGGTATACATTTATATTGAAACGATTTTTGTTTTAAGATATAATTGATTTTTTCTCTAAATGTAGAATGCTTAAATAAGTACAGTTACTTGTCTGGATTTTCCCAATGGTCTATGTCAGTTTCTAATACTGCTTTTGCTCAAATCACTAGTGTGGCTACACTATACTCTGCTTTTAACTGATAACTGCTCAATTACACAAGCTCAAAAGGTTTAGTCCTCTTGAGACGTCGCACTCACTCTTGATTGTCCAAAAGCTGAAGAACTTCTACGTTTGGATGTTTGTGAAGTCTCTCCTCATGACTCCCGGCCACTTTCTTTATTTCTTCTTTGACTGTTTTCACCTGGAGTTCCCGATGAAGGTCTTGGTTACGAATATATAACGGAGCATTAACGATGTTTCATAGCACATTTTGAAATACTTGGAGGCAATTGTAATTGCTTTCTTTGGTACAGCCCCATAGCTGCAGGCCAATAAAATTTACTTACTGTGTTTCGTTTACAATTTCCTAGTGATTTCTTCCTAAAACCTGTCATCTGAATTTCTTGAGTGAACAATTCAATTTTTTAATATTAAAAATTGTGTATGTTGCAAGTAAAAAAGGTTGGAAACGGATACTCACTAGGGGACAAAGAACTAAAAGTAATTTGCTACGCGGACGATGCCGTGCTGGTCTCAAAAGATGAAGCCAACATACAGAGAATGCTTTATCACTTCGAAAAGACAGCTGCCAAATACAACATGGAGATATCGGTAGCAAAATCAAAAGTGCTAACCATCTCAAAAGAGCCCAGAAGATGTAAATTGGCTATATACAATAAACTAGTAAAATAGGTTATGAGTTTCAAATATCTCGGCGTCAACATCACGAGCAGCAAAGACCTTCAAGAAGAAGTAAAGGTTTAAACAACCAAAACAGCTTTAATATCAGGATTCCTTAGAGATATAATATGGTGAAACAAGCACATGTCCATTGAAAGCAAAGTCCGCATATATAAGACCTGTGTGAGACCTGTTATGACCTAAGCTGTAGAAACAAGAGCCGAAAACTCCACAACAAAAAGGATTATCCGTACAGCAGAAATGAGCTCTCTAAGATCCATAGCAGGCTACATACTAAGGGACCACAAAAGAAACAAAGACATCCGAGAACTTTACAATGTCCAAGACATAGTTAGATGGTCCCTAAACAGACGTCGCGAATGGAGAGATCATGTTGAACGGATGGACGACAACAGATTGCCGAAGATTGCAAGGAATGGTCTTCCAAGATCCAGCAGACCACCTGGACGTCCACCCATTCGTTGGTATGAAAGCTGAAATTCATCATCCCAGCTACAACTCTAAGAAATTAGAGAATAAGGCAGATGCCTTACAAAAAGGGAGAAGACAAAGAAGAAGGTGTATGTTACATAGGGGGGGGGGGGGGCATAAGAATTTTAGAAAGGCCAAGGTGGAGCATGGCCGAAAAAGGTTGGGAAACACTGATCTAGATGTATCAATGTAAAGCAGTGTTTGAAGAACCTCCCATAACTTTTTTTACAGAAACAACCAGCTGTTCCTCATACTGTGCAGCTTCAGGCTTACAATTGAAAGACTCATTTGAAAATAAAGCTGCTAGGTTGCAAAACTCAGTTTTATTTGTGGTCGTTACTTTTTTCACTCAATCTTTTACTTTTCAAATTAATACTCACATCCATAAAAAAACTCACTATTATTTCGTGGACAAAACTTGTTTGTTACAATGTTTTATTTTTCCTAGTATGCTCGTATATTTTTATAAATTTATTTTGAAGAAATTTAATGTAATGAAAGTCTAATTTTATATTTTTTTTTTGCAGGTATGTTATTTTGAAAAGATTAGTCAAATATTGTGGGTAAGTCTACAATTATTTTATTGCAACTAACATGTATAAGAAATTAAGTGACTTACTGGATAAAATATTAAGAAAAAAGTTACTTTGTTTTTAATAGTTTAATTATATAAAAATGTTTGTAATTTTTAAAGTCCATTAGATTAGTCCATTAAATTCGAGAGAGTAAAAAATCCATGAAAATCCGAAAATTCATAGGCGTGCCTTATATAACGAAGATATTTTAGAAATTAGATTAGAATAAAGACAAGCAGAAAAAAATATCTTAAGGGTCCAACTTGCAACTTAAATGCTTAGAGAAACTTTTAAAATTATTTTGACCGCCGTTTTGCAGGTAAAATTAGGGTGTATTACTCTCTCTCTCTCTCTAGGGAAAAATCAGGTAGTGGGCGACATCTATCATTGATTGTATGAACTTCTCGAGTTGTGAGCAACAAACCAACCTCCCATTTGTTTATATGGGTGAAAAGTGAAATTTATATATTATTTTGAGCAATTTAAGCATTGAAAGTGTTATATTTGAATGATATTTTGTAAAGAATAAATGTTATTAAACTTTAAAATCCGAAAATGCAAAGGATTAAAAAAGGTGATTGGAGATAAAATTACTAAAAATGGCAATTCGATTATATCTTTACATAAATTTTCTTTAAATTCTAAGGCAGCTCAGAAATGGATCTCATGCATAAACTTTTGATGATTTTTTCATTGAGACCCACATAATACAATATGTCAGAAATTGATATGTCGACTTTCATAGGTATTGCAACAAAAATTCCAGTGACAACGGAACTGAAAAACTTCGAAAACAAACCAAAATTGATACTTGGACGCACCTAGTCTTTACTGGCATTTAACAAGAATCCAGTGACAATAAAACTAAAACGGTCGAAAACAAACTCTAAATCTAGCTTTAATCCAATAGTTTAACACAAAAAATCAACCCAAATCTTTGAGTTAACCAAAATTTCCTTTAATTAAAACTTTGGTTTTACAAGTGATTATTAAATGACAGATTATTTGTTGTTCACACCTTGATCCGACATTTTGTCATTGACAGCGCCATCTCTTTAAGTTATTTAAGTTTGTTATTTTTATTTAAAAAAATATTAAATTCTGAAAACAAAATTCAAATTAGTAAATAAAAACAGTGCGGTGAAACGAAAAACAAACACTCGTAATTTCTGAAAAATAGGGTCGGATTGTCATTATTTTATTGTCGTTCTTAAAACAAAAATAAAGATGGTAAAAATTAACAAACCACTTTTGTTTACCGACATGATATTAAACCTAAAAAAAATATTTAAAAAGGACAGAAAAGATTGTGATTCTACAATTATTCTTTTAACCAAATTAGAAACAATTGCAAAAAAAAATGTGAATTATATTTAAAAATGCCAAACATGTAAAATGTTTTGTGTGCAGCCAAATGATTATGATAAGATAATCACAATAGTCTTCAACAATAAAGAGATAGTACGAGGTACTTGTCCAAAATGTCTAGTATTGTTGGAAATCCTATTAAGTTATATCTGAAAGTTGGTTAACTTTCATGTAAATCCGAGCGTTATTAGTATTCACAAAATACAAAATTCCGTCAACTACAAATTGTCCTCTTCAGATTATGACGACGTTACGTAAGGGTCATTTTGAGAAAGGGCAGTGGTGCACCTTGGTCATTTTATTTTTTAATAAAAAGGAGAGTGGCATATTGTTCACTTTTTTAAAAAATATTATTTTGATCCACCTTAAAATTTGATTTTTATTTTACCTGTGCAAATAATAGAAATGTCTTCAAAAAAAATTATTTCACTCGTGAAATATAGAAAATTAAGTAAAAATTTATTCAGCATAGTCGGCAAACTGTATGCAAAGATATTGATTAAAAAAGTAACGAATGTAACTGAGAAGATAATATGGAATGTGCAAGCAGGATTTAGAAGAGGAAGGAGATGTATGGATCAGGTCTTTTCATTACGAGGTATACTCGAAAAATTCTTGGCTAGAAGTCAGAAGGTCTATTGCGCTTTTATAGACTTGAAAAAGGCCTATGAAAGAGTGGTGAGGAGTGAATGTATGGGGTGAGCGGTAGTTTTTTACCAGGATTCCACTGCTTTTGTCAGGATAAACGAAGCTTGCACGGACTGGTTTAACATCGAAAAAGGTGTGAGACAAGGATGTGTGGCTTCGCTATGGCTGTTTAACTTATACATAGACGATTGCTTAAAAGATTTGAAAAAAAGTGCATATGGATTAAAAATGAATGATTTGAACGTCAAATGCCTTCTTTACGCCGATGATCAATTCATATTCGCGTCATCTGAAGAGGGCGATGGTTATAGTTATGCATAATGCCCTAAAAATCAAAGGGATGAAAAAAAATGTAAGCAAAACGAAAGTAATGGTTTTTGAAAGAAAAAAAAAGCATGACAAACTGTGAGGTTTTGATTAAGTGAGAAAGAGTGGAACAAGGTAATGAGTTTGCATACTTGGGTTCAAAGTTTACGAGAGATGGAAAGTATGATAGTAAAATTAAGCGAAGGGACACCTCATAGCTTTATGAACAGCCAGAAAGTGTCAATAGAGGTCGACCTCGGCGAACATATCTCGATCATATCAACATTGTTTTAAAAAAAGGCCAGGTCAAGAGTACCAACAACCGACGAGCATGTATAAGAGCACTGATGAAAGTAGAGGAAGCAAAAGATGTGTGTAAGAACCGTAGCAAGTGGAAGAAAGTGGTCTCTGTCTACCCCTATGGGAAAAAGACCTGACTATATGTAGGTATGTATGAAATATAGATATCAAAAATTACGAAAACAGTGTATTGAGTTGTAATTTAGCATGTGCAGGTATTAATGGAATTTGTACTTAGTGTATAAATATTATTTACCAAATTTAAACTTAAAACCAATAGTAAAAAAATTTATTTAAAAAATTATATAACAATCGTTAACATTAGAGATTTTATTATTTTAGTAGTTTTGCAATGAGTTAAACAAATGTGTCATTTTTTATTTATAAAACTAATAATCTATGTAATCGTATTGACACAAAAAATAAACATTTATTGTTTTATTAAAGTGTCTCTTGGAGGCGCCTCTGTGAAGAGATTTATGGAAAAGTATTCGGCGTATGGCGTCTTTCAGAGCATTATTTCCCTTTTCGTGACCAAGCGAATCCGGTTTTAGCACGCCAGTCACTTCCTTATCACGTACACTCTCCTTCAGATCCGGATTACTGACCCGATAAGGCACAAAATGTCCTCGGCACAACATCAAAAAACAATATCCAACTAAATGTCCTTCTCGATATACCAAAACTATACATAGACCTGTTCGAAGACACTGTAAATATTCACGAAACAGTTACAATGGTATCGATGTAGTTTAGTTTAAAATTTAAGAATATCTTTATATCACTTTAATAAAATTGGAAAACTACTACTTATTTTTGCTACTGGTAGAATTGTTTCGTACTGATTTCATTCCATTGACACGGACCACTTCTTGGTAATGATCCGAATAAAAGGTCTCTTTAAGCGGTGGAGGTTTCGTATAAAAAAATCAAAAAGTATAATGAAGCGTATAAAAAAAAGGTGCGCGTCTTTGGACGCCCGACAGAAGTGATCAAATGATTTGCATAAATGATATTAAATTTTAACGTAACAAATATTAGAATGAAAATGATTATTTGGGTGGGGATTATGAATAAATACAAAATTTTTGGTAAATTAGTGACATAATCAAAATTTTAAGAGAGTGAACAGAGCCATTTGCAGGAACCTCGTCAACATTTTAGAAAAACGCTTAGACCCGTCGATTTTTGATTAAAGGGGGACACTTTTTTCCGCTTTTTTGAGGTTGACTTCGTTCACTTCTAGTTTCAATTAAATAAAATACTATTTTCATTAAAAAGAATTATTGTTTGTTATGAAAAATTATTTCAAATAATACCTGATCCATTTTTTTCGGAATATAATTTTAAAATTGCTTATTACTAAGGTGAGTTATCAAATGTTACACATCATATGCGACTACTGTAAGGCTCGCTCGTTTTCTTTTCATTCGTTAGTTTCATTCCTACTTTTTCAACTGCTGAATACTGCTCGTCGTCTCGGTTAAATAGTCCGTACGTGGGAAAAGTCGACGTGGTGCTAAACCAAACGGTGCAAATAACTTCTGGTGCTATTAAAACCACTCCACTCTACTGGCTTAGTAACATCGAACCACCTGAAATACGAAGACGTAATATACTGATAAGAGAGTTTAAAAAGATTTCTAACAACTCTGCTCTTTCTGTTCACCAAGACTTGATTGAATTTGGAATACTTCAATCAAGAAATCCTCCTGTGAAGACTGCGCAACATCTCCCAAGTCAAAACTATGAAACTATGAAACAAAGTAAATCCCAGACTGTACCCTCTACTTGAAACTCCAAACCCTCCAGCGGACTTTCATCTACCAAGGAAAACCTGGGTAGCACTCACTTGAATAAGGACAGGTCATGGCCGATGTGGAGCTTCCTTGGATAAATGGAACATAAGACCGACCTTGGGTGCGACTGTGTTGCTCAAGAACAAACCATTCATCATATTGTTAACGACTGCCCACTCAGAAAATTTACTGGCACTGATGACGACTTCTTGAGAGCAACACCACAGGCTGTGGAATGGTTGCGAAACCTGAGTGTGGAATTATGATGCTCAATATCTATTTTTATCTCATGTTATTTTTATATTTACTTTTTTATGTTTATACACACTTACTATTATGTTTGTCTTGATGTCATTGTTAAACTTCACATCTTTATTTTATTTTGTTTGTATTTTATATTTTAATTCTGTGCTATCTAGATGTGTGTCATGCCATAAGCTAAAAAATAATTCCCACTTTTTCACGGTCTTGAATTAAATTCATTGCTTGCACTAATTCGGTAATTGGTAAAGGTGCTGCTTGAAGAGAAAAATATATTTTGTGTTGAGGAAACTTTAAAAACCAGCGAATTGTGGTTATTTCCATTCCACTAATTATCGAAGTTAAGTAAAATTTCTTCCGTGTAGAAAACGGGAATTTACAAACCCCGATTTCTACATTTAATATAACTCTTTAGTCATTTAATATCTGGCCTTAGCAAATATCGTCTTTAGACATTATTTGATGCTCGGTATACATATATGTATACACTCTATACTCTGTAATAACAGCGATGTTTATTATATTCATGAAACTGGATTTTACGTCAAATAATATCGATTAAATCTAATTAAATTAGCGAGATACATGAGAAGCTGACTTCTAAATTTAGTCATTATATTATTATAGGTATTATGATATTAAAAAATCTTTGTATGCCTCAAGCTTTGATTTCGAAGTATTGGGTGAAGGTGATACCTTCGTAATATACAGATTTTGTCTTGTTGCTCAAACATGTAATACAAAAAGAAAATATTGTTGGTCTGAAATTTAAAACTACGAATTAATTATGTAAACTAAGATGTAAATTAAGCGTATACCAGGACTTGTTAATAATTTAGTATTTAATCGTTCAAAATTCTTCTTCTCATCAGGATAGGTGTTTTCGAAAACCTCCGATAATATTGCAGTGATTTTTTTTGTATGAATAATAAATAACGATAGAAAAGTAATCCACGTTTTATCGATTTGTTTGACTTGTCTGCGGGAAATCGTAAAAAGAAAATTCTGCCCACAGTTCCGGTATAAATAAATCTTACCAATATTCTTGTAACAATCCCGAACATTTTTCTCTATTCTAGGCTCCTTGTAAATGTATCTATCTAGTGATATATGCTGCAACGTTACTCCGATACATTTCAATGGATAAGGCATCTTCGTAATGGAATCCAGTCCGATATGTCCGGACAGCATGAAACCCATTTAAAATAGTATCTTGTCGACGTTGTTTATTTCGGTTTTGCGCGGTGTGTCACATAAGAGACCGTACGTTCCGTGTGTTCTGTGCCTGTCTCGTCGTGTTCTGTGATTTCTCCTTTTCTCTCTCTCTCTCTCTCTCTTTTTCTATTTCTCTCTCGACCTTCATGTGAACGATAATTGACCAGTATAATGGACGACCCTTCGTCTCTCGTTTGTTTTTCCGATTCGGACTTTAATTGGTCTCTTTGGATCGCCAGCTTGATGCTTTTGCCAGTAGGCCTTCTTTTTTTTGTTGCTGTTATTTTCATTCGATGCACAATGTAATAGCTTCATTCACCGTGATTCGTATCGGGATGTTTTTTAGTTAAACGGCGTAAAATCATTGTCATTGCTGTACTTGTAAATAAGTTACTTATAATATTTCTCTTCAAAATATCTAGCAAACATACGTAATAAATAGTAACTCCTAAGTAATATTATAAATGAGAGTATAGTTAAGGACATAGGATAATTAAATATCGGTGGTCAGTTCAATATTTAATTAAGTATAGCATATATATATATATATATACATGGTGGAATGTGATGAAATATCGATCCGGGATTCCATCCGTTCGTTAGTTAGAATCCGATTGGATTTTTGCAGACGTTTTGCCAAGATCTCACTTGGAATTTTTAATGCGTATATATATATATATATATATATATGAAAAATTTTTAACTGATTTTTTAGAAACCAGCTAATTTCACTGTCTGTTACCTATATTATAGGTTTGTGTGGGTCTACTATGTATCAAAAAACAACTACTTCTCTGGCTATATGCCGTGACAGGCATTGAATTACATCTGATACATAATCGTGTATAATACCCCATTTCGGGTAACAATATGCAGATGCTTGAGTAAGAGAAGGAACTATTAGATTTATCTATCCGAAGTAACTACCTATGGACCGGTTTCGGGGTGTGTGTCATCATCATATGGCAGGTCTACCTCGACTGGACACATCAACAGCTTCGGCTCCTACCAAGTATACATGAAGTGCTACGCGAAAAGCGCCTGTCACGACATCTATACTTTTTAACGAGCACCACCCGGTGAATAGCTTTTGCGAAGAAGTATTGTTATAACTATAATATTAAACGACTCCATTTCAGAATAAATAATTTAAAATATTTATCTGTGATAAATGATGTTTTCAACTCGATTTTCCAGTCTCTCATCTATTATTCTTTCTTTATGATCATTAACACAAAAAAAACGAATTGAAGAGACACAATTTCCTCGACATTTCCTTTGATGTTGCGAATCGAGTTACGTTATCCAACGAAAGCAGCAAAAGTGAAAAAGTCAAACACAAAGTTGGAAAACCAGAATCGGCCAAGGAAATTTTTAAATATAACAAAAATGTACCTATGTACTTAACTTTTGGCGAAGACTAATAGGAAATAGGTGAAACAATCTTTTTTGTATTTCGTGCAGCAATGTTTTTAATTATTTTTAATTCAGAGCGCTTTCGACTATTCAATAGTCATCTTCAGTTATTTCCTGCAAGTAAATATGATTAATAGAATTTGTTCTAAAACTTTTTAAAAAGATTGAAATTGGTTTAATTTCATGGATTACTTACTTGTCAGGTCGTACAAAAAGACATCCAACATATAAGTTGATAAAATACATAACATAAGGTACAGACATGGTAAAAAACATATTAAAAACTCTTCAAATTTTTCGAAAGGTGGTACGAAGTAGTGAAGTGCTTTTTACTAAATTTACTTCACATGCCCACAGCTCCAACAATTCCAATTTAATAGGAAATAAAATTACAAATTTAAAAAGAACACATACGTCACAGAAATGTATGCAAAAATGTAATTAGTCATGAGCGCAGCCCTGTTGCAAATCTAGTACTAAACTTGAAATTAGTGTCGTTTTAAATTGTAGAACTATCTACCTACATATATTCCAAGTTACTTTGGTAGTAACAATAATAAAAATGCAAAATGCAAAATTTTTTAGAAAATTATTTTTAAGGTAAAAATATTAGGCTAAAAAAATATAAATATGTGCGAATATGTTAATGCATGTCTTAACCTTCCGGTAGTCGCGCCGATTTTTTTTTTAAGTTTAGTCGCCCCGTTCTTTCAGACCAGGTGGGGTTGAAAAATAGCAAATGGTTTTTGTTATTTTTTATTTTGTAAAAATATGGTATTAAAAATATTTAAAATTTATTAGTCAAAATATAACGAGCGTTTAAAAAAATATACACAAAAAAAACATACTAACAAAATATAATCCCATAAAAAAACAAAATATTGTAATTCGATTAAAAACTTAAAAATGGTAGGTCAATGTATGCTAGACAAAAATTTACAAAAACCTGGAGCTATATGCTATTATTGTGCTTTCCTGCGGTTGGCATTTATAAACAGAAAATCTAAATGAGAAAGCTCTTGAGTAACCGCAACCTAAGCATTGGTACCCAATGAAGAGCCACGAAATGTTACGTGCTCTCTACGCTGCTGTATAGCGTGGAAGGGTGGACATTAAAACTAACAACAATGAGAAAATTGGAGGCTTTTGAAATGTGGCTATATAGGCGCATACTAAGAATACCATGGACTGAAAGAGTAGTCAATACGGAGGTATTGAGAAGAATGAATAAAGATCTGGAATTGCTTGCAACTGTTAAATAAAGAAAAGCATCCTATCTGGGCCATGTGTTTCGTAATGACAAGTATGGTCTGTTGCAACTTCATGGAGGGAAGGATAAAAGGAATTTGAGGATTGGGCAGAAAAAACAATCCTGGATGAAAAACTTGCGTGAATGGTTCCAAATACCAAAAGCTTCTACTATATTTCATGCGGCGCAGAACAGAGAAACCTATCACATGATGGTCGCCAACCTTCGATAGAAGACGGCACAGAAAAAAGAAGATATTGCTAGTGCCCGTTAGGGGAAGTATTTCCCACCAAGAGAGACAGCAACTGCATTCTTCTATCTTACTTATTCATACTTCATCCGTTGTGCGCAAGCGTTGTGACTGTAGTGGCGAAGCCTATAAAGCAGTTATAGTAAATATTTTCTTGTATGCTTCATAGCCTAGCGGAAAAGCTCCATTCTCGGGCATGCGCATAGCATTTCAGGTCTAAATGACGGAGACAGATGTATGTATGTCTGCACCGTTGAGTATAGGAATATTAAATAAATGTTATATATATACGAGGGCAGTTTGATAAGTCAGTGACTTTTTGAATTTCCCGCGCAGTTACTCCAAATGCAACAGTGCTGCCGTCAACTATAATCTATCAGTGGGCAACTTTCTAATTTTGAGCAAGCTACGTCGTGCAGTTGGTGTTTGATAGCCGTTCAAAGCAGACAACCTCGTGAATTTTTACGAAAATGGAAAAAAGTGAATTTTGTGTGCTGATTAAGCATTACTTTTTACGTAAAAAATCCATCACTGAAACTAAGGAAAGACTTGATAAATACTACGAGGACTCGGCACCATCAATTTCAATGGTTAAGAAGTGGTTTACAGAGTTCCGTTGTGGTTGTACCAGCACTAGTGACGCCGAAAAATAAAGAAAAATAAAATGTTTATTTGCGGAAAAAAATTTGTTTTATTCAAAAAGTCACTGACTTATCAAACCGCCCTCGTATATATATATATATATATATATATATATATATATATATATATATATATATATATATATATGTATATATGTTTAGCCAAATATGGTACCCATCTCAGTGTTTCTATCATAAAAAAGGATGACCCGGTCTCACAGACAGTGGCGCGACTGTCGGAAGGTTAACAAGTTGGTGGTTGGAAGGAGATAGAAATGAAACATTTTTCACACGATTGCGGTTTGGTTTATTTAAATGAAATAGCTTTGGATACGGTCCTGGCGTTGGTAGAGTGAGAGTTTCGTTTTCTTTGCGAAAAAGCAAAGATTTCCCGGATAATGCGAAAACATCTTGTCCCATTTTGTGGCATCACTCTTCATTATGTAGCGCGCACTATGAGGCTTTTCAGAAGCTTTATAAAAAGACTGTTCGACGGGCCCCAGGGCTTTTCGCATGCATTTAACTATTCTCTTTAATGTCGACAACGCAACTGCGTGCCCGGACTACGGGAAATATATCGCGAGGGAGGAAAATTGTGTGGCGGATATGATGAATTTGTGTTCCACTCGAAAAGTTATTGTGAATGGATTATGCGAATTTCTCGCCTCTTTATCTACGTTTTTGTCTCTACACACTTACCGCGTATTATTCTTAATAGATACAGCTTTGGAATATGCTCGACTACAACATCCACAAAAAGCGAACGCATTATCTTCAGTTGTGGAACTATCAAATAAACTACCATTCAAAGCGTAATTCGTCAAACTTTTTCACGATATGCTGGTATAAGTTAAACACTAGAAACTCCCTAAACTGTAGACTAGTTATTTATTATTAAAGATATCTCAGATTTTGTATTAAACTTACAGATTTTTAGTTTTTGAAAGGGAAGAAAGTACGACATACTGCGAGGTGCTGATTGAAGAAGGAACAGTGGAACAAGTGAAAGAGTTTGTATACTTGAGTTCAAAGTTTACGAAAGACGGAAAGTATGAAAAAAGGCACGTCTGGCTGTGCAGAGAGGAGTGCTGGTTTCTACACTTATGTATGGTAGTTAATGTTGAGTTTGGCAAAAGAAGCATGAAAATAAAATTAATGCTGCGGAGATGAGTAGTCTGAGAAGTACAGCAGCATGGATAAAGTAAATAATAGTGAGATTAGGGAACGCTGTGGTGTGAAAGAAGATGTGGTAACAAATATAGATAAAGGAATGTTTGGATGGTTCGGACACGAAGAGAGAATGGAAGAAGATTGACGGAACAGATTTATAAGGCCAGTGTGAATGGAGTATGAATGGGTAAGTCGGTAGTCGAGGTCGATGTATTCGAACGTATAATAAAGGCCAGGTCAAAAGAGTACCAGCAACCAACAAGCTTGTATGAAAGCGCTTATGAAAGCGTAGGACGTGTGTAAGACTCGTAGCAAGTGGAAAAAAATCGTGATGTATGTAAATAGGAACTTTTAGTTTCTATGTATGAAGATTCTAAGAATTAAAAGAGTAACGAATGAAACTGAGAAGATGCTATGGTATGTGCAAGCAGGATATAGAAGAGGAAGGAGATGTATAGATACATATATCTATCAGTAAAACATATTTTGTTAAAATGTAGACAATTTTATCAGCAAAGAATTGGTTTTCCCCAGAACATGTCTTCTCTGTTAAGATAAAGTAGCTACAGTAGAAAAAAATTGGCTTTTACCCTGACGTCATACCTACAAACCTGCAGTGTTTCCCTTGCAGAGGATTTTGGCTACTCTTAAAGCCTCGGAGACTAATTCAATTTCACCGCAAAAATCCCTCCAGCTTTTGTTCTTAGCAGCAACCACTGCCTTGCTATGTTGCCTCTGGAGCTGTCGAAAGCAGCTCCAGTTTTCATCTCGCTCTGAGCATTTTGCTTTGTTAAAGGCTTTCCTGATCTCCCTTTTGAGTTTCGCCAGGGTTATTTCACCATTGGACCTTGGAGGTTTGGTTTTTAGCCCTCAGCATGCAGTTTTGTTCGAAAGACTCCCCTGATAGTCTCGGTCACTAATTGAGCCGCGACTTCAAGTTGGTCTTTCGTGTGTATTCTTTTGGGTATGTGTTAAAGCCTCATGCGAAGCTCCCCCACATATCCTTCCCAGTTAGTATTACGTGGGTTTCTTCCCCAGTTTATTTCCGGTGTGTAATGTAGTTTAGGGATAGGCGGATTTGCCTGTGACTTTAGTTGACTTTATAAATCTACCATATATAATGTTCCCGTTTTACGAAAGTAAAGCCACCGTCTAAGAAGTAAGGTTATGTTAAAAATATTTATTAAATGCAAAACAGGGAATTTTGTACTCACCGTAAAATCAAAATAACAAATTAGAGGTTTTGAAAAAAACCGATTTTATAGAATTTATCTGAATGCAAATGATAAAACGGTTTGAACAAAACTCGATGTATCGAAATAATGACAGTTGTCATAAGAGGTCAAAGTAAATTCTTATAAATCTAACCGATTAATCAATATTGTCGCTATCTCTTTAGAGGTCATAATTAGAGATACAAAAGAAAGTATTTCATTGCTTGAAAGACAAGTGTACATATTGTATGATGTGTTTCTACTGTCAGTAGAAAAAGGTTGAGGTATATAAAGTTTGTGTTTACTAATGTTCATTGTTAATGACGTCAGGGGAAAGGTCAATTTATTCAACTGTATATACCGCAGATCATTGATTTTCTAAGAGATTGATAATTAATCAACCGTATCTAGTGTTAAGTTGTCTAAAGCTTAAATATCTATATGTATTTGTATTTTAGGTTAGATTAAGTTAGTTATCTATGCAATCCAATGTCGCTAATCACTTGGTGGATGTGACAAAACCATAAATAAAAAAAAAATTGTGAATTTTATCGTATATACTAATTTAAAACTTACGGGATTAGAATGTCAAATAATAAAAAAGGTCTTCCGAAAAATTTGTAGACTAAAGTAGTTTATCACATTCTCATGTTTATAAATAAAACAATATCACTCTTGAATATTTTTCCCTGCTTTTAAGGGAAACTGAGATAGCGGCGCTTTGTGTAATACAATCATATTATCAAGTTCGATGGAGTCCCAACGTAACAAAAAAAAAGAAGGTTATCAGCGTTGCAGCTTCGCTGACGATAGTCGACAGTCTTTGTCGCGTAAAACGTTATCTATGCATTATTATCGAATCGACACAGCCGGCCAATGGTAACGGTTCCGATCGTGGTTGTTCCACGTTAATTAACTCCAAAAGCTCATTCCGTAACGGCCGAAGGGTCCGCGGGGATGGAGAACGCGGCAAACGATCGAACGGTTCGACATCCATGGGATTTCGAAACCTCTTCGGACACGACTCCGTCACCCCGAGTGTTGTTTTATATCCAAGAGCTCCGGACACGTACCAAATTGAAAGCACTGCGGACTACGATGGACCTCTACCACCGCACGACCCCTTTGTAAGCGTTTCATTAGCGAAATTAGCTTTGCCGTGCGTGCGTTCGCGATATTATGGGCTCCAATGAAAAAGCCAAGAAATAACTGGACATAAACTTAAAATTATCCAATCAAATAAAAACGTTACCAAAATAGACACCACTTTAATACCGTTCAAAATATTGTACTAAAAAGAAACTATAAAACACTAGTGGCATATTGATATTTGTAAAAATAAATAACACTTAATATTTTAAACGTAACATTAATTTTAAATAGAACTATATTTCGTCGGTTGCTAGTTGCGGGCAAACATTTTCGCCGTAGCACCAGGAAAATTTGTTGTAAATAATTATTTGATTGCATTTGTTTTCTTTTTGGACACGTAGAAAGGATTGATGAAGGAAGATTGACGAAACAAATTTATAAGGCAAGTGTAAATGAACAAGTCGGTAGAGATCGACCTCGTAGAACGTATCTTGATCAGATCAACATTGTTTTGAAGAAAGGCCAGGTCAAGAGTACCAACAACCGACGAGCATGCATGAGAGCACTGACGAAAGTAGAGGAAGCAAAAGATGTGTATAAGAACCGTAGCAAGTGGAAGGAAGTGGTCTCTGCCTACCCCTATGGGAAAAAGGCGTGACTTTATGTATGTATGTATGCTCTCTCTTCAGTCTGTCTGGTTTCAGACGTCGTGACCCCTTGAATGTATGCCCGGGACTGTCATGCTTCTCCAGGTTTCTCTGTCGCATCACTTCTTGCATGGAGAGGTTTGTCCAGGATTTTATTTGATCGTTTGATTGTTTTCTGACCCATCTCTTTGAATGACATGGCAAAAGTATGTGAGGGTGTTTCTTTGGATGTCTGGTAACAACCGTTCATTTTCCGCAATTCTTAGCTCTTGAAGGATCGAAGCGTTCGTTCTGCGGGCCGTCCATGAAATTCTAAGCATTCGTCTATAGCATGTCATTTCGAAAGCTTCGATCCCGCTTCTACATGCGACATTGATAGTCTATGACTCGGAACCGTAGGTAGCGATTGAGAATACAAGGGATTGTATTGAATACCATCAAATAATTTATTTATAAAATTTCAAAAATTTTACTACTGCTCCGTAGCACTACAACCCTTGTTGGGTTTTGGCTGACCAGACAATTTGCCTCCATTCCTCTCGGTTTGTCAGTTAAGTAGCCATTTTATACCCCATGGCTTTAAGGTTGCTTTTGATGTTGTCGCGCCATCTTAGCCGTGGTTTTTCGAGGGGCCTTTTTGTTTGCGGGTTGCTTTGCCACACCAGTTTTACTAAACGTACATGTACATATCCAGCCCAACGTAACCTTCGAAATTTTATCTCACGTGCAATATCCTGGTCTTGGTAGAGTTTATTTAGTTCGCGATTAGTTCTTATGCGATATCTCTGCGTCTCCGGGTTGAATAGTGGTCCAAAGGTTTTTTTCAGAATCTTCCGTTCGCAACACAATAATTTATACTCACTCGCTTTTGTCAGTGTCCATGTTTTACTTCCGTACACGATAGGTCTAATTACCGTTCTGTACAGGAGAACCTTAGATTTTCGTGACAGATTCTTGCTTTGAAAGGCTTTGTTTAGCGCGTACATGCATCTATTTCCACTGAGGATTCTAGTCTTGATTTCTTCCAGTATGTCATTATCGGCATTTAGCGTGGCACCTAGGTATTTAAAGTTCTAAACTCTTTCAAAGTTAAATTCGCCTATTGTGATATTTTTACCAGTTCTGTCTCTTATCCTTTCTCATTGACCTTGCCTGATGACACACATGTACTTAGTTTTTATTTCATTGATATTAAGAACAATTTTTTTCTTTTTCTAATTTAATGAATTGTTCGTTCACTTTTATGGTGCTTCTCTCTACTATATCAATGTCGTCCACAAAGGCAAGCAGTAATTCGGGCCCATCTGCTGTAAACATTTGCATATCCATGAGGGCTGATCGTACTGCCTCTTCCAGAGCAATTTTAAATAGTAGTGGCGACCTAGCATCTTCCTGTTTAAGTCCGGTGTTTATCAAAAATGGGAATGATAGAGCATTTCCAACTCTAACCATGCTACTAGATCCCTCCACGCACTTTCTGATTAGACGTATAAGCTTCAAAATAAATAGCTCGTTGTATAAGGTCCCTTTTAATAATGATTTATCTAAAATCATGTGTCAAAAACGTTCTTTCGAAAAAACTTACAAACTTATCTTGGATTTTTTTAATTTTTAACATCGTGGTACAATATATTTTAGATTATACGCGCAGTAAAAGTATACAAGCTTGTAGTGAAGTGAGTCATAATTTTTACGCAAGACTGTACCAGTGGAGACGTTACCCCCATACAGTTTTCATTTGTATGCATACGCTAATACTTCTACATACTTTTAAAAGTTCCAACCCGGCAATATCGCTTATGCCCCACTAGTTGATATATTGTAAAAGAATCGATAAATAATTTGAAATCGTTTTTTATAATAATTTTAATAATAATAATAATTATAACAACAAAACATATGGTATTTTTTTTATTCTTTCCACTGGGAAGTTAGTCGTGTGGACCTTTCGGGTCGCACCCAGACTACTGATATTTTTTTATTAATTTTATTTTGTAAAAATTGGTAGCAGTTTTCTTGTAAGTTTTTTTCCCGTTAAAATCGACCGAAAATTGAACGCCCTGTATTGAATATTGGATACCTAATATATATTTTAAATGTCGCTAGCGTAACATTTTTTGTGGAAGGCACAAGTAACTAAAAAAATTTAAAATTCGCTGTTAATGTCCGCCGAGAGAATTCGAATCGTTCAATATCTGGGAGCGATCCTTGTCGAGTGTTATTCCGAACATAATGAAATGGAAAAACTCCATCTCCACGAGGAGAGATTCCTTTTTCGGAATGTTCTACTGAATATTTCCACATAGTATCGTCATTTATCTCCTTTTTTCTCGGGGTGTCGGCGTTCAGAGCTCACCTTCAATCTCATTTAAACTTGTCTGTATTCAGAGCCATAGAGTTCCCATGCGGATTGATCTATGCATGCTTCGGCGATACCATCAAGTCCGGATTAAGCTTGTGACGCCGAGAGAAGAAGGGAGTTACGAATCTTAACGCCCGCTAAAAACCCTTTCAATCGGAATAACGTCGTGTTTCCGCAAGGAGAATCTTTTACTTTGAAACGTTAGCGCTCTGTATCAAGATCATCCTTCGTACATCAAGGATGTGTCGAATGTAAATACTTTTCTTTTTTTCTACCGATCCTTCTTTGAAATTGGAATCATCAACATTTGAATTCGCGGACCTTTTCTTTACGATTATAATACCGACATCGCTATACGGGGTGTTTCAAAAAAGGGACCCCGTCTCTAGGATAGGTATAAAACTACAAAATAATTGGGGTTTTCCTATTTCCTATTTTAGCCGTTTTCTATCCTTTGGATATAGGCCTCTTTCAAATTTGACCATTGACTTCGGTTTTGCGCAACTCGATACCAATTTAAGCCTGCGACCTTCTTTATCTCGTCGTACCATCTTTGCTTTGGTCTTCCAACACTTCTCCTCTCTTTCTAAGGTCTCCATCTGGTGATATACCCGCTCCAGTTTTCTGTATGTCTGGCCACGTGTCCTGCCCATTGCCATTTTAGGGAACCAATTCTTTTTATTATGTCGGAGACTTTGGTTTTTTCCCTTATCCATGTATTTGTTTTGTGGTCTCTCAGAGAAATTCCTAAAAATTGTCTTTCCATGGCTCTCTGATGTACTTCTAATTTATGTTTGATTTTTCTGGTTATTACCCAGGTCTCGCAACCATTATAACCATTATTACGATTTTGCCGAAACTAATGAAAACGTTGTAATACAATTTTATACGAATATGTTTTAGTAGCTGATACATCCCATGAATGTGTATTTATATCTGATTCTCATAGAGGGCGCTAGTTATTCGACTCGTACCAAGTAGTCTTGAACATAATTTTTTTAAGGTTAGATTAATTAATCAAAATTTGATGTGAACTTAAGCATCATTCAATTTTACACCAAAAAGGTACTCTTGGTAAAACTCGATACTGTGTACCGTTTTCGGAATATTTTGATTTGAAAATTATGAAGTAACTAGCAGAACCCGGTGTACGTGCTGTACCCCATATTTTATTTTATTTTTTTTGGGATGCCCAATCCATATTGAATTTTTTAATTAAGCCGTAAGTGTTGTATGTTTTGGCTGTTCTGTTTGCTCTTGGGCATTTTTTTCGGTAAAATAAACACGCTGACTGTTTTATAAATGAACAGCATGATGACGAACAGTTGGATATCGTTCATGAATACTGAAACCAAGAATTCGCCAGACAGCTTTATTATTGGTGACGTAACGACTCATCTGAAATTGAGTGATTTCATCGTTGTCATTTACAATCCCTTACACTGCCACGTCACTACCTTTGTTAATATATGATTTTTATTTTAACAAAGGTTTTCTATCACAATGATTTTTGCTTGAAATGAAATAACTCAAATACATAAATGTTTGACAGCTTCAATATTTTCGAATAAAAAATTTGAAATGACAGGTAATTGGCTACGAATATTTCATTTGCGTTGTATGGGAGGTACCATTACGACTTCCTACACAAAATTTTTTTTTTTCACAAAAACACCCCTGGTATGTAGAAAATGTCATCCCAATCGGTCCAGCCGTTTGTTAGTTTTTGAAGGACATAAATACAAACATTTTTTCATTTTTTTATATATAGAAGATAACCTATGCTGGTATAAAGTAATGATGTTTCAAAAAAAGGTGACCCCGTATGTAGAATACGTAGAAAACTGAAAAATAATTGGGGTTTGCTCAGTAAAAATTTTCGTAACGCCATCCGTATTCAAGATAAAGGGCGTTGAAGACAAAAAATTTGGTTATTACTTCATAACTTTCAAATCAAAATATTCCGAAAACGGTATCCAGTATCGAGTTTTATCAGGAGAACCTTTTTGGTGTAAAATTGAATGATGTTTATGTTCACTTGAAATTTTCATTAATAAATCTAACCTTAAAAAAGTTATGTTCAATACTACTTGGTACGAACCGTGTAACTAGCGCCCTCTATAAGAGTCGGACATAAAAACAAATTCATGGGATGTATGAGCTTCTAAAACATACTCGTATAAAATTTCGTTACAATGTTTCCAGTAGTTTCGGCATAATTTTTTTGAAACACCCTGTATAATTTTTATCTTTTGTTAAACTAATTTTGTACAGGGATAAAATCACAATTTATGGGATTTTTATTCTCCGTTGTTTTCTTATCCAAATAAAAAATCTAATACAAAAAAATGCTCTTTTGAACAAAAAAATTATAAAACAATAAAAAAATTTTGCGCCAATTTATTATCTGATTTATTCGAAACTATTTACTATTTACATTTCATTCGGAGAGATAGTTCGGGAGAACGGCGACGTTTTAGAAATGGCCAGCAATTTCTGATGTGGACGCTATATATAATATTTCGCACGGCCCAGCAAGCTGGAAAATTAGAAAAAGATTTGACAAAAGCTGCTTTACAATGACCGACGAAACATCTTTACCTGCTCTTGCTCTATCTATATTCGATTTCGTGCTGATAAATATAAAACTTTATTATTATTGGATAATAAAATATTGATCGCTCACTTATATTTAAAAAACTCGATCAAAGATTTAGCTTATAGTTTTTAAAAAGCATTAAAAAACATCTTGCTTTTTTCTGCATCATAATTAATATTACAATACCTCACTAACTAACGTTTCCGACTATACATCCTCTTCGATATTCCAATGCTTATTGCCCTGGCAAGTATAGATTTGAGAATGTAGATTCTTTCGAAGAATTCTTCAAATCAATAAATGTAAGCATAATACTTATTCGATACCAATGGAAAACAACCCCCAACGATACCTAGAATAAACGCATCAATGCCTGAGGTCACTATCCGCCATCGCACTATCAGGAAAATCCTACGAAATCTTGACTCTAATAAGGCAGTAGGACCAGATGGAATTCCGACAATTGTCCTTAAGACCTGTGCTCAAGAGCTCACCCCAGTTCTCTGTAGACTCTTCAAGTTATCATACAGCAAAGGAGTATTTCCGTCCATGTGGAAAAACGCTAAAGTCCAACCGATTCCGAAAAAAAGAAAGAAGACTATATCTGCAAATTATCGCCCTATTGCATTGCTCTCAGTCATATCCAAAGTTATGGAACTTATCAAATATCTGGAGAAATTTGAGATAATCCATGACAGACAATATGGATTTCGACAACTTCGGTCTACTGGAGATTTGCTGGCTTATGTCACTCAGCTCTGGACAAACACTATTGAAAAGTTTGGTGAATCCCGTGCAATAGCCTTAGATATATCTAAAGCATTTGACCGCGTTTGGCACCAGGCATTGTTAAGTAAATTATCTGCCTACGGTCTCCCAACCAAACTGCGCCAATGGCTCTTGAGCTTCATGCAAGATCGCTCCTTACATGTGGCAGTTGACGGTATTTCTTCTGATGCGTTTAAAACTAATGCCGGGGTCCCCCAGGGTTCCATCCTGTCCCCCACCTTATTTCTTTTACACATCAACGACCTCTTAAAAACCACCACGAACCCCATTTACAGTTTCGCAGACGATAGCACACTTGTCTCAACTTTCACATCCTATCGATCACTTTCGGTGAATGATACAAATAGACTCAGGCAGGAACAGGTTGATTCCATCAATAAAGATTTTAAAGCAATCGTCGAGTGGCGAACCAACAATCTTGTTCAGTTTAACGCCCAAAAAACACAAAGTGCCACTTTTCCAAGAAAGTAAATTCCTCAAATCATCCCATCACAATGTCCGGAAATACCCTTGAACCAAGTCCCTCCATCTCGATTTTGGGAGTCACGGTGTCCAATAATATGTCTTGGCATGACCACGTTGCTAACATCGCAAAGTCGGCAAGCCAGAGGCTAGGTTTTCTGTGGAAAGCCAGAAAGTTTTTTACTCCTGATCAACTGTTGACGACGTACAAGGCTCAAATCCGACCTCTACTGGAGTATTGCTCGCACATTTGGGGTTCAGCACCAAGGCATTCTCTTCGTCTTCTAGATTCCATTCAGAAAAGAGCCATTCGTTTGATAAACAGCTCAACTCTCACAGATACCCTTAAGCCTCTAGAACATAGAAGAAGAGTTGCAGACCAGTCATTGCTCTACAGATATTTCCATGGCAGATGCTCCAGAGAAATAAAAACTCTTGTGCCACCATTGGCCACATTCGGCCGAAGAACTCGGCACGCTGATCAGTCTCACCCATTTACTCTTAAGATTGACACTACTAGGACCAATCTTCATCAAGAATCCTTCGTTTACAGGTCTGCTACGGAATGGAATAAGCTTCCAAAATCAGTTTTTCCAGAGAACTATGACCTACAACTTTTTAAAAAGCGTGTCCACAATCATTTCCTTTTTATAATCCCTTCCCCTTCTAATAGTCGCAGTGCGGGCCGTCCGCGGCCCACACGATAGGTCTACCCTTTTTGCGACTATTTTCATAAAAAAAAAAGATTTCCCAAATAGAGCACCTCTCTAGTGGGAGTTGATGCATTTTCAGTAGTAATATCACTAGGACATTGATAATAGATGAGATAATTTCATGACAATCGAAAGCTCGTTCCTTGTTAGCAAGCAACGAGCTTAAAAAATTTTTCACAAAATTATGAGACATTTGTCAATATCCAAGGGATATTCGGCGGAAAATTTTTTGAGAACAAAATTTATAACTCAACACAACGAAACATTTATTTATTTATTAAAAGTACAGTTAGTGAAAGTACAATTATTAAAATTTAACTTAACATTAGATTCGTTGCTGTTCTTTACTATACAAGATCTATTACCACGCATAATATTTATGATCTTGTTGTGCTCTTGATCGAGATTTAAGTATGGTCTTATAGAGTTTCGATTGCTATGACCAGTAATTTTTAGCAATTGTTGTTCTTCTACACCATTTTTTGCCAATTCTCTAACAACAGCTGATCTATTCGAGTGGTTTGTTATCTTTTTGTCCTTTACATTAAAGCCAAGTTCCTCAGCAGCAGATTTAGTCCATCTATTTATTGTATTTCTTCCAACAGGTACATTATCCTACCATTTGTCAGTTTCATCTTTGCATTGTCAATTTGGTTTTAAGAACAGTCGTGGTGAGGTAATATTGTCGCCTCGTTTTGATATTAGTTTATGAAAAAGACGTACAGGGCAGCTTTGTCTTTCACTATTAGAAATCAACTATTTACTACTTGTACAGCTTTTAGAACCACCTTGGCATGTTTCACTGCACACCGGATTGTATTCAATGCGATTTGTTGGAGAGTCATCATTATTTTTGATTTGAAAAACATCCACCAGACAAGCAACTTCCTTTCCTCGTCGCCACGCAAATTGTACAGCAGCAATATGGTAAAATTTACGAATAAGACCTTCGCGTGGATTTTTATCCCATAGCAAAATAATTTTATTAAATTCAGTCAAATTAAACGAAACCGAACTGGACTTACGTTTACATGGATCTCTCATCTTTCTCATATGGACCGCCCAATCTTTTAGTATCAACGCCAATTCTTCGAAGCTTCTGTGTTCATTTAATTCATATTCTCGTTTGCAGCAAAATTCCATTAATATTCCCCAAATACATTTGTGACTGTAGGTTGTATTTCTGGGAATTTTTTCTTTGATTAGCGCATTTATACTTTGAATATTCGCTTTGCCAAAACGTGACATTTTGAAATTTATTTGAAATAAATTTGTCAAACTTGCACTGAATGCAATTATCTGTAGTAATATTACAAGAGAGTGAGAATAAATTGAAAATAACTTGACAGATTTTAGAAAAACTTGTTGCCAGACGATAGACACGAGAGCACGAAGGGCTCGAGTGGCTATTGCCAAATCGCAACAAGTTTGTTATTATCTAATTTATCGAACTCTCGTGTGGTATTCGATAGATTAATTTTTGACGTTACAATAAAAATCACTTTTAAGATTTTATAGTTTTATTTTAACAAATTTATATCACTCGACTCAATATAAACTGAATAAGTTATTTTAATTGGGATGCATTGAAGTTTTAAACATGAAAAATCTATTGATTATATTAGTTATTTCATCGACTGATGATTCACTTAAAACGTTTGGGATTCATTTTACGAATTTCTTGAAAATTTATGACAGACGCGTCAGATCAAGAAGATACGTTGTCATGTGGTTGTCATTTAATAAAAACAATGTGCATAAATAATTCTCGCTGGAATAATGTAAGTAGATTATTTCCACTATAATAATGTTTTGATTGGCTAGAACGTATAGGAATAACTAAAATTGAAAATTTCCATTGGTTTCGAGAAACGTCAAAAAATAATCAGTGTAATGTTGACATGATTGGGTGAAATTGTTTCATACGACACAAAATGGTTGTTAGAACTGCCAAAATTTTTTCAAAGTAACACATTTGCACCCATACTAATGTTTCGAGTGAACAAAAATGATGTCGTCAAAATGTCATAGATGTGCATTAGGTTATATCTGACGACGGTTTTCGACTATAAAATGTGTCATGATATTTAATAAATTCCCAAAGGATCAATCGAGGATTCAGCCCTTCACTCTCATCGAGCCGTAACGCTTTCGTTGATTATATATTGGACCCCTGACGCCAATTAAACTTTAACTAATTTTATCTGGCTCCGGTGCAAATTGCATCGCAGCTTGTTTCGTGCAAAAATGGTCGAGCCGGCCATTTTTAGAAATGAAAATTCGACTCGTATGTACGAGAAATAATTCGTCAGGTTAGATTTGTCTGTTTTTTTTTTAGTTCTTTTGGCGTCAATGTAAACGTGTAAACGTGTCATCAATATTATCATATAGAAGGCGTACCGCCTGTTAAGTTCTGATTTCTCTGCAGCACTTCCTGTGAAGTTGATTGCCAACTGTCACGCCATCTCTTTGGTGGTCGTCCAATAGGTCTTCTTCCGAGTGGGCAGTTGTTACGTACTATTTTGGCTAGTCTGTCGTTGGCCATTCTGTTTACATGCTTCCCGTTTTATTTTTCTTATCCATCTCACTATGTCGTCAGTCCACCGGAATAGATTCGATCATTGCGGAGGTCTGGAAGGCCCTCGAGGAGAGGAACATTAAATTCCTATGCCAGCAAATTTGGAACAACGGAGTGTGGCCAGACGAATGGTCTATATCCACTATATTACCCATTCATATGAAAGGGATACTGTAACAATTATCGTCTGGTTTCCCTGATCTCACATGCGAGCAAAATAATGCTGTATGTTCTTCTATCTCGGTCAGTCCACTTCCTCGATTACCAAAAAGCACCTGAACAGGCAAGATTTGTCAAAGGGCGAGTTACACGAGAACAAATACTAAACGTCCGAATACTTATGAAAAAAGCCAGGGAATACTGTGAACCCACGTATGTGTTCTGTCAACTACGAAAAAGCGTTCGACAATGTAAAATGGTCAAAGTTGTGGGAGGTCTTGTGCGTTGCGGGAGTAGCTACTTATCTGGTAAATCTCCTAAAAAAGTTATATAAACAAAGTAGAGCGGTCGTCAAAATTGACAATCGTATTTCCAGAACAGCAGATATCACAAAAAGGGAGTTAGACAAGGGTGTATTTTATCACCTCTCTTGTTTAATATATATACGGAATGTTTAATGAGAGAGATACTTGATGAGTGGGAAAGAGGCTTTGCCATAAATGGTAAAAAAATTTCAAATCTTAAATATGCTAACGACACTCTTCTGATCGCTAACTCAGCAGAAGAACTTACAGAATTGATACAACGACTCGAGAGAACAACAAAAAAATATGGTCTAAAAACCAACTATGCCAAATCTAAAGCATTGATAGTTGATAGATCGGATAAGACAGCAAACAGACCGGATCACATTGCCAACTGTGAAGTGGTAGATCAGTTTGTTTATCTGAGTGCCCTTATCCACTCCTCCGGCAGCTGCAAAATGGAGATCTGCCGTCGCATTCAACTTGACCGAACAGCAATGAGTCAATTACATAAAATTTGGAAAGATCGATATATATCCATCAATACCAAAAAATCACTGGTCCATGCCCTAGTGTTCTCCATTTTCTGGTACGCTTCCAAAACATGGGTTATGAAGGCAGCCGACAGGCATCGGGTCGACGCCTTTGAAATGTGGGTATGGCGAAGAATGCTAAGAATACCGTGGACGGCACATCGCACCAATGTGTCAGTTCTGAACGAGATTGGACCATCAAACCGTCTCAATAGCTTGACATTGATATTAAATGTAACCGAGCGTCCACTAGTGGAAGCCATTAGAACTGATGCTGACCGTGGGAGATGGCGAGAGACTGTAAGAAGAGTTCTGAGTAATAACACCTGACATTAACTTGTGATCACTACACACGTCGTTCTCGACGTTAGGCTAAGAAGAAGAATGTCGTCAGTATGGCACTTTTCTCTTATGTCTATGTTTCTCTGTCTGCCTTTAAATGTGTATGTTCGTTTATTCAACGATCAATAAAACAACAATATTTTAATTAAATTAGTTGAATTGTCACATTTTTACCAAATTGTATCTTTTTGTGTTTTACCTATTTTTATTTTTATGTCTTGCGTAAATGATTTATCACAAACGTTTTGAAAATAAACACGAACGCTCAAAAACCTTTTCTTATACAACTTTCGACAGCTCCAATCGACCTAAAGCAATAATAAAGCCGAAATCGAATTTAATACAAAAAACATGACCACTTCAATAATATTCCTTTTTCCTCGTTTCCCATTTTTTCTGGAACATATCGAGATATCTCGCAAGCGATATGATCGATTTTAAATTTTTCCTTGCTCATTAGCATCGTAGTTCGAGTGATGGCATCTGAGAAAATTAGATTTCCCACCGTTGCAAGGGCCAGAAAACTTCCTACGCCCGACGGGCAACGATCGGGCGCGTCTGCGGTCAATCTGCGTGAATAAAATTAAATGAGTGAAGCGTCGAAATGGAGCTAGGAAGTGCGTTACGCAATAAAGCGTATACGAAAATGACCGCAAAAGAGGAAAAGGTCGACTATATGAGGGGTCAAGATGGCCGGCAGGTCGTTCCGGAATGTCATGCAGGTGGAATGGCGGGTTGCATACACAGAGATTATCAACATTCCATACCAGAAATGTACCCAACCCCGCTGCTGATGGTAATGCTTCTCTCCGCATTGTCGCATTTCTCTCCCTTTGTAAGCGAGACAACGATGCTTCCGTCACAAAATTAACTGCTGTATATTTCCCAAAATAGACGCATGAATTGCACTCCATATACGAGGTCGATTAGAAGCCGACAATAAAGATCACAATCAAATGCTAAATAACCCCCCAATAATATCTCTCATTTGATTTTAATGATAATACCACTTCAGAGAATCTCAGATAAATTTTTACTATTCTTAACAACACCACAAGTATCATTTAAAAAAGTAATATTTTACAACCTAACACTCCTAAATGTTATCATCAAGAAGGCAAGAAATAACTCATCACAAGAAAATTGGGCTAATTACAATAATTAAACAGATAATTACAATACTATGAAAAAAATTACATATTAAAATTTCAATCATTTTAGTTGCTTACTTACTACTTAATTGATTAAATGTTCAAACTGATGACCGCCCGCTTCCATACAATAATATAGATTTTGTTCAAAACGCACATTCCGAAGAATTTCCGGAGTAATTAAACGGCACTCGTCAACGATTTTTTGACGCAAATCTTTCAACGACGCTGGTTGTGTTTTATAGATTTTAGTTTTCAGATGTCACGACAAAAAGAAATCGAGGGGCGATAAATCTGGCGATCTTGGAGGCCATTTAATGCTGCCTCTTCTCCCAATCCAATGCCGTGGAAAACGTTGGTCTAAATACTGACGAACAATCGCCGTGTAATGCTAAGGAGCATCGTACTGTTGAAAATAAAAATGATCTTCGTCATACTGTCGATTATTTTCAAAAATATGTCATTTAAGGCAGGGTCAATAGCGTCTTTTAGTAATTGCAAATACATTTCGCCAGTCAAATTGCCTCGAATAAAAAAGGACCCACCAGTTGGTCATCGCAAATGCCAGCCCATACATTTAATTTCTCCGGTTGCTGTGTATGCACCTCGTGAAAAATTCTTGGGTTTGAATCGGACCAATAGCGGCAATTGTGGCGATTTACCGTCCCGTGCAAGAAAATACTAAATACTAGGTACTAAATTTATACCATTGGCGTACTTAACTCGAATGAATGACATTTTGGGGTTGCTTGCTTGGGGTTAAAACTAGTGGAGTCAAAAATACCGGAAAAGAGTGTCCCTCTTTATTCAAAAATCGACGGATCTGTGCGTTTTTCTGAAATGTTGACGAGGTTCCTGCAAATGGCTGTTTCATTTTCGGTTGGCCATCCTGTATGACGATTTCGTGGGAAATTAAATAATGATAAATAATAATTTGGTTCGTTAAACAAAAAAAATAAATTATTCTATATGGACGAAGGAAAAAAATAAAAAGAAATACCCGGAAGAAGCTAAGTTGATTTAGATAAAGACTGTAACAGCAAGAGATCTCGAATTACAAAAGCCCGTAGAAATTATCACAATCATTATTGGCACCAGATTCACAAAAATAAAAATGCATTTTACACATTTATCATGTAATTTTTGTTTTAGAAAAATTTGTAGTCAGTTCCCGTGTAAAATTTAAAGTTTTCGCATCGTGCAAAAATATAGTCGGCTCCACTCTGGCATCAGATTTAAGAAGGAAATTAGAAAGGCTGTCGAAAGCGCGTTGTACAAGCTTTACCAGAATGGCCTCACGTACACCGTTCAGATTGTCGTCTGAAACTTAATGGTTCTTATATTGCACATTAAGAAGCAAAAGCTCCAACCATAACTGCACTAATACCCAATATCGTTAAGAATAAAAATGACCGGGAGTTCGCAAGCTGCGAGCCGAAGTAGCCAATTAAAAGCACCACGAGAACAAAATGGTTAATGGACAACTGAGGAGCGCTGCTACTCCATTAGAATTAAGTTGGTATTAATGACCGAAAACTAGTTTAGTTTAAGGAAGTATTTCAAATTAAGTAAGCGATAAAATTATATCGAAGAAAAACTATAAAATGCGTAAACATTAGGTTTGTTTGTACAGTAGTTTCAGACAGTTTGTAGGCAGAAAGTAAACTTCTGTGAATTTGCTGTTTGCTAATCGACTGCTGCAAGATCAGTCATAAAAATTTGATTCTGTTTTATGTAAAAGTTATTCAAGTAAACAAACTCAAACCTGATTGCAGAGACAACTGTGCATGCGTCAAACTATCATCTATCTTCTTCTTCTTTTGGTGGCATATCAGGTCCTCCTGATGTTGGTAATTACAACGGCGAGCTGTGCTTTGTCTTCGGCGATTCTAAAGAGTTGTTCTGCGCTTTGATTTCCGGTCCACTTTTTAAGATTCCTTAACTACTAGGCTTGTCTTTTACCGACTCCTTTACGGCCTTCTATTTTGCACCTTTATTATTAGTTGAAGGATACGGTAATGATCACCCCTGAGTATGTGACCTAGATAGGACAGCTTTCGGCAAACTACCGAATGTATTCTGCCTAGTAAGGCCCCTCTAAACTAGCCGTTCGGAACCGGCATTAAACTGTAGGTCCCTTCTATTCATGCAACACTGATTGAGCGTGCACATGAATAGTTGCAGAGAGGTCGCCGACTTCCCCCAGGGGGTATGGCACAACAAGAAGAAGTAGTTCGCGGACGGCGTTTGCTCCATTTAAAACCGCTTCATTTGTCTGCTTGGCTACCCATGGGATTCGGAGCATACGTCTATGTAGCCACATTTCAAACGATTAATGGTTGCTGCTTTTAAGGTCCAAATCTCTGCTCCATACAACAGTATAGACCATATGTAGAACTTGATCATTCTCTGGCCGAGCTTTAAATTTAGATCTCATTATTTGAAAGGTTGCGCGAGCTGACTCGATCCTGCACTTGACTTCTTTATCCGGGTCGACATGCTCTGTAATGCTCAAATAGACGGCATTAAAAATATCACGGAAACCCCGGAAGATTTCTCTTTTTTGTCTCGAAACAACAGCAACGCGATGCCACAATCAACGTATGCGATGAAACAGAATAAATCCATTTAAAACTTCGAAATTCAATAACATAGTTCTTACACAAATCCTGTGGCGGAAGAAGAAGAATAAATGAAAGTCCTTAATCTAATATCCTGTAAACGACAGCATGTAAACGGAGCTGTATTATAGGTAAGAGAGTCGCTGCTCGCGAAATTTATCGTCAAGTTTAATTAATTGAGAACGCCCGATTGATTGCTTTTTAATAATGGATCAAATTGCACTGAAAGACAAGCCTCTTTTTCATCTAGAACATTCTTGTTCATTAGCAATTCTACTTAAGATTTTTAAATCCATTTTCTTTCGGTATGAAATCAGCATCATCAAGATATTATAGTATATTTTTAATGCACTTTTCTTCTACAGCACTAGTTTAAATATAAATAAAAGGCAACAATGGCATTATTTTAATAGGTATCTAAGCATTCATTAAGGCTTATTTATTAATCGATTAAAATAATTTAACAATCTGGTAAACTAGGTCTCATATATGCACGCACACACACACACAAATATCTTTAATTATCAAAAGTTAGTGGAACTACCTATCAAAAGATTATACAGGGTGACTCCGTCTCTAGGATAGGTAGAAAACTGAAAAATAATTGGGGTTTGTTAGTAAAAAATTTTCGTTACGCCATCCGTATTCAAGAAAAGGGCGTCGAAGAAAAAAAATGAATACACATTTGTTACAATTTAACCGAAACTACTGGAAACATTGTAATGAAATTTTATACGAATATGTTTTAGAAGCTGATACATCCCATGAATGTGCATTTATATCTGATTCTCATAGAGGGCGCTAGTTACACGGCTCGTACCAAGTAGTTTTGAACATAACTTTTTTAAGGTTAGATTTATTAATCAAAATGTCATGTGAACTTAAGCATCATTTAATTTTACACATGGCTTGCGAAGCATCCGGCATGAAAATAAACATAAAGGAAACCAAGTTTATGACCATCAAAAGATCTAAGAATGTTTCACTGCCAATACAGTTAAACGGCGAGGTCCTGGAACAGTGGGATGGGTTTCGATATTTGGGATGTTGGATGGACTGCAAGTTGGATCCGGACGCGGAAATAAGATGTAGAATAGAACAAGCCAAAAATTGCTTCATGCGACTTAAAAAGCGGCTCTGCGACTCACGACTCAACCTGGGCCTGCTCTTGAGACTCTCGAAGTGCTACATTTGGTCTACCCTCTTATATGGAGCAAAAACATGGACACTTAAAGCACAAACCATCAATAAATTAGAAGCCTTTGAGATGTGGACGTACCGTAGAATGCTCAAAATAACATGGACATCGCACACCACAAATTAAGAGGTTCTTCGCAGGCTGGGGATAGAGCGTGAGCTGTTTAAACTCGTAAAGATACGGAAAACCGCGTATCTAGGTCACATTCTAAGAAACCCCAAATACCGTTACACTCAGATTATTGTTAAGGGAAAAATCGAATGCAAACGTGGCCTCGGAAGAAAGAAAATGTCATGGCTGAGAAACATACGTCAATGGACTGGCCTGGAAGAGCAGCCGAAGACCGAAAAGAATTTGCGACTGTGATATCCAACCTCCACTGACGCAGATGGCGCATTAAGAAGAAGAATTTTACACCAAAAAGGTACTCTTGGTAAAACTGTATACTGTGTACCGTTTTCGGAATATTTTGATTTGAAAATTATGAAGTATTAACCAAATTTTTTTCTTTAACTTCCTTTATTTTGAATACGGATGGCGTTATAAAAATTAAAGACAGGTTCACTTTTCATTACTTTATACCAGCACCTAACCTAACTTATTTGTTAATGTAGTTTTATTATTGAGATTTTGGTTGTGATACATTCTTTATTACGGCTACAATTTACGGAAGAAAACATGTGTTGTTAATGAAAATTCCGTAAAAATAAGATAATTGTTTTTAAAGAAAATATTTTTACCGTATTGTGTGTTAAATATAACGGACATTGTACGAGGGCGGTTTAATAAGTCAGTGACTTTTTGAATAAAACAAATTTTTTTCCGCAAATAAACCTTTTATTTTTCTACATAATCACCTTTTAGCTCGATATTATTATTCCCTCCAAATAATAGGTTTTTTCAAAGCTCTCAAAATACGCATTTGTTTCGGTAATGACTTTTTCATTCGACTCAAATCTCTTACCGTCCAGCCATTTCTTTAGGTTTGGAAACAAAATGATCGCAGGGGGCTAAATCTGGAGAATATGCTGGATGGGGTAGCAGGTCGTATCCTAATTCGTGGATTTTGGCCATCGTGACTGGACAAGTGTGCACACGTGCATTGTCTTGATGGAACAGCACTCTCTTCTTCGCCAAATGCGGCCGTTTTTGCTTCAAATCAACGTCGAATCTGTTCAAACGCTTTGAATAATATTTGCCGGTGATCGTTTAACCTTTCTTGAGGTAATCGATGTGAATGATATCGCGTACATCCCAAAAAACTGTGGCAATGACCTTGTTGGCAGACAGACTCTGTTTCGCCTTCTTTGGTCCACGTTCACCCCGAGCAACCCACTGTTTCGATTGTTCCTTGGTCTCTGGCGTGTTGTGATGGATCCATGTTTCATCCACAGTAACAAAACGGCGCAAAAATTCGTCCGGATTACGGATAAACATCGCTAAACACTCTTGAAGTGGTCACACGATTGCGCTTATGGTCGAGTGTGAGCAATCGCGGCACCCATCTCGCAGAGAGTTTTTTCATGTCCAAATATTCGTGTAAAATATGATGAAATTGATGGTGCCGAGTCACCGTAGTATTTATCAAGTCTTTCCTTAGTTTCAGTGATGGATTTTTTACTTAAAAAGTAATGCTTAATCAACACACGAAATTCACTTTTTTCCATTTTCGTAAAAATTCGCGAAGTTGTCTGCTTTAAACGGCTATCAAACACCAACTGCACGACGCAGCTTGCTCAAAATTAGAAAGTTGCCCACTGATAGATTATAGTTGACGGCAGCACTGTTGCATTTGGAGTAACTGCGCGGGAAATTCAAAAAGTCACTGACTTATCAAACTGCTCTCGTATTTTTAAACAAAGTAAATCAGATTTGTTTTTTCACTCTTATTGGTACAATATTCCGTTCAATTAGTTGATTGCGTAGGTCACACTTGTTTTTCGTATTTGTTTTGTGGGATAATAAAATTGTTAAATTCTACTGTAATACTCTGTTATAAAGTGATTAAATAATTGTTTGTTTATTAAAATATACGAATTCTCAAATTTATTTTTTTTAAATTTGACTTAACATCAAGTTAAATTTTTTTCTATTTTTTTGTTAGGTTATATTTTAGACATCTTTATTTTTTTCGTACTTTTGTCTTTGCCTAAATTAGTGAAAACTATTTAATATATATATATATATATATATATATATATATATATATATATATATATATATATATATATATATAAGGACTATTTTTTATAATTGTATAAGCTAACCTTCTTGTAACTTTAATTTTTGTGTTGTTCATCGCGCATCTTAGATATTACAATATCAGCCAATTATTTTTATCAAAGTTTTTTTTTGGTACAAGCGTGTCCTTTTTCAAAGTACGAATGAATTTTATCGGAAAATGGAGGCAGTGCCTCGCACGCTCACTGTTAAATCATTCAAGTCATTTAAAAGTTTCATTACATTAAGAACCAAGAGCAGGATGTGTTGGACTCCATTACCGGATTAAAATAGACGCAGGACGTTTGTTTTTGTTTTTGTGCTCGTGTGCGAAAACTCAAGTGTAGAGCAATTTAAAGCGGTTTCCCATTTTCGATTTTATTTCGAAAATAAAGGTTTTTCTTTCGATTGCGACAAATGTTGATTCTTTCTTTATATAAATCGTGTATGCTATTCACCAATTTCAATATTTTATCATTTAATTTTAAATAAAAAGTGCTTAAGGTATTTCGTAAGGTTTGTGTTTTTATGTACGCGCGTTCTTTGGCGTAAGTCAGAAAAACAATAGAGAATCTCATTTCACATACAAACATTCCTTTCACTTGATACGGTTCTTACACACTTCTTTTACTTCCTCTACTTCCATCAGTGCTCTCATACATGCTCGTCGGCTGTTGGTACTTTTGACCTGGCCTTTCTTCAAAACAATGTTGATCTGATCGAGATATGTTCTCCGAGGTCGACCTCTACCGACTTCCGTCCATTCACACTAGCCTTATAAATTTGTTTCGTCAATCTTCCATCATCCATTCTTTCTACGTGTCCAAACCATCTAAGCATTCCTTTGTCTATCGTTGTAACCACATTTCATTATACGTTATGAGATTTTAGTGAATGAATAAATTTAAGACTTGCAAGTTATCAATAATGAACAAATAATGTTAATAAATTAATTACAATTAATTCTGAAAGGTTTTTTTTAAATATTCTCGTATATATATATATATATATATATATATATATATATATATATATATATATGTGAAACTGAGTTTTTTGGGGAAAGCAGCAAGTAATTGTGGACTCTTATAAGTTGGTTCCAAGCTTTCGGAAAACTTTAATTTCCATCATCAGGGAAAAACTTAGTTGAGGATGATTACTAAAATGGTGTTAATTAACATTTGTAAATAACATACCTTGGAACACATCAATATACATACAAAAAGAATAAAATCATGTCAAATGAAAAATGACGAATAAAAGGATAAAAATATAAAATTATTGTTATTTGCATCACTCAGCGAATTTATGTCATGCTGGTGAGTTTAATTAGCACAATGTTTTTCCTAATATATATATATATATATATATATATATATATATATATATATATATATATATACGATTTATTCTGCAAGTTATGTGATCAAAACTTTTTGTTGTTTGTAAGAATGTTTTATCGGCAGCCAATAAAAATGTGTAGTCGATAAAAAAAAAATTTGTTGCAGCAAATCCGACAGCTAAGTGAAAACTAAACAGCCTCTTCGTTTCATATTTTAGGAAGAGATGAAATGAAAACAAAACTGCCAAAAAACACGTACACATTTAGAGATCAAAAGTCCGATATCTCCCTTTTTACGATTTTATTTTCTAGCAAAAATAACAAAACTCCGGTCCCCGCAACGGATATATCGTGACAAAAAGAACTCTCGGTTAAGAAAAATTCAATTTGATCGAAATAAAAACCTGCCCAGTAATACGGAACGTACGACGTTCATTTCAAAGTCGTATTTCGTCGTCGTCGATATAGAAAAGAAATATCAGAAATTTTTCAATTCAAACGACAAGGACAAACCTCTTCGATAAACTCATTTTATTTTTGAAACAACGTGTCTTGCCGATTTCTTCAGACGGATATATGAATCCTTATGTCAACAGTAACACAAATAATAAAGTCGACATCGGGAAACCGTAGATATTTTTAAAAAACTGTAAACAGCACCGGTTACTTTCACTGCACCTTATATATATATATATACACATTTTTAAATCTCTTCATGCTGTCGAAAATAAAAGCCTTTATAGCTTACTGTAATAACACTACAGTTTTCTATAATTTTTACATTACTTTTCTCCGATTCTTGGAAGTTACTTACCGGGTGGTGCTTTTAAAAAAGTACAGATGTCGCGACTGGCGCTTTTCGCATGGTTCTTCATGTGTACTTAATAGGAACGATAGCCATGAATTTATTTTATTGCAGATCATACCTGCCCTATGCTGATAATGGACAAATATCCTGAAACCGGTACATAGGTGGTAGCTGCGATTAAATAAATTTAATGGCCCCCTCTTTTACTTAACAAGCATCTGTATACCTTGCTTCCTGTGATGGGGTAGTATACACGATTATACATCGGATGTAATTCAATGCCTGTCGCGACATATAGTGAGGGGAGTAGTTATCTGATGTATAATCGACCCGTTATAGTTTACTGTAATAACACTACAGTTTTCTATAATTTTTACATATATATATATATATATATATATATATATATATATATATATATATATATATATATATAAATATATATAAATATATAAATCTCACTAAAATTAGTTAATAGTCGTATCGAACAAAAACTCTTGAAGTAACTTAAACACCGTTTTTTTATACTAATAAAATATACGTAGTGGGGCACAGAAAACAGTTCAATCCCGATATTCGGCAGTATTCATTAGAATTTAAGCACCTGCAAAAATGTTGTGCAGGAGTTGACATAAAAAGTAACCTTTCTAAAACACGATTCATGACCAACCTTGTATTGGCCAAAAACATTTCAACGTATGGCACGCAAATAGAAACTTTACAGTTTTTCATGCTTTCTTCTTTTAATTCAATGTAATATTTATTTTGAAGAAAAGATGAACGAATATTAAATGATCCTATTTTACAACAATACGCCATTAGATTATTACTACCGTATACCAATAGTGTGGTTTATTCATTTTTTTTTCTTGTTATACTGAAAGTTTATTATATATAGATCTGATGGTGGTGTACAGTCGAAACAAATAATGAGCAAAGTACACGGCATCTGTTAGTAGAATGTCTTCGTTTATAAATAATCATATTTAAAGTTATACCCCACAATCCACCTAAACTTAAACGTAAGTGAATTTGATTAATTGGATCGTCTTTTATTGACAATATGTCGTCGTTGTACTTGAAGCTGATAGATAAAGTTCGAAGAGACGAGCCCTGTGTATTGTCTCAGTGTTCATAATTTCCCGGCGTGGCTTAACTCCTAACTCTAAAAGTAATCGCTGTTATACAGATGTTGTTGTGTCCCAGTGACGTCTCCTCTACAAAGTTGGGACATTTTTGTTAAGTCCATGGAACTGCATGTACATCATTACATACAATTTTGACCAGGAATATGACCTCTTGTTCATTTGTCCGATTTTTTTTTTATTATATTCTGCGGCATAATTATTATTATTTTAATTGTTTACAATATTTTTTTTTTCGCTTTTTTCTTACTATTTTTTTACCTGTATTTTTTTATTCCATCTTATTCTTAAGGTTGATTCCATCAATGGAGATCTTAAAGCAATCGTCGAGTGGGGAACCAACAATCTTGTTCAGTTCAACGCCCAAAAAACACAAAGTGCCACGTTTTCCAAGAAAGTGAATTCCTTAAATCATACCATCACAATGTCCGGAAATACCCTTGAACCAAGTCCCTCCATCTCGATTTTGGGAGTCACGGTGTCCAATAATTTGTCTTGGCATGACCATGTTGCTAACATCGCAAAGTCGGCAAGCCAGTGGCTAGGTTTTCTGTGGAAAGCCAGAAAGTTTTTTACTCCTGATCAACTGTTGACGACGTACAAGGCTCAAATCCGACCTCTACTGGAGTATTGCTCGCATATTTGGGGTTCAGCACCAAGGCATTCTGTTCGTCTTCTAGATTCCATTCAGAAAAGAGCCATTTGCTTGATAAATAGCTTAACTCTCACAGATACCCTTCCCCTCTAGAACATAGAAGAAGAGTTGCAGACCAGTCATTGCTCTACAGATATTTCCATGGCAGATGCTCCAGAGAAAAAAAAACTCTTGTACCACCATTGGCCACATTCGGCCGAAGAACTCGGCACGCTGATCAGTCTCACACATTTACTCTCAAGCTTGACACTACTAGGACCAATCTTCATCAAGAATCCCTCTTTTACAGGGCTGCTACGGAATGGAATAAGCTTCCAAAATCAGTTTTTCCAGAGAACTATGACCTGCAACTTTTTAAAAAGCGTGTCCACAATCATTTCCTTTCTATAATCCCTTCCCCTTCTAATAGTCGCAGTGCGGGCCGACCGCGGCCCACACGATAGGTCTACCCTTTTTGCGACTATTTTCATAAAAAAAAAAATGCCATACCCGGTACAGTTATTATTTACACTTTTTCCTCTTGGTTTAATTAATCGAAAAATACAAAAAAGTAATCAGGTTTGCACATTGAAGGTAAAATATCGGAATAATTCAAACTGATACCAAAATAGTCCAGTCATTATAGATTTTAACTGCAGAAAAATTCCTAGTGAGCTGAATTTTCGTATACACCTTTATTATGGCATTTTAATGATTATGTGAAAAATCGACATTGATATCTCGCGAAGTATTTTGTTTGATACATAATCGACCCACATGTACCTATAGTATGGGTTAACATGCAGCGTAATTAACTGGTTATTTAAAAATCAGTTTTATATATTTTTATAAATAATAGGTATGTTGCATTCGAAAAAAATTGTTTATCGAATAATTTAAGAACTTTTTTTAAATAATAAAAAACTTCATTTAATTTTAATTACATGTAATCATGTAATTAATAAATTAGCTACTACCGCTTTCATGAAAATATGCCGTGAATCCTTATTGGATTGCTACAAACTTTGATAAAAAAACTTGCTCGCTATTAATTTTAATTAAGCACAATTCTATCACTTTACAGCTTTTATATTTTTTGTTCATTCGCAATATTTCTTCATTATCATTCCATTCTAGATTCTTCATTGACAGATTTTATTACTGTAATTATTATTTGATTAAAGTAACTTAAGTTTTTTTTAAAAGTGAAACTTCTATAGGCGCACCGCTTGAAAAAGAAATACAGAGAGTGAATCGGCAGAAAACGTGACGTCATTACTTTGGAATCTTCATCTATGGTATCTTTAGAAGATGAATTTGGAAGATTGTCTCTCAATAGTTAAGTAACCATTGAAGCTGAATTTTTAAGTAAAAGCGGTGTCTACAAAGCCGGAGGGTCGCAGACGAGGACGGCCGAGACTCGGATGGGAGGACAGCGTCAAGAACAATGCAACTAGTATTAGTCTACCTAAACAAATGGATGCTGCCACGGATAGGACCAGATGGAGGCTCAAAATTGCGATAGCCAAGGCCCAGAATGGCCTGTTGAGCTAATGATGATTGTGGATTATCAATATTAACATTTAACTGTCAAAGCATTCGCGCACATTATAAAGATATTGTTAATAAAGTAACAAAACAGTGTGATATTTTAGTAGTAACTGAAACTTGGATGGATAATGAGAACAATGTTGAAGTACGTCATTTTATGTGCGTTTTACAAGTAAATATATATGTCGGCACCAGAGTCAACCTACATTGTTACAGAAGACCGACGAAAGCAGTGACCAGTATATTCGGTCGGATTTTCCAAGTTCAAATAAGTAGCAACCATTTCAGGCATTTTTCTAAATTGAAGTATTCCTTTTACTTGTCTACAATCCTTTCCGCTTTGATATTTAAAAAAAAATCGGTCACTGTTCATATTTTCTGGTCTTAACGAAACAAACTTTCGATAAAGATTCAAGTACAACTGATTAACTACAAAATAATGATCTTGGTTTGTTGGTCTTCGAATCAGGTATGCAAATTAAAAGCTTAGATTCTAGGTCTTCTACATCGTGTAGAGTCATTCGAACTAACTCATCCATGTACAGGCCCCAGAAATACCAAATAAAAAAGCTTTCTGGATACATTTTTCGATTTCTTCCTTCGTTAAAATCTTGAATTTTTTTGCCTATAACCTGGAGCTTTCCGTTTCAATAAAGAACAAAGTTTTGAATATGTAGATATATCTACATTGTGTCTAATTGCAAGGGTTGACTTCAACATTGAATAATTGGCCCACAATGTTAAAGATTTCATCTTTAAACAAAGGTCTAGGAAGTATGCCTCCGAGAAAGAACTCGTGTTTTTTTTCCCGATAGTCCATAAAACGTTTATATGTATATTCGTACTTTTCTCTTGATTTCGTTCGCAAAAATTCTAATGAAGCAGTATTCACTGCCTCAACTAGCGCTGGAGGAGTCCCAGAAATGGAAAATTTATCATCACTCATCATTTTACATTGTTTTGTTTTTGAAAACACAAGCAATTAAATTTTTATGCGTCAAGTTTGACAATTCAACATTAATACGTTTCCATAGTAACGCAACCAATTTTATTACTAATTTCAAAGCACCATTTCTTTATGAATAAAATTATTCGCCATTTTTTCAAAATAAATTAATATCTGTCGAATTTTAAACGATTTGCGGAAAAATAGTATGTTTACCTCGAAGGAAAAGCCACATTCCTGGACTCTGTGTTCACAGTTCACAGTCGTCCAGGAATGTTTGGCTTTTTCTACTCGGTAAACAATGTACTATTGTTGATAAAATTTAGTATATAAAAATTTAAAATTCAGTTTTAATAATAAAAGTGTTAAAGGATCCCGATAATGAAAGTATCCTGTTTATTGTATTACAAAGTAATGACGCGCTACTGCTCTTATCAATAAATGATAGGGTCCCGAATCGAATGACTTCATGCTCGCAAAGTTGACCAAGCCGACTTGGTAATATTGGCATCGATTTTGGATGTATATTTACACTTTGGGATATGGCGGATGCCGAATATATACCCCCGGACTAAATTATTTCCACGTTAGTATTGATCCGGGTGACAGAAGTTGACTAAAATACGATTAAATCATGTCGCTGGTTTGAAATTATCCGTAGTGTAATCATTTGGGAATTATACAGTTTATTACGGGACAGGGAGATTTGCCTTTTGGCATCGTTAAAAAGATACTTTTGATGTTGTAAAGAAATTTCTCGCTAATACTAATATTAGTGTATTTAATGAAGAAAACTTGGTCGGATAAAATAAATAGCACAACATCTTTACCATCCAATTTTGGGGCTCGATCATTTATCAACAGAGTGACTCTGCTCTTAGCAGGACACCAGGGGGTGAAGGGAAACGAAAAAGCCAACGCACTTGAAAAACAGGGGAACAAATCTGCGTTCACTTCACCGGAACCGGTTTTTGGAGTCACTACAAGTGCCGCAAAAACAATTATTTCGGACTGGGCGGAGAGGAAAATACTCACGTACTGGTCCGATATACCAGGGTTAACTCACTCGAAGGCGTTTCTACCTAAACCCTCGAGAAAAACAACTAAGTAGATCCTAGAATGGAGCAGGAATAAGCAGGAATTCTAACGGGACTGCTTACAGGATATTGTCGTCTAAGATACCACCTCGGAAGGATAGGTCTGAATCAACAAACAAACTGTCGGTTTTGCTGCGTGAAAGACAAAGATACGAGGTGGCAAAATTAAAATTCGGAAAGAGCACATCGAAATCTATAAAATTACCTATTTTTAATACTCCCGGTAAACTTTCCAGGTAAAATCTTTTTTTAAAACCAAATGACTGTACCAATTAGACGTGGTAATCAATTTTGGTGCCTTCGGATTTTTTTCCTTTTTTTTTTAAATCTCGTTTTCCTTATTTTGTCGATAACTTTTCGTTCAACAAAGCAGAGATTATGATTGCTTTCTTTAAGAAAATAAATTTTCTTTTTTCTTATTTTAAATTCCCTATTAGATATAATTAATCTCATTTTTAATCCTCTTCAGCTATAAAACTGAGCTCGTTCAGTCGTTTTGGATCTAAAAAGATATTCTGAAGGATATTATAAATCCGAAAGAGCGGGAAGTGGCGGTTAACTTCTTAATTTCTTTCGCTTCAACGTTCGAGTTGATAAGTTGGCGTTAGCGGATGAAAACATAAAAAAAAATTAGCGTCTTCAAATTGCTAGGAAAAGTTTACTCGTGGCATTCTTTTGACGACTCGAGTACTAACTCGGAAAGTTTTTCGAATCCGTTAATCTACGGTTTGTCTTTACTTGTTGCTCTCGCCATTTCAACTATATAAATTCACAACCAAGGCATACGCCTTGTGTTAAAATAATGTGCGAAATAATGAACGTCATAACGTTTCCCATACATTAAACTGGAGAACAAAAATAATTGTTTCTCTGCGGTCTGAGTTTGTTGAGTCAACTTAGATACATCACGATTATGAAGTAACTATTTGAACGTATAATTATTTTTTTGTATTGAATCTAATTCTCGTAATAAACCACGCTATCATTTTTTCATTAATCCATCATCATTAACGTTTTTTAATAAATGTATGTCGTGATAAATATTTATTGCTGTTTCAGATTTCAATGCACTATGTTCATTACAAAGGACCCACCCTTAATATTTCAGAAATATTAGCATAAGATGTCGAAATACGTCAACTCTTAACTTAAGGGGGGGGGACATTTTAGCGCTAATGTCGTAAACGTCAGATTCACCTCCTTCCTACTGGAGATACCCCTTAATTTTTTTTCAAATGGCGTTAGGTATCAAGTCGGAGAAGACTGGTTGAAGAAAACACCATTGACCAGCCCAGGAGTGAAACGATGGTACACTGACGGATCAGGGTACCAGGGACGCTACGGGGCAGGTGTGTTTGGAGCATCCTGTAACCACAGGGAAAGCATACCCCTGGGCAAATTCGCCTCGGTGACCAACAGTGAGATTGATATTCTCACTGACAGTCGCGCTGCCGTTGGGGCACTCGTTAGTTGCACCACAATATCATCAGTGGTGTGGGACTGCATGCAAGCCCACACTGAGTTAGCGACCGCAAATAAGATCACTATTACATGGGTTTCTGTGCACACAGGGATAAACTGCAACGAGGTAGCCGATGAACTGGCAAGAAATGGGACCTTGGTAGATCCAAGAAGCCAGTTGGTCGGTTTGTCAATTGCCGAATAGATATACATAGTTTATAAAACAGATATCATGAAATGGTAAAATATAAATTACTGAACATTCAAATCACAAATATATTTTTTAAATTTACTAATAGAGATATCAAAAAGTGGAAGGTTCTTCAGTGAATTTGCGAGTCTCATAGATCTAGGAAGAAATGTGTGGAATGCATAGTTAAATCTATGGATTGGTGTACGTAAAATGTTCGACTCTGCCTTGTAGTCCTCGTTGGAACAAAGAGACTAATTTTACTCAAGAGAGAAGATTCGTAGCTGTTGCAGCCACACAGCTTCTTCTTCTTCTACTTCTTCTTTTTCTTAAGACATTTGTCTTGTTTTTCCTCATATATTAGCACTCATAGCAGCCGCAACTGGGATTCTGATGTCCAGCTCTCGTGCCACCTCTTGGGCGTTCGTCCTGGTGGTCTGTTACCTTCAGGCTTGTTGTGCTTAGCAGCTCTTACGAGGCGTTTTCCAGGCATTCTGTCCACATGATCCCTCCAAGCTCTCTTTCGGACTCTGGACCATCTTACTACATCTTGAATGCCGCAGGTAGCTCTGATGTCTTCGCTCCTCTGCCTGTCGAGTAAAGTATGTCCTGTTATGGTCCTTAGGGTTCTCATTTCGGCTGCTCTTAAAATTCTCTTTGTTGCTGCTGTTTCTGCCCTCGTTTCAGTAGCGTAGGTCATTACCGGTCATTACCGGCATAGTCTTGATAGACATGCAGCTTAAATTCAATATAACGTAAAAAGTTGTTTTGAACATGTTCAAATTTCCTAATGTAAACTAAGTAATGAGGAGACCATACAGAAGAACAGTAATCAAGGTGTGACCTAACTAAGGAAAAATACAAAAGTTTAATTGAACTAACACCAGTAAAATCTCTTAACGAAACCCAACATTTTCATGGACTTTCTTACAACAGAAGTGATGTGGTAGTTGAAGGTGAGTGATTTGTCAAGAATTACTCCTAAATCCCTTATCCGATTGACTGTACCTAGCAGTTGACCATTTATGTTGTAATTGAGTGTGATTAAGTGTTGGGTACGACAAAAGCGAATTATGTGACATTTACTGGCATTAAGATCCATACCGTTAAGAGTGCACCATTCAGACAGGTTATCCAATTCTGATTGCAATACTCCAACATTCTTATGACCTTTAATAATTTTAAAATACTTCAATTCATCTGCAAATAGTAAAGCATCAGTATGACGAAAACAACTAACAATATCATTAATAAAGAGATTAAATTTAGGGTGAACAATTAAAAATCATCCAAAGTCTACGTGAAAGTAAGATCGTTTCCCCATTATTTTTATATTAAAGAGTATTTCAGAAAACGAATAAACGGTGGTAACAAATAAGAACTAAAAATAGAGGATTATTGTTATTTTGATTGATACCCATGCTTTGAGTATATACATACGTTCGTCTATGCTTCGATCAAAAACAACATATTTAACGAGTAACGTCAATCAAATAAGATGAGAATCGATATGAAACTGTCAACGACATATGTCCGTGAAAAAAATAAATAAATACTAAAGCAATCAGTAAAACAGTGGAAATTCATCATCATGCTAGTCCAGTATCCGAACATAATGATCACAATACATTTCACGTTACATCAAACCGAGAGGTAATGGTGACCCTTTCAATTTGTCCTGAAATAATTAACTGCATAATCCCTTTAAGCGCGCTCGAATATTACTGTTTATTTTGCAATTCTATACGCTTCACTCCCGGCCGGTAGAACCGAATTGAACTTGGTTTAGAAAGAGATACGAGGTGAGCCAATATTTGACGTAATAAAATAAAATCCTCCGGTGGTGAATTGGAAAATGCGAAACAGCTTGCAAATGAAAAACAACCTTGTTTTTTTTATTTTGATTTTAGGGCGAAGCGAGCCCGTTTAAATTAAACGACTAATAACAGCTTTTTGTTTGCAATAACATGCTCGTACAATTTTTATTAAAATATTAGCAATAAGTCGAAAGCAAGCTATACATTATAAAATATCAGTGGTCTGGGTGCGACTCGAGAGGTCTACACGACTAAATTCTCAGTGGAAGTGAAAAAATACCATTTGTTTTGTTGTTATAATTATTATTATTAAAAATATTATCATAGTTTTCATACAAATGTTCCTAACATGCAATAACCATATTATTCAAAAGATTTTTAAATTCTGTATAAAAAATATTATTTATAAATTGCAAAAATTTAGGTAGTTTACCATTTTTTTAGTTTTTTTATTCTCCATAAAAAACAGCTTAACCGATTTTGCTGAAAATCTAATCAGTTCTAAGTTGCTTAATTATGCGTAGAATGCACTTAGTCCCACGTCGATATCATTTTTTGTTCTCGAGATCATCGAGACGAAAAATAATTACGAAAAATAACTATTTTTTTCGGTTTTTTGATTCTCCATAAAAAACAGCTCGACCGATTTTGTTAAAAACTAATCAGTTGCGTAATTATGCATCGAATGCAATTGGTCCCACGTCGATATCATTTTTTGTCCTCAAGATAATCGAGACGAAAAATAATTCCGAAAGTTTACCACTTTTTTCAGTTTTTTGATTCTCCACAAAAAACAGCTCGATCGATTTTGCTGAAAATCTAATCAGTTTTAAGATGCGTAATTATGCGTTGAATGCAATTAGTCCTACGTCGATATCATTTTTTTTTTCTCGAGATAATCGAGACGAAAAATAATTCCGAACGCACATACGAACATACGTACATACTCAAGCAGACGTCCACTTAAAAACTATTGTATTCGACTCTGGGTATCTTGAAATGTGGAGATATGTTAAATTCGGGATTCGCAAAATCGAACCCATTACTATAACTTTCACTGGGAATTTAATAAAAAATAAGATTTAGATAGTAGTGATTGTGTCAAATGTATGTCTGCCCCCGTATTTTTATTATTGACCAAGCTCACGAATCACGAAAATTGACTATCGAAGTAAATAGCTCTTGGAAGCACTAGGAGTGAATATATATTTTCCTTTTACCTAAAAGCAATTTGGAGCGGCACGATTTCGCCGAAGGTTAAGCCCATAAAGATAATTTTTAGTTAGTGTTAAACAGTTAAAAGGAAAATTGCTAAAAGTTGGTTTGAAAAAGCGATCTCGAGGGATAAACGTTCCTAAATGATTTGTGATAGCTTAAAAGATTTTTTTTCGCAAGGTACAACAGTAAGAGATTATTCAAAAAGAATCAACGGCATTACAAAAAGCTGAAAGCTCTCCCGCAAGATTGATATCATCATGATGTGAACGGTTTCGGTAGATAGGTGTAGATTTTTCACACGGCCAATATCCCCGTTTTTATAGAATGCCAATCCACGGATCGCAGGTCGATGTATCACACAAAAAATGATGATCCCGCTCATGGAAAGACCTAAATAAATTCCGATTCGACCGTGCCTACGAAAATTCCACTGTCGGAATGGAGTGAAAACCAAAAGGAAAGCAATTTTCGATAAAGCCTAAGTTATTGGTATTATCGCAACACATGAAAGGACACTTTGAACTCTTTTATTTTGAAACAGATAGAAAGTTATTATACTCGAGCATTTTTCAAGTTTTTGTAACCATTTTTTTTTTCGTTTAACATTTATAGTTTCTCCGTTTTGTCATCTCTATTTTTAATAATAAAAATTAAACTTCTTAAACAATATTTTTAAATATTTTTAATGAAGTATATCGAAGAAATAGCTATTTATAAGTGGTGTTAAAAAAATTATAATTGTTGTTTGTTTCTTGTACCGTATAAAAGTAAAACCCATGTGGCTGCGTCAATAGTGATCACCAATGGATATTTTCATCGTGAACGGTCACCTCTATACGAAAATAATCTATTTGTTTACCATCATGAGTCATGTCATGATACTGTCTGTCGAAAATAAAATTTTGCTCTTAAATTTAATTAAAAATGAATGATAACCATCACTTTGCTAAACGTTGTAAAGTTTAATAATAAATGTTTATAGCAAATCATAACAAAAAAAATTATCAATGTTAAAACAACACTTAGAATCGAAACAAAAAATCTGGTGCTTCTTGTAAGCTTTTTAAATTGTCTTAAAAAAGTAGTAGATTATTTATTAGATAAGATTTATAAGATAAGAGCTTCTACACATAATGAAACGAAAATACTATTATCCAATCATAATTACACTAAATAGTAACTTCACATTCACAAAACTACGGACATTAGGACATTGTCGTTAACCTGGAAACCTGGAAAACCTGGAACGACATAATAGGAAAGATTTTATAGGGAAGAAATAAAAAAATGGAGCGAAGCATAGACATTGACAAGAGACAGAAAGAGTGGAAGAAGTTTATAAAACAAGAATAAAATAATAACCCTACACCCTAAGCGTAAAAGGGTTCAAGATTATATATATATATATATATATATATATATATATATATATATATATATATATATATATATATAATGATGCGATTATTATGACTTTATTATTAATTTTAATTCTTACTTCTCTGCCCGTTATCAAATTTTTCTTTCTCCCAGAGTGTTTCAGTTAAAAAAATTTATAAACTTTACAAAAATTGTTTTTTTTTATTTATACAAATTAAAAAAATATAATTACCAAATATATAAACCAAATATTATTACCAATTTTAAATTTATCAACTTTATGTCCGAAATATTTAAATAAATGATTTTTCCTTCCAAAATAATAAAGTTTAAAAAAAAAACACACTACTTATTTCTCTGTCGGTCGACACCCTTCCTCCAGCTCAGATGATCTCACCAGGAACTCCAAACTTGTTGACTGTTTTCGGGAAAACTGCCCTTCACTTTTATTTTTATTTTACACTTTTAACAACTTTTACAATACAGTATATATTATATCAAAAAAATATCTACTCTCTTTTTTAAAACTGATTTCTTACTATTTTCAAAAACACGTCTGCTCTCTTTTAATATTCTTAACATACTAACAATTTTTATTTTTTTTTTATAACCAACAAAAAAACCTTAAAAACTCGTTTCTATACTGTTTTAAATCTTTATACACTCTTAGATAAAAATAGTTTATAAGTTTTTCTAACCAAATTAATATTCAGGTGTCCACTATTTTTGAATTTTTATTCTTAACATATTTTTGAAATTTTTATTTAAATATTATTTTTATTAAAATATATCATAACAATATATATATATATATATATATATATATATATATATATATATATATATATATATATATATATATATATATATATATGTTTGTGTGTGTAAAATATTATGATTATAATAGATAATGTTCAAAAAATGTTAATTCAATCTCGTTCTCGTTCTTTTCGTTTTCGTAAGCGATGTTATCCCGTTACATTTAAAATAAGCCAACCAACCGTCCCTGTTGCAACTCTAACGATTTTGTCTGTGTTTATGATATTTGGCGGTGCGATCCATCAACGAGGGTCTTCCAAGTGCGAGTTAAATAAGTTTTCTCAAAGTTCCGAGGTGTTCTGGATCGTTAAGGAGGTGAGAAATGGGATGTGGCCTCATATATCATAGCGCGATTGCGAAACTATGTAGGTATCGCTTATACCCGGAATAAATTTCGAAGGATTTGGAATTTTTATTGGCTACGATGTGTTTTTCGCGATTGGTTATTTTATTTGATATACAGTATGTATAATCATGGAAAGTTTCCAGTAAAAGAATCACCTAGATATTACAAATAATCTTTTTTCTTCGGTTTATCGCAAAAGTTTAATTCTGTTCATCTTTAAAGCACCATTAAATTTTTGGGGTCTGGTAAATAAATTCCTAAAAAAGTAAGAGATAAAGGTTAGACGAGCGATTAATCAGCATACGAGAGAAAAGACTGTACTTTTCTTCATTGTAATAAAATTACAGCGGTCGATGACGAAGAAGACTTCTCTCCGAAATATTTCGGGATTTCTTATTCTGGCACAAAGTGCCATTACTTTTATTTCAAGCTGACTCCGACATAGACCGACCGCTTCGAAAACTTTCTTAATATCATCACACTAAATGTGTGCTCAGCCGAAACTTCCCCAGAGTTAACTTGAGCATCATTTGTCAGTCTGTACAACATAAATCCGATACATGTTCCCTCCATCCCTAGCGGATAGCGGATCTCCGAGCTCGCGAAGATGACAACCGAACTTCCCGCTCATAAAGAAAACCTCGTAACCATAAAGACCAAATTCCAATGGCTGATAACTTTTTCGGGCCGTGCTACACCCTTCGCAAAATAAGAAATGATGCAGAATACGAGACCGGACAAGCAGGCAACGGGATGCCGATGATAGCTTTTGAAAGTTTTGTTAGAGAACATTAGATTGCGCCATTTTGGTTTTGTTGTTATCGAAAGGGTGGAATGCTTTCCATGAATTTACTGTTCGGTGTGTAAAGTGGATGGAAAGGCTAATCCTCGCAGCTTTGCTATACACAGGATAAAAATATAAAGCGGAAACTAACGATGCGGTTGGATTTTTTTATCGACAAGGAAAATAAAAAAAATAAACATGTGTTCATATAGTATACGTACACGTAAAGTACATTCTTTTAAAAAAAAATGTACCGTTAAATAGTGGAACAATAGAGCTTTTAAATATTAACTCACTTTTGAAATTTAATAAAAAAAAAATATGGTATAGTTTTGACCAGCTCTAACTCTAAACTTTTTTAACTCGGCGTGAATGAGGTCGGGTATTTCATATCCACCGATTTGTAAAATACTAAATATTTCTTAACTGTACGATTGCTAGAACTCGGCTGGCTCAGTACCTGGAGGGGGTGGCGCGGGGAGTGATTTTAAGCGACAGTGACAGATTATGCTAAAAAACAACCATTCCTACTCAGTAACAAAGCTTTTGACATTGTCGACCGTTTAGTAAAACCTATATCAAAGACTGGTCGATGCGTAACATTTGATAACCGGTTTACTTGCTATCCACTTATGACGCATTTACTTCGAGAACACTTATGACGCATTTACTTCGAGAACACAAATTGGCCTCTGTAGGTACAGTTCGGAAAAATAAATCACAAGTACCCCAAGTCTTCAAAAAAGGCGGGCAACTCAGTGGTTCACAATTTGGATTCCACTTTGGTATCACATGTGCAAAAAAAAATAAAGTGGTGCTGCTTATGTCGACTCTTTATCTCTCTTTATCTCTCTTTATCTCTCTCTCTCTCTCTCTCTCTCTCTCTCTTTCGCTCTGCGGTCCATCATAAGTTCTTCTGGCCGTTGGACATTTAGGGTCCGTAAGTGCGCTGCAATATTATCTTTTCACCGCATCCTTGGCCTTCCCAGCGGCCCCTTTCCTACCGGGGTCTCTTCCCACACCCGTTTTACGATACGTTGGTGTTGTTTCTTCACATGTCCGGCCCGTCTCAATCTGTCTGCCTTTATTATATTTACTATGTCTGGTTGGTTATTTAGTTCTTGCACTTCCTTGTTAGTTCTAATTCTGTATTTTTGTGTGGCGTTGTCCTCGATTGGTCCATATATCATTCTAAGAATTCTTCGTTCTGCGATTTTTAGTCGGTTCTCATTATGTTTTATCATCGTCCACGTTTCACATGCACGCTGCGACTGCGCCTGTCATGAGCATGTCGGTGACGCGAACCCGTAAGATTTTCCACTACCCAAAGAGCATGTCAGTGACGCGAACCCATAGGATTTCCCCCTACCAAAAACTGCCTAACGCGACTAACGAAGTTTTCACTTCAAAAATAGCACTCGTTTAACGTATATATGGACTTATTATTTACCACCACTATGTACCTAAAATTTTAATAAAATTAAAATTGTGGCATACATTTCTGTAAAATAAAATACGGATTAAAAATGAATCCCAAGTTTTAAAAGTATTATATTTATTGTTTGTTGCAGGGTCGGTGTAATAGGGAAAAGCCCCCTTGCAAATATTTCCATCCTCCACAGCATCTCAAGGATCAACTGTTAATTAATGGAAGGAATCATTTAGCCCTTAAGAACGCACTTATGCAACAGATGGGTCTGACACCTGGTCAAGCTATAGTTCCTGGTCAAGTTCAAGCAGTGGTGAGTACACTAATATTTAACTGATTTGAAAATTGCTTGGTTACATTTTACATTTGTTTCTTATTAATTATAAAAAAAAATGAGAAAAATAGTATTTCTTAACTGTTTTACGTTAAAACAAAATATTAAAATATCTTATTATTAAAGAACTACTAAACATTGATAACAATAACATCATTTTTGTTATTTTTTTTAAACATTTAACACATTTTTATATATATACCTAATTATTTCTTAATCACAGGACCACTATATAAGTCACAAAATGTGCCGAAATCTTCTTGGAAGCAAACCTACTTAAAAATTCAATCTTTCTTTGCAAGCTGTGGTGGTAATATAAAATATGTACCCATTGTGCTATATATACAGGGTGTCCCGAAAAGATTGGTCTTAAATTACACCACATATCCTGTGGTCAAAGATAGGTCGATTGATTCTCACTTACAAAAGTGAACACAAAAAAATTACAGAGTGTTTAATTTAAAAATTTGTATCCATTTTTTTAACCGTTGCTCAAAAACGGTTATACATTATTTTATGAAAATTTTATTTAAAATACTAGTTTACAATATACAATTTTTATTTCAAAAATATCTTACCTCACCATCAATTAGGCTTTCGACAAAAACACGCAACTATAAAACAAATACACAGGGTCGTCCAGAAGATCAGTGAACATCTGGAAACAAAAAAGTTCTGCGCTGCAGTTTTCTTGGATATAACGCAAGCCTTCGACAAGGTCTGGCATCCAGGACTTCTATACAAACTCAAAAAGTCTTACCTCTAAATTACTTTACCATCCTCAACTTATACTTCACAAATCGTCATTTCCTAGTAAAACACCATGGAGAATACACACCTTTGCAAAAAAATAGAATCTGGGTTTCCGCAAGGCAGCGTACTAGGGCCACTATTATATCTTCTATATACCGCCGACTTACCCACTAGCGACAAGTGCCTGTGAGCAACATTCGCAGATGGTACAGTCATCCTTACATCTCACGAAGACAAAAACATTGCTTTCCAAAAATTGCAAGACCACGTATATAAAATAGAAAAGGGCTCAATAAGTGGCACGTTAAGGTTAACATCACCAAATCTGTCCAAGTAAAATTTACGAACCGTCGTGGAAACTGCCCACCAATTAAACTTTACAGTCAACTACCACACCATGATTAATCGAAATACTTAGAAGTTTACCTTCACATGGAGAAAACATATATTCTTAAAACGTAAGCAGCTGGGTTTTAAACTAAGGCAGCTCTACTGGCTGATTGAAAGAAAATTAAAACTTAACTTGAAAGATAAGCTTCTAATTTATAAAGTCATCCTAAAACCAATATGGAGTTACGGGATCCAGCTGTGGGGAACGGCAATCACTCTCCAACATAGAAATTTTAGAACGTTTTCAATCAAAGGTTCTTCGACTAATGACCAACGCTCCATGGTTTATTACAAACTACATAATAGCGAGAGACCTGCAGATGAACTCTGTGAAATCGAAAATAACGAACTACTATGATAAGTACAACATTCGTTTAAATAAGCTTTAAATAAGCATCCAAACAGATTAGATCGAAACCTAACGCATAGATCAACTGTGATACGAAGACTCAGGCGTTAGTAATAAATTATAGGAAATTGTCACAGGACACTATTCCTCCTACATGACAAATTTATAAACAAACTATTTGCTTATTGTTAAAATTTGTAACAGATTGCAAATAAAGTGGAAAAATAAAAAAAAGAATATCTTGAATAGGAAGTGGACCAGATGCTCCAATTGTATGACCATCGCGCGGTCCATGTTCATGTCTGAATCCATTTGATTTTTGTTTTTGGAGATATATAAAATTTTTTTTTTATCTATTTAGCCTTCTTCGGTCCATCTTTGAAAATAGGCCTTCCACAGTCTTTTGCACTCTTCCCTGTTTGTCGCCATGTTCATCCATCCAGTTTCAGAGTGCTTCTTCAGGTCATCTGTCCACCTCATTTGTGGTTTTCCTCTACTTCTTTTATTTTCTCAGACTACTTCGATTTTATTGTTCATTGTATGGTAGTAAAATTTTTCATAAATTAATATTGAACGGTTTTTAAGCAGTAGATACAGATTTTTATATTAAACACCCTGTAACTTTTTTTGTGTGTATTTTTGTATATAGGTAAGTAAGGTTGTATTTTTGTCCACAGGATGTGTGATGTAATTTATGACAAATCTTTCCGGGTAAAATAAATTTTTTTCCAATAAGAAAAATATTATCTTTGCAAAAAAATACCGGGACAACCGGTATATCTACTCACCACTCGCTGGTGGCGTAACGACCAAATAAATCGCTGAACCTTTTAAAAGCTACAGATAATATCAATTAGATTTAATGGATTCGCATCTATTTTTAACCATTTGGACAATTAAACAAGTAGATGGAATAAACCGGACATTTTTTTACCAAGAAGTCAAGGCTATTGTTTTTTTTTGCTACAAATAGACCCAAATCGATACTTTTATGTGGGTGAAACGTTATAGTACGAATAGTTTTCTCATTTTTTTTTCTAAACGATAAACTTAGCACGTAAGCACGGTCGTTTGGTAGTTTGTGTTTTAACAATACTTTTTACATGTTTTTAATTTAAAGCATTCATGCTGCATGTGAGCGGTTGTCGGCCTTGTTTACAATTTTCTTTTTATTTATTGATTTATTTATTTATTTATTTTTTGGTGTTGGTACTAATTTTGGTTTTGTTATTCGAGGTGGATGCTCCACTAGACTGCCTCCCCCTGACCTTCTTCCCCCACCTGTCTATGACAATTGAAGAGCAGTATGCACTCATGGTAAAAATAACCCTTGTATCCTTGCTTTGCTGCTTTCTTAGACTAGAAAAACATTTTACTGCTAAGATAACAAAATTTTTAACTCAGACTGCTGGTTACTTACAATAAGAAACCGAGAAACAAAAATTGCACCTCTTTTTGACTTTGTAAATTATGTAAACAAACTAGAAAAAATTAAGACTTTATATTCCTTTAGTTAATGAGGTAAATTTAAAATTTGCCTTCTTTTTCTACTCATCAATGACTACTATTTAAAATATTCATCCGTTTAAGTTATTTCTTTTGATAAATTTTGTAGTGAAATTAAATAAATCCTACTACCCTACTAGTAATAAGCGCATTATTCGGTTTTTTTTTACAAATTTTTTAATAACTAGTGTTCTTTTCATTCTGTTGATGTTTGTGAATTTTTCCTATCGGTTAGCGTACAGTGCAACAGAAATAGCTTGGCGGGCGAGAGATCACAAAATCTGCGCACAACGAAAACATTCGAATAACGATCCGATCGGCGACGACGAAATTTTCAGTAATCGTGAGTCTTAAGTACAATCGAAGGAAGAAGTTTACGAATGTGAAGTATATTCAGCCGAATATTTGTTATTTTAGAGGCTAGTCGCCCGCCAAGCTACTTCTGTTGCACTGTAACTAATGCTAGAATAAAAAATATGCTTGAAATTTACAAATCTAAGACGAAGCTTTTAACACGTAGTTTAGATGCATTCAGCTTGCTTTAACGCTCTCTGCCAATTTTAAAATGAACACTAAAATGTCGATGAAAACTTTTGGTTATCATTTTAAATATGGTGGAAAAATCGAAAATTAACCATTTTTTTTAAATAATTTTTCTAATGTGGTTTCGTTTGTGTATTTTAGGCTGCCAACCCCTACCTCACAGGTATGCCTCAAGTTGGAAGCACATACAGTCCGTACTTCGCTCCCGGACCCATAATGCCGACGATAATGGGTCCCGATCCAACGGGCGTGGGTTCGCCCTTAGGGGTAGTGCCCCAAACAGTGGTAGCGCAACAAAAGATGCCACGCTCCGATAGATTAGAGGTATGGCATCCATTTTTGGTTAACGTACCTATGACTTATTTTATTGATTTATTGTAAACAAAATTGCAAGGATTTGTTTTACCCCTCGGGAAGCAATGGAAACTGAATTTTTTTCGCACCTTAGCGATTAAAACTATCGATAAAATGTTAATTTAAAAAAAATTCAATTTTTATATACTTCTAAAAGGGATAATAAACATTTTCAACAACAACAAAATAATGGGAACTGTATCGAAAAATGCATTTTCATTTTTATTATTAATTGCTTTTTATTAAGTTGTTTATTTTTTTTATTTTACTTCTTTTACTTCATTAGTTATTAACTCTTATATTTAGTAATATTTTGTACTCTTTACTGACTTTATTAATTTAGATTAGGTTTACTAATACCATCATGGGTTTATGTTACATTTGACACTTAATATATTCGTTTCATTAGTATTTCATTTTTTATTTTTTTTTTATTTCTTTTTATTTTTATTTTCGCAGGTTATTGGATTAAATAATGCTTGGAACTATTAAGTTCTAAGGTAAATAACACAAAAACACTAACACTTTCACACGTGTCCTAGCACACCTAGTTAATAAATAAATGTAGTTATCAATCTATCCCGTGTGTATATACAATTTTGTTGTTCCCAAATACCTTTGTTTATACACCGTGGGAGAAATGAAACTGTTAGATTTTTTTGTAATATATTGTTAGCATTTACATTCGAAACATTACAAGCTTTTGGTGTTTCTTAAAAAAAACTATTGGTTCTTGGAAAAATCTTATTACATACGAGTTGAAAACTGATGTGGCCGCATTAATATAACTTTTTTATGCCTTAGTTTTTGGGTTAGAACTACAAAAAAAATTAAAATCATAGCTTTTTGGAACAGTAAAGTTTGAACCATAAAAATGCATTTTTTTTTGGTGTTAAAATAGGCCAGTAAAAATACCCGTTTTTTATTGTCAACCTCGCACTAAATTTCCGATCCAATTTTTTTTTATAAGGTTTAGGGTCATGTACTGAGCATAAAATCACAAAATGCTGACAGATCCAGGTGGAGCTCCGATCGCAATTTGGAAGATAAGTTTTTGGCCGATATCTCTAGGGCAAAAGTTATTTGAACTATTATTGTAGAGATAACAATTTTTAAGAGTTATCGGTCGAAACAGAAAAAACGGTTCATTAAATGGACCATAAATCTAAAACGATAAGTTTTACAAAAAAGTTTACGGGAAATAAAAGATGAGAAATTTTATTCTCTACAATAATGGTCTTAATAACTTTTGCCCTAAAGTGCAAAAACTTTTCTGCTATCGAAGCTCCACCTGAATCTGTCAGCATTTTGTGATTTTATGCTCAGTAAGTGACCCTAAACCTTATAAAAAAAAATTATATCGGAAATTAGTGCATTTTATTTTTACTGGCCTAAAATAAGCATATAAAATATGGTCTCGGGTCAAATATGACCTGAGTAAAAGATAATGCTCCTTTCAGTTTTCATTTTTTCAATTAGTTTAAAATTGGACAAATTTCATTGGCCAAAAAAAATTTTTTATAATTCTTTCGTTTGTGAATGGTTTCAATTGCAAAAATCAAAAACATATTCCAGTGTTCATTTTCCCGTAGTATCTTTAGCTGTAAATACAGTTAAACATTATTAGTTTTGTTTTTTATTACTATTATTATTATTGTTATTACGTTTTTTGAGCACTTGTAACTTTCTATCGATTGCACGGATTTCCCTGTTTACCACCCCTACCCGTTAAATTCTGTGTAGAACTAGAGTCCCACCTTTTGTATTTTTTAAGTCGCAAGTATACTTGTGTCTCGCTTTTTTCGATAGAAGGTTATTATTGATTTGTTGGATGATCATTTAGTTTTTTTATTTTATTTTATTTAACGGCTTCCCTGACTTGCTGTTGTGCACCCCTTGGCCATTGATCATTTTGCTGTTTTTTAACTTCCCCTTGTACCTGTCACCATCCCTAAAAGTTTACCCAATTTTTTTTCGTAGTGTCTATTTCTCCGATTAGCGGTTTTTAAGAAACAACATAATTACTTTTAATTCGATGTTGTTTAGAAACAACTCCGAAATTTGAAAATTTCCTTGTAGATACACATTTTCAAACACATATACCGGGTGGTTCACGACTAGCGCGTCGAAGTGTAGCTCGCAAACAAAATTTAAATTTTTTCAATAGTTTGCCAGTTGTGTCTATTTTAGAAACATCTTAAAATTTTGAAAATACTGAAATATTTCGAAAACGGTAGATTAGGTTGGGTATCATGTAAGTGGGGCGTAGGTCGTCCCTCCACTGCAATCATTAGTAGGTCTATTGCGGCTCACCACTAAAGGTTACAGTTCACCGCACAATCCAGACCTTCTCGCAAATTTCTTGGTAAGATTTCTGGGGTGAGATTTTCTTGAAATCGGATGCTGGGTTAGTATAACCAAATATGTTGAACCTTATTCTTCACAGGCAGGGGCATGAACATAGTGTATGTTTAGAGGTTTCGTCTTCCACGTAGCAAAACTAACAGACCGTTTGTTGATTTAAACCTATCCTTCCGAGGTGGTATCTTAGACGACAGTGTCCTGTAAGTAGTCCCGTACGATTTTGCAGGTCGTTCCTGCTCCATTCTAGGATCTGATTAGTTGTGTTTCTCAACGGTTTAGGTAAGACAACTCTGGTATATCGGACCAGTGCGTGACTTTTTTTTTTGTCTCCCAGTCCGAAATAAATGTTTTGGCTTCACTTGTAGTGATTTCAAAGACCGGTTCTGGTCTAGTAAACGCAGATTCGGCTCCTTGTTTTGCGAGGGTGTTGGCTTTTTCATTTCCCTCCACCCCCTGGTATCCATGTACCCACAGCAGGGTCACTCCAGGAATTTGATGCGATTCCATACATATATATATATATATATATATATATATATATATATATATATATATATATATATATATATATATATATATATATATATATATCGGCTTATAGCGTTCTACGACGCCTTCCGACTCCTAACCACCATTCATCTCGATCTTACCATAAGTTCTCCGGAAATTCTCTTTTTTTCATCTCTTTGTCAATGCCCTCTCTCCAGCTTCTTCTTGGTCTTCCTCTTCCTCCCTTCCCTTGGAGTGTCCATGTCAAAATTTGTTTTGGTAACCTATCGTCTGACATTCTTTGGACGTGACCATACCATATTAACTGTTTTGTTCTTATATCATTAACAATCGTGTGTCTGGCACCCATTATATCTCTTATTCTGTCGTTGTGTATCCTGTCTCTTTTTAATTTACCCGCAGATCTCCTCCAGAAGTCCATCTCAGTTGTTATTAGCATTTTTTTCTGTAGACTGTTTTATTTGCCATGTTTCACTACCGTAGGTTATAATGCTTTTAAGGATGGTATTATATATTCTTTGTTTATTAGCTTTCGATATATTTTGATCCCATAAGATTCCGTTCATCATAGAGGTAACCTTTCTGCCTTGTGTGTTTCGTTCTTTGATTGCTGTGTCGAGTTGCCCATCGTGTGTTATCTTCATTCCCAAGTATTTATATTCCTCGCAGTGTTTAATCTTTGTTTCATCATCCAAGTCAATGTCTTGTGCTAGACCACCAATGCACATGCACTCTTTTTTTTATGTTGACTTCGAGGCCCCATTTCTTGTACTCTTCTATAAGTTTTCGAGTCATATAGCTTAAATCATCATGATCCTGTGCTATTACGATTTGGTCGTCTGCGTTACATAAGGTGTATAGGGTATTATTATTATGAGAGGTATTTCCATACCATTGCATTTCCGTTTCCATACTTTGAGGGCCTGTTCTAAATAAATTTTAAAAAGTGTCGGCGAAAGACAGCATCCCTGTTTCAAACCTTTTGTAACAGTGAACCCATTGAAAATATTTCGTCGTATTTTAATTTTTGTTTCGTTCTTGTCATAGATTTTTTGGACGGCTTTTATCAATCCATTTGCGATGTTCGTTGGTTCTAGAGATTTCCACAATTTTGTGAGAAGTACACTGTCATATGCTTTCTGCAGGTATACGTACAACAGATGGATTTCTTGCTTGATTGCGGTTTTTTCTCAATCAGTCGTGTAAAGATGGTCTACTGTGGACCGACCGGCTCTAAATCCAGCTTCCATACAAGTTTAGAATTTATCTTGTTAGAGCTCAGTGATTTTAAAGCAGCCTGGCTGTCTGATATTATATTTATGTTTTTGTTTGCTAGAGGTCTATTGGTCAACTCTCTTGCACACAATTCGATAGCGAAGACTTCAGTCTGAAAGATTGTAACATACCTGCCAAGACTGGTTGATATTTTAATCCTTGGTCTCCTGCTAAAAACACCGTTCCCAACTCCATCTGGGGCTTTTGTGCCATCTGTGTACATTACGTATTCATAACTACAATACCTAGCACTTTTTTGGGACATCCCGTAGATATCAAAATCATTTTAGATTGTGGCCTTTATTGACTTACTGTGGAAACAGATTTCCAAAAAAGTTAATAGTTAAAGAACTATAATCATACGCGCTTGTCGTGAACCACAAAAATACTAATAATAAATACCTTTTTGAAAGTTTCACGTTTGTCGCTAATAATGCCGCACATTTTTTGTTAGTTTTACGAACGTAAAAAATTACTATTTAAATAAATAAAATTATTCAACGTTTGGTTAAAATAATTTCTATGCCTTCGAAATGTTTTTACAACGGGAAATAATATCGTTTGTTGCCGGCGTTCGGTTGAATAGCCACTTTTTGTTTGGCCGTTCCGCCACATTCAATATTTCAACCAATTGAATTAGTATGGAAGATGTATGGAAAGCACTGCGTAGATTCAGTGTAAACAGATTAAAACAGTAGCACTCGCAGTTTCGTTGATTTCACAATAATTTAGAAACGTCATTTATCACATTTAGTCTAATTTGTTTGTAATGGGGTGAAAAATTTTGTGGAGTCACCGGCCATACTCTGTTCAACATCAAATCAAAACTTAAAATAATTTTTTTTTATCAAATTAAGTACCGACGAAATAATTTATTTAGTAATTTGTTAATTATAAAAAAAGTGGGTGCATTTTAAAATACATTTTGCTACAACGCAGTTTATACGTTTTTTGTTTTTTTTAAAGAAAATCATTCAGCAGGAGAACAAAATTATTTAAAGAATATTTGCATAGTTATTTAGAACATTTTTTAAATCAAGTAAATATTTCCATTTTTAAAATTTTTCAATTAGCTATTTTTCAATAATTGAAATTTAATCCTGCGAGTAGATAAAATCTAATGGATTTTGTATTTTCAACTTCGGTTATTGCATTTGTTCGAAAATAGGCAAATATATATTAATTAATACCAAATGCGAATAAATTACCAGTTTTATTGGTCTTAATAAAAACCGAAATACAAAATAAAAATGTAAAGGTGTAATATTTTATACGCTGGAGATTTCGTTTAATCTCTTGCCAAGTAAAATTTGACGGAAAATAATATAAGTAATTTAAAAGTTAATAAAATATAAGTAGTCAACATATTTTTTCCTGTACATAAATAAGCTATTTCTTGTTAAAATGAGAAAACAAGTTGTCAAATTGTTTTGTCATGTATTTTTGGTTGAAAACAAAAAATATAAAGTACAATAAAACACCTTGTATCTTTAGATTTCTAGAATGTATTTGTATGAAAATAGTGCCTTTAAAATAAGGAGCTCACTTTCCTTTTTTCTTCTTGAAAATTTAACATTTTAAAACCAGAATTTAAAAACTAATTCCCAAATCCGTATGACACTATGTATTTTTTTGTACAAAGTTTTGTACAGATCACGCATGATTTCCAGTGTTAAATAATCAATAGTAATACCATAAGTGCTTTAAAATATTCGAGTTATACATCGATAACTTTTTGTATAATTTCAAAGAGTGTCAGTTGTACAGTTGAAATAAACCGACTGCGAAGCGGGAGGTTTATTCTGCTAAACTGACACGATTTGTATTTGTGCAGGAAGTTTGAGATGTATAACCTATATTTTAAAGTACGAATTGTATTCGATGCGTTTATTCTTTGAGTAGATTTGAACAATTTATTAATTGAAATACATCTTGGTGCCATAAAAGTTACAATTATTTTAAGCAGCTTTTTTTTTATTCTTGTTATTTTCTGAGCTGGAAACTTCAACGCGGCTATTGGTTGCTGATGTGTTGGACATTTTGACGTTGCTACTAGATCCAAGAGTGTGTCTTAGTTTGGTTCTAATTAGATTTATTATATGTTCGTGATGCTCTTGGTCTAATTGTAGATACGGTTTTTTAGAATTACTATTACCATGCCCTGTAATTTTAATCAGTTCTTGTTCCGATACACCTGCTTTTGCCAATTGTAAAACGGCAGTTGCTCGGTAAAGATGATTTGAAATTTTTTTGTTTGTGATGTCTTAACCGGCCAATTCTGCAGACTTTTTGGTCCATTTGGTAATTTCATTTACTCCAACTGGCATATTTTTGTTCCAGCCAAGTTTTTTTTTGCTTCTTCCAGTATGGATTCACTGTCAAAAATAACCTGTCTGTTTTAATATTCTTGTTTTTGTTTTTTTTTTAACATCAACTTATTCAGCGCACCGACTTACGTCAGTATGGTTGTGTACAAGCCACTTATTATTAGCACATGATTTTTTTCCACCCTGCGTTGTTTCTGTGAAAATGGGATTATACTGTATCCTACCAGTTGGAGAACCATCATTTCCAGTTTCCTTTTGAAAATAGTGGATTAAGCATGACGCTCGTTCATTTCCTCTCCAAGCAAGTTCTACAAAGCAATCAAGAAAATTTTTATCTGCAATCCTTCCGGTAGATTTTTATCCCAAGCTTTAATGATTGCTTTATACTCATTGTCTGTGAATGCTGATGCACTGAACTTCCTCTTATCCGGTAAGGATTGGAGCTTCCCTCTTTTTGAATTTTTCGCGTTTCGTGCCTCTAAACATATTGAACTGGAAAATGGGTCAATTACTCTGTTGAATTCTTTCATGTATCTCTTTAGGAAGGCCCCTTCCAGAAACCTCACCTCTTGCAGAAAAGCGCTGGGCATTCGCAAAGCAAATGTTCTGCAGTTTCAGCGAAGTTTTCGCAGTAGCGGCAACTATCACTCTCTGTTTTGCCCATCTTTTTCAGGTGATACCTCAGAGGGCAGTGTCCAGTGAGGAGCCTCGTCACCAGTTTCAAGTCTTTTTGTCCAACTCGAGAAGCTGTTTAGCTTTCCTTGGCGAAAGGCTTACTAGCCTTTTCGTTTGACTTTGTCCTTGTACTTTATGCCAATCCCGTATTAATAAGAGAGAATAAATTCTGTACTAAACAAAAATAATGTTTTGACACTTGACAAGAAATTCTTATGCAGATTTTTGTGTCAAATTTAAAATGCATAGTTACATACGGACTTTGCAACCATCTTTTGCATTAACCTAAAAAGAAGCTTATTGACGCCATAATTTATCACTACTTACTATATTTTAAAATTTTCTTTATTTTATAAGAGTTCTTCATAGAGCTCCATCATTACTTTCATTTTTAAATGTTCAAAAACAAATTTGAAGTTTGTAGGTAAAATGTTATCAATAACCATTTAAAAATTAAATTAGATTTGTTTCTGTTAAATCTTATGTTCTGTTTTATAAAAACTTAATACAAATAAAACATAATCTTAAACCTGTAAGCAACTGTAAAATGTTAAACAACTCGAACATCCCGAGTTTGGTTTGCTTTCTGCAGAAACGCTTCAACTGTGCTTGGTATGTACCTTTGCAAATCGTTTGTAACTGCTGCTGAATTAAACCTAATGTTGATAAAAGGGATCGCATATTTAAATAGTCCAGTCACTTTAGCATAAGACCTATTCAAGCGGCGCACCCACTGGCCAATTTTTTTATAGGTTGCTTGACCTACAAGAATATAGTCCTGTATTTTCCGCCATTGCCGGCGTATATTTTAGCAATAAAAAATTATTAAAAAATAAAAAATTGATATTTTTGAGATAATTTTTTTGGACGCGTCTTATCGAAAAAAGTTTTTAATAAAATGTGTTCATCATAACGTCCTCTGTAAACAAGGTCCTGAAAAAAAAAATGCTAACATTGTTAATTAAGCGGTTAATGGCAAATAAAAAGGAAAATTCTACATTTCGTTTTCGCAACCTGGTGTATATCAACATATCGGTTTAAAAATCGTACATTATGTACAGGAACCAAACCCCAAGAGAATCAAGCAAGGTTTATCGATCTGCGAGATATAGTTTAGCAACAATCTGCAATCATCGAAAAACGAAATGTAGAATTTTCATTTTCATTTGCCATTAACAATGTTAGCACTTTTTATTTTAGGACCTCTTTTGCAGTGGACGTTTTTGATGAACACATTTTATTAAAAACTTTTTTCGATAGGACGCGTTTCAAAAAAATTATCTCAAAAATATCCAATTTTCAATAATTTTTTATTGCTAAAATATACTTCAGCGATGGCCAAAAACTCAGGCCAGAGGGTGCGCCTCTTGAATAGATCTTCGTAAAAAATGGCCCAAGGTGACTGGACTAAAATATTTAAAAGTGATGTTTGACAGAGAAATAGCTTGTTTTCACACGTACTTGCACTCTTCAAAATTCGCAAATTTTGTTTATAATTTGAACGGGAAAAATTTAAGCAATTCGCTATTGCGTTATACGTTTAATGAAAAATCATGCAATACTAAGTTGCGCATACATTCGCGAGTCAGTTCTCGTGGAGTGCCGAATGAACTGTTCGTGAACCGTTCGGAACGGTTCAACATTTTGCTCACGAACGGCTCCTAACGTATACGCAACTTAGGATATGGCCAAGAATCCAATAATGTTCAGCAACATATCACGCGTATAAAAAAAATTAAATGATCATTCAATGGCATAGGCTCTTTCTTTATCACTAAGTTTTTTTTAAACACGCCACATATCACATTGTTGACCATCCCCAGCTGAAAAGAATACGCTAGGAAGAATTTTCGTTGAATTATTTATGAGGAATACGTTTAGGAGAAAGATTTTTGCTCATATTTTTCCTACGAAAGAACGAACGTTTTTTCGACCTTTTTTGAAAATATTTACCTATCAAATTCGTATTAGGGTCAATCCATATGAAGTTATCCAATAAGTGTTGCAGCCGTTTTATATCAACTGGCTCGTCAATTTTAGGCTTTACAGACATTGGCGCTAAATTAAATATATTCGGACTAAATAATACTAAAATATATTATAATTTAGGTAGACAAAAAAAAGGTTTTGTGAATTACGTATATATTTCTCTATTGAGCAAAGCGCTTTCGGCTGGTTAGCCATCGTTAGTGCTAATCTACTACGATCAATTATCATTATTTTGGTTTTCTTTCTGTTTATCTGCAGGCTTGTTTCTTCGACTATTCGTATAAGAGTGATCAATTCTTCTTCCGATGCAGCGATTAGAGTCGTATCATCGGCGTAGCGCAAGTTACAACACCGCTTGACCTCTTACTCACTCTGAATGGATTGGTCAGATCTCCTTTTACTCTGACGTATGCTTTGTTGTTGTCGTAAAAATTTTGTATTAGCGATATTAAGTAGTGGTATCAAAAAGCAGTGTCAAAGAAAAAGAAAGCCTGGCTAGATTGGCTAGCTACAAAAGCCAATCAAAGAACGCAAAAGGCAAGGATGTAATCAAGGAAAAGAATGAGTATAAAAGGTTAAAAGGTGTGGCAAAAGAGGTTGTTGCAAAAAAGAAGAAGAGCGATATAGATTCATTTGATAGAAGGTTATCTGACGATTTCCAAAACAATATTAAACTCTTCTGGAAGTCCATAAGAACAGCCAGAGGTAAAAATACTACCTCGTAATTGGAGAGAATCAGAAATCAAGATGGTAGTATGGTAAAAGAAGAGGAATGCGTATTAAAGAGATGGAAGAAATACTTCGAAAGTTTATTTGAGAGAGAGGATACACAAGTACAGGCCCCATTCGGAGACATAAGTGAAAATTGCAATAAAAGTGAAATTAGTGCGACAAAAATTGTGGAAGCGTTGAACAGTATGAAATTGGGTAAAGCTGCTGGGTACGACAGGATAACAGTTGAAATGCTAAAGGCTGGACAAAATGTGGTAGCTAGTCTGCTGTACCGTCTTTTTAACCTTTGTTGGAGGAGTGGAAGCGTACCAGTTGACTGGTGCAAGGCCGTTATAGTGCCACTTAACAAGGGAAAAGGTTCGCAGCAGGACTGTAAGAACTACCCAGGTATTAGTTTACTCAGCATAGTCGGCAAACTGTATGCAAATATATTGATTAAAAGAGTACCGAATGAAACTGAAAAGATGATATGGAATGTGCAAGCAGGATTTAGAAGAGAAAGGAGATATATGGATCAGGTTTTTTTATTACGAGGTATAGTCGAAAATTTTTTGGCTAGAAGTCAGAAGGTCTATTGCGCTTTTATAGACTTAGAAAAGGCTTAAGACAGAGTGGTAAGGAGTGAATTGTGGTCGACATTGTCTATGTATGGGGTGGGTGGTAGTTTAATACAAGCACTGAAATCACTTTACCAGAATTCCACTGCTTGTTTTAGGATAAACGGAGCTTGCACGGACTGGTTTAACATCCTAAAAGGTGTGAGACAGGAATGTGTGGCTTTGCCATGGCTGTTTAACTTATACATAGAAAATTGTTTAAAAGATTTAAAAGAGAGTGCCTATGGATTAAAAATGAATTATTTGCCTTTTTTACGCCGATGATCAAGTCATATTAGCGTCATCTGAAGAGGAGTTACAGGCGATGATTAATGTTATGCATGATGCCTTGAAAATCAAAGGGATAAAATAAATGTAAGCAAAACGAAAGTAATGGTTTTCGAAAGAGAGAAAAGCATGACAAACTTTGAAGTTTCAATTGAGGGAGAAAAAATGAAACAAGTAAATGAATTTGTGTACTTGGGTTCAAAGTTTACGAGAGATGGAAAGTGTGTCAAAAAAGGCACGTCTGGCTGTGCATAGAGGTGTGTTGGTTCCTACACTTATGTGTGGTAGTGAGTGTTGGGTTTGGCAAAAGAAGCATAAAAATAGGATTAATGCTGCGAAGATGAGTAGTCTGAGAAGTATAGCCGGAGTGACTCGGTTGGATAAAGTAAAGAATAGTTAGATATGAGAACGCTGTGGTGTAAAGGAAGATGTGGTTACAAAGATAGATAAACAAATGCTTAGATGGTTTGGACACGTAGAAAGGATGGATGAAGGAAGATTGACATTATTATTAAGAGAGATAAAACAGTTTCAAAGTGAGAATAAAAATATTTCTTATTCGGACGAAACTTGGCTCAATGAAGGATGTACTGTTGGAAAAATGTGGCAAGACAAGAATATTTTGAGTTCTCGTCCTGCATTCTTAGAAGGTTGGTCCACCGGACTAAAGCGGCCATCTGAGAAAGAAAAGAGACTGATTATTACTCACATTGGAAGTGTTGACGGTTTTGTTGAGGGCAGTCTGTTAATGTTTCAGTCAAATCATACTGGAAAAAATAAAAAGAAAAGTGTTCGACCAATGTGTTCTGCCTGTGCTCACGTATGGCGCGGAAACACTCACCTTAACGATAACATCCGCGAGAAAACTCAAAGTTGCACAAAGCAAAAGATAATCAGTTTTTTCTTCCTCCTGTAAATATGCGAAAATATAGATTGCAGAGTGCTGTTACGCGGTTTTGCAGTCTCGCCGACGATATGGTGATACCCATATTTACACCACTGCAGGTAGGAACTGACCCTTTTGCAAATAAAACCTTTTGTTTTCGGCAGGCTTCCAAATAAAAACAGGGTGGCTCAAGTAAAATATAATAATCCACACTATAACAGCTGTTGCGGAACATTAAGAAATCAAAAAAGTTTGTTTGACCAGTCTGTTAGCGTTTTGCATTTATAGGTAGAATTTATTACTCCGTAACATTACTAAGTCTACAAATATTTTATTTAGCGCTAATATCTCTAAATATATCAAAGTTAAAAAAAATTGACGTAATAATATAAATCAAGCATATCTGTTTGGATCCATTTATAAATTAATAAATAATAAATAAACGTACGAACGTAAACATTATTTAATCAAAAGCGAACTAACTGTCAATTACACTCAAACAAACACTGTTGACTCATAGTTTCCGTGTTGCATAACCTCATTAATTTTACGAAGAATAAATCGATATAGGTAACATTAAATGATGACAAAAAAAGAGATTAAGTATTACATAGAAAAATCCGACAATAAAACTATCATGTTTTTCAATATCCGTTGACAGATTTTCATCTTGCAATATTCGGATTTTCTACGTGTATTTTCCCTTTATGATAAGCTGGCGTATAAGTATGTCTTCAAAACTATATAATGGTATTTCTTTCAAAAATAAAGGCATTAAATTTAAAAAGTTATTTCCCAAAGTCTTTGTTTGATGTAAGCTGTTAATAAATCATTTAAACCTATATGGTTTACATGTGGGTTAACAAAATTATATTCGTATGTAAAACCTTATATCGGATTATTTAAATTAACTTAATTATCATATTAATATGGATGGATGTCATAATGTATTCCCCAAAAAGGAGACAAAGTAGATTTGACTCATGTTATTTTCCTGAAGTCTTTTCATTCGTCAAAGTCTATTTATTTACATTAAAATAAAGAAAGCTTTTTTCTCCTGATCAACTGTTGATCAAATCCGACCTCTGCTGGTGTATTGCTCGCACATTTGGGGTTCAGCACCAAAGCATTCTCTTCGTCTTCTAGATTCCATTCAAAAAAGGGCCATTCGGTTAATAAACAGCTCAACTCTCACAGATACCCTTCACCCACTAAAACATAGAAGATGAGTTGCAGACCAGACATTACTCAACAGATATTTTCATGGCAGATGCTCCGGAGAAATAAAAATTCTTATACCACCACTATAAAGACCAATATCCATCAAAAATCCTACTTTTACAGAGTTGCCTACGGAATGGAACACGCTTCCTAAATCAGTTTTTCCAGAGAACTATGACCTGCAAATTTTCAAAAAGCGGGACCACAACAAAAAGCGGGTCCATAATCATCTCCATTCTATAATCCCTCACCCTTCTAATAGTCGCAGTGCGGGCCACGATAGTTCTACCATTTTTGCGACTATTTTCAGTAAAATTTTTTTTTTATTAATGTGTGAGATCGATAAATACATTATCTAATAATACTGACAATTTTCAAAGTCTACCTGATCTTTACGATGAGTTGAAAATTTTCTATTTCTAAAAAATATTCTAATTAATTCTGATACTGTGCAAACAAACCGTTTAGCAAAGGACTTTACAGTGGTTACAGCTGGTCGCGCAGCCAGCTCCAGCCTGGAAGTGCTCAATACAATTGCATGGAAATGCTGACCGCTAAAGCGACTGGTAGCCCATTATAATTTGATGAAATGTGAGGCTGTGTGCACGTATTAATGTAATTGATAAATAAAACAAAACTTTTATTTCGTGCATAAAAAACTTTTTATTAGAATAGCATAGCGCTTTCGACTTTTAGGTTAAATTCAGTGCTTATCAGGTTTACAAAATGGTTAAATTAACCCTTCATGCGACCCGCGGCTGGTTTTTATAGGTTATTTTATATTGGACATCTATTTTTATTGGTTGTATTATATTTGACATTTGTATTCTTTGGTTATACCTGGCAACCTAATAGTTAGGCCGGGAAAAATTAAGGCAACACTACGTTTGAATATTCTCAAGTTTCAGTGAGGTTCATGAGTCATAAATATTTTAGAATATTTTATATTAGAATATTTTATTTAAATAATAATTTATTAAACCGTAATTCGAAAAGTAATCTTCTTTTAATTTTTTAATTATTTAGTATCATTATTTTCCGGAATATTTGCAAGTCGAAAATCCATCTTTTACAAAGTTCATTACTGGGATAACAAAACTTTATTTCTTTATACTAGCGATAAATTATCCACGATTAGGATTAATCCTTGAAAGCTTCAATCAATCGATCTGTATAACATTGTCTGAGTAAGAATTTGAAGCCGTAATAAATCCTTGTTTAAAAAATAATTAATTATCTGTCAATTTTGTAATAATTACTAAATAATTATAAAGTTTTGTCAAACTTTATGGATATGTGCCGGAAATTTTGCAACACTGGGAGTTAATATTGTGTCTTTATGATCGAAAGGTATGCACATGCTTTAGACCAAATTTAAAACTCGTTTATGCTTTTTACATTGATTTTATAGTTTCGAAGGAAAGTTTTTGACCAAAAGCTAATTTTTGAACAAAAATTAATATAAAAAATATCGTATTCATGCTGGTGGTGAGTGATCGAATTGACAAGTTTACCATATTGCATTTTTAATAAGGAGTTTTTTCTGTTTATTAAATTATAACAAATGTAAAATATGTATACAATAAGTCCGAAAATTCTCCATACGCTACATGCTTTTTATAAATATTTTTTGTTAATTTTAACCGTAACGTTTCAATAAAATATTTCGTAGCTATTTTTTATTAAATTTTTTATAGGTTAGGAATGAAATAATAATATAAATTTTATTTTTCATAGTTCCAGTTAGCTGGTTAAAACAAATAAAAAATATGTATAAATTTATGTAGTGTAATAAGATTTTTTGTACTGGCTGTATATACAGGTTGGCGCAAACTTCTGACATGGGAGGATTACATCGTTGTGGTAAAAGATAAAACTTTTAAATTTTGTGTGAGCTAGTACAGTGACTGAGTGGACATTTTAATTATACAGGGTATTCCAGAGAGTCGTGACAGCACAAACTTACATTTTTTCAAATGAAACATGCTATATTTTGTTTAAGAATCGAAAAAATCTCACCGAGACCTTTAATAGAATATAGCATTATAATATGTAACATGGGTGTCTACAAAAATATGGCCAATTATTAGCAAAAAAATCCCCCTCTTCAACACTCTGCAAAACAGTAAATAAAAATAAATCAACAGGTTTTTGTTATCACATGTCATTCCCATACCGTTGGCTGGCACAGTATCAATTACTTTTTTATCTGGCGCTTCTTTAATACTTGCTACGGTTCGTACACACATCTTTTGCTTCCTCTACTTTCATTAGTGCTCTCATACATGCTCTTCGGTTGTTGGTACTCTTGACCTATCCTTTCTTCAAAACAATGTTGATCTGATCGAGATATGTATTCCGAGGTCGACCTCTACCTAATTGTACCATTCACATTCGCCTTATAAATTTGTTTCGTCAATCTTTCTTCATCCATCCTTTCTACGTGTCCAAACCATCTAAGCATTCTTTTATCTATCTTTGTAGCTATTTCTTCTTTTACACTACAGCGTTCTCTTATCTCACTATTCTTAACTTTATCCAACCGAGTCACTCCGGCTATACTTCTCAGACTACTCATCTCCGCAGCATTAATCCTATTTTCATGCTTCTTCTGCCAAACCCAACATTCACTACCATACATAAGTGTAGGAACCAACATACCTCTATGCACCGCCAGACGTGCCTTTTTTGACACTTTCTGGCTATTCATAAAGGTATGCGGTGCCCCATTCATTTGTTTTCCTGCCAACACCCTTCGCTCAATGTCACTGTCATACTTTCCATCTCTAGTAAATTTTGAACCCAAGTACACAAATTCATTAACTTGTTTCACTCTTTCTTCCTCAATCGAAACCCCACAGTTTGTCATGCTTTCTTCTCTTTCAAAACCATTACTTTCGTTTTGCTCACATTTTCCTCTCTTTCTGAGCTTTTAAAGACTGGTTCCACTGCGCATCTTGTGGGGCATAAACCGCTAGCAAAAAGATACGAGTAAGACCAACCTTCAGCCTCACCCAGAGGAGTCTTGGGCTTATACATTGAAAGTCAGTCACACATTCATTCATTCTAGCAGAGAGTATTACACCAACGCCCTGAGAACCTCTGCTGGTTTCCGGAACTCCTGATCAGTAGGCTGTATAAGGTCCATGTGTTGTGGTTTCACATCCTTTCCGCTTGGTTTTATTTACACAAAGAATATCAATCCGTCTTTCTTTTATCATCGTGTAAATTTCATCAATTTTATCATTTAATCCTCCCCTCACATTCAAAGTAGCAAAGTGACTGTCCGCAGTCCACATTTCGCCCTCACAAGAAGCATGACATGACAGGTGGCGACGCCTATCGCTATCGTGTTGGTTATAGTCAATACGACTATTACTCATAGCTTCCCATAAGATAAATTCAAATTATACTAGAATAAATACATAACAAATTAAACTTAAAGTTAAATAAATGTCAAAGAAAATCTTAATCTGACGGAACAAATAAAATTTTAAATCTTTTAGGAAATATATTAATCGCACTTTTAACAATTTGTTATTACAATTAACAAGCTTTCAAACGGGAATTCAATGGGAAATTGTAAATAATTTATGATAACGTCTTGTAAATTTTTGCATTTTTAAGGTATTAATTTTAATCGTAATTTTGGATGGGTCTATGTCTTTTAATTTTACTCTTACCACCAAACCATGGAAAGACCTACGCGGAATTTTGTTGGAAGCAAAATTATCTTGTACCATAACGACGTAGTCTTCCGATGTCAGAAGTTTGCGCCACCCTGTATATATATATATACATATATAATTTACAATGTTGACTGTTGACGTTATAACAGCTAATCTGGTATTTTTTTTATTAGTGAAACTTGTCAATTTGTGAAGTTCATTGAACATCTCGATGGTGACTTAGTAACAGTACTTCTGCGTAAATTGTGCGCTTACGCAAAGTGATATGTGGCGTTTGAAAATAAAACGAAAAAATTAAAACTCGCAGCGGCAGCTTGCGCTGAATTTCATGCCGGGGTAAATCTGCTGTAGGTGTGCCGTGAGTTCCAGCGCGGGGCGTGCAAGCGCGCCGAGTCGGAATGTCGCTTTGCGCATCCCGCCGACTCTGTGACTGCCAACGAGGACGGTACTGTCACTGTCTGCATGGACGCAGTCAAGGGCCGTTGTAACCGCGACCCCTGCCGCTATTTCCATCCCCCTCTGCACCTCCAAGCCCAAATCAAGGCCGCACAGTCGCGGGCTAGCGCGGTATGCTACGCAATCTTAGTGCTGCTGCGCACGCCAGCTAATTTTTTTTTTTTAAATGTCGTTGTGTCCTATTTTGTTAAGTTGGATGTCTACTCCATTAGGACGTTACCTTCTTTTTTTTTTGTCTGTCGGTTATAAACGGTACTCAATTTATAGCAAGTTAGTGGTAAGTAAACTACTTGTAAAGTTCCAAAAACGAATTAAATCGCAAAGCAAACTGTACTAAATTTCAAATTTTAAAATTCTTTTTATAACGTCTGATTAAGAGAGATAACCCGCCGTATAACAGAAACTATTTATCGTACAACTCGGGAAAAAAATCTGTATTATAAATTCGCATACGAGAAACTGCTAGGAATTATTTTTAGTTTCCTACTCCACCGCTAGAGGACTTGGTTCGCAATAATAACACGAAAACATCATTTTTCTATAATAAATCCACAGTAACAATACCACAAAATTCATCATTTTACGTAAGCTTGCTCCAGTTCTTTTTTCTCTATCTTGTGAAATAACTGGTAGTGGGAAATCTGACTCATTAAAATAGTTATAACTTTTGTTCCGCATTACCTATTGATTTTAACAAACTTAGTATTAGTTTACTCAGCATAGTGGGCAAACTGTATGCAAAGATAGTAATTAAAAGAGTGACGAATGAAACTGAGAAGATCATATGCGATGTGCAAGCACGATTTAGAAGAGGAAGGAGTTGTGTGGATCAGGTCTTTTTATTACGAGGTATAGTCAAAAAATTCTTTGGCTAAAAGTCAAAAGGTCTATTGCGCGTTTATAGACTTGGAAAAGGCCAGAGTGGTAAGGAGTGAACTGTGGTCGACATGGTCTATGTATGGGGTTAGTGATAGTTTAATACGAGCACTGAAATCACTTTACGAGGATTCTACTGCTTGTGTCAGAATAAACGAAGCTTGCACGGAATGGTTTAACATCGAAAAAGGTGTGAGACAGGGATGTGTGGCTTCGCCATGACTGTTTAACTTTACATAGACGATTGTTTAAAAGATTTGAAAAAGAGTGCGTATGGATTGAAAATGAATTATTTAATAGTCAAATGCCTTCTTCACGCCGATGATCAAGTCATATTAGCGTCATCTGAAGAGGAGTTACAGGCGATGGTTAATGTTATGCATGATGCTCTGAAAATCAAAGGGATGAAAATAAATATAAGCAAAACGAAAGTAATGGTTTTTGAAAGAGAAGACAGCATGACAAACTGTGAAGTTTCGATTAAGGTAGAAATAGTGGAACAAGTAAATGAATTTGTGTACTTGGGTTCAAAGTTTGCGAAAGATGAAAAATATGACAGTGACATTGAGCGAAAGGTGTTGGCATAAAAACAAATGAATGGGGCACTGCATAGCTTTATAAAGAGCCAGAAAGTATTCAAAAAGCACGTCTGGCTAAGCATAGAGGTGTGTTGGTTCTTAAACTTATGTATGGTAGTGAATGTTGGGTTTGGCAAAAAAGCATAAAAATAGGATTAATGTTGCGGAGATGAGTAGTCTGAGAAGTATAGCATGAGTGACTCGGTTGGATAAAGTAAAAAATAGTGAGATAAGAGAACGCTGTAGTGTAAAAGAAGAAGTGGTTACAAAGATAGATAAAAGAATGCTTCCTGGCTATATGCCTACGACGATCAGGAGTGTAGTCGATTATACCTATGGTATAGGTTAACATGCAGCGAAAATAATTGGTACTTTAAAAATTAGTTTTTTAAATTTCTAAGTATATATATTTTTTCTCGTATTTTTGCTTAGAAAATAGATTAAGATGCTGCTTTTACCATTTTTTTTATATTCCTTGCTTTTTTAAGAATTTTTATTATTATTATTTCTATAATAGTATTATAAATTTCTATAATTTTTATATTTTAATATTTCCATTCAGAAGCTATTTACTACTACTATTTACTGTGTGCTGCTTGTTAAAAAGTCTAGATGTCGTGACTAGCGTTTTTCGTGTAGTCCTTCATGTATGCTTGGTAAGTTGGAATTTTTTATTTGTCTCTTCGAAGGGCAAACATAAGTTTGTCAAGACCTACCCTACGCTGATTAGGGGCAACACCCCGAAACCGGTCCATAGGTGGTCACTTCGAATGGATAAATTTAATGATTATTTCTTTTACTTTATCTGTATATCACCCGAAATGGGATGATGTACGATTATTTATCAGATATAATTCAATGCTCGTCGTAAGCATATAGCCAGAAGTGTAGTTGTTTTCTGATGTATAATAGACCCACATATACCTATAGCATAGGTTAACATGCAGCGAAATTAACTGGTATCTTAAAAATCAGTTTTATCCATTTTATATTTATTTTCGCTGTCAAGAATTTTCCATACTAGTATTATAGGTATACTTAGATAGGTATGTTGGCAACTTAAATATAAAATGATCTGAAGATTACTAGCATTTAAATTTTGTGGTAATATTACTGTGCATTTAATATGGAAAAATGATGTTGTTTCGTTATCATTTTAAACAACGCCCTTTGGTGGTGGAGTGAGAAAATTAAAAAAAAATAAGTTCCAGCAGTTTCTCGTATGCGAATTTGTAATAAAGATTTTTTTCCCTTAGTTGTACGATAAAAAGTTACTGAGATACAGCGGGGTTACCTCTCTTAGTCAGACACCCGTTACAATGAAATTTTGTTTCAGTGAAAAAATGCCGAATTTAAAAAAAAAATAACCTTCATTAAATCAAGGTTGTAAACCTTAAAATATTTATTGTACTGGTTATTTTTACTTTTTAATTAAAAACCATTCATTTTCTACCTATTTTTAAATTTTTATTTATTCCATGAATAATTTTAACAGTTTTTTTTCAAAATCACAATAAATATATTTAAAATCTTTTTAAAATAAAATGAGTCAAATAATTATTCCAATTTGTTAGTGTGTAACGATTGTAATATTTAAGTAATACAAATAAATCTTGAAAGACAATAATATGTAACTGAGTACTGTTTAAAATATCAACAGTTTTATGTTTATTTTTGCAAGCTAATCGCTTACTTGTGTCGTATTGTTTTTGTGTTTCTATAAACTAATAACGATTGTCCAAAACCGCTCAAAATTTAGCATTTTCTATTTTAATAGAGAGCTTGGACAAATTTTGCGGTGATTTTTAATTTTTTTTTAGATCTTGTCTTTTACTGTATCATGATAATTACCGTTCGCGATGCCGCTATTTGACAAGAATAGTATCCTGTTTTTAGTCCGGTCAATCTAGACATTCAAAGATACATAAATTCCCAACAAGCTGAAAGTTAGTAAAATTTTTTAAAACATAATTATAAACAAAAATTTTTAATTCTCCATCATTCCCGTGTGTAGAATATATTTTACTCAAGGTCAAAGGTAAAAAAATGAGTTTTTCAAGATTTTCAGCAAAACGGTAAGTTTTATCATAAAATACCCCATAAAAAAAAATGTAGATCATAAAATTATCTATAAAATATGTATTCATAGTTTTTTTCTAAGAGCCACCGTTTCTGAGATATAACGATTCAAAAAGTTGTAAAAGTTGTGATCGTCATGATATGCTAGGGTTCATGATTTCTCGAACTTTTCAATTTCTCGGGTCTCGACAATTCTCGAGACTAATTTTTCGAGGCCTCTCGAGTTGTCGAGAAATTTACATTTACGTACGTTTTCTCATATTATTTGGTTCCAATAACGTCAACAAATTTAGTGGTTTTCTTCTTAAATAAAAGTATCAAATTAATTATAAAACTTTTATTGATTATATTCAAAAAAATTAATCTTATGAATAAGCTAATTAACTTTTAAAAAAAAAATACAGAAATAATATTATTTAGACTCATAATTATAATGACAGCACCATTTTTGGCTGGTTATTTACAAAAGTAGCTTCTACCTGAGGAACAAATATCTGAAAGTTCTTTTATCATTTCTTTTTCCTTATCCTCATAGTATTTTAGTATTAGATTCATAACATCATTAACACACATGGACAGTTTATATCCTTTAGCAGAAAATGAATCACGAATAAATTAACTTTTTGTGATTCCATTTATGGTGAAGCAGACTTTTGCAGCCAGCCTCGCCAATATTTCACCCAATAGTTGTATCGGTGGAGTTTTAAAGTTTAGTTTCTGTTGCTGCATACTTTCATTCCCAGGCCTGCTTTTTTTCGGTGCACTCGCACCCGAACTTGTAGATGCTTCATATTCGGATTCTTTTTGGGTCCCGCATTTAGTAATATTGATTTTATGCACATGTGCTAAATGTCTCACCAACCCGCTAGTATTTGAACCTTTGCAAGCAATGGTTTTTGGGCACTTTAAGCATTGCGCATTGGCTGATTCGTAACCTTCAAATACTTCTTGTTCTTCTTCTCGATCTTCTTTTTTTTTCTTCTTCATCTTCATTCAAGTTAATTGCGTCAATAGCGTTGTATCGCTTGTCACCTCGCTGGAATCAAACTAATCCTCTACTTTTGATGATTCAACATTGGAGCACGACCGGCATTGACAATTTGTATAGTCCAACTTGTTTGCAACCACATTTAGCACTAAATCCTTTTTCGCAATTGCAAAAAATTGTGTCCAGCACTTTTTCCGGTGCAGGTGGGAGTAAAGTTTAAACTGGTTCTAATGTATGGTTGACCAACTTCCAACCCCAGTCTGTTGTGTCTAGCTGATAACCAAGCCACACTTCAACTTGGTAATATACCCGAGAAAGATGCTGATGAACAGAAACTGAGGTTGGGGGAAGACAAGCTAATTGAACTTGGTTTATATTTCGAGTATTTTAAACAAACAATTATATCGATACTTATCCAAGTAGTTCGTTTTTTAGGAGCTCATTACATAGAAAGAAGAAAGTGAATTTCGTTGGTGATAACTTCTTGTGGAGTTATTGCGTGTAAAAATAGTACATGATTTTGACACTTTGCAATAGAGGCGGGTTTCATTTTACCTGATATTCTTATAGATATACTTATTATGTGTATTTTATATTTTAAGTGTAAGTTACAATCACCGATAGAAAAATATTTTTATATATATTACAGCTCCAGAGATGTATATACGTGGCATACTCATGCATATTATGACGATTACAACTTTTATCTCAAAAACGGTGGCACTTGGGAAAAAAAATTTTTAATATATATTTTATAAATAATTTTATGATCTATAATTTTTTTTGGAACAATTTTATGATAAAATCTACTGTTTTGCTGAAAATCGCGAAAAACCCATTTTTACACGGGAATGATAAGGAATTTTAAAATTTTATTTATAATTATTTTTTGAACAACTTTCAGCTTGTTGGAAATGTATGTACCTTCACTCTTGTTTTTTGGTCTAAATTGACCGGACTATTTGTGCTCTTAGTATGTGGTTTGGCTCCTATTCCTAATGCAATGAATGCAAGCAGCTATACTTTTTGCTATATGGTGCTAGAAAATGTTCCCTAAAAGTAGAATTCTTCGTGTCGAATAAGAAAGTAATTTTATAAAATTACTAAACTAATAATGATTGTAAATGGTAATAGTCAATAAAGTCTGACGTTGATGATTATTCAATACTACTTTTTTGACAGTGCCATTTAAAGGGTTTCAATTATTGAATCTGTCGTTTACCGGATGACTATAAAAATAAAGAGGTGCTTCTTCAAAGCAAGTACTTTCAAAAGTAAAGGTAGATTGTAGATTGTAAAGGTACTCACTGTACAAAACCTACAGATGCTAAACAAAATAAAACTTGTTTTAACTTAGTTAAGCGACAATAATTATAACCATTTCAAAATTTAATGACACTGAAATATTTAACTATGCAAAGAAGCCCGCATAAATCAAACTTGGAAATGGATCCCAGTCGAATTGGCTGAAATTTGGATATGTTGTAGTTTATATATTTCGCATCAAAAGTCTCCATGGCCCCGAGACCTAAAAATGGACAGTTTTTTCGGTATCGAAGGTCGAAAGTTGCAAATCTGTTACATCTAACAAGTACGGCCCCCGAATTGCATGTATATATCCATCCGGAGCGACTACTAGAGCTGGTTTTACCAAGTGTCGACTTTTATGAGTACAGTAGGATTGTCGGAGAGCTCTAAAATTGCTACTTTTAGGAATAGAGCAATAGATACCGTCGATGGCCGCAATTACTCTGGGAATATTTGGCTCTGGATTATATGGATTGTTGGCGAATTCTGTTACGTGTCTTTCAATGTAAAGATTTCTTGTTATAGCATTAAATCCTACATTATTGGGAACACAACGTTGCGTAAGTGATTGTCTAACCATAGCGGTTGTTAAACTTATAAACTGTCTACTTGCATATTTTAACATGCCAGTGAGAAAATCGTCTGAAAGGCACTGACGTAGTTTACATAAAAACAGTAACAGATCTTTTTTATTGATATCTCTCGAACCGTTTTGACAAGGTACAATAAGTAAACAGATCCCGAAACTGTTGATTAGTCACAGTGAAAAAACTTTTGAACTCCTTACAAGAAAAACTATTCTCATCATCGAACCTTGGCCACAGTACGAAGTCGTTGCAAGAAATTGTAGAGTTAAGGTCCCCTGATAAGGTATGATTTGTAAATCCAACGTAATTCGTTGATGAAGGGTTTTAAAATACAATCTCTGTCATCTAAATGATAATGACATGACTTCACATTTTCAGGAATATAAATATTTGCAATGATGAAAACTTCTGCTTTACATTCCACTGACAATCTAAATCATCAACAGCCTCACAAATCAGATGACTACTATTTCTGGTTTGCATTAACACATTCAGCCTCAAACAAGCTGGATCCTGTTCCATTACTATTAATTTATTCCGAATAGATTGATTACAGTTAGTACATATTTTTGTATTAGACATAACATCATAACATCCCTCCTGTCTACGTATGGCGATTTTACATTTATCGGCATTTTTTTCTCCGTCTATTCTCGTCGTGAGTCTAGGGGTAAATCGCCCATAACACACATAACAAATAAGAACGTTTCTAAAAGCCATATTATCCAAAATAATGCGAAACAATCATCTCAAAATATTATTTGTATAACGATGCTGATAAAACTAATCAACGGGGTGTTACTAATTGTCACTATTATATAGCTTCTGTCAACTACTAAATTTATTGTTGGGTGGATACGAGAACATATTAATATGGGATTAATTTTTATAGTTGTATCTTCTGATTTTGTCTTCTTCTTCCTTCTTTATTCTAGGCGGATCGTATGTTTATTTTCATGTTCCCTCTACCTATTGCACTGCTAAGTTGTCGCTCCATCGTTTTCGGGGGCGTCCTAAACTCCTGCGACTCATTGGTGATTTGTCGCGTGCTGTTCTGACTATTCTTTCGTTGTCCATTCTACTGATGTGCTTATTCCACTCCCACTGTCTGCCAAGAACCCACTCATTGATGTTTTCTACCTTGCATGTCCTTCTTATATTCTCGCTTCTTTCTCTGTCGAAGATCGTCTTTTGACTTATTCTACGGAGTACTCTCATTTCGGTTGTCTCTAGAAGTTGTTTAGTTATAGCTGTGTCTGGTCGAGTTTCTGCCGTGTAGGTCATAATATTGCCTTGTAAATTCTTAATTTGGTTTCTATTTTAATGTTTTTATTTCGCCATATTGTGTCATTTAGGCATCCTGTTATTCTTGTTGCCTTCGTTGTTTGTTCTCTCACCTCCGTCTCAACATCACCAAGGCCTGAGATTTCTATGCCCAGATACTTGATATTTCATTTTGTTCATTATTTTGTTCATTTTGTCCTACAATTAAAATAAAACTCGTATGGAGTTTTTTTTTTATGAAAATAGTCGCAAAAAGGATAGACCTATCGTGTAGGCCGCGGACGGCCCGCACTGCGACTATTAGAAGGGGAAGGGATTATAGAAACGAAATGATTGTGGACACGCTTTTTAAAAAGTTGCAAGTCATAGTTCTCTGGAAAAACTGATTTTGGAAGCTTATTCCATTCCGTAGCAGCCCTGTAAAAGAAGGATTCTTGATGAAGATTGGTCCTTGTAGTGTCAATCTTGAGAATAAATGGGTGAGACTGATCAGCGTGCCGAGTTCTTCGGCCGAATGTGGCCAATGTTGGTACAAGAGTTTTTATTTCTCTGGAGCATCTGCCATGGAAATATCTGTAGAGCAATGACTGGTCTGCAACTCTTCTTTTATGTTCTAGAGGGTGAAGGGTATCTGTGAAAGTTGAGCTGTTTATCAAGCGAATGGCTCTTTTCTGAATGGAATCTAGAAGACGAAGAGAATGCCTTGGTGCTGAACCCCAAATGTGCGAGCAATACTCCAATAGAGGTCGGATTTCAGCCTTGTACGTCGTCAACAGTTGATCAGGAGTAAAAGACTTTCTGGATTTTCACAGAAAACCTAGCCGCTGGCTTGCCGACTTTGCGATGTAGCAACATGGTCATGCCAAGACATATTATTGGACACCGTGACTCCCAAAATCGAGATGGAGGGACTTGGTTCAAGGGTATTTCTGGACATTCTGATGGGATGATTTGAGGAATTCACTTTCTTGGAAAACGTGGCACTTTGTGTTTTTTGGGCGTTGAACTGAACAAGATTGTTGGTTCCCCACTCGACGATTGTTTTAAGATCTCTATTGATGGAATCAACCTGTTCCTGCCCGAGTCTATTTGTATCATTCACCGAAAGTGATCGATAGGATGTGAAAGTTGAGACAAGTGTGCTATCGTCTGCGAAACTGTAAATGGGGTTCGTGGTGGTTTTCAAGAGGTCGTTGATGTGTAAAAAAAATAAGGTAGGGGACAGGATGGAACCTCGGGGGACCCTGGCATTAGTTTTAAACGCATCAGAAGAAATACCGTCAACTGCCACATGTAAGGAGCGATCTTGCATGAAGCTCAAGAGCCATTAGCGCAGTTTGGTTGGGAGACCGTAGGCAGATAATTTACTTAACAATGCCTGGTGCCAAACGCGGTCAAAGGCTTTAGATATATCCAAGGCTATTGCACGGGATTCACCAAATTTTTCAATAGTGTTTGTCCAGAGCTGAGTGACATAAGCCAGCAAATCCAGTAGACCGAAGTTGTCGAAATCTGAGTAGAAATCTGAGTGAATCTCATACTTATACGCAAATAAATAAATTGCTTGTGAGAGATCTGCACGCAACAGTCGATCTTTGATACCGAAAAAACTGTCCATTTTTAGGTCTCGGGCCCATGGAGCCTATTGATCAGAAAGGTATAAACTACGACATATCCAAATTTCAGCTAATTCAACTGGGATCCATTTCCCATTTGATTATTGCGGTGTTCTTCGATAAAAGACATTTTTAACTATAATTCTATTTTGGTTTACTTGTAAAATTATAAAAACCTAAGAAAGTAACGTCACTTATAACTTTAATGTCTCCAAACTGGGCTATTATTCGGTAATCTTTGAATTATTTATCGTTTACCGGAGACGCTTTTAAGTAATGAAAATATGCTTTATAAGTATCGAAGTTATAAAAAATTAATTATCGTAACTGAGGTTTTATAAACAAAAGAGTTTAAAGATATTTAAGTAGGTTATTAAGTTGTGTTATGTCGTCATCCTTAAAACATTTGATTTTTCTTCGATAGTTATCAAATTGTAAAAATAATTATTTTTATTAATTAAACCTCTTTTTCCTCTCGAGTATCAATGTTTTTGATTGAGAATTTTACCTCTGCATTAGTAGATGTTTTGGAAAAGTGCTTGCAAAATTATATCTATTATTATAGTCATTTAGATCGTGTCAACAATCGTTAATCAATAAAATACGCTTACGTTAAATTTTACGTCCAACTTTTTTACAATAATGGAAAATGTACAATGCAGTCGACGTTTAACACATTTTTTAAATATACATGATGTTTCATTACTAATTGAAAATATTTCAACTACAGAATCCTGAACTTAAAATATGAAGATTCGACCCAAATGACCTTAATGAAATGTGTCTCCTGTCCGAGTTACAGGGTTTTATTTGAAAATTTAAAAATTATTTATACGCAGTGCTTTAAAACTATTCAAAGTATTATTGTCATATTTGGTGGGTAGTGTAAGTACTATACACCCTACTAAATTATGGTAAATGATTGTTTCTGGCTACTACCAGAGGCGTACGACAGGGGCCAATGACTGGTTGATCCCTTCCGATTTCTACGCCACTGTCGGAATTGCAATTTTATCACAATTTTTCGATTCTCCAATACTGTCTACGTGAATATTGTACATTTCTCCATGGCGATCAAGTTATTTTTTGAGATATTTCGGGTTAAACATGAAGTTGCACAATTATTTTGATTTCCATGTGTATTAATTATGTCGGTGTTTTGGGTCATTTGAATGCATTTATTACGCGAATAAAATTTCAATCTTTATTAACAAAAAACATAATTTTTTTTATCGAAATTTTTTCAACAAATAGATGCATTTACATTATCAAAATCAAATAAATAAATTCGATTTGAATCATTTTTCTATTTTATTTAGATAAATTGTAAATTCTAAAGTTACAATATTTCCAATTAGTAATGAAACACCCTGTATATATACAGCGTGTCTATAAAGTAAGGCATAAATTTGTTATTAGCTAAATCCAAAAACAGGTCGACTTTTTTTTTAATTTACTATTTTTTTAAAGAATAATACATGGTGATAACCTTTGATTGATAAGGTCAGCAACGCTTTTTTTAATTTGCGGATTTCCCTTAGCTAATAATTAATTTATGCGTCACTTGATGGGAGCACTGTATATATTTTTTAACCAATTTATTTTCCAAGTACATTTTTCGAAGCTGTATACAGGTATTGGTAAATTTTTTTCTGGATGTAGTTGTGACATACTCTCAGCATGTATAGCTGCGCGCTATGCCAACAAGCCCTATTGCTACAAACTTTTACCCCTAATATTACAATTTTGCTAGGAAACATCTAGCAATAGCTTTTTAAATATGGTATGTATAGGTACACGATATTACAAATTTAATACTTTAAAATCAAGCAGATAAATTCGAGAAATATTAACGACGTTTTATTAAGTGTTAGGATAGTACTGCATACAAAACAGTCAAACAAATTAAGTTTATGTTAATTTTTTGTTTTTTTCTATAAATGAGGCCGCTACTTGATGAAAATACATAATTTAACACCTAACTAATGTATAACACTACAAGATTTTCACTAACTGAGGGTTAAAAACCACAACGCGTGTTTCGCTATACTATAGCTTCATCAGGTGGAGTATTCAACTAACTACTATTGCAAACTAATCAAATATATATACAAGTGTGTCAGGTAAGAAAAGTTTTTACTTTGGTTTTCTTGGAAGGATTACTATGAACGGTAGTTTACCTGGTCAACATTATTGTGAAATAAATTTAATAATGGGGAATTATTCAAATTTATCTTGTCATTCAACAAAAATGGTTATCCTTTGCGTTTATTAATTTCAAGACTTTCCAACAAATTTAACTTCTGTCCTTTCTTTTCTAAATATAAAATTTCAAAATCATTTGTGAAGCTATGTTTTTCTGTTAATAAATAATTGGCAAACATTGAGTTAGTTTTACCATTTATGAAACTGCTTTTATGTTCTTGTATTCTTTTCTTGATAGTTCGGCCTGTTTGGCCTACATAAACATTTGGACGTTAATTTATATATTCCAGATTTCTCATTTTGTTTAGTTTTGTCTTTGTCATTTTTAATATGTTTGCCTAAACAGTTGTTGGTTCTATATGCAAAGTTAATATTATTTTGTTTTAAGAAAAATGAAATTTGTTCAGATAATCGGCCCGAATAAGTGATAACTTTGTTGATTATTTTCTTTCCGATAAGGATAAACTTCATTTATGGCTAGCCTGTTGTTTTGTTTGCCTGATTTCTGTAGTGTGTATCAAGCCGAAATGACAGCCATTACCGAGGCAGCTGTCTGGACACTCCACAACGAACAAAAGTTCAGCGATACATCCATTCTTTGCGACAGCCAGGCCGCTTTCAAATCACTGAACTCAGTCTACTTGACCTCTAGGGCAGCGGTGCAATGCCGTAGAGTTTACATTGTCTGAGTACCCGGACACAGGGACATACCAGGTAACTGTAAGGCGGACGAGCCAGAAAGAGAGGGCACCACCCTCACAGCTGTATCTGTCTTATCTCAGTAAGGAGTACCGATTGCAAACTGCCTGCTCCTCCTACACAGCAAAGTAGTTCAAAAAGCCAACTTGAAGTGGCAAAAAGAACCTACATGCACATCATCGAAACAGGTTTGGCCTAAACTAGATCTACGTCGAACTAATGATGTTTTAACTCTGTCCAGGGAGTCCATTGGAAATACGATCGTGGCCATAACAGCACAATGGGCAGGTGGATCCCATACACGGCGCATGGAAACCGCATATCTACGACACGACTTCTATAGAAGCTGTCACGATAAGGAAAAGAAAAAAACAATAGTACATCTTCTTTGCCACTGTCCTGCCTCAGGCAGAAAACGTCTGGGGCAACCGAATTTTGATGATTTATCTGATCTCAACTCAGTTAGCATCAAAGACCTTACACTTTTTATTAAAAGTTCCAACTGGTTCTTACGGTAGAGGGGGAAGGCACCGCCGTTCATCACGGTATCACAACGGGCCAAAAGGCCTAAGTGGATTCCCTCCAAACCGCCGTTTTAACCTAACCTAACCTAACAATGCGTTTGGAGTTTCCGAACCGTGGTTTTACTTAACCTAATCTAGTTTAATACTCCACCTGATGAAGAAAAACACGTGTTGTGGTTTGTTATCCTCACTGAAAATCTTGTAGTGTTATTTATTAGTTTAGTGTTTGTTTATGTTAATAATATCTATCAAAATTTAATAAATTAACCTTTTAAAAGTTATTATTAACATCGAACTTGTTTGGACAACTTAGTTTTTATTAGATTAGAGATATTTTTTGGGTTAAAATAATTTTATTTTATTTATTTGTTGTAAGCAAATAATTGAAAAATATTAACAAAAAATAGTTTATAATCCCCAAATTATGGGTTGATTAAAAAAAAAATTGGTACAATTATAAAAAGAAAAAATTTTTCAAAAACCACAAGAAAATAAGGTTTTAATGTATTATTACCTTCAACGAACATTTATTGTTTTTTGGAGGTTTGAAAAAAAAGTAGTAATCCAGTTTACTGCAAGTTACTTAAAGGAAGATCGAAGTCTGCTTGTAACTAAAATGTTTTTCATTCGGGGACAAGACAAGAAATTATTTACTATTTTTCCATTTAAATATTCATGTTGTTTAATAATTTAAAAGTTAAATGATTTCTCTTATTATCGATTTATAATTTCGGAAATCGAACTCTGTAATTGTTTAAAAATTAAATGATTTATATTTAAATTTGTAGTACCTTGTAAATTTAGTTGTATAGATAGTTTTAGACATTCTATCCAGTTATCCAACACAACACCCGTTAAAAAGGTATTAAAAAAAATAAACTGATACCTACTTGCTGCTCTTACACACATAAAACACACACATACAAAACACATTATAGTCCAGTCAAAAAGACTGTGAAATCGGGTTTTTGGCAGATATGGCTGAAACTATATGAAAATAATCAGAAAAATGTCTACAAAACTGTGGGTAAGGTAAAAAATTTCTCAATCCCCGGGAAGGAGGTGAAAAAAAATTAAAATCTACCACGAAATACGATTTTTGAGTTATATTTTAAAATATCAAAAAAAGTTTAAAATAAAAGTTGTTGAGCATAAAACTTTAGGTCTACCTCTCTCAAAACATTTACCCCTAAAACGCACCCATTCACCCCTACGCCGTTTCAGAGTAATAAAAAAAGAAATTTCAACAAAATAAATAAAAATTGGGCTTTTTTAATTTTTTTTTATTTTCTTAAAAAACTTACCAACAACAATCGTAGAGGATTTTTTTTTTTTTCGTCCCTTCTGTTAAAAGTCAAGTGGTGAAAACCTCGATATTTAACTCAAAACATTTTTCTTGCATATGAATTTTTATTTATTTTTTTAAATTTTGACAAAAAATTGTTTTAAATAACCCGTTTTAAGTGAAATATCGAGCAAAAACCGTTTTCACCCCTTGACTTTTAATAGAAGGGATAAAAAAAAGAAAAAAAACTCCTCTATGATTCTTCTTTCTAACTTTTTTAAATAAAAAAAAAATTAAAAAAGCCCAATTTTTATATTTTTTATTGAATTTTTTTTAATTACTCTGAACCGTCGTAGGGGTGAAAAGGTGCGTTTTAGAGGAAAAATGGTTTGAGAGAGGTAGACCTAAAATTTTATGCTCTGCAACTTTTATTTTAAACTTATTTTGATATTTTTAAAATATAACCAAGCAATCGTATTTTGGGAGAGCTTTTAATTTTTTTCACCCCTTTCCCGGGGGTTGAGACCTTTTTTGCTATACCCACAGTTTTGTACGCATTTTTATGATTATTTTCATATATTTTCAGTCTTTTTAACTGGACTATAAACAAATAAATAATAAAAAGGTTTAAATTCGATATTACCGCTGACATATCCATAAAAAAAATTGATGTAATGATTATGTGACGTCTGCCGGCAATATTATATCCATTGGGCTTGTTAGCACAGTAATTATTCGCATTTCATTGCGTTACGGATGGTCGTTGTAGATTTTTCTGGTGCAGTTACCCAAAAATAACTCTACTGTAAAAATTTACTTTTCAGCTGTAATTGAATTGGTTTTGTTTTTTAAATTATTTCGATAGCTTTTAGTGTTTTATTGCTGTGCGTGTGATTTTTGCATGTTGGTGTTTCTTGGACTTTTTTCCGATTTTTTATACGAAAGAAAAATGCTTTTATTTAATTTTTACAGCCACTTTTTATGCTGAAGAATATTTGCCGAGTTGGAACTGATTCTGTTTATACTTGTTTGGGGTATCTTTCTTTTGAAATATATACTTTTACCCATAAAAATGCCTCGTGTCGTAAAATTATTATTATTAATTTTTATTTAATAAAAAAATCAAAAATTATCAGTGACTTCAAAGAAATAAATGTTTTTTTATATTGGTAGCATCTTTCAAGGCTAAATTATGGGTAGCTGCTTGTGTATCATATTATTATAAAAATAAGTAATAAAGTTATTTTTTTGACTATTTTATTAAAAACATTATTTTTTAATTTAAACTTTAATTAATGATGAAAATTAATTGGTTCATAATTTACAAATAAAATTTTTGTCCTAATCTAAAGATGAAAATTAAAAGCTTTTTTTCAAAAAATGCCTGTTTTTTTAAAACAAATTTTAAAAGCAGTAAAAAAATTAAAAGTATGAAATGATTACGAATCGGTAATAAGATGTGTACATATTTTCGGAATTAATTTGTATTAGTACAATTTATTTATATACCCCCAAAACAGAGAATAATTTAGTGCTGGTTTGTTTTATTTTTCCCATTGGTGCGGATGTGCTTGGCCTTGAACAATTCGCTGCTCTACTAATAGCCCGCTGCCATTTCGCCCTTGCTGGCCCCCCAGGTCCCCACTACGGCCGCTGCTGTACTCGAGATAGGCAAGAAGAGACCACGCGAGCCTAGCACCGCCGACACAGATCTATTACTGGTACCATTCCGCTTGCTTTGCATGACACTATAATTTTGTCCATTTTTATATTGCGTACACTAAAATATTAAATTTCGTAAACTATATATTATTAAAACTATCCCATGAAAATACTAATTGTTATTAGTTTTAACTTTTTAAAGTTTGATAAAAAATAAGTTTGGTTTTTTTTTAATTTAGAAATTAACAAGGTTTATATTTTTGCATTGCCTGCATGTATGTTGAGAAAAATATTTTTTTTTTGTAATGAGTAATACTTTTAAGGATGTGTATAAGGTCAAATTACGTAGTACATCTAATTAATTTTTAAACTTAATAAAATTTAGTAAATTGTATACAGCGACATTTCCCTAAAAAAATTTTTTTAATGAAATATTAAAAAAATATTTAATATTGAATTTGACTACCGCGTTTCTAGTTGGAAGCAAATCTGGCAACACTGCAGGCCACGTGACGTCTGAAATTGTGTATTTGAAATTATATCCCTAAAATTTTGACAGTCATGGACACTACTAGTGATGCACATATAAGTGTTAATTCTTCTTTACATAGAAATAAAAAAGGTCAATTTACAACGATATCAAAGAAGCGATGGTTAGAAAACGTGAAAGAGGGTCATTAAAAACGAAAACGTCCTCGTGATGTTTATATGAGCACGTTGAGAGGTAGAAGAATAGTTAAGCTTGCCATCCTAGCAGAAGAATTGTGGTGTACGAAGTTTAATATAGGATTATCACTGCAGGATTATCGATTTTTACACAGATGGCAGTGCAAAGCCAACACCAATGACCCAAAAGTTTATCAGATATTTTTTCTTTTCCCTTTTTATCTCTCTAATTTGGAACGGCCCAATTTTGATTACCAATATCACAATATTAATGTTATTCAACAGTTCTTCTTGAAACTACTTACGATTGCTTGATTGATGTACACTTATGGGTACGTAGCAGTGAATAGGCAGCCTAAGAAGAAGAAGAGAGGAAAATAAAGAGCACGTTATTATCGACATTCTGCCGTGCGATGTTGTCAGATTTTTATATTGCAAACATCTACACCGGTAGTGATTTGAAAACGAATCATTTCATGAACATCAAAACGAAATATCTCTCTGCAATTATCGACAACCCCGCTTGTTTTTGGGTATGAAAAATCGCAAATCGTCTGAACTTACTAACAATAAGTTTTTTAACCGTACAAGTTTTATAGAAGAACATAAATTTTTCGATTCTTTAAAAAATTATTCCACTACCGGTAAAATTAACATCGAGTAAATGGTGACTTCAAAATGAATTGTTTTGCTTAAATGATCGAAAAGGTACTATTTATTTATCTTAATCGATGCAGATTCATTTACTCTATAAAATATTCCAAATTCAGGCGGCCATCTAAAAATTCATAAATGTTATACACATCCTTAAATATATTGTAAAAAAACTAAAAATTAACTTTATTTGAAACTAATCGGTGACCTTTTAAAATGATTTTTTTTTGCTATAAAAGTATGTATAGGTAATAATATTTTTTGATAATTTTGGTCTTATCGTTGTTATTTATTAAAAAGCAGCAGCTTCAACAAGAACTTAAAGAACAAATTGAATTTATCCAAATTTTTCTTTGGTCAAGTAGGTACTTTCTTAAAACTCTCTATACCTTTTTTTTTTATTTTTAAAATTGCAAAACTTAATCCTCTTAATTTCTTACAAATATTTTAAAATGTTCCAAGTTGGAATTATGTAGTAAAATAATAATCTTAGTATTCAATTTTCTAAAACTAAATTATAATTTTTTTCTGTGACGGAAAAAACTTTTAACTCTGTTGACGAGTAACAAAATGTCAATTTTTATAAAATTACTTTTTTTCCTGTAAAAAAAGTGAATACTTTTTTTTCCGGATTTATATACACATAATTTAAGGTAGATATTTAATTTTAAAATATTTTATTTTAGAAAAGTTACATTTCCTTCATATTAAAAGTACTTCTTCTTCTTTAACAGCCCCTAACTGTCCACTCCTGAACGTAGGCCTTCCCTCTTCTCTGTTTTGGGCACCTGTTGCTATTTTTTCCCCACTTTTTCAGTGATGTCGTCGATCCATCTTCGTTGTCCTCCTCCTGTTTGCTCTTGGTCTCCATTGTACAACTTGTTTTGTCCATCGCGTTCCATCTTTTCTGGCGACGTGGCCTACCCAGTTCCATCAAAAGTACATATATTAGTAAATATGTATTGTATAAATGACATGTTCCTTGAACTATTCGGTACAACAGTCGAATTTTCTTGTATTAAGATCATATGTTTCGCTGCATTGGATACAACTGCCGTTGATTTACTTGAACACAAATCGGGTATTATTTTAGCACGGCAACGCGTCTTTTATTAACTTAATTAGCTATTTCTGTCCTGTGTGACACCGATTCATCAACATACCTTTCAGCGACCGTTGATGACTTCCAACCGCCATGTTTCTTTAGTGTCATCAAGTCTCCCCTAGATTCAACTAAAAGTGTAGCAGACGATCTTCGATATTAATGACCTGTATGTAAGTTCTCTCTCTCTCTCTCTCTCTCTTGTTCTTTTACTCTCGAGAGAGTATGGTGACATCATGTCTCAATTGCTCGGATCGTAGTTCTCCATCTTTCTCTGACTTGAGCTGCAAGAGAAGCTTCTTGCAGACCGTGACCAATGATTTCTTTGGTTTGGTCAACCCAGCGCGTTGGAGACCTTTCTCTTGGTTGTTTAACATTGATTTTTCCCTCTACAAGTTTTCCAGCCCATTCGTTCTTCTTGAAATGTGTCCAAAATACCGTAGTTATGATTGGTTTATCATGGTTGATAGCCTTGTGGTGATTTTTTGTTTCTCAAGAATTGACTCGTTAGTACGGTGTTCTGTGTATGATATTCGCAGCATTCTTCTGTAGGCCCACATTTCCAAAGCAGATATTATTCTTCAATTGGCCATTCTTAAAGTCCAGGTTTTAGAGGTATATGTGACAATAGGAAAGATCAAGAAGTTAAATAACTTCAGTTTGTTGCGTCAAGATATTGAGGAGTCTTTTCATATTCGAGTTAGTTTTATTGCTATGGCCAGTCTGCGTTTGATTTATCCGTCACAGCCGCCTTTGTTTGTAATAAGTGATACTAAATAGTTTAATTTCTCAATCACTTCAAAACATTGGCAGGGTTACGGTCTATTATCATAATTTTCGTCTTCTTTTTGTTCAACGTAAGACCATGTTCCCTGCTAATCCTGTCCAACTTTCTCATGATTTTCGTGAGTTCTTCTTCCGAACGAGCTACTATTCAGGTGTCCTTTCCTGCTGCTGGACGAAGGGCTATGTACATTCGGTAAAATTTAATATATTCTTCAGTAACCACAAATGTCCTGTTTACATCATTCTTTGTTTGCTTCAGTTTCACAATTAATAACGTTTCCAAATATTCAATATCATCTAATGTTATCTGGCTGATTTCATAGATTCGATTAGCTTTTGCAATCCGAAATACAAAAACAACCTTGACCATTAAATTAACTTCATCGGGAGATTTATTTAAAAAAATCATTAATTTGTGTACTCGTTTCAGAAATGTAATTAGTTTAAAATATTTTGAAATTTCTACATTCTTAATCATTGAATAATTCGACCACACTGTTGATGGCTTTTGTTGTTGTGTCAGTTCCGAAAAATAAGCCAATACCATCGTCTCCGAGAAAGAACTGCATGTTTTTTTCATCTTGAATACGTAGTTTCGTAAATTTTCCGCGATTTAGCCGACAATAATTTTTATGACGCTACTTTCGCTGCTTCCACTAACTATGGTGGAGAAAAAACTCAAAATTTTTTAACTTCATATTATTCAAAATAACTATTTAACAACCACTAAGTTCGCAATTTTTAAATCAAATCACAGAATTAAATTGACATATATTTGAAGAACGCTATTTAGCAACGCAGGTCTAAATGTCGCTATAAGTATAACAGCCTACCAGTTTAAAACTTCAAATTTCACTTTGATAATTTTTTAACTTTAATATATTGTATTTATTTTCCCGTCACAGAAAAAAATAGCGTATCATATACGGGAAAAGTATTAGATTTTAGCTCTCGGTTTTCTGTCTACCTCCGCTTCGCGTTGGAAGACAACACAACCTCGATCTAAAATCTAATACTTTTTCCCCTTGTATAATAAATAACTATTACATTATAAGTATGTTGGAAATTTTGTTACCAACGGCGAAAACAAAAATAAAGATACTAAAAAAACTCAAAATACTTTAGGGTAGCAAAAAAGGAAGATACAGTAAAAATGCAAAAAAAATATTGTTATAATAGTCCAAAGTTTTAGCTGGGAAATGAGGCTAGTACATAAAGTAGCGGATATCATCGACGATTTTAAGGACATCATATATACTTCAGAGGTTAATATCACTGCTCCACCCATCGAGTTAACAAAAATTAACGTGCAGTCTACTTTAAAACTGTATTTTAAGAGTGAGCCTCATGATCTATAATAACTATTAACATTTTTTTAATGAATTGGATGAATAAGGTTAGGCCATAAACATTATTCTTCTTCTTTAGCCTCAAGTAATCCAACTTTGGACGTAGGCCTCCCCCATTTCAATCCACCGTCGTCTATTTTGCGCCATTTGCCAATATTTTTTATGTCATCTTCCCATCTGGCCTTCCTCTATGTCTCTTACCTAGCCATGGTATCCATTGCTGCATTTCATTATTCTATCTTTTGTCTTTCAGTCGGACATTATGTCCTGCGAAACTTCATTTTAGTCGAGCAGAATGTTCTCCTGCGTCTTTTACTTTCGTTTTACTTCTAATCCATTCGTTTTATTTTCTATTATTAAGTTTCACTCCCAACATTGCTTCTTGTGTCTTTGTTATTTTATCAATATTAGCCTTGGTAAGAGTTCAAGTTTGTGAGCCATAAGTGACTATAGGAAGGATACATTGATCACAAACTCTTGTTTTCAGGTATTGGTATATTTTACTACTTTTCAGTAACCAGTTCAGCTTTCCAAAACCTGCCCAAGCCAGCCTTATTCGTCTTGTAATTTCCGCAGCTTGATTTTCTTTGTTTACTTTCATTATTTGTTCTAGGTATATGTATTCGCTTACTGTTTCCAAATTTTTGTCATTGAGTGTTATCTATCTGAAGTCCTGTGCGTTCGTCATTATCTTTGTCTTCTTCAGATTCATCTTGAGACCTACTTCTTCCGAAGATCTCAATAGTTGAGTAATCATGGTCTGCAATTCTTCGAAACTTGTAGCGATAATAATTATGTCGTCAGCATACCGCAGATGGCTCAGTGTTCTTAATATTTATTCCATTGTCAGTCCTGTTGATGTTCGACGTCTTCAAGTGCAACTGCAGACAATTTTGGTAAGATAATGTCTCCTTGGCAAAATCCTCTGTTAATTGTTATAGGTTTGGTGTTCCCACCTATCTGTACTGTCACTGTTGATTTTTTGTATATATACACGGATTTTTCTGCTGTCGCTGCCTCTCCGTCCCCATTTTCCAGTTTCTTCTGTCGTAGCACATATTCTCCTCTAAATTTCTTGCTTCCTTAGCCTCAGCAACGTCATCTCTCCAACTTCTTCTTGGTCATCCCTTATTTTGTTTTTCTGGCGATATCCACTCCAATACTTTTTTTGGCCATCTTGTTTAATCCATCCTTTTTGTGTGTCCGAACCATGTCAACTGTTTTTTCGTCAATTTCCTCAATAATATCTCGCTCGGTGTTCATGCTCCTTCTAATGCCACATTTCTTATTTTTTCAAGTCTTGATCTTCTGCAGCTTCTTCTTAGAAAGTCCATCTCCGTGGTCAGCAGTTTTCTTCTTACTTATATCCCATATTTCAGAACCATATGTCAATATACTCTGACGGATTGTTTTGTAAATCCTAAGTTTGGTGTCTCGTTTGATGTTTCGTTCCCAATAGGGCTCCAATAGTTTACCTACCTTTGATTATTCTTTCTTGAAACTCGTCCTTACTAGTTCCTGGTTTGTTAAATATTACTTCTAGGTATTTAGCTTTCTTAACGTTATTTATTGTTAAATACTGTTCGTCCTCCGCCATTACCACTTGATCGTTTGCGAAATACAGTGTATATAGAGTGTCATCCCTTAAGGCCCATGTTTTTGCATTTACGAGCCTAGCCTTTAAGGGATCGGTCTAGGTAAATTTTAAAAAATTTAAGAGATAGGCAAGCCTCCTTGTCTCAGTCCCTTTGTTGTGTGATAAAATTCAGTCAGTGATGTTCCAACGGCAGAGTTTTGTCGATAACAAAGTTGAACGGCCCGGATTAATGCTGTTCTTACGTCGAGCTTTTCCATTTCTTTCCACAATTGTGATATTGGGACGCTGGCGTAAGCTTTTTCAAGGTCTATAAAACCTATGTTGTTTTTATTAAAACAAGCAATTCCTTTTCTTTACCCATTCGTTCTATTACACTAAGATTGGCGATATGGTTCGTCCATGGGATTTTCAAAATTAGTCGATACAACCACATTTCAAACGACTCGAGTTTTTTACAGGAAGCATCAGTCAGAGTCCAAGACTCGACACCGTATAGTAGCACCGGAAAGACATAGCACTTCAACAGGCTGATCTTGGTTGGCAGGGATAAGTCGTGGCACTTAAACAATTTTGACATTTTCAGAAATACTCTATTCTGCATTTAATTTCGAGAGATTGTACCCATGTTTCACTTGTAATTGTTCCGAGGTAAGTATATGTCTGTACTCTTTCTGTTTGTTTGTTATTTATCGTGAGTTGGCCAGCGTGGTTGTTCGTATTTGGCACTACCATATATTTTGTTTTTTTAAAGTTCAGAGAGAGTCCATATCTTTGACTGAACTCAACCATCCGAGCCATCATCTCCTTAAGACTCTCAAGGCTGTTTATTTGCATATCGTATGTTGTTTATATACTTTCCATTAATCTTGATACCGCTGTTTGTATTTTCCAACGCCTCTTGGAAAGTACAATCTGAGTATACATTAAAAAGTAGAAACGACAGCACGCAGCCCTGTCGGACCACTCATTTTATTAGAATTAGAATATCTTCCGACTCGTCTACTTCAATGCGTACCGATGCTTTTTGCTGTTTGCTTTCTCTGCCGGTTGGTAACTATCGAACTTCGAAGTTAGTCTATTGGTTATTATCCTCATAAAGGGTTTAAAAGTTTGTGGCAGCAAAAAGATAGGTATTTAATTTTTCAAATCTGCTCTATCTCCTTTTTTATAAAGAATTTCTGAGAAGTACTAAGAATTACATTATTATTAAGGAATAATTATATATATATATATATATATATATATATATATATATATATATATATATATATATATATATATATATATATTACTATTTTTAATTGATAACTTTTTTTTCGTCAATTATGTATTTTTTGTCATACTATTAGTACACCAACTTGGAGCTATTTAAATCCAATTTCATCGTCTTGACACAATAAATTTTGTTCGAGTGTTATATTTTTGTTTTAACCTTATTTAATTTATTTAATTACTTATTAATTACATGATAATTTGTTACAGGAAATAATGTTTTAATTCAGTTTAGTGTACACAGTATAATATAGTTTACACGAGATACATTTCACCTTGATAACACACATCGGGTAGTGGTTTGCATCTTTTAACCGCATTATATTTACAGAAAAAAGAACAACCTGGATAATCGAGGAGTGACAGATAATCCAGAAGATACATTCACTTGCTTTTGTTCTTTTTTGCATTTGCTTTTTTTTACCACCTAGTAGCATAAATTTATTCAAAAATTTCCTTAGTGCGAGTATCTCTTTGTAAATACTGCTTTTTCTATTTATGGATAAATCGATCACGTTTAAATAACAAAAAATTGAATTTTTTATTATTCGCTTCATTGGCATTAGGCTTTTTCACTATTTTACGGGGGTACCAAAATGCCTTTGTCGTATTTTTGTGATCGTGGCTTTGCGCACTTCGTTTTAATATTTGGTACTATTATTATGATTTTTTTTAAATTTACGCAAACGAATTTTTTGTGTTACTATTCAAGAAAATTTAATCTCCCTTTTAAATGCAACTGTATGATATTTCGTTTAATTTGTCAGTTCATGTGTTGTTAAATTTTGTATACTCGATATGAAGGAAAATTTTAAAAATGGATATCATGTTTCTTATCACCCATTTTATTTAGATATAACCAGCAAGAGGAGTGTCATTATTTTTTGGAATCGTGAGGGGGCTAATGACTCTTTATAAAGGCGGTATTTGATAAAATTGGAATTTTCGGAATTCGATAGTGTGGGTGCTTCGGTCGGATTTGTATGTGCTTTTAAATTATTACTTGATAACATTATTGACCTTGTGTACTACAAACAAAAAAGAATTCTTTAGTAGCAACTGTATACATACATATAGTCACGCCTTTTTCCCGTGGTGGTAGGCAGAGTCCACTTCCTTCCACGTGCTGCGGTTCTTACACACGTCGTTCGCTTCTTCTACTTTCATCACAGCCAGTCGTGCCGTTTTTGACACTTTCTGGCTGCTCATAAAGTTACGCGTGGCCCCATTCATTTGTTTCCTTGCCAATACCCAACTTTGTTTAATTTCTAATTGTTGTACATCTTATTGTTTTTTTCTTCTTCTTTTGGCTCATAACGCTTGGTGGGTTTTGGATTGCTCAACTATGTTCCTCCATCTTGTTCTATCTATTTTTTTCACAATTCTTTCTTCCCCCAATCTGTATACATGTCCCAACCATCTTATCCTTTGACTTTTTATATATCTTGCTATATCCTCTCCTTCTATAAATGCATCGATTTCGTGATTCATTCTTATTCTCCACATACCGTTTTCATGTATTGGGCCGTATATTATTCTAGGGATCTTCCTTTCAAATATTCTCAATTGATTTTCATCGTTGTTTGTTAGTATCCATGTTTCACATCCATAAGTTACTACTGGTCTTATAAGTGTTTTAAAAATTGTGATCTTAGATTTTCTGTTGAGTATTCTGCTCCTAATTAGTTTAAATTAGACATAATAGCATTTATTTCCTTTAAGATTCTTGCTCTTATTTCATTTAGGACGTTACCATTAGTGGTTATTTTAGTGCCAAGGAAATTGAAAGTCTTGACTCTTTCGATCAGACCGCCGTTAACATTAATATTTGGTAGTTGTATTGGGGGATTCCTGTAGCAGTACGTATATTTCGTCTTGCCTTTGTCCACTTGTAGGCCTCCTTTGTTTACCTGTGGCTCAAGCTCTAAGGCGATTTGAGTCAGTGGGGCGAGGTCACGTGCAATTATTGTAATGTCGTCCGCATACCCAAGTATTTGTGTGGTTTTATTTACGATGCTTCCAGTTCTATCGATATTTTTGATAGCTGCTTTCAGCACTAGGTTGAAAAGCACTGCCGGGAGAGCGTTTCCATGTCTTACTCCGACTTTTACTTTAAATTCTTCGCTAGCTGCTGTCGATTCGGTCATGGTAACTTCCACCATTTTTACTAATTTTATTCCTGTGTTATATACTACGCTTTGAATAAATTTTAAAACCATTTAACAGTTTGATTAAACGTATCTATTCTAGAATATTTTTGATCATGTTTTGGAACAAAAATTTATTATAATTTTATAACATTTCGGGAATTCAAAGTATGACCCAATATTTATAGTATTTGTTAATTCATCTTTTTTCTAAATGTGTCTTCTTTAAAAATTTTCAAATTTAAAATTGATTCATAAGTTTTGTTGAAGAATTATTGTGTGAAATTTTGGTTTAATAATTTGAAAACTCGTACTTTTACTCTTTGTACCAGCAGATGATTTTGTTTTGACTAAATTAATGCTTCCCTTTTGATTCCTTAAGCCTGTTTTTAGTCCTTACTGTTATCGATGCACAAAAAATGAAAAAGAAAATTTGATAATTGCCCTTTTTTATTTATCGTAAAAAGTTATTTTAAGCACATACGAATAATTTATTTCACGTGTTACTGATGAGACCGCCTCCACTATAATATTTTGCATGGAAAACATTTCGTGGTCTGCATATTGTAAAATTTGCAGCGCGCTAGGAATTCATATGAAGTAAACTGTTATGCAATAATCGCGGTACAATGAAGGTTTCAGGGAAGTTTTTTAATAAAAATGCTGCGTGTTTCATAGAGCGAACTGCTACCTGTTTTCCAGTTGTTAGCATGTTGTGAGTGGCTGTCTTTATATCGTTTTCAGATTATACCGGATTTTTTAATAAAAATTTTTTCGAAGATTCGTCGTTCGTACGAAATAGTGAGTTATACGAAATCAGTATGTTGAATTTTCAAAACTGCAAGACACGACTACAAATTTTTTTTTATTTTTATCGCCTTCCGCGCACTGGCAACTGTTTTGTTTGGTGATTGAATAGTTTCGGTACTAAGAAGTTTCTTTTACTTATCCTAAGTGCGCATTAAGTTGACTAAAAAAGTTGCCATTTTAACTTGGTCTGTAAATTTGTTAATTTGTAATCATCCATTCACCCTTGCTCGTGCGAAGGTCTAGATATGTGTGTTATATTTTCACGATACAATGATATTAAATCGATTTCCTTGCGGTTGAAATGAAACTGGTTGTAATTATTTGGCTCAAGTAAATAATCATTAATTTTTCATTTTAATAACTAAACAATTTTTATACCAAAAGCATCAGTGCAACCTGAAATACCAAAAAAGGAAAAAAATAGTTACTTATTTCAGAAAACGGCGTTTAAAACATTTATTTATTGCCTTATAATAAATATACAGAATGGGCTACATAGCATAGTCCAACCCAATATTTGACGGCTTTAAAATTAAAATAATTTAACCAAACTGCCAGGACCGGCTGTTACAACCCCATATAAAATTTAAAGGACAAATTCCCATTTAAAATTCCTTTTTAGTGATGTGCCATTTATGGTGCAGTTGTATTCATAGAAAATGGCTACAATGAAATTGTTATAGTGTAAATCGGTGTTGATTGAATTCATCTTAAAAATTAATGTATGGTTAATAAGCCTGTCAGTGTCAACAATTTTCAAAATGCCTTGTCATTTAACTGAAAATAAATTAAATTAAATATTAGCCAGAATTAAAGATGGATGGTCAACACGTTCATTAGCAAATTTTACCGGAAGGAGTAAAAACACAATTTCTTTGAGTAGAAAAGTTGCATGATTCCCTGAAAATCAAAGGGATGAAAATAAATGTGAGCAAAACGAAAGTAATGGTTTTTGAAAGAGAAGAAAGCATGACAAAATGTGGGGTTTCGATTGAGGGAGAAAGAGTGGAACAAGTTAATGAATTTGTGTACTTGGGTTCAAAATTTACTAGAGATGGAAAGTATGACAGTGACATTGAGCGAAGGGTGTTGGCAGGAAAACAAATGATTGGGGCACTGCATAGCTTTATGAATAGCCAGAAAGTGTCAAAAAAGGCACGTCTGGCGGTGCGTAGAGGTGTGTTGGTTCCTACACTTATCAGTATGGTAGTTAATGTTGGGTTTGGCAGAAGAAGCATGAAAATAGGATTAATGCTGCGGAGATGAGTAGTCTAAAAAGTATAGCCGGAGTGACTCGGTTGGATAAAGTTAAGAATATTGACATAAGAAAACGCTGTGGTGTAAAAGAAGATGTGGTCACAAAAATAGATAAAGGAATGCTTAGATGGTTTGGACACGTAGAAAGGATGGATGAAGGAAGATTGACGAAACAAATTTATAAGGCAAGTGTGAATGGGCAAATCGGTAGAGGTCGACCTCGGAGAACATATCTCGATCAGATCAACATTGTTTTGAAGAAAGGCCAGGTCAAGAGTACCAACAACCGAAGAGCATGTATGAAAGCACTGATGAAAGTAGAGGAGGCAAAAGATGTGTGTACGAACCGTAACAAGTGGAAGGAAGTGGTCTCTGCCTACCCCTATGGGAAAAAGGCGTGACTTTATGAATGTATGTAGAAAAGTTGGTATTGGTGATATTGGTATTTCCTGGGTCTTAAACTACCGCTAGCAGAAGAGTCAAGGAATACACGATTTAAAGAACGCTATACTAGAATTCTTGCTTTCTGACCTGGGCGATTTTCAGTCAATGTATGGGGTTGGATAAGTATGGACTTGCTGGGTGCTGGTGATTGGAGAGAAGTTTTAACGCCGAACATTATATGTCTGTTCTGGAAGGAAGGTATAATGCTCCCATTTGTTGGTCGAATATGTCCAAATAATTCCTCGTCTTTTTACATGATAAATGTCCGGTCCATACCGCGAATGCTGTGAGGTAATAGTTGCTTCGTAATAATGATACAAATAGACTATTAGGCAGGAACAGGTTGATTCCATAAATAGAGATCTTGAAGCAATCGTCGAGTGGGGAACCAACAATCTTGTTCAGTTCAACGCCCAGAAAACACAAAGCGCCACGTTTTCCAAGTAAATTTCTCAAATCATTCCATCACAATGTCCGGAAATACCCTTGAATCAAGTCCCTCCATCTCGATTTTGGGAGTCACGGTGTCTAATAATATGTCTTGGCATGACCATGTTGCTAACACAGCAAAGTCAGCAAACCAGAGGCTAGGTTTTCTGTGGAAAGCTAGAAAGTTTTTTACTCCTGATTAACTGTTGACGACGTACAAGGCTCAAATTCGACCTCTACTGAAGTATTGCTCGCACATTTTGGGTTCCACACCAAGGCATTCTCTTCGTCTTCTAGATTCCATTCAGAAAAGGGCCATTCGGTTGATAAACAGCTCAACTCTTACAGATACCCTTTACCTACTAGATCATAGAAGAAGAGTTGCAGACCAGACATTACTCTACAGTTATTTCCATGGCAGATGCTCCAGAGAAATTAAAACTCTTATACCACCACTGGCTACATTCGGCCGAAGAACTCGGCACGCTAATTAGTCTCACCCATTTTCCCTCAAGATTGACAGTACAAGGACCAATCTCCATCAAAAATACTTTTTTTACAGGGCTGCTACGGAATAGAACAAGCTTCCAAAATTAGTTTTTCCAGAGAACTATGACCTGCAACTTTTCAAAAATCGGGCCCACAATCATGTCCTTTTTATAATCCCTCCCCTTTTTAATAGTCGCAATGCGGGGGCCGTCCGCGGCCCACACGATAGGTCTAAGGGCCTTATTTTAAAAGAAATATCAATGTAAAAGAAATTTTAGACCAAACAATTCTAATAAATATTGGAAATTTATTCACGAATGCTGGGAAAAGCTTAATACAAATGTTTTAGTAAATTTAATTAACTTAATTCCAAACAGATTGGTTTAAATAGTCGAAAAATATGGTCATGTAACCAAATATTAAATTTTTAAATTTTTATTATAAATTATAATTAAATATTTATTATAGTTTTCTGTTTTTATTATTGGTTACATTGAGTTTAAAAATTTGCGTTGTAAAAATATTCTAATAGATTAAAATCATTTATCACCTTTTATATGTTTTTGTTTTGTCTATCGGCGTCGATAAGAAAATCCTGATTTACGCAAATATGGCAAAATCCCATTTTCAGCGAATACATTTGTACATTCCCTATTTTAAATTAAGGAATTGGGAAAGTGGAAGGGAGAGGGTTGACTAATTACAGATATTTGTATAGTAAAAATGTGTCCTCCTTGGAACAAAAATCGACGTGTTTCAGCAATTCTAATAAAAAATGCCAAATATCGAGTTACAACTGTTGGCCCATTCCGTATATTTAATATTACCTGTAAATTTAAAAAAAAAAGGATTGTGGTAAAATTTTGTCGAATAATTTATTAATAAAAGCCACACAAAAATGGCTGCAATTTTTATTGAAATACTTAAGGTCCATAAATATTAAATATTAAAAAATAAGTAATTATATACCACAGAAAATTACCTATTTGTTTTAAACAAAAGATTTCTGATATTATTTCCTTATGCATATTTGCACACTTTTTTTTAAATTTAGCTACAAATTTAAATTTTTCTGTTTGATGTTTAATAAATAGTTTAAAAACCATAAATTTTCCAAAAAATCGTATTATCTGTATCAAATTCTTTAATTAAAAATTTTCATTAGCAAGCAGTTTTGAAAATATCAATCTTTCCTGAAATAGTTTAAATATAAACTTCATTTTGGTAACACAAGGTGGGTTCGATAAATTAATAAAAGCAATAGACAAATATTTTGTTAATTTTAAGCAATTTGCATATTTAGATAACAAATTTAATTAATCATCCAATTAAAAATTGTCCGAAACCATTTTTAGAATATTTCCAGCAGTATAAGTCTATGATTTTGCTTTTCTAATTAACAAGTTTTATTTTTTTTTTTTAAATTTTAAAACGCTTCTGCTGCATTAATTAACAGTCAGAGTAAATATTAAAAAAAGCGTAAATTTTATCTTCACAAGTAATATAACTACTAGACCAGTGCTGAAGCCTTTGAAAATGGTAAAAAGTGAAAAAAAATAATAGTATGATGATTGGAAAAATAAGAGAATACAACAAAAGTGAAAGGAAAAATAATTTACCGGCGATCTGAGGTCGGAAAGTGGAAGGGGGTGAGTTTTTAAGAAAAAAATATGGTTTATCTCGATTTCCGGCAAAACTACAAGATCTATGGAAAAAAGTTAAATAGCAAATTTGTAGGTAATAAAAAGATTTACAACTTTTGTATTTACACTTTTTTTACATAACCATAAAATTTATGTGAAAAATTCAAATAACCTAGTTTTTGGTTTTTATTTTTGTTTTACAAAAAAAAAATTGTTCACGAAATTTGGTGAAAACTTACGTTTTTATGTCCCAAACACACTGTAATTTTTTTGATTTAAAATATTTATTTTTTTTACCTTATTTTGACTTTATATCGAAAAAGCACTCTAATTTTTAATCGAAAATTCTCACGTCAATATATCTGCTTTTTTAAATAAGTCGGTGAGCTTTTTGTATGTTGAAATCTCTACTTTCGCCTACTTTCTGGTGGTATAAGAAAATATACATTACTATGGTTATTTTTCTCAGTAAATGCAAAAAAATAAAAAAACGAATCCGAAATTTATATTGCAAAAAATAGTTGTTTTAAATATTAAAGATGGGATTTAAAGGGGATTTCATCTAAAAAATGTGACCATCACCGTCTTCGTCTCCAATATTATTTCCAGTATGCATTGGTTCTTGATCCACAATTTTATCTGAATTATTAACTTTCTCGTAGGTTTTTTCTTCCACATTGGAGCATTTTTCAGAACCATGACAATTTGAGCATAAATTTGTGCATTTTAAACCATGTTTTCGGTAGCTACATTTTAAACTGTTAACTCCTTTTTTGTAAATTTGGGCATAATGCCCCGTTTATGTTGCTTTCAGCCCCAATTTGTTGCTGTCAGTTCGTTACCCAGCCAAGTTTGAAGCTGATAATATGCCCTGTAACAATGTTGTTCTGCTGCAGCTTCTGTGGGTGGGAGATTTTCCAATATTAAAGATGATTTAATTGTTGCCAAATGATATTTTCGAAATCTTTATTGATTCAGTGTTATTATTTTTACATTTATAAATACATTTGATTAATTGTAATTCATTTTTTTTATATATTTTTTGTTTGCATCTTATTCATAAAAAATATTTGCCAAATTTGACAAATTTTTATCGTCTAATAATGAATTTCCAAAACTTTTCTTTCCTTTTTCGGCAAATGTAGATGTTGTATCGCAACTAGAAAAACAATGCATAAATGCAATAATATTTTTGAAAGATTCATTTTTGAAAATATTAGACGTGAAAAATAGATCTTTTTTTCGGGTTTTTTTTCGTTTTTTGCATTTTCTGAGAAAATTTACCACAGTAATATATATTTTTTTTATACTACCAGAAAGTAGAGATTTTAACAAACAAAAAACTTAAAGACTTTTTTAAAAAAGCAGATATTTTGACGTGAAAATTTTCGATTAAAAATTAGGGTCCTTTTTCGATAATATAGGAAAAATAAATATTTTAGATTAAAAAAAATTACAGTGTGTTTAATACATAAAAAGGTAAGTTTTCACCAAATTTCGTGAAAATTTTTTTTTAAGAGATAAAAATAAACCAAAACTTGGTTAATTGAATTTTTCACATATATTTTGAGGTTATGTAAAAAAGTGTACCTACAAAAGTTGTAGTTCTTTTTATTACCTACAACTTTGGTTTTTAACATTTTTCCATAGGTCTAGTAGTTTTGCCGGAAATCGAGATAAACCGTTTTTTACCCCTAAAAACACACCCCTTTCACTTCCCGATCTCAAATCGCCCGTAAATTATTTTTTCTTTAATTTTTGTTATATTTTCTTTATTTTCCAATGGATTTTATCCCACTATTATTTTTTTTGGTTTCAAAAATTATCGACCCTGGTCTATACAGGAAAATCACATCAGAAAATTGTCGTGATTATAAAAAAGATAGTTTTTTTTGGAAAAATGGAATAAATAAATAATACTAATTGATGATAAATGGTTCTGATGTTACAAGATATTTTATTTTAATCAAAAAAAAATATATATTTGTAGGGATTTTAAATCTATAATAAAATGTTTTTTTAAATATAAGATTTTAATGTTTACATTTTGTACTAAGTTTCGCTGAATCTTTTGGTCCACGCTTTTTAATTGTTAATGCGATAAAATCACCTTTTTACTTTTGAAAATGTATGTAAAATACAAATCCTGTATACCTATGCTTCGCACTTTTTGGCTAGCGCGCTTCAGTCGATGCATGTTGAGAAAAATGCTTTAAAAAATTGACATTACTTGCGAGCTATGGCGGACATATTTCTTTGATCTCGCAACATTCTAGCAACTCAATTACAGCGATTTCTTTTTGTCTAATACGACGTTTGTGATAAAAATAATATATTAATTTTTTCGTGTTTTGCTTGCTGACAAAAGGGGTCACTTTAAGCGTATTTACTTTTTTTCTCATTATTTAATTTTTTAGATTCAACATTCGCTCTAAAGTGGCCACGAGTTAGGGGCACGTACAATACGAAAGTTTTTGTTTTTTTTTCTATAGTAAACATCATTCACATAAAAGGTAATAATTTTTTTTATTCGTTTTTTATTTCAGATGGACATGAAATCCGTTGGATCATTTTATTATGAAAATTTTGTAAGTACTGGAATTATTGTTATAACCAAAAAAAAACTCTGCTAGTTAAATATGAAAATATATTTTTATCATGACTGCGAAAAAAAAAATCGTGGATTAAATAATATGTCAGTAGTGATTAACTTTAAATAACATTTAAATGAAAAACAAAATTTATGCTTCAAAGAGAGATATTAAAAAAAAATGCTGTGTGTACTGATGTAAGCTCGTTAGAAGTTATACTTCTTTGGCGTAAGTAAAAATAAATAGAGAATTTAATTCGATATTATGAGATTTTAGTGTATAAATATATTTTAAAGTTGTAAAGTTATCAATAATTTAAAATTGATAATTAATTATAATTATTGTAAAATATTTTGATCATTTATTGAAATTTTTTTAACTTTTAAATATTCAATTATTTATTATTTAAATTAGTGATTACTTTAATTAATATCTTTTTCAACTTTGATTTTAATTAAAAGAATTAAAAAAAAATAATACTTACGAAAAATTAACCTTAAATATTTGAATATACCTTTTTTTAAATTTTTATCACTAAAAAAAAATTTTATAGCACAATGTAAGAAAAATTGATGTATAACTATTTACAATTAAGTATTAATATGAATGAACAGGTGACCCCATCTCTAGAAAAAATTGGAGTTTGCTTGGTAAAAAATTTTTGTAACGCCATCCGTATTTAAGATAAAGGGCGTTGAAAAAAAATGTATTCACATTTATTACGATTTTGCCAAAACTACTGGAAACATAAACATATGTTTTAAAAGCTGATACATCCCATGAATTTGTTTTTATATCTGACTCTCATAAAGAGCGCTAGTTACACGGTTCGTACCAAGTAGTTTTGAACATAACTTTTTTAAGGTTAGATTTATTAATCGAAATTTCATGTAAACTTAAACATCATTTAACTTTACACCAAAAAGGTACTCTTGGTAAAACAAGATACTGTGTACCGTTTTCGGAATATTTTGATTTGAAAATTATAAAGTAATAACCGATGCTGGTATAAAGTAATGATAAAATTATTAATTATTATTATTATTATTAATTAGTTTGCATTATGTGAATAAAACCTTTGTTGTCGCGTGAATGAGACCTCATCGATAAAACGGATACATGTTCAAAAATTTGGATTGAGGGATGTCCTTTCTTGTAATGTTTGTCAAAAATCCACTCTAACCGTCTGGTAAGAACTCTCAGACTGTTATGATAAGGATGTAGCTGCTGCTCTGTAAGTATCCTCCAAGTACTTGAAGAAGACGTATTTGTTGGTCTTTCCATATTCCTTTTTATTTTTTTTTTGTCTCACATTCCCAGTTTCTCAACAACGTCGTTCAATGGCTCCAAATGTATTTTTACTTGGTAAGTTTTTTCTAGGAAACTTTTCTGCATAACAGATGCACTAGAGTTTCCTAAACACTCGCCTAAGGTTAATAACATATTGGTGTATTTAACATTTGAGTACTATTAATAAATGTCAGTTTTCCATGGCAAACTTAAAGAAAATTAAGATAAATCGATTAAAATGGATTTTTGTGAAGCGTTACAAGAAAAAAAAGCCTTCAATCCCAATTTTTTAACATGTATCAGTTTTACCGATGAGGTCTCATTTACGCGACAAAATTTTTAGTTCACATAATGCATACTAATTAATAATAATAATAATGAATAACTTTATCATTACTTTATACCAGCATCGGTTATTACTTCACAATTTTCAAATCAAAATATTCAGAAAACGGTACACAGTATTGACTTTTACCAAGAGTACCTTTTTGGTGTAAAATTGAACGATGTTTAAGTTTACTTGAGATTTTGATTAATAAATCCAACGTTAAAAAAGTTATGCTCAATACTACTATCGCCCTCTATGAGAGTCAGATATAAAAACAAATTCATGGGATGAACTAGCTTCTAAAACATATTCGTATAAAAGCTCATTACAATATTTGCACGAGTTTCGGCAAAATCGTAATAAATGTGTATACATTTTTTTGTTACGAAAATTTTTTACTGAGCAAACCCAAATTATTTTTCAGTTTTCTACCTATCCTGGAGACGGGGTCACCTTTTTTTCAAACACCCTGTATATGCGTTAACCTAGTCAGTAATTATATTTGACGGCCAACTTTATACTGTCGGATTGAAGTATGACAGCTTCCAATTTTTGCTCTCAACTAAACGCGCCAAAAGAAGTAAAACTTCAATAATAATTTATAGAATAAAATTGTGCTGAGCTTTTTGTGATAACATTGGTTAATAATTAAAAGTAATTATTTTAAAAAAGGACAGTTTGCATCCACGCAGCCCTAATTATTATATTTATTTAATTGTATTAATTTTATTCGCGTGTCAGCAGGCCTTTCCGGCTGGAATGGTACCATACAAGCGACCAGCGGCAGACAAATCCGGTGTCCCGGTTTACCAACCGAACGCAACAACCTATCAACAACTGATGCAGTTGCAGCAGCCTTTCGTGCCCGTGTCATGTGAGTATTCCACCTCTCCTGTTCCTCCTTCTACATCTTCTTGCGCTTCGCCCACAGTCCCTGAGGCCTCCATGCCAGTCGCGTCCTCTCCTATATCTCAGGCTTCTCAAATATCACTTCATCAACAACAACCACCCCAACCACCACTACCACAAACAAAAGAAGCTGATGTAACCCTAATAACTACCACCGCTACAATGCCAGTCGCCATGCCTCACCAACCACAAATTCCAGATCCCGCTACGCTTGCTAAAGAGGTTGCCCAGCAAAATTACGCTAAAGCTATTAAACTAGCTGCTGTTAATCAAAGTATCGCAGCATCTCAGTTTACACACTTGAATCCATTGAATTATACCGGAGTTTCTTTGAACAAGCAGGCGTTGACGGCAGTTCCGCAATCCTCGGCTGCTGCCGCCGCCGCCGCCGCTGCCGCTGCCGCCGCCGCCGCCGCTTCTTATCCGCGATATCCTACTGCGCTACCTTTTCAGTTTAACGCTACCGCAATGAATCTAGGACTCGCTAATCCGTATCAAACGATAGCGCAACAGAATTTGTTAAATATGAGCCGTCCACCGCCGATGCAGTTAAATCCTTATTCGTTTATGAGACAACCATACACCACGGCAACCGCCGCTCAGCACAGCACTCAGCTCTATGCGAATAGTCTACTGAGCGCACAATATCCGGTCACAGTTTCGGCGCCTCCTATGACGAATACCGTTCCCCAAACGAACATTACCGTCGCGGCTCCGCAAAACAACAACAACAACGTCCCATTACAACCGTACAAAAAACTCAAAACCAATTAATGTTTCATTATTTTTTTTTGAATTCGTTGTTTTTATTTTCTTTAAATATTGTTGGTATTGTGTAATATTTTATGTCGAAGGACAAGATTTTTTCGAAAAAAAATTTTGAATTTTAATCGGTTTTAGATTTTAAGGGTTAGCGTTTTCATTTTGTCAATTTTAAAATGTTTCGCGTTATTGATTTCGTGTATTGAAAAGTGTTTGTTCGTTCACATTTGTATCGTATTCAAGATAATGAACACATTAAAGGAAAACCGTGCTTTTCTATTTTATTATTTAGTCGGATTGGTAGCGTCGATGTGACGTATCAATACGATTTTGATATCTAAGGTACTTTTATGCAAGTTCTGGCTATTGAATAACGAGACTCCTTAGGAGAGAGAGTTTTATTTTAAGAATTGTTGTGTAGAAGTCACAGGGTGCTAAATCAGGCGAGTAAGGCGCGTGTTCGGACAGCGCAGTTTCACCCTCTGGTCACCCTTTCGGTCATTACGATGCCGTTGATGTCGACCTGGACGTTGATGCTCTCCCGGCCATCAGAAAATTTTACATATTTTAAGAATTGTTCTACAATCGAATGCCCCCTTCAGTGTACTCCCCTCCGCTCGCCACACACCGTTCCATTCGTCTTTTCCATTGGTCAAAGCAATGCCGGAAGTCTTCTTTTGTACGAGCATTAAGGAGCTCCACCGATTTTTGCTTCACCTCTTCCATCGAATCGAACCGGGTTCCTTATAAGGCAGGTAACAGGAAAAAGTCACATGGTGCTAAATCAGGCGAGTAAGGCGCGTGTTCGGACAGCGCAGTTTCACACTCTGGTCACCCTTTCGGTCATTACGATGCCGTTGATGTTGACATGGACGTTGGTAATTTTAGATGCTCTCCCGGCCATCAGAAAACCGTTTTATACCATTCGAAGACACGCGCACGAGATAGAGAATTTTCAGCATCTCAACAACTTATAGCACTCGGTCGGAGTTTTTTTTTATTAAACGATAAATTTTACATTGATGCGTTGCTCGTGTTTTTCTTATCGTTCGTTTCTAACTTCTATAGAAAAATTATCACTACAGCGACAGAAACGTGTTTTCGTACTAAAATAGTAGACAATTCCAGCTATCAAACGCTGCATTCCTTTTCCCTCCTGCTTCTGTAGGGCGCTTTCTGCACGCGCAGTCTCGTTTTTTAATAACCAGACGAAGCACGAAACAAGGCGAATTGCGTACAGCAATTTTTCTACAACCTATACTACTCGCGTGTACTCTTTCCATAAACATAATTACGTTTAATAATGATGACAAATAAATATCTCGTTACTAGCGTCGTATTCTTTAATCCTTTTTTTGCTCTAGCCTTCGCACTACCCACAGCTGACAAACGGTTCATAATGTTTTAGGTCAGCGTTATGAAATATTATATTTAGATGTTTACGATCCTTTTAGAAGACAATAATAGGTTATTTGATACTATTGCGGTCCCCTCGTTTTGTGGCTCTAGAAAATTGAAAAACCATCCGATTTCGTTAATTTTTTTTAAAATCTTCGTTCTTAAGGCGGATATATGAAAAAAAAATTGGAAATATCTCGCTTAATAATTTCAAATGGTTTGATGACTTTAAATGCGATTATAAGCGCACTTCTTTGAATGTAATCGTTCATAACTTTTTTGCAAAGCATCAAATGAAGTTTTTTTTTGTTCATCACTCAGCTATAGTAGTCCACTGCTGAACATAAGCCTCTCGTTTATTTTGCCACTCTGCTCTATCTTGAGCCATTTGTATCCAATTACCACAGATTCTTTTGATGTCATCGGTCCATCGTGTGGGGGGGCGCCCTCTACTACGATAAGCTTCGTGCCTCGGACGCCACTCCAATAGTTTTTTAGACCATCTTCCGTCAGTTCTTCTAGCTACGTGGCCAGCCCAGTTCCACTTTAAAGTTGTTATTTTTTCGATTACATCTATAACACCTGTTCTTTGGCGAATAATCTCATTTGGTATTCGGTCTCTGAGGGAGATACCCAGAATAGCCCTCTCCATCGCCCGTTGGGTGACATGCAGTTTCTTTGCTGACTTTTTTGTAAGCGTCAATGTTTCGGCTCCGTATGTCATCACTGGTAATATGCAGTGATTGTATACTTTTCGTTTTAGACTGATGGGAATATCCGACTTGAAAACATACTTTAATCTTCCAAAGGATGCCCACCCCAAGCCTACTCTCCGGAGAAGTTCGCACGTCTGGTTGTCCCGTCCTATTCGGATCTCATGACCCAAATATTTGTAGGCGGTGACCTGTTCAATAGATTTGCTTCCAATAGTTATGTTTTTACTGGGGACTAGGTTTGTCATGACTTGCGTCTTTGCAAAGTTAATTCTTAGGCCAACTTCCCTTGAAGCATTGTATAATTTTTCCAACATCATGGACGCTTGATCTATACGGTCGGTGATAAGGACGATATCGTCTGCAAATCTTAAGTTATTTAATCTTTCACCGTCTATATTTAGGCCCATTTCCCCCCAGTCGATTTTCTTACAGACATATTCGAGCAGTGTGGTGAACAGCTTTGGAGAGAGGGTATCTCCTTGACGTACACCTTGTTCTATTCGGAATGTTCTTGTGTTTTTATGTAATCTTACACACGCCGTTGCTTTCTCGTATATACCCTTAATCAGTTTTTTTTGTTAATCTACACAAAAAACGAACATTAAAAAAAATCTTATAAAAATGTTTTTTTTTTGGAATTTATTATCTCACTTAAAGATTTCGTAGGGTTTTATGACTTCGTTCATAACTTTTTTGCAAAGCATCAAATGAAGTTTTTTTTTTGTTAATCTACATAAAAAACGAACATTAAAAAAAATCTTATAAAAATGTTTTTTTTTGGAATTTATTATCTCACTTAAAGATTTCATAGGGTTTTATGACTTCGTTCATAACTTTTTTGCAAAGCATCAAATGAAGTTTTTTTTTTTATTATCTCACTTAAAGATTTCATACGGTTTTATGACTTCGTTCATAACTTTTTTGCAAAGCATCAAATGAAGTTTTTTTTTGTTAATCTACACAAAAAACGAACATTAAAAAAAATCTTATAAAAATGTTTTTTTTTGGAATTTATTATCTCACTTAAAGATTTCATAGGGTTTTATGACTTCGTTCATAACTTTTTTGCAAAGCATCAAATGAAATTTATATTTTTTTTTAATATACACAACAAACAACCATTTAAAAAAAATCATATAAAAATGTTAATAATTTTTTACAAATGAAATTTTATTAATGTTTCTTAAAATCAACTTTTTTCTTCTTCAATAATCGTATTTTAAATTTATACACGTAGTTATACTTATTTCCTTGTTCTACAGAAAAAAATGAATATTTCCAAAAAAAAATTATACATACACAACTGATGATTTTTCAATGTTAAATAACTTAAAATAATGATTTCAAAATTTAATAAGTTAATTTTAATCTAATAATTTCATGTTCAATGGCAAGACAGGTCCGCATGGACCTTCCTTTGTCTAGTATATTTTCTAGCGATCTAATTAGATGGCGTAGCAATTATCATCAAAACACTAATACCTCCCCTTCCCCCTTGCCCTACTCTCAATTCTCTTTAATATTTTACGTAAGCAAGATACCATTTTTTTTAATGGTAACATTTTTTAGTTTTTGTTAAGTTAATAAATTATTACTGTATAGATATTGTATACTTGCTTACTTAATAAGTAATTTTAGGAATTTTTTTGTTTTCATTACTTTGATGATTCTTTAATAAAAAAGGTACAAACAATAATTTGTGAGAAAAGGTCAATTTTAAGAGGAATTGGTATTATTTTTAAAATGTAAAAACATGAAAATTCAACATTTTTGTATAATTTTTTTTTTATTTTTTCGTTTTTTTTGTAGATTAAGAAAAAAAATATAAAAACTTCATTCGATTACTTGTAAAAAAGTTATCATCAATTATACGCGAATGAGTGCGTTTACATGAACATTTTTTTTCGTAAACTCGCCGTAAAAACGAAGATTCAAAAAAACTTTAAAACGTTGATTTTTCGATTTTCCAGAGCCAAAAAACGAGGGGACCGCGATAGTATAAAATTACATTTTTAAAAAATTTAAAAAAAAATACTTATGAATATTATTGTTAGATAAAAGAAATGATAAAAGTATCGGTTTTCCTTTCAATTGTAAAAAATTTGTTATACTTATTTGTTGCATACCAAAAATTTTTTGAAACCCGGTACATGACTTGTACTTGTACATTTTCGGATAGTTTCTAAATTAATTTGTTATTTTGGATACGCGTTTTAAAAAAAAATTCTAGTCAGTTGATAAATTCTGTGTACATTGAGAGAATAAAATAAAAACAAAAAATTTTTTTGGAAAACTGGGCAATGCTCCAAGCTACCCGGACCAAAGCGAGTGCCTCATTACTGTGATACCTCTCACACCTGCTGACTGCACCGCTATAATTAACATCCTCTCCCCCTTTGCCCCCATCCACCTGTTACCCCAGTATCGCTCTAATACATTTATGTAATTAGGAATTAATATTTTTGGTGGTTAAGACTAGAACGCTATTTTGCCATTTTCCAAAAAGAAAATTTGGTAATGTTTATACATACATATATAAATATATCTAGAAATTCTGCATGACATAATTTCGATAAATTAATAAAAAATTTGAGAGCCTAATTTATTCGCATGGTAGTCATATGCGTTGTATTTTTGTTAGAAAAGTGCCATTCAGAAGTAGTATGTTACTGACCCAAAAAGACGCCAAGTTTGTACATAAGAACTTAATTCTTCTTGATCTAATTAATACAAAAAACTGCTTTTTTTATTAACTGTGTAAAAATTATTTAAATGCGAAAGTAAGCATTATCTATTAATTTTATATCACAGCTTTTTAAAATCATTAAATCTTGGATACCGGGCATTTACTTTTATATATTTATATAACAAATTTATTATATTTTAAATTTTTTTTTATTTTTTTTTTAGTAAATATTAAAATGTTTAACCAAATATTTTAGGAGTTTGTGCAATTTTTATTTGATAATCTGTGATTTTGGGAATTTGTCTTTTTACGTGTACAGTTATTTTCTATCATTGTTTTTAACGCCAAAAAATGGATTGATCCCAAACTTAAGTGATTAAAAAAATTAACAAAAAAATAGAGATATTTTTCATTTTCATTAATAGTATATTGTGCAACTAGTGCGATAGTGCGTAGTTGAACGCACGACGAAGCGAGAGCGTTCATTTGCTCGAGTGAGCAATCGACAACATCGCACGGGTTGCACATACTATTTTTTATTGCGAATGCAGATTAAACGCGTGCATAAAACAAGTATCCAGATCAAAAATATAAACTTTGTAATGTCAACTTGACAGTTGAGCGTGCGGCTGTTAACCGAAAGGTTGGCGGTTCGAATTTGCGTGCGCCAAGTAATACTCAAATGACGTAAGCGTGCGCCAAGTAAACTTGTCGCAATCAAATGGGCAAACAGTTATTTTTCAACCGCAACAGCGTGCTCTAAAATACTACTTATTCCGCATGAGTAATAAAAAATCATTTGTGCATTTAGTGGACAAAAATTTATAAACTCATGTGCTAATACAAATTTATTTTTTTGAATTTCTTTCATTACTTAAAAAAAAATTAAAAAAGTATATTATAAAGTACTACAAACGAAAACGTTGACGAGATGAAATTATTGTTAATATAATTTTTTTATTACTTATACTTATACTTATACTTAGCACACGCAAACTATCCTTGTTGCACGCAAATTCGAACCACCAACCTTTTTGTTAACAGCCGAACGGGCAACTGTCAAGTTGACATTACAAAGTTTATATTTTCATTTCAGTTAATATTTTTCGTCTGGACCCCTGTTTTATGCTCGCGTTTATTCCGCATTCGCAATAAAAAATAGTATGTGCAACCCGTGCGATGTTGTCGATTGCTCACTCTCGCTTCGCTCGTGCGTTCAACTTCGCTCTCGTGAGCAATTGCCATCTTATCTCACTAATTGCACAATATACTATTTTGTTCCAGTTTTAGAAAAACCCACTAAAAACAAAAACAAATTCCCTTCATGAGCGCAATTAAAAAAAAAACTTATTTTTTCCAATAAACAAAGCTTTTAAATTTATTGTGATAATTTTTATAAAGTGAAAAAAGATAAATTTGCCTAAAATTTTTCAGTGACCTGACGCTTTGTGCTATTGTGCTATTTAATTTTTGTGTAATAGAACGGACAGTGCATGGGGCTTTTTATTTATTTTTTTAAACAAACTTAATGTGTTGCATGCCCGTTTTTCAGATATATCCTCGGTTTTCTTTTTGGGTTGGAGTCTTTCTTTGTCAAACCAACGTACATTCAAATTCTATGTATTTTCTTTTTCTTGCCACATATGTATAAGTATATATATATATATATATATATATATATATATATATATATATATATATATATATATATATATATATACATACATAAATATACATTTTTTTGTTGTATACTTTTATGAAACTTTGTTCCTTCAAATAAACGTATATATTCTTGTAATTTGATAAAGACATGCAGTTGCCTCAAAGGCGGTTGTTATTTTTGTCTTCCTGGGTTTTGATCTCGAAGCACAAATAATCTAGTTTTATATGTACCCGTATACAGTGAGAGCTAAATTTAATTCTGTTTATGGGCATCTCGGTAACAGCAGTAAATACAAGACAAAATCCGTAAGATCCCAAAAACTACTCATATGATACTGATAACTAAAAAAAAAGTACAGCACAATTTAATAAAACTTGGTCAAAAAATATATTTTATCCAATCATTCAGTTATTACATGAATATTGTACGAACAAGTCATTTGAATTTTTTACCTTGAAGTTCGTTTTTCAATTTATTTTTTGACTTAACCAGGTCGTCACATCTTTTAAGCTTCGTTTTAACTAAAAAAAAAATTCTAAAATGATTATTTGTTACTTGAAATAAAACATTAATTTAAAGCCAAGTTAAAATGAATATTGAATAAAATATAATCAGTATAATATTAGCAGTATTACGATAGTAATATTAGTTCCAAAAATATAGTAAAAACTATACGAAATACAGTGATTAGTTTCCACAAATAAGATGTCCCAATTGCACTTACTGCTGTCCAAATAAGCGCACTATAGGAATATTTAAATTTAAGTAGATTTTACTTAGTCATTTTTACTCACCCCGTACACAGAACATTTGTAGCTCACCCTGTATTCTGCGTGTCTCATCTCCTTTTCCTCATTCATTGTAGACATCTTGATTTAGAGCAAATATTTAGGCTTGTTTATTATAATGCAATCTTAGTAGACTTCCTTTTTATCAGGTGAAATATCTAATTTCATGCAAACATTTTTTTTTAATTGAAAAATTTTGTAGTACGTGATTGCATTTTTAACGAACACACATAGATTTAGTTATAAATGTGTAGTAGTAGTGGTGATTAATTGTGTATAGAAGATCAATGTCAACAAATATTTCGTTAAATATATTCAATAGTTTTCATAGGGTGTGTCACCTGATATCATTTTTTTTTAATACAAAAATGCATATTCTTTAAAAAACTTTTGTCTAACAAAAACTGTAGGAATTGAAAACGGAATTCTACTAACGCGTGTTTTTTTTTTGGAAAATTTAAATATAACGTTTTATAAAAATAACGTAAAACTAAATATTTGTTCTGTCTTCAAGAGAAATCTTATTAAAAATCTTTTTATTGTAAGATATAGGGATAGATTTAGTATATAGTATTGTGATGTATTATTAGTGATAGTTCTTATTGATATAATTGCTGAAAAAATGTGTCTTATTATGTCTAGCATTTAAAAATGAAAAAAAGTTTTCACTTTGTACTTTTAAAAAGAGTACACATTATTGTGATGCATGTATAATTAACGAAATAAGTAATTGTTTATTTGAACTAGTACTACATATACGATTATATAAAGAATTTGCATTTTTAAGTAGGATTAATATGTAACTGAAGGTTATCGTACAGAAAATTGAATAGGCTCTTTTTAGAAAACTCATCGCACATGCCAAACTTTTCTTTGTTTCTTTTTTCAAACTTTTTATTATAAAATAAAAAAACAAGTTAGGTACCTAACAACCGTTCAATAAAGCATGTGAATGTTAAAAGGAGAGAGAGCTGCCTTCTATGTTTTTGTAAGAAAGTTCAAAACCATAGACCTATTATCCAGAGGAGACGCAACATCCCATTCAAAAAACTCTGTATGTTTTATCGCAATGATTACACGAAAATGGCCATGAGTATGACAAAGAATACCAATCGATTCTCTTTGTCCCGTCCTCGTGCTGGCAACGCTGTAACAATATTGTGGACTTAAGGCTAAGCTTGTAATCAGTGGCGTGCTGTTTGTTCCAAATGAGAATATATCCATTGGGTAATATTTAGTTTTTTATGAGAATATATTTATGAATAGGTGATACTCAGTTTTTTATCAAATTAAAGTGTTGTAGCCTACTAAAATTTTCTCAACCCCAAAATTTGAGCGCCAAATTGTGTTATCCTAACTAAACTGTTTTTTTAAAGTTACAAAAGTGGGGTGCCAATTTTGTGTTACGTTAAAGTTTCTTTTTCAAAGCCAATTGTGTGTAATGTTATAAGTTATTTTTATAAAACTAAATTATTCCAACTCAACAGTTGCTAATTGTGTAGCGAACAGTTTTACTAATACCCGTTAAACTAAATTATTTCATCAAATTAAAGTACTGAAAAAGAATTTTAAATAATTTTACCTAATGAACAAAAACGTACGTTAATATTAATACGTACGTTAATATTAATTTCACAAATAAAATGTAACGTATTTTTAGTTTAGACTATTTAACAGCTAAGTAACCTAAATAAAAAGATTAAAATATTATACTCATGGTTCCGTGACTTCTTGATTTCTCGATTGGATTAAATTTGAGGGGATGTATAGATTTTTTATGAACTACTACTATAAAATGGATCAGGAAGGTATATAGTTCTTCAAATGACAACGAAAGAGGGATAATACCACTGAATAAGTGTTGCTGAATAAATAATGACCTTTTTTGAGAATATCTCGATATCTTGAATATTGATTTCCGCATCGTTCTGTTTATTTTGATAATCAAATCGTCATTGCTACACCACTGGATGAATATATAGCAAACAAAGAGATAATTTAACTTACTTGCGAAAAGCAACACTGGGGCTTAAATGGTACGGTTTTTTACACACTTGGCAATGACGAACCATTTCTTCCACTAAATTTCATTGAATTTTACCAATAATATGCTGAAAATCACCAATAATACTTCAAAATCCCGTTGCAACAACTTCGGCAACAACGCTACAAATTTTGGCCGAAACTGTCAGATTTTGTAGTAAACACAAATCTCTGCACGTGGTACAATTCAGACAAGCCGTGCGGCGTTGTCGCTTATTAAACAAAACATTTTTATGATCTAACAGAATGAAATAGTTCAATGGTTCAACATTTCATAAAATGGGTTGTATTATTCAGGTTGTTATAATTCATGAAATATTAATAAAAGATAGCAATGTGGTCATAATATTGTTGCAAATATAATCATCAAATACTATGGACGATTCACAAATCTCTTGTCATAACTGAAGAGCAGGCAACATCACAGTACAACATATTCCAGTAGGCCATATCAAGAAGATACAGTTGACCAAAAAGTGGAGATGTATGATCGTGTTTAAAAGTAAATAGTTCCGTCTCATCTGATAATAGGTCTCTGTTCAAAACCAACGGTTTGTTCGAGAGCAATAGCTTTCACCGGTACGAGGCCGAACGAATGCCCGCGGCAACGAACGAGGCACTTACCTTGTGTGGAAGGGATTCGGCAAGATGGAGGACGTCGATTGATTAATAGTGGCGAGTGCTGAATTTGTAGTTATAGCTGGATTATTAAAAAAGAGACGTTGATAAACGACAACCTTGAATCGAAATAGGATGATCAGCAGAGGCCAGACTTTTTCAAATAGCATGGTGGATGAGGAAGAAAATGGTCATTTTCAAAAAATGATACTAATATCCCGCCAAGCAAACTTTTTTTTAACAATATTGTAATAATGTTTATCACTTTTTTTCCACATAGTAGGCCGTTTTCATATTCTTTTATTAAACTTAATTTTTTTCGTTTAACCAGTTCATTTTGTGCAAACAATAATTAAAAACAAAACAGAAAAGAGACGCTCGGTTCACTGGACTCGACTGCTATACGAAGCGACGCAGTTTTATCCACAAAATGAAGTCCGCATTTGTACCAATTTTTCTTTGATGCTGTCAAAGTTACCGACTCCCATCGGATGGCGTTCGAGGTGCCTCGGTCCGTACGTCTCACAACCGCGTGTAGTTTGCCGCGCCTCGATGACACGTCCACATACGTATGCTCATTCGTCTTGTTCACGTTCGTGCGCCTTAATTAAAAAATGTATAAATGTAATTTAAAATGCGACACGGATATTTTATGCACTTTTAAATTATCTACAAAGTTTGGCGTGTGGGCTGTGTATTTGCTATAGTAGTTTTGGTTAAAGGCCTAGTCGCCTAGTACTGAGCGTGACGAAGTCTCGCTAATACTAGATTACTGTGCGTAATCAGCTGCCAGCCATCTTGATCATGACTTACATATAGTGGCATAGCCAAAAATATTTTACCGAGGGCATAATTTTGTAGTGACAAAAATATTTAAATCCGTATTTGATAACTTGCAAAGAGTGAATAAAGGGGGGTTTATTAAGCCCCTAGATCCTCCTTGGCTATGCCACTGAATTTACAATAACGTAGTGCCTTTAGGCTGCTGATCACGCTTTGCTAAAGGTGAGGGTCACAATTGCCTTTTTTTAGTGTTTTAAAAGATCCTTTTTTTTCCATATAATTTATATGATTTATTGTCTACTGTAATGTTCTAATCCCGAGGTGTATGTATTATCACCGCTACTATTTGTAATAATAATGCTTGAAAATGCATGATATTTGTTTTATTAATCATTGCTTATTATTTTTTTATTTCTTCCGAAAATGTCCAAAACATATTTTTGTTTCAAAAATAACCTGTCCTGTTCATTGAGTGCCTTTTGGCTTTTTTTTTAAGTATCTACATGAGAGACTGTACAGGCCGTAAACAATTTCTCCTTTCTAGCTTGCCCTACCATTTTATTTTTTGTGTTTTTGTATGTGAACAGTTTACCCTTACATTATTGCTTTTCATCATAAACTAACACTTATTGCTTGGAATATTACAACACTATAACAAAGATAAAATATCAGTGGTCTGAGTGCGACCCGAGAGGTCTACACGACCAACTTCCCAGTGGAAAGATTAAAAAAATACCATATGTTTTGTTGTTATAATTATTATTATCATTAAAAAAATTGTCATCATAGTTTTCATACAAATAGTCCTAACATGCAATAAAAAAAATTCCGTATTAAAAATAGTATATTTTATAAATTGTAAATTTCAGGTAGTTTACCATTTTTTCAGTTTTTTCATTCTCCATAAAAAACAGCTTGACCGATTTTGCTAAAAATCTAATCAGTTCTTAGTTGCGTAATTATGCGTCGAATGCAATTGGTTCCAAGTCGATGCCATTTTTTGATCTCGAGATAATCGAGACAAAAAATAATTCCAAACGCACATTCGTACATACACACACACACACACTCACACAGACGTCCACTTAAAAACTATTATATTCGACTCTGGGGACCTTGAAATGTCAAAATTCGGGATTCGCAAAATCGGACCCATTACTATAACTTTTCACTGGGAAGTTAAACCATAACAAAGATAGAAAAACGAGCGAGCTTTACAGTAGTCGCATATGGTGTGTAACATTTGACATCCCACCTGCGTAATAAGCAATTTTAAAATTATATTCTAAAAAAAATGGGCCAGGTATTGTTTGAAATGATTTTTCATAACAAACAATAATTCTTTTTAATGAAAATTGTATAAAATTGTAAAAAAGCTAAATACTGAAATATTTTATTCAAATAATTGTTTATTACTAGCGAAACCCGGCAGGCGTTGTCCTGCCCGAACGTAGATATTTTATTTTATTTCCGAAAAATTGCTTATAAAATGTTTCGCAAATCAATCGCGAAAATCTCCCTCGATAAAGAAAGGTTAGCTTGACGTCCTTTAAAAATGTATACACTTTTTCGCAAACAAAATCTGTCTCTTTCACAGATAAAGTTTTTACATTTCATCCTCCATCGTAGGGGTACTAACAACACTAAAACCACCCCTGGTATGTATAAAATAACTTCTGAAAATTTCATCTCAATCGGTCCTGCCGTTTGGGAGTTTTTAAAGGACATACATACATACAAACATTTTTTCATAATTATATATATTTATATTTATATAGATTACTTATTTGAATTTTTTATTAATAATCTGCAATTTATTGAGACTTCCGCGACTTCTGGTTACACCATTACGCTGTTACACATTTCACGAAATCACTCCCAAAAATTGCGAGAAAGCGAGAGGAAAAATGTTACACATTTAAAAATGTAACAAATGTTTATGCATTCTGTTACCATAATAATTGTCTCGACGTTTTCACTTTTAAAATCTACATACATCCTTTTTATCTTTTTTTTGATATTATAAATATAATATTCTTAAAAAAATTAATTTAAATTTAATTATGACAATTTTTCGAAAGAATTAAAATATTTTTAATTAAAAATATAAAAAATCAATTAATGAACAATTTTTTAATAAATCTTGTAATTTTTTTAATGTTAATTTTAAATTCGTTATATTTATTAATGTAAACAATTTCAACCAACTTCTATTGGGGTTATTTTTTAAAACAAATATTCGGACGTATAGTTTTTTACGGATTTTATCGTCTGATAGAATATTACATACTTTAAATTTTTAGTTTTTATTAAATATAATTTTAAATTATAAAATTTTAAATTTAAGTAATTTTGTGGTCTTAAAAATTTTTAAATTAAATATTATTACAATATTTACCTGTACTATAAGTTGCTCTTAATATCTAAATTTCACAATTTTAATTGAAATACTGCAAAACTGTAATTATTGGGTATTTTTATGTAAATTATTATCTTTTTTATTAATTTTTTATTAAATGTTACTAAAACTGATAATTATTATTTTCTGTATTTTTTGATAAAAACATTGTGATTATTTTGAAAATTATTAATATGAAAATTATTATGTCGATAATAATTAATTGATTTTTAATTTTCTTTAGTGGAAAATTATTTTAATTCTTATTGCTATTAAATCAAATACATTTTGCAAATTCCAAAAGTTTAGATCAAAATAAAAACACAAAAAATAAAAGAGGCAAGGTATCCCACTTACCTCCTCCTGTACACTCAATAAAAAACAAGATAAAAAAAAACACAAATAAAAATGATAGAAAGCTTTTGGACTGTCAAAAAATATCAAATAGGTATATGCTTGTGTAATGTGCTGAGAGCAACGTATTTTACGGTGTTTTGACTTCCATTTACTGTCTTTAATTCTTTGTAATATGGCACCTTTTCTACTATACCAAAATGCACATTGCACAAAAACATTTATTAAGGTATTTTTGGGAGAGTTATACATGGTGAAATTAGTGAATTTTTGTAAAAAAACAATAGGTTCTATACACTGTTCGTGTTAAAATATTATACCAATAACGAATACCATTTTATATTAATTGTAGCACAAACATACAGGGTGTTTCTTAATTCATGCGAAAAAATTTAGGAGGTGATTACCCGTATTATTTTATTAGAAAATTTCCTCTGCACAACACCTTCCGCGATGTCACCCCTAAAAGTTTTAATTTTTTTTCTTAAATTTAAATAAATACAAAAACTTTAAATTTTGTAATTTCTGTGCACTCGCAAAGAACTAACCACCGGTATTTTTTCGACATTCCTGTTACATTATAAGGGTGTGCAACTAGCATCCCTTACCTTATTTTATATCAAATATTTTTTTTAAGATTTAGTTTTGTAAAATTAAAATATTACTTAAATACGATTTATAGTAAATGTTGTCCAAAATTTTAAACTTAATTTTACTCACCAGGGGTGATATCTCGGGGAAGGGCTGAGGAAATTTTGTTATAGGAAAGATCCATTATAATTTCACCACCTCCTGAATTTTTTCGCATGAATTTAGAAAAACTCTGCTTATTAATTTAACGTTATTGTGATTTTTGCATTTTTTTATTTGGAAAATAGCTGCATATAATTTAAAAGAAATGTTATCAGAAAGTTTTGGTATAGTATCCTTAAACTAATTCATGACAGACAATATGGATTTCGACAACTTCGGTCTACTGGAGATTTGCTGGCTTATGACAGTCAGCTCTTGAAAAGTTTGGTGAATCCCGTGCAATAGCCTTGGATATATCTAAAGCCTTCGACCAAGTTTGGCACCAGGTATTGTTAAGTAAATTATCTGCCTACGGTCTCCCAACCAAACTGCGCCAATGGCTCATAAGCCATCGCTACTTACATGTGGCAGTTAACGGTATTTCTTCTGATGCGTTAAAAACCAATGCCTGGGCTCACTAGGGTTCGATCCTGTCCCCCACCCTATTTCTTTTACACATCAACGACCTTTAGAAAACCACCACGAACCCCATTTACAGTTACGCACACCTGTCTAAACTTTCACATCCTATCGATCACTTTCGGTGAATGATACGAATAGACTCAGACAGGAACAGGTTGATTCCATCAATAGAGATCTTAAAGCAATCGTCGAGTGGGGAACCAACAATCTTGTTCAGTTTAACGCCCAGAAAACACAAAGCGCCACGTTTTCCAAGAAAGTGAATTCCTCAAATCATTCCATCACAATGTCCGGAAATACTCTTGAATCAAGTCCCTCCATCTTGATTTTGGGAGTCACGGTGTCTAATAATATGTCTTGGCATGACCATGTTGCTAACATCGCAAAGTCAGCAAGCCAGAGGCTAGGTTTTTTGTGGAAAGCTAGAAATTTTTCTACTCCTGATCCAAGGCTCAAATCCGACCTCTACTGGAATATTGCTCGCACATTTGGGGTTTAGCACAAAGGCATTCTCTTCGTTTTCTAAATTCCAATCAGAAAAGGGCCATTTGGTTGATAAACAGCTCAACTCTCATAGATACCCTTCACCCACTAGAACATAGAGGAAGAGTTGTAGACCAGACATTACTTTACAGATATTTCAAAAAGCGGGTCCACAATCATCTCCTTTTTATAATCTCTCCCCCTTTATATAGTTGCAGTGCGGGCCGTTTGTGGCCCACACAATAGGTTTACCCTTTTTGCGACTATTTTTGGTAAAAAAAAAACTATTAAAACCGAACAGTTCTGAATATTTTTTTTTATTTAAATGTCGAATAAAAGAAATTGCTATTGCCACACAATAATATAATGAACTTTATTTTATCAACACTTTTGGGTTATCATCACAATCTATAAGATTCATTACGCAGTTCGGTTAGTTAAATAGTTGTATTCTCAAATAAGGCTAGAACAAGTTTAAAATTCCTTAGAGGGTTGCAAAAGATGCAATGCCTAGATACATAATGGTACAATGAATATTATTATTTATGTAAATAACGGTTAATTAAAGGGTCATTTTTACAAATAATCCTTTCAGTTGGTAAATCTTAGATGTCCGGGAGTTATAGATGTTATATGTTATAGGTAGGTATAGATGGTTAAATAATTGATTGATTTATTTGTGTTGGGGTTGTCGATACACTAACCTTTAAGATCCTTCTAATGTCTAGCTATTCAGGATACCTAACGTCCAAAGCAGTTCTTCAAATACTATGGCTCTTAAGAAGTTTAAAATATCGAATGGCTTTCTTCTTCTTCTTTGTGTGCTCATCCGTTGACGGATATTAGCGATCATCATGGCCATTTAAACCTTTGAAATAGCTGCCCTGAAAAGGCCGGACGTAGTGGTACCAAACCAAGTTCTTCAATTCGTTAACCAAGAGATTCTCCTTCTGCTCAGATCTGTATTTTTAGTATTCGCCGATATAGCCACATCTCAAATGACTTATGCTTTGCTGTGAAGTATTGAGTGAGTGTCCATTATTCTTCTCCATAAAGCAACACTGGAAACACGTAACAGCAAAGTATTCTTACTTTTGTTGTTAGATTAAGGTCGTGGCTTTTAAAAAGGTTTGACATTTTTAGAAACGCCGCTCGGGATTTTTCAATACGGCGTTTCATTTCACGAGAATGGTCCCAATCTTCGTTTTTTGTTGTTTTTTGTTGGTTTCTGATAGTAAGTTGGCACATTGGTTTCTTTTCGGATTATCATGAATTTGGTCTTATCTATGTTCAGCGTTAGACCGTATTTTTCACTGGTATCTTTGACTCTTGTCAATAGTTCTATTAGGCTTTTAATATTGTCAGCAAATACTACGGTATCGTCTGAGTACCTGTCACGTATAGTTTTTGGTAATGGATTGAGAATGTAAGAAGTCAATATTTCAATCATGAATTAACCACTGCTAATCCCAGACTGAGTACCTTTGAAAAAAATGGTAATGCTTTTATTTTGAAAATGTAAAATTTTGATTCATTACGTAGAATGTAGGAAATAATTGTCAAGAATGGTGGTCATTTTGAACATTTAGTTTAACTGTAAAATTAATTTTAACATACCTACTTCTTAAACATTATGTTACAATATTTCCCTTATTTTACGTAAAGTATCAAAATTTTACATTTTCAAAATAAATTTTTTAAGTTATGATTGCACCGAATTTGAAAAACTTAATATTGATAAACAGAGAAGGAAAATACCTATCGAACAAGGTGCCACACGACCCCTTTTGTTAAGGGGGGTGTAATATTTTCACACTGTAAATTGTCATATTGCCAATATAAATCTACCTCTTCCAGTTTTTTTTTCAACAATTAGATACATATTAACGTTAAAAATAAATTTATTTTATACCTATGGACCGCATGTCTAGGCTGGTGACACCAAACTTTGATGAAAGAAAATATCTTGAGTACTTAATAATTAAAAACTTTTTTTGTGAGATTATCAAGTGAGATATTCTATAGGAGTCATTTTGCATACTCTTTGTAATAAATACATTAGAGGTATTTTAAATATCTTTGAAATAATAATGGAATAATGGTTATCGGTATGATAGAACGAGTGTTAAAAAAAATTCACTAATTTCTATAAGTTCGCCCAGAAGTGGGTTTTTTCGACAAAGCTTTGGAAAATAATTAAATGACTAACAAGTGATATTTACGCAAGCGCAGTGTTCCGAACATACGTAGTGTTTGCCATGAGTGAAATTTAGAGAAGCTTGTATATTTACGAATGAATTTCTACATTTTCCCATTTTTGCTAAAAAAACCTTTTGTAGCTTTGTAGTAAGTAAAGATGTGATACGTAGGTAATTGGAATCATATTATTTACAATGAAATTTCTTAATATTTATTTATATGGATTTAAATATGTTATTATTATTATTATTATTTACAACGCCATATTTAATATGTTATGTTTGCAGAATCCAGCCGCATAGACTAATTGTAGCATCGCAGATTTGTTCTACACGTAACAGCTTTTTAAATCATACCTACCTTATATTATTTATGAGGGTTTCTTATAGTCCTGACGTTTGTCTTTTATCATCGTTTTGAGAAACGCATCCGCACTAAATGAGATAAATTGTTGGGATGTACTTTTCCTTTGGGTGCTACTAGATCAAACTCAGTATTATAAGTAAACTCTAAATATAGTGTACTACTCTGCTTCTTTGCTTATACTACCTACTTACTTGTAAGTAACAATCTTTTTTTGCATTACCTTAGTAACTTTTAATTTTTTTGTTTTTATGAAAAAATATTTTTATTGGAGTCACGCAAAGTAATGGTTTTATTTTTTACAGCTTTATGGGTAGATTTTGAAACGTATTTTTGTTTAAAAATATTTTTATATAATTTTCTTCAAAAGAACTTGAGATATTGTCAACACGCAGTGATTTTCTATGGTTTGTAAATTTGAACAAGTAACTTAATTCTCTAAAATCAAGTGACACAATTGTCACTGAGCTGCACCAGCAGACTAGCGAATTTTATACAACTGTTTGCTCTATATGTTAACTTTTTAAATTACAGATTTGTAGAGACGACAAAAACAGAGGATGTATTTATGTTAAATTTAAATATATCTTAAGTTCTTCCACATAATGTGTACGATTAATCTTTTATATTTCAAATTTTGTTAACATATCCTAATTTAGTTTCTTTTGCTTTCTGTTTCATGCATCCATTCTTATGGTTTTTTCACTGCCGACCATCAAATAATGTTGTGTCGAAACTTTAATTTCTATTTTAACTTTAATTTGCTACCCAAATCCCGAACTGCTGATATGGACTTGTGTTGTTCTTTCCCGGCGTTGCCTCTTCGGTTTTTGGGATACCCTCACCCACCAACACCCGTCTTTGTTTAACACTACACGCCACACGTAATCCTTATATCGCTCTAACATTTTTGTCTCGTAAACACCGAACACTCTCCGACGAATACATACATAACCTAAAAAATAATAAAAAACAAAAACTTAAACACGCTGCCTAACAAACTATTCACATTACTCGGTGTCTGGTGGGTATACACGTATTGGCTGTAATACTGTTGTCGCATTGCTCAATTTTTTTTGGCTGCGATGACTTTTTTTTGGCTTTTCTGCTGCACAAATATACTGCATGACCGCCATAGACAATGGTGCGCCTTCCAACGCCCCTTTTGTGATCTACACTGATGATCAAGGACAGGTATTCAACTTGTTTAACGTCATGTGAGCTGTGCTACTGTACGGCTGGAACAGTTTATTTTTGGTATACACACCTTATATGTATACGTATTTAACTTTCGATTTTATACAATTATGTGGCACAGCTTTCATGACTTTATACCATGACATGGATAGTTACAGTGTTTTATTCGGATAGCAGTTAGTTACAATTTCAATAATAAATTTTTAATATAGCCTAATAGTAATTTTACCATTTATGGTATGTATGTAGATATTTACTTGAGTATATAAAGATTCCTCTAATATTGGTAATAAAATATTGTATAAGTTTCACTATTATATGAATAATACCAACACACCTCTATGCACAGCCAGACGTGCCTTTTTTTATACTTTCTGGCTGCTCATAAAGCTATACAGTGTCCCATTTAGTTGTTTTCCTGCCAACACCCTTCGCTAAATGTCACTGTTATACTTTCCGTCTCTCGTAAACTTTGAACCCAAGTTCACAAATTCATTTACTTGTTCCACTCTTTCTCCCATAATCAGAACTTCAGAGTTTGTCATGTTTTCTTTTCTTTTAAAAACTATAATTTTTTTTCTTACATTTATTATCATCCCTTTGGTTTTTTAGGGCATCATGCATAACATTATGCATCGCCTGTAACTCCTTTTCAGATGACGCTAATATGATTTGATCATCGGCTTAAAGAAGGCATTTGACGATTAAATCATTCATTTTTAATCCAAACGCACTCTATTTCAAATCTTTTAAACAATCGTCTATGTATAAGTTAAACAGCCTTGGCGAAGCAACACATCCCTGTCTCACACCCTTTTCGATGTTAAACTATTTCGTGCAAGCTCTGTTTATTCTGAAACATGCAGTGGAATCCTCGTAAAGTGATTTTAGTGCTCCTATTAAACTACCGTTCACCCCATACATAGACAATGTCGACCACAATTCATTCCTTACCACTCTGTCATAGGCCTTTTCCAAGTCTATAAAATCGCAATAGACCTTCTACTGACTTCTACCCGAGAATTTTTCGACATCGGTAATATTAAGTAAAGCAGTTCTTAAATGCTATACGAAGCTAACCATAACACCTTTATGCTTCAACCGAAGCCTTAAAATTGTGACTTGACATAAATTATGTTTCTCTTATGAAAGTAATGAAATAGTATAACACGTCTTGCCTATAAAATCAGAACAATTTTGTAGATCCACACTCTTGCTTATGAGACCTAGCACCTAACACTATGATAAAAAAATCATACTCGCCTATTAATACAAAGAGTTTGGGGAAATAATATGTAAAATAAACCATTCACATTAAACCTAAGTTAATTACATGGATTAGGTAAAAATTTATAGCAGAAGAATTTACAAATCAATACCAATAGCTTTTTTAATAACGAACAAAAATTGCACTTCGTTTGTGTTTAATACTTAACATTTATGCTCTAACCAAACACTGTAACTGACATCGTCTAAAATTGCAAGCATATTGTGAATTTTTAAATTACCAATAACTATCAAAATCACAATATGATTGTAACTGATTTAAATAGTAACATACATAACGCCTAGTAGTTTTTGTGCTGTGTGTCGTTCGTCTGACGACATTTTGTGCTTTTTTTTTTTAAATGAAGATTTTTCAAACATTCTGCATGTCGACTTTATGATCATACCTAACACTACTTGCTTTTTGGTTTCAGGCCTTCGCTGCCACAGCTTATATAAATTTGGTTTTTAATTATGATCAACCGTTGTATTATTAATAATTTAAACCCGCTATTGGCAACTACAGTTTGTGATTAAGATGTTCGTACTGCATACTCCTAAAATTGTGTTTACAAAAAGATTCTAGACAATGACATCAATTGTAGGTATAAAAATAATATTGGAATGGGTCAAGAGTTGTCGGTCACCTAATGACCCAAGACTGTAAAGGAATTAAATTGTCACTTTAAATAACAGTTTAAAATACATGAAATATACCCCTTTTTATGGTGTTTTGATAAAAATAATCAAGCTTCTACAGATATGGAAGAATATTTACGGAACAAGGAAACTTCAATGCAAAAGAGCGACTTCGACGGTATCCAGTCGACCAGCACAAAATTTAATGTTCGCAATTAATATTTAAGTGATGCAGTTAACATTTGAATTGTTCTCACTTCGTCAACATGTGTTTGCGACGTCACTAATCAGTATGAAAATGTTAGCGACGGTGTGTACGTCTGACTTATCGGACAAGAGACTACGACGTATCCAGGAGATCAAATAATTTCTCTTCTAAAAATGTGTTTATTTTTATTATAACGGCTTTAAAAATACAATATAGACACGCGGTACCATGTCATGCCAAGTTCAAGCTAACATCATGTCGAGCGGTACTGTGTGTAATATTACACGAACCACTTGAAGCCACATGACCATGTCAAATTTGGCTTATATATTAAGACTTGTGAGATACATATGTGCTCCAAATTTCATAAACACACCTCAAACAGTTATTTAACGTCCAAAAATCATTCATTTTTATCACTGACTGATCTACAGATCAAAACTCTAACCCAGTTCCAGATGACTTAGAAAGTTCAAATTTGGCATCCAAATAGGTAATTCGGTAAGTACAAAGGAATAAATTAAAAACTGGTAAATTTTTATTATTTTATTATAATTTTTTAATTAATTAATTCTATTAGGAACACTTACTTATAGTGCCGTAATATAAGAATCAGCAATCAAAATTGATAATAGCCGGTCTTTATGTGGATTTTAAGGTCTTTATGAGAATATAAACGAGTGGAATACCACCCTTAACTTTTTTTTAATCCAAACATATTAGTTTTAATACTTATAACAAAGAGTATAGTCCAACTTTTGTATTTATTACTTTATTAACTGAGATTTAGTATTAATTATTATTTCAAGATCTACACATCAATAGTGTAAAATCATTACTTATAAATATTTAAATAAAATATGTATTTCGGACCATGGTGCACGGCGCGGCGGCGCCTGCGCACCTTATACCGCCCTCCCTGACTTTGCCAAATTAAGTATAAACAGAAAACGCGTAAAAAAAAATTCCGGATACTGAATGGGCAATTTTCTCGAAAATTTTAAGGGTACAAAAAATGTAAAACAGAACACAAAAAAGACAATTATACCCTGTAAACGTAGAAAAACAAAAACTATTTGGTATTGATTTTAATATGAATAAGTATTTACTAATAATTTATGTACAAAAAGTAATGATATTCTATCAAAAACATAAATGTCAAATGAGAGCCAAGATCAATATTATGATATATGCCTTGGTTGTTGACTTCAACGACAAAAGAAGTGAGATCTAAATGGGTGCCAAGTTCAATGGTCTGTCCCGAAATTTGTTTATAACAGCATAAAATATTTTATAACAGCTTAAAATATCATTTCTTGTGATAACTTAGGATATATTGAAGCCTAATGTCTGACTTGGCTTACTGGTAGGAACTAGCCATCGAACATAGGGCTCTTCCATGACTGTTTTAGTAAGTACTTAATAATAATTCGTATATTCGAACTACCCAAGTCAGACCTTAGGCTTCATTATATTATCCTAAGTTATTGGAAGACATGATATTTAAAGTTGTTATAAAATATTTTATGTTGTTATAAATAAGTTTCAGGACTGACCATTGAACTTAGCACCCATTTAGATCTCACTACTTTTGTCGTTGAAGTCAACAACCAAGGCATGTATCATAATATTTAACTTGGCTCTCATTTAACATTTATGTTTTTGATGGGATAAAGATTATACGAATTAAAAAACATAACAATAACTTCTGGAAAACTAAAAATTTAAACTCCAAAAAGAACATTAGAAATCTAATGTAATAATGGTTCAAATAAACCATCTTGTTGTGCCAAACAATAACTAAATCTGTTAAACACGGAATTTTGTTAAACCATAATATGGAAAAGCAAAATAATGTTTTTTTACAAAACATAATGTTTACAGACGAGTCTTCGTATTCTTTACATGGGAAACACAACCCATCCGTTGTGCAATATTGGTTTTGGAAAATCAGCATCTGAGAATTCATGTGCGTACCCAATACCCACAAAAACTTAATGTTTAGACTGAAATTTTAAAAGACTACTGCTTTATCGATGGTCACCCAAACGCTGTCAAATATCTACAGCTTCCGTCAGTTCAGCTACTTCCTGTTTTCAGCTACTTCCTATTTTAGGGACATTTGGTTTCACAATGCCACGAGCAGTGACACAATTTCTCCTAACGACGTTTTCCGATTGTTTAATATCTACACGCGGTACGATTACTTGGCTTTTTATATCATCAGATTTATCTTCAAATGATTTTTTTTCTTTGGGGACATCTTAATCGACACGAATTTGAGAAAGAGATAAAAATCTTAATGAATTAAGTGAAAAAATTATCCAACTTTATGCCAAAATGACACCAAATCTACTCAGCTATGTAAGATTATCTCTGTTTTACAGATTTAACTATTGCTTGGTACAACAAGATTTGTAATGTTTTTTTTTCCAAATCAAATTTTTAGTTTATATTTTAAAAGGTAATATTATGTTTTTAAATTCGTATAATATTTATTTTATTTTTAAAGCCGTTATGGTAGATTGCAGATTGTAAGGGGGGTCGTGAAGGCTATGCAGCCTCTCAAGCATCTCGACCTATCGGATATTTTGCACATAACCCTTAATCTATTCGAGGCCTGGGATTCCAAAACTTCGTAAAAAGTTTATTAATTTCCTGGGGGCTAAGTTTCTGACATCGGAGTGCTTTAGGAAGGTCCCTTCCAGAAATTTTTTGATCTCTTGCATATGTCGTAGTCTCTTTCCTGATAAGTCAGACGTACACACAGTCGCTAACATTTTCATACTGATTAGTGACGTTGCAAACACATGTTGTCGAAGTGAGGACAATTCAAATTAGAGTGATATTAACTGCATTACTTGATTATTAATTGCGAATATTAAATTTTGTGCTGGTCAACTGACTCTTTTGCATTGAAGTTTCTATGTTACGCAAATATTTTTCCATCTGTATGGTAAGTACTACTTATGAATATTCTAGAATTAATCTGTGAACATTGATATAATTTGGTGCAGAATGATTGAATTATCTATTTTAAATGATTTTACTGACCATAACAGTTACCTAATCGATTGGCATGTGCATCAATCCAAATTTTTGAAAAAGAATGTTATGGTTTATTTAGTAGTGCCTATGTATGCCCGCTTTCATAGAAACATTTTCTCATTCGTACATTTTTGTGCATACATATGCACACTTGACAAACATTTTATTAATCATTAATTGATGTAATTAAAAAAATCTTTATGAATGTATCTATATCGGTTGAATTTTGTTTTGATTTATTTTTAATTTTTCAGTTACTGGACACCCTCCCGGTGTGCCAAGATTTTAATCGTGGTTTTTGCAATCGGCCTGCCTGCAAATTTGTACATCTTCAGGAGGGTACGTTATTAGATTAGGTTATTGTTACAATTTGAAAAATATATCTCTTACAATTTAAATGACTAAACGGTACTGTACGTATTCAGTACTCGTTCTCTTGCTTAGGAAGTTCGTTTTGTGACTGATTTAAGAATATTATTTCATAAATATTTATTCTAATATAACGTCTTTAAAGTCAGCATCAATTTGTTCTTTGTTAGACAACAGTGTAACAAATTTATTTTAGATTACGAGGTTTGTCCATTAAATAACGAGACTGATTATGAAAAAAAATTTTATCTTAAGAATTATTTTTTATTTTAAAGCAGACTTGATCTTCGGAAGTAGGAAAAAGTCACAGGCTGCTAAATCAGGCGAGTAAGGCGCGTGTTCGAGCACTGGAGTGTCTCTAGCGGCTAAATAACGCTTCACGAACAGCGCGTTATGGGCAGGTGCGTTGTCCTGGTGCAATATCCACGACTTGTTTTTCCATAATTCTGGCCGTTTCTTACGAACTCGCACTCGCCAAATCTTTCAAATAGTAAGTTTGTTTTACAGTTTCACCATCTGGAACTTATTCAGTCATTACGATGCCGTTAATGTCAACCAGGAGGTTGGTCATCTTTTGGCCTTCAGAACACCGTTTACACCATTCGAAAACACGCGCTCGAGATAGGGAGTTTTCACCATATGCCTTTTTCAACAACTTAAAGCATTCTGTCGGATTTTTTTTTTAAATTTCACGAGAAATTTTACATTGATCCATTCCCCGTGGTTTTCGTCACACATTATTATCGACACAAGAAAAAAACACGTCCGTTTCTAACCTCTATAGCAAAAATACTACTACAGTGACAATAACGTGTTTTAGTACTAAAATAGTACACACTTCGAGCTATCCAACGCTTCATTCGTTTTACCCCCTACCCCTCTAGGACGCCTTTTGCGCGCGCAGTCTCGTTATTTTATAGCCAGACCTCGTATGAGTAGATTGTAGGGTGGGTTGTGAAGGCCATGCTGCCTCTCAAGCACTTCGACCTATCATATCTTTTTTGCATAACCCTTAATCTATTCGAGGCCCGGGATTCCGAGGCTTCGAGTAAAGTTTATCAGTTTCCTGGGGGCTAAGTTTCTGACATCGGAGGGCTTTAGGAAGGCCCCTTCCAGAAACTTGAGCCTCTTGCAGAAAAGCGCTGGGCATTTGCAAAGCAAATGTTCTGCAGTTTCAGCGAAGTTCTCGCAGTAGCGGCAACTATCACTCTCTGTTTTGCACATATTTTTCAGGTGATACCTTAGAGGGCAGTGTCCAGTGAGGAGTCCCGTCACCAGTTTCAAGGCTTTCTTGTCCAACTCGAGAAGCTGTTTAGCTTTCCTTGGCAAGGCAATCTGCTTCTTTTTTGCCTTTAACTCCCTTGTGACCTGGAACCCACATTAGAGTAACCTGATTGTTTGCGGCCAATTGTCTCAGGGACTGTTTACAGTCACAAGTAGACTCACAAGTGTATGACTTCAGAGGTTTTAGTGCTGCATGGCTATCTGATAAAATATAGATTTCTGCCCTTTGGGTGTTTCTTTCGATGCACCCCTAGGCACATGTCTTTATGGCATGTAATTTTGCTTGAAAGATGGTTGATGTGTTACCAAAGGGTTTTGAGAGCCTAAAGTTTGGCCATCTTATGAGTAATCAAATGCTTAAGTGCTTTTTCTAAAGCGATACTTATAATACAAAGTAAATAATTTAACAGATAATGACTATAATAATTTTAATAGCTTAAACTTATGCTAATTTGGTTGTATATTTTGCAGGAGAGGGTGTGGAAGTCATAGATCAGCGAGTGGCTGTTTGCCGTGACGCTGCAAAGGGACAGTGCTGTCGGTCCGCCTGTAAATACTACCACATCCCCATAGCGCTGCCACCTGCACCTGTCATGGCCGCCCTGGCCTCTTACCTGCAGCATTAACAACGACGAAACGATTCCTTATTTATCTATCACAATGTTTATATAGAAACTTTTTATTACCAATATTATATATCTAAAAAAAAAATAGTCATGTAATGACGAAAAATACTTTTTATGTTATATTGTTTCAATTTTTTGTTTTTCAAAAATATAGCATGGTAAGACAAAAAATTCAGTGAAGTTATACATGGATGAGTGTGTGAGTGATATTTGATATTTTGTAATTCTGATTTTTCTCTGTTGGACATCTATCTCGACCAGACTTACTGGCCAAAACGCAATATATTATTGTTTACAACTTTATTTTTCAGAAATTTCCAATATCATTTTTTAAAAAAAGTACATAATTTTAAAGAATATAAATAAATATTTGTCTTTAAAATGTGCATGTTTTGCAGATATAAAAGTTTTGTTTAAAATTTATGTAATACTCTTGTTTAAACGTTAAAAGTAATATATTAAACATCATATTTTCTATTACTATTATACCTATTAAAAGAAGATATATTATCAAATTTTTTTTGTCATCAAGTTTTTAGTATACACTTTTTAGTCATTAATTTATGTCATTTTGTTACCTTTAATTCATATAATTATTACATTTATACCTAAAAAATAAGATTTTTTAAGTGGAAGTCATTAAAATATTCTGAAATATGGTTTGTAAGAGACAAAAAACGGAATTGTAATTATAAGTTAAAAAGTGTCTGTTAATATGTTAAATTTATTTTTATATTTAAATAAAAATAATTTTGGTATGTTGCATTTTCATAATACGAAATGCTTTTTTTTATGAGTTGGCTAGCTTCATGGCTAAACCTAAACTAGTAATTTAAAGTAATAGTATTTATTTCACAGTTATCTTCACTAATCAATTTCCTACCTAGTGGATTGTATCGAAAATATAAATATATTGTTGTGTTACACGTTGTTAATACAGTAGTCTGGTTGATGTAAACCAAAAATGTTTGTAGAAAATTTTAGAAACCAGTAAATAGAAATATATTTCAAGGTAGTGGAAAATATATTGTCGAACAGGGAGATATGCGGAGTATCTTCATTTATTCCAATGTGATGGTTATCACTGTGTTATTAAGTAATCTTTGTTTAATTTTTTGTATATTTGCTGTGATTTTTAATGGTGTTGGATGATACATATTCTAAAATATTAACAATTTATATTATCGGTAAGAAATCCCTTAAGGTTATTAAATCACGCCCTAACAAGCACAATTATCCTACCCTTTATATCGACATGTACTTTTTAATAATATATGATCAAAATTTAAAAATAAATTTACAACGAATTATGTCCGTATGACACAAAAATATATTTCTTCATTTTATAACGAAGACTGACGATTTAAAGTGTTACATTTATGGTTGATTTAATACCTAAGGGTTCTAGTTTTTAAGTAATTTGAAGTACTCCTTGATAAAGTTCAATTATTTTACACTACTTTAATTAAAATTGAAGAAAATCAAATTTAGCTTACTCGTTTATTCAAATAAAATCAATATGATCGTTAGATAATATCAATTTTAACGAAAATAAATCACTAATATGAGAGGAAATATTAAACACCAAAAACAAATAAAGTTGTATTTATAAATTTACCCAAACTAACCCAACATCATTGTTGTAAATGTAATAAACAAATGACAATCCAAGATTTCTAGTTTTAAATTAGGTGTTTAATGTATTCCCAGGAGAGTTACATCTACAATTGATAATGTACAGAAATTGTAATTTTATTGAGTTGTACTTCACCAATAGAACATACTTTTCTAAACTAGATTTAAAACGTTAAATTTTGTTAATTTATGTGGTAATTTTTTTAATAATTATGCCAAGTCGAAAACAATTTTAGTTTCCAACGGTGAGATGATATTTCCATCCATTAACTCATCATTCAACCGGATCGAACACAAATTAAAAACGACATGAGATTTATTTAGAAAATTATGTTCTGCTCTGCCTACATGGTTTTTTGACAGAAGCGATGACATCGTGAACCATGGGCTAATGATATAGATTGGTCTAGTCAAAAATCGTTGTGTGAGTCTGAATGATTTAACTCGATATCTCCCAATCAAGTGCCACTATCACTACGGTTATAAACTAATAAATAAAAAAAAACAAACAAGATATGTTCCTTGGAAAAAAGCATTTAATACTAAAGTAAAATTATATGCGAGATGGTCTGGTATTAAAGGGCGAGATGGTGAACCGATTGTGAGATCGGGTGGTATGAATCTGACATCCTCGCGCCAATTTGACGGATCGCGCTGAAAAATTGTGTTAAAATTATTTATCAATGTTCAAAAAATAATTCGGATTTATTCCATTTCTAATGGACGTTAAAAAATTAAATACCTCCTAGCTTCGAAAAAATAACCTTAATTGTCAAGTTTATTTTTCTCAGTGTATTTAGAAATATTCGGTTTCTCTTAAACATTTCAAGAGAAGTAACTCTTAAATGTAGAAATTATTTTTAGATATTTTTTTCACAACTTCTCCTACTCCAAGTTTTAAATTTGTCGTGACATTTAACTTCTGTAGGTGTACCTTGCCTGTCACGCGCCTCGTCACTATCGAAATGTCACGGCCTTACCATAAAGATCAAGTCGGTCGTGTCATTAATTTTAACAACAAAAGTTTACATTTTTAAGTTTGTTTAAAACATGCCATTGGAACATTCATATCTTCGTGCATACTAATTTATTTCAAGATTCCTTACATTATTTAAGTTATTTTCGTAATGTCGAGAATATTTCACGATTTTCACGGTTTGCTGCTTGTCTAAAAGTATATTGAAAAGAATAAATTAATTTTATTTGGGACATCTCAGATATATATTGGATGAGAAATAAAAAATAAAAACTTACTCGTCAAATTGGCATCGGATGCTTTTGTTTTGTATGCAGTGCTGTTATGTAATATTATATAATATTGTAAATAGTTTTTAGGTTGTAAACAAAAAAAAAACAAACTCGCATGAAGAGTTATTTTATTCGTCTTATTGATAGGGTTCAAAACTTATTAGATATAACAAATTAACTTAAAAAAAAGAGTTTGTTAATAATGTAATAATAAGCAGTGGTCCAAATGATCAAGCATCCGACGTATCATTTACCCACATTACTGGACATGGTTTCTGTTACGTGTATGATGGAAGTTTTTTATCTATCAAACTGTAAATGTCCAATTTTATGCGTAATTTTTACAGGAATACAGAGTGGACCAAAAGTCTGGAAACGGAAAATTTTCTAGTAAATTGCTAGTCCAAATAAATTTAAGATAAGCCTGTTTTGAGATACAAAGATTCCAGATTTGACATTTACAATGTTGTCAGATTTGTCGTTTCTCTGATATTATTAGTCACTTTGATTTTTTAAATACATCACCCTGTATAGTCTAGAAGATCTTAAATAAATAAAACAGAAGTGTGGCATCGCCTAATTGTCTTAATAATTGTTTTAATACATCTATTTTCAACTACATTTAAACATAACAATTGAAATATTTTTAACATAATGATTACTTAATCTAGTGTTCAAAATGTGCTCCATTTGTAAATTGACAGTACCCATCGATGGTAGAATGCTTCTACCACATTTATCCATGATTGTTTAGACCTTGACTAGACTAAGAGTACCTAAAATCATAAGTGTTACATATGGCTAAACTCGTATTGAGGAGGAGATTCCAATAATGACTGAATACATAGGGTGATGTATTTAAACAACCTAAGGTTCTAATAATATCAGAGAAACGGCAAATCTGACAACATTGCAAATATCAAATTTCCGTATCTCATAATAGGCTTATCCCAAATTTTGTACAATTCGGACTAGAAACTCACGAGATAATGGCCCGTTTCCAGACTTTTGGTCCACTCTGTTTGTATTGAAAAAAGTTTATCAGTTTCGTTAGTAATCAGAAATCATGTTTTTAAGTAAGTACAACAAAAATGGAGTCGTTGAACATCTTGGAAGCATGTTTTGGACCAATGTTTTTCATGGAGTCTTTCCCTTTAATACCAAGAAATAGAGTGAGAGCTTCCACATTATCAGAGCACGGGTCTCTGCTTTGCTTATAGTGCATTTGCATTGGTTGCTAGATTAGCTCTTCTGTTGGGTTATGCAAATCGTTTGTAGGTGTACACAGAACATTTCGGGGGTGTCCCACTGCGTACGCCTACGAAATCGTACACCTTCTAGCTACTATTTCTGTTCTTGTGTTATTCACAGAACGCACAGTGAGTACCGCATGGAAAGTAAAGTCTGGTTTTACTTTGTTTTTAAATTTTCGAGTCGTTACTTTTTTTTAATATTTCAAATGATTGCAATTAAAAAAAAATCCTGTATGGGTAAGATTTGCTTATAAATGGAGGTGGTAAAGTGTTTACCTAAAAAAGTTTGTTTAAATTTCACAAAACAAAGGAAGTAACCGAACTGTAAAGATGATGTTTCGTATGTATGTAGTTCAAAAGGGTTAAGTTTAAAAATACAATGTAAGATTGTTAAAGCTTAACCAGACTTCTGGTTCCTGATGTAGTTTAAATTGGTACAATGGCGGCTGTGCTCTCTGTCAGCAACATAAATCAGAATATACTACATGTTAATATACCCACTGCTATATTATTATTATAATTATTATTATTAGTCCGTAAATAGCTTAACCTAGAATAATTTTTCCTAACATATAACGTTATTATTGCATGTCCCTAGTATGAACGTTCACTTATTCTATACTTAACATAGATATAGATTTAGCTGTTCCTTAACATTTGTTTACTGCGGTTTTTTTTTGGAAGACCCTCATCATGCTTTTTTAAACTCTTTATTTTTTGCTTTTGCTTTTTTATTATTTTTTGTACAATCATTACGTTTCAGTTTTTTTGTTAGGTAAATCATAAAAAGGGATTGGAAGAGGAAAATATGTAACAAACTATTTTGGCTTCCATTTTTTATCTAATACAAAAACCCGTATGTTTTCCTCTGGTGTTACCCTTTGCGTTATTTACTTTTCTTTTACGGTTGTTGTTGATACATTACTGTGAGCTTTTATTTAAAAAAAATTTCGGTAATTTTACAAGTCCTTTTTCCCGAGAACTGTCGCTTATTTTATTTGCCAGACCTATACAATGATTGTGACATTAGTTATGTTCCTGATTGTTCTTAATATTATTATTAAATTTGTTTTTCGATATACTTTTCCTTTTACGGTCTTTCCATTGATTTATCATCAACTTTGTCACAATTTAAAAGCTTTTCAGCACGCTGTTCCGGCCAACGTATATTTAATAAAAACAAAACGAAACATAATATCTAATAATTGTGAAAACAGCTTTGTTTCAAAATTAAACTCTTGGGGTTATTTATCAAGGCAATTTGTTTTTAATTAATGTACACGGACCTGGTCGTAGCAATAATGCAGCTTTACAAAAAAAATATATTGCTGAGCTTTGCCCCAGCTACTGCATAAATGCCTTAGCCTTCGCTGACAGAAACTTCAGAACTAACACTCTTAAAAATATTGTTATATAAGTATTCCTAAGGCCCGTCAGTTGCCTTATTGTTTCTTTTATTGATGGTTTTTTTTCTTAAAAAAAATTTCACTATATTTTTTTATATATTTATGTGTTTTTTTGTTAAAGTTTTGTTTGTTGTTGGGTAACTGACAATAATAGTTACGTTGTGTGGTTTTTCTTACTCTTTATTCAGTGACCTAGATTAAGGTATACATGATGATAATTTGTTATATTTTCTATTGGGGTCTTGTTAATTAAATTAATATTGGCCCATAATGGAATATAAACAACATTTGAAATTATTTTAGATTCCAATCTAAAAAAAATAATATACCTACATGATTTAAAAAAGAAATAAACAATTCCCATTAAAATATTCATTTTTATTATTAACCGGTTTGCAGTTAAACAAATGGATTTTATATTAATATCATTGTATGAGATTTTGAAAGTAAATATAAAAAATTAGCACTCATGTAGGTCCAAATAGTTGTTAATCGTATATTTTTTGAAAATCTGCCGATAAAATTACCTGAAATTGATGTAATTGAAGAGTGATTTTCGGTGATGTGAGCCACGTATAGAAGGACCTATCCTATAATCATTTTCTAAACATATAATATAGTGTGGACAAAATTTAATTTTACGCCCTTTTAGGTATACTACATACATTCTGTTAAACAAATCAGTGCGTTGGTAGATTATTTTTTTATTAATTATAAATGTTTCACGTTTAAGCTCTTGTTGGTGTACATTAAAATTTTCTCCAACACAATATTATTAACGATACCTATAACTTTGTATATATTTATAGTGGCTCATTATTATTTTTTCATTTATCAACAACAATTTTGTGATATTTTTAGTAATGATTGTTATTTAAAAGTCACATCACAAATACGCAAACGTTGGTTGTTTGCCATCATTCTGAAGGAAAACAATGTTTTTTTTGAAAGAAGTAATTGTTTTCCAGCAGTGTTTATTGAAAAATAACCTGGAGTCGTGGTAAAGTAAAAAACGTTTACTTCGCTCCCACGGTTAGGGTTAAATATGATGATTGCCCAACATTTTTAATTTTATCTGTCCGCCAAAATTCGCTAAACAGCGACCGTTCTTTAATTCTATTAATATTTAAATTAGGAAAAGCAGATGGAAAAATTCGAATTGTTGGGCATTACGTTTAGGAATTCATTCACAATAATCCTGTAAGAGGGCGAGGTTATTCAGAAGTAAGGAGAAGAACACGTGGCATAAAAATTGACAGATTATTTTTTGAAAAATATAAATATAATGTATAATAATATTGATATTTATGTAATGATCATTAAATGTAAAATATTAAGAGTGTATGCATGATATTTTGGAAAAATACATATGATATTGGACAAATTTTCTCCTTATTGTTGAATTTGCGACGGGCATATAGAATAATTAAATTTACGTTTTATTCGGGGGGCCATCTTGGACAAAATATCACATTTAAGTTCTTTGTTAATGTAAAACGTTGATATTAAAAGTTGTTTATTCTTGTAATATTGTATAAAAATTTAGGGGTGTTCGTTTGGGGAATTGTTGATGAAATTTCTACATGCCTGTCGTTTGGTTCGAGTGAACAAATTTGATAAAGTGTGTGATTAGTTTTAAGGATCGCGCCGACTATCCTTGCCTTTTGATACTAATTTTTTCTCTTCTAGGAGTTGTGTCTTGATGATTTTTTTTTACTTGTGCCATACACTTATCGAATGATGCATCTCATTCCAATATTATGTATTTAACTGGTGTTCAAAATTTTGTTCTAGATTTTTAACTCGTAGTGAAACTGTAATAAAATAGTCAAACATTTTGTCAAGTTATCATGTTCACGTTATGTCTTACAGACATAATGAAGTCGATTGATATATTATTGTTTATTGATTAAATATAAGAATAAACTAATGATGTGATGATGATCAGTAGATCATACAAGAGGTTTGATGCCTCTCATTTTCTTGAGTATAGTAGAGTTAATAAACCAATATGTCAAATTTATGTCTGATTATTATTATATCCACCATTCCTAAAACATTTAATTTTCGTTTTTTTGACATTAATTAAAAGAAGGTTCGGGTAGTGAATTTTTACAATGGAAAGACAATACTGATTTCGACAACTTCGGTCTACTGGAGATTTGGTGGCTTAAGTCACTCAGTTATGAACAAACACTATTGAGAAGTTTGGTGAATCCCGTGCAATAGCCTTGGATATATCTAAAGCCTTTGACCGCGTTTGGCACCAGGCATTGTTAAGCAAATTCTCTGCCTAAGGCCTCCCAACCAAACTGCGCCAATGGCTCTTGAGCTTCATGCAAGATCGCTCCCTACATGTGGCAGTTGACGGTATTTCTTCTGATGCGTTAAAAACCAATGCTGTGCCCCCCCAGGGTTCCATTCTGTCCCCACCCTATTTCTTTTACACATCAACGACCTCTTGAAAACTACCACAAACTCTATTTACAGTTTCGCAGACGATAGCACACTTGTCTCAACTTTCACATCCTATCGATTACTTTCGGTGAATGATACAAATAGACTCAGGCAGAAACAGGTTGACTTCATCAAGAGAGATCTTGAAGCAATCATCGAGTGGGGAACCAACAGTCTTGTTCAGTTCAACGCACAGAAAACACAAAACGCCACGTTTTTCAAGAAAGTGAATTGCTCAAATCATTCCATCATAATGTCCTGAAATACTCTTGAATCAAGTCCCTCCATCTCGATTTTGGGAGTCACGGTGTCTAATAATATGTCTTGGCATGACCATGTTGCTAACATCGCAAAGTCAGCAAGCCAGAGGCTAGGTTTTTTGTGGAAAGCTAGAAATTTTTTTACTCCTGATCAAATGTTGACGACGTACAAGGATTAAATCCGACCTCTACTGGAGTATTGCTCGCACATTTGGGGTTCAGCACCAAGGCATTCTCTTTGTCTTTTAGATTCCATTAAGAAAAGGGCCATTCGGTTGATAAACAGCTCAACTCTCACAGATACCCTTCACCCACTAGAACATAGAAGAGTTGCAGACCAGACATTACTCTACAGATATTTCCATGGTAGATGTTCCAGAGAAATAAAAACTCTTGTACCACCACTGGCCACATTCGGCCGAAGAATTCGGCACGCTGATCAGTCTTACCCATTTACTGTCAAGATTGACACTACAAGGACCAATTTCCATCAAGAATCCTTATTTTACAGGGCTGCTACAAAATGGAACAAGCTTCCAAAATCAGTTTTTTTTAGAGAACTATGACCTGCAACTTTTCAAAAAGCGGGTCCACAATCATTTCCTTTCTATAATCCCTCCCCCTTCTAATAGTCGCAGTGCGGGCCGTCCGCGGCCTATAGGTCTATCCTTTTTGCGACTATTTTCGGTAAAAAAAAAGAATTTTAAATAAGCAGTATTGCCGTAGCAAAACTAACCTTTTCAAACCGAGAGCTCTTTTCTATTTAATATAGTTACCCTTCGGTTCGGAAAAGCAAAAAAAAATAAAGTTTCATTGCCCTAGCTCTCCTTCTAAAGTTATCGTGCGAAAAGTACAGAATGGAAGCTACCGGAAGGAATGTACCGTTACGGCCCATCTTCGAACTCGGTCTTGGCCTTCAGGCAACTAGTAAGGGATGCTGTAGTGTGGTACACTGATGGATCAAAGATGGATGAAAGGGTTGGAGTGGGCGTTATAGGAACGAATTTTAGGATCTCAAAACCCCTTGTTAACACCCCAACCATATTTCAAGCAGAATTACATGCCATAGAGATATGTGCCCGGATATGCATTGAAAGAAACAACCGAATGGCAGAAATCTATATTTTATTAGATAGCCAAGCAGCACTAAAAGCTCTGAAGTCATACACTTGTGAGTAAGCTGACTTGGGACTGTAAACTGTCCCTGAGACAACTGGCAGGAAACAATCGGGTTACTCTGATGTGGGTTCCAGGTCACAAGGGAGTTAAAGGCAACGAAGAAGCTGACTGCCTTGCCAAAGAAGGGGCAAATACACAATTTTCCGGCCTTCTGTGGACTTTCCAATGCCCACTTAAAAGAAGAGGTTCGACGCTGGGAAACAGATGAAATAAAATCTCACCGGCATAAAGTGCCAGGACAAAAGCAAGCGAAAAGGCTAGTAAGTATTTCGCCAAGGAAAGCTTAACAGCTTCTCGAGTTGGACAAGAAAGACTCAAAACTGGTGACGCGACTCCTTACTGGACACTGCCTTCTAAGGTATTACCTAAAAAAGATGGGCAAAACAGAGAGTGATAGTTGCCGCTACTGCGAGAACTTCGCTGAAACTGCAGATCATTTGCTTTGCGAATGCCCAGTGCTTTTCTGCAAAAGGCTTAAGATTCTGGTAGGGGCCTTTCTAAAGCCCTCCGATGTCAGAAACTTAGCCCCCGGGAAACTAATAAATTTTGTTTGAAGTCTCGAAATCCCGGGCCTCAACTAGATTAAGGGTTATGCACAAAAGATCTGATGGTTCGAAGTGCTTGAGAGGCAGCATAGCCTTCATGAGCCACCCTACAATCTACAATCTACTACCACAATTAAAAAACGTTAATTGGAATATCTAGACCATTTTATGAGGAACGACCAACGATATGGCCTTCTTCAACTAATTCTACAAGGAAAAGTGGACGAAGACGATTCTCCTGGCTTCAAAACCTAAGAAAATGGTTCAAAATGACCACGACTGGACTGTTACGCACAGCCGCCATCAAAGTAAGAATTGCCATGTTATTCGCCATTATTCGGAACGAATAGGCACCGCAAGAAGAAGAAACATAACTGTATACGCCATTACTTTTAATCAAAACTTTTTGCTCTACGTCCTGTTTATAAAAAAAGAATAGATAGATCCACGAACTAATCTATCTGTTACCTTAAATTTAAGTTAAAAGTCAAGATTACATCCTTGAGATGAGAGTTTATAGAGTCATGTTTAATATCTACTCTTTCCCAAAGAAAAGTAGTTGCTTGCAGTTTGTTGTTGATTGTTTGATATATTTGTTATATTGTTAGTTGTTTATCGTCGTATATTTTTTAGTTTAATGTGGTTTAAATCCGGAACTGCTTAGTCTTTGCTTAATATCAAATTATTTCTATGCACATTAATTTCGGATTAAAATATTTAAAATGATTTAATTTATTCATCATCAAGTTTAAATGTTTGTAATTATTATTAATTATAAACGATTTTTCCGTCAATAAAATAAATAAGAACGCAAATGTCAAGGTTTTCAACATTTTTATTTAACAAAGATTATTTGTCGTAACATTGTTCAATTTAACTTTTAAAATATAAATACAAGGAAAGATGTTGGCAAGGTAAGTAAGTTATTGAAAGAGAATGTAGATGTAAGTGTTGGCTACAGCTATATACAAAAGTCTTTTTAAAGTTCATTGAACCTGTAATGTCGCATTTTTTTCCACCACAATACTTTTTTAAAAATCTAAATAAATTATTTTCTAAATTTAAAATCCCTCTCCGGTCGGATCCAATATCCAGGGATAATTGTTAGGACATTCCATGCAGGTAAATAATCGTAACGTTTCGCCAGGTAATTCCCTCGTGTTTAGGGGACATGAATTGGGTAGGGAGCAATAGGGTTGTCCTTTGATGTCGCAATTTATTTTCCATTCCGCGAAATCCCTTAAACCGTTGAGTTCTGTCGGAGTCTGTATCCATTGAATAACTTGACTGTTAGTTACGAAGTATACATCGCTTCGTGCCAACATTTCTTCGATGAATTTTATAAGTTCTTCTTTAAATTCCCTCTTGCTCTTCAACCATGAAGCGTGGAAGTTAAGTCCTAAGGGAGCTCTGTTCGAGTTGAAGTGTCTGTTGAAGTTGTGTCTCAAAAGTCTTGCGAATTGATCACCGGTTTGAATATTGGAACAGGAGTCTACCATATGACAACCCGGAAGGGATTCGTCGAAGCTGGGATCATCGCGTCTATCCAATTCGTTCATTACCATTTCCCAAACGGGGTGGCTTCTACTGGGACAATTATGGGCGTTACCGTTACATTTATGCGGCATTCTGAAGTACAACGTGTACGGCCAGATTGGGACGCGACCTAACGAAGCGGTTATAGTGGCATCGTAAATGAACGATTGGTCAGTCATCATTTCAAATTGTCTGTTACCACCGACTCTAAGATACGGAGCTCTTATTCCGATTATCGTTCCGTCGGTAATATTCGCAAATCTTTCTATGATTAATCTGGCTCCTGCCATTTCGGCTAACCAATCGTCGTAAGTACCTTGCGACCAATAATTGGGATCTTCTTTGTGCGTTAGGGAAAATACGGCGATTTCGTGACCGCGTCTATGAAAGTCCTGGACTGCTGAATAATTGGTATACTTGTGAGATACGAAGAAGTTTCCTTTAATTTGACAACCGTTGGGATTAAGTCTTGTACCAGAAAATATTTCCTCGTAAAGATCAATGTTGTCTATGTTCACTGCGCCGTTGAAGGATAACGTAATCATTTGGGGGATATTCGTTGGTTCCAAGTTGCCGGGTATTCTGGTGCCGTCAGGAGAGCAGAAACAATCGGGAAGAACGCATTGGTTTAAATCACAGTCCGGTGCACGATTGGGATCGGTATCAACATCTAAAAAAGATCATTGTCAGAAAAATAAAATAAATTTGCATCTAAGTAAAATCTAACTATGTAAAAAATTAAGCAGTGTAGAGTTTTAAATATTTAAAGAGTATAATCCTGAAGAGGAAAACCCTACGATTATTTATGTCAATAAAAAAAAACCTTCGTTTATTTAATGTCTTCCATTGGGATACGGAAAAACGTCAACCGTGAATAGAGGGCACCAAGGTGGTTCTGATTATACCATTTTTGTTGGTTCTTACACGTTTTATAATTGAGATATAAGAGTGTTTTATCAATTTTTTCCATTTCTTTGTGGGGTCATACCTTACGATGTACACATTATATTTTTACGATTTTTTGAATCCGTCTCTGTCGATCTACCTAGATACGACGGCGCCGACCGAATTTGCTTTGTTTTTTGTTATGCCGACCAGCGATTCGCCTGGTAAATTCTTACAGCGTCCAAATCGTTCGCGAAGGGCTCCCGGACCCTTGAGAAACAGGTAGAAAGGTCTAGAATTGTGATTTAGAGGTTTAAAAAAAAAGGAAAGCGGCCGCGAAGAAACAGTTGAGTATTAGTTTTAAAAGTGTTTATGATTTAAGAAATGTTAATAGTTATAAAAAAAATTGTAAAAGTTGTATATCTTAGTGAATATCTATATCTTATATTAGTAGAATTTATTGTATTGGAATAAACATTGTTTTGTTACTGTCTCGAGAGTTTTAATCGCCGAAGCCACGGAAGAACTAAAATTCTTAACAATATTTTTTTAATATTTGGTACACACGTTCTCCTACATCTACCCAAGTGACTTGCCTACCAGTCAGTAGAAACATTCGGGTCTGGATTAATAAATATTGAAAATATTTTTGGGTCCTCAAATCTGCTTAAATACTACTACTACTACTTAAAGCAAAAAAAAACTGAAACAAACTATGTACAGGGTGACCGAAACTCGATGTCTCAGCTCTATTATAAGAAAAAGAAAAAAGGTAGCAGAAATCTGAAAAGATGCTCTTAAATGGGATTGAGTAAAGTCCATTTTAAACCTAATTTGCATATTTTACCATATTTGTAAACTGAATTAATGACATCATATATTTTGACATATTTACATACATACATATAGCCACGCCTTTTTCACATAGGGGTAGGCAGAGACCACTTCCGCTACGGTTTTTACACACATCTTTCGTTTTCTCTATTTTCATCAGTGCTCTCATACATGCTCGTCGGTTGTTGGGACTCTTGACCTGGCCTTTCTTCAAAACAATGTTGATCTGATCGAGATATGTTCTCCGAGGTCGACCTCTACCGACTTCCGTCCATTCACACTCGCCTTATAAATTTGTTTCGTCAATCTTCCTTCATCCATCCTTTTTACGTGACCAAACCATCTAAGCATTTCTTTATGTATCTTTGTATTGACATATTTAAAAAGACCTTATTTTTTAAACAAATTTTGTAAAAAGAAAATTTGCCATCTTTTTTTTTTTAATAAAATTATAAGCAAATTTATAAAAAAAGGAATTATTAAAAGTTCGCTATCGTCATGATTCAAAAAAGTAGCCTTTGGAAAATGCATTTGGAAAGTCGCATATCAATTATTAAACTATTGGTTGACAAATATTGTCTTGTTGTGAGTTGACTTTAAAAAATGTTCAAGCACGGCGAAATATATCGTTTATTGCCATATTTCAATTACAAATAATTTTTGCCATGTTATATTTTTTCGATGATTATTTTTTGACGTTTATCGAAACCAATAGTAATTTTCAATTTCAGTAATTCATATAAGTTCTAGCCAAACAAAACATTACTATAGTGGGAATAATCTACTTACATTATTCTACTTACATATTTTTATTTTTATTGAATGACAACCACATGATAACGTATTTTCTTATTATATTATTATAGTGGGAAAGTATCATTACCTTTTTATACATCAGAACAAAACAATGTTGAAAAATCCTCCACTCAAGGGCACAACATTTATAATATTTGTATTTTTCATGTTCATAACTTCAATGCATCCTAATTTAAATAACTCAGTTTATATTGAGTCGAATGATATAATTTTTTTTTTATTTGAAACTGCTTTAACCACTAGGGCTATTAGCAATGATCGATATAAATATAAAAGCTACAATAAAAATATAAATACAAATATTTTAAATCTGTTTTATGAGACTCGTTAAGCGCAAGAAATTTATTATTGAGTCACTATCACTATACTCACATAAGCACTGTTTTAAAGAATCTGGTATATCGTGTTGTTGTCTTTCAAGTGTGTAAAGGGGGCACTTCACTAACAGATGTTGGTTGTTTATTTCCGTACTGCAAGCATAGCATACTGGGGAAAGCTCATGATTGAATAAATAATCATGCGTAATTATTGTGTGTCCTAAATGTAATCTGGACATTATTACCTGTTCTCTCCGCTCGACAGGAAGTCTCCATGGTAATAATTTTTGTTTTATAGATTGTAGTTTAGAAATCAATGTGTTCCATTCTGATTGCCACTTGTTTGTAACTTTTTTTTAAATGCAGTGTACGCATAAAGTTACTGTGAGTGTAATTGGATTTTCTATAGCGTTATTTGCTAATGTGCCAACTATGTCATTTCCCCGTATTCCACAGTGAGAAGGTATCCACAAAAACTGAAGTGTCCGTAAGTTTTGTTGGCAAATGTTGAGTTCCGTTTTGATGGATAGGAGTGTAGGGTGTTGGGGATATAATTGCCGCAGGGCACTATCTATCGAATACCATACGAGAGTTCGATTTTTTAAATAATAATTCTACAGACCTTTTCTTAAACTTGTTGCCAGGCAATAAACACGAGAGCCCGAAGAGCTCGAGTAGCTATCGCCTGGCAACAAGATTCCTAAAATCTGTCAAATTATTTTCAAATTATTTTCACTCTCTTGTGATATTACTACAGACTACACAACTGTAATGATCATTTCTGTACAGGCATACATACATGCATACATAAAGTCACGCCTTTTTTCCATAGGGGTAGGCAGAGACCACTTCCTTCCACTTGCTACGGTTCTTACACACATCTTTTGCTTCCTCTACTTTCATCAGTGCTCTCATACATGCTCGTCAGTTGTTGGTACTCTTGACCTGGCCTTTCTTCAAAACAATGTTGATCTGATCGAGATATGTTCTCCGAGGTCGACCTATACCGACTTGTCCATTCACACTCGCCTTATAAATTTGTTTTGTCAATCTTCCTTTATCCATCCTCACTACGTATCCAAACCATCTAAGCATTTCATTATCTATCTTCTTTTGCCAAACCCAACATTCACTACCATACATAAGTGTAGGAACCAACACACCTCTATGCACCGCCAGACGTGCCTTTTTGACACTTTCTGGCTATTTATAAAGTTATGCAGTGCCCCATTCATTTGTTTCCTGCCAACACCCTTCGCTTAATGTCACTGTCATACTTTCCATCTCTGGTAAACTTTGAACCCAAGTACACAAATTCATTTACTTGTTTCACTATTTCTCCCTTAATCGAAACTTCACAGTTTGTCATGCTTTCTTCTCTTTCAAAAACCATTACTTTCGTTTTGCTTACATTTATTTTCATCCCTTTGATTTTCAGTGCATCATGCTTAACATTAACCATCGCCTGTAACTCCTCTTCAGATAACGCTAATATGACTTGATCATCGGCGTAAAGAAGGCATTTGACGATCAAATCATTTATTTTTAATCCATACGCACTCCCTTTTAAATCTTTTAAACAATTGTCCATGTATAAGTTAAACAGCCATGGCGAAGCCACACATCCCTGTCTCACACCTTTTTCGATGTTAAACCAGTCCGTGCAAGCTCCGTTTATCCTGACACAAGCAGTGGAATCCTCGTAAAGTGATTTCAGTGCTCGTATTAAACTACTACTCACCCAATACATAGACAATGTAGACAACAATTCACCCCTCACCACTCTGTCATAGGCCTTTTCCAAGTCTATAAAAGCGCAATAGACCTTCTGACTTCTGTACTGGCAGTCATACTTATATATAAATCACCAAACTTTCGATGCAAATTTAGAAATTTAGTAGAGGAAGAGCATGCGGGAAAATAAAAAGCAAACACAGTTCGATTTAGCTTTTTATGCCTTTTTTAAATATGTAAGCGGATTTCGTAAATTCGAAAATACAAGGTTTTTTTTTGATGACCCAAAAATATGTTTAATTATTGTTAAACTGGACCTAAATTTTTCACCTGACTAATAGGCAAGTTGTTTGTATAAAAGTAGGTAAATGTGTACCTAATATCATAAAAATGAAATAGGTGGGTCGTAAGTTATGACCCCACAAATATGTAAAATTGATATAACACCGCATGTCTCGATTATAAAACTTGTGAGACCCAAAAAATTTGGTATATTCAGAATCATTTTAATGCCCTCTATCTATCGTTGACGTTTTTCCGTTTCCTAATGGAACACCCTGTATAAATTTGAATATTATATCAAAGAAGTAACAAAATTAAAACATAAAATTTACTTACCACATGCGTTTTCATCAGATTCGTCATTACAATCCGGTTTTCCATTACAAAACAATTCTTTATCGATACATTCTTTGTCCCCACACATAAGTTTGCCAGGTGGACATTTCGGTTCATCGGTTTTTAATATCGGTAGAATTTTTCTTGGCTCTAAAACATTTCATTAAAAAATTTCCGGAACATTTAGAACATTTTAACGAAATTTTATTTTTTCTATACAGGTTGTGTGTTGATTGGCGTTTTTTTGTACATTTCTACATTATATACAATCGTTTTTAATCACAATAAAAGAAAAATCAGAAAGTAGGCGGATAACGTTCTCTACGGAAAGTTATTGGAAAGTTTTTTTGTTATTTCCCTAAATTTAGAATTTGTGTTGGCAGCATTTATTTCGTTTTGAAAAGAGTTTATCTGATGCAGTGAAGTATTTCTTATTACCCAAAAATTATATTCAAATATTCCCAATGAGTCTCTTGCAGTCTTTTTTCTACATTTCTTTTACATTCCTTATCAGGTTAATACTACTTGCTATAAAATTGTAAATTCAGTAAGTCTATAAAATATCTTTTTCCGTCGACCTGTACAAAAATGACATTTTACATACTAATTTTCGAACGAAAAATCGACTATTTTTTAATGCAAGTATTTTTCGTCCGCAAATACTTTTTGTCCGCAACCACTTTTCATCCGTAAACACTTTTCGTCCGCTGTGGTCGCTATGGTACGGCACAGTGAGAGAGCGGCGATTGGGTAATTTTCGTAATCCACTATTTAATAAAAACATACGCGTCTGTGACAATAACTATCATTTGCTGTTTTCAAATTAATAACCTACGGGATCCGCCAGATTTAACGTGTAAATAAGACCGTGGGGTGTGAATATTAGTGTTCATAATAATCAAAAATTGATATTGATAGCAATACGGAGATCAGTAAAACTCCTCCGGAGCTGTGGGAATTGGTAACTATGGTCACGTTGGATTTACCTTTCCAAAAATAGCTAATTATATACGAAAAACAATACAACACATTAATTGCTTTCATAAAGGTATGTAGAGGTCGACGAAAAAATGTAATGTGCACCTCGGCGAAAAACTGTCAAATGTCTCGTCTGCTTGCTATATTTGCAGACTCGACTATAATATATAGTTTTTCGTCCTTGGTACATAAATTACTATTACTCAGTAATATTAAGTAAAGCTGTATGACTAAGGCCGGCCACAGACCTACCAATTCTATTCATCACACACGCCGGTCTTTCTTGATTCTTGTTCACTCGCAATCTAGCGCTTATCAAAAGAAGTTGAACTTACTTTCTATGTGTAGAGTATCTTGGTTCGAACAACAGGGTGACCCTACTGTGGGTACCTGGGAACCAGGGGGTGAAGGGAAAAGAAAAAGCCGATACCCTTGCAAAACAGGGGGCCGAATCTGCGTTCACTGGACCAGAACCGGTGTTTAGAGTCACCACAATTGTCGCCAAATTAATTATTTCGGACTGGGTGGAGAAGAAAATACTCACGTACTGTTTCTAAATCCCAGGGTTGACTCACTCGAAGACATTTTTACCTAAACCCTCGAGAAACACAACTAAGCAGATCCTAGAATGGAGCAGAAATGACCTGCGTATTCTAACAGGACTGCTTACGGGACACTGTCGTCTAAGATACCACCTCAGAAAGATAGATCTGAACCAACAAACGGACTGTCGGTTCTGCTGCGTGGAAGACGAAACTGCTGAACATATACTATGTTTATGCCCCGGCCTGGGAAGAATAAGGTTCAACATATCTGGTTACACCAACTTAGAGCCTACCGATTTCAAAAAAATTTCACCCTTTACAATCATGAACTTCGTGAGAAGGACTGGATTGTGCGGATTACTGTAACTTCTAGGGATGAGCCACAATAGAGCTACTAAATGTCGCAGTGGAGGGGCGACCACGCCCCACTTACATGATACCTACTTTCTACGTGAAAAATCGTAATGGATGATGATGAATTAATCTGTATTGCCATACTATTGTGGCATAAAGAAAATAAAAAGAAGAGAAGATAATGGGTTCACCCCTTAAACCTTGCTGATTTGGTATTCTTGCCAATCCGGGTTGCTAGATCTGTGGCCGGCCTAAAACACCAGTGATTGTTGCAACTTATTGTTTTTTCTTTATTGTTTACTCTCTCTGTGAATATGAGGTAGCAATCACTGCATGTCTGAATGCCAAATTTTTTATATTGGTATAATGAAAAAAGAAATGGGTCACTGCCTTATGATCCTTTACAATTAATTACTACCAACCAAAAAACAAATAGAAAATGTTCAAAACATTAAGGAAAAACAAATATCATGCTTTTACTAGATAAGAACAAAAGAATGAAAATAATTTTTTCTTTAGATAATATGACAATGAGAAAATACAGACATTAAAAGCGACAATTAAGTAATAATCACATTATGAACATGCCTACGATTACATGTAAAAAGGTATAAAAGTGTTGTATGGATAAATAAAATATAAGAGTGATCAACTAGACACTTAAATGATCATTTAAACCTTTTTTTTTTAATATTGACAATCTCAATATGCTAACCGTTTTTTGCCGACATTAAATCCATTAGTTTTTAATAATTCTTTATACAAGGTGTTTATTTGAAAACGTAAATATTACCTAAAATATTAAGAGTTGCTTGAAAGTTAAAAAGAAGTAACTAAAACGACATGTAAGAGAGAAATCTTTTTGATTTTCTACGTACCACCTTTCCCCCACATTTTAGCGAATGATTTATAGCCGCGGGCGGTAACTGTAGGCCCCCGATATATCTTGAAAGGTCTTCCAATTCCGGGACAATTTTCAGAGAGAAATTGTTCTGTCGGGAAAGTGGGTTTGATTTAGGGATCGTGGGCTGCAGAAGAGTCAGTTCAAGTTAAATTTAGAAAGTGATATTGTTACGATAAGATTGTTATAAAAAGTTTAAGTTGTGTAAAATATCTAAGTGATTTATGAAATAAATTATAGATTATCGAACCCAAGAATAAATATCGTAACAATATATGCAAAGTTTAAAAAAAAACCTCCACAATTATACTAATATTAATTATTCTTGCTATAATAATAATTGTCATAGTCAAAGGCATCAGCGTAGCTTCACTATTAGCAAAATTGAGCAGCTGCTCTCTGCGTAAAGGTTTTGATACTAAATTACTCGAATCACTAGATTATAATGAGGTATTCTATTAAGTAGCCGTTTTGGTTATTTACAATCATTAGTATTTTTTCCGTGGGATTATTTAACTTGATTATTTATAAAACCAACGATTTTGCGATACGCCACTGTAATATGGTACGTAAGTGAGCTGGGCGGTACGGTGACGTCACAGTTAATGACGAGGATGTTCCAGAACTACCCGACTAATCAAATACAGTCTGGCCAATCAGATGCCTTGATTTTGACAAGTTGTTATAACGACAACCTTAATTTTGCGAAACAAATTTCGGTCACAAAACTAATAAGTGATAATTTCTCTGGCTTGACAGCTGTCACGTGCAGATACATACATACATACATAAAGTCACGAATTTTTCTTGTAGGGGTAGGCAGAGACCAATTCCTTTCACTGGCTATGGTTCTTACACACATCTTTCGCTTCTTCTACTTTCATCAGTGGTCTCATACATGCTCGTCTGTTGTTAGTATTCTTAACCTGACTTTTTTTAAAACAATGTCGATCTGAAGTACAGCACGATAAAAAATAATTTTAACGATCATTTAAGCTTCTAGAATAAAATCTTTGTAACGTAAGAAGATGTTAAAAGATTTCGGTGCTTTTTAACGGTCTTAATAAAGTAATGCATGCAAAATCAGTTAATGCGTTATGTAAAATAATATGTGCAATGCATAAAAAAGCAAAGTGGTTAGCTCATAAAACGCAGTCATAAGTGAAGCTCGTGCAACAGAACAGAAAAGTTATTACATAAAAGCGGTGAAAACATTATTGCAACTACTTTCTTAAATATACAGGGTGTCTAATAAACAAGAAAATAATTATCTTCTGAAATTTTATAGACAATTACTGTATATTTGTGTGGTATTTAAATAGAAGTTTTTATAAAAATTCTTTTGACCAAAACCAATTGAAATTTTTATAGCACTACTAATTGCTAGGTTTTATCGGAGATTTTCAATATTTTTCAAATACATTAAGTACACGTAAATCAAATAAGCTAATTAATAATGTGGTAACCTAAATCGGAGCACAAACTATAAGTACAAACAAATATTTGGTTGTCGGTATTCTTATCAAATAGAAAATACTTATTTGTTGTATAAAGTAAAAACATATAAACAAAAATTTAGTTAAAAATAATTTTTAACAAAACATTAAATTTAAAATTTTATATAAACATGATAGTAGAGGATCCGAAGTAAGATCATCCTTCACCCATCTGTTTAACGGATAAAAAAAATTTATAAGTTATATAGTATGTTGCAAATTATAAAAAAATGGGTTGCTTAAAAAAATCTTGGCCAGACTATAATAAATTAAAAGATCAAAATTCACTTTTTTTTAATTTATACCGTTGAGTTTAACGAAATTTTTTTACATCAACCGTACAAGGCCTATAGAATATGCAAACGTAGGGTTGCCCATATTAATCCCTATCTAACTACTGAGTTGTCAGGTATTTTGGTCCTAGTTAGTTTCACCTACCTGTTTAATCTATAAATTTAATATAAAAATAAGCGCTGTTTTATTGCGAACATAATGATATAGGGTTGCCCGCAAAATGTCTCTCCTGAATGATGGTTGTCGAATTTTAAAAAATAAAATTTTAATGCGACTGTGAACGTGCGTATTAATGTAATATTTATATTTATGGTGTAGTAAAATAAAATTTATGTACCGAACAAAATATCCTTAGTGTTGGTTTTTTTATTTTTTAATTTTCGACGGTTCATTTTTATTTACTTTCTTGAAAAAAGATAAAAATTTCAAGCAAGCATACATCGCTTTCTGATTTTTATTCACTACAACATTTGTACACTCTAATATATATATATATATATATATATATATTTATTATTAAATATATATTTATAATATTTACAAAATGTTGTTGGTCGCGCTGCGCGCCTCTACAACTCTGTGTCTTCGTCTATCGCACGAGATATTTATCTCGAACCTCTTTGTCGCACGTTCACGGTCGCATTAAAATTTTATTTTTTAAAATTCGACAACCATCATTCAGGAGAGACATTTTGCGGGCAACCCTATTTCATTGCGTTCGTAACAGCGCTTATTTTTATGTTTAATTTATAGATTAAACAAGTAGGTGTAAATAACTAGGACACAAATACCTGTTTATACCTGGCAACCCAATAGTTAGACCGGGAAAAATATAGTCAACCCTTTTGCTCTTTAATGTATACTCTGAAAAAATAATTAAAGAAGCACTCCAGTCAGGAAGATTTACAACGGATACTGGATGCACCCATCAAAAAATGCGCAATGGCCGGACTCAGATTAAATGCAATAAAGACCAAAGTAATAGTAATTAGCAAGCAAACTAATATGATAGCTAACATAACAGTTAGGGGTGAACTATTGAAGTAAGTAAACCAAATAAAATATCTAGGCAGCATAATAACTAACAGCGCGGATAGTCAAACTGAAGTGAAATCAATGATTGAGCAGGCTCGAGCAGCATTTAAAAACATAAGTAGGGTCTTGTGCTGTAGAGATCTGAAGTTAACTCTAAGAATCCGACTTCTCAGATATTATGTCTTCTCCACCCTTCTGTACGGTATGAAAGCCTGGACTATAATCAAGTACGAAAAAAGGCGAAAGCCTTTGAGATGTGGGCTTACAGAAAAATATTAAAAGTTTCATGGACGGAAAAAGTATCCAACTTGGTAATACTCCAACGTCTGAATAAATCCACCGAAATTCTTACCACCATCAAAAGAAGGAAACTGCAATATTTCGGGCATGTTATGAGAGGCAAAAAATACCGATTACTGCAGAACATCATGCAGCAAAAATTTATGGTAAAAGAATGCCGGGCCGCAGAAAAGCATCATGGCTCAATAATCTACGTGACTGCTATAAACTCAACTCAAGCTCTCTGTTCAGACCTGCCATCGATAGAGTAAGGATAGCCTTCTTGGTGACCAACGTTCTAGAATGACATGCTACTTAAGAAGAAGAAGTTAGTGTTAAATTTTTTCGTTAAACTCATCGGTAGAAATTAAAAAAAAATTAGTTTTGAATTTTTAATTAATTATAGCCTGGCCAGGATATTTTCTGGCAACCCAATTTTTTTATAATTTTTAACATACTAAATCACTTATAAAATAATTTTTATCCATTAAACTGATGGGTGAAGGACGACCTTACTTCGGATCTTAGACTATGAGAGTCCTAATGTAAATCGGTAAACAGGACTCTGTTTTCGCAGGACTTTTAAAATGTGTGATAAACAATTTTTTTTTAAGATGTAATAAATAATTTAAATAACATGGGTGTACTAAGTATGGTTGAAATTGATTGAAAATCCCAAAAACAACGTGGCACCCAAATACTCAGCTCCTTTTTTTTATAGCTTATTAGCTTACTCTCGAGTTTATCGCAATTTGTGACTTTTCCTTTCCAGTCACAAGTCTGTTTATCGATGTCAAACGCCAATCCACTGGGACAAGTGATTTGTTTTAGACCAGATTTTGTACACCTGTACGTCAGAATCAAATTTAATATAGTGAATAATTTGAAGAAACAGTGACCTTTACACAGCCTAATCTCAAACTTGGATTCTTTATTTTACTATCACAATTATATGTCGAAAATGATGCACTGCAAGTTAATAAAAGTCACTATTCCTTCTGTATCGACTTACTTTCTACTCTATCACAATTTTTGACATTGACTTTCCAATCGCAAGTCTGTCGGTCAAGATCGAAAGCAAGTCCGATCGGGCATTTTACCGCAGCCAATCGTGTACCACCCTTAAGATCTGAATTGAGATCACACCTAAATTATTTTAAAACAATATATTATTAACGTATTAGAAATAATTAAAAATAAAAGAGTGCAATCGTCCAAACATTATTAATTGAATAAACAAATGTGTAGTATATTTCACGAAAATACGGTGGTAACGGATTATTGTTAGAAACTCGATAACCAGTATTCAACTGTTCATTTAAGAAGAACAAAAGTAAATTCCCCTAATGTTTTTAAACAAATTTCGTAGGTAACGAATTTAATTTTATAAGGGGCTTCTTGTTTGGAAATTAAGGGTCAATATTTTTATTTGTTAGCACGGTTAATTTTGCAACTAAATCTGTTCTTTATGACTTTATTTATTGTACATAATAACAGAGGTAGGTAAGTAATCCAAACAAATTTACTAATTAACTAAGCTATTAAGCTTTAATTTAGCTTGTTGATTCATTAAAAAAATATATTATTGTGCGTGCAGGTGGAAAACATGGTTTTGTTGATGGGGCGGATCTTTTATTTTCGTCAAAATCAAAATCGGCCGATTATCATGACAATATGGATACAGAGATGTTTAAGAAATGCTTAGGTTAGGTTAGGTTAAAACGGCGGTTCGGAGGAAACCCGCTAGGCCTTTTACCCCGTTGTAATACCGTGATGGACGGCGGTTTTTTTCCCCCTCTACCGTAAGAACCAGTTGGAACTTTTAATAAAAAGTGTAAAGTCTTTGATGGTAACTAAGTTAAGATCAGATAAGTCATTAAAGTTCGGTTGCGCTAGTATAACAAGCCGTTTTCTGTCTAGGGCATTGGTAGAGAAGAAGTACCATTGTTTTCTTTTCTTCCTCATGGTAACAGCTTCTACAGAAGTCGTGTCGTAGCTCTGCGATTTCCATGCATCGTGCATGGGTTCCACCTGCCCAGTTTCCTGTTTTGGCCGCGATCGCATTTCCAATGGACTCCCTGGATAGAGTTAAAACATTATTAGTTCGACGTAGATCTATTTTAGGCCATATTTGTTTCGATGATAATCAGGCAAACGAAACGACAGGCTAAGTGAGGGTCTTCTGAAAAGATACCGCAACCTACTCTCCCCTCTAATTTAGAGCCATCCGTATAAAATACTGCATCCCGAGGTTTCACTAGATTCTCGGCCCAATCTTCTCTGGATGAATTTCCAGCGATAGGTCGCCTTCGAACGTAGGGGTATGTTTAGTGTAATCAGTGTTTTTTGTGCACAGGTCGTATTCTCTTGGGATTCTAGAGTGACCATAGTTCGTTTTGGTCCATGGGGTCACAGCATTGAGTCTGAGAGCCGCACTAGCTGCGCATTCTTTCCCAAACAGATCTACTGGCAGTAGATGTAGAATCGTTTCAAGGGATTTTGTTGGGGTGGTCCGTAGACAGCCTGTGATCAGCAGACATGCCAATCTCTGGTCTTTTTTAACTTTTTCTGTTCACAAAAAGGCAAAAAATAAAAATAAAACCTCGCAACAAAAGCATAATAATAAACAACAAAAATTTCGGGTTTAAATCTTAGAGGTACTAATGTACCTCTCAACACAGTTCGCCCGTTAAATCGATGCCTTGGAGACCAATCCGATACCGTCGTATATTGGTGAAATGCATTTATTTTATTACTATTTTGTCTTATAATTGTTTATAATATTTTTAAACATTTAAACAATTTAATTTATTATTAATCTTTTTAAAGCTTGCGTGTTTAAAATTTTATATTCAAAAATAGCACAGGAGTGTTTTTAAATGGTTATTTTTTTTATAAAGGCCAATACATATTGCACTATTGAGAAACGAATTAAAAAAATTTACTACAATTTATTTTATTCATCCAAACGGTAATAAATTAAATTATTCTCAAACATAAATAACTTTTTTTTAAAATTACCGTTATTTAAATGTTTTAAATATGTTTATTTTGTTTTTATGGGACAATGGTATTTGATTTTGATAATAAATTGATAATAAATTTTCAAGACAGAAAAAAATTAATTTTTTTTTGGTTATTAATAAAAATTATTGGCATAAGTTATCTTCATTGTTATTAAAAATAATTAGTAAATAATGATTAACAAATAAGGATAAGATATTAATTCTGTCAATAGTTTGTTAAATTATGATTATTACGAGAATAATTTAACAGTTATGTGATTATAATCTTTTAAAAATTATGTATTTAAATACAACAATAAAAATCGTAAATATACAAGGTGTTTTAAGATTATAATGAAAAAGTGCAAATTTTCTGATATAAAAAGTATTTTGCTTAAATAAAATACCCGTTTATGCAGTTTTATGTATCAATTTCACTCAAAAGGTGTTCAAATACATCAGTGGTACGCTGTAGGGTTTTGACCCAATGATTTCATATTTGTACCGTTTGTTGTTGTTTATGTGACAACAAAATTTGTCGTTGAAAATTGGGGGAACCAAGTAAACTTTATACTAAACAAAGATGTAGTTAATCAATGACAGACATCAAAAATGATGCTTAAGAGTTTTATTTTGATATATTTTTAGACAATAAAACAATAATTTAATTTTTTTTGCTAAAAATAACACCGGTTTACAGAATTTTTCCGCACGGGTTATACATACGTTATTTTTATTGCCTTTATACCTTGAAAGAAGAATGAGAAAAAAAATACTTATATGTGTTCAATATGCCCTGCTATTAAAAAACATGTACAGTGCAACAGAACTAGCTTGACGGGCGACTAGCCTCTAAAATAACAAATATTCGGCTGAATATACTTCACATTCGTAAACTTCTTCCTCCGATTGTACTTGAGACTCACGATTACTGAAAATTTCGTCGTCGCCGATCGGATCGTTATTCGAATGTTTTCGTTGTGCGCAGATTTTGTGATATCTCGCCCGCCAAACTACTTCTGTTACACTGTACATGTGCTGGGTTCAATTTGCGGTTGGCCTAATTGGTCGCCAAAATCAAAAATAGTCAAATCGCTATAACTTCTTAAAAAGCAAATATTTTTGATTTGTAATCGCACTTTTTTATACATATTTGCTTATATAATCAGATAAGATAAGTAAAACCCATGCGCAAAAAATTTTGTTGTTGACCGGTGTAAAATACGAGGGCAGTTTGATAAGTCAGTGACTTTATGAATTTCCCGCGCAGTTACTCCAAATGCAACAGTGCTGCCGTCAACTATAATTTATTAGTGGGCAACTTTATAATTTTGAGCAAGCTACGTCGTGCAGTTGGTGTTTGATAGCCGTTCAAAGCAGACAACCTCGTGAATTTTTACGAAAATGGAAAAACGTGAATTTCGTGTGCTGATTAAGCATTACTTTTTACGTAAAAAATCCATCACTGACACTAAGGAAAGACTTGATAAATACTATGGGGACTCGGCATCATCAATTTCAATGGTTAAGAAGTGGTTTACAGAGTTCCGTTGTGGTCGTACCAGCACTAGTGACGCCGAACGTCCAGGTCGCCCAAAAGAAGTGATCACGCCGGAAATCGTCGATAAAATCCATGAAATGATATTGGATGATCGGAGAATGAAAGTGCGTGAGATGGCTCATGCTGTAGGTATCTCAACTAAACGGGTACATCATATTTTACACGAATATTTGGTCATAAAAAAACTCTCTGCGAAATGGGTGCCGCGATTGATCACATTCGACCATAAGCGCAATCGTGTGACCACTTCAAAAGAGTGTTTAGCGATGTTCAGCCGTAATCCGGACGAATTTTTGCGCCGTTTTGTTACTGTGAATGAAACATAGATCCATCACAACACGCAAGAGACCAAGGAACAATTGAAACAGTGGGTTGCTCGGGGTGAACGTGGATCAAAGAAGGCAAAACAGAGTCTGTCTGCCAACAAGGTCATGGCCACAGTTTTTTGGGATGCACGCGGTGTCATTCACATCGATTACCTCAAGAAAGGTATAACGATCACCGGCGAATATTATTCAAAGCTTTTGAACAGATTCGACGTTGATTTGAAGCAAAAACGGCCGCATTTGGCTAAGAAGAAGAAAGTGCTATTCCATCAAGACAATGCACGTGTGCACACTTGTCTAGTCACGATGGCCAAAATCCACGAATTGGGATACGAACTGCTACCCCATCCAGCATATTCTCCAGATTTAGCCCCCTGCGACTATTTTCTGTCTCCAAACCTAAAGAAATGGCTGGGCGGTAAGAGATTTGAGTCGAATGAAGAAGTCATTACCGAAACAAACGCGTATTTTGAGAGCTTTAAAAAAACCTATTATTTGGAGGGAATAAAAAAATTAGAAAAACGCTGGACTAAATGTATCGAGCTAAAAGGTGATTATGTAGAAAAATAAAATGTTTATTTGCGGAAAAAAATTTGTTTTATTCAAAAAGTCACTGACTTATCAAACCGCCCTCGTATATATATATATATATATATAAAAATCATAAATGTTTACTTGCTAAGATTCCTTAGTAACCACTTTACTGAAAAATTAATTAAACTTATTAACGTCTTATTCGCTTATTTAAACCAGTTAGAATTTCGTCATCTGTAAAATATGTTAAACATATTTGTAGTTTTATTAAAGATTTATGTCATTGCTCAGTGAAACAGTAAAATGAGTCAAATGTTTGCATAAAATATGAGAATTAGTATTTATACCTAACAACTTCTCTGCAGTCTCCGTCAGTGGTCAGTCTAAAATATTCATCTGCGGGTCTATTTTCACAAAGTTGATCTATTTCTGGTTCATTTCCTTCGCCTTCGTCTTCATCTTGTGCGTATGCTACAAAAAATTCAAAATTAAATGCAAACGAAATAACGGTGTCAATTGAACTGTAGCATTAGATTTGTCAACATGATTAGTTTATGCACTAGTAAACAATTGTTTCATTCCAACGCATTTACGTGCGGTGCAAAAAGTGGTTTTTGTGGTAAAATAATTTTTAATTACTTTTTAAAAAAATTTCTAGCCGTAAATCTCGTATTTACTTTGTTGCATCTTCGGAAATCTCTATTTACCGATTGTTCCACCATTTTTATAACACAATTGCTACTTTAAAACTTATTTTTGCTATATAAACTGCTCCACGAAAGTTACACTGTTACACTGTACCTAATTATCTGACTAGTTTTGTTGTTAATGGCTCTTGAGCTTCATGCAAGATCGCTCCTTACATGTGGTAGTTAACGGTATTTCTTCTGATGCGTTTAAAACCAATGCCGGAGTCCCCCAGGGTTCCATCCTGTCCCCCACCTTATTTCTTTTACACATCAACGACCTCTTGAAAACCACCACGAACCCCATTTACAGTTTCGCAGACGATAGAACACTTGTCTCAACTTTCACATCCTATCGATCACTTTCGGTGAATGATACAAATAGACTCAGGCAGGAACAGGTTGATTCCATCAATAGAGATCTTAAAGAAATCGTCGAGTGGGGAACCAACAATCTTGTTCAGTTCAACGCCCAAAAAAAAAAAAGTGCCACGTTTTCCAAGAAAGTGAATTCCTCAAATCATCCCATCACAATGTCCAGAAATACCCTTGAACCAAGTCCCTCCATCTCGATTTTGGGAGTCACGGTGTCCAATAATATGTCTTGGCATGACCATGTTGCTAACATCGCAAAGTCGGCAAGCCAGAGGCTAGGTTTTCTGTGGAAAGCCAGAAAGTTTTTTACTCCTGATCAACTGTTGACGACGTACAAGGCTCAAATCCGACCTCTACTGGAGTATTGCTCGCACATTTGGAGTTCAGCACCAAGGCATTCTCTTCGTCTTCTAGATTCCATTCAGAAAAGGGCAATTCGTTTGATAAACAGCTCAACTCTCACAGATACCCTTTATCCTCTAGAACATAGAAGAAGAGTTGCAGACCAGTCATTGCTCTACAGATATTTCCATGGCAGATGCTCCAGAGAAATAAAAACTCTTGTACCACTATTGGCCACATTCGGCCGAAGAACTCGGCACGCTGATCAGTCTCACCCATTTACTCTCAAGATTGACACTACAAGGATCAATCTTCATCAAGAATCCTTATTTTACAGGGCTGCTAAGGAATGGAATAAGCTTCCAAAATCAGTTTTTCCAGAGAACTATGACCTGCAACTTTTTAAAAAGCGTGTCCACAATCATTTCCTTTCTATAATCCCTTCCCCTTATAATAGTCGCAGTGCGGGCCGTCCGCGGCCCACACGATAGGTCTACCCTTTTTGCGACTATTTTCATAAAAAAAAAAAAATAATTAGTTTTTTTGTTTCCAAGTTTGATAATTTTTAAGTTCAAGGGCCTGCCCAGTATGTTTATAACTTTATATCCAAATACTGCATAAGCAAAACATTTTTAACTATTCTGAAGCCATTGCAGAGATATGGACTGTGACATACATGTATGCTTTGTGGACCATCAGAAAGCTTTTGAAAGAGTAAAACATAAGTTAATAGAAGTGTTGAAGAAGAAAGGTATTGACAACAATGATCTTCGGATACTAAAAAATCTACTGAAATCAAACAGCACAAGTTAAAAACCAAAGTCAGATGACTGATAAAATAAAGATTCAACTGGGCGTGCGACAAGGGTGTGTGTGTGTGTTGTCACCACTTGTATTTAACATATATTTAGAAGAAATATTTAATAATGCGCTGTGTGATTCAACAGCAGGAATTCTTATAAATGGTAAACAAATCAACAACATCCGATTCGCGGATAATATAGTAATAATCGCTGACAAATTAGAGGAACTACAAAATATGATAATCCAGCTTTCAATGCACAGTCAGAAATATGAAATAGATATAAATATGAATAAAACCAAATACATGGTGATAAGCAAAAATCCACCACAACCCAGGCAACTTATAATAAACAATACATTTATTGAAAAGGTAGAGACTACAACATGTTTGGGAACTACAATCTCTCGAAATACGTTGTCGAATAGAGAGAGCTCGTACTGCATTCCTTAAAACGTCGAAGTTGTTTAAATGCCACTTTCTGAACTTAATAACTAAAATACGACTTTTTCGATGCTATGTGTTTACTGTGCTCCTATATGGAGTTGAGTCAAGCACTGTAACATATGCAGCCAGTAAAAGATTGGACGCATTTGAGATGTAGCTGTATCGACGTATACTAAGAATCCTTTGGACAGTCCATGTTACAAACAAAAGAATACTTGACATTTTAAACAAGAAAGAGGAGATCATGAGTACAGTCAAAAGTCGGAAATTGGAATACTTAGAACACTTCATGAAAAACAGAGAAAAATACGGTCTGTTGCAGCTTATCCTACAGGTAAAGCTGCTTGGAAAGAGAAGACCAGGCAGAAGGAGGATCTCATGGCTTAAAAACCTAAGAACTTGGTTTGCAACCTCCACTACGGGTCTATTCGGGGCCGCAGCTGATAAAATAATTATTGCCAGAATGATCGCCAACGTCCGTTAACAGACAGGTAATGGAAGAAAAAGAAGAAACCATTACATCCCATATCGCTGGTCTCTTCTCGATATCATCAATAAATAATTCCGTATCAAAATAATCTCGTCTCATTGCAAATTTTCCTTTTTACGTGCACACGCTAACAAACACACAATAGCACTGGCCGCAACAACGATACCTCGACTCGCGCGCAGCTCTCTTTCAACTCGCGCCACTCGAGATTCCAGCGTACTGCAGGCCATTCAAACGCGAATATACAATGGCGCGAGTCTATGTGGACAGAAACATGTGTTAACATGTATTCAGCAATCGCACGAGTTTCAACGCGCGTGTCAAAACGCTTCATCTGGACAGGCTCCAAGGCAAGTTGTTTTTTTTGTATTTTCAAGAATTTTACATCAGCTATTGTTTCCAACTTATTCAGTCAAATGTAATTTAAAATTTGGAATTTTGTTTTGAATAATGCCCAGACGTAAATTAAGTGCGAATAAAGCTAATAGGGCTATTGGTATAATTGAAGCGGGTCGTCTTCAGAGAGAAGTTGCGCAAGTTTTCCAAGTCAGTGAAAGGGTCATTTTCTGCTTCTCCGTAGATATCGAGAAACTGGAAACGTGATAGAAAGACCTAGAAGTGGACGACCAAGGGTTAACAACCCCGCACAAGATCTTTATCTGACTGTGTATATCCGTAGAGAATCTCTGAGTACTCTCGGATCTTACAACAGCGTCCTTTAAATTCTCCTAGTGTTTTGGTTTTAATAAAAACAGTACGTCGAAGATTACAGGAGGTTAACTGACGTTCACGACGACTTTTGAAAAAGGTTTTATTAGCACAAATTTAAATGCGTGCTCGATTGGAATGGTATATTGAACATTTAAATTGGAATGCTGAATGAAGGTCCGCATTGTTCACCGATGAGTCGAGGAATGGACGGTTTTCTGATAGTCGGTGTGTTCGTGTATGAACCATACCTCTAGTGCCCAGAAATCGAAAAGAAGTGCAGGAAGTTCATCCGTTTAGAGGTGGTACAGTTGCTGTTTGGGAAGGCATTTGTATTAATGAGCGTAAGGGATTGTTAGTGCTTGATAGGAACATGACTGCGTAGATTTACGTACAAGTTAATAACAATGTTGTACGTATGTTTCATATTGCTATTGGACCAACATTCCTCTTTTTAGACGATAATGCTCGACCGCATCGTGCAAGAGTAGTCGCAGACGCTTTGGACTTCCATGGTATCGCGCATTTGGCTCTGCCCCCGTTCAAAGTCCTCTTTCCGAAGAGAGACGAATGGGTGAGGGGACTGAATACGTAATGTACACAGATGGCTCAAAAACCCCAGATGGAGTTGGAGCCGGTGTTTTCAGCAGGAAACCAAAGATTAAAATATCTACCAGTTTTGGCAGGTATGCTACAATCTTTCAGGCTAAAGTATTCGCTATCGAATTGTGTGCAAGAGAGTTGACCAACAGACCTCTAGCAAACAAAAACATAAGTATAATATCAGACAGCCAGGCTGCTTTAAAAGCACTGAGCTCCAACAAGATAAATTCTAAACTTGTATGGAATTGCATCGAATCCTTAGAGTACCTTGGTGCGAACAACAGGGTGACCCTACTGTGGGTACCTGGGCACTAGGGGGTGGAAGGAAACGAAAAAGCCGACACCCTTGCAAAACAGGGGGCCGAATCTGCGTTCACTGGACCAGAACCGGTTTTTGGAGTCACCACAAGTGCCGCCAAAACAATTATTTCGTACTGGGCGAAGAGGAAAATACTCACGTACTTGTCCGACATACCAGGGTTAACCCACTCGAAGGCGTTTCTACCGTTTCAACCCTCGAGAAACACAACTAAACAGATCCTGGAATGGAGCAGAAATTACCTGCGTATTCTAACAGGACTGCTTACAGGACACTGTCGTCTAAGATACCACCTCAGAAAGATAGGTCTGAACCAACAAACGGACTGTCGGTTCTGCTGCGTGGGAAGAATAAGGTTCAACATATTTGGATACACCAACCTTAAACCTACCGATTTTAAAAAAATCTTACCCTATACAACCATGAACTTCGTGTGAAGGGCTGGATTGTGCGGTGAACTGTGACCTCTAGGGGTGAGCCACAATAGACCTACTTAGGGTCGCGGTGGAGGGACGACCACGCCCCACTCACATGATACCTAACCTAACCTGCCCCCTCTATCGCCCAACCTTAATCCCATCGAGCATGGTTTGGACTAGCTACAAAAAGCCTTGAATTCCCATCAACCACCCCCACAGATATTCCAATAACTTTGACAGTTTTTATCCCAACTTTGGAGGACAAATTGATCAAGGCTACTTTAACGACCTTATTGAAAGTATGCAGGCGTTGTTTTGTTGTTTAAAACTGTAAACGTATTGCGCAAAAGAGCAAACAACCGCTTACATAAAATAAGAAAACATTCAATTAATTTATAACATAAACACTTGGTAACCTAACAGCATAATCTCTGAATTAACGAACTTCCTTAACTTTTGCGGATCAGTTTAATTTCAGGAATATTAAAAACATATCAAATTTTACTGTGTGATCCGTAATTCTTATTTACGTTAATTTAAACTTTTTTAGTAAAATCTTTAGCTATAAACATATTTTTTTAAAAACATTTGAGCAGTAATAACGGAAAAAGATCAAGTTTTACAGGGTATCCCACAAAAAGATCAATTTTGTGCGTGGTATTATTCATTAATAGCCAGTTGTGCCAGTAGTCGCTAATTTCACGTATTAGATAAAAAGGAAATATCATTTTCAATCTGTTCTAAAACTTTCATTCACTTTATAAAGAGGTATTAATGTGCAATAATAAAAACCCAAACGAAAGATAATCGATGTTGGATGTAAATAAAGAAATCTAGGTCGAAACGAAAGTAAAGTTCAAAACAGGTTTCTTCACTCATATCGGACGGTGGTCGTCGTTGTTTACATAAGGTATTTTCGTTGGCGAGTTGCCTAGTTGATTGGTATTTCCAGTAGCCGATGGGGCTAAAAATGAACTCCTTGAATATCAAATACCTGACTAAATTTTAAATTGTTGAGTTGGTTAATATCCTGGTTATACCAATATCTATTCTTTTTTGCAATAGGATTTGACAAGGCTAGTTTTGGTACATCAAATATAATAGATATTATTAAACATTTTTTTCACAACAAAATTAAAAAATATCAGTGGTCTGGGTGCGACCCGAAAGGTCCACACAATATTCTTTTTATGTCATCCGTATTCTTTTAAACTTTTTCTTACCATTTCATTTTGTCTCTTCCAGTCAATATATGGTCTAGGCATTATTTAAAACAAAATTCCAAATTTGAAATCACAGTTTACTGAATAAAGTGGAAACAATAATTAATGTAAAATTCTGAAAAATACATCCCTTAAACTTAAAAACTTATCAACTTGAAAACAAAGAAACTATTTAGATAAGCAAGTAAACATTCAATATTTTACCTACAAAAGCTTGGTAAATAAAAAATTTAATAATTTTTTACATGAATCCAATATTTGTGAACTTTCCCTACTTTTGTAGAGCAGTTTATTAGCTTACCAAATAATTTACTTTTACGAAGTCGCTATGAACCTTCTACAAATAAAAACAAATGTCAAACCACTTAATTAGTTTTATTTAAAAAATGCTTTAAAAATTAACATATTAAGAATGAATATTAAAGTTATAAATTCATTTTAAAATTAAAAACTATTATTGTCTTTTTTAAAAGTAGCAGTTGTAAATATTTTTTTAACAATATAAAACTTTATTATTCATAAATCTTTAAAAACCAACAAAAATTGCATCAATCCATTTCTTGATGGGACAGTAAAAGTTAATGTCCTGAATTTGTCCTACCTCAACTAAAAAAATTAATAAATAACATCCACCTGACACGATGCAACATTGTCTAAAAAATGAGGGAGGCTGCCTGAAAACATTTTAATTTTTAAAAAAACAGGCCCACTAAAAAAAGTATAGAAATAAAATGAAATCCCAAACAAATTAAAATTCAAGGCTAATGACCACAGTAGTCGATGCCTCAAAACAAAAATAAAATATCAGTGGTCTGGGTGAGACCCGAGAGGTCCACACGACTAACTTCCCAGAGTGGAAAGAATGAAAAACTACCATATGTTTTGTTGTTATAATTATTATTAATAAAATTATTATAAAAAACGATTTTAAATTGTTTATAACAAATTATAATGGCCATTAACAATATTCTGTTTATGTCAACCGTATTCTTTCAAACTTTTTCTTATGATTTCATAAGCGGGAGCTATTTTCAATTGTTTAAACCAATTGAATTTTTTTTTAATTATTATGATTAATAATCATTTGTTAGTAACAATATTCAATTGTTATAAACAATGCTTGATTATTACTAACAATAATTTTTCACTGTTATAGCGTTTTCAATGCCATTCTCTCAATACTGACACAAGTTTAAAATTCTCCAATTCCTATTTTTGTTTTCTAAAACTATCTCTTGTCATAAAATATTGTCATCATATTTTTCATAAAAATATTCCTAACATGCAATAATCATATTATTCAAAAAATCTTAAAATTCTGTATTAAAAAAGGTGTAATTTATAAATTGCAAAATTCGGGTAGTTTACCATTTTTTTTAGATTTTTGATTCTCCATAAAAAACAGCTTGACCGATTTTGCTAAAAATCTAGTCAGTTCTAAGTTGCGTAATTATGCGTCGAATGCAATTGGTCGCACGTCGATATTATTTTTTGTTCTCGAGATAATCGAGACGAAAAAGAAACGCACATACGAACATATGAACATACGCACATACGAACATACACACAGACGTCCATTTAAAAACTATTTCATTCGACTGTAGTGACCTTGAAATGTGGTTGATATGTCAAAATACAGGATTCACAAAATCGGGCCCATTACTATAACTTCTACTGGAAAGTTAATAAAGCGTTTTTACGTGATGCAAAAAAACTAACCTGTTTCTTCCGACCATGGTCACATACTGTAAAAATATTATTTAACTTACTCATTAATATTTTATTACTGTTTGTTCAATGGTTTAAGAAGGTAATTGGTACGCAGTCAGCAGACATTAACAGTTACTTATTATCCTTAAAAAGTAAACGGAAACGTCCACAAAATGGTAGTGTAAAATAAAATTAAAGTTATAAGTTATCCATTTAAAATTTAAAAAAATTTACCAACATTAACTGAAGAAAAGATGTGTTACCAAGGTACGAAAATGTTGGTCTACTTTACGATAGGAGTAATCACAGGACACTCAAAGTGAACCTTCAAGTATGAAAAATCGTAAAAGAAAACCTTTGTTAAAAACGCAACTAGAAGAAAAAAATGATTACATAGGATTGTGTCTGTCAAAAATATACGCTTTTAAATGGGGGAATAATAATTTTTTTAAGTATTGGAAGACGCAACAGAGATAAAAATTAAAAAAACAATTAGCATGGGTAATCACAAACTAGGAATTCGAATTTAAAAAAAAATAATTTAAATGACATAAGGACCATTTTCAAAACAAAATAGATTCACTTTAAAAATCAAGCCTCGTTTTAAAATAATAAAAATGTTTTTATCTCGGGTAATACTTTTAACAATGTAACATTAAAATATTCATTGAATCGGTGACGTTTAGAGCTCGTTTATAAAGAAAATTGTGGAGGCCTCACCCCGTATCAACCTTGCCAAGCCTTTGAATATCTTAACACGCAGCATTTCTCTCTCTATCTCTCTCTATATCTCTTGTCTCAACAGCAACACCCCAAGATCCGCATAATAAAACACAAAAGAAAAAGGTCAAACCCATTTTAAAATTACAACACTACATCTGTCCCATCCCGTAATTGAATTTTAAATTAAATGACATTTTGAAAATAGATGTAAAAGACATGATTCGATAATAAATATACGTTTTATATTTTTAAATCTGCGAGAATTATGTAACTGTATAGTTAGAAAATGGCCTTGATGGTGTTAGTTAGGAATGTTTAATATCATTTGTATTTTACACGATTAAAAATAGGTAGCTCTTTCCTAGGTACATAAAAAATTTCATCAACTCACGAACGAACTCCTTAATTATCGTAATTATTGGAAAAAGTATATTTTTAAAAGTTGGAGAACATTAAATTTCCTTTAAAAAAGTTTCTATTCATATTTTCGTAAAACTAATATTTCCTCGTACAAATGGTTGATGAACGTGAAGCATTCTTTTCTTGCAACGCCTTGAGTGGCTGCGACACCACGTCAGCAATTTTCAAAAAAGGAAAAAAAAAGTGCGTAAAGTTGTACCAGAAAAATAAAGAGTTACATGATATTGCTGAAAGTTTCAACAATCGTGATTCTTCGCACGAAACAATCGATGGAGCTGGAGAACGTTTTTTCTTTGCCAACTACGGTGCACGCCCTGCCAAAAATTCTTTGAATGAACACAGATTTAATAGTTTCACAAAATCCGTGACAAAAATTAAACCAGATATCGCCTCGCTACCACCAACAGAAGGAGCATCAAGGCAGCATTCTTTTCGCGTGTACCATCAAGTGCAAAAATGGCTGGAGAATGGCTTTGAATCATGGGGTTAGAAACGAGTCCAAGACTGCTTTAGTCCAATACGAACGCTGGACTTCATTGCACCCGAGACTTTATTGAAATTAATTTTTTGCAAATGCACAACTGGCTTTGGAGGATAATGCGGCTGCAAAAAAGCGGGAATCGCATGCACAACCGTTTGCAACAATTGCTACGGAGACTGTTTCAATGAACCAAATATAGTCGATGATGAAAATGACGATGGAGACGAACGAGGGTGATTATACCGATGACGAGAGGGTATCATCAACAACAAGCTCAAGACGATCATCCTGTACGGATGAACTTGGTGTCGGTTCATCGATTCATCCTGATGTGGTTGAGGATAACCGAACTATCGTTCAAACCGTGTAAAATGAACAAAACTTTGGCGTAATAAATTTAATAGTAATAAATATGAATGTTCGCAGAGTTTATACATTCACGTTCATCGTCCATTTGTAATAAAAAATATTATTTTTACGAAAAGATAAATAAGAACTTTTTAGAAGGCAATTTAATGCTCTTCAATTTTTGTAAACATAATTTTCCAATAAACACGATAATTAAGGAGTTAAACAACAAAAACCATAAAAATGCACCTTTTTTCCAAGATAGCGGCGATTCCGCATTTTCAATTATTTAGGACTTTTAATAGTAAGCCATAATAAACAATATTACCAAATTTCAAATCTTTCTTATTTATTATTTTTATTTTCCTTCGTTGCCTGAACTAATATTAAGAATTGCAAAAGTGTTTAACATATTGTTTCCTAAGCAGCACGATCAACGACCCAGACAAAGAACACCTTTAACTTTTTAAATAAAACTGTGAAAAGGGCTTCTAAATTCTCAACTTTTTTCTTTTCCCAACCTAAACACGAATATTTATTTGATATTTGGACGTACGGTGCCCTTTTGCCTAAAGCTTCTACATTAAGTCAATATTTTTAAAGTAATTATTCATTTAATAAACACGACTTATTTTTACACATGAACACTAGAGCTTATTTTAAAATTATAAACGTTTAACAATAAATAAATCAAAATGGCTTATATATAATCGATTGTTAAATATTCTCAACAGATTATTAAAAAATTTAAAGTTGGAATTTACAAGAATACTGCTACTCGTATAATATTTTAAATTCGATAGGTCATTAAAAATTTATTAATTTAGAGAACAGCCATTTAAGTGTTAATTAAAACTTTAAATATTTAATTAAGTAAGACTAAACACGGTCTTTTTTAATTTCGTTGTAAATACTAGCGGTGAAAGGATAGGAAAAAAATTAGGCTATGCAACTTGTATTGGTTAAAAGTTTTTAAACACCGAAAGAAATAGAAAATAAAGTATTTTTAAATAAAATTTGTGTTGTACTTTTTACAAAACACTTACAAAAGGTATACTTTTTTAATAATTGATATTTAATATATCTTTAATCTAATCAAAAACTTTTTGCAACAAAATATTGTTTTCGTCCACTAATGTGCTAATTAGTTTTGTAAATGGACGTTGCGTACCTATTTAATGATATTTTTAATTAAATTGCAAAATATTACTCGGAAGATCCTTTCGTACGATAATAATTTTTGAAAGGTCACAACAAAAAATTTAAATTTAGATCTGTCAGTTTTATTTCTAGATGTGTAAGAAATTCAATTTACCCTCCTAATTAAAAGTTATATTGTACCAAGGTGTGCTTTTTCCTTGGGGGTGATTGACACCCCTTCTCGGAAGTGGAAATTTTAAGATTAAAAGTAACCCAATAGGTCGGATTCAGGAATTAATTCTAAGCATAAAATTTCATTTGACGTTTTTTTGGTGCGTGAATAGTTTTTGAGTTATTAATGATTTAATATGTTGATTTTTGATCTAAAAAATGCATCTTTTTTAACCATATTTCACAAATAACTCGAAAACCTTACAATATATAAAAAAATATTTTTTAACAAAAATATAGGTTATAAATTAATAAATCGATCAGTTTTTTTATGTAGCTGTAATAAGAACCGAGTAATGACTCGTTAAAGATGACTCTTGGTTCGACGGCAACTGAATTGCAACATTTCAACGTTGAGTAACGGAAAAACGGACGATTTTCCGAGGAAAACTCAAAATATAATTTTCAAAGAACTTAAAAAGAAGTTTAAAATAATTTTTTGTTTAAGTTAATATCTCAAAAACTAACAGAGTTATGATAAAAATAAACTGGTATTCGGTTTTGGTTTTTTAACGAAAATTTCCTTATTTTTGAAGATAATGGGACGAGCAAAAAAATGAATTGCAGGTAATCTAAACAACTATAAGGTAAGGTATAATAGAACTCCTTTGAATTTTTTGTTTTTGACATTTTTTAGTTTAAATGGCTCTGTGAGGTCGGTCTTCGCACTGAAATGTAAACTTAAAACAGCCATATCTCAGTTAATTTTTATCGGACAGAAAACAAAAACAAACAAAAATACCAAGTAAAAAAAAAGCAGTATTTTTGTACAAGCGCATTTTTTATGTACATATTTTAGTTTTTGAATTATTGTAAAAAAATTATCCATTATCCAAAATCGGTGCTGTTTGAAAGAATTCGGACCTATACTCTACTGACTGGATTATGTGCATTAATCGAAAAATTAAACTTATTTACATCTAAATTTATTGTATATTGCTATTGCTATTTACAGTAAATTTAAAACCAAACAAAAATAAATAAACCAAAAAATTACTGTTTTTAATAATTCAAATAAAAACCAAAGCAATATTGGTTTCGATTTGCATTTAAATTATTACGTGCTAATATTCAATTGTGTTGAGAGGGGGACAAATATTATAAACGAAGTAAGTGTTGGTGGGTTCGTTCTTTGAAATAAAGTAAATAAGTAACATATAAATGGTACCGCTTTAATTTTAATCATGTTCTACTCTTTTAAAAAATTAACTTACGTGAGATTAAACGTAAATTTGCAACTATACCGAGAAATTACTAGCATATGCTAGCAAAAATTTAATTAAAAAAATAACCAGTTTTTGTAACGTATTTTAATTAATACCTAATACTTAATCAAGTGGTTTAGGAGAAAGTTGGTTTGTTCTAAAAGTATTTTGAAGAAATAAATCAAGAAATCTATTATCTTGCACGACGTTTAGGAATAATTAGAAAAGAATGTTTGTGAAGGTGTGTTACTTTTTAAATATAGATCACCCTGTAAGTTTTGGGCAAAAGCAAAATATCTCATTGAAAAAAAATGCTATGAAAGATAATACTTACCGACGGAGAATAATAAAAAACAACACAGCCATAATCTTTTGTCAGCCATGCTGAAATCTTAAGCACTAGCCAAGAAGTGGTCGCAGACTTTCGTTTTATTTATACGAGTGGTTTTTTCGCACTGCGCGTGCTCAGTTGGGCAGTAGGTACTACTCTTCGTCAATTGTTGACTTTCACCTCTTGTATACAACTAAAAGAACTGTCGATAGGTGACTCTATATGTATGAATAACAAAACGTATACCTCGATGTTCTTACACGAGAATAATAATTATTATTGTGTGAGGAGATTGAAAGTGTTGTGCGCCTACTGCGGTTCAGGTATACAGGGTCGCCTAGATTTTTTTTTGAAAAGTTGTGCGACAGTGCATGTCATGCCCACATTTTAAATTTTAAAAGCTAATGTGCTCACACTGTATCGGAGATTTTTTTTTTATTATTTTAACTGTGTACCGGTGTCTGATTAGATAGAGGTAACCCGCTGTATCTCAGAAACTATTTATTTTACTCTCTCTCTGTCAGTCGTACTCTCAAAGCTGAGAGGTCGTGATTCCATGATTTTCAATTTGTGTTGTTGATGATCTGCTTCCAAAGTGTTCTATCTGGTGGGAGAACGACTTCTTGTCCTCTACCCTTCTATTTTTTCTTGTATCATCAATTTTTCCATGTTGTCTTCTTGTCTTCCGTTTATATGCCCATAATATTGAAGAATTCGTCGTCGGCATATTGTCGACAGTCGATCTTTGATGCCTATTTCTTGAATAACTGATACATTTGTCTTCCGTGCTGTCCAAGGGGTGCACAGTAGTCTTCTCCAGCACTAGAGCTCAAAGAAGTCAATTCTTTTCCTGTCTGCTTCTTTGATCGTCCAGCTTTCTACACCATACATGAATATTGCGAATATTAGTGTTTGTACAAGTTTTATTTTTGTGTTCCGCGATACTTGTCTGTCTTCCCATATTATTTTTAGATTGGTCATCGCTGTTCGTCCCATTTGTATGCGGCGTCTAATTTCAGGTTCGCAGTTTTTCTGGTTATTTATCAAGGCTCCTTAATATGTTGGGCTGTCGGTCTACTATCATTATCTTGGTTTTGTCTAGATTTATCTCTAATCCCATCGTTCGGCTTTCTTCTGTTAATCGTTGTAATAATTGTACCATTTCTTGTTCGTCGTCTGCTATTAGCGTGGTATCGTCAGCGTATCTGAGGTTGTTAATTCTCTTGCCTCCGATGGAAATTCCTCCATGCCAGTTTTCTGTTAATCAATCATCATCATCATCATCAAACAGCCTGTCTCGTCCACTGCTGAACATAGGCCTCCGTTAACGATCTCCATTTATTTCGATCCTGGGCATCCTGGATCCAATTTGGTGCTACTCTTTTTATGTCATCCGTCCACCAGGTCGGCGGACGACCTCTGTTCCTGAACGCATCTTGCCTAGGTCTCCACTCTATGATCTTTTTGGTCCATCTTTCGTTGGTCATTCTTGCGACATGTCCAGCCCAGTTCCAATTTAAATATGTTATTCGCTGGATTGCATCGGTAACCCCTGTTCTCTGACGTATCCGATCATTCGGAATCTTGTCTCTCAGCGTGACTCCCAACATGGAGCGTTCCATGGCTCGCTGGGCCACTCCTACTTTATTTATCGATTTTCGTGTTAGAGTTAGGGTCTCCGAACCATAAGTTAGAACCGGCAGAACACACTGATCAAACACCTTCCGCTTAAGGCATATGGGGGTTTCGGACTTAAAAATGTGTTTCAGCTTCCCATAGGCGGCCCACGTTAGCCCTATCCTTCTTTTGATTTCGCAGGTTTGATTGTCCTGCCAATCGTAACATCATGGCCCAGATATCTGTAGGATGTAACTTGGGAGATTTCTTTTCCTTCTACTAAGTAGTTTCGGCTTGGGACTAGATTTGTCATGAAATTTGTTTTCGATGGATTTATTTTAAGCCCAACTTTATGTGAAGCAGATGTTAGTCTCATAAGCAGTTTCTCTGCCTTATCCAAGCTATCTAAAATCAGTACAATATCGTCCGCGAACCGAAGGTGACTGAAATTTTCACCGTTAATATTTATACCCATATTCTCCAACTCAACACTCTTGAACATATACTCCAACAAAGTGGTAAATAGTTTAGGGGAGATTGTGTCGCCTTGTCGTACACCGCGCTGCACTCTGAATCTCTCTGTCTCTTCATGGAGTCTTACGCTCGCTGTTGCATTTTCGTATATATGTTGCAGTATAGCAGAGTATCTGTGGTCTACTCGGCAGTCGGCAAGTGCTTTAAACATCTCACTGTGCTTGATGGAATCAAACGCCTTTTGGTAGTCCACAAATATTAACACGAGTGGCTTGTTGTACTCAACGGACTTTTCGATCAATGTCTTGATAACTTGCAGATGGTCATTTGTTCCGTATCCGGATCGGAAACCTGCCTGTTCTGTCGGCTGGTAGAAGTCCAGTTTTCTGTTGTTCTGCGCATAATGATTTCGCCGTAAATATTAAATAGCCTAGGTGATAATATACAGCCCTGTCGGACACCTTTTGCACATTTGAAGGGCCTGGAAGTTTCGTTTCTAATTCTTACGTCATTTTCGTTTTCCTCATATAATGTTTGTTGGGTGTTTTGGGACACCCATTTCTTTGAGCACTTTCCACAGGAACTTCCATCTTACACAATCGAAGGCCTTGCTGTAGTCAATAAAGCACATGACCATGGGTACACTAAATTCTCTTGTTTTTCTATTAATTGCCTTGTGTTAAATATTTGGTCTTTTGTTCCTCTCTCTTGGACGAAGCCCGCTTGTTCTACGGGAATTTGCCTGTCAAGATAGTTCTTAAGCCGTTGGTCTATTATGTATAGTAACACCTTGCTAGCATGAGAGATTAGCGCTATGGTTCTGCAGTTCTCGCATTTGCGCGTTGTTCCTTTTTTGTGTTATGGGACAATCGTCGATTTTGTTCAGTCTTTGGGCCATTTTTCTGTCTTCCACACTTTATTGCAAATGTTCGTAATTATTTCAGTTCCTTCTGGACCTATTTCTTTCAGTAGTTTTGCGGTGATTTGGTCAGCTCCGGGTGATTTGTTTGTTTTCAGTTTTTTGATGGCATTTTCCACTTCTGTTTTTAATATATCTGGTTCTTTTTTTTGTTATTCTAATAATTCATTGTCTGTGTTTTCTCCTATCCTCTGCATTTTCATCTGTATACAGCTCATTACAGTATTGTTTTCATCTTTCTGTTATGTCTGCTGTTTTCCATAGTAGTTTATTATCTTCGATTTTGCCCTTCATTATAAGTTGAAGCACCCTGTATCGGTCTCCTGTGAGAACATGCCCCAGGTATGATATCTTTCTGATCTTTATAGTAACAAATAACTCACGAACCGCATTTGCTCTATTTTACACTGATTCGTTGGTCTGCCTAGCTGTCCAGGGTATTCGGAGCATTCTTCTATGTAACCACATTTCAAACGCTTCCAGGCGATTGATTGTAGCAGTCATTAGAGTCCAGGTCTCAGCTCCACATAGCAACACTGGCCAAATATAACATTTTATCATTTCTTGGCGTAATTTTAGCTTAAGGTTGTCGTTAGAGAAGAATGCTTTCATTTTCAGAAAAGTCATGCGAGCGGTCTAAATTCTGCACTTAATTTCTTTATCTGGGTCTAGTTGTTCCGTGATATAGCATACGATCTTATTATCACTTAATGAAAGATTCAAGGGGTTGGAGCAATTTAATAACATTTTTGGATTTATTTATTAAATGTTTAACCTAAATGCAGAAGAATCAAGAAAATTTATCATTTCATTAAAAAGATGAAGCACGTAAAGAATAAGATATTGATGAATTGATGATACTTGATAAAATTATGTGTTTAAAAATGCCACGTACCAGAGCAAAATGAATTAGATTCTCAGTTAATTCTTTAACACATTTTAAAAAAAAATTTAATTTTAACATTTTTAAATACTGCAGTGGCAATACGAATTTTTTTAACGCTCCCAATATGTGTAGCATCGGGAAAAAGGTCTTTTTCAAAATTAAAATTAATAACTTTTTTACGATCAACTATGGCACACGAGAGACTCAGTAATTTGGCAATTATGTCCATAGAAAGGGTCCTCACGGATTGTATTCCTTTAGACGAGTTGATTAAAGGTTTTGCCGAAAAAGAGGCATAAAAAGAGTGCTTCCAATAAATTATTATGTTCTTTTTTTTCTGTCTTGTAATAATTTTATAGTTTTGTCAGTTTTCTTATTGCTTTGCTTTTTTTACATTCTTGGTTAATCCTTATGTCTAAGACTAGTCAAGAACTTCTGAATGTTATGGGGATGAGTAGTCAGGTATTATGCTGATTAAAATCAGTACACTTTTGTTTGAGTTTTCCGAAATACTCATTTCCTTTATTTGCTAACATTAAATGCATATTGATGATTTTAAATTATAGATTATACAATATACATACATACATATAGTAACGCCTTTTTCCCGTAGGGGTAGGCAGAGACCACTTCCTTCCACTTGCTCGCGGTTCTCACACACATCTTTCGCTTCCTCTACTTTCATCAGTGCTCTCATACATGCTCGTCGGTTGTTGGTACTCCCGACCTGGCCTTATACATTATACGGTATATAAATTAACATGTAACACATATTTCATTTCAAAATTAGATAAGTAGAAGCGAATATTTCAATCTTGTGTATCTTGTTATCTAATGTAACAGTATCAAAATTAAATAAAGGTATTGGCACATATTTTAATTTTATTTATTCTTCTTCCTTCTTTAAGCAATTTGCTTGTTTTTCTTCGTATCCTCTGCCGTTCAATTATTAGAAAGGTTGTCGCTCTATCTCTTGCGGAGTCTTCTAACGCTCCGACGCCCTAAGGGCGACTTGTCTCTAGTTATTTTGACCATTCTGTCGTCATTCATCCGGTCTATGTGTTCATTCCACTTTCTTTTTCTTCCCAGTATCCATTCATTTACATTGTCTAGAAAAGGGTTAAAGGGTGTAAAATTATATTTTTCACACAAGCGGCCATATGGCTTGGCGCGCCCTAGTAAGGGTGAGAGGGAAAGCTGACTTAATAGAAACAGTTATAACTTTTGTTCCGCTTTATGGATTTTAACAAACTTAAAATCAATGCCTACTAAAATATTATATCATCGTTTTATTCCGGTAATTTTAACCATAGCTAGGTGGCTTTGATTAAACAATTGTTTTGATTTTAGCTTTTTTTTCAAAAATCCTAATGTAGGTATGCTTTATGGATTTTGACAAACTAAGTATCATTGTAACAATAATCAACAATTATTAACGTTACAAAAACAGCAAAAATAAATTACATTAACCCAGTAAAGTAACCTAAAGGTACTGATTGAAATGTAATATGCATGAAAAAAAATGAATGGTGCCCTTCGTAACTTTATGAGCAGCCAAAACGTGTCAAAAAACACACGACTGGCTATGCATAGTGGAGCGCTAGTCCCTACACTTATCTATGTTTGGCAGATGAAGCATGAAAGTAAGATCATTGCTGCGGACATAAGTAGTCTGAGAATTGTATAGCCGGAGTGACTTTAATGGATAAAGTGAAAAATAGTGAGATATGGAAACGTTGTGGTTTGAAAGAAGATGTGGTTATAAAGATAGACAAAGGAATGCTTAGATGGTTTGCTCACGAAGAGAGGGTGGATTAAAGATGATTGACAGAACAGATACATAAGAAGCCGGTATAGATCGTCGGTGAACTTATCTCGATCAGACATTTTTTTAAAGACATATGAGGTCAAGAGTACCAACAACCGACAAGTATGTATGAGAGCGCTGATGAAAAAAGAAGAAGCGAAAGACGTGTGTAAGAACCGTAGCAAGTGAAAAAAAGTGTATACATGTAATTATCTCGATGTTGGCCTAATGTTATGTTTCTTGTTAATGCTTTTCTTATATTTGGTAGTTATTTTGTTAATATTAAAATGAAATTTAAAATGGTTAATAGAAGAAAAATATATCTTTAAGCAGTTAGTGTTGATTAAATAGAAAAGTTAGTATAATATTACCCATGAAAATGTGGTCAACCTGTTTGCTTTTTATTATGTTTATGCTTATAAAGATTGCAAGTAAGTCTGACCTTTTGGCCTTTAATTATTGCTGGTTGTTTTGTACTACAATAATTTTTAGAAAATTACGCAAGTAACAAAAAAGATACATATTATAAAAAAACCTTACAGATAATTATTTATTTTAAGTAAAAAGTAATATTCCTCAAATTGTTTTGTTAAATATTTCGTTACTGGTTTCTCTTCTGTCATAAGATGGTTGGTAGATTCCACTTTCTAAATATACTGTGGTAGACCCCACTAAATTTGATTAATATTTTTGCAATTTATTTAACTAATTAAATTATAAATTTAAATTTAGAAATAGTATTCTCAAAATACATTACCATCTTTTAATGTGTAAGCATGACATACGATGTTCGCCTTTCATGTTTCCACTAGATGACGCTATTGACATTGTTGTTTTTATTTAAATATCACTAAATTGTTAAAAAAAAATCGGTTGTGTTAAAAATTAAAAACTTTATTTAAAGATTTTCGCTGGCTAATTTTAATAGAGGTCTAATTTAACAACAATGCTGCGAATGAAGTAAAATAAGAAAAAAACTGCTTTACATTAGTTCTTTTTTGCAAATAAATATTCAAATAAACCACCTATGTTAGCAACTAGTTTATTTTAAAAGCATTAATAATATGAATAAAAAAATCTTTTATTTCTGTCAATACTTTAAGCGACGATAATAGTATATTTTTCAACAAGAGATAAAAATACTATTTTTTTCGTGAGGTGAGAGTTTGTCCACGAGCGTAGCGAGTGTGGCAATCTCACGAACGAAAAAAACGTATTTCATCTCAAATAGGAAATGCAATTTTTTCCTACGATAGATGTTGTTTATAAAATACTGGATTACAATTTTTAGAACTTTATTTATTTATAACACAGACTTGATAATAATACCGGATACTATAAATAATGAGGAGTGACAAATTGTCTTTCATGATGAAATTTGATTTATAAATATTGAAAGTACAATTATTGAAGTTGTTAATAGTTGGATGTTGGATTTATATGCTGACATCTGTGGTACTTGTCAATGGTATGACTGCCGAAGAAATTTATGCTGCTGCTGTGGTAGACAAGTTTGATTGTTATGGTGTCGAAGTCTACTGGTTCTTCATCAAAGTAAACTTCGGTTTCGTGTAAATTTGTAGTTTTTGATGTATTTATTAATTGGAATATTTTATGTCCTCGTTTTATTTTATTACTTACAGAATCTTCAATGTATTATTCTGCAACAGCGCTAGACTTCCATCCACCGTGTTGATTTATATTTGTGAGATTTGCCCCAGTATCCGAAAAAATAGTTTTCGAAGACTCAAAGACCTTTTTAATGAATGGCCTGTATACAATTGGGCATCTGACAAATTAAGAAATACCGCTATTTGCCTTAGAACATTTCCAAACTTATTGATTCCAATTACTTGCTTTGTACATATTTTCCATCTTGGTAATTCAGAAAGAATCGGGAAGTTGTATTATTCACGCTTGATGGACAAAGTTTTATATACTTTTGACGAATGTTATAGTAATTGCCTGTAATTGTAAAAGAACATGGCGTGTAAGTTTCTGTATCAGGTATGGTTACAAAAGTAACGCTTTTTTCAAATCTTTAATATTATTCGCTTCTAAATGTCGTAATTTATGTGAACGACAAGCTCCAGCAATACCAAAAATCCTATGAATAATACAATTCATTACCTATTATGTAAGCAACATGAAATATCGTGATATTTACCTTTGTTAACAGGAATTTGTCGTCAGATGCATCGTTAATAAATGTAAATTTGTTGTAACGTTAAAACTTTAGCTTTTTTGCTTATGCATCCTGTCAAATTTCGCTTTAAAAATGCTTTGAGCTTGGCATATTTCAAAATATCCACATTATGTTTGATGTTAATGGTATTACGTAACACAGAATACATACTCTAATCTGTTGATGGTTTCAAATCTTCAGATATTCGTCCAACGTAAGCCATAAGAACATTTTCCGAGAATAAGTTTATTTTGTTATCATTTCTCCAAGTCATGAACTTTTTGTACACAAATTTTCTCGGGATTTATCTGGCAAAATATTGTTGGAAACTAAGTTTGCCGCTTCAACTATATTAGGTGGTGTACATGATTTACCAATTTTGCTATTAGATTCCATATTTATTATAGTTATCGTTATAGTAATCGTTAAAAGTTGTAAACTGTCAAACGAAGTGACGTTCGTTTGCTGATTCAAGTGCCAAGTAGTGAGATAAACTGTCATTAGTGTAAAAAATCCATCAATTTGTTTTTAATATATTTCCATCAGGTCGCATGATAATATGCATTTGTTTCATTTTCATCTCTAGAGAAAAAAACCATCACTTTCATGTATGGTAGCCGGTTGAAATATGATCATTTTCAAATACATGAGTAAAAAAAAGTAATAGTCAGAAACATCAACGTCGTATTTTGAGAAATAAAACGTATTCTTAATTCTAATTAAAAAACAAAAAAAGACTAGCGTTTATTTATTTTTTAATTATTTTTTATTCCTTACATGAAATAATAATATTATTTAAAAGATCTTACAATTCTGTTTTAAAAATAGTATAACTTAAAAATTGCAAAATTCAGGTAGTATTTCACCACATGCGCGTTTCCTTCTCTGGGTTGTTACTGGATCTTGAACGGGTTTACATATTTTCTTTAAAACATTATTCTTGAAAGAGAGTATCCTTTTTTTGCTCTAATAGTCATGGACCACGCCTCGCACCTATACAGGACCACAGGGATCACTATTGTATTGTATATCTTCAGTTTCACTTTTCTTGGTAGATTGCGTGGACGAAGCAAATTGCTCAGGGCAGCTACGACTCTGTTTCCGCTATGAATACGACACCGTACTTCCTTTCTAACATCATTTATTTTGTTTATCTGTGAGCCCCGGTACTTGAAATCTTTTACTCTTTCGAAAGACTCATCTGTTGTAAGGTTTATGTCTCTGTGTGTTTCTTTTTGATATTATTTTATGTATTTAGTTTTCTCTTTACTTACCATGAGCCATATTCTCTTACTTCTATTGGCGTATAGAGTCTTTTAAGCCCTTTCTTTGTGTCGCACATGATCCCCAGGTCGTCCGCGTATGTTAACGCCTTGAATTTCTTGCCTATCTCTACAACTTCATCATATCATTAAGCTCTCTTATCACATATTCTTGAGCTACGTTAAAAAGTAATCGGGAGAGCGCGTCACCTTGTAGTAGCCCATTTTAAATATTGAAGGGTTGTTGCCTCAATTTTAACTCGGGCCTTGGAATCTAGGACGCCTTCTTCGTCAGATTAATGAGTTTATTTGGGAAACCAAAGTTTTTCATGATGGTCCATTGGCTAAGGTTAGGTTAGATAAAGTTAATATAGCCGGAGTGACTCGGTTGGATAAAGTAAAGAATAGTGAAATAAGAGAATGCTGTGGTGTAAAAGAAGATGTGGTTACAAATATAGATCAAGGAATGCTTAGATGGTTTGGACACGTACAAAAGGATGGATAAAGGAAGATTGACGAAACACATTTTTAAGGCAAGTATGAATGGGCAAGTCAGTAGAGGTCGACCTCGGCGAACATATTAACATTGTTTTAAAAAAAGTCAGGTCAAGAGTACCAACAACCGACGAGCATGTATGAGAGCACTGATGAAAGTAGAGGAAGCAAAAGATGTGCAAGAACCGTAGCAAGTGGAAGAATGTGGTCTCTGCCTACCCCTACGAGAAAAAGGCGTGACTATATGTATTTATGTATGTAATTTACTCAAAAGACATTAAAAAATGTTTGTTTTAATAATTTCAAACCATAATTATTTTTGGTAGTTAGCTGTAAAAAGTAAACAGCGAAATATTTGTGCCCCAAAATTAAAAACGGGTAGGTTAACTTCATGATATAACTTCTCTGCAACCGTAGAATTATTTCTAGAATTATTGAGTGTATGTCAAAATCCATTTTGATTTATTCGTGAATCGCCCTCTAATAGTCAATATTTTTAGTTGTCCTTATATGTAGGTACATCTAACCAAACTAATATCAAACTTATATACGCAACGTAGAGTCAATCCAGCTTTACAATATGAAGAAAAAATCGATAAAATAAACAATTGTCCCTTTCCGACGCCCTGTATCTCGAAAAGTGGTCATAGGATCGGATGTAGAACTTATAACTTATCTTAAGACCTAAAATTATTATATATTGAGAAAATGGTTACATTTGACCTGGAGAAATTTAAAATACAAGGTGTTCATGGTATTTGAGCTTTTCTTAACATAAAATACCTCTCGACAAATAAACCACCTTGTATATTTTGGAGCTAAGAGACATACATAGCAGTAGCGGTATTACCTTTCTCTTAAATCAATCCATATATACAGGGTTTTGAAATATTTCTTAAAACAAATAATTTTATGTTGTGCTACTCTATATGGAACACTCTTTATAAAAAATGTTTGATATGCAATATTTTCTCTTATCACATATTCTAGAGCTACGTTAAAATGTAATGGTGAGAGCGCGTCACCCTGTAGTAGCCCATTTTAAATATTGAAGGGTGCTGACGTTGTTGCCTCAACTTTAACTCGGGCCTTGAAATCTAGGACGCACATCTTCTTCAGATTAATGAGTTTATTTGTAAAACCAAAGTTTTTCATGATGGTCCATAGGTTTAGGTTAGGTTGGATAAAGTTAATATAGCCGGAGTGACTCGGTTGGATAAAGTAAAGAATAGTGAGATAAGAGAACGCTGTGGTGTAAAAGAAAATGTAGTTACAAAGATAGATAAAGGAACACTTAGATGGTTTGGACACGTACAAGATGATGGATAAAGGAAGATTGACGAAACAAATTTATAAGGCGAGTGTGAATGGTCAAGTCGGTGGAGGTCGACCTCGGCGATCATATCTCGATCAGATCAACATTGTTTTATAGAAAGGCTATGTCAAGCAACCGACGAGCATGTATAAGAGCACTGATAAAAGTAGAGCAAGCAAAAGATGTTTAATTAAGCGTAATTTATTTTGACTATTTTTGCTCCACTAGTATACAATTGTATTGTTACTCAAAACTAGCTTCTTGAAAATAAAATTTACTAGTACATTCGTACCCTAATAAACCGTTTCTTTATTCTCTGTGTAGGAAATTGAATTACACTCAGACATACTAATGATGGTATCGTCGAAGTCATTGAACCGGATATGTGATTTTTTTAATACTTCAATCGCCCACTTGTTTAGTAAACGAGTAATGAAGAGGTATTTAACTATTATATTACACTAGGTAGTTACTATTTACCAATTCAATGAATGTAGGGACTTATATTTATAAATTAAGCATTTATGTTTTGTAGTTTTGGTTTATCTTTAATTAGTTTGGATTTTTTGTTCAGAGGTGAAGAAAATACTTTATGGAGAGGTTATGAGTCCGAAAGCTCAAGGTCCACTGTAAGACTCCACTGACTGTGTCAGAACTACTCACTAAAAACTCCACCCCTATTTAGGTCCGTCTGGCTATTGCCTCCGGTAATACTTGGGCCTGTTGTGTTTTTGTATCATTGTAAAATTGAGACCCGACCAGCAGGACCCAAAAACAGCAAATCACAGACTGCACCGCCACGAGGCGCTGGTCCGAAAAAGACAGGCAGTTCCCGGGACCTAGAACCACGCTGCACCCAATCCAGTACCTTCGTACCTTGTACAAGTTTGTACAAGTTCTGTACTGGGTGGAAACAATATAGTCACCCAAGAACCTCCCATTCCCCACAGCGCACCACAGCAGCACAGCAAGCGCTCCACCGCCCCCGGATCCCTGCCGCACAACCCGCAGGCCAGGCCTTCATTATACAGTCTTAGCTGATTCCTGTTCATCGGTAACAGTTCTGCCGTCCTTTAATGGCATGGTCCTTTGATGTATTATTTCCCGTATTTTTTTCCTGGTATACTTTTCCAGTAGTTTTTTTTTTTTTCCGAACCTCTTCTTGCAAGTTCGTCTACTTCCTCATTACCTGCAACTTCCTGGCGTCCTGAAACCCGTAACAGTTTGACGTGATTATGGTCTACCAGCGTTCTCAGTTCTTATTTGCAGTCAACGAGTACGGGGGAAGGGGTGGTCTGGCCCTGAGAACTAAAGCAGTCTACTACAGGATTTCGCCCGGTTTCCTGTAGGCTCCGTTAGCGACGGTGCTTCCCCACCACCATGCATCCATGCATCACCACTAGACGTAACAGTTTTTCAGGTTTTTCCAGTTTTTCTTTCAAAGTTCATGGTTGTATGGGGTGAGATTCTCTTAAAATCGGTAGGTTCTAAATTGGTAAAACCAACCTTATTCTTCATAAGCAGGCGCATGAACATATTATTCGTCTTTCACGCAGCAAAACCGACAGACCGTTTTATGATTCAGACCTATACTTTCGAGGTGGTTTCTTATAGTGTTCTGTAAGCAGTACCGTTAGTCTTTGGTTTTCTGCTGAAAACAACGGCCCCAACTCCATTTAAGGTTTTTAAACCATCTGTGTACATTACGTATTCAGCCTCTGGAAAGTGGATTTCTTCCCTTATCCATTTATCTCTATTCGAAAAGAGTTTTTTAATGGCATGTCAGCAACCATCTCGAAAATTTGTTTGTTTTTCGTTTTACTCAGTATCCCTTAGTGATCCCGAGCCGCTTTCTTTCCATTTGCCTTTCCAGAGACAGGAAACCGTAAGAAGCTATCCTGACCACCCTCTCTAAGAAAGGGTTGCTGCCGTTGGTGTGCTGAACAAAGCTCCAGTTATGGGCAGGCATGCCAGTAGTTGAAGACCAACAAGCTTTGTTCTAGCTGTCTGTTGCAACCCTTTGTTCCACCAGACTACTGAGCCATACATGACCATTGATAAATCCAGTAAATCTGTTTGTGATCCATTCCCCAAGATTTGCCGCATACCCTTCTGAGATTCCAGACAGAAAATGGAATGGAATGGAAGCAAATGGAATGCTTTTCTCGTACAGGATATATTATCAACATTTAGTGTTCATAAACACATAAAATATTACATTTTTCGTGATAAAGTACCCCGCACTTCTCTTATGTAAAGACCTAGTAACCAAAAGTGTCAATGGGCACAACTATTACTAGTATTCTAGATACAGGGTGTTAAAGTTAAAAATTGCCCTGTTTTTTGGAATTTATTTTTTCTAACTCACGAGCTAGATCAAATTTCCGTTGCATACACACGTTAACTACATGTGTTAGTAATACATTAGTAAATACGAACAATTAAAAATATTGATATCGACAGGGTATCGACAAATGTATGACGGTAGTTTTTTTCAAATTTTTAGTTTTTTTACTGGGACGTAAGGGAAGCATATTTTTAAAAGGTTATTCTCAATATAATATTTTGACGAGAAAATATTGCATATCAAACATTTTTTATACAGAGTGTTCCATATAGAGTTGCACAAAATAAAATTATTTGTTTTAAGAAATATTTCAAAACCCTGTATATATGGATTGATTTTTGAGCAAGGTAATACCGCTACCGCAATGTATGTCTCTTAGCTCCAAAATATACAAAGTGGTTTATTTTTCGGAAGGTATTTTATTTTAAGAAAAGCACAAATACCATGAACACCTTGTATTTTAAAATTCTCCTGGTGAAATGTAACCATTTTCTCAATATATAATATTTTAGGACTTAAGATAAGTTATAAGTTCTACATCCGATCCTATGATCACTTTTCGAGATACAGGGCGTCGGAAAGGGACAATTGTTTATTTGATCGATTTTTTCTTCAAATTGTAAAGCTGGATTGACTTTACGTTGCGTATATAAGTTTGATATTAGTTTGGTTAGATGTACCTATATATAAAAGGACAACTAAAAATATTGACTATTAGAGGGCGATTTGCGAATAAATCAGAATGGATTTTGGCATACACTCAATAATTCTAGAAATACTTCTACAGTTGCAGAGAAGTTATATTATGAAGTTAACCTATCCGTTTTTAATTTTGGGGCACAAATATTTCGCTGTTTACTTTTTACATAGGGTAAGCCATACAGCTAACTACCAAAAATAATTATGGTTTGAAATTATTAAAACAAACATTTTTTAATGTCTTTTGAGTAAATTACATACATAAATACATATAGTCACGCCTTTTTCTCCTAGGGGTAGGCAGAGACACCACATCCTTCCACTTGCTACGGTTCTTGCACACATCTTTTACTTCCTCTACTTTCATCAGTGCTCTCATACATGCTCGTCGGTTGTTGGTACTCTTGACCTGACTATTTTTAAAACAATATTAATATGTTCGCCGAGGTCGACCTCTAGCGACTTGCTCATTCATACTTGCCTTAAAAATGTGTTTCGTCAATCTTCCTTTATCCATGCTTTTGTACGTGTCCAAACCATCCAAGCATTCCTTGATCTATCTTTGTAACCACATCTTATTTTACACCACAGCATTCTCTTATTTCACTATTATTTACTTTATCCAACCGAGTCACTCCGGCTATATTAACTTTATCTAACCTAACCTAAGCCTATGGACCATCATGAAAAACTTTGGTTTCCCAAATAAACTCATTAATCTGACGAAGATGTGCGTCCTAGATTCCAGTGCCCGAGTTAAAATTGAGGCAACAACGTTAGAACCCTTCAATATTAAAAATGGGCTACAACAAGGTGACGCGCTCTCACCATTACTTTTTAACGTAGCTCAAAAATATGTGATAAGAGAGCTTAATGATATAGATCAAGTTGTAGAGATAGGCAAGAAATTCAAGGCGTTAGCATACGCGGACGACCTGTGGATGATGTGCGACACAAAGAAAGGGCTTAAAAGACTCTATACGCCAATAGAAGAAAGAGGAAAGAATATAGGGCTCATAGTAAGTAAAGAGAAAACTAAATACATAAAATAAGATCGAAGAGAAACACACAGAGACATAAACCTTACAACAGATAATGAGTCTTTCGAAAGACTGAAAGATTTCAAGTACCTGGGCTCACAGATGAACAAAACAAATGATGTTAGAAAGGAAATACAGTGTCGTATACATAGCGGAAACAGAGTCGTAGCTGCCCTAAGCAATTTGCTTCGACCACGCAATCTACCAAGAAAAGTGAACGTGGTCCATGATTAAAAGGTTACCCTCCTTCGAGAATAAAGTTTTAAGGAAAATATGTAAACCCGTACAAGATCCAGTAACAACCCAGTAAAGGAAACGCGCATGTGGTGAAATAAGCAAAATGACTAAACAGCCATGGATCAGTAGCACAATAAGATCCAGAAGGCTCGCATGGGCAGGTCACGTGTCAGAGCGGAGAATAGGGATATTAGGACCGTTTATAGACGCAGACCAAATGCAAGATGGCCACCAGAACGACCTAGACAAAGGTGGAAAGATAATGTAAAGAGAGACGCCAATATGATGGTAAGAACAAGCAACAAGTATGTTTGTATGTGCGTTCGGGACCGATTGCATTCAACGCATAATTACGCAACTTAGAACTAATTAGATTTTCAGCAAAATCAGTCAAGCCGTTTTTTATGAACAATTAAAAAATTAAAAAAATCCTCCCGCTTATGAAATGATAAGAAAAAGTTTGAAAAAACTGGGTTGACATAAACAAAATATTGTTTATGACATTTATAATTTGTTATAAACAATTAAAAATCTTTTTTTATAATAAATATTACAACAAAACATACGGTATTTTTTCAGACCACCGATATTTTTGATTGTATTCTTACATAACAATCTCACTCGTATAACTTAACCTAGAGACACGAATAACAACGATTACCAAGAGCTTTTGTCTTTTGGAATAATAAGTAATTTTTGTATTAAAAAAAACACAATATTTTAACGGTATAATTCAAGAACAATAGTTATTGTACTTCATAAACATTTGTTTATGGTTACAAATTGTATATAAATCACTAATCTTGGTATTATAGGAATTTTATAGTATAATCATTATACTAATTATCGGCACTTCCTTCCTCTTGCTACGGTTTTTACACACATTTTTTGCTTTTTTTTTATCAGCGCTTCCATAAATGCTCGTTGGTTGTTGGTACTCCTGACCTGGCCTTCATAACAATGTCGATCTGATCGAAATAAGTTCGCCGAGGTCGACCTCTACCGACTTGCCAATTCACACTCGCCTTATAAATTTATTTTGTTAATCTTTCTTTATCCATTCTTATTCTCTCTTCGTGTCCAAACCATCTAATTATTCCTATATCTATCTTTGTAACCACATATTCTTTTACAACACAACGTTCCCTTATCTTACTATTCTTCAGTTTATCTACCAGAGTCAATTTGGCTATACTTCTCAGACTACTCCCATTCGAAGCATTGATCCTACTTTTATGCTTTCATTAAACCCAACATTCACTACCATACATACCAGCACTCCTCCATGCACAGACAGTTGTGCTTTTTTTTTGACAAGTTTTGGCTGCTTATTAAGTTATGAAGGGCTCCATTTATTTTTATTCCTGCCAACACCTTTCGCTCAAAGTCACTGTCATACTTTTCGTCTCTCATAAGCTTTGAATATAAACTCATTCACTTGTTCCACTCTTTCTCATTTAATTATCAGTTTGTCATGCTTTCATGTTTAAAAAACCATTACTTTCGTCTTGCTTTCATTTACTTTTATTTTTAGAACATCTCACATAATATTATTCATCGTCTGCAACTCCTCTTCAGATGATACCAGTATGACCTAATCATCGGCGTAAAGGAAACATTTGTCGATAAACTAAGAACAAAATTAGTGCGACCAAAAACCACTAAGCACTGCTATAAAACGTATAGTATTTAAAATATAAAAAAATGTGTGTCTAGGTTAGGTAAGGTTAGGTATCATGTGGGTGGGGCGTGGTCGCCTCTAATCTGCGACCTTTAGTAGGTCTATTGTGGCTCACCCCTAGAGGTTACAGTTCACCACACAATCCAGCCCTTCTCACGAAGTTTATGTTTGTGTAGGGTGAGATTTTTTTAAAATCGGTAGGTTCTAGGTTGGTGTAACCAAATATGTTAAACCTTATTTTTCCCAGGACGGTGCATGAACATAGTATATGTTCAGCAGTTTCGTCTTCCACGCAGCAAAACCGACAGTCAGTTTGTTGATTCAGACCTATCCTTCCGAGATGGTATCTTAGACGACAGTGTCCTGTTAGCAGTCCTGTTAGAATTCGCAGGTCCTTTATGGTCCATTCTAGGATCTGCTAAGTTGTGTTTCTTGAGGGTTTAGGTAAGAACGACTTCGAGTGACTCAACCCTGGTATATCGGACCAGTACGTTAACACGGGAGCGGAACTTAACACACCTACGTTTGATGATGAAAGGACCTACATATACCGGAGCTAATTTAGCACTATAATAATTTAGAGCATCCGATAAAGACTTATTTCTTCGCCAGACTTTGTCTCCACAATTAAAAAAAAGTGGACGTCGACGTAAATTATAGCGATCAGCATTATTCTTTTGTGTAGTCTTGATGCGCCCCTGTATTTGACGATATAATTTAGCATATCCTTCACAACGATTTTTAACGAAAGTATCTACAGAAATTGACTTGGAAGGAACTTTAGTTTGATGGTCAGTACCATAAAGTTTATGCTCTCTGCCGAATAAAATGAAATAAGGACTATACTTAGTAGTTTCACTAGGCGAAGTTCGAATAGCACAACCTAACTCATTCAGATGTTCGTCCCACGTTCGATGATTATCCTGTTTTACGAAGGTACGCAGCATCGTTTTGATTACCCTATTATGACGTTCGGTGGGGTTAGCTCGAGGGTTATAAGAAGCTGTGAAAAATATCCGAGTGTTAAACCTCTCACACAATTTACGAAATTCGTTAGATTTCATTTGAACCTCATTATCACAAGTCAACGTCATCGGAGTCCCGTACAAAAGAAAGAAGCTCTCCATAATTTCGACTAAAGACTTAGCTGTAGCTGCTCGGCAGGGGTATAAAAAGACTGCTTTACTAAAATAATCCGACACGACAAGAATATACTGGTAGCCCCATTTTGAACGTATTTTCCTCTCCGCCCAGTCTGAAATGATTGTTTTGGCGGCACTTGTAGTGACTCCAAAAAACGGTTTTGGTCCAGTGAACGCAGATTCGTTTCCCTCTACCCCCCGGTCTCCAATTACCCACAGCAGGGTCACCCTGTTGTTCGCACCAAGGTACTCTAGGGATTCGATGCAATTCCATACAAGTTCAGAATTTATTTTGTTGGAGCTCACTGCTTTTAAAGCAGCCTGGCGGTCTGATAGTCAGCTCTCTTGCACACAATTCGATAGCAAAGACTTCAGCCTGAAAGATTATAGTATAGCTGTTAAGACTGGTAGATATTTCAATTTTTGGTTTTCTGCTAAAAACAACTCCTCCACTTCTCCATGCACAGCCAGTCGTGCTTTTTTTTACACGTTCTGACTGCTCATAAAGTTATAAAGGGCCCCAATTATTTGTTTCCCTGCTCAATGTCACAGTCAGACTTTACATCTCTCGTAAACTTTTAATCCAACTACATAAACTCATTCCCTTGTTTTACTCTTTCTTCTTAAATCAGCACCTTGCAGGTTGTCATGCTTTCTATGTTTAAAAAACCATTACTTTCATCTTGCTTTCATTTACTTTCATTTTTAGGACATCTTGCATAATATTATCCATCGTATGCAACTCCTCTTCAGATGATGCTAATATGACCTGATCATCGGCGTAAAGGAAACATTTGTCGATAAACTATGAACAAAATTAGTGCGACTAAAAACCACTTAGCACTGCTATAAAACTTATAGTATTTGAAATATAAAAACATGTGTGTCTATGTCGAATTATTTTTTTATGACTATAAAATAAGGCTTTTTTTATAAAATTATAATGTTTTTTAGAAAATATAATAAGTTTATTATTTAATTTTGCAACGAGATTTTTAAAATCTTATATTAAGAAATGAGATATTTTTTTCTGTTTGGGAAAATATAAAGTAAAATAAAATAGGAAATAAAAGCAATTGTATAAGATGGAACGTTCCTACAAAAAAAAATCTTCCGACAGCTCCTCGATTAATGATAACTGATTACGTACATGCATTTTAATTTACTTGATTGCTATCACTATTCTAATAATAAATAATTTTATTCATTGCGCAGATAATAATGCATGAGAGAGAAGGCCTTTCCTTAAATACCACTTGTATTTGTTACTTAACACTCGTTCAGAAGTTGGAATATCTTCATTTCTATTTTTTCCATGTTGGTCGGAGTCTGTTGTCTGCGATTACAAAACATCGTCCTACTAAATTAAGAGGTGTGAGTGTGACGAAGAATGAAGTTTGATTATTTACAGAGTGGATCAATTTCACTATAAGTAAAATAAACAAGATTCGTATGTACCTAGTATATTTCTTGCTTAAAATACGCTAACAATAAGTTAATAATGAAAAATTCCCAATACAAAAAAATTTCTTTGGTCTTTCCAAAGTATGTTTTCTTATAAATCGTCCACAGAACCCAAAAGAACATCTTCTGTCCATAATTTTATCCATGGTCATGTTTTAGTAGTGTATTCTTAAAAATTAAACAAAAATATATTAAATATATTAAAAAAAATACTACGGTATCACATTTGACAACGCCGGAACAGATGTAAAAGAAATAGAAAAACGGATAGGTAAAGTTAAAAAACTTATCGGATGCCTAAATGGAATTTTATGGAGCAAGGAAATAACAAAAAAGAGAAAATTTAATATTCAGTGTGAAACAGCCAAATGGAATAAATTCGATAACGAATAAATGAGAGCGTGTTGTGAAAAATGTTTGGACACGTCGATTTGTATTTTTAGAAGCGCATTTTTTTCAAAAAAAAATAATTATTTAGGGTGTGTCATGTGACAGTGGCCGATACCAACTTTCTTATTTTAAATACAACCTCCTGTATATTATTTATTTTTTGGATTCTTCAGAAAATTCTAGACATAATTCATGTACAATGTTACATACCTATCTTCAACTGTTTCGAAAATATTAAGTGTTTTCAGATGTATTACAAAAATTAACATTAAAAAAAGAAAAATATTTTATTTCACAAATTCGCTACATTACACTCAATACTTATTTCCCATTTAGCTCTTAATATTAAGAAAATAAACAAAACCAATAATGCGTTCCTTTTTACTGATATGAAATAAAAAAAATACAAAAACAGAAGCTCATGGAAGACGATTTCGACAGGAGAACGTATTTTTGTGAACAAATGATGAAAATGTTAGATAACAATGTGATTCAATTAGAAGATGTTTTGTTTTCTAATGATAGCACATTTACACTTCACGGTCATGTTAATCGTCAAAATTGCCGCCATTGGTCTAATGAGAATCCTCACTGGATGAGAGAGGAACATACGCAATATCCTGAAAAAGTTAATGTTTGGGCAGGAATTGTTGGAAATCATATTGTAGGTCCCTTTTACATTGATGGCAACTTGAATGGATATAAATATTTAGAGCTGCTCCAAAATAATGTCGTGCCAACTTTGACAAACTTATATCCTGATCCAGCAAACTCACAAGTTTCTGCCAATATACTATGGTTTCAGCAAGACGGAGCCCCATTATCAAATCAATGTCCGGCAGTACCTGAACCAAAATTTTCCAAATCGGTGGATAGGGAGGCGCGGATCGATAGAATGGACAGCACGATCTCCTGATCTGACGCCATTATACTTCTTTTTGTGGGGATATGTCAAAAGTATTGTAAACAAAACTAAACCACTCAACTTACATGACTTAAAAAGACGAATCACGCTTGCGATTAGATCAGTCACGCCTGAGATGTTGAGTAACGTTAGAAGACATTTCTATACCAGATTAGCATGTTGCCAAGACGTTCGCGGCGAACATTTTGAATATCTTTTACATTGAAATTAATGTTTTTTATTTTTTTTTACATTATTTGTGAAATAAAATAATTTTCTTTTTTTAATGTTAATTTTTGTAATACATCTTAAAACACTAAATAATTTCGAAACAGTTGAAGATAGGTATGGGACATTGTACATGAATTATGTCTAGAATTTTATGAAAAATCCAAAAAATAAATAATATACAAGGGGTTGTATTTAAAATAATAAAATTGGTATTCGCCACTGTCACATGACACACCCTATATGTATATATAATTATTATTTATTAAATATAATTATTTTTTTTTAAAAATGCGCATCTAAAAATACAAATCGACGTGTCCAAGCGTTTTTCACAACACGCTCTCATTTATTCGTTATCGAATTTATTCCATTTGGCTGTTCCACAAACAGACAAAAAAGAGAGTAAAAATAGTTGAAATAAATGCCATTAGAAGATCCATGCGAATATCACGAAGAGACAGAATAAGGAACGACCATATAAAACAACAAATGGGAATAGAAGGTACGATAGTTCAGGATATTGAAAAAAAAACAACTACGTCACGTAGAACGAATGTTAAATAACAGATGGCCAATAAAAATATTGCTTTGGCAACCAACAGGTAGAAGGAAACAAGGAAGACCAAGACTGGAACGGCAAAAAACCATACAAAAGTCCATGAGTTAAAGAAACTTCTCACCAGAAGATTGCGATGATAAAAAAGGATGGAGATTAGGTGTCGGACAACGAAGAAAGAATTTTTAAACCGGCATATATATATATATATATATATATATATATATATATATATATATATATATATATATATATATATAGGAGAGGGAAGGATTACAACGACTGTCTGAGTTAAGAAAAGATCAGCTTAATTAGGGTATGCAGTCTTTGGCTAGAAAAAGTGTAACCATCAATGTTGCTTACAAAAATCCGTTACAGTTGAATTCAATATTTTCAAAATTAAAAGATAAAGATCCCTTGCTAGAACGTTCCAATTTAATTTATTCCATTCCGTGTTCACAATGGGAAAAAAAGTATATTGGCCAAACTAAAAGTAAACTTAAAGATAGAATTTCTTCCCACAAAAGCAATATCAGAAATTCCAAACATTCTAGTACATTAGCTATACATGCTTTAACTGAAGTTCACATCCCAGATTATGCTAATGTGAGCATATTAGATAATGAATCTAATTTATCCAAAAGACTTTTTCTTGAAATGACCAACATTGTCAAAGAACCAAACTCTATGAATGCTAGAACTGACATTGACAATCTTAGCATTATTTATTCCTATTTACTTAGTCTTCCTTCCCACTTATCAAATCATAATACAAATAACAATTTTTGAATTTTTAATCGAAAATCCCGTTTTCAAGTTTGTCAACCTGTTGTTTCAATCTGATAAATTTCTGAATGACATGGCTTTCTATGATTCCATGTCATGAATTGTCAACTTGTCAATTAATCTTTCATTTTCTTTCCCACCAAAATTTTTTTTACATGGTGGTTTTTAAGGTTATAATTTATTAATAATGAGAATAATTTTTCCGAAACCTACAACAAAATTTTTTTAATGTTTTTACAACTTCTGTCCTACAATTGTTTGTCTATATAATGAAAAATAAGTAGGAGATGTTTCACTTAAATAAGTGTTTTATATAATTGTGATAATGAACAATGCTTCTTTCAAATCTCAACTTTGTAAGTACTGTTTGCTTTTATGGATTTCCAATGAATTGTTTCAATGTTATTTGTAGAGTTCCTGATGAAGAGCCAATAAAGACTCGAAAGCTTGAACAGAAAAAAGAGTTACACTTTTTCTAGCCAAAGACTGCATACCATAATTAAGCTGATCTTTTCTTATATATATATATATATATATATATATATATATATATATATATATATATATATATATATATATATATAAATACTACGATAACTGTTACGTAAATGTTTTCATATAATAAATATGCTACATTTTTATTACATGTTTATTTATAATTCTTTTGCAATTTGTCTTTTATTGGATAGTGTTTCAGCGAAAGAATAATAACAATACAAATAATTTCGTTTCTGCATAAATGAATAATTTAATATTCGTCAAGAATTTTAAGTTATCACTAAGCTTTTGTGCAAATCTTTTACAACTCGCAGGATGTCTATTTTAATAAATTAATTGCACATTCCTGAAAAAGATCTAGTGGGATAGTTTATTTGGAATTTAAGAGTTTCCCTATGCTCTGTTGCATTTTCAGCTGTTATATCATTGCACCAGAAATGTTAAAGTAAAAAAAAGGCTTAGTTATCGTCAAGACTGTGTTTTATTTGAAAAAGATAAGAGGACAGAAAAAAAATTAAAAAGAAATCTTTTAAACAATCGTCTATGTATAAGTTAAACAGCCATGGTGAAGCCACACATTCCTGTCTCACACCTTTTTTGGTGTCAAACCATTCCGTTCAAGCTCCGTTTATCCTGACACATAGCAGTGGAATACTCTTAAAGTGATTTCAGTGCTCGTATTAAACTACCGTTCACCCCATACATAGACAATGTCGACCACAATTCACTCCTCACCACTCTGTCATAGGCCTTTTCCAAGTCTATAAAAGCGCAGTAGAACTTCTGACTTCTAGCCAAGAATTTTTCAACTATACCTCATAATGAAAAGATTTGATCCATACATCTTCTTTCTCTTCTAAATACTGCTTGCACATTCCATATCATCTTCTCAGTTTTATTCCTCACTCTTTTAATTAATATCTTTGCATACAGTTTGCCGACTATGCTGAGTAAACTAATACCTCGGTAGTTCTTACAGTTCTGCTGCAAATCTTTTCCCTAGTAAAACGGCACGATAACGGCCTTGCACCAGTCGTCTGGTACGCTACCACTCCTCTAACAAAGGTGAAAAGGGCGGTACAGCAGACTAGTTACCACGCTTTGTCCAGTCTTCAGCATTTCAACTGTTATCCTGTCGTACCTAGCAGCTTTACCCAATTTTATACTGTTTAACGCTTCCAAAATTTCTGTCGTTCTAATTTCACTTTCATTGCATCTTTCACTTATGTCTCCAGATGGGGCCTGTATCCTTGTGTATAAAATAAATGTTCAAAGTATTTCTTCCATCTCTTTAAAACGCATTCCTCTCCTTTAACCATACTACCATTTTGGTTTCAGATTTATTTTCAGTTGCGAAGTAGTATTTTTACCTCTGGCTGTTCTTATGGAATTTTTGGAAGAGTTTAATATTGTTCTGGAAATCGTCAGATAACCTTTTATTCAATTCATTTTTATCACTCTTCTTCTTCTTTTGCCACACCTTTTAATCTTTTATACTCATTCTTTGCCTTGTTTACATCCTTAATCGTTACCTTTTGCGTTCTTCGATTGGCTTTTGTAGCCAGTTAATCCAGCCAGGCTTTCTTTTTTTCTGACACTGCTTTTTGAACCTCTGGCACATTTTCTGTAACTTGCCTTCTTTTCTTTTTTACTCACACCACACACTTCAATAGCAATATTCACGATTCCTTCCTTGAATGGCTTCCACAATTTTTTAAACTTACATGCTTCATCTAAACTGTCAAATTTTTCGATCAATTTACCAACGAATTTTTCTTTTATACCTTCTTCCTGCAAATTCTCAACTTTTATATGCTCTTGTACACTACTTTATTACTGCACACGATGCCGCCACCGCTTAAAGAGACCTCTTATTATTACTAAGAAGTGGTCTGTGTTAATACCTGCACCGTGGTATGCCCGAGTGTCCCTCACATCCCGAAGCATCAGACACTGGATAGGAACTCAGAAGGCGAGCGACCTCTTTAGATTGGCGGAGGATAGAGAGGTACTCTCCACAGTAATAGCCAACGCCCGGTAGACCGAGTATGATACATGAAGAAGAAGAAGTATTGTATCTCATTATAATAATCGTAATAGCAAAAAAAAGAAAACGTTTTGCAATATTTGATAATTATAAAAAGCTCAACTCTAACAGATACCCTTCACCCTCTAAAACATAGAAGAAGAGTTGCAGACCAGTCATTGCTCTACAGATATTTCCATGGCAGATGCTCCAGAGAAATAAAAACTCTTGTACCAGCATTGGCCACATTTGGCCGAAGAACTCGGCACGCTGATCAGTCTCACCCATTTACTCTCAAGATTGACACTACTAGGACCAATCTTCATCAAGAATCCTTCTTTTACAGGGCTGCTACGGAATGGAATAAGTTTCCAAAATCAGTTTTTCCAGAGAACTATGACCTACAACTTTTTAAAAAACGTGTCCACAATCATTTCCTTTTTATAATCCCTTCCCCTTCTAATAGTCGCAGTGTCCGCGGCCCACACGATAGGTCTACCCTTTTTGCGACTATTTTCATAAAAAAAAAAAGTATTAATCTTACTGGACTAGTGGGTTAGGTGTCGGGGCGTAGAAGCGCCCCTTCAATATGACCATTGGTGGGTCTATTGTGGCTCGTAGCAAATCGTAAACGTTTATCTACGTACTGGAACTTTGTATAATTAAAAAACAAAAAATAACCTGTAAAATAACCAGTTACTGATATTAACTCGTTTTTATTAAGGAAAACAAACCACAACACTCCTATACCTGACTCTTGTAAAAATTTTGCTGGGAGCACAGTAAAAGGAATTTTGATTGTGGCTGTGATTTACAACGCTTAAATTAATCAATGACCTAAGTTTTAATCTTTATTTTTCTATAGCGGTAATGATTTATTTCAAAAATATACACCTACCCTACTAATATTTTTCTTTAATAAGTGACCTCTGGGAAATTTTTAACAAAAAAATTACACTTTACTTTTGCTTTTGTTAAAGCAGTAGAAGATATACCATTTTTTTACGTTTGCCCCATAATGGCTTCAGCTAGACTGGTAGTACCTTTTACTGCAACAGCAATGCTATCCAGCTGGCCTCTTTGATTTTATTATCAATTCATCCAAACCGTTTAATTTTTACTAATATTACTTTACATAACTTTTTATTATTGAGTGGAAGTTTTTTTAACTTCCAAGTTGGAAGTTATAGCAATGGGTCCGATTTTGCGAATCCCGAATTTTGACACATCTCCCCATTTTAAGGTCCCCAGAGCCGAATACAATAGTTTTTAAGTGGACGTCTGTGTGTGTATATACGTATGGGCGTATGTTCGTATGTGCGTTCGGAATCATTTTTCGTTTTGATTATCTCGGGAAAAAAATGATATCGACGTGGGACCAATTGCATTCGACGCATAACTACGCAACATAGAATTATTTAGATTTTCAGTAAAATCGATCAAGATGTTTTTTATGGAGAATCAAAAAACTGAAAAAAATGGTAAACTTTCGGAATTATTTTTCGTCTCGATTATCTCGAGAACAAAAAATGATATCGACGTGGGACCAATTGCAGTCGACGCATATTTACACAATTTAAAAATGATTAGATTTTTAGCAAAATCGTTTAAGCTATTTTTTTATGGAGAATCAAAAAACTAAAAAAAATGGTAAACTACCTGAATTTTGCAATTAATAAATTATACTATTTTTAATACAGAATTTGAAGATCTTTTGAATAATATGATTATTTGTTGTTAGAAATGTTTGTATAAAAAATATGATGATAATATTTTATAAAAAGAGATAGTTTTATAAAACAAAAATAGGAATTGGAGAATTTTAAACTTGTGTCAGTATTGAGAGAATATCATTGAAGACTTTATAACAGTGAAAAATTATTGTTAGTTATAATCAAACACTGTTTATAACAATTAAATATTGTTACTAACAAATGATTATTGATCATAATACAATTTTTTTTAATTGTTATCAACAATTAAAAATAGCTCCTGCTTATGAAATCATAAGAAAAAGTTTGAAAGAATACGGTTGACATAAACAGAATATTGTTAATTGCCATTATAATTTGTTATAAACAATTTAAAATCTTTTTTTATAATAATTTTATTAATAATAATTATAACAACAAAACAAATGGTAGTTTTTCATTCTTTCCACTCTGGGAAGTTAGTCGTGTGGACCTCTCGGGTCTCACCCAGACCACTGATATTTTATTTTTGTTTTGAGGCATCGACTACTGTGGTCATTAGCCTTGAATTTTAATTTGTTTGGGATTTCATTTTATTTCTATACTTTTTTTAGTGGGCCTGTTTTTTTAAAAATTAAAATGTTTTCAGGCAGCCTCCCTCATTTTTTAGACAATGTTGCATCGTGTCAGGTGGATGTTATTTATTAATTTTTTTAGTTGAGGTAGGACAAATTCAGGTCATTAACTTTTACTGTCCCATCAAGAAATTGATTGATGCAATTTTTGTTGTTTTTTAAAGATTTATGAATAATAAAGTTTTATATTGTTAAAAAAATATTTACAACTGCTACTTTTAAAAAAGACAATAATAGTTTTTAATTTTAAAATGAATTTATAACTTTAATATTCATTCTTAATGTGTTAATTTTTAAAGCATTTTTTAAATAAAACTAATTAAGTGGTTTGACATTTGTTTTTATTTGTAGAAGGTTCATAGCGACTTCGTAAAAGTAAATTATTTGGTAAGCTAATAAACTGCTCTACAAAAGTAGGAAAAGTTCACAAATATTGGATTTATGTAAAAAATTATTAAATTTTTTATTTACCAAGCTTTTGTAGGTAAAATATTGAATGTTTACTTGCTTATCTAAATAGTTTCTTTGTTTTCAAGTTGATAAGTTTTTAAGTTTAAGGGATGTATTTTTCAGAATTTTACATTAATTATTGTTTCCACTTTATTCAGTAAACTGTGATTTCAAATTTGGAATTTTGTTTTAAATAATGCCTAGACCATATATTGACTGGAAGAGACGAAATATCTAAACATATAGAAATCTTCTATTCTTGTTAGTACACCTCTGTTGTGCTAAACCCCGATACTCAGAAAGTTACCGTTTGTAATGTAGATTCAGAAAAAATTCCTGATATAACCAAAGAGGATATAAGGGTGGCACTAGGACAAATGAAGAACCGTAAATCACCTGGTGAAGACAAAATAACCCGTAAAATGCTTAAAATGGGCGGAGACTTTGTGGAATAAATTCTACAGGTGTTATTTAATAAATGTCTATTTAAAGGCAACACCCCTGAAACATGGAACAACGCAGAAGTTATAATGCTTTTTAAAAAAGCGACATCACGGACATATAAAATTATCGACCTATCAGCCTTCTGTCCCACCTTTATAAACTACTAACAAGTATCCTTACAAACCGACTAACAAATAAATTGGACGCCTATCAACCAGTGGAGCAGGCAGGATTTCTAAAGAAATACAGCACTATGAATCACTTGCGGACCATTCAAATGTTAATAGATAATACAACAGAATACATTATACCACTTTATTTCGCCTTTATAGACTGTTGAAACTGCTTGCGATGGATGGAGCAAGAATTGATTCAAGATATTCTACCCTTCTTAAGAATATATACAGAAGCGTTACTTTCCGTGTAAAAATTACGGAAGACCTGAGATCCGAAAATATTTCAATTAACAGGGGAGTTCGCCAAGGTGATCCTATATCCACAAAACTTTTTACGTTGGCCTTGGAAGACGTTGTTAAAATGCTAATTTATCAAAAATAAAAATAATGAGCAGGACTAAGAAAAACATAAGAATAGCAGACAAAACTTTGGATATTGTTGATGAATATATATATATATATATATATATATATATATATATATATATATATATATATATATATATATATATATATATATATATTATCAAAATTTATAGAAAACTATAATATTAGGTATTATAGTAAGCTATAAAATTTTTCGACATCGTGAATAGATGTGAAAAATGTTTAACTAATTTTTTATAAAACCAGCTAATTTCACTGTCTGTCACCTAAATTATAGGTTCATGTGGGTCGATTATGTATCAAAAAACAACTATTCCTCTGACAGTGAAATTAGCTGGTTTTTATAAAAAAACAGTCAAACATTTTTCACATCCATTCACGGATTTGCAGATTACAATACTTCTTCGCAGAAGCTATGTCATGACTGGCGCTTTTCGCGTAGCACTCCATGTATACTTGGTAGGAGTCGAAGCTGTTGATGTGTTCAGTCGAGGTAGATCTGCCCTATGCTGATGAGAGGCAACACACCCCAAAACTGGTTCGTTGGTGGTTACTTCGGATGGATAAATCTAATAGTTCCTCCTCTTACTTAACAAGCATCTGCATATTGTTACCCGAAATGGGGTATTATATACGATTATGTATCAGATGTAATTTAATGCCTGTCGCGGCATATAGCCAGAGGAGTAGTTGTTTTGATACATAATAGACCCACATGAACCTATAATATTGGTGACAGACAGTGAAATTAGCTGGTTTTATAAAAAATCAGTTACACATTTTTCATATATATATATATATATATATATATATATATATATATATATATATATATATATATATATATATATATATATATGTATATATAAATAACGTTATACGTTTATTTAATGCTGCTCTTGAACCAACTTTTCTCTTTAAGACGATAATTCTCGACCGCATCGTGCAAGAGTAGTCGAAGGCGCTTTGGACTTCCATGGTATCCAGCATTTGGCACTGCCCCCTTTATCGCCCGACCTCAATTCCATCGACCATGCTTGAGACCAGCTACAAAGAGCCTTGAATTCCCATTATCCACCCCCACAGATACTTTAAGAACTTAGACAGCTTTTACCCCAACTTTGGAGACGACAAATCGATCTTCGACGACCTTATTGAAAGTATGCAGAGGCATTGTTTGGCTGTAATTGATATTAGAGGAAAGTATACTTGCTTTTAACGTATGTACCTTAATTTTTAATAAAATTAAAATTGTACACAAACTTAAATTGTTGTTTTTGTTGTTTAAAAGTGCAAACTTATTTCGCAAAAGGGCAAACAAACAATTGTAACACATACACCTTGGTGACCATCAATCGTAATTTGTAAAAAAACAATTTCAGAACTTCCTTAACTTTTGCGGAGCAGTTTATTTGTTTAGATTAACGGCGCAAATTCCAAAACGGTTTTTTTATTTAGTCAGTAATTAAGTGCTTAAAACGCGTCTTTTTATAAATTTATTTTGTCTTTACAGTGTTAAATTTGTATATTTACATTTCAAAAATGTTTATTTATTAAAGTCACAACTAATATATTTTATAAAATGATAATAAAGTGTCAAAAAATAAAAAAAAACTATCTGTTTAGTACCTATATTTATCAGAAGATCAGTCATTACAAACAAAATGTTTTTTAATTAAAATATTAGGAATGCTGCATTAAAATAATAAATCAAACAAAATACAGGGTGGACAATAAGTCAGTTCTCACTAGAAATACTTGGACTTTGTTTTGCCTGAAGTAGCGGCACTTAGTTGTGAACTTGGCTAGTATGTAGTACCCATATGTCAGTTGACATTAGCAATCTGAGGTTATATTAATTGTTTTTATCTAAAAATAATGAAAAAATAGTAAACTGTGGAACAGCGTGGAACTGTCTAGCAAACATTGTGAAAACATGACCACAATTACAGTGATATTTGTGATTTGTTTGCAGATCGGTAAATATGGGCGATATGCAAATTTAGTGGACCGTATTTTTAATAGTACAGTCATTGGGTATTTTTAATTGGAAAGATTTCCGGGAGTTTTGAAAATTGGCAATTTTATAGATTTTGACGTGCTCTTACCGAATTTCAACTTTGCCACTTCGTAACTTTGCCGCTCGCGCCGCCATATTGGCACAATGACGCCTGAAAGCAATTTTTTGATAATAACTCCTTTCCGACGCATTTTACAGTAAAAACATTTCCATACAAAATAATTGTAGAGAAAATTTCCTACAATTAATGTTACATTTTTTTTCCCTAAAATCAATAGTTTCGGCGTACGAGCGCCGTAAATTGTAGTTTAACACACATTTCGGCAGAATTACTCATTTCCACACCACCATGAGGTAGAGAAACCGGCGCGTTTTTATATCGTGGTATCCCCAGTAGGCCTAATCCACATCTGACTCACTATTTCCAAATTTAGTTCAATCTCCATCGCTTCATTGTTGTTGACGGACCAGGTGTTGTGCTTTCATAGTCTTCAGTACCGATTGAAATATCAAAGATGGAAGTTTCTTCTGCATCATCGGCGATGGGATCATCAGTTTCATCGCGGTCCTCTTCGTTCTCGATTTCGTCGTTTATTTGCTCAAAAAAAGTGTCCGTTTCTTCTTCTTCACCGCTATCTTGTGATGGAAATTGCAAATTATCACAAGGACCACCACAGTTCGTGTACACAACGGAGCACTTTAGCCCTGCCTTTCTGCATCCGCAAGCTTTTTAACGACCTTTCTTGCAATTGTAAGAAATAAGTTTCAGCAAGCTTTCCGCAGTAGTGGGCTCAAATGTATTAACAGGAACGAGCCCGTTCTTGTTTTTTTTCCATCCCCATTGTTCTACATTTTGTTCGTTCCCATACCTCTGCTGAACCTGGTGTTAAGTTCGAAACGAATGTTGTCGTGTTGCTGCTTCTGTTGGTGGTAGCGACGCAATATTAAATTTACTTTTATATGCTGATGCTGTGCATATCTATAATTATTTAAAGATGTACTTTTACGACTTTTCGATGAGGAAACGTTCTTTAGCTAAAGAAATGACTTCTGGATTAGCATTTGGATTTTTAAATGCTTCGATAACCTTGTTCAAATTAGTGTTTTTTCCTTAATAAAATAATGCTGATGTGGTATCACAACCACTAAAGGCATGCAAAAATAAAATATGATTTGCGGCTGTTTTATCTTTTATACTTTTTATGGAGTATATTTGTTGTGAAATTTTTCCTTTTCCTGGTTTGAGAAAGTATATGTTTGGATGCGTTGATAGCGCCGTCAAAAGAACGAGAAGATCTACATCACCGAAAACTACTACAAAATCAAATCACGCGTAAGCGTGGATGGGTAATGGTTTACGGCACTCGTACGCCGAAACTATTGATTTTAGGAAAAAAAGGATAAAAAATAAATTGTAGGAAATTTTTCCTACAATTATTTTGTATAAATATGTTTTTCCTGTAAAATGCATCGGAAAGGAGTTATTATCAAAAAACTGTCCATTTCACTTACTTCCACCACTCTGTTCATTAATCTTTGAAGTCCCTCTGGATCGATTGAGATAATTACTGTGTCATCCGCATATCGTATGTTATTAATGCACTCGCCATTAACAATCACCCCGTCGAAGGTATTTTCCAGGGCTTCTCGATAGACCTATCGCACTGCTATCTATTATTTCAAAGGTCATGGAAAAAGCCATCAACATCGAGCTCATGAAATATCTGGAAGACTCAGGAATTATCAATGATAGGCAATATGGCTTCCGCCATCAGAGATGGCTCGCATACGTCTCACATATATGGCAGCTATCTATTGAAAAGTATGGAAAAACTTTAGCTGTGGCATTAGATATCTCCAAGGCGTTCGATCGAGTTTGGCATTAGGGACTCCTCGCCAAGCTTCCATCTTATGGCTTGCCCCCTCAGCTGTGTTCTCTGCTTGCTAGTTTTCTCTCAAACAGGTCTCTCCATGTAGTGGTCGATGGAGTTTCATCTGACACTCTACTCATAAATGCTGGTGTTCCGCAAGGATCCATTCTAGCACCAACACTATTTTTACTTCACATCAACGACCTATTGAAAGCAACTTCATGTCCCGTACACAGCTTTGCCGATGATAGTACCCTCCATACCGCATTCTCTTCCAGGGCCCCTATATCAGCCCGTGAAACCAGAAATGAACCACTGAAGTCATCCATATCGATGCTTGGTATTACTATCAGCAATAACCTTTCCTGAGAAAATCACGTGAGGTCCATTGCCAAAAGTGCATCCCAAAAACTTGGTTTTTTGTTTCGTGCCAAGAGCTATTTTACCTCCAGTCAGCTGCTTATGATCTATAAGGCACAGATCCGACCTGTACTGGAGTACTGTTCCCATATTTGGAGTGCAGCACCTAAACATATCCTAAAGCTACTGGATTCTGTCCAAAAAAGGGCAATTCGTCTCGTCGGTGATGCCTCGCTTACAAACTGGCTCACTTGTCTGGAACACCGTAGAAAAGTTGGCGATTTGTCTCTATTTTATAGATATTTTCATGGGCGATGCTCTTCTGAAATATCAACAATCGTTCCTCCTTTGGCAGTCTCTTTGAGATTAACCCGTCAAGTTCAGTCTTCACACCCCTTCGTGGTCACTTTGGAGACCTGCAGAACATCACTTTCCAACGAATTGCGAGGCTTTGGAACTCATTGCCTAGGGAGGTGTTCCCCGAGGCATACAACCTCCAGAAATTTAAGAAGAACACCAACTCCTACCTTCTTTCCCTTGGTTCCCACGATGTTCTCTGAACATTACAGGATATCCCTTTTCGTGGGAACCAGAACATAAAAAAAAAAAAATGTATTCTGAATATAAGGTGAACAGTAATGGCGATAGTACACACCCCTTTTGAACTCCTTTCTTTATCAGAACTTCATCGGATTCCTCACTTTCTATTCTGACCGAAGATGTCTGATTTCAATAAAGATTTGCTATAATTATAAGATCTTGTTTCTCCAGTCCAGTTGATTCGAGAGCTTCCATCATCTTATTTTGCTGAACCTTCTCGTATTGATAATCAATGAAGCATGCAAAAATATCATGATTAACATCTCGAGCTCTTTTTTTTAAGACTTGAATGCTAAAGAGCGCCTTCCTAGTACCTAGGGCAGATCATATATATTCTTTGATGGATTAATTTCAAAAAGAGTTTAAGAAAGTGACTCATGAGACTAACCGTACGAACAGTACAGTTTTTTGTACTTGATTTCTTGGGTAGCGTTATCAATGTACTTTTAAGCCACACGTCGGGTATGATTCCAGTGAAGTATATTTCATTAATATATCTGTAAGCCATCTGTAATATCTTCCTCATTCAATAGTTTTAAAAATTTGTTTCGGATATTATCTGGCTCTGACGCTTTCCCATTCTTCAGCCCTATTATTGTTCGAGTAACTTCATTAACTGTAATTGGTAAGAAATTTGGTGTTTGATGAGTGGGAGAATTTTCCGATCTGTTTGGGTCTTCAAACAACTGGTTTATGTATTCTTTCCAGATTTTTATTTTTCCCAATCGGTCTACAATGATGTTACCTTTGCTATCTTGAATTTTCCGCTTACATTGAAATTATTTAGACACGTTGTCTCCTTTATTTTCTTGAGCATGTTGAACGTATCGTATTTCTTCTCAAGTTCTTCGATCTCTGCACAATGTCTTTCTAACCATTCTTGCTTTGCACATAGTATCTTTGGTATTTTGTTTTAACCCCTTTTAACAATCTTTCGTTTATGCAGAATCAAGTAGACAAGAACAAGCAAGGCGAAAATTTGCTTTGAGAGCTGGTAAATCAACTTCCTAGGGACAAGAAAGGTTAGAGAGCCAAGCCTCCCGTCAAGATTATACAGTGTGGAACAGCCAAATGGAATAAATTCGATAACGAATAAATGAGAGCGTGTTGGGAAAAACGCTTGTACACGTCGATTTGTATTTTTAGATGCGCATTTTTTTCAAAAAAAAATAATTATATAGGGTGTGACATGTGACAGTGGCCAATACTAACTTTCTTATTTTAAACTCTTCAAGTTAGACTCTTTTTAGACTCTTCAAGTTATCATACAGTCCATGTGGAAAAACGCTAAAGTCCAACCGATTCATAAAAAAGGAAAGAAGACTATTCCTGCAAATTATCGCCCTATTCCATTGCTCTCAGTCATATCCAAAGTTATGAAAAAAGCGATTAACACAGAACTTATCAAATATCTGAAGAAATTTGAGATAATCCATGACAGACAATATGGATTTCGACAACTTCGGTCTACTGGAGATTTGCTGGCTTATGTCACTCAGCTCTGGACAAACACTATTGAAAAGTTTAGTGAATCCCGTGCAATAGCCTTGGATATATCTAAAGCCTTTGACCGCGTTTGGCACCAGGCATTGTTGAGTAAATTATCTGCCTACGGTTTCCCAACCAAACTGCGCCAATGGCTCTTGAGCTTTATTCAAGATCGCTCCTTACATGTGGCAGTTGACGGTATTTCTTCTGATGCGTTTAAAACCAATGCCGGGGTCCTCCAGGGTTCCATCCTGTCCCCCACCTTATTTCTTTTACCCATCAACGACCTCTTGAAAACCACCAAAAACCCCATTTACAGTTTCGCAGACGATAGCACACTTGTCTCAAATTTCACATCCTATTGATCACTTTCGGTGAATGATACAAATAGACTCAGGCAGGAACAGGTTAATTCCATCAATAGAGATCTTAAAGCAATCGTCGAGTGGGGAACTAAAAATCTTGTTCAGTTCAACGCCCAAAAAACACAAAGTGCCACGTTTTCCAAAAAAGTGAATTCCTTAAATCATCCCATCACAATGTCCGGAAATACCCTTGAACCAAGTCCCTCCATCTCGATTTTGGGAGTCACGTTGTCCAATAATATGTCTTAACATGACCATGTTGCTAACATCGCAAAGTCAGCGCCAGAGGCTAGGTTTTCTGTGGAAAGCCAGAAAGTTTTTTACTCCTGATCAACTGTTGACGACGTACAAGGCTCAAATTCGACCTCTACTGGAGTATTGCTCGCATATTTGGGGTTCAGCACCAAGGCATTCTCTTCGTCTTCTAGATTCTATTCAGAAAAGAGCCATTCGCTTGATAAACAGCTCAACTTCCATTTCCATGGCAGATGCTTCAGAGAAATAAAAACTCTTGTACCACCATTGGCCACATTCGGCCGAAGAACTCGGCACGCTGATCAGTCTCACAGTTTTACTCTCAAGATTGACACTACAAGGACCAATCTTCATCAAGAATCCTTCTTTTACAGGGCTGCTACGGAATGGAATAAGCTTTCAAAATCAGTTTTTCCAGAGAAACATGACCTGCAACTTTTTAAAAAGCGTGTCCACAATCATCTTCTTTTTATAATCCCTTCCCTTTCTAATAGTCGCAGTGCGGGCCGTCCGCGGCCCACACGATAGGTCTACCCTTTTTGCGACTATTTTTATAAAAAACAAAAAAATACAACTCCCTGTATATTATTTATTTTTTGGATGCTTCAGAAAATTCCAGACATAATTCATGTATAATGTCCCAAACCTATCTTCAACTGCTTCGGAAATATTAAGTGTTTTCAGATGTATTACAAAAATTAACATTAAAAAAAGAAAATTATTTTATTTCACAAATAATGTAAAAAAACATTAATTTCAATGCAAGAGATGTTCAAAATATTCGCCGCGAACGTCTTGGCAACATGCTAATCTGATATAGAAATGTCTTCTAACGTTACTCAACATCTCAGGCGTGACTGATCTAATCGCAAGCATGATTCGTCTTTTTAAGTCAATGTAAGTCGAGTGGTTTAGTTTTGTATACAATATCCCCACAAAAAGAAGTCTAATGGCGTCAGATCAGAAGATCGTGCTAGCCATTCTATCGATCCACGCCACCCTATCCACCGATTTGGAAAATTTTGGTTTATGTACTGCCAGATATTGATTTGGTAATGGGGCGGTGCTCCATACTGCTGAAACCATAGTATATTGGCAGGAACTTGTGGGTTTGCTGGATCAGGATATAAGTTTGTCGAAGTTGGCACGACATAATTTTGAAGCAGTTCTAAATATTTATCTCCATTCAAAGTGCCATCAATGAAAAAGGGACCTACGATATGATTTCCAACAATTCCTGCCCAAACATCAACTTTTTTAGGATATTGCGTATGTTTCTCTCTCATCCAGTGAGGATTCTCATTAGACCAATAGCGGCAATGTATTGATTGTAATGTAGCGAATTTGTGAAATAAAATAATTTTCTTTTTTTAATGTTTATTTTTGTCATTTCCGAAACAGTTGAAGATAGGTATGGGACATTGTACATGAATTATGTCTGGAATTTTTTGAAGAATCCAAAAAATAAACATATATTGTATATATTGTATTTAAAATAAGAAAGTTGGTTTTGGCCACTGTCACATGACACACCCTATATACGTATCCTAGCGTTTTTCCCAACACGCTCTCATTTATTCGTTATCGAATTTATGCCATTTGGCTGTTCCACACTGTATAAGAGCTTTTGAAACGCAACTTCGTTTAAATGAGCAAGCTGAATGCCCAGCTGATTTGAGAGAGCTCCTGAAACAATTTTAATAATCTTTGACAGTTATTTCAGGACATCAACGTGAGCGAAGCCGCGGGTAAAAGCTAGTTAATATTAAGTAAACACTGAAGATTATAAAATATCTGTTTCTACGAGTCAATAATACTGTGCGTTAAATAAAGTTGACTCACTCTATATTATATGTGCCGCGACCAAGTACTACCAGGCACACATTCTGTTTCACAGAAGACAAATAATAATAAAAGCATTTCTTGATAAATTAATAGCAAGAAGTTTACCTTCGGCTGCAGCTCTTTATGTCTGTACAATGTTGTATTCATTGCGTACTGAATATAAAATTGTATTTCCTGTTTATTTAAAACTTTTGAAAGAAGTACCGCAAAAATAAATAATCAATTGTGGCTTAAAGCGAATAATTTTGATTGAATCAATTTCCGGAATTAATTTTTTTTATTTTCATTATTCGGATGTCAATACACGATATCATAAAACAAATAAAGCCCTCTGGTGTTTGCTTCCACTTCTTTTTTTTGTTTTTATTTAATTCCGATTTTAATGACGATTGAAAACAAAACACTTATTTACAAAACAATATTAAAGCCAGCGTGGAAGTATGACATTATATTGTGGAGTACAGCTAGTAATTCCAAATTTAAATCCTTTAAAGATTCCATAATAAATATTTATAAGAGATTTATTGAAATATACAATAAGAAAATCCCTATGACTACTATGCCCTACTGCACTATTATATTTTCTCTCACGCTTGGTTTTTGCATTAGTTAGTTGCATTAGTTAGTTGCTTTTTTGGATGTTTTTTAAGTCAATTTGTTAACCAATTGGCTATAAAAAAAGGGTCGAAATATAAAAATTTTAGGTTAAAAAATAATATTGGTGCACTTTAACTCTGACAATTACCTAGCGTCATTGTTATTATATTCTAAGCCACTATCACTATGCATTACTGATGTATATTAATGGACTCATACATTCCTCATGGTACAAGACGGATCTTCAACCCCAAACCCTGGTTCAACCAAGAATGCAACCGTGCGGTGCCCCATTTACAGTTTCGCAGACGATAGCACACTTGTCTTAACTTTCACATCCTATCGATCACTTTCGGTGGATGATACCACTAGACTTAGGCAGGAACAGGTTGATTCCATCAATAGAGATCTTGAAGCAATCGTCGAGTGGGGAACCAACAATCTTGTTCAGTTCAACGCCCAAAAAACACAAAGTGCCACGTTTTCCAAGAAAGTGAATTCCTCAAATCATCCCATTACAATGTCCGGAAATACCCTTGAACCAAGTCCCTTCATCTCGATTTTGGGAGTCACGGTGTCCAATAATATGTCTTGGCATGACCATGTTGCTAACATCGCAAAGTCGGCAAGCCAGAGGCTAGGTTTTCTGTGGAAAGCTAGAAAGTTTTTTACTCCTGATCAACTGTTGACGACGTACAAGGCTCAAATTCGACCTCTACTGGAGTATTGCACATTTGGGGTTCAGCACGAAGGCATTCTCTTCGTCTTCTAGATTCCATTCAGAAAAGAGCCATTCGTTTGATAAACAGCTCAACTCTCACAGATACCCTTCACCCTCTAAAACATAGAAGAAGAGTTGCAGACCAGTCATTGCTCTACAGATATTTCCATGGCAGATGCTCCAGAGAAATAAAAACTCTTGTACCACCATTGGCCACATTCGGCCGAAGAACTCGGCACGCTGATCAGTCTCACCCATTTACTCTCAAGATTGACACTACAAGGACCAATCTTTATCAAGAATCCTTCTTTTACAGGGCTGCTACGGAATGGAATAAGTTTCCAAAATCAGTTTTTCCAGAGAACTATGACCTGCAACTTTTTAAAAAGCGTGTCCACAATCATTTCCTTTCTATAATCCCTTCCCCTTCTAATAGTCACAGTGCGGGCCGTCCGCGGCCCACACGATAGGTCTACCCTTTTTGCGACTATTTTCATAAAAAAAAAATATTAACCAATAACAAGAGTTATCCATAGCGCGTATGCTATTGGCTGTGCAGGTATAATTGGCATCATTGGTCTGCTGTTTCGTGACGGAAAAATCTAACACTTTCTTTCGCCTAGTTGTATTTATTTATTAACCACAAATAAATTATTACCATTGCAAACAAATAATCCAACGGATGTAAGGGTGCAACTAAAAAACTTCTTTTGTAGTTCTTATTTACAACGACGGATAAGTGATTCATAAGGAAAATTGTGCAGAGCAAAATCTCTAAAACTATTTTGATAACATGGCAGGCTTTGGCAATAAATTAATCAAAAATAAATACAGGATCTCTTGCCCTCCTATTTTATTAATTCGAATCGATTCGATATTGTGATAACGAAAGGAAGAAAGTGATAAAAGTGTGTCAAGGTGTGAACAAAGTTGATGACACTCTGTGTATACGAAAATTATAGTTGAGATTTCACTTGTACTTACTTTAGCGACTTTTACTTCTTTATAAAAAGAAGTAGACACCTATCGATAGGTATATGCGATTGCCGTCAATTTTCTAATTTTACTTTAATAATTTATTTTTAATTATATTTGTACATTACCAGTCATTCTTAAATGTTGACTTAATTGATTTGTTTAATTTTAACATTTTTTTCATTTTCAAAGTGTGGTAACATTTTCGTTCTTGAAGGTGAAGTAAATAAATAAGAAATCACTATTGAGGCATATAATCAATTTTCTCAAAACTTTTTGTTATTTATGCATAAGAATATTTAAAGTTAATAAGTAAAAACATTTAATGTTAGGAAATATAAAATATTTACTTAAAATTCAAATTAATCAATTTTATTTGATTTTTAATTATTTAGATATTTTTTAAACATGAGCGCATAATATTGTTTAAAAGTAAGTAGCAAAATTTACAATAGATGCTTATAAAACACATTTGGAATGTTTTTTCTCTAATTTAGTCGTTGACACATTTGTAATATTGGTTATAGGGAAAAATCACGAAGTGGGCAACATCTATTATTGATCGTATGAACTTCTTGAGGTGTGAACAACAAACTAACCTCCGTTTGTTTATATGTGTGAAAAGTAAACTTTATATATTATTTTGAGCAATTTAAGCATTGAAAGTGTTATATTTAAACGATATTTTGTAAAGAATTGGTGTTAATAAACTACAAAATCCGAAAATGCAAAGAATTAAAAAATGATATGGAGATAAAATCGCGAAAAATATGCTCTGTTTCACAATGCTCTACATATTCTATTATATATTTGCATACATTTTCTTCAAATCCTGAGGCAGCTTAGAAATGAAAGATGATCTTAAAGATAGAAAAAGCAATCTCAAAGTTTATGTTTGTTTGCAGCAAGCAATTTGTAAATGATGATTTTTTCAATTTTATTTGTGATTATTCATGGTGACTTTAACAACACATAGAAAGCGTTTGAAAGATGGTTTTTGATTTTTTTACTGAGACTGTCAGTTCCACATAAAATGAACCTCTTTACTTTCCTAAATAAGTCAAACACGTTTACCCATATAATACAATATGTCCGAAATTAATATTTTCACTTTCATAGGCATTGCAACAAGAATTTCTGGAACAACAAAACTACAAAACTTTAAAAACAAACCAAAATTGGAAACACCCGGTCTTTGCTGGCATTTAACGAGAATCCAGCGACAATAAAACTGAAACGTCGAAAACAAACCTTAAATCTAGTTTTAATCCAATAGTTTAATAAAAAAAAATCAACTCAAATCTCTGAGATAACTTAAATTCCTTTCAATTAAAATTTTGGTTTTACAAGTGATCAATTGACAAAATATTTGTTGTTCACACCTCGATCCGACATTTTGTCGTTTACAGCGCCATCTCGCGTTACGTGATTTTTACCCATGTCCGTTAAAAACAGATGATTTTAAAAGGTATGTTCGGAATTCAAAATTTAAATGTAAATCAAATATGTTTATAAATTATAATTTAAAAGATTTATGTTAGTATAGTGTGTCAAAAGAAAACATTTATAGATATCCCGAGAATGGTGTTCTTGGAGATATTGGTTTTAGTGTTGCCCAAATGCAAAAACAAGACGAGACTTAGCCAGTCTTGGTCTTGGTATTGCGCTCCCAATCTTAGTCTTGGTCTTGCAGCAAGAGTCTCGCAAGTCTCGCAATTACCTATTAGCATATTGCTAAATATTAAACGTTACTTTAGATCTTGGAACAACGTAACAGAGTAGGTACATTTTCAGCTTGAATTAACATAGCCATAGTAAATACCAACCAAATTAATAATTGTCTAAACATTTAATGAGAAATTTGAAAAATCAATTGACACCGGGTGGGGTTTGATAACCCAGTCTGTTTCTCAATAAACGTTTACATTCAATAAGCTTACATGTGCTAAAACATGGTTAAAATATTTAAAAAACAAATTAATAACATTAACTTGACTGTATTTTAAAGAACATCATCTGTCTAGAAAGAGATTCGCCTTGGCACGTGCCGGCTCTCATTAAAGGATGCCGCTGCAAATCAAAGGATGCCGCATGCGACCAGAGCAAAAAAAAGGAATAACGAATATCGGAACATGGAATGTACCTAGCTGGTACAGGACAAGTCCAAAGGTCAGGACAGTTAAAGAAATTGAGCGGATGAAAATGAATGTCACTGCACTACAGGAAATAAGATAGTCTGGCTCAGGAAATCTGAATATAGAAAACTCAGTTATCTTTTATAGCCGTAACAACCAGAACGTACATCAATTCGGTACCGGATTTGCAATTAAAAAAAATCTGTTGGGCTTAGTTCTAAAAATTGTACCCATTAATGAACGTTAATGCTACCTAAGGATGAAAGGAACATTTTATAACTACTCCTTACTGTCTGTACATGCAACAACCGAAGACAAAGATGAAGCAGTGAAAGACGAGTTCTACGACACCCTGGAGAGTAAAATAGGCGCACCACCTGAACAGGATATGAAACTTATATTAGGCACTTGGAAGACCCAGATTGAGATGGCGAGACAACATTGCTGCGGATTTGAGAAAATTGTGCGTCGAAAATGGCACGGAGATTATGACCGATCGAGTTAAATGGAGGCAAGTCGTCGCGTCAGCCAAAGCCCATCAGGGGCTGTAGCGCTTCGGAGTAAGTAAGTATATTACATATAATGTTATTACGATTTACTGTACAAAGTTTATTTTTCGTTTTTATTATTTTCATATTTTTATTTATTTTCAAACTAAACTTAATACATTATTTTTTATTTACTTATTCAGACTGCGTAAATTCCCAATTCAACGAAAATGCACTGATAGTCATTTATATCTGCACCTTACGTCTTCCTATTTCCTGCCTGTTTTTTTCTTCGAAGTTTTATGTACTAGTACTTTATTTTATTTTGTTTCGTTGGTTTTTTATGTGTCAATTTCTTGTACTATAAATTAAGCCTGGCCGCTTCCTGAAACGACTCTCAGTCCTAACTGCAAGACGCAAGAGTCTCGCAGGCTTAGTCTTGTTCAAATCTTGCACGGTCATTCTTGGACTTGCTAAAATTACGCGGTCTTGGTCTTGGTTTTGCAAAAATGCAAGAACAAGACCAAGACTTTAAGTCCAAGACCGATTTTGGACAAGACTTGTTGGTTTAAAAAATTAAAATTGTGAGTATGAAATGAGTTGTTACAGAAAGCAGAAGTGTTGTGAATAATAAAATAGTTATCGCAAGGAGCAAACGTGTTTTTTGTGAATGATATAAAATTAGTAGTTAAATTTATAAATATAACTATAAAAGTGAAAATAGCAGTTTAAAATTAGAAATATGGGTGAAGAAAAGAGGGGCGCAACTCAGTGAACGGAGCGACATTAATTGGACAATTTTAATTATAAATTAGTTATGTGGGGAATTTCGATTTTTATATTTGTCAATTTGTTAAGTTAAAAGTGTTTTTCCGGGAAATTTTGTTGTTTTGGAGTTTTGAGTTGTTTTATTTATTGTATTTTGTATAGGGTCCGCGCGTCAACTTTAGAGAAAGCACTACTCCCGATTCTAAAGCCCTCCGTTGTTAATTTGACTAATTATTATGAAGGATGTAGTGCAATAAATAAATGATATTATTTGAAATATAAAAAAATAATTAAATTTGGATTTTGTTCCATCGTGAATGACGTAGTTCGAGGTCAAAATTATACAAAAGAACAAACATTATTATTATCTCAATAATCCAATGTCAATCACTGGTACTGTAGTAGCCAAAACGACTGTGCCAAATATTTATTCTGTAAAAATAATAGTAAGTAGGTATAAATAAAAGTATAATTTTAATATATTTAATGTAATAATTTGTTAGTGTTATTAGTTATAAACTCATTATTGCCTGCAGTCGTTTTCTCGACGTAGTTTTTTTTTGCAGAGGTGAAGAAAATCCTTTATGGAGTGGTTATGAGTCTGAAAGCTCAAGGCCTACTGTAAGACTCCAGTGACTGTATCAGGTCTAATCTCTAATAACTCCACACCTATTTAGGTCCGTCTGGCTATTGCCTTCGGTGACACTTAGGCCTGTTGGCCCATTGTGTTTTTGTATCATTGTACAATGGAGACCCGATCCGCAGACCTCCTGGCAAGGACCCAAAAAAAGCAAAACACACACTACGTCGCCGCAAGGCACTGGAACAAAAAAGACAGGCAATTCCCAGGACCTAGAACCACGCTGCTCCCATTCCAATACCTTCGTACCTTGTAAAAGTCCTGTACCGGGTGGGAACAATGTAGTTCTGCAGTCCTTTTATGGCACGGTCCTTTGATGTATTATTTCCGATGTTTGTTTCCTGCTATACTTTTCCAGTAGTTTTTGTGTTTTTTCGAACCTCTTCTTGCAAGTTCGTCTACTTTCTCATTACCAGCAACTTCCTGGCTTCCTGAAACCCGTATCAGTTTGACGTGATCACTGTCTACCAGCGTTATCAGTTCTACTTTGCAATGAACGAGTATAGCGGAAGGGGTGGTCCGGCCCTGAGGTACCCCCTGCACAGGACTAATGCTGTCTACTACAGGATTTCGCCCAGTTTACTGTAGGCTCCGTTAGCTACGGTGTTTCCCCACCGCCATGCATCCATCAGCACGAGTCGCATAACACTTTGGATTGGGAGTCTTTTCGTCACCTTTTAAGATAGGCAGACCATTAGTATCGGCTTACGTGTTTACGAATTATTAAATGTAAATAGTTATATAGAGTTGTAAAATTTTTATTGCTAGGGGAATATCTAAGTGGTTAATGAAAATAGAAGTTATTGTATTGAAATAAACATTTTTTTTGTTATTGGATAGAGAGTTTTAATCGCCGAACCCAAGATAAAACTAAAAGTCTTAACAGTATCATCAAATATACAAAATTTAGCAAATAATTTATAGCCGCGGGCGGCAATTAGTGAATGTTTGATCAAGTTATTTCGAGAAATATTGTTTGGATCTACTTAAAAACCACTGTGCCGCGAGAAGTTATGGTTTTAAGAAATTTAAGTTGGAGTATAGTCCTGTGAATATAGAGACTTTTAATTTTTGTATTAAGTATTTTAAATTAACTTTAAATTTTAATACATTTATTAAAAATTATAAATACATGTATAAACCATGTTATTTTCATTACAAAGCTTAAAAATTTAGCGGCATCATTATCGTCATGCGCGGTCCCTATACTTAGTTTGGAGTTTTCACTTTGTCAAACTGACCAACGTACGTAACTTGAATATTTTTATTTCTTACTTAGCCACCTTATTTGCCATCCACATTGTTACGCCTTTGCTTGCATTAGTGAAAACATAATTTATGCGCGCCAACTAAATTAATGATAGAAATCTGACGGATATAACGAAAATATTTTTTAAACTGTAAAATATAACCCACAGTTAAAATCCCCAATAAATAAATGTATTTAAAAGAGTACGTAGAAATGCTTTGCATCATTCTCAATTAATTTCCAAATATCTTAATACTGTTTAACTGATATAAGAAATGCATTATTCATAAGTATTTAGTACCGGTTTTCCTTCGTAACAAGATTTTTTTTTTATTTAATTTACTTATTAATTAAATTGTGGTGCTAAGATATCAATTAAAATATAATTTCGAAAACGTATATCTTGGAAAAAAAGATGACCATTAAAATTTCTTATTTATGAGCGTATGAAACACTGACGAAATGTATACAAACAAAATATAATAAAAAATCCTATACAGGGTGGCCGACCGAAAACGAAACAGAGCCATGTATGATATATTTGAATCCACCCTGTATGCAAGGAGAGTTTATAGTGTACACAAGCACGGTCTGGAGATCAGGTACCTAAAATAGGAAGACGATAAGGGGTGCGGTAGAAGGCAGGTAGTTTTTTCAGTCTTTAATACGAGACTGAAGGGTAAAGACGCATTTTATAATAGATTGATAGTTTTACGATAAATTTATTTCTAAAATAAAATAGGATATTATTATTTCTTACAGCCATTAGCAGGAACCTCGTCAACATTTTAGAAAAACGATCAGACCCCTCAATTTTTCATTAAAGGGGGACACTATTTTCCGGTATTTGTGACTCCACTACTTTCAACCCCAAGCGAGGGTAAGAATTACACCAAAATTTTTAAATGGCATTGGGGGTCGAATAATATATCTTTCAAAAGCTCTCACAACTCTATATACAATATTTTAAGTTTTAAAATGCTGCCCATTACTTATTGAGAAATTAGATTTTAAATGTGAAACTTATCTGCAAACAATCACGAACGGTAAAAATGTTATTCATTCGAGTTAAGTACCCCAATGGTATAAATTTAGTACCTAGTAGCTAGTTTTTTCTTGCACGGGACGGTAAATTGCCGCTATTGGTCCGATTGTGAGAAGAGGCAGCATTGAATGGCCTTTACGATTGCCAGATTTATCGCCCCTCGATTTTTTTTTTGGGACATCTTAAAAGTAAAATCTATAAAAACCAACCAGCGTCGTTGGAAGATTTGCGTCAAAGAATCGTTGACGAGTGCCGTCGAATTACTCCGGAAATTCTTCGGAATAAGCGTGAACGTTTTGAACAAAATCTTAATTATTTTATCGAAGTGGGCAGTCATCACTTTTAACATTTAATCAATTAAATTGTAAGTACGCAACTAAAATAATTGGAATTTTAACATGTTATTTATTTCAAAGTATTGGGAGGAAATGTAAAATTTAAAGACTATTGTAAAGAAAATTTTCAGAGCTTTTAAAAGACATCTTATTCGACCCCCAATGCCATTTAAAATTTTGTATTTAATGGACTTTCTTATATTTAAATAAGATTCGAATATAAACATTTTTCTGTGTTTAATAAAGAAAAGTTTACCAAAACAAAATAAATTTTTTATCAAAATCAAAAAATCAAGTCAATCATGATCAGGGACAAAAATGAAAATACTTAAATGAATGAAAAATACGTTATTAAAATTTGTTGGTATATTAAAAATTGGATGCAATAATTTGCAATCACTTGTTTTTGTGTTAAAAAGGGACGTACATATTCAAATTTTTTTTTTAACCATGACATACTTAATGGCAACACTATATACGAAATAGCAAATGACAAATAATAAGAATATTTTAAACATAATTAAAGTTGTTGCAAAGGTTATAATTGTCCAATTCATAAGATGAATCATTTTGCAAAACAATAATTTTCGATTTCTAAACATAAAAGGTAAAACCCTGTATGGTTGATTCGTAGCAAAAAATGAGTAGGACTTAGCTATTATTGCTTGAATGAATAATTTGAAACATTTCACCATTCTTATTCAAACATCTTTTATGCGACCAGATTTTAAACGTCATACCTACTTAAACAATCCTATCCTACCTACTAACTCTTAATTTATAAACAAAATAATTAATAATAAAAAATGAGAATATAACCAATTTTTCAGATTCTTAGGGTCACTCTTGTTTTATCCTCCCAAAGATGCTCACACTACCTGTTCAATCTTATTCAAGGAAAAATCTTAAAATAACTGCCAAAAAAATGAATAATTAAAATAACATATTTATTAAAACCCGGCGTGTAGGCTATCAAGAAGAGACAAAGAGATAAAATGGGTGCCAGACACACGATTGTTAATAATATAAGATTAAAACAGTAGATATGGTATGGTCACGTCCAAAGAATTTCATACGATAGGTTACCAAAACAAATTTTGATATGGACACCCCAAGGGAAGAGAGGAAGAGGAAGACCAAGAAGAAGCTGGAGAGAGGGCATTGACAAGAAGATGAAAGAAAGAGACTTGCCGGAGAACTTATGGCAAGATAGAGATGAATGGCGGTTAGGAGTCTATAATATATATATATATATATATATATATATATATATATATATATATATATATATATATATATATATATAAATATATATATATATATAAATATATATAAATATATATATATGGTTATTTAAAATTAGTTTAATTAATAAAGTGAACACAGTGGTACTGGTGGAGTGAATTAAAACGTTTATAACGATTACAGAAGTGCAAATGATCAGAATCTAATTCTACATTTTTACATTAATAGTAGTCACAGTAAAAGCAAACACTGTAAAATTAAGGTGTACCAAGGCATTTAATTTTTGTGTGAATTTTCCGCGTAGGTTCTGTGTAATAAATTTTGATGAGACATCCTGCTTATTTTACCAAAGATCTGTAAAAAATGTGTTGATAATGATATCGATGGTAATTAACAAAATGATTTTAAAAAGTAAAGTTTTTGTATAATTTTTTGTTTATGTTTTATTGTTGGATGACGAATGCGTATATAGTACAAATGCGAACTTGTTTTATTTTCTGTCATTATTAAATGCTGCAATGTGAGAACGTAGTTAATTTTTATTAAATACATTTTTCTATTTAGTTTTTAAAGTAGTGTGAAGTGAACATTTGAAATGTTGTAACTTACGTAAGTACGTGAAATAGTTTTTAGGTACGATTAGTTTTTCCGAAGGGTATTTAGTTTTAAAATATCATGTGTCCGTTTGGAGCAGGGGCGCTCAAAGCCATACGGCAGCCTAACACATAAATAAAATAAAATACGTGCCAATACCTATATTTAATTTTAATACTAATATATCAGATAAGGGAGTACACACAAAATTGAAATAATAGCTCCTACCTATCTAATTTTAAATTGAAAAATGTGTTACATGTTAATTTATATACTGTATAATCTATAATCTATATTTTTATATCATTATTATCATTTAATGTTTGCAAATACAGAAAATGGTTATATAATTAAAACATAAAATCTATAAATAAATTAAATCTAATTTAATAATAAAACTCTTTAAACTTAGTGTCTTATTGGTAATTGTTAACTCCGGCTGTAATGCAAATACCAGGTAAATTTTGTAAAAAAAAAACAAATAAAATTGTTAATGATTCTCATATATATATATATATATATATATATATATATATATATATATATATATATATATATATATATATATATATGTCGGATTATAGCGTTCTACGACGCCTTCCGACTTCTAATCGCCATTCATCTCCATAAGTTATCCGGAAAGTCTCTTTCTTTAATCTCTTTGTCAAAGCCATCTTTCCAGCTTCTTCTTGGTCTTTCTCTTCCTCTCTTCCCTTGTGGTGTCCATGTCACAATTTGTTTTGGTAACCTATCGTCTGACATTCTTTGGACGTGACCATACCATACTATATCATCAACAATCGTGTGTCTGGCACCCATTATATCTCTTATTCTGTCGTTGTGTATCCTGTCTCTTCTTGATTTACCTCCAGATCTCCTCCAGAAGTCCATCTTAGTTGTTATTAGCATTTTTTCTGTAGACTGTTTTATTTGCCATGTTTTACTACCGTAGGTTATAATGCTTTTAAGGATGGTATTGTATATTCTTTGTTTATTAGTTTTCAATATAGTTTGATCCCATAAGATTCCGTTCATCATAGAGATAACTTTTCTGCCTTGTGTGTTTCGTTCTTTGATTGCTATGTCGAGTAGCCCATCGTGTGTTATCTTCATTCCCAAATATTTATATTCCTCACAGTGTTTAATCTTTGTTCCATCATCCAAGTCAATGTCTTGTACTAGACCACCAATGCACATGCACTCTGTTTTTTTATGTTGATTTTGAGGCCCCATTTCTTGTACTCTTCTATTAGTTTTCGAGTCATATAGCTTAAATAATCATGATCCTGTGCTATTACGATTTGGTCGTCGGCGAAACATAGGGTGTATAGGGTATTATTATTATTGAGAGGTATTCCCATACCATTGCATTTCCGTTTCCATATTTTGAGGGCCTGTTCTAAATAAATTTTAAAAAGTATCAGCGAAAGACAGCATTTTTGTTTTAAACCTTTTGTAACAGTGAACCCATTGGAGACATTTCGTTCTATTTTAATTTTTGTTTCGTTCTTGTCATAGATTTTTTGGACGGCTTTTATTAATCCATTTGCGATGTTCGTTTGTTTTATAGTTTTCCACAATTTTGTGAGAGGTACTCTGTCATATGCTTTCTGCAGGTCCACGTACAACAGATGAATTTCTTGCTTGATTGTGGTTTTTTTCCTCAATCAGTTGTGTAACACACTATAGATGGTCTACTGTGGACCGACCGGCTCTAAATCCAGCTTGTTCTTTCGCCACTAAATCTTTATACTCGCTTTCGATTTTGTTCTTTAACATTTTACCGTACATTATACTTAGCTTACTAGTTACTGCAATCCCCCTATAATGTTTGCTCTGGTCTCTTCTACCGTTTTTATGGATTGCTGACATTATGGATATGTGCCATTCAGTTGGTATGTCCATGCCATTTAGGCAGTCTTGGAAGAGTTTTCTAAGGTGTTCGTATAGCGTTTCGGTTCCAGCTTTAATTAATTTGGCGGGAATATCACCTGGTCCTGGGTATTTTCCGTATTTAAATGACAGAATTACTTCTTTAACCTTCCCTTGACTGACTTTTAGTGGAGACGAAATTATGTTAATTTCAGCTATATTTGTTTCCTTATTAAATTCTGGTCTATTCTCGGTTAATAGATTTTTGAAGTATTCTTGCCATTTCTGTGTTGATATTGGCGATATTATTTCTTTTGATTTGCTGGTTCTAATTTTTTTTAAAAGCTTCCAACTTTCTGAGTTTTTTTTTCCTCCCAAGTAGTTATTTAATTTTTGAATATTTTTTTCCCAGGCTTTTTTTTGCGTTATTCGTTTTCTTACTTTTGCTTGGGCATTTTTATAGGTTATTTTATCGCTATCGTTTTTTTTTGTTAAATATTTGAGGTATTTCTCTCTTTTTTCTATAATATCCTCTTCTATTTCGTCATCCCACCAGTATGGTTTCATTCTCCGCCTGGTTCCGTTATACTTGCCCAATGCTTCTTCTGCTGCAGCATGTATGCATTTTTTTATATGTTCTTCTGTGTTGTTAAAATTTTATGAGCCTAATTTCTCGTCAAAGCGTTTTTTATATATATATTTTCTAAATGATTCTCATACAAAAGATATATAATACCTGGCAAGATTTGAATTCAACGTTTTACTTTTTTGTATCCTATTTTTATTCTGCCGGAATTGTTAGTGGCGTTGGGCATTGGTTTGGGGTATTTTTTTTTCACTCTGACGTTTGCGCTTTCCATACTCTTTTGGACTTTGAACACATGATTTCACTAATGGCTCCCTATAATTTAAAATTAAAATAAATAGTAAACACTCAAATTATATACAATTTTATCAACTTACTTTTCTAAATCTGTATTATACACATTTGCTGAGGTTTCCATTTTTCAAAACTTAATTGCAATAATAAAACAATATTCGCGTGTAATCTAACACAATAAATTATAGTTTAAAAAAACTAAAAAATACGATTTTATAGTTAATCAAACTAAAAAGTAAAAATAATTCTAAACATAGGAATAAAATTACTGACGAGAAATTTAATGTCACTGTCCTAAATAGACCAGTGACCAATTTTCAGTTGTCATTTTAAAAGTCTTGAAAATTTAATTTAAAGAGGGTAGGAAAAAAGATTTATTTTAATTAAAGTATCAGTCATGAAATTCATGCAGATTATTTTTAAAAGCATATACTAAATGTATAAAAAATTCGACAAAACATTTTCGTCCCTCCTAATTGTTAATAGAACGCTATAAATATTTATAAAAAATAGTTTTATTTTTGTTATTTTTTTAGTCTTCAAATTTTAACATAATACAGAAAACATATTATTGAATGCCAGAAATAAATTTCATCACTTACTATCTGCCAGAGAAAAAAACGTTCCAGTGCGAGTGCGAGCGAGTTAAATTCATATATGTGAGGTGAAAAGAGAGCGCTAATGGACAGTAAAATATATACAAGTGTAAACAAAAAATTCGGGGGATAATTTATTTTTTACATCAAAAAAAGGTATTTATGTACAACATGAATAAATATCATTTTTCATTTATCTTTGTAGTTGTATTCCTCTTCATCTATCATCATCATTGTTGATATTTCATAGTGATCTTCGGTGTTTCTCAGAGAATACCTCTGTCACAGGGACAGGTAATTTTACTGCAGTATACATTTTACATGAGTTTAACCGTAAAACTGTCTTGCTCGCACTCGCACGGGAACGTTTTTCCCTCTGGCAGATAGTAAGTGATGAAATTTATTTCTGGCATTCAATAATATGTTTTCTGTACATATTTTCTGTATTATGTTAAAATTTGAACTCTAATGAAATAACAAAAATAGAACTATTTTTTATAAATATTTATATCGTTCTGTAAACAATTGGAAGGGACGAAAATGTTCTGGCGAATTTTTTTACATTCAGTATACTTTTAGGAATAATCTGCATAAATCTCATGACTGATACTTTAACTAAAATAATTCTTTTTTCCTAACCTCTTTAAAATTTTAGGGTAATTTACTCCGGCTATTAGGGGCTGCCGGAAGTGACTTCTATTGTGAAGCAGATAAACATTGAGTCAGAAAATTTTCAAGACTTTTGAAATGACAACTAAAAATTGGTCACTGGCTCTTCCTCTAAAAATCATGGGATGCTTTCATTCCGAAACGCAGAGTTAGCTTAAAAATGTCTTACAGAGCAGTGACATTGATTGACATTAATTTTTTTTTTGACAGTGCATTAATTTTCTCGTTAGTAATTTTATTCCTATGTTAAGGAATATTTTTTACTTTTTAGTTCGATTTGTTTTATTTACTTTAAAAATTATGTGTCAAATAGTAAAAGCACAAAAAAAATGCATCGGCCGGAAATCTAACACGGGCGCCCGCGTGGCAGGCGAGCATTCTTCCACTGAACCACCGATGCATTTCGATACGTGACGATTTATACTAAATAGCACTACCCGTAAGCCGCGTTAAGAAACTTGGTCCCAAAAATAAAAAAATTCAGATATTAGCTTATAATTAAAAGTTGCCAGAAATAGTTATATAGCTAAGTTGTTTTTTACATTAAAAAAAAATAATACTAAAGAATTATCAGTATTAAGTGGGGGAAAAAACATGTACGAAACGTGTCTATTATCTTAGAATCTTAGAATTAAACATAAATTATTCAAAAATATAAGCTTACTCGAAACCCTCAGGTTTATCATGACTTTTCGAGATGTAGATCAAAAGTAAAATTGAAAATTAAAACAGCATATGAACATTTTGTTAAAAAATCAGAGGAAAACATTTTGCTTGAACCTAAATCATTCTGGAACTTCATTAACAGTAAAAAAGGCGTATCATCGACAATTCCGAATACTATGTTCTTCAATAATGTAAAACTAGACAACGTTCAGGATATAGTTAATGGTTTTGGTACGCTTTTCTCAAGCAATTATACGATTTCCAATGGTAATAATTATCAAAATGATCCGACTAATTATGATGTTATAAATATTACTAGTGTCTCTGAGAAAGAAGTTTTGGCTGCCTTAAAAAAATTGAAACCAAAAACCACTGCCGGAATAGACGGTATACCTGCCTACCTAATCAAAGGCTGCCGCCAAGCTTTGGCTCAGCCATTAACAATTATATTCAACCTCATTTTAAAAAATTCCAATTTTCCAGATAAATGGAAGGCCTCATATATATGTCCTATTTTCAAAAAGGGTAATAAGAATGATATAACCAACTATAGGCCAATAACTATTCTGAATAACTTTTCTAAAGTGTTTGAAATAGCAATACATGAATATCTCTCCAATAAGGTTAAACATATTATCTTACCAAACCAACATGGTTTTATGTCGGGTAGGTCAACTATCACCAATTTATTCTGCAAAACGCAATTCATTGCAGAGACGTTAGATGAAAGAAGTCAGGTAGATGTAGTCTACACTGACTTGTCCAAGGCGTTTGATAGAATTAATCACAATATTTTACTTGTTAAACTGGACACACTAGGATTTCATCCAACACTGATAAATCTCCTTAAATCATATCTATCGGATCGACCGCAATTTGTAAAATGTCTTGGTTATAATTCAACGGTTTTTTATCAAACCTCTGGAGTGCCTCAGGGCTCTGTCTTGGGGCCACTTCTTTTTATTTTATATATTAATGACATTCTGTCTAAAATTGACGTAAAAGCTTTGTTGTATGCTGACGATCTCAAATTAATTCACAGAATCGATTCTATCCATGATTGCATTAAACTCCAAAATAATGTCGAACTACTAAATGACTGGTGTGTAGAAAATGAGTTGTACCTAAATGTCAGTAAGTGCAGTGTCATGTCTTTTTGCAGGAAGGAGTTAGGCATTGTGTTTCAATATAATTTAGATAACTCGGTATTGGTACGACCTGACCTAATTAAAGATCTTGGTGTTTAATACGATCCTAAACTAACTTTCACTGCGCATATTGATAAAATCACTGCAAGCGCTTATCGCATTCTCGGATTCGTAATTAGAAACATGAGACTATTTAAATGTTTTACTACAATGAATTTACTGTTTTCTGCATTTATACGGACCAAACTGGAATATGTCAGTGTTATATGGAATCCTATTTATAATATACACATCTCTACAATCGAACGTATCCAGAGGCGCTTCTTTAGGTCAGCATGTTTCATTCTGGATGGTTTGTATCCGGAGCGGAATATATCGCAACAGTACTTTTATGATCGATTTGGTGCACAGTCTGCTGAGAAGGCGGTCAATGTACTCTGTATTATTTTTACATAAAATTGTACACCTACAATTAGATTGTAATGATCTAGTTGCCATGTTAGATTATCATGTTCCTAGGTTCAATTCCCGCCATAATTAACTGTTTTATCAACGAACTTATCGAACTAATATATACAAATTTTCACCTCTACATTTTCTAATTGAAAATTATTCTAATATAGAAAAATCTGTTGACATTTTAAACTACAGCCAATTGTCAATTAGACATTATTGTTTAGAAACCTAAATCTTTACTTTCAGCATACATAATTGTAATGTTTTCTTATATATTGTGATAGTTTCTTGTAAATTAACGTATGTTATTTATCTAACTACTACTAACCCTATCCTGTAAATTGGGTATACCCCGTAGGATATTGTAAATAAATAAATAAATAAATTATCTGATAAAAAATTGGTTAAACAGAAATTCAAATTTGGTTGTTTAAAATAATTTAAAAAGTTATTTGTCAAAGGATTTAACGTTTTATATTTAATCCTTTCGTTTACATTTTCTGTTACTTTTAAAACTTTTTATCTGCTGTGTAAATAAAAGGGTCTTACTTTATTGTCTTAAATTAATTTTATAGTTTTCTTTCCTGCTTGTAAACGAGTCGTGCTCAGTATTCGTTTTTAAACTAAATTCAGAGCGGCATGTAAAACCCTAAAACAGATATCCTATCAAACACTTCTTTCGGTTAAAATTCAATATTGGGATTTTTAAATTATAAAAATATTTCAACGGTTTTAAATTTTTACTTCTTAATTCGGATGATACATAACAACATTCTTCTAGTTTTTTTACAAAGTTTTATAGTTTTTATTATTTCTGCTGCAACAGCTGATGAATTTTTTTACGTACTTTAAATGCAGTGTGCTAAGAGAAATTGACCCGAATATTTCGTCTAAGCTCAGTTTAAGTAAACTAAAATCTTGAATACATACATACATATAGTCTTGCATTTTTTCCGTAGGGGTGGGCAGAGACCATTTTCTTCCCCTTGCTACGGTTCTTTCACTTTTATCAGTGCTCACATACATGCTCGTCGTTTGTTGGTACTCTTGACTTGGCCTTTCCTTAAAACAATGTCGATCTGATCGAGACATGTTCGCCGAGGTCGACTCATACCGAATTGCCCATTTACACTTGCATTATAAATCTGTTTCTTCAATCTTCTTTCATTCATCCTCTCCACGTGTCCAAACCATCTAAGCATTCCTTTATCTTTACCTATTTTTACGCCACAGCGTTTTCTTATCTCACCACTCCTCACTTTAACCATCAGAGTCACTCCGTATATACTTTTCAGACTACGCATCTCCGCAGCAATAATTCTATTTTTATGATTCTTCTGCTATACCTGACATTCACTACCATGCATAAGTGTAGGAAGTAACACTTATTTATACACAGCTAGTCGTGCCTTTTTTGTAGACTTGGTAGTTCTTACAGACCTGCTGCGAAGGTTAATAAGGAGGTTCAGCAGACCAGCTACCACGCACTGTCCAGCCTTCAGCATTTTAACCACATACTTCAATAGCAATATTCAAGATTCCTTCCTTGAATGGCTTCCGCAACTCTTCAACTTCATATGTTTCATCTAAACTGTCAAATTTCTCGGTCAATTTACTAACGAACTCCTCTTTTACACCTTCTTCTAACAAATTTTCAACTTTTATATGCTCTAGTACACTACTTGATTCCTGCACACGATGCCGCCACCGTTAAAAGAGACCTCTTATTCGGCTCATTACTAAGAAGTGGTCTGTGTCAATACCTGCACCGCGATATGCCTGAGTGTCCATCTTTTTCTTCATCAATCTTTTTCCACAATAGAGACAAACAGTAGAGACAAACATTACCGAATCCCCATTTGTATACATGTTAAAGTACCTATCAAAAAAATGTTTTTGACGGAAGATGACGTTCCGGGAGCAAAATTACATATATACATATATATATACATATATATATATATATATATATATATATATATATATATATATATATAATATATATATATATATATATATATATATATATATATATATATATATTGATATGATGCGTTTAAATTGTCTTTAATATTATAATTTTTATTTTTACTTATCTATGTCCGATGAATTTTTTATCTTCTCTCATAGAGGTTCAGTTATTTTTTAAAAGTTTATAAACTTCACACAAATTTATATTTATACAAAATTTAAACCAAATACATTAAATATAATTACCAAATAATATTGTTACTACCTCACAATTTTAAATTTAATAAAAATTTTGTCCAAAATATATATATATATATATATAAATGTTTTTAAGTAATAAAAATTTTTTTTAGACCTTTAGTTAATTTTAAATAACTCACTACTTAAATTTTTTTTTGTCGGCCGACACTTCTTTCCAGTTCGGATGATCTCAGCAAGGTTTTCTTGCTCCTTTCACCAAATTACTTTTCACTTTTATTAATATTATAAATTATTATTAGACTTTATTTATGATTTTAATAGCTTTTAACATATAATACCTTTTTCTCATATAAAACACTTCTCTCTACATATTCCAATTCTTAACTCAACTTTTTAAATATACGTCCGTTTAATTTTCAACAAATTTTCTTTTTTATAATAAAGTTATCTCTTAGAAACACCGTTTCTATACCGTTTTAAACAAAATTTTATGCAGCCCAAGATATTTATAAATTTTTCTAACTGTTTACCAAAACCATCATTTCAATCCTGAACACATCTGTCATACTTTATAGTTATCCATCAAATTCTTTTTAATGTTTTCATTACCAAAATTATTTATCGGACGTCAACTATTTTTAAATTTTTATTTTAATATTATTTTTATTAAAATATCATATATAACAATAAATATATATATATATATATATATATATGAAAAATTATAACTGATTTTTAAAAAATCAGCTAATTTCGCTGTATGTCACCTATATTATAGGTTCATGTGGGTCGATTATATAAAAAAACAACTACTCCTCTGGCTATATGCTGCGACAGGCATTGAATTACATCTGATACATAATCGTGTATAATACCCCATTTCGGGTAACAATAAGCAGATGCTTGTTAAGTAAGAAAAGGAACTATTAGATTTAATAATCCGAAGTGATACAGCGAAATAAGCTGACTTTTTAAAAATCAATTATACATTTTTTACATCTATTCACGCAGTAAAAAATGTTTATGGTTTACTATAATAAAATAATAGTTTAATAAGAGTTTCTATCATCAAATCGGGTGATATTTATAGGTTCGCGCCGAAGATTGTAACGGCGCAAACCTATAAATATCACCTGATTTGATGACAAAATTCTCAGTCCTTGGCCGACCAGCGAAGGCTACGCATTGAAAATGAGATATCTTAGCGAAACGTCTGCCAAAAACCAAACGGTTTTTAACTAACAAACAAATGCAATTCCGGATCGATATTTCATAATAACTAAATAATTTATAGTTAGTGGGGAAGCAGCTAGTAAATAAAAACTCATTTAAAAATATTCCAAGCTTTCGGAAGTTTTATTTCCATCTTCAGGGAACTACAATATATTAATAATGAGGAGTAAAAAATTATTACCTAATATTCTTTGTAAACATTAACATTAATTATTATCTACGTCAAGATGGTTGTTATTAATTAGAAAAGTTAAACACTAATGTATTGATGTTGATAATATATCGAAAAAAAAATAATAATAATAAAGATTGACTGTATAATATTAATGTTTAGAATATTTTCTAATGATAATAAGTACAACTACTTACATCTTTGCTGAGGTCGACAATGTTGTTATAAAGTTTCATGATACACATATAGAATTATTGAAGGTATCAAATTATATATTATTTTGCCAAATCTTGATATATAAAGGAGAAATGTAATTTGAATTGACAGATGACAGTGAAGAAGAAATTATTTTACTTTGAACCCATCTTTGTTGAGGTTGTTTTAAAAAAATTTACATTTTTATTATTTTCCGAAGCAACCAATTTTATTAGAAAATTTTAAAAAACAATTTTTGTAGGGAATTTTATTTCCTATAACGGATCTTTTTGTACAAAATTTTTGGGGATGCAGCTATTTTTAATTAAAACTCTGTTTTTACTTTTTTGCAAAAGCTTTCGAAATAATTTTTTATTTCTTCATTAGTTACTCTACAAAAATCATGGTATAATAATGGACAAAAAAAAAAAAATACTTACAGTATATTAGATAAATATAAATTAACATTCAGAAAATGAAAAATTTTTTTTTTTTGAAAGTGGTTAATGAAAAGTCAATATTAAGTTATTTATTGGAAGATATAAGTATAAAGGATGTAGTAGAATAGTTAATAGAAAATATTTTTGTAAAAGGTTAAAACAAGTTGTTGCTGAAATATTGAGTATATGGTTTTTTTTACCAAAATCCAAAATATTGGAATAAATTATATTTAAATTTTGAAAATCAGTTTTTTTATTCATTGATTTTTTTTTTATGCAGACCATTTCTAAAAAACGTTTTTAAATAAATTATTTTCTTTAGGTAAAATTAAAATATTAGTAAAATCAATTGAATGTCCTGTACTGTTTACATGTTGTGATAATGCGCAAGCGTTTGGTCTTGAACAAATGTCACTTTTGTGAGAAACAATTCTTGATTTTAAATTTCTTGAAATAATACTAATAATAATTTCTATTAACTATTCTACTACATTCTTTATACTTATATCTTCCATTAAATAACTTAATATTGACTTTTCATTAACAGCTGTCAAAAAAAAAATTTATTTTCTGAATGTTAATTTATATTAAACTCATATACTGTAAGTATTTTTTTAAAAAATTGTCCATTATTATACCATGATTTTTGTAAAGTAACTGATGAAGAAATAAAAAATAATTCAGAAAGATTTTACAAAGTAAAAAAAGAGTTTTAATTAAAAATAGCTGCATCCGCAAAAAAAATTTTACATTTACAATTGTATTCAGCTACAAAAAGAATTGTATATATATATATATATATATATATATATATGTATATATACGCGTATACTTACGGTGTTTAATTAAGGATATTAGCCTTTCTACTTAGTTTTTAAGTTCTAATATGTTACCTGTTAAAATCGTTTTTGTATTGGAATACTTAATCGGAGATTTGCGATATACGCTTGAATTCAATTTATGAATATCTAACTTTCACCATTTTGCGCATATTACATGATTTGTTAATTTACTTTAGAATGGCATCTTCATACTTGGCAAAAAAAAACACTGTAAATGTTGATATAAATGAGGATCATTTCAAGTATTACTTTTATCACATATAAAAAAAAAGCCAATATCTTTGCGCACCTATTTGCTGGAAATTCCACTCTGGATTCTTCGGGAAAACAACCCTCGAACATTACACCTATTGACAGTCACATGCCCGAGATCACCTTTCGCCAACGTACTATCAGAAAGATTTTGCTGGGTCTCAACACCAACAAAGCCTGTGGATCTGACGGAATCCCGACGATTGTTCTCAAGAAATGTGCCCCTGAACTAACACCTGTTCTTTGCAAGTTGTTCAACCACCCTTACAATTTGGGAGTATTTTCGTCAAATTGGAAAATTGCAAGAGTACAGCCAGTCCCTAAAAAAGGCAAAAAGACCCTACCTAGCAACTACAGACCTATCGCACTGCTATCTATTATTTCAAAGGTCATGGAAAAAGCCATCAACATCGAGCTCATGAAATATCTGGAAGACTCAGGAATTATCAATGATAGGCAATATGGCTTCCGCCATCAGAGATCAACTGGTGACCTGCTCGCATACGTCTCACATATATGGCAGCTATCTATTGAAAAGTATGGAGAAACTTTAGCTGTGGCATTAGATATCTCCAAGGCGTTCGATCGAGTTTGGCACCAGGGACTCCTCGCCAAGCTTCCATCTTATGGCTTGCCCCCTCAGCTGTGTTCTCTGCTTGCTAGTTTTCTCTCAAACAGGTCTCTCCATGTAGTGGTCGATGGAGTTTCATCTGACACTCTACTCATAAATGCTGGTGTTCCGCAAGGATCCATTCTAGCACCAACACTATTTTTACTTCACATCAACGACCTATTGAAAGCAACTTCATGTCCCGTACACAGCTTTGCCGATGATAGTACCCTCCATACCGCATTCTCTTCCAGGGCCCCTATATCAGCCCGTGAAACCAGAAATGAACGAGGAAGAAATGTTAACAATATAAATATGGACTTAGCAACAATTCTCGAATGGGGATCCAATAACTTGGTAGAATTCAATGCAAACAAAACACAAGCATGTCTTTTCTCTAGAAAAGCCGATCTCACTGTGCCTAACATAACTTTGTCAGGAGTAACCATACCACTGAAGTCATCCATATCGATGCTTGGTATTACTATCAGCAATAACCTTTCCTGAGAAAATCACGTGAGGTCCATTGCCAAAAGTGCATCCCAAAAACTTGGTTTTTTGTTTCGTGCCAAGAGCTATTTCACCTCCAGTCAGCTGCTTATGATCTATAAGGCACAGATCCGACCTGTACTGGAGTACTGTTCCCATATTTGGAGTGCAGCACCTAAACATATCCTGAAGCTACTGGATTCTGTCCAAAAAAGGGCAATTCGTCTCGTCGGTGATGCCTCGCTTACAAACTCGCTCACTTGTCTGGAACACCGTAGAAAAGTTGGCGATTTGTCTCTATTTTATAGATATTTTCATGGGCGATGCTCATCTGAAATATCAACAATCGTTCCTCCTTTGGCAGTCTCTTCGAGATTAACCCGTCAAGTTCAGTCTTCACACCCCTTCGTGGTCACTTTGGAGACCTGCAGAACATCACTTTCCAAAGACTCATTCATCCAACGAATTGCGAGGCTTTGGAACTCATTGCCTAGGGAGGTGTTCCCCGAGGCATACAACCTCCAGAAATTTAAGAAGAACACCAACTCCTACCTTCTTTCCCTTGGTTCCCACGATGTTCTCTGAACATTACAGGATATCCCTTTTCGTGGGAACCAGAACATAAAAAAAAAAAAATATCTACTAATTTAATCAGAGTTGCCTTATTAAACCTAGAGCTTGACAACAAATATCAGGACAGTCATTATAATTTTGTTATAGATATATGTATATTTATATATATATATATATATATATATATATATATATATATATATATATAGATAATTAAGAAGTCAACTGTAATAATCGCGCAGTCCATCGATGACCTACAGAGATTTATTAATAGGGTAACTGAAGCTTGCGAAGTATTTGGTTTAGAAATAAACACGGCAAAAAGCAAATACATGCTAATAGGCAAATTCATAATCAAGTTGCTAGTGTCTACGTCAACAGAACACAGTTGACAGAGTCTTAAGTGCGAGCTATCTTGGTTGCAGGATAAACGAGGACTGGGATCCATCAGTTAAAATTAAAATACGTATTGAGTGTGCCCGGGCAACATTTATTCGCATGAAAAATCTTTTTACCAGTCACGATCTATCGATTGCCCTGCGAATGAGGATGATTAGAGCATATGTCTTTCCAGTTCTTTTGTATGGAGTCGAGAGCTGGAAACTAACAGAAGCCACGCTTAAACGTCTACAAGCTTTTGAGATGTAGTTGTACAGGAGAATGCTAAGAGTAAGTTTGGTGAAAAAGATCACAAACGAAGAGGTGCTTGGAAGAATGCATAAAGATACAAAAGTGGTCAATATTGTAAAACAACGAAAACCCAGAAAAGTATGACATTTTATATCTTATAATACAGGGTAAGATTAATAGTAAGAGATGCCCCGGCAGACGAAGAACTTCCTGGCTCAAAAATCTCAGACAGTGGTTTGGTCTCACCACTATACATCTTTTCCGAGCGGCTACCAACAAAATAATGATTGCAAACATGATAGCCAGAATGATCGCCAACGATCGTTAAACGGTCATGGCACCTAGAAGAAGAAGAAGAAGAAGAAGTCAAGATCACATTCCGAAGATAGAGTCTGTAGTTTTTTTTTGTTTAATCATTTTTAATATCGACTATTCTTTTCCAATACCCAATACTCATACGGGAAAAAGCCGTATGTATGTCTTTACTATGCGCAAAATATTAAAAAACGATATAAAAAAAAACAGTCCGGATTCAGGTCGTATATATCAACACATAATAATAAAATATCAGCTAAATAGGTGCGACCCGAGAGGTCCACACGACTAACTTCCCAGTGAAAAGAATGAAAAAATACCATATGTTTTGTTGTTATAATTATTATTATTATTATTATTACTAAAATTATTATAAAAAACGATTTTAAATTTATAACATATTATAATTGTCATTAACAATATTCTGTTTAGGTCAATCGTATTCTTTAAAACTTTTTCTTTTTATTTCATACGAGGGAGCTATTTTCAATTGTTTATACTAATTGAATTTTTTTTTACTTAGATCAATAATCATTTGTTAGTAAAAATATTTAATTGTTGTAAACAATGCTTAATAATTACTAACAATAATTTTTTACTGTTATAGCATCTTCAATGCTATTCTCTCAGTACTGACACGAGTTTAAAATTCTCCAATTCCTATTTTTGTTTTTTAAAACTATCATTTATTATGAAATACTGTCATCACATTTTTTATACAAATATTCGTAACATGCAATAATCATATTATTCAAAAGATCTAAAAAGTCTGTATTAAAAATAGTATAATTTATAAATTGCAAAATTCAGGTAGCTTACAAGCTCAACAAGGATCTTCAATTACTACGTCGAATGTATATCACCCACATTTTAATAATGTCTTTACTCTATAACATTTTAATGAGGTACAGCTCGTGACATGGCATTGAACTTTTAATGCTATGCACATTCAAAAGAAGACGAAGACTTTCGTTTTCCAAAACGAGATATATTCTTGTTTTAAATAAATAACTTTTATTTTAGAATGCTTCTAAATTGTTCTTAATGAGTTTTTTATAGAACTTAATAACAAAGCCGGTTTACTCTTTAGTTTTAACACAGGTTAAAAATGACCATTTTTACTAAATTATATTTACAATAAAACCAAATAGATGCTTATTTATTTTATTTTGTAAATTTTCGGCTTACAATTATGTGGGTAAAAAATTAATCTTAATTAAACTAGAAGCTAACCTTCTTCTTCTTCGGGTACCTATCCATTTCGGATGTTGGCAATCATGTTGGCAATTATAACTTTGTTTGTACACGCTCGAAACAGTTCTGCTGAGGTTTTATTCCGGGTCCTCTCCTACCCGGTATCTTTCCCTGTATTATGGTTTACAGTAGGGAGTATAGATCCTTATTTCTCATAACTTGCCCTAGGTATTCTAGTTTTCTTTTTTTAATGATGTACATGATTTCTAGATCTTTTTTCATTCTATTTAGCACTTCTATATTTGTAACGTGAGCTGTCCATGGTATTCGAAGCATTCTCCTATACAGCCACATCTAAAATGCTTCCACTTTTTTAGTGATGGCTTCTGTGAGTGTCCAGGATTCTACTCCATACAATAGAACAGAAAAAAACATAGCATCTTAAGCGTCTTATTTTCTTTTCTAGGGATATGTTGTGACTTTTGAAGATGACACTCATTTTGTTAAAAACCGTTCTGGCTTTTCCTATACGACATTTTACCTCTTGTGCACTGTCCCATTGTTCGTTTATGATGGTTCCAAGGTAGCAATATTGTTGAACACGTTCAATTCGAGTTCCGTTGCTATATAGGTGAGCTCCATTTATATATCTTTTGCTGATGATCATTTGTTTTGTTTTCTTTACGTTGATATTAAGACCATATTGTTGACTATGCTACGTAATATTGTTCATATCTTTGCAATGCTTCTAACAACATATTTTACTAGGAGAAAGCGAAAACTTTACTGGCTTATTGGACGAAAGTCTCAACTATCTCTCGAAAACAAAATACTTCTGTACAAGGCAATACTGGAGCCCATCTGAACGTATGGAATCCAACTTTTGGGTACTGCATCCCATTCAAATATTGAAATATTGAAAGGTTTCAAAATAAAGCACTCCGCATGATAATCAATGCCCCCTGGTTTAAAGACAACGAATTATTACACCGTGATCTACGCCTGTCCACTGTAAAACAGGAAATTGTACGCCATACCAGAACCTATAAAGAGCGCATCGAAAGACCCCTTTACTCTGGCACGGCCACTTGTGGCAAATCACAACAAAGCGCGAAGTTTAAAGCGTAAAATACATCAAGATTTAATACCATCACAGTAAACACAGCTAATGTTTTAACAATGAGAATGTGACTCAGGACACATACCGAGCGCGCCAGCGATAGCACCAACCAACATACTGCTGAATGTCCCACAAAGGAGACAGACTATAGTAAATAGAGGAAACAAAAAAATAAAAAAAGAAAATCATTAGCTTTTTATTAATAAACGAAATGTTTGGTTTCAATAACGTATACTTTACCGTATTAGGTTAAAGTATCTTATTTAAATATGCTGAATAAAAAAAAAATAACTTAACGTCGAAAACCTTGACCAAAAAATATGCTAATTGAGTATTTATAGCCATTTTATAAGCACGATGTTATTTAACCGATATTTTATGAAAATTAGACGAAAATGGTTTTTTGTTACTGCTTTTTAAAGTTTTATGTGCCACTAACAATTAGATGAATGATATTGTAACGATTTTGCTATACACCATTAAAATCAGTTACGTAAGCGAGCTGGGCGGTACGATGACGTCACAGCTAATGACGAGAATGTTCCAATACCTTCCCGACTACTCACGAACTTTCGATACATTTGGAAATTTGTTTTCTTTCGGTTTAACATTAATATATAAATTGGCCTCCGTTCGCGAAAATAAGTCGGTCAGTTTAATAATTGTGTTTACATAAATTTTATTAAAAAGTTATAAATATAAATAAATAAAATTATTTGTATTGTCTTGAAAAATTACAGGGTGTCTCAATAGTACGTAAAGTTGTTCTATTTCATTATAATAGATACAACAAAATTGTAGAAACTAAATTAAGACGCATAATTTAAAATTATTTATAAATACACAAAGTACTTAATAACTTACTTAATAACCATACATACTTATTTTTTATTTTATATATAACTCTTCTAAAATTATTTAAGTCATAGTTAACATGTTAAAAGCAAAAAATCAAATAAAAAACTGGATTTTGTTTATTAAAGAAAAATATGTGAAATCCGTCAAAGTCAGGTGTTAAAAAATTAAATTATTATTGATTGACTTCTCACAAATAATAAAAATTATAGAGTGATCTATTTAAGTTAAGTGATAAAACTACAGATGCGCATTTTGACTTACTTTATCGGTGAACCATTCCCTACCTAAATCCTTCCGGCCGATCAGCCTCACCTTCTTCTTAATTAAAACTCTAAAAAGAATATACCAGGGTTAACTTACTTGAAGGCGATCTCACCTAAACCTTTGAAAAACAACGAAGCAGATCCTAGAATAAAGCAGGAATGACCTGCGAAGGACTGCTTACAGGACACTGTCGTCTAAGATACCACCTCACCCCTATGTTCGAAGGCGACTTATCCCTGGAAATCCCATCCGAAAAAGATTGGGCCAAGAATTTAGTGAAACCTCAGGGCGCAGTATTTTATACGGATGGCTCTAAACTAGTAGGGAGAGTAGGTTGCGGTATCTTCTCAAAAGACCCCTCACTTAGCCTGTTGTTTCGTTTGCCTGATCACTGTAGTGTGTATCGAGCTGAAATGACAGCTATAACCGAGGCAGCTGTCTGGATACTCCGCAACGAATAGAAGTTCAGCGAGATATTCATTCTTTGCGACAGCCAGGCTGATATCAAATCACTGAACTCAGTATACTTGACCTCTAGGGTAGCGGTGCAATGCCGTACCACCCTGAATGAGCTAGGAACTAAGTTTAGAGTTCATATTGTCTGGGTACCTGGTCACAGGGACATACCAGGCAACTGTAAGGCGGACAAGTTAGCAAGAGAGGGCACCACCCTCCCAGCTTTATCTATCTCATCCCAACAAGGAGAACCAATTGCAAACTGCCGACTTCTTTTGCACAGCAAAGTGGTTTAAAAAGCCAACTTAAGGTGGCAAAATGAACCCACATGCACATCATCAAAACAGATCTGACCTAAATTAGATCTACGTCGAACCAAGGATGTCTTAACTTTAACCAGGGAGTCCATTGGAAATGCGATCGCGGCCATAACAAGACACTGGGCGGCCTGCCACGGAGCATGGGAATCGCAGACCTACGACACGACTTAGGTAGAAGCTGTCACGATGAGGAAGAGGAGGAAACAATGGTACATATTCTCTGTCACTGCTCTGCTCTAGGCAGAAAACGGCTTAATATACTAGGGCAACCGGACTTTGATGATTTAACTGATCTCAGCTCAGTTAGCATCAAGGACCTTACACTTTTCATTAAAAGTTCCAACTGGTTCTCACGGTAGACGGGAAAGGCACTGCCGTCCATCACGGTATCACAACGGGCCAAAAGGCCTAAGTGGGTTCCATCCGAACCGCCGTTTTAACCTAACCTAACCTAAGATACCACCTCGGAAAGATATGTCTGAATCAACAAACGAACTGTCGGTTTTGCTGCGTGGAAGACGAAACTGCTGAACATATACTATGTTCATGCCCTGGCTTGGGAAGAATAAGGTTTATCATATTTAGTTATACCAACCCAAAACTTACCGCTTTTAAGAAAATCTCACCCCATTCAACTATAAACTTCGTGAGAAGGGCTGGATTGTGTGATGAACTGTAACCTTTAGGGGTGAACCACAATAGATCTACTAAGGGTCGCAGTGGAGGGGCGACCTGCACCCCACTTACATGATCCCTACCCTAATCGAGTCCTAGCATAGCTATTTTTTTTTTAAGTCTCATATCTTTAGTTTTTCGTATTCTTTAAGGCTGAGGCCTCACTAGTGCGTTGTGTTGCGTCGTAGCAACGGATCAAAGCATTGTATACCACAACGCAACGCAACGCAAGAGTGCGACTCACGCAACGCCTAATAAGGCATGTTCTAGGCATGTCACTGTGAATATATGTAAAACGACCCAGCGCCAAAGGTAACATCATTGTAGATCGATTGGGGAAAATAAAAATCTGGAAAAAATACATAAACCAGTTGTTTTAAGACCCAAACAGATCGGAAAATTTTCCCACTCATCAAAAACCAAATTTCCTACCAATTACAGTTGATGAAGTTTCGAACAATAATAGGGTTAAAGAATGGGAAAGAGCCAGGGCCAGATAATATCCGGAACGAATTTTTAAAACTATTGAATGAGAAAGATATCAGATGGCTTACAAATATTTTTAATGAAATATTCTTCTTCTTCTTATCACGCTCTCTCCTGCCGAAGGTTGGCGATACAAGCGATACAAATGGCAATTGTAGCTCTGGAAACTGCAGCACGAAGGATTTCTGCAGACGAGCGGTCGAACCATCTTCTTAAATCCTTTAGACATGAGTTCTGACGACTCCCTACTGATCTTTTTTCCTGTACTTTGCCTTTCATATGAGGCGTAATATTTCGTATTTAGGACCTCTCATTACATAACCCAGGTATTGCATTTTTTTGTGCATGCACTGGAGTACTTCATCGTTGGCGATCCTTTGTACCCATGAAATTCGCAGCATCCGTCTATACACATACATTTCGAAGGCTTCTATTCTCCTTTCAGTCTGTGAATTTAGTGTCCAGCTTTTACATCCATAGAGTAGGACAGAGAAGACGTAGCATCTGATTATTCAAGTTCTGAGTTCCAAACTAAGTTCTAGTCTTGTAAAAAATGATTTCATACTTATAAAGATTTTTCTCGCTTGCTTAATCCTTGAAAGTATTTCCCTTTTCGGGTCGCACTGGCTTTTGATTTTATTCAGGTCACTTCTTTGATTGTTTGTCCCTTGACATGCAGGTGTGCATTTATTGGAATCTTAGAAAAGACCAATAGTTTGGTCTTGGAGACATTAAGATGTAATCCAAACATCTCGCTATGGTAAACTACGGAATATATAATGCTTTGTAGTTCTTGTACATCGTTGGCTATTATAACCGTATCATCGGCGTACCCGATACTTTTTATTGGGGTTCCAATGATCTTAATTCCGCCCTGGACTCCATCCAGTGCTTCTCTAAATATAGTTTCCGAGTACAGATTAAACAGGAGTGGAGACAAGACGCGACCCTGTCGAAAACCCCGTCTGATCTGCATATCTTCCGATGTTGATTGTTCCATCTCTACTACCGCCGTTTAATTCCAATAATAATTATTATTATTAATCCGGTTTATAGCGTCTTTCGCCTTCCGGTTTCCAGTTGCCAGCCTCTTCGGTCAGTCCAATCTCCTGGGGCTAGATTTCTTTCGGACATCGCTTTCTGAATGCCCCCTATCCATGTTGGTTTTGGTCTACCTCTTTTCCTTCGTTCTGTTGGGGTCCATTTAAGCACTAGTTCGGGTAGCCTTTCATCTGTCATACGTTCAACATGGCCGTACCATATAAGTTGTCTTCTTTGGATTTCATCTATTATAGTTGTGTCGGTCTTTACAATTTGTCGAATTCGGTCATTTGTAACCCTATCGAGACGTGATATGCCAGCAGATCTTCGCCAGAAATCCATCTCCAGGGCTAGCAATCGGCGTTCTAATGTTTTATTAAGTTGCCACGTTTCACAGCCATATAGAACAGTACTTTAAAAGATAGTATTATATATCATATGTTTTTTTTCCCTAGATATATTTTTTGCCCACAACAGCGAGTTTAGGCATCCTATAACTTTCTTTCCTTTTAATATCCGTTGTTCTATTTCCTCCTCAGTGCGACCTTTACATGTGATTTTTGTACCCAAATAGGTGTATTCCTCACATATTCCTATTTTTACATTGTCCAGATCCAGATCTGTTGTTTCTGCCCCAATACACAAATATTTCGTCTTGCTCATATTAACCGTTAATCCCCATTCTTCGTATTCTCTAAGAAGTCGTTTTCCCATAAACTCCAGGTCTTCTTTATCTTGGGCCGCGACGACCTGATCATCCGCGAAGTGCAGATTATACAGAGTAGTGTCATCATTTAACTGTGTCCCCATTCCATGGCACGCTCGTCTCCACTTCTTTAACACTTCGTTTAAATATATTTTAAATAGTGTGGGGGATAAACTACAACCTTGTCTTAGACCCTTAGTGACGGTGAAACTTTCAGATAGATTATTTCCTAACTTAATTTTGGATGTTAATTGCTGATATAACTGTTTAATAGCTATTATTACAGTGTTATTGATCGTTGATTTCTCTAAGACTTTCCACAGTTTTGTTATCGGGACTGTATCGTACGCTTTTGTAAGGTCTACAAAAAGTAAATGGACTTCCCTATTAGTTGCCACTCTTTTCTCACTCATTTGAACAATGCTAAAAATATGGTCCATGCATGAGCGGCCGGCTTGAAACCCTGCTTGTTGTTCGATTTCGTTTGCTTCGTATTCTTGTTCTAGTAGATTTTTTAAGATTCTCCCATATAGTCGGCTTGAGGTGCTTGTTACCGAGATACATCTCTAGTTAGAACAGTCATCCTTTCTGCCTTTTTTGTGGATTGGTGTTATCCAGGCTTCTCTCCAGCTTAACGGAATTCCAATAAAGTTTTGATATAAAACGTAGGTCTTGTTTGTCAATTCCGGTTGTTCTTAGAATTTCGATTATCTTCTAATGATTAACACAGTCAAACACCTTTGGATAGTCTATGAAACATGCAAATACATTCACATTCATGTCTCTACACCTTTGGGGAAAAGAGTGCTTCACGCGTTCCGAGTCCGTTTCGGAATCCAAACTGGTTGTTGTCCATCTGATATTCGCACTTCTTGTAGATTCGCGTGTGAATGATTCTAAGAAAGGTTTTCAGGACATGGGACATAAGACTTATCATCCGATAGTCATTACATTGTGAGGCATTGGTTTTCTTTGGCAGGGTTACGAATGTCGATTTAAGCCAATCTGACGGTATCTTGCTTGACATATATGAAATATACTTTACTGGAATCATACCCGACGTATGGCTCAAAAGTACATTTATAACGCTACCCAAGAAATCAAGTGCAAAGAACTGTGAAGACTTTCGTATGATTAGACTCATGAGTCACTTTTTTAAACTTTTTTTGAAATTAATCCATCAAAGAATATATAGGATCGGCGAAGAAAAGATCAGCTCTACCCAGTTTGGGTTTAGGAATGCCCTAGGTACTAGGAGCATTCAAGTCTTATTTCAAAGAGCTCGAGATGTTAATCATAATATTTTTGCACGCTTTATTGATTATCAAAAAGCATTTGATAAGGTTCAGCATAATAAGATGATGGAAGTTCTTGAATCAACTGGACTGGATAAACAAGATCTAGGAATTATACCAAATCTTTATTGGAATCAGACCTCTTCGGTCAGAATAGAAAGTGAGGAATCCGATGAAGTTCTGATAAAGAGAAGAGTTTGACAGGGGTGTGTACTTTCGCCATTACTATTTAACATATATTCAGAATACATGTTTCAAGAAGCCCTGGAAAATACCTCTGACGGGGTGATTGTTAAAGTGCGAGTGCATTAATACGATCTAGAGGGACTTCAAAGATTAACAGAGTGGCGGAAGTAAGTGAAAAATACATAACAGACCCATCCAAAGAGTTAAATATTAACGAAGAATGGCACCACTCGTTCGAGATAAGATGCCGAAGTAGGGACCTGTCTTTAAACACCAAAATGCGGATACTGAGGTGCTATGTGTTCTCAACTCTTTTATACGGCGTTGAGTCATGGACGTTATCTAAAACATCTTGCAAGAAATTAGAAGCCTTTGAACTCTGGCTCTACCGCCGTGTTTTAAGAATTTCATGGGTGGATCATATAACCAACGAAGAGGTGCTAAGTAGAATGAAGAAAGAAAAACAAATCTTATATCAGGTAAAGAAACGTAAACTTGAATACCTCGGCCACATCATGAGAAATCCTGAAAGATACCGGTTTTTACAGCTTATACTCCAAGGAAAAATACAAGGTAGAAGGAGTGTAAAAAGAAAAATCTTATGGCTGAAGAATCTCCGAGTAAGGTTTAATACATCAAATGTGGGCTTATTCCGTGCCTAGCGTTTTTAACTGCAAGTCTGTCAGTGGAACCTTTTTGCTGTCCTAATGCTCCTGCTAACCATATTATGATACAAACGCGATTCTGCGCTGCGTCTATTGGGACACTGGCCAAATAATCTTTTTGTTTTTGTTTTTTAAAATTAATGAAACTGGTTAATACGAGGGCAGTTTGATAAATCAGTGATTTTTTGAATTTCCCGCGCAGTAACTCCAAATGCAACAGTGCTGCCGTCAACTATAATCTATCAGTGGGCAACTTTCTATCGTCTATCCAATAAAGGAATGCGTCTAAAAATTCTGGGTTGTTTTTTAACCATGCAGCGTGGAAGTAAAGACCCAATGGAGCTCTGTTTTCGTTATAATGTCTATCGAAATTGTGATTCAAAAAGTTGTAAAATTGATCACCCGTAAGAATATTGGAACAAGAGTCAACCATAGCACAGCCCTGTAAATATTCGTCATTTTCCGGATCTTCTCTTCTATCCAACTCATTAAGAACCATTTCCCAGACGGCATGAGATCTTGTTGGGCAGTTTTGTAAATTACCATGGCATCTGTGGGGCATTCTGAAATACATAGTATATGGCCATAGCGGTGGATTGTTCAATGAAGCGGTAATAGTGGAATCATACAAAAAGGCTTCTTCTTCCATCATGGTAAATTGGTTGTTTCCTCCTACCCTTAAGTATGGCGCTCTGACTCCTACCACGCTGTTGTCCGTTATATTAGCGTATTTCTCGGTAATAATTCTCATTCCTCCCATTTCTTTTACCCAGTCATTAACGCTAGCATTCGACCAGAAATTCTCATCTTCGTTGTGTCTGTAATAAAAAATTAGTGTAATAAATTTTTTATGGCAAGTAATAAAAAACGATTTTAACGAAAAATAAAATGCTTATGCATTTTTTTTAAATAATGTTCAGATGCTGCGAGGCATTTTTATTTAACAAATTGAAAGTGATTAAATTCGTATATGGACATAAACATTTTTTTAAAATTTCTGATTAATGGCAACCACCAAATAAACAATGTGGAAGGTTAGATTGATGTTGCAGGATTTCCGAATAAATGAAACCGACAGGTCAATATTAGAAACACCCGGTAGATCACAAATGATGTTTTTTTTTGTATTTTAAAGCATAGAAGTTTTAACAGGTTGCATTGGATGAATAAAAAAGTCTTGCAAAATCCACCTTACGATTCCAATTTGCTCCCCCTAGTGGTCTTCATGCATTTGATTCATTAGAGTTATTAATACGAGGGCAGTTTGATAAGTCAGTGACTTTTTGAATTTCCCGCGCAGTTACTCCAAATGCAACAGTGCTGCCGTCAACTATAATCTATCAGTGGGCAACTTTCTAATTTTGAGCAAGCTACGTCGTGCAGTTGGTGTTTGATAGCCGTTTAAAGCAGACAACCTCGTGAATTTTTACGAAAATGGAAAAAAGTGAATTTCGTGTGCTGATTAAGCATTACTTTTTACGTAAAAAATCCATCACTGAAACTAAGGAAAGACTTGATAATTACTACGGGGACTCGGCACCATCAATTTCAATGATTAAGAAGTGGTTTACAGAGTTCCGTTGTGGTCGTACCAGCACTAGTGACGCCGAACGTCCAGGTCGCCCAAAAGAAGTGATCACGCCGGAAATCGTCGATAAAATCCATGAAATGATATTGGATGATCGGAGAATAAAAGTGCGTGAGTTGGCTCGTGCTGTAGGTGTATCTCAACTGAACGGGTACATCATATTTTACACGAATATTTGGACATGAAACTCTCTGCGAGATGGGTGCCGCGATTGCTCACACTCGACCATAAGCGCAATCGTGTGACCACTTCAAATGAGTGTTTAGCGATGTTCAGCCGTAATCCGAACGAATTTTTGCGCCGTTTTGTTACTGTGGATGAAACATGGATCCATCACAACACGCCAGAGACCAAGGAACAATCGAAACAGCGGGTTGCTCGGGGTGAACGTGGACCAAAGAAGGCGAAACAGAGGCTGTCAGCCAACAAGGTCATGGCCACAGTTTTTTGGGATGTACGCGATGTCATTCACATCGATTAGTACCAATATAAAGTTTATTATTCCCCTTTAGCACGGCCTAAATAAATATTAAAGAGAAAAAGAAGCCTTAGAAGTTTGGAAAATTCCTCTCTTCTCTAGGTGCCCTCTCTGCTTTAAAGGTTGGCAATCATCATAGCAATTCTTATTTTTGAGACCGCAGCTCTAAATAGTTCATTATTACTGCATCCAAACCATTTTCTAATGTTCTTCAGCCATGAATTTCGTCTTCTTTCTATAGATCTCCTGCCTTGGATTTATCCCTGCTTAATTATTTGTGACATTTGATATTTTTCTTCCCTTATGACATGTCCCATGTACAGCAGTTTTTTTTCTCTTAATTGTCGGAATCACTTCTCTCTCCTTATGCATACGTCTCATCACTTTCACGTTGGTTATTCTCTCTACCCATGAGATCCTCAATATTCTCCGGTATATCCACATCTCAAATGCCTTCACTCTTCTCATGTCGGTTACCTTCAGTATCCAGACCTCCATTCCATAGTATAGTAAAGACAGCACATAGCATCTCATCAGTCGTATTTTTAAATCAAGTTTTTAATCTCTGCAGTAGAAAAGCCTATTCATTCTTTTAAAGGTGCTTCTCGCCTGTTCTATTTTGACTAGTATTTCTTAGGAGCTGTCATTGTTCTCATTAATAATCGTTTGGAAAATTAACTGCTGATTAATAAATATATACTTATCCCTTTACAAGTAAAGTTAATAAAAAGATATTTTCTATAAAGTTTATTTCGTTTTGTAAAATTCAGCAGTATAATATTTGAAGAAAACAATGCTTTATAGGTAACAATGACAGTTAATACATATGGCAGTATGAAAAGGAGCGCTACCTTGATGTATTTTATGTGATATTTTTTATTGGAATTAATTTAAAAATTCGTCATTTTATCTCACAAATAATAAAAAACAAGAATTTCGTAGAAGGAGTTTGTCGTTTTAGAGGTGTATCAAGTATTAATTACTCATTTAGGTGCGGTCGGAACGAACAATTTTTTTAAAAAGTTAAGCAAGGGTAACTAGATACGTGCTTTATCTTACATCTTTCATCTTACATGAATATTTCAAATTTAAAGTAATAAGTTTATGGTTGTATGGGGTGAGATTTTCTTGAGATCGGTAGGTTTTAAGATGGTAAAACCAAATGTGTTGCACATTATTTTTTTAACGCAATGGCATATTTTTTTTTACTAAAAATAGTCGCAAAAAGGGTAGATCTATCGTGTGGGCCGCGGACAGCCCGCACTGCGACTATTAGAAGGGGGAGGGAAGGATACAGGCTAATACTGGATACTTCAGAAAAACTGACGGAATGGTGAGACTACATCGAGCAGCTATTTCACGATACCCGGCCAGAACTTCAGGAAGAATTCTTTGATCAAGACCAAGGCTTGGACATAACTAAGGCAGAAGTTCAATATGCACTGTCAATTTCAAAAAATGGGAAAGCTAGTGGTCCTGATGACGTCTATATAGAAGTTCTAAAAATACTGCAGAACAAAGAATCACTGAACACGCTGGTAAAGCTATTCAATCTTTACCGAAACGGCAGTATACCTTCTAATTGGTTAAAATCTACTTTTGTCCCGCTCCCCAAAAACGCGAAAGCTAAGAACTGCGGTGATTATATTCTTATTAGCCTGATGAGCCATGTGCTTAAACTCTTCTTGAAAATAATACAAAAAAAAAATATATGCGAAGTGCGAGACAATGATGGGGCACTCTCAGTTTGGGTTTCGTTTGCGTTTTGGAACATGGGAGGCACCAAATAGCATACAGGTTTTTATCCATAGGTGCCGGGACATGTCCGAGACCTTTTACGCATGTTTTATCGATTACAAAAAAGCCTTTGATAAAGTTAAGCACGAAAAACTGATCAACATTCTTAGAGAAATAGGACTGGAACAACGAGACCTCAAAATAAAAGCCAACCTTTACTGGAACCAAAGTGCTCACATAAGAATCGATAACACCGCATCCGACGAGATCAAGTCCTGAGGGGCGTTCGTCAAGGATGCATTTTATCACCACTGTTATTCAATTTGTATTTCGACAGAATATTTTAAGAGGCGTTGGATGAATGTGAGAGGGGAAATCTGTCAATGGGATTAATATCAACAATCTGTGGTATGCGGATGACACGGTTCTTGTTGCCGACTCCCTGGAAGGACTGCAGGAACTGGTAAGCCGCGTGATAGCTGCAAGTTCAGAGGCCGGACTTAGCCTGAACGTGAGAAAGACAAAGTGTCTAGCAGTTAGCAAATAAAACAACGTGGATGGACACCTGGCAATTAACGATCAACGATTTGAGCAAGTAGATACTTTGAAATATCTTGGGTGTCAACTAAATGAGAAGTGGGACGGTATGCAGGAGATTCGTGCCAGAATAGAACAAGCTCATGCTTCGTTCCTGAAGATGCGTAAGGTACTTTGCAGCAGAAATTTAAGCTTGCTTCTGCGCGTCCGAATGCTTCGCTGTTACGTGCTCAGCATACTGTTTTATGAAATGGAAGCTTGGACTTTGATAGATGCGATGTGCAAAAAATTGGAGGCCTTTGAAATGTGGACGTACAGAAGGCTATTAAGAATCGGAAGGAGAACGAGAATCGCGGCTTTGACATAATTGGGATAGAGCGTCCACGTCAAGAGCAGCACAAACGGAAGGATAAGGCGAATCATGGCACTGCATTAGCAAATGCGTGACTGTGCATCTTCATCGAGAACTGCAGAGACACCCCAACAGCAAGACTTAATGCCATGCGGGACAGAGTCTCCACGTCAAGAGCAGCACAAACGGAAGGAGAACGCGAATCACGGCACTGCGTCAGCAAATGCGATGTGACCGTGCATCTTCATCGAGAACTGCAGAGACACCTCAACAGCATATCGAAAGACTTGATGCAGTGCGGAACAGAGGGTCAAGAGCAGCCATATTTTAAACGACGATATAAGAATCGAATTCATAGTTTCCGGGGTCACCGAGTTGGGTAGTGTTTTACAAAAGCAGGCAAGCCAACCTTAGGCAAGAACTACGTCTACCGCTTATAATTGAAAATTAAGTGGTGCGCGCCGGCGCCGACCACGAGGAATCAAGGGCGTGGTAAGGTGTAGAAAATGCTCTGAAGTGTGGGCAGCTTCATCGCCGGAACCTCTATTGCCTGCTGACTTCGTTGCTCTTTTACTTTACTGCCTTTTATCGCCGTTAATTGGTTTTTCACAGTAAATGAAACAAAACACTTGTCATCGATAATATTTTGTTAATTTTAATACATTGAGCTAACAGTTTAAAGCCTCCTGTATCTTAGGAATAATTTCACTGGTTGTTAGCTTTTAATTTGATGTATTTTATTTGATTATGTTTATGTGCATGTAACCACGTGGTGTTTAAAAGCCGTGCTCTTAGCGGCGGACGTGTGTCTTCTTAGACGATCGGAATGGAAAGAGGACGATAAGCCGGAAACCGTTTCAATGTGGCTTCTCATGTTAAATTCAGTGTTTTTAATTGGTCACTGTGACCGTATAACCGCTTGCTAAGAATTGCGCGCGACGATTGGAATGTTCTCGGATAATAACTGCACGTGTTCTTAAGATGATTTATAAATTGCACGGGAACCTTTGTTTATATCCAAATGCTAATTTCCACGTAATGAATGCGTGACTTTTAGTTGATTTTTGTCGGCGTCAGGGTCGTACTGAGTAGTTTTAAAAATCAAGGAATTTCTCAAAGAGGAATTGTACAGTTGAAAGTACTGATTTTATTATCATACCTCATATATTTTTATTGTGCTGGTTCATAAGATAATATGGATTTTATTAAATTATTTTTCAAAAAAAACGGTGGGGTGTTAAGGTTTTGAAAATGTCAATCACTTTTTAAAAATGCCACCTTACATAAACTTGGTCGATTTAAAAAAAAATTGATAAATGTATAACCTGTAAATTAATTTTAATCTTTTACATTAAGAGCATAAATGTACTTTTTTTTTCTGAAAAAGACAATTATATTTTATTACGTAATAGCAAAAAATACCAAAACTAATTGACCATACACCACAACGAAGTACAATGTCCAACCTGTTATTTGTAATAGGCACCTGTTGATATAGAAAAAAATAACAGAAATAACCTTGATATTCCGAAGAAACCATTTCCATTCTTGGTAATTATACGTTTATGTAACTCATCAATAGAATTTTTTTAAAATCAAAATTAAGTCGATATTCAGCGATGAGTTGTTCTTCTCGTCATTGAAAATTTAAATAATTTTTTCGTATCCTTGTTAATGTGCTGCGCGTGCTGGCTTACAATAAAAAAGTAAAAAATAAAATCTAAGGCGACAAGCTTCTAAATTTATGTATATTTTATATTAAAAAAAAAATTTCTATACAATATTTACTTTGTCACATAGGATTAAAAGATCTTTAATTAGGAGAGCAAGAATTTTGACAATATTATTAACATTTTGGAAACTGTCTTTTTTTTTCTTTTATGTTCTAAAAAGTTTGCTAGCAATATTTTTAAAGGATATTTTTCTCTTTGATATAGCTGATAAATCTCGCCATTTCAGATAATTTGCCAAAAATGAAAAGAGCGTTTCAGGAAGCTCTTGCAACAAGCACTTTAGGAATTAAAGTAAACGGAATTCGTATTAACAATATCAGATAAGCTGATGATGCTGTGATCTTAGCTGACACTATTACAGTCACTATTGAATGCCGTAAATGACGCAAGCAATGCGTCTAAAAATAAATGCCTCCAAGACCAAGTTTATGACAAAAAAGCATTCTGCCAAATTTTAGAATAACCATCAATGGTATTGAATGGTAAGTGAGACCCGGAGGTAGAAATTAGGTGCCGTATAAAACAAACGAGAGCCGCATTCTTACGTCTACGTAAGTTTTTAGTTGACCACCGACTAGACATTAAATTGAGACTCAAGACGACCAAATGTTATGTATGGCCTGTTCTTCTATATGGCATAAAAGCGTGGACTCTTAAGGCTTCGACAGTTAACAAGCTAGAAGCATTTAAAATGTGGACCCTTCGTCGAATGCTTAAAATATAATGGGTTGAGAGAGAAGAAACAATGAAGTCATTAGAAGAGCAAAACTAGAAGACAAAGAACTGTTTTAACGGCTAATATAAGAAGGAAAAATTAAAGGCAAAAGAGGTATTGGTCGTAAAAAGTTATCCTGGTTGCGCAACATCCGACATTGGTAGGAAATTAAAGACTTTGGATCACTTAGAGACGCTGCAAATAACAGATTCCGAGACTTCGTACAAAGTTTATTAGTTTTCTGGGAGGATTAGGAAGCCTTTAAGAAAGCCTCTTCCAGGAATTTAAGACTATTGCAAAAAAGCGCTGGGCATTCGCAAAGCAAATGTTCTGCAGTTTCAGTGTCCAGTGCGGAGTCCCGTCACTAGTTTTAAGCCTTTCTTGTCCAACTCGATAAGCTGTTTATCTTTCCTGCGCAAGAGGCTCACTAGCCTTTTTGCCTGTCTTTGTCCTGTCACTTTATTCCAGTGAAATTTCATTTCATCTGTTTCCTAGCGTCGAACCTCTTCTTTCCAGAAGGGTTCTGAGCCGGAAAATTGTGTATTTGCCCCTTCCTTGGCAAGACAGTCTGCTTCCTCGTTGCCTCTAACTTCCCTGTGAACTGGAACGCCCATCAAAGTGACCTGGTTGTTTGCGGAGATGAGTAGTCTGAGAAGTATAGCCGGAATAAATATGATGGATAAAGTGAGTAATAATAAGGGAACGATGTGGTGTGAAAAAAGATGTGGTAACAAAAATAGATAAAGAAAAGCTTTAGACACGTAGAAAGAATGACGAAGGTGAGTGTGAATGAGCAAGTCGGTAAAGGTCGACACAGGCAAACTTATCTCGATCAGATCAAAATTGTTTTAAAAAAAGGCCAGGTCGAGAGTACCAGCAATCGATGAGCATGTATAAAGGCACTGATGAAAGTAGAAAAACCGAAAGACGTGTGTAAGAATCGTAGCAAGAGGAAGGAAATGGTCTCTGCCTACCCCTACAGGAAAAAGGCGTGAGTGACTATATGTATGTTTTCAGAGGCTGTAAATGAAAAATAATTTTTTTTAAACATATTTTTAAAATTGCCTTTGGGAAGGTCAGCTACTTAATTAAATTCACGCTTTTTGAGGGGATAAACTAAATTTTGGCGCTCATATTTATTTTATTTGGGGTATTTACTTATAATACAAATTAATGATTTTACTTATGACAAGTACTTTTTTTGATTAATTTTAAATATACCCTTTCTTCAATTTGAATTTATTTTTCATTATTAACTTTCCAGTGAAAGATATAGTAATGGATCCGATTTTGCGAATCCCAAAATTTTGACATATTTTCACATTTCAGGATCGCCAGAGTCGAATACAATAGTTTTTAAGTACACGTGTGTGTTCGTGTATAAACGTATGTGCGTATGTTTGTATGTTTGTATGTTTTTATGTTTGTATGTTTGTATGTTTGTATGTTTGTATGTTTGTATGTTTGTATGTTTGTATGTTTGTATGTTTGTATGTTTGTATGTTTGTATGTTTGTATGTTTGTATGTTTGTATGTTTGTATGTTTGTATGGTAGTATGTTTGTATGTTTGTATGTTTGTATGTTTGTATGTTTGTATGTTTGTATGTTTGTATGTTTTTATGTTTGTATGTTTGTATGTTTGTATGTTTGTATGTTTGTATGTTTGTATGTTTGTATGTTTGTATGTTTGTATGTTTGTATGTTTGTATGTTTGTATGTTTGTATGTTTGTATGTTTGTATGTTTGTATGTTTGTATGTTTGTATGTTTGTATGTTTGTATGTTTGTATGTTTGTATGTTTGTATGTTTGTATGTTTGTATGTTTGTATGTTCTTATGTTCGTATGTGCGTTCGGAATTATTTTTCGTCTCGATTATCTCTAAAACAAAAAATGATATCGACTTGTGACCAATCGCATTCGACGCATTCGATTTTTGGCAACATCGGTCGAGATGCTTTTTATGGAAAATAAACTGAAAAAAATATTAACTACCTAAATTTTGCAATTAATAAATTATACTATTTTTAATACAGAATTTTAAGATCTTAGGAATAATATAATTATTGCTTGTTAGATATATTTGTATAAAAAATATGATGATAATATTTCATAAAAAGAGATAGTTTTAGAAAACCAAAAAATGGAATTGGAGAATGTTAAACTTGTGTCAGTATTAAAAGAATATCATTGAAGACTCTATAGCAGTGTATTATTAATCATAATATTTAAAAAAAAATTCAATTGTTAAAAAAATTGAAATTAGCACCCGCTTATGAAATGATAAGAAAAAGTTTGAAAGAATACAATTGACATAAACATAATATTGTTAATGACAATTATAATTTGTTGTAAACAATTTGAAATGGTTTTTAATAAAAATTTTAATAACAATGTTGAAATATAGTTATCTTGATTGTAATCATTTTATTCAATCACTCATGTTTTTGTTCTTGTTATTGATTATGTTCTTTAAAATTTTTGACATCTAACTTCAAAATATATATTTTTCTAGTTTAACTCGGTAGATAATTTTTAACTGATCGTATTAGAAAAATTATGAGGCAAGGTAATTTTTATCACCCAAAACATTAAATTAAAATGTTTAAACGTCAAATTTGCTTCGGACTCAAAAAAAAAATTGAAAAAAGACCAAGTATACAGTTTTTTAAAAGTTGTAGCGCCCACTGTGAAAGTGGTTTTAGTTGTTTTGTAAGCTGCATTGAGGTCACCTTCGGTTCAATAAACGAGCATGAATGTCTTTTCAGATTCGATTTTATCTTTAAATGTTTTTAATGTATTACAGGTTTATTCAATTTATTGTTTAGTTATTTTATTCTTTCATGCAATAAATCCTTGGAATAACTGTGTGACTAAAATTGCGGAAACTCATTAATTTTCAATACGGAGAAATAGTTAACATTGACATTTTTTTAATCTAAAAATAGGCAAGAATGCAAATACCATACAATTTTTTTGAGAAAAACAAAAATTTTAATTGTTAACAAATTTGTAAGTACCTATAAATAAATATTATTAAATATGTAGGACATTAGTTTCCGTAAATAAATAAAAATTTATTTAGTAATTTAATAAAAATGGATCTTTAGCTTGATAAGTGCTAACTAATTGTGCTTTTTTTTAATTTTTGTGATTTTAGAAATTAATATTTAACATAAAAATATTCTTCTATTCTACATTAAAAATGTAAATTTTTAAAAAAATTAATCCCAAATTTTGTTTGACTTAAGTTTGACTAAAGTTTTAATTAATTGTTGATTTTAATACAATATTGAAACCTTTCAAATGATTATACTTTGTGTTTGAAAGTTAAAAATTCTAAAAGAATAGGTACTTACCTGCAGTACTGACTAAATATAAATACTTTTATAATTTTTTTCACTTTATTTAAAAAAATAATTATTGCATAACTAGAAAGTTTATTGTTTATAAAAGTTTACACAAACTCATTGAGGTGTTGGCGTCTGGTGGTATAGAGGCTCTGATCTTCGCATCATCTCAAACTTATATTGGAATCAAACTGCCAAAGTAAGAATTAAAAACAATGCAACAGACAATGTCAATATAAAAAAAGTAGTAAGACAGGGGTGCATTCTGTTACCTCTACTGTTTAATGTATATTCGAAGGAAATATTTAAAAAAGCACTGGACAACTCAACAGAACGATTGCAACGGCTTATAAATCGAGTAGTTACCATCTGCGAAGAGTATGGCATGAACTATAAATAAAACTAAAACAATGGTAATCAGTAAAAACCCATTAAACAGTAAAAACCTAAAGTTAGATTAAAGAGATAAGGCACACCGAGAAGCAGAAGAAGAAAAATTATCATTTTACTCCTAAAAATAAACGAATTTTGTACAGTTCCCCTGTCATAAAATTTTTATTTTGTAAATTTAAAAAGAGATAGAGAGGTATAAAGTTTTGAAAATAAAGTGTTGAAATAATTTTTTATTTCGTTCATATTAAACATACAAAAATACAATTTTTTTTACAAAAATACCTAGTAGGAGTGTATATTACATAAAATGTGAGTCACTATGCTTGCAGCATTTGTTTAACAGTCTAATTCTTAGTTTCCATTAATAACAACAAAAAAGATCACGCATACCAGTCATTGCTAAAAAATAAATACGAAAATTGTAACGTTTAATCACTAGTTGCCCGTCATTTGTGGGCGCAATAGATTCAAATACTAGTCTACAAATTCAACTAGAGCTGACTTAGAAGATACCATCACCAGTAGGATCGTTAATCCATGGGTAGTTATTTGGACACCTAACGCAGGTCTGGAGATTGATGGTTTCCCCAGGTACTTCGGATGAGGTAAGCTTACAGCTATGAGGTACCCAACATGCTGGAATTCCTTCTACTACACACTTTTCCCTCCAGGGTTCGAAGTTTTTGGCTTCTGAGATGGTTCTTGGGTTTTGAATCCATTGGATGACTTGTGTCATTGTTACAAAGTATACGTCATTATGATTGGCTAAAATTTCGTCTATCCAATAAAGGAATGCGTCTAAAAATTCTGGGTTGTTTTTTAACCATGCAGCGTGGAAGTAAAGACCCAATGGAGCTCTGTTTTCGTTATAATGTCTATCGAAATTGTGATTCAAAAAGTTGTAAAATTGATCACCCGTAAGAATATTGGAACAAGAGTCAACCATAGCACAGCCCTGTAAATATTCGTCATTTTCCGGATCTTCTCTTCTATCCAACTCATTAAGAACCATTTCCCAGACGGCATGAGATCTTGTTGGGCAGTTTTGTAAATTACCATGGCATCTGTGGGGCATTCTGAAATACATAGTATATGGCCATAGCGGTGGATTGTTCAATGAAGCGGTAATAGTGGAATCATACAAAAAGGCTTCTTCTTCCATCATGGTAAATTGGTTGTTTCCTCCTACCCTTAAGTATGGCGCTCTGACTCCTACCACGCTGTTGTCCGTTATATTAGCGTATTTCTCGGTAATAATTCTCATTCCTCCCATTTCTTTTACCCAGTCATTAACGCTAGCATTCGACCAGAAATTCTCATCTTCGTTGTGTCTGTAATAAAAAATTAGTGTAATAAATTTTTTATGGCAAGTAATAAAAAACGATTTTAACGAAAAATAAAATGCTTATGCATTTTTTTTAAATAATGTTCAGATGCTGCGAGGCATTTTTATTTAACAAATTGAAAGTGATTAAATTCGTATATGGACATAAACATTTTTTTAAAGTTTCTGATTAATGGCAACCACCAAATAAACAATGTGGAAGGTTAGATTGATGTTGCAGGATTTCCGAATAAATGAAACCGACAGGTCAATATTAGAAACACCCGGTAGATCACAAATGATGTTTTTTTTTGTATTTTAAAGCATAGAAGTTTTAACAGGTTGCATTGGATGAATAAAAAAGTCTTGCAAAATCCACCTTACGATTCCAATTTGCTCCCCCTAGTGGTCTTTATGCATTTGATTCATTAGAGTTATTAATACGAGGGCAGTTTGATAAGTCAGTGACTTTTTGAATTTCCCGCGCAGTTACTCCAAATGCAACAGTGCTGCCGTCAACTATAATCTATCAGTGGGCAACTTTCTAATTTTGAGCAAGCTACGTCGTGCAGTTGGTGTTTGATAGCCGTTCAAAGCAGACAACCTCGTCAATTTTTACGAAAATGGAAAAAAGTGAATTTCGTGTGCTGATTAAGCATTACTTTTTACGTCAAAAATCCATCACTGAAACTAAGAAAAGACTTGATAGATACTACGGGGACTCGGCACCATCAATTTTAATGGTTAAGAAGTGGTTTACAGAGTTCCGTTGTGGTCGTACCAGCACTAGTGACGCCGAACGTCCAGGTCGCCCAAAAGAAGTGATCACGCCGGAAATCGTCGATAAAATCCATGAAATGATATTGGATGATCGGAGAATAAAAGTGCGTGAGTTGGCTCGTGCTGTAGGTGTATCTCAACTGAACGGGTACATCATATTTTACACGAATATTTGGACATGAAACTCTCTGCGAGATGGGTGCCGCGATTGCTCACACTCGACCATAAGCGCAATCGTGTGACCACTTTAAAAGAGTGTTTAGCGATGTTCAGCCGTAATCCCGACGAATTTTTGCGCCGTTTTGTTACTGTGGATGAAACATGGATCCATCACAACACGCCAGAGACCAAGGAACAATCGAAACAGTGGGTTGCTCGGGGTGAACGTGGACTAAAGAAGGCAAAACAGAGTCTGTCAGCCAACAAAGTCATGGCCACAGTTTTTTGGGATGTACGCGGTGTCATTCACATCGATTACCTCAAGAAAGGTAAAACGATCACCGGCGAATATTATTCAAAGCTTTTGAACAGATTCGACGTTGATTTGAAGCAAAAACGGCCGCATTTGGCTAAGAAGAAGAAAGTGCTGTTTCATCAAGACAATGCACATGTGCACACTTGTCTAGTCACAATGGCCAAAATTCACGAATTGGGATACGAACTGCTCCCCCATCCAGCATATCCTCTAGATTTAGCCCCCTGCGACTATTTTCTGTTTCCAAACCTAAAGAAATGGCTGGGCGGTAAGAGATTTAAGTTGAATGAAGAAGCCATTACCGAAACAAACGCGTATTTTGAGAGCTTTGAAAAACCTATTATTTGGAGGGAATAAAAAAATTAGAAAAACGCTGGACTAAATGTATCGTGCTAAAAGGTGATTATGTAGAAAAATAAAATGTTTATTTGCGGAAAAAAATTTATTCAAAAAGTCACTGACTTATCAAACCGCCCTCGTAGAAGAGCAGCCCAAACTATTACAAAATCAACAAGAAATAAAATGTCCATTTGCCACAAACCATAAACAAATCTGTTATTTACAAACAGGAATGAAAATGAAAATAAGCAGAAGAAGAAAAGATGACCCATTTAACATTATAAGCAATATTTATTTAATTTTAAATCTTTTTATGTTCTAATTTATATACAAAGTGTACACTTTTTACAGACACAGTATGAATTTTAAAGAGTAAAAAAAAAATTTGCGACAAAAAAATATACAATCACAATTTCGAAATAAAAAAATAAACATTTTTAATTTTTTATTGTCGAGATAATATACAGGGTGTCCCGAAAAGATTGGTCATAAATTACAGCACAAAATAGGAGGTTGATTGAACCTCACATACCTACATATATATAAATATATATGTAGGTATGTGAGGTTCAATCAACCTCCCATTTTGTGCTGTAATTTATGACCAATCTTTTATATATATATATATATATACCCATATTAAAATAGGTATCATACAGCGAAAGTAAGCTGGTTTTTAAACAATCAGTTACACATTTTTACACATATTCACGCTGTCGAAACTTAAAAACCTTTTATAGTTTACTGTTATAACACTACAGTTTTCTTTAAATTTTACATATATATATATATATATATATATATATATATATATATATATATATATATATATATATATATATACAGGGTGGGGCACCCGGTACGACACGGTACCTGTAACCCAAACCATAAATTTTTTCGGTAATTTCTTCATTTTTTTAGATGTATATTGATTAAGACTGCAAAAGGAAATATATAGAAATCATCCCTTCGAATTATGACCAAGAATAAAAAAAGTTTTGGGCTATTAATTTCGATAGAACCCGTTTCTTTATATTATACAGAATGTTTAAAATTCATTGTCACTTATTTATAATTTCGGACAAAGATAACTTTGTTATTTCATGTAAAACACCCTGTATTTTTTTGGTCTGAACAATATAAAATTCAATTATCTTTCCTTTTATATTGGTATTCTCTATACCTAACCTAAATAGTTTTTAAGATATTGGCTTTATCAAATAGTAGTTCTTATTTTAATGCATTCTTTAACTTAAGATAGCTTTGAAACGACATTTATTTAACTTGTTGAAAGAATTTTTATTACCAATTATTAGATATGATTTTAGCGATTGGTAAGTGTTTAGAGAATTGGCTTTTGGCGTTGAGGGTGTGTATGCCTAAAAATATCCAGACCGGTATCATTCAAACAAGTTCTCAAACAATTGCTACATGAATTTCGTAGGACTTAAAGTGAAGCTTATGAAAAGGCAAATAGACAAAAACCCATCATTGGAAATGAGGAAAATGAATTTCTTATTATGGGATCAATCATAGCAAACCCTCAATAAGGACCTGTTTTTCAAAGAGTGACGCCTCAAATATTATTAAGTGTTAAGCAGTCTTTCATATAGAGAGCGGCTCTTTGTATTCAACAGGATGGTCGTCATTTTGAGCATATACCAGGAATTAAATACATTTGTGGTTCATATTTTGTTGTTGTTTTGGTTAAATAATAAATAAAAATTGTATAGTATGTTTAATGAACTACTGTCAGAACATAAAAAGTAAATATTTTCGATGAAGTAAAGTATAACAAATTTCAATGAGAATTCTGTGAGCAAATCAACTAAATGTCGTTTTAAGCTATCTTGATTCAATAAGAACTACTATTTGAAAAAGCCAATTTGTGATTGAAGTAAGGTATAGGAAATACCAATATTAAATGAAAGATAATTGAATATTATATAGTTTAGACCAAAGAAATACATTATATGAAGTTTTATATGAAATAACTAAGTTATCTTTTTTCGAAATTATAAAAAAGTGACAATGATTTTTGAATATTCTGTATAATATTAAGAAACGGGTTCCATTGAAATCAATAGCCCAAAACCTCTTTTATTCTTGGTCATAATTTAAAGGGATGATTTCTATACATTTCGATGTTATTTAGTTTCCAATTGTACCTAGCATTTCACAAAAAAATAATAAAATAACTCGAGAATGGTTATAGTTAGCTACATAGTACCTTTTATGACATGGTATTATTTTTTCCTGAACTATTTAAAAAAGTAATGAAATACAGCGTGTTCCATTTAAAAAAACACAACTTTGATATGTCACACTTTTTTGAGCCACCCTGTAGACTCCAAAATAATTTATTTTTGCAGCCTTAATCAATATACATATAATGAAAAAAATACTGTAAAAGTTAGAGCTCTTTATATTAATATTAGGAGGTGCCGCATCGTGAATTTTAAATTTAAATTACATGAGAACAACGTTAAAAAAATATTTTAAATTCTTAACCGCTGTAACTTTTTTTGTGTGAACTATTGTATATAGGTAGGTGAGATTTAATTGTCTTATTTTTGATCCCAGAATATGTGATATAATTTATGACAAATCTTTTTGGCTCACCCTGTATATTTGTTTTTAACTTAGCCTTTGTTTTCAAAACGTAGTTAGTTGAAATCACAAGACACTTTAAAAATAATTTAGGTTTAAAAATCTGCTTCCATTTAATTAAGTTTTAAATTATAAAAATAAATTATTTCAAGCAAAAACTATTACTTAGTTTTTACCGAAAATAACTATTTAATAAAATATTTAAATTTTATATTTACCATTGTTTTTTTAGAAAGTTTTCTTGTATTTTTTTAATCTTTACAAATAGTAGATTATTTCAAGTGGGACTTTTCATGGCGCGCCTGAGTAATAGAAGGCTAGCCATGAAAAGTCACTTCTCATTCAAATGAAATTTTTTTTTTCAAACGTATAATGATTAGGTCATAAGCACGAAATATGTTACACGATTAAATACAAAAATGGCTCGTTAACATCTCTTATTTTATAGTTGTCACTAAGCATTAAAAAATGTCATTTTGCAAGTTTTGATTTAACATCACAACTGACAGCCGCCACACTAGCATACTTTTCCCTCCGGGGCCGGCGGAGGGAAAAGTAAAATAGCCCGCGACTGCCTTCTTCTTCTTATAGTGCATCTCCTATCGGAGGTTTGCTATCTTCACAGCTATCCAGACCCTATTGACTGCAGCTCGGAAGAGTGCAACATTGCTACAATTAAACCAGTCCCTTAGGTTTTTAAGCCAAGACAAGTCTTCCAATATTCCTCCTTCCACCATTTTTTCCCTGAACTATCACCTGGAGAAGTGCGTATTTGGGTCCTCTCAGTATATGACCTAGATATTAAAGCTTTCTATTTTTTATGGTGTTAATGACTTCACATTCCTTATTCATCCGAATTAGGACTTCCATATTAGAGATCTTTTCTGTCCAGGGAATACGCCCCATTCTACGGTAGCACCGCATCTCGAAGGCTTGTAGTTTGTCTATGTGATTCTTCTTGAGAGTCCATGCGACTGCCAGACCTTTGTTATTTCATAAGAGCTGAAAGTTTCTCTTTGCATGTGCCCAACACAGGTAAAAACGATCAGGGACTATGGAGTTTGGATTGTGGTTACTTGGGCAGGTAACAGGTAGTAAAGATGTATAAAATAGTACCCCAATTTCCTTGGAGTATCTCTTTCTTGTCCTTTTACTCTCGAGAAATTATGGTGGCATCATCTCTCAATTGTTTGGATCGCAGTTCTTCATCCTTCTCTGTCTTGAGTTGCAAGAGAAGCTTTTTGCAGACTGTGACCAATGATTTCTTTGGTTTGATCAACCCAGCGCGTCAGAGACCTTCCTCTTGGTCGTTTACCATTGATTTTTCCTTCTACGATCAGTTTTTTCAGCCCATTTGTTCTTCTTAAAATGTGTCGAAAATACCGTTAGTATGATTGGTTTATGCTGGTTGATAGCCTTGTGGTGATTTTTAGTTTTTTAATAATTGACACGTTAGTACGGTGTTCTGTGTATGATATTCGCAGCATTCTTCTGAAGGCCCAAATTTCAAAAGCATCTATTATTCGTCGATTGGCCATTTTTAAAATCCAGGGCTCAGAGGCATATTTGGCAATAGAAAAGATCAAGTAGTTTACTAATTTCAGTTTGTTGCGTTGAGATATTGCACAGTCTTTTCATATTCGAGTTAGTTTTATTATTGAGTTACGTGTTATGGCCTGTCTGCGTTTAATTTCTCCGTCACAGCCGCCTTTGTTTGTGATAAGTGATCCTAAATAGTTAAATTTCTCAATCACTTCAAAACCATCGATCTGTCTAACATTGGCAGGGTTGCGGTCTATTATCATAATTTTCGTCTTCTTTTTGTTCAACGTAAGACCAAGATCTCTGCTGATCTTGTCCAACTTTCTCATGATTTCCGTGAGTTCTTCTTCCGAACGAGCTAGTATTAAGTTGTCAACTGTTTATCTAAAGTTAGTAATTCTTTTTCCTCATATGGTTAATCCCCCTCGCCAGACACAGACATAGGCTTTGTTTTGTACATACAGTTGGCGTATGAGATGTGTTAGGTGGTTCGGTACGCCCATCACTTCTAGAATCTTTCATAAAATGGTCCGGTTCACAGTGTCGAAGGCTTTGGTGTAATCAAGAAAACAAAAAATGGCTGGGACATTGTATTCGTACAGCTTTTCTGTTAGTTGCCGGACATTTATTAGCTGATCTCGAGTACCTTTTCCCGGGATAAACCTAGCCTGTTCTGGTGGACTTTGCGGTAAAAGGTAAGGCTTTAATCGTTCATGCAGCACCTGTATTATGTGTTATAAGTGCTATCGTTCTAAAGTTACTGCATACCTTTTATCACCCTTTATCACTTTTAGCTTTCGTAACATAGGTAAGGCCTGGCGGTAGTGGGCTCATGCTCTAATAGCAAAACTGCCGCTGGTGAAAAAGTTAAAAATTTGTAGCAGTCAGCTCAGTACAATTATGGCCTATTTATTGTACGTTTAAAAAAAAGGTAAAATATTTATTTTATAAAGGTCATAAATAAAAGCAAAACTTTATGAGTATCTATAGTTTAAAAATCATCGATTCAGTAATTAGGTACATTAACAAAAATAACAATATATAGGTCTTAATTAAATTAATTTTAAAGTTAAGTACCCTTGTGACAGCTATAACCGGTTCCTTAAATTTTTTAAAAAATGTAAATGTTGCTTTTAATTGGAACGATCTATGATACGTTTAAGTGTTAACATAAACATTGACGTCACAAGCACAAACATTTATTTTACTTACGTTTTTTCTGTGTTTCTTACGCTGTTTTTTCTGTAATCGTCAGTGATTTTCATTAAAAGTTAAAATTTTATTTAATTAATTAAGAATCTAATAAGAAATTTAAAAATATACTAATACAATTAACAAAGAAACATTTTTTAGTAGTTGTGTAGTTTGACATCTCTACTAATTGATGTCGTCTTGATTTTCACCTATATAAACATTGTAAATACATTATTTATAATGTGATCATAAAAGTAAAGCCTTTAGAACAACAAACGATAATATATGTCTAATTAAAAACATGATAAAAAGGAACATTAAAAAAAGAAAAGAACTTTATGTGAATCTGAAAGCTGCTTTCGTTGCAGTGAATAGACGGGACTGAAAAATAAAACTAGGCAATAAACTGATGAGCTACAAAAAAGTCATAGCAAAAGTACAACTGGCAGGGCAATATGTAAAGCAGTGTAAATAAAAATGAAAAAATTAGTTTAAACAGTTAAGACACAATAATCAGATACAAGAAATTAAAATCAATTAAACTAAGTAGCCTCTTTACGCAAGATTTTGCTATAAAAAACCAAGAGCAAAATACAAAAAATGGTAGACGCATAGATTAAAAAAATACAAATCATGAAATTAAAGGTTAACGGCAAAAAATAATTACTACAGTATGTCTCGTAAATTGCAACCATATGTAAAAAATTTTATTATTAATATCAGAAAAAAAAGTTATGCATATTCTAAAATCTACAATACATACATACATTTAGTCACGCCTTATTCCCATACGGGAAGGCAGAGACCACTTCCTTCCACTTGCTACGATTCTTACACACATCTTTTGCTTCCTCTACTTTCATCAGTGCTCTCATGCATGCTTGTCGTTTGTTGGTACTCTTGACCTGGCCTTTCTTCAAAACAATGTTGATCTGATCGAGATATGTTCGCCGAGGTCGACCTCTACCGATTTGTCCGTTCACACTCGCCTTATAAATTTGTTTCGTCAATCTTCCTGCATCCATCCTTTCTACGTATCCAAACCATCTAAGCATTCCTTTATCTATCGTTGAAACCACATCTTTTTGTACAACACAGCGTTCTTTTATCTCACTATTTTTTACTTTATCTAACCGAGTCATTCCGGCTATACTTCTCAGACCACTCAACTCCGCAGCATATTTTCCATCTCTCGTAAACTTTGAAACCCATGAAAAATGTAAAATACAATCATCGGATATTATATTTTTTCAGTAGTTTACGAGGTTTATTAAAAAATTTGAATTTTGCATAAGAGTAAAGTACCTACGCGGGAATCTGCATGACACTTTAAGAAGAAGAAAGTACCTTTATTTTTCAGAATTATAAAAATTATTAAAAATGTTGATAGGACTAAAATATTTCTTTAAATTTGCAATAACATTTATCAAGAATAAAAAATTATTACTTTGTTTGAAACGTTAATCTACAATAACAATGAAAATTTGCACTGACATACAAATAAATTTTTGATAGAGTGTAAATACGACTAGGAATTTTAGTGAAATTACTGATAATTAAATTTTTATTTTTTTCCAGTATTAATATTTGTATTTATTTATTTTTTAACAAACCCTGTGTACGTCCGAATAAATTTCATACCTGATGATTATTTCTTGAATTTTAGAACATGCAAAACTTTTTTCCTAATATAATAAACAAGATTTCTATATGGTTTCAACATACTGTATAAACGAAGTACAAAATGGGTAGCAAAATGATAAGTTTATTAAATGTCCAAACAAGCAATTGGAAAACATTCTACTTATGAATTCCCTGGAAATATGCTAATTAAAGATGCAGAATTAGCACACAGAGCTCTATTATACCATCCCAAACAATGCTGGGTCGCAAAGATATCGACGTATGGGTATAAAAGAAAATACACAAAACCAAAAATAACATTGCGTGCGAAAGCTGAATAATAAAAAACCACAGAACAATGGCAGAAAAAAAAAGTTGAGTAAAATAAAAATAAAGACATTTATTAATCAAACAGAAACCAATTTTAAAAAGTATAAAAAAATAAACTTGTTTATCACCTGTAACCGAAATCATAAGACTAGGTATGGACTCATACATTCCTCATAGTACAAGACGGATCTTCAACCCCAAACCCTGGTTCAACCAAAATGCAACCGTGCGGTGCGTGATAAAAATCAAGCACATCGACTCTGGTGCGAAGTCCCGACAATTGCCAACCGAGAAGCCTTTGTCCATGCAAGGAACGCCTGCAAAAGAACGATCGATCTTGCCAAAGAATCCTACGACACGAGAATATGCAACAAGCTTGTCAATGCCCCTCCTGGATCAAAGACCTTCTGATCTTTGGCTAAGGCCATAAATAAGTATTTTACAACTTCTTCTTTACCACCACTCGAGAGATCCGACGGCACGACAGCCGTATCTTCCAAAGAAAAAGCGGATCTGCTGGCCGAAATGTTCAGCTCTAACTCAACACTCGATACCAATGGAAAACAACCCCCAACGATACCTAGAATAAACGCATCAATGCCTGAGGTCACTATCCGCCATCGCACTATCAGGAAAATCCTACGAAATCTTGACTCTAATTAGGCAGTAGGACCAGATGGAATTCCGACAATTGTCCTAAAGACCTGTGCTCAAGAGCTCACCCCAGTTCTCTGTAGACTCTTTAAGTTATCATACAGTAAAGGAGTATTTCCGTCCATGTGGAAAAATGCTAAAGTCCAACCGATTCCAAAAAAAGGAAAGAAGACTATTCCTGCAAATTATCGCCCTATTGCATTGCTCTAAGTCATATCCAAAGTTATGGAAAAAGCGATTAACACAGAACTTATCAAATATCTGGAGAAATTTGAGATAATACATGACAGACAATATGGATTTCGACAACTTCGGTCTACTGGAGATTTGCTGGCTTATGTCACTCAGCTCTGGACAAACACTATTGAAAAGTTTGGTGAATCCCGTGCAATAGCCTTGATTATATCTAAAGCCTTTGACCGCGTTTGGCACCAGGCATTGTTAAGTAAATTATCTGCCTACGGTCTCCCAACCAAACTGCGCCAATGGCTCTTGAGCTTCATGCAAAATCGCTCCTTACATGTGGTAGTTGACGGTATTTCTTCTGATGCGTTTAAAACTAATGCCGGGGTCCCCCAGGGTTCCATCCTGTCCCCCACCTTATTTCTTTTACACATCAACGACCTCTTGAAAATCACCACAAACCCCATTTACAGTTTCGCAGACGATAGCACACTTGTCTCAACTTTCACATCCTATCGATCACTTTCGGTGAATGATACAAATAGACTCGGGCAGGAACAGGTTGATTCCATCAATAGAGATCTTAAAGCAATCGTCGAGTAGGGAACTAAAAATCTTGTTTAGTTCAACGCCCAAAAAACACAAAGTGCCACGTTTTCCAAAAAAGTGAATTCCTCAAATCATCCCATCACAATGTCCGGAAATACACTTGAACCAAGTCCCTTCATCTTGATTTTGGGAGTCACGGTGTCCAATAATATGTCTTGGCATGACCATGTTGCTAACATCGCAAAGTCGGCAAGCCAGAGGCTAGGTTTTCTGTGGAAAGCCAGAAAGTTTTTTACTCCTGATCAACTGTTGACGACGTACAAGGCTCAAATCCGACCTTTACTGAAGTATTGCTCGCACATTTGGGGTACAGCACCAAGGCATTCTCTTCGTCTTCTAGATTCCATTCAAAAAAGAGCCATTCGCTTGATAAACAGCTCAACTCTCACAGATACCCTTCACCCTCTAGAACATAGAAGAAGAGTTGCAGACCAGTCATTGCTCTACAGATATTTCCATGGCAGATGCTCCAGAGAAATAAAAACTCTTGTACCACCATTGGCCACATTCGGCCGAAGAACTCGTCACGCTGATCAGTCTCATCCTTTAACTCTTAAGATTGACACTACAAGGACCAATCTTCATCAAGAATCCTTCTTTTACAGGGCTGCTACGGAATGGAATAAGCTTCCAAAATCAGTTTTTTTAGAGAACTATGACCTGCTTTTTTTTAAAAAGCGTGTCCACAATCATCTCCTTTCTATAATCCCTTCCCCTTCAAATAGTCGCAGTGCGGGCCGTCCGCGGCCCACACGATAGGTCTACCCTTTTTGCGACTATTTTCATAAAAAAAAATCCTTACAGAATTAAAAAAAGAATAATGAAAGCGAAAAACCAATAAAAAAATATGGGGGCAGTCCCAGAAAAAAATGCATGGAACAAATTCAAGAAGTAAGACTAGAAAGATGAGTTAACAATGAATAAAATATAATCAATAGCGAAAAATAAACAATATAAAAACGATCTAGGACTAAAGAAGAAGAAGAAAATGAAGAAAAAGTAGATGAAGAAGAAGTATGTCATGGAATGTGTAGTTACTTCATTAAAATTTAATAATTTTAAAAATACGTACGTAATAAATTTTAAGATAGAATTTTTTGTTCTTTAAATAAATTTAACCTTTTTTATTGGCTTATATTTAAAAATTGAATTTAATACAAATGTACTTCTAAATATAGAATTTTTCAACAGTCTATTTTCGAGCTTCAAGATTAAAAAAAAAACTATATTAAAATTTTTTTTAACAAATAAATTTTATTTATTTGGTAATAAAGTGTTTTTGATACGCAGTATTTAAGTTACATTCTTTGTTTTCTGAGGCAATTATTTTAGAAAAACAAAAACACTTAAATATCTTTCAACGTTAGCAGTGTAGATATAATTCTTTTTTTGTATATATGTATTATCATTCAGGAAATAAAAAGGCAAGTAGACAAACATAGGTCACAAAATTTAAACGATGGGAGAAGTATACAATATTATCCATTAATAGAATTTAAATTAGCTAATTACGTTGGACCATGATCAGTTTTACAATAAGAACAGTAACCTTCACTTTATTTTAGAAACTTTTACATTACACATTATACATGCAGTGCTTTCATTTCAGAACCAGCCAGCCCAATTAACTTTTGATTACGTGTAAATGTAAAAAAAAAAAATGTTGAATTTTAAATCAAGGGGAAGGTTTAAAAATGTTATTATGCTGTTTCCAAGTTGCACCCCTTTAACATCCCTACACCCTTCTTTAAAATGTTAAATAGCAACCCCTACCGTCTAATACACCAAATGAAAACCCAAAAAATCAGCCATATAAACAACAATTAATTGTATCGATTTATTTTGCAGATAATAGTAAACATAACGAAATTACAACAGAAACTAAAATAAAGTTAATTACAAACAGCTACTTTCGCTAGTAATTCGTCCGCATTCTTCAGTTATTTTAAGCTTAAGTTCTTAAATATCATCGGAAGGAGTTTAATAAACTAATGTTTTTAAATAGCCCCACAGAAAAAAGTCAAGTGGTGTTAGATTTGGAAATATTACCGGCTAATCTATAAAACCTCCTCTGCCAATCCAATGTTCGTCTAGCCATTATCTTACAGCTAGTGCGTAATGTGGTGTAGCTTCGTTATGTTAAAAATATATAAACTGTTCATCTAGTACCATATTTCCCTGTTTATTAATTGCGGATCAATTTCATTTTCTAATAATTTTAGGTACAAATCTCCCGTTAAGTTTTGGTCAATAAAGAGTGGTCCAATTATCTCATTTTCTAGAATACCAGAACATACATTGATCTTCGCTGAAAACTGAGTATTTTTCTGTCAAAACACGTAAGAATTTTTATTATCCCAGTTTATACAATTATGTTTTTTAATAAATAAAGTTAAATAAAACGTTGATTTATCACTGAAACCAATATTTTTAACCAAATTTGCGTCTTCTTGTACTTTTTGGGACATTGTTTTACGTAATTCAATTTTGCGTCATAGTCGTTTTCACTAAGCTGATGATGAATTTGTATTTTATATGAAAAAAACCTATGCAATTTCAACACTTTGTGTATGGAACCAACAAAAATCTTTCTATATTTTGGAATGATCTTAGCAAAATGACCCAGTACTTTAATTTGTGCAGCTTCGTCGGGAACTCTTGGATTATTATTTTCTTTATTACCTACGGATTCAGTTTTTTCAAATTTCCGTACTAACTCTATAATGGTCTGGCGGCCTATATTTCTATCAGGATGTCTTTCATTAAAAACTCGAGCTGTTCCTTGAGCGCACTTGTTTTGTTAACCGTAAATAAATAATATTTCTATTCGTTCTTGTAGAATATACACCATTTTAAAATAGCTTAAGATGCTACAGCTACAAATAATGGCTAATTTAACGTCACGAATAACTAACCAAATATACTATAAATATTTTTAAAACAAAAAAAAATGTTAAAAAAGGTGACATATATTCAAAAGTAACTTACTTTTGAATATATGTCACCTACTACTACGATGGTGCTACAGCCGATATCAAGCCTTCTTCTCCAATCATTCTTCTCCATCCATCTCGGTTCACCGCTGCATGTCTCCAATTAACTATACCCAGTATTTTTTCAGCATCCTTCCGTACCTCATCTTTCCAGCGCAGCTTCGGCTTTCCTACCGGCCTCTTTTCTTCAGGTTTTCCTGTAAGCTCTTATTTTGAGACCCTGTCATCCGGCATTTTTCGGGCATGTCCTGCCCATCTTAGTCGGATCAGTTTTATGTGCATTGAAACTCTGAGAGTGTCCACGTTTCAGCTCCGTATGTACAACTGTGCGGATCATTGTTTTGTAGACTCTAATTTTGGTCTTTCTGTGTACATCTCTCGATTTTAAGAAGGGTAGTATTTAGTGGTATGCTCTATTTGCTGCATTTGTCCTTTTACTAATTTGTTTGGTTTCGTCGTTGTCATGTGATATGTGTTTGAGCCGAGGTAGGCGAAATCTTTTACTACTTCCAAATTGTAATTTTTAAATGTGATGTTTTGGACTTACGGTATTATTTTATTTCACAAAATTTGTTGTAAGCAAAAAAAAAATAAAATAGATTGATGTTTATATGACTGATTTGCATTTTTTTTGGTTTTTCATTTGGTGTATTACAAGGTAGAGGTTGCTTTATGACATTTAAAAGGGAGGGTGGAAAATGTTAAAGAGATGCCACTTGGAAACAGCAGAAAAATATTTTAAAACCTTTCCCTTGATTTAAAACTCGACGTTTATTTGTTTTTCCGACATTTACGCAAGATCAAAAGTTATTTAAACTGGCTGCTTTTGAAAGAAAAGGTGCAGTTTTACCATACAAATGAAAAGCCAGAGGGAAAAGCGATAAAAGTCCGTTTTTTATAATATTGAGAAATTATTAATTTTAAGTCTAAAACCACTGCACATTTAACTAAAAAGTCTTTACTAAATAATGTACATTATGAACTAATTCCGTGCTATTTTTTACTAAAAGTTAAAAATTGCGATACTAAAAAATGTTGTTTTCTCTATTGTTTTTGAGAAAACTCTAGCCGAGTGCACAAAACACCTCTAAAAAAAGATGAGAGTCCAGTGACTATCTGCGTTTTTTTTTCCTAATCCAAGGACTCTCATCGATTTTTCCCCTTATTTCCAAGAGTTTATAGCTGTTAAAATAATAGCCTGCAATATGGTTCTTTTTACACGCAAGAATTACTCCAGATAGAGCATGTTTTTTGTTTGTTAGTTTACCTCTGCCGTCAACTGGAGGACAACCTGCCATTTTTATTGAATTTTGAATTGTTTTAAGTCGCCTGCCACTTACTTCGTGAATTGAAACATCACAAGTAGCAATCTCTTTATTCAAAACTCCAACTCTGTATTTACATGACGATTGATTAAAGCTGGTGATTTTATTTTGTGGTTTAAGCGGTCGTCGCAACTGAATGGCACTAAAGAAATTAATCCAGCAAGATGCGAGTTCTGCTCATTGTATGATGACAGTAAATTGAATTTACACAAAATTACACCACGTGCTTATTCGCTTATAATGGAAAAACATTTTAATGTCTTGCACTTGCAATCACTGCCAGTAAAATTAGACTGCAATCGAAGTTTCTTCGTAGCATCAGATATTCGTTCGCCATTTTTGCGTTTTTTAGTCGGAACACTAGACATATATTATTATTATTTCCCATAATTACATGAACTTGTTTAAGATAAAACCAAAGCATCAACTGCGAACAATAACAGAAATGAGCTGGCGTGTGATGGCGCAGATCAAGGAACATGGGACTCTAAGCGTTTTTTCGGCTATTGCATGGACCTTCATCGTTTTTTCCTAGCATACCAAATACTTAATCCGTTAAAAGTTTTGACGGTCAACTTTATTTGCCCTCACAAGTATTCCACGATAAATTATAGGATTCAAGTTACATTTTGCAATGATTACTTTTTTTTGGACTCCGATGGACTTTTATCGTTTTTCCCGCTGGCTATTATTGCAAGAATTTTAATCGTTTAATTTCATTGGACCATCATTTACGTCTATACAGGGTAATTAATTAAAAATTTGCAATCTCTGAACTGGAGATACTACACACCAAAATATGGCGATTGAGCTTTTAACATGTCTTATACAAATGTTGCAGGTTTACGGGATACAGGGCATTTAAAGTTGGAATTTTAATTTGAAATTTCTTAATAATTTTGTGATTTAAAGCAGCATCGTTTTGAAAATTGGCAACTTTATGTTTTTTAGCATGAAAATTACTAATTTTATGCTGAGTTACACCCTGTTACTAAGATAAATTACAACATATCTTTTTTGCCTAATGAGTTATGGCTAAAATGACTAGAAAATCTAAAAGGCAGTTTTATTTTAAATTAAAACGGTACTCTTGTTTATTTCATGTAACTCTATCGGTTTTTGAGTTTTTTGCATTTTAAACATTTTATGAATTTTGTTTATTGTGAAATGAATTTATTCCTTTAAATTACTACTATGCGGGGTAACAACAGTAAAGACAACAAATAACAATTAGTAACAGTAATAATAGAGAAAAATTTAAAGTAAATGCACAAAATGCTTGCCTTCCACTTTAATACACTTTGTAAGGCATCTCCTTAAAGATCTTTGAATATTAAATAACATTTGTCGATTATTTTTAATAATATTAGCAGCTTTTTGAATTTTTTGTCGTAATTCTTCGATGTAATTAATTGTATCTTTGTAAACCATGTCCTTCATTTGTGACCATATTGAGAAGTCTAGAAGGTTTAAATCTGGACTTGTAGGTGGCCAAACAAATTCACTGCCACGCCCAATCCACCGGTGAGGAAAATGTTCATTCAGGTATTGCCGTACTGGCAGAGAAAAATGTGGCGGCGCCCCGTCTCGCATAAACCAAATGTTCCGCTTTATAGCTAGTGGTTCATCTTCCAGTAGTGTGTTTAAATGTTGTTCAAGGAAGTTTAAATAAAGGCGCCCGTTCAGATTAGGACGAAGTTCAAAAGGACCAATAAAAAGGGCATTTTGTGCATTTACTTGATTTAAATTTTTCTCTATTATTACTGTTACTGATTGTTATTTGTTGTCTTTACTGTTGTTACCCCGCATAGTAGTAATTTAAAGGAATAAATTCATTTTACAATAAACAAAATTCATTAAATGTTTCAAATGCAAATAACTCGAAAACTGATGGAGGTACATAAAATAAACAAGAGTACTTTTTAATTTAAAATTAAACTGCCTTTTAGATTTTTTAATCATTTTAGCCATAGCTCATTAGGCAAAAAAGATATGTTGTAACTTACCTAAGTAACTAAGTAACTAACGCGCTGTATGAATAGTGCTAAATTCAGCATAAAATTCGTAATTATTATGCCAAAAAACATAAAGTTGCCAATTTTCAAAACGATGCTGCTTAAAATCACAAAATTATTAAGAAATTTCAAATTAAAATTTCAAATTAAAATTTCAACTTTAAATACCCTGTATCTCGTAAACCTGCAACATTTGTATAATACATGTTAAGCTCAATCGTCATATTTTGGTGTGTAGTATCTCCACTTCAGAGATTGCCCATTCTTAATGAATCACCATGCATATTTTTTTTATTTTCAATATAAAATTCTTATTTTTACTGATGCTCATTGCTTTACCGAAGATCAGATTTTTTTGAAATGCAATAGATTTGTACAAAAACTCATTTTACACTGGTATGAGTGCGAGTTGCATACTTTATCCATTTAAATAATTATATAAAAAGTTAAAACCTTGAAAAAATTTCTGAAACGTAGTGACATGAGCAGTTATTAATTATTTCAAAAGGAAAAATTTGCATAATATTATCCATGAAAATGGAATTTCCTTATTGCACCGGGCTTAATGCAACTACTTTAAATTCTCGCAAACTGTTAAATTAAAATAATTGTTAAAATCACTTACGATATCGAGTGTACGGCAATTTCATGACCTTTCCTATGCATTTCTTGAACGGCCGAATAGTTGGTGTATTTGTGAGAAACGAAGAATGTGGATTTTATTTGACAACCATTCGGATTTTTACGTTCGCCATTGAAAATAGTCTTGTATAGTCCGATATTGTTGTTATTAATGGCATCGTCAAAAGTGATTGTTATCATTTGAGGTACATCTTTGGCCGGAAGATCATTGGGAATGTGCGTACCGTCTTCTGAACAGAAACAATCGGGAAGCACGCAAACGGAAGGATCACAAGAAGGTGCGCTGTTTGGATCGCTGTCGATATCTGTAAATGAAAATTATTTTCAAACGAATGCTATACGAGAACTACCTTTTTTGGTTATTTTAATCGTCCGCTAAAATGTAACGATAACAGCTTTTTAAAAAGCCCCATTCAAAAAAAGTTTTGATACTTCAAAAGATGCTTTCCTGTCAAAAAATTTGACTGAAAAAAAATCTGATGTGCACCATTCTTAAACCAAATCAAAGAAAATGGCTACGCCGAATCTTACCTAAGAGATAAATGAGGTCATTTTAAATAACTTTTTGATAAATGTCACTGGTTCTGGTGCAGATTGCATTAATATTTAAAGAACTTTTTAAAACTTGTTTTCGTACCGAATGTCCTACGATATTTTATTGAAATGCGACAAAAATATATAGATTATAATATGAAACGTGTCCGCCAAAATCTTGCCCGAATCTTGCCCGAAGAGGTTTTTTATCGATATCTCTTTTAAAAGGGCATTAGGTGAAAAGTAAACATAAAAAGTATTTCAAGTGGTAAAATAATAGCTGCGCACGAGGCTGGTTAAAAAAATCGACTAAAATCAGCACTGAAATATGGTACAAATTGGTTGTCTGTAAAGTCGGTTTACGGACGATAATTTAACGTGATAATGTCATGAGAAAACATCGATGAAAAATTGCATACTTTTATGAATTTAATTGAATTATTATCACTAAATCGAAATCACGAAATCTTGACTCTAATAAGGCAGTAGGACCAGATGGAATTCCGACAATTTTCCTGAAGACCTGTGCTCAAGAGCTCACCCCAGTTCTCTGTAGACTCTTCAAGTTATCATACACCACTCGAGAGGTCCGACGGCACGACAGCCGTATCTTCCAAAGAAAAAGCCGAAATATTCAGCTCTAACTCAACCCTCGATACCAATGGAAAACAACCCCCAACGATACCTAGAATAAACGCATCAATGCCTGAGGTCACTATCCGCCATCGCACTATCAGGAAAATCCTACGAAATCTTGACTCTTATAAGGCAGTAGGCTCAGATGGAATTCCGACAATGGTCCTGAAGAGCTGTGCTCAAGAGCTCACCCCAGTTCTCTGTAGACTCTTCAAGATATCATACAGCAAAGGAGTATTTTCGTCCATGTGGAAAAACGCTAAAGTCCAACCGAAAAAAGGAAAGAAGACTATTCCTGCAAATTATCGCCCTATTGCATTGCTCTCAGTCATATCCAAAGTTATGGAAAAAGCGATTAACACAGAACTTATCAAATATCTGGAGAAATTTGAGATAATCCATGACAGACAATATGGATTTCGACAACTTCGGTCTACTGGAGATTTGCTGGCTTATGTCACTCAGCTCTGGACAAACACTATTGAAAAGTTTGGCGAATCCCGTGCAATAGCCTTGATTATATCTAAAGCCTTTGACCGCGTTTGGCACCAGGCATTGTTAAGTAAATTATCTGCCTACGGTCTCCCAACCAAACTGCGCCAATGGCTCTTGAGCTTCATGCAAAATCGCTCCTTACATGTGGTAGTTGACGGTATTTCTTCTGATGCGTTTAAAACTAATGCCGGGGTCCCCCAGGGTTCCATCCTGTCCCCCACCTTATTTCTTTTACACATCAACGACCTCTTGAAAATCACCACAAACCCCATATACAGTTTCGCAGACGATAGCACACTTGTCTCAACTTTCACATCCTATCGATCACTTTCGGTGAATGATACAAATAGACTCGGGCAGGAACAGGTTGATTCCATCAATAGAGATCTTAAAGCAATCGTCGAGTGGGGAACCAACAATCTTGTTCAGTTCAACGCCCAAAAAACACAAAGTGCCACGTTTTCCAAGAAAGTGAATTCCTCAAATCATTCCATCACAATGTCCGGAAATATCCTTGAACCAAGTCGCTTCATCTCGATTTTGGGAGTCACGGTGTCCAATAATATGTCTTGGCATGACCATGTTGCTAACATCGCAAAGTCGGCAAGCCAGAGGCTAGGTTGTCTGTGGAAAGCCAAACTGTTGACGACGTACAAGGCTCAAATCCGACCTCTACTGGAGTATTGCTCGCACATTTGGGGTTCAGCACCAAGGCATTCTCTTCGTCTTCTAGATTCCATTCAGAAAAGAGCCATTCGCTTGATAAACAGCTCAACTCTCACAGATACCCTTCACCCTCTATAACATAGAAGAAGAGTTGCAGACCAGTCATTGCTCTACAGATATTTCCATGGCAGATGCTTCAGAGAAATAAAAACTCTTGTACCACCATTGACCACATTCGGCCGAAGAACTCGGCACGCTGATCAGTCTCACCAATTTACTCTCAAGATTGACACTACAAGTACCAATCTTCATTAAGAATCCTTTTTTTACAGGGCTGCTACGGAATGGAATAAGCTTCCAAAATCAGTTTTTCCAGAGAACTATGACCTGCAACTTTTTAAAAATCGTGTCCACAATCATTTCCTTTCTATAATCCCTTTTCCTTCTAATAGTCGCAGTGCCGTCCGCGGCCCACACGATAGGTCTACCCTTTTTGCGACTATTTTTATAAAAAAAAAATTATCATTATTTTGTATAATATAAAGAAGGAATTAATTGAATATTACAATTTTTTCGATTAACTAACATTTATTTGCACTCGTTAATTTAAATATTTTTTGTCTCTCTTCTACTCGGACGCATCGGCCGATGGAGTAGAAGAGAGATAGATGCGTCACAAGCCTGACGCTTAGTCCGATCGAGCCTCTCGCTTGTTCCGCGCTCTCGCGTTAAATCATCTGCAAAGAGTAAAAATTGGCTTGAAAGAGTATTTCCTGTCATTTATGAAAAGTGAGAATAAAAGAGGTGCTAAGTTGCTTTCTTGAGGGGCACCACTGTTTGCAATGAATCGGAATGATTTGTTACCTTAATAATCTACGAATAGGGTACGTTCAATTAAGTATGAGCGAAAAAGGTTTAAGAGTTGAGAATCAAATCGATGTGAAAGAAGTTTATTGATAAGAATGTTTTGATATATCTTGTAAAACGCCTTTGAGCAGTCTATATAAACGGTATCTACTTGTAAATTTTTATTAAATGCATTACTTACTGCTTGTGTGAAGCACATTAGGTTAGTTATTGTTGATCTTTTGCTAAAGAATCCGTGTTAATTATTTGAAATCAAATTTTTAACATCAGGGAAGATTCTGCAGAAGCACATCTCGAAAGCCTTTGCAAAGTTGAACAACAGGGTTATAGGTCGGTAATTTTGGATATTGTTTATGGCACCAGTTTTAAAAATTGGGCAAATTTTTGATGGGGGAGGGGGTGGGGGTTGAGTATGTACTTCTAAAAAAACGTGCAAATGCATTTACGATTTCCAAGGGACTGTTGTATTCAACATTGTCCAAAAATAAAATACTACGGATTCTTGATGTACCTTTCTTATTTTGAATGTAAAACCAGAAATTGGTAGGATCTTCTCTTATTGCCCTTTTAGATTTACATTACATAAGTATTTTTATTATTTCTAATGCAAACACAAAATTTCACAAAGATTGTGTATGACTGACTGACCGACTGTTTTTTTGTGAAACGAGAAAATTACTATATTGCATCTTGTTGTTTCATACTGTAGAACGGGGTCCATGTAACTCGATTAGTTACACAAAAATAAACGAAAGTCCGTACCAACCGGCGACGTCAAAATACCTTCAGGTGTAAAAGTAAGAGTAGTTGCCGGTATCTGTATCGCGTGACGTAGTCGCGTTTACGCATTTCCAATAGTTTTAATTTGCATACACACAGAGATACAGGAGAGATTCGAAAAAGTGAAACCGAATACGATATTTTGCATTGCTTCGAATGATAATGTTTACCTGAAATGGGAGAACTGCCAGTGGCGTACCACCTTAAATTTTTTGCTGCTTTTAGGACGTGGGAATGGCGATAAAAAACTTAGCGTTTAGTTTTAGTTTTTAGTTTCTGCATGAACAAAATTGATAGAATACAGTGAAACTTTTGTCAAAAGACACCTTTAAACAACGGAAACCTCTTCTTAATGAAAATTTTTTAGCTTACCGAACATTTCATAAGTTTGTGAATAGGCTAAGATACCCCTAAACAACGTACCATCCTCACAACGACTTTAAACAAAATGTTTACCCACTTTTTTCTAAGTAATTCGTGTAATTTTATCTAGCTGCAAACAACGGACAATAATAGCGATTATAAATGGGGCTCGTAAAACCCAAATAACTTATTGCAGCAAGAAAACTAATTATATAAGTAGGTACTTGTGGTTTTTTTTATGTTCTGGTTCTTACGATAAGGGATACCCTGTAATGCACAGAGAACATCGTGAGAATCAAGTGAAAAAGGTAGGAATTGCTGTTCTTCTTAAATTTCTAGAGGTTGTATGCCTCAGGGGACACCTCCCTAGGCAATGTATTCCAAATCCTCGCTGTTCGTTGGATGAACGAGTCTTTGGAAAGAGATGTTTTGCAAGTCTCCAAAGTGATCACGAAGGAATGTAAAGTCTGAACTTGACGGGTAAATCTTAAAGAAACAGCTAAAGGAGAATCGATTGTTGATATTACAGAAGAGCATCGCCCATGAAAATATATATAAAATAAAGATAAACCGCTAACTTTTCTAAAGTGTTTGTGTTTCAGAGAAGTGAGCGAGTTTGTAAGCGAGGCAATAGTTTCAAGATATGTTTAGGTGCCGCACTCCAAATATGGGAATAGTATTCCAGGACAGGTTGGAGCTGTGCCTTATAGATCATAAGCAGCTGACTGGAAGTGAAATAGCTCTTGGCACGAAACAGAAAGCTAAGTTTTTGGGTTGTTGCTAATAGTAATACCAAGCATCGAGATGGACGCCTTCAATGGTATGGTTACTCCTGACAATATTATGTTGGGCACAGACAGACAGACACCAATAATCTCTATTTTGAAATTAGAAACCATGAATAATATTTTTACAAAATATTTTCAAATTGGAGACGACTTTTTCATGCAATTTTTTATTAGAATTTTTTTATGAATATATGTAATAAATTCTGTGGTTTTTAAAATGTTTAAAAAACTCTGAGTAAAAAGAATATTTTTTCCATTTTTTTTTAAATTTTAATTTTGTAGGAAACCATTTAAATTTTATTTTTGGTTTTTACTTTGGTTTTAAATTTAAATTGTACACGTATTTTTTTGTATTCTAAAAGTATAGTAGTTTTTCGTTTTTAAAAGTGAAATACTTTTGCAAAAGAATTTCAACAATTTACTACTCAATTGATTTTTGGAAACGTTTTGAGTATTTTAACTGTGATAAATATTTGTCCGTCCGTGCATCTGCGGATACACCACTGCTCTGCGACATATTTCATAAGAAGCAGCTCAGCAGTACCTATTTGATAGTAAAATGAGGCAAGCTACATTCCTGAGATGGAAAGTGGTCCATGGTGCTCTGGCCACGGCCGCCTATGCTTCTGATGATGAGGTGTTTGTTGTTCAAGGACGACGAAAGCTGTCGCTGATTACATTTTGTTACGTTGATCTTTAGCTGACCGCTTTCGCATTAAAGATAAAACGATTGATAAATTTAATATTGTCCTTGTAGGCTTAACATCTCGATTCATCAGTATTTAGGTAACTGGGTTAAAAAATAGTACACCATACGAAGGTGCAGTTTCAGTGAACGCGTTGCAGAATTTATAAACCTCAAATCTAAGCTAAGAATTATATTTTATAAAGTTATTGCTATTATTTTTAACGGTAAATTAGTATATTAAATAACCATCTGCTGGAAATATTTTTTTAAACCTGTGAATACACAAATTCTAATCACACTTATACTCGTACGTAGTGTAGTGCAAAATATCTTTTTTTAAAATAGACAAATGAATAAAATATACGAATTTTTGACGCAAGACGAAAAGAAAAATAAAAAGGTATTATCTAATAATTGCGCAGGTGTATCATTAAGATCAATTAGAAATCAGCATGGAGTCTGATAAAAGAGTTATCAATATAATTACATACAATAATTATTGTACAGCAGACATATAAACATTTAGCGATCGTGACTAAATAACATTGGAAGGTACGAGATGGGCTCATTGCAGAATGTCATCAGGTGTTGCATTAGGTAAAACGTAAAAGATTCATGTAACAGTAATAACTTGCGCTTTACTTTCGCTTTCATTAATCGGAATGCGGATTAATTTTATGTATTCTGCGTAGGCTTGCTTTGAAGATGAGGTGATTCGTTTCAAAACGTTGCTGATTCTATAATTATTTATTTATAACAACTAATGAAATTTTATAAGCAAAAACTTTCCAATCCGTTTAAAAATTCAGCTGATATTTAAACCAGTTTTTAATGTATACAGGGTTGATTCTTTAGGAATGTCCAATATCTGAATTGTAGATTTTAGATCTCAAAATATAATAAGTAACTGAAATAGAAGAAAAGGATATAAAAAGGCAATTAAGAACAGAAACAGTCCAGGCCCAGACGGTATTCCAAATAAACTTCTTAAATACGGCGGAAGAAGCCTAAACAGCAGCTAACAGCCATATTCGCAAAATCCTTTTACATAAAAAAATTCCGGGCGAATGGCGCCTAAGTACCACAATCTTACGGTTTAAAAAAATGAGACAAAAAGATACCCGAGGCATAAACCTTCTAAATACAACCTTAAAGCTAGTAACAAAGATTATAACAAATAATATAAATGAACTTACCACATTGGGCGATCAACAACAAAGATTCTGATCTTGTACAGATTCGATATTTGTCCTGCGACAAATAACTAAAAAATCCATCGAGTATAACAAACCAGCCTTCATGTGTTTTATAGACCTGGAAAAGGCGTTTGACCGAATACAACTGGAGGACGTGGTACACCTTCTATACAACAGGCAAATACCATACAACATCATAAAAACCATCGAAAATATTTACCAGAGAAACAAAATAAAAGCCAAAATTAATGGCACAACTACCGAAGAAATTCATGTAAATAGTGGTATTCGACAGGGAGATTTTCTTATCCCCTTATTGTTCAACATCGTTATGGACGAAATAATAAAAAGCACTTGTAACCTGAAAGGGTATAAAATGGGGAACAAAGACGTTAAAATCCTATGCTATGCTGATGATGCTGTTCTGATTGCAAAAAACGAAGATGACCTACAGAGATTACTATTCAAATTCAGCACAACAGCAAAAAGTCTAAAAATGAAGATATCTGTAGCAAAGATAAAATGCATGACAACTTTAAAAACCTATCAGATGCAAACTGGTTGTGGATGATAAAATTATACAACAGGAGATAAAATTTAAATACCTAGGCATAGAAATATCAGGATACGGTGACATCGAGGCGAAGGTAAGAAACCAAATGGCAAAAGCAGCACGAACCTCAGCTTACCTGAACGATACAATCCTCCGAAACAAATATATCGGAATCGAGACCAAATCCCGAATCTACAAGGCGGTCATCTGACCTATATTAACATACACAGCGGAAACTAGACCAGATACATCGAATACAAAGATAATATTAGAAACCACCGAAATAAAAATAGTGCGCAGGATCGCTGGAAAAACACTTTTTGACGGGGAGAGAAGCGAGGACATTGGAAGAACATGTAAAATAGACAATGTAAATGAATGGATACTGGGAAGAAAGAGAGAGTGGAACGAACACATAGATCGGATGAATGATGACAGAGTGGTCAAAATAACTGGAGACAAGTCACCTTTAGGGCTCCGAAGCGTTGGAAGACCCCGCATGAGATGGAGCGACAACCTTTCTAACAATTGAACAGCAGAGCATACGAAGAAAAACAAGCAAATTGCTTACATAAAAGGAGGAAGAAGGAAAAAATATAATAATTCTACCCAACATGCCTTATACGAATATTGCTAGTTTCCTAGATACCTGGGTGTTTAAAGTTTAAATATGGTTTTTATTTTCGCTTTAATTTTTCATGTTTTCGCAATTTTTTTTTAAAAATTTGCAATTTTACGTTTTTATGCATAAGTCGTTTATTAACTTAATTATTTTTGTTATTTTTTGCTATGCCTATATTTTATAAAGTTAATAAATATTTTTATTTATTAAGTATTGCCAATTTGAATACTAATGTAGCATAGCTAAAGAGGGTGCTAGTAACTAGCACAACAAAACTGAATTCCGTTATGTGTCCCAATTCTAAAATTGCAAAAAAGCAATCGACGGGAAGAACAAAAGAAACTGCCATAGTTAAAAATATACTGGCACCCCATTCCATAAAACTAATTCAACAGGAGATACAAAAAATTCCTTCTTATGAAATTTTTACTGAGTCTTCCAAAATGATTTACTTTAAATTGAACCTTTTTGCTATTGGTATACTTATTATCAACCTTTTCTTTAATTGTTTTTTGCTTTCAAATAATTTAAATAAATTTTTTATAGGATTGTGCAATTTGCAATTTGCAATTTTTTTGGGTGGGGGGTGAAGCGTAATGAGAAGGGAGGAGAGATTGTCCCGGTCTGTAGTCCAAAAATTATGGCAACCCTAGGCTAGTTACACTGGTTGTGTTTAGTAAATCAAAGCAAATTTTTGTTTTCAGCTAAACCATGAGTTAAAACGTGTTAAATCCTACAAAAAAAGTTACTCCTGTTTGATTCAAGTATCTCGATCGGTAATCGAGCTATTTGCTTCCAAAAAATCCATTGAATTTTAATTTTATAAATCAATATAAAATCAAATAACCCTTGTTTATTATTTTTAATCACATTCGTGGCTTCTTTTATTTTCTGTCCCAATTCTGGAAAGGAATTAATTTTTTCTTTGCATACTTTTGCCTTTTGCAAAGGAATTGATTAAAAGAGTGACAAATGAAACTAAGAAGATAATATGGGATGTGCAAGCAGGATTTAAAAGATGAAGGAGATGTACGGATCAGGTCTTTTCACTTTGAGGTGTCGTCGAAAAATTCTTGGCTAGAAGTCAGAAGGTCTATTGCGCTTTTATAGACTTGAAAAAAGTCTATGACAGAGTGGTAAGGAGTGAATTGTGGTCGACATTATCTAGGTATGGGGTGAGCGGTAGTTTAATACGAGCACTGAAATCACTTTACAAGGATTCCACTGATTGTGTCAGGATAAACGGAGCTTACACGGACTGGTTTAACATTAAAAAAAAGTGAGATAGGGATGTGTGGCTTCGCCATGGCTGTTTAACTTATACATAGACGATTGTTTAAAAGATTTGAAAGAGAGTGCGTATTGATTGAAAATGAATGATTTGATCGTCAAATGCTTTCTTTACGCCGATGATCAAGTCATATTAGCGTCATCTAAAGAGGAGTTGCAGGCGATGGTTAATGTTATGCATGATGCCCTGAAAATCAAAGGAATAAAAATAAATGTAAGCAAAACAAAAGTAATGGTTTTTGAAAGAGAAGAAAGCATGACAAACTCTGAAGTTCTGATTAAGGAAGAAAGATTGGAACAAGTAAATGAGTTTGTAAACTTGGGTTCAAAGTTTACGAGAGATAGAAAGTTTGACAGTGACATTGAACGAAAGGTGTTGGCAGAAAAACTAATGAATGGGGCACTATATAGCTTTATGAACACCCAGGAAGTGTCAAAAAAGGCACGTCTGGCTGTGCATAGAGGAGTGTTGGTTCCTACACTAAAAATAGGATTAATGCTGTGGAGATAAGTAGTCTGAGAAGTATAGCCGGAGTGACTCGGATGGATAAAGTAAAGAATAGTGAGATAAGAGAATGATATGGTGTAAAAAAAGATGTGGTTATAAAGATAGATAAAGGAATGCATAGATGGTTTGAGCACGTAGAAAAGTTGGATGAAGGAAGAATAATAAAACAAATTTTTAAGGCGAGTGTGAATGGACAAGTCGGTAAATGTCGACCTCGGCGAACATATCTTGATCAGATTAACGTTGTTTTAAAGAAAGGCCAGGTCAAAAGTACCAACAACTGACGAGCATGTATGAGAGTACTAATGAAAGTAGAGGTAGCAAAAGATGTGTGTAAGAACCGTAGCAAGTGGAAGGAAGTGGTCTCAGCCTACCCCTACGGAAAAAAAGGCATGACTATATTTGGAGTAGGATTAGTAGGATAAGTTGGTTGTAATATCTTGCAAACTAGGTTTTCTACTACCTGAGTGATATATTTGTTAAATTCTTTTGCAACTTCTTTGTTACACGTAGTCTTTTTTCCCGATTCCGAAGTTATTGCATTTATATTATAATCGGTTTTCTCTTTGTGATTTACCTTCGTATAAATTAATAAGAAACACCTCACTTATTTAAATGGGTACTTTTCTTATTAAAATCATACCAGCTAATATCTATTATAATTCGCTTTTATTGTATATTTATTTAAAATGAACAAACTTATTTATTTTTCCTTATGTGTGTACCTACTTAAACAATATCACATAAACTTATAACTTTATATAGACGAAGTCTGTCTGTGTTATGATTTTTATTTAATTAATTATTACAAATAAAAATATTAATTAACTTACCACAAGTAGTCTCGTCGGATCCGTCTTGGCAATCTTTTTCCCCGTTACAGAAAAGGCCTCTTTCGATACATTGACCATCTCCGCAGGCGAGTTCTCCTTCGTTACATACCGGTTTTTCTGTAAACAACATGGGTTTTACCCTTCGCTCTTTAGTCTTTATTTTACAGTTTTTAACCGAGTCCTTCCAGTCACAAGTTTGTTTTTCAATGTCAAAGTAAAGACCGGCCGGGCAACGAATGGCTTGCAGACCCTGAAATAAATAAATAAAATAAGGACAATTGTTTATTAAGTTTTACAATTTTGCAAACGATGTCATATTTTAAGATTGACAGAGCACCGACAGCAACTAATGGTAAAACTGCACCATATGTAACGGTGGTCTTTATTACCATAACTGAAAAAGGGCAAAGTATCAAATGTTCACGCCACTCTCTTTATTTCTACGAATAAATCAGCGCGACGCTTATATTTTAATTTCAACTCAAGAGTAACATTTACTTTCTATCCAGTTCTTATCATTTTTGATAAGAGATCGGTTTTCAATAGGTACATTTTTCAGTCACTCGAATAACACCGGTCTACAGCATTTTTTATACATACATTATTTTTATTGCTTTTATACCTAGAAATAAGAATAGGAACAAAAAATGTTTTGAATTTTTAATTTGTTTTTTTTGTGTAAAAAATGGAAAAATTCAAATCGGTAAAAACACATAATTATTGGACATAAAGATGATTTATTAAAAGATGCTAAACATCAATTTATGATTCATTCTTATAGTAGAAGTTTTAAAGTAAAGTCTAAATGTTTAAGAATACACAGTTCCACTTTTCCTGTCATGTTTGGTAAAATTTGCTGTTATTAACCCCCAAATATAGTCCCCATTATGTTTCAGTATACTGGCTTTGGTAAAGTTCCTCAAATTCCATTATATCTTGATGGAAGCGTTCTCTTTGTTCTTAAGAATAAGCTCCCATATTATCTTTAAATCTTTTTAAATGTGAATGTAACATGTGCATCATTAGAGACATTCTATATCCTATGATGGAGAAATTCGTTATCATGTCAGTGATCAGCTTGTCAAAATTATTAGCTCTATGGTTTCCAAGAAAACCATGAACTACTGCCTTAAAACTGTTCCAGGCTTTTTTTATTTGAGGGCCTACAAAGATTCCAGCTTTAATTTTTGCCTCTGAAAGCTTTGAAAAAAATTGCTTTCCATATAATATTGCATTTTTCCATTTCGTACTCGTAATATGCAAACACATACTGTCGTCCACAACGAGCAACGCAAGAAACACAACTGTCGCCCTATTACCTCTCTTTCGACAGCGATAGCGATTTGTAATCGCATTTTTTTATATATATTTGTTTACATAATCAAAATTTATAAGGAAACACCCATGCGCAAAAAAAAATTTTTGACAGGTGTAATAGAACAGTAAGAAATAGTTTGAATAAAGCAGAGTATGAATTAAGCAATTAATTCTACATTTACGCTCTCTCTCAATTTTTGTTCTTTCTCATAGGGTGGGTATCAGCCCCATCTTTTTAACTATTTTGATAAACCGCTTCACGTTCAGTAAGTATCAGTAATACCTTTGTAATTAAGTTGTAAACCGCTGTACCCTTGTGCAATTCCATTTGTATATACTCTTATAAGACTTTCCTGTATTCGCAAAGATATTAAATTTTATTTATTTTAATTATTATTGTTTACTTTTACTACCGAACCCTTTCAAAATTTCATTTTCGTGAATAAAAAACATTGAGTACCTACACATCAATTTAAAAGTTTTGCATTGACATGTTAAAATGGTTTCATGAAAAAAACTTTATATATATATATATATATATATATATATATATATATATATATATTTATTTAAAGGTATAGGAAAACAAGTACAAATAAATCAAGCAAATAAAATGATTTCAGGCTCTACACTTATTAACATTTTTAGTGTGTTATTTTGTTGGTGCATATCATTTGAAATCGACGAGTAACACCAAAAATCGTCTGCGCCAGAATTGTTTTTTTAGTGGTAGAGAAAGTTAGTGGAAGAAGGCGTGTTACAACCTACAGCAAAACCGCTATGAAACATGTACCAATCATTCTATGCAATCGTAACATGCCAATTCCACAATTTCAAAAGAAAGTAAGTGTTAAAAATATTCCCTGGGGATACGGGAAAAAAAGAAACGATTCCAGGTATGGACTGCCTGTCATAATAGGTGACTAAATAACTTCCAATCTAAAGTGTCACTCGACCCGTGCTGATGGATACATGGAGGTGGGGAAGCACCGTCGCTAACGAAGTCAACAAGAAACCAGGCAAAATCTTGTAGTAGACAGCCTTAGTCCTGTGCAGTGGACACCACAGGACCAAAACACCCCTTCTCCCATACCTGTGGTAACTCCATGGACGAGACAAAAATACGGAGAGAATAAGGATAACCCAGATTAACCGCCAGCACTGTAAGGCGGCTTCGGCAGACCTCGCAGCGACAGAGTGAATTTGACGTGGCCCTTATACAGGAACCATGGATTAGACATGGGTAGGTATAAGGTAAGGGGTAAGATGGACTGAAAATCATGCTGAACAGAAAAAGATGAAAACGTGTGGTGAAGTCGGTGAAAACTCATCAGGGGTTGTTAAGCCAGTTATGATGATGATGAAGGTAAGAGGTCTGGGGGTAGAATGTGGAGAGCTAATTTGTAGCAGATTAGCAAAGGTCCTTCGGACCTGCATAACGTTTAAAAAAATTGTGATAAAATTGCAATTTCGCCAGTAGCGTATTATTTGGGAGGGATCAACCAGTCACCTGCCCCTGTCGTACGCTTTTGATAGTAGCCAGAAACGTTTATTTAACATAATTTAGTAGGGTGTATAGTACTTACACTGGGCACAAATAATTTTTAAATTTTCAAATAAAACACCCTGTAACTCAGACAGGAAACACATTTTATTTAGGTGATTTGGGTTGAATCTTCATAATTTGAGTTTGGGATTCTATAGTTGAAATATTTCCAATTAGTAATGAAACACCCTGTATATAATTGGACATAACATATTTCTTTTTTACAAAAATAGCGGCGGAAGAATGGGAAAAATATTTTGGAAAACTCTACACTCCGACAGAAAACAACTTACCACCACAGGAAATACAGCCTGACATTGGAAATGTTAACGAACAACAAGAAAAGACTATTCCCTTGGAGAAAATACGATACATGGTCCAAAAACTAAAAAACAGAAAAGCCTCGGGCATTGACGAAATTAAGAATGAGATGATCAAATATGGAGGTGAAAGCTTATTGGCCGAATTACAGATTTTCTTCAATAAAATACTTACTGTCAAGGTTGTTCCATCCGAATGGAAAGAGAGCATACTGATACCAGTTTTCAAAAAAGGAGAGAAAGCAGACCCTAAAAACTATCGAGGTATTAGCTTATTGAGTGCTGCACTAAAACTGTTTACAAAAATTCTAGCAGAAGAAATATCTGATATGTGAAGAACAGCAAGGGTTCAGACAGAACAGGTCTACTATAGATGCCATATTTATAATACGTCAAATTACTGAAAAAGCCATTGAGTTCAATAAAGTAGCCTTCACGTGTTTCATTGACCTAACCCAGGCATTCGATAGGGTACAGTTAACAGACGTCTTGGCCCTACTACAAAAGAGAAGAATTCATCCGAATGTAATAAAGACCATAGAAGAATTGAACAAGAACAACTACACATATGTAAGAACTGCAAATAAGCTAAGCAATAAAATACCTATGACAACCGGAATCAGGCAAGGAGATAGCCTAAGCCCAATCCTATTTAATATCATCATGGATGAAATTATAAATGAAGTCAAAGTAACTGGGAGAGGATATCGAATGAAAAATAAAGAAATAAAAATTATATGCTACGCTGATGATGCTGTAATCGTATCGGAAGACGAGGACAACCTACAGAGACTCTTACCCAAGTTCCAAAAAACAGCTGAAGAATTCAATATGCAAATATCCGTCAAGAAAACCAAATCGCTAACAATATCCAAAGAACCAAGAAGATGTAAACTCGCAATCTATGAGCAGAGTGTAGAATAGGTGATGTCCTTTAAATATTTAGGAGCTAATATAACTAGCACTAGAAATATTAAGGAGGAAGTAAATGCTCAAACAACAAAAGCATCTCTAATCTCAGGATTCTTGAGAGACATAATCTGGAGAAATAAACACATGAGTACCAGAAGTAAGGTCAGAATATATAAGACATGTGTAAGACCGATTATGACATACGCGATAGAGACCAGAGCGGAGAACACGACTACAAAGCGACTTCTTAGATCAACGGAAATGCGAATTCTTAGATCGATAACTGGCTATACCTTACTTGACCATAAAAGAAGCGAAGAGATAAGGGAAATATGTGAAGTCCAAGACATAGTAAGATGGGCAAGAAACCGAAGAAGAGAATGGAGAGACCATGTTAACAGAATGCCAAACGACCGGCTGGCAAAAATTGTGAGAGAGAAGCGGCCCAACACACCACGCCCAACTGGACGCCCACCAAAAAGATGGTATGATAGCTGGTCTTCATCGTCCCAATTGTTTTTGGGCAACCTTTGGGCAACCTACACAGGACTTAGTCCTAACGTAAGAAGAAGAAGAAGAAGAAGATATTTCTTTAAATTCAAGACCTTCCAAAACTTTTAAATCTATTTAATTTATATAATTGGCCATTCTTTAAGGAATAAACTTTTATTAATTTTTATTGCATCCTTTTAAGGGAAGGTAAGTAATTAACTGAACTAAATACACCACGTTTCTCGTTTGGTATCTTCTAAGAGCTTATTTTAAACAAGGTTAGTAGATTTAGGGCAAGGTTTTGCATGTGATGCAACAAAAGTTTATTTTTCATGTTACTTAACGACGATCCCAAATAAATCAGTTTTCATAAGATTCTTTTAAAACTTTAAATACACATACACAGCGTAGACCTTTTTTTAAATAATTATTGCGGAAGTAAATTTCTAAATTTGCTCTATTTAAAACCGCTTCATTTGTCTGCTTGGCTACCCATGGGATAGCATACGTCTATGAAGCCACATTTCAAATGCTTCAAGACGATTAATGGTGGCTGCTTTTATGGTCCAAATATCTGCCCCATACAACAGTATAGACCATATGTAGCACTTGATCATTCTCTGGCGGAGCTTTAGATTTAGATTATTATTGCAGAAGAGCGATCTCATTTTTTTAAAGGTTGTGCGAGCTGACTCGATCCTGCACTTGACTTCTTTATCCGGTTCGAGATGCTCTGTAATGTAACAACCAAGATATTTGAAACATGGAACCCTTTCAATGCTTTGGCCATTCATTTGCAGTGCAGCATCATTATACGGCTGACGGCTGAAAATCATAAACTTAGTTTTAGTGACATTTATGTTTAGACCCATTTCTTTTCCCATCACGTTGACCAAGTCTAAAAGACGTTGAAGGTCCTGGAGATAATCACATAAGATTGCGGTGTCATCGGCATAGCGAATGGTATTGATCAGTTCGCCAATCTTAACTCCGCAATCCTGGTCATGCAACGCCTGTGGAGACAGTAAACATCCCTCTCTTACTCCACGCCGAATCTGGCATTCGTCGCTTAGTTTTCCATTGACCCGGACCACTGCTTTTTGTCGCCAATACAGGTTTTTAATAATGCGTATGTCTAGGTCATCAACTCCAGTACTCCTCAATATATCTATAAGTTTTTCATGCTGTACCCTGTTAAATGCTTTCTCATAGTCTATAAAGCATACAAAAATGTCTATACGATGATCGCGACACTTTTGAAGAAGTATATTTAAGGCAAACATTGCTTCCCGGGTACCAAGAGCGTTTAGAAAACCAAACTGGGTTTCGTCCAGATCACTTTCACATTTGTGACAAATATCTTTTGGTAAAAATAACTGTGACAAATGGTTTTATTTTTTTTATAAATAATGTTAGAACGATATAATTTTCAATGATATCCACATCTTTTGTAACTTAATAAGTGCGAGAGATGGCGTCTTGGTTGTACCGTGCGGAAATTTTGAAATATAAAAGCGCAGTAGTTTTCAATAAATGAGATTAACTCACGGATATAGGTTAACTATTGGTTACTGTAAAAGAAAAGTCAATTTTAATAACAAATGACATATTTATATAAATATGTAGGTAGCATATTAACATATCAAATATTTATTTTCTAATTTTTCTTTTTTTCTTTTCAAGAAAGGCAATATTAATAATGTATAACTGACAGTAAATAATGAAAACATCAAAAGAACGCAACAATATGAATACCTATGGACCATGATAAATGAGCAGTGGGATCACTCTCAAGAAATTCGCTGCCGTATAGAGAAAGCCAAAACGATATTTCTAAAAATGGCATCACTCTTTAAGAACAAATAATTACAAATAAACACCAAAATAATGCTTCTTCGATGCTACGTTTTCTCTGTGTTGCTGTATGGAGTAAAAACATGGACGTTGACGGAGGCTACCACAAAAAAACTATAATACTTTGAAATTGCTCAAATCCGACCTCTACTGGAGTATTGCTCGCACATTTGGGGTTCAGCACCAAGGCATTCTCTTCGTCCTCTAGATTCCATTCAGAAAAGGGCCATTCGGTTGATAAACAGCTCAACTCCCACAGATACCCTTCACCCTCTAGAACATAGAAGAAGAGTTACAGACCAGTTATTACTCTACAGATATTTCCATGGCAGATGCTCCAGAGAAATAAAAACTCAAACTCTTGTACCACCACTGGCCACATTCGGCCGAAGAACTCGGCACACTGATCAGTCTCACCCATTTCCTTTTAAGATTGACACTACAAGGACCAATTTCCATCAAGAATCCTTCTTTTACAGGGCTGCTACGAAATGAAACAAGCTTCCAAAATCAGTTTTTCTGGAGAGCTATGTCCTGCAGTTTTTCAAAAAGCGGGTTCACAACCATTTTCTATCTATAATCCCTCCCCCTTCTAATAGTCACACGCCGTTCGCCCACACGATAGCTCCACCTCTTTTGCGACTATTTTCAGTGAAAAAAAAAAACTGCAAAATTTTAAAGATTCCATGGACAGAATGTGACCAACCAATCAGTGCTAACAAAAAATAACAAGAAGTAAGAAGTCATGGATATTGTAAAGACCAGAAAACTAGAATATCTTGGTCACATTATGCGCAACGAGCGTCGATACGGAATTCTACAACGAATTCTTCTAGGCAAGATATTGTGAAAGAGAGGACCAGGAATAAGAAGTATCTCGTGGCTGAAGAACCTGAGAACGTTGTTCTCTACTACCACGACTGGGCTATTCTGTGCCGCAGCAAACAAGATAATGATAGCCAGAATGATTGCCAACATTCAGACCGAATAGGCACTTTAAGAAGAAGATGGGAAGAAATATGACTGTGACATTGACCAAAGGGTGTTGGCAGAGAAACAAATGGCCTTGCATAACTTTATTAGCAGGCAGAACCTATCAAAAAAGGCACGACTGGCTGTGTAAAGAGAGGTGCTGCTCCTACACTTGAACATACTGCGGAGATGAGTAGTGACTCTGATTAATAAAGTAAATTATAGTGAAATAATGGAACGCTGTGATGTGAAAGACGATGTAGTTGAAAAGATAGATAAAGAAATGCTTAGATGGTTAGGACACGTAGAAAGAATGGATGAAGGAAGATTGACAAAACAAATTTATAAGGCGAGTGTCATTAGACAAGTTGGTGAAGGTCGACCTCGGCAAACATATCGCACTCCTAGAAGAATACTGATACAAGTCGAAAAACACTGATTTTGACGTAGCCCACAAAAAGTACGTCTGAAGCAATATCTACGCTGAGAAGTAACAACACATTTCCATATTAATAATCATTGTATCCAAATATCAACAATATCAACATTCTTTTCGCAATAGGTACCTCATTAAAAAAAAATGGATAAAAAATGTGTTTATCCTTTTTTCGTATTTTTTGAGTTGTGTCAGTATTCTTCTAGGAGGGCGATATTTTGATCAAATCAAAATTGTTTTAAAAAAAGGCCAGGTCAAGAGTACCAACAATCGACAAGCATGTATGAGAGCACTAATAAAAGTGGAAGAAGTGAAAGATGTGTGTGAAAACATTAGCAAGTGGAAAAAAGTGGTCTTTGTCTACCCCTACGGGAAAAAGGCGTAACTATATGTATGTATATATGATTTTTATATTATATTTAAAAAACAAAAAATTAATTTTTAATAATAAATGAACTGGCAGATTGGCTTATTCCTGTTGCCGCACTTAACCGATGAATACTAAGACGAACTAAAACCTCTTCTTCATCATCGACGTTGATATTTTTTGGAGCACCATTTAAGCTTTTAGAATGAAAACACCTTGTTTCGCCTAGGCAGGTATAAATACGTCTGAACAGTTTGTGATTGGGTTGTCTTTAATTTGGGTATGATTCTATATACCTTCTGGCTGCACCAAGTCCACTGTAATTTGACTGAGCAAAAACACAAATCATATCACGCATTTCACTGTTGGAAAATTCATTATGTCATGGCATTTTCTTATTTTACTTCAAATAATACACTCTTACTTAGTGACAGTAAAATTTTCAAATATTTCTTTACACGAAAAAATGATAAGTTCTGACACAAGCCTACTTGAAAAAAAGTCAATGTGATAACGGTGGCTTAGGAGTCTTTACGCTGAATGTTTAAATTGCAAATAACTCAAAAACTGATAAAGTTACATGAAATAAACATGAGTGCCTTTTTTATTCAAAATTAAACTGCTTTTTAGATTTTTTAGTCATTTTAGCCATAACTTATTAGGCAAAGAAGATATGTTGTAATTTATCTAAGTAACATTGTGTAACTAACGCACTGTATGAATAGTGATAAATTCAGCATAAAATTCGTTTCATGTCAAAAAACAGTCGCCAATTTTCAAGACGATGCTGCTTAAAATCACAAAATTATTAAGAAATTTCAAATTAAAATTCCAAATTTAAATCTCTTAAACCTGCAACATTTGTATAAAACATATTAAGTTCAATCGCCATATTTTGGTGTGTAGTATCTCCAGTTCAGAGATTGCTTTTTTTTAATGAATCACCCTGTATTTTTATATTAACACGAACGTTAAAAAAAACCGGTAGTTAGTGCACGGAAATTACAAAATTTTAAGTGGAAAAAAAATTGAAACTTAATTTTACTCATCACATTTTAGGGGTAATATCTCGGAAGGGGGTGTGGGCTAAGGAAATTTTGTTGTAGGAAATATCCTTCATAATTTTATACGGGCAATCACCTCCTCGCCTATTTATCAACGGTAATCGGATTAAAGGAGTGGAACAGTATTGTTACCTGGGAATTGTAATCAACGAACAATGGAACAACGCACAAGAAATAAAATGCCGTATAGGGAAGGCGAAAACCGTTTTTAACAAAATAAATGCCGTCTTTAAAAGCCAGAGCCTATCACTTAAAACAAAAATGAGACACCTGCGATGCTATGTCTTCTCCACATTATTGTATGTAGCAGAGTCCAGGACGATCACCAAAGCCAGCACTAAAGAAGATTTTAAAATGTGGCTGTACAGGAGAATACTCAGAATAAAGTAGATAGATCACATACCGAACAAAGAAGTGCTCCAAAGAATGAAGAGAGAAATGAAAATCATGTACATCATCAAGTGGAGAAAGCTCGAATACCCAGGACATATCATGAAAAAATCAACACCGATATTCCCTACTACAGTCCATAATGCAAGGAAAAGTCAAAGGAAAAAGAGGACCCGGCGGGAGAAGAATCTCAAGGCTGCTGAATCTGCGAACGTGGTATGGGAAAACCTCAATAGAATTGTTTCGAGCAGCTACATACAAGATCATGATTGCCAATATGATTGCCGCCATCCGAAACGGATAGGTTCTTGCTTGAAGAAGAATCACCTCCTGAATTTTTTCGCATTAATTTATTACGTTAATTTTGTATTTTTTTTTAAACGAATCAATCTGTTCGATTTATTCGAAATCAAAAATGCAGAATTAGGGAAAAATATAATATAATTTTTAAATTTTTTTTTTTTGATAAGGTTTTTCGTCATGTACAATTTCTACTAAGATGTGACTAATATGTATAATAATAAAATATATAAAATTTCTCATTATGAATGACCGATGGTATAAAAATATAATTTATGTAAAATTACCACTGAGAGTATATTCATATTTTTTTCATGTGCTAATACCTGATTTATTGTTTGGTAAAGGTTAGCGGTACAATTAAATAATGTTTACTATCAGTAGGTACTTATAACTTAATGTTTTTAAACACTTACCGAAGAAGTACATTGAATTACATCTCTGCAAGTATCTCCCTCTAACGCTTCTAATCGAAACCACTCTCCGGCGTCTTTGTCTTTGCATATTTCGACCTCGAATCTTTCCTCTTTCTTCGGTTCTTCGTTGGCAGTCTGCTGCTGAGCCCAACCTGTAAACAAATAGAAGATGAGAAAAGACATTTTGCAATTGGCTTGTTCGAAATAATTCGTGAAGGTATTTGATGGGATGGACGATTATGCGTGATCGTTAACTAATATTGGTACATAAAAGAATTAGAGCATTTGGATACTGATGTATTTAGCAACAGTTGGAACGGTTAACTACTTCATTAATGTAATATACGGGGATATTCATTATAAGAATAGCACAAATCTTTAAAAGTGCATTCCAAAGGCTATTTCAAACACCTTTTTAAAAAATTCTTTTCCTGTCATCCCGATTTTACCAGTGGGGCGTTGTAGAATGGATTAATTTTTGCCACTTTTTAATCACGCCGTGTTTGAAATATTTAATAAATTTTTAAATAACCGTAGCTGACGCAATTACATTAATTTATATTCATATACGTATCAGAAAAATAAGACAGATCCAATCATGAGTCTTATTTCACTGATGTTGTTTTCTTAAGGTCAGTAACAAGTGCTTATTATATATTTTCTTCTCTTTATTAAAACAATATATTTATTATGATAGATTAATTGAAATGAAAACTTTTAAATTAATGTAATTATTAATTTTAATACGTCCTTTCACTTGCGCGATGAAGGTTGAAAATTTCATCTGAATAAACTTAATTCCCACATTTCATGTATCATGAAACTTTGATTTTTTAAGATATCGATTATGTAATAAAATAATAGTACTTACTATCCTTATTAACCAACTTCAAAAAAAAAGGAGATTCTCAATTCGACTGCATTATTTTTTTTATGTTTGTTACCTCAGAACTTTCGACTGGGTGAACCGATTTTGATGATTTCTTTTTTTTTTAAAGCTGGTGCTTCGGTTTATTTTTTCGTACGGATTATTTTAACAAATATTTTTTTTTAGAAAATACAAATCGTTTTACTTCTTTTTAAAACATAATGCAAATGCAGGAATTTTGGACAAATATATTTTTAATCTTAAAGGAAAGTGAAACAGAAGTAGCTTGGCGGGCGAGAAATCACAAAATCTGCGCACAACGAAAACATTCGAATAACGATCCGATCGGCGACGACGAAATTTTCATTAATCGTCAGTCTCGAGTATAATCGGAGAAAGAAGTTTACGAATGTGAAGTATATTCAGCCAAATATTTGTTATTTTAGAGGCTAGTCGCCCGCCAAGCTACTTCTGTTGCACTGTAAGTAGTTATTTTAAAATAGAATTTTGATGTATTTACAAAATTCTCAAGCAAAAATTATTTTTTAAATTGCAAGGATACTTTTATCCATATGCGGAGTGGGCCACTTCGATATTCAGCAGTATTCAATAGATTTTAAGGAAATGCTGAAAAACGTAAAGTTTTGTTCCAAAGAGAAGACATTTTTACTTTACATATATGTGTCATTTGTCATAGTCTTTAATATAAGTAATTATTGTTATCAGATAATAGGCAAATAAAAAAAACTTAAAAAAATAATCAAAAATCACCAACAATATTCAGTTCAATAATCTTCTTCTTTCGGTTCCGTCTTCACTTATTGAAGGTTGGCAACAATCTCGGCGAAATGGGTCCGGTCTTGAGCAGCTCGGAATAAGGAATGTGAGTCTAGTCCGATCCAATCTCTTAAATTTTTAACCACGAATGTTGGCGTCTTCCTATACCTCGTCTGCCTTCTATTTTGCCCTTCATTATTATTTTCAACAGCTTCATTCGATCACTCCGAATTACATGTCCTAAGTACGCAGTTTTCCTCTTCTTTATGGCGACAACTAACTCTCTGTCCTTACCCATCCTTTTCAAAACCTCTTCATTACTAATGTGGTCTGTCCAGGGTATTTTTAAGAGCCTTCTGTATACCCACATCTCGAATGCTTCCAGCCGTCTTAGTGTTTCGGCCTTTAGGGTCCAGACTTCGCATCCGTATAGCAAAACGGAATAGATGTAGCTATTAACAAATCGAAGGCGTAATTTCAAGTTCAGTGATCGGTTGCAAAGCACTGGTCGCATTTTATTAAATACTGATCTGGCCTGTTATATATATATATATATATATATATATATATATATATATATATATATATATATATATATATATATATATATCCAAAATATGTACAAAAAAAATACCGTAAGGATTAAAGAGGGAAATAAACTATCAAATGCCTTCAAAACAACTAATGGTCTCCTCCAAGGATGCTCAACATCACCCACACTATTCAAAATATTTCTACAACAGACACTAAGACCATGGAAGAGAAAATGTGCAGGAATGGCAATACCAATTAGGAATGATCATCTGTATACTCTAAGCTTTGCCGATGATCAAGTAATCATAGCTCAAGATGAGGAGGATTTAGGTTTTATGATGCGGAAACTAGAGGAGGAATATGGGAAAAATGGAGTGGAAATCAACCTCGAAAAGACGGCACAAGACAGGATATATCACCTAGAAATAGATAATAACCGACAGATCTCAGGAACAGACAAATTTAAGTACCTAGGGTTTATAATATCAAAAAGTGGAACAACAGAGGAAGAAATAAAAAATAGACTAGGTCAAACGAGGGCATATATATATATATATATATGCTGGATTGGTTCTTCTATTGATGGCCATTACTTTTGTTTTCTTTATATTAATTTTAAAGCCCAGGGTCTCTCCCACTCTGTTGATTCTATTTAGTAGTGTTTTGAAATAAAAATATCAAGTTTATTTTTCTTAGTGAGTCCAACACATGCTTCGTGTATATATTTCTTGCAGGTATGTCAGAGCCTCATATCTTCCTGTCAATCTTCACTGCATATTTCATTCTACCAAGATTCCTTTAGTCTTTTTTTTTTGGCGGTTCCTTTATTTTGCAGCATTATCAGTTTTTTTGTTGTCTTTACTAAACAGACTTTTCCTAATTACCTGAGCTTTGCAATTAATTGCTGGCTTCCTTGGGGTTCTAACTTTAGTGTTGACTGTGTCAAAAGTTTTAAGTATTTCTTTGAAGAAAAAGTACCTATTTATGTAAGTGGTTTCTGTCTACTTATACGGGAAAAAGGCGTGACTATATGTATGTTTATGCTTTGTCAACGAGATCTATTTTTTTGATAATAAAGTATATTTTTGACCTAACCTAACTTTCCTTAATCTACTGTAGATGAATTATTATAATCACTGCTGTTTATGCTAATATATCATCATGCAAATCATTTTTTTTAAATGTTTGTTCGCCCAACTCTCTTTATTTCTTTAAGTAAATCATCGCGACGTTCATGTTTTGATTTCAATAAAACTAACATTAAGTTTTTGTCCAGTTCTTATCACTCTTGATAAAAGACTAGTTTATAATGTACACATTCTCAGTCACCCTTGAAGAAAAGCACAGTACGAAGACAGTATGAACTAAGCATTCAATTCTATATTTACCGTCTCTCCTCTTTTTTGTTCTTTCTCAGAAAGTGGGTATCAGTCATTTTTAACTTCCCAGTGGGTCTAACTTTGCAGATCCCTAATTTTGACATATCTCTACATTTCAAGGTTCACAGAGTCGAAAACAATAGTTTTTAACTGGACATATGTGTGTGTAGGTACGTATGTGCGTATGTTCGTATGTACGTATGTTTGTATGTTCGTATGTGCGTTCGGAATTATTTTTCGTCTCGATTATCTCGAGAACAAAAAATGATATTAAAGTGGGACTAATTGCATTCGACGCATAAACTTAAAACTGATTAGATTTTCAGCTAAGTCGGTTTAGCAGTTTTTTATGGAGAATAAAAAAACTGAAAAAAGTGGTAAACTACCTGAATTTTGCAATTTATAGATTATACTATTTTTAATACAGAATTTTAAGATCTTTTGGAATTATACAATAATTGCATGTTAGGAATATTTATATAAAAAATATGATGACAATATTTTATAAAAAGAGATAATTTAAAAAGACAAAAATAGAAATTGGAGAATTTTAAACTTGTGTCAGTATCGAGAGAATAGCATTGAAGACGCTATAACAGTGAAAAATAGTTGTTGGTAATAATCAAACATTGTTTATTACAATTAAATATTGTTACTAACAAATAATTATTGATCATAATATTTAAAAAAAAATTGTTTATTGTTATAAACAATTGAAAATAGCTCCCGCTTGTGAAATGATAATGAAAAGTTTGAAAGAATACGGTTGACATAAACAGAATATTGTTAATGACAATTATAATTTGTTACAAACAATTTAAAAATTTTTTTAAAATAATTATAACAACAACAAAAAATAGCATTTTTTCATTCTTTCCACTGGAAAGTTAGTCGTGTGGACCTCTCGGGTCGCACACAGACCGCTGATATTTTAAAAAAAAATTATTTTTAATAAAATTTAAATAATTAAAATATTTATTACAATAATTGCAAACAACTTTTCTTGATTTTTATTAAGGTTGGAACTCCAGTAGCCCCCGACGCCCTTGTACAAATGCGCTGAGGCACAACAAATAAAGTAAAATCGCAATTAGCCATCATGTAATTATTTTTTATTAATTTCGAAGATTTCTCTTGTATTCACACTGTAATCAAGGTTAGAAATTGAAATTTATTGACTGCATAGGCAAGATTGTGAATGTTATTCAAGAATTTTGGGTGTGTAAAACATTAATATACATAACATGATGTTAAGGATTGTCATTGTCGTTGTAAAAAACGTGATTCTCAATACTTACAGGGTGAAACTAAATTTAAAAAATTATATATTAAAAAAAAATACAATTTGGATTTTATCAAATAGTAAGTATTATTAAGTGTTCAAAATGATAAAATACCGTTTCAACTATAAGGAGACGGGTGATTGTTTATTTAATAAATTATAGTTTAAAAGAACTAAAAAACTAATGAGAAAATTAATGTCACTGTTCTATAAAAGCGTGGGGTGCTTTCATTTCGACACGTAGTGTTAGTTTAAAAATGTCATACAAAGTACTTCACGCTTTTAGAACAGTGACAATAATTTTCTTGTCAGTAAATTTATTATTATGTTAAGAATTACTTTTTACTTTGATTAACTCTAAGAGCGTGTTTTTTAGTTTTTGTAAACTATAATTTATTTTTTGCTTTACAATTCGATTTGTTTTACTCACCCTCTTGCCATTTATCCCTCGGCACGTTTCTCACCACTATATTGGATTGGATGAATAATAATATGAATTGAAACGACACGCATACGTAGTTCACGCAATAGTTTTATCTCTCTTACTCTCATGCAAAAAATCCTCGAAGAAATATATAAATCATGGCGAAACCAACTAGGATAATGAGATATTTTGATCGAATTATTGCATTTTCGTCGGTCTTTGACAAGTGTGCGAAGTTTAAATTAAATCTGATCACTTAAAGTAAAATCGAGACCAAAGAGTCAGTTACAAATATATAGGTGCAACTAATGTAAGCGTGTTAAAAAAGCTTACTTTATTAATCATTTTTAACATTCCTGATGGTATTTTTAAATTTTTTAATAAAAAAAAACATATTTTTTTTGGTAAGGTTTTTTATTGAATTTATTAAAAATTGTTTTAAGTTTTGAAAAAAGCAATCTTTTTGTAATTATGATTATTTTGATAGAAGATTAATGTATTTTTTATTTAAAGGTAGTAGAGAAAGAACATTTCCATATCTTATTCTTCTCACTTTGATTTTTATTTAATGAAGCTGATAGCCCAGTAAAGAAGTCACGCTTAGTATTATTATTTAATAATTATATAAAAGAGTGATATAATTACACTATTAATGACTAGGTACTCCCGAAACTTGAGTAACGCCTCTGTCACTAATTTAATCTTTGCAATAAATACAAATCATATCCTCTTTGTTTCTTGTATTTACCTTATTAAATTTATTCATAAATTTTCACTGTACAAAGACAATTATTTAATTTTGTTTTATTCAAAGACGTACACATAAAAAATTAATAAATGTGATTATTTACCAATGTCATTACCTACCTTTTAATAACAATCATTGTAAGGTTAAATGTTTTAAATGCAAAATTCCTTGTCATTTATATTAAAAGTTTATGAATTTTTGCTGCACTGAGGCTGGTTTTAATGTGTTGAAACAGCAGAGTGGGTAGTTTCGACCTCGTTTGGTAATTTTTGCAGGTTGTCCGAACGGGATAATTTTAATTTTTATTCGTAAACCTAGACCTTAATGCGGTACCTACATAAATAAAATTTCAAAAATATGTGTAAGTTAGACTAAAATATATTTCATGCAATAACATGACCCTATAGCTAGCTGATAAAATAAAAGCTTTATTTAGTGTTCAATAATGAAACGTCCGATTTGGCGAATAGCAATTAATACCAACGATTGTTTAATGGTTCACACAGACAATTCCAGGAATAACAAAACCATTAATAACACAACAGACTGTGTCTCTTTTAAAAATCTTTAGAGAGAAAACCACAAGGTAATCAACTTTCACATCACATATTCAATCACTGATAGTTTCTTTACGACATAAAAAAACTTAACAAAAACGACCATCGAAAAAGAATTATATAAATATTATATAAATATTTTTATTACATAATTCTATGATTATACCTGCATCTCAGCAATTTAAAGTTTACCTAAAAAATTAGATACATCAACACTTAACTACTGCACAAAAGTTGTTGGATATTTTTTTTTAACAAATATTTAAAAATTAAATCCATTAGAAAGTTATTTAAAAATAGATTAAAATTTTTATTACGGTTCTGCCAAATATTTTCTTTAGGCTCGTTGATATTTTTTCTAATATTTTGACTATAGCAACCAATAATATTTTAGTGATTGTTTCATAAATTGAATTAAAAATATATTTATTGTTTTTTTGCAAGTAATAAAAACAAAAATTATAGAAACCAGAAAACCACATTACACGTGGGAAACGATACACCATACTTAAAGCGATTATACTAGGAAAAATCCAGGGCAAGAGAAGTGTAGGAAGGAGAAGAATATCATGGCTGCGCAATTTGAGGAAATGGTATGGATGCACATCAAACGAACTGTTTAGAGCTGCCGCCTGCAAGATCAGAATAGCTATGATGATTGCCAACCTTCGCCGCGAAGAAGGCACGTGAAGAAGAAGAATAAAAAACAATAAAAATGAGTCGCTAAAAATATTAAATTTGACTTTTTTTTATTACTTATTATTGGTCAGTGATTTAAAATAGTAAAATGTTTAATAAATATTATTTTTCGGCAACCTTCCGGAAAGTACCCACTTCACGGACACTTTTTCTAGTCCAGTAAGTGCGTACTTCTTGGACTAGGCTAGGAAAAGTCACCTCGTTGTTGTCATTGTAAATATGAAAATCTTAGTAAGATATGGTTTTGATTCATAAAGTTGGGTCATTACCAAAGCAGCTTAATAACGACTGACAGCTAATGACATTTTAACCTTTATTATCCCGCGCTGCCATTCTGTTGTTTCTGACGCCAAGTGTAATATTTACAAATGGAAGTGTACAGTTTAGTGAAAATTTCAATATGCTTCTATCATTGTCTATAGTCATCATTCCGAATTCTTAAATATGCTCAACTCTCTGACCTTATTTAGAAAATGATGAAAAGTCAAGATGGAGTGTTTTTATACACATAGCTACATCCAGGTACACAACAATTTGCTCTGCTGGTCATTTTCACTCTAAACAAACTATTAGTCACTATTAAACAACTATAATCTTCACACAAATGCACGCTTCCAGGTAAATAAACACAAAGCAATTATACTTGCTGGTCACGTGATATTGATGCAAGTTTATTCAGCCAGATAGCGTATTGCTTGGCATTAAAACTTAATTTGAAATAAAATTAGTTGAGATTTGGATTTTTTGGAAAGTTTGCATGGTATCTTTTTTTTTCATTCTTTGCGACAGCCAGGCTGCTATCAAATCACTGAACCTCTAGGGCAGCGGTGAAATACCTAGCCACCCTGAATGAGCTAGCAACTAATTTTAGAGTTCAAATTTTCTGGGTGCCCGGACACAGCGACATTCCAGGTAACTGTAAGGCGGACGAGCTAGCAAGGGAGGGCACCACCCTCCCAGCTGTATTTAGAAAGTCCATTGGAAATGCAATCGTGGCCATTACATTACACATTATGTAGAAGCTGTCACGATAAGGAAAAAGAGAAAACAATGGTACATCTTCTTTGCCACTGCCCTGCCCTAGACAGAAAACGGCTTTCCATACTAGAGCAACCGAACTTTGATGACTTATCTGATCTCATTTCAGTTAGCATTAAAGACCTTCACTTTTCATAAAAGTTTCAACTGGTTTTCACGATAAAGGGGGAAGGCACCGCCGTCCATCACGTTATCACAACAGGTCAAAAGGCCTGTGGGTTCCCTCCAAACCGCCGTTTTAACCTAACCTAATCTTGCAAAGGGCCATAGGACGGGCAATGCTTGGCGTTAGCTTACGAGATAAAATTCGTAACGAAGAAATAAGAAGAATAACAAAGGTAGTGGACATAATACAGCGAATGGCCGAGCTAAAGTGGTAATGGGTTGGAAATGTTGCCAGACTAAGTGTGAACAGATGGGTATCAGGGCTTGTACACTGAAGACCACGGCACACAAAGAGGAGTTTCGGCAGGCCACAGAGGAGATGGTTGAATGATGTTAAAAAAATAGTAGGAGGAAGATGATACCATACAGCGAAAGACAAAATAGCATGGGAACAAATGAAAGAGACCTTTGTTTAGGAGTGGACAGACAATTATTGCCTAAAATATTAAATTTCAGGTTCAAAAACTTTTATAATTTGTTCAAGAAATAGATGGATATGAAGAAATGCAAAACTATTACAATGGATGTAATTTTGGCGCAAAAATCCATAACTGTCAAATCGTTAGCTACTTTTCCAAAGGTTATCGCATTTCCTAAAAGGAAGAATGTTGGTTATAAAGCAAAGAAATCAGAAGTCTTTAGCAGCGAGCAGATCAACAAATTCATTAGAAAAGCAGATAATAAAACATATCTAAAGCTTAAAGTAATTTTAACAATATTATACGATTGTAGAATATAAAGGTATCAACTTCATTTGCTTTATTTTCAGGTAGCAACTATTATTGGATTTGCCGAAACGTGTAGACGGGCAGAACTAACAATTGATCAATTGATCAATTGATCTAATAAACGACAAGGACATGTTGCTTGTGAATATATCAAATTCCAAAACACCTATTGGGAAAACTTTTGTTGTAATTGGAAATTATTCCCGAATTACAAAAAAGGAAAATGTGTTGTGTTAAAAATCGTAGAATTTTTAAATTTACCCAATCTTTAAAATTACACAGACAATAGCATTAGTCGAACTTCAGTGAAGTTATTTGCTGATAATAATGGAAACATCACATATTTGAAGAGACACGGTGGCTGAAAGTCTACCAATGTCGCTGAAGAATATACAGACAATTCACACAAACAAAATTAAGATTTCCAAGACCATTCAAAGATTATCAGATGAAAACAATCAATGTAAAACGGAATATACTTGTTCTGACTTTAACAAAAGGCATTTAAATATACCGACGTTTTAAACAAATTAAATCCCTCAAATATTAGCAATTGTTTAAATTTTAATATAAATAAGAATTAGAATGTTTCTGTTAGTACCCATCAATATTTAATGCAAATAAGAATTAAAATGTTCAAAATTTTGTTCTCCAAAGAAATAAAGAAATGTGTCTCATTGATTTGTTATTCTACAAGGTTGTCGAAAATATAATGCACACATCACGTCCGAAAATAGCTTTTTGTACTCGCAGCCTTTCGGACTCGCCTACGACTCGTCCTAAAATGTTGTCTACTTGTCCAAAAAAAGAGTATTTTCCGGACTTATTACGTAAATTTCTATTGTGATATTCTAATTGATCAGAGAATGCAAGATGCGACTGTATTTCGCATACGGGTTTAGCAAATATGCTACGAAAACTTTCTAAAAATTACTAATCATAACTCAACAAAGCATAGTTGAATTCACAAAACTTAAGCAATAACGTTGTTATTGGACAATAAAGTTTTTGTATTTTAATAAGAAAAGAATATCACCCGTAACTGTTTTAATATTTATTTCTATTCATTAAAGCAAATGTGGAATTTTGCGGAAACAGTAATTTCAAGTCTCAATTCCACCATCCAGCCTAAATCTTAAGATGCAGTCATACCCTGAAGAAATTTTCGGCCATTGCCGGGGTATATTTTGCAATAAAAAATTATTGAAAATTAAAAAATGGATATTTTTGAGATAATTTTTTTGGAACGCGTCCTTTTAAAAAAAAAATTTAATAAAATATGTTCATAATAACGTCCTCTGCAAAAAAAAGTTTTAAAAAAAGGGCTAAAATTGTTGATTAAGCGGTTAATGGCAAATGAAAATGAAAATGAAAATTCTACATTTTGTTTTTGCAACCGCAATCGCGTGTTTATCAACATATCGGTTTGAAACATTATTTACGGAAGCCAAACCCTAAGAAAATCGATCTGCGAGATATAGTTTAGCAACAATCTGCGATCATTGAAAAATCTTTGCCCTTCAATAGAATTTCCCGACGAAGGCCCACGGGGTGGAAAAAAACAATTAGCAATTCCGTTCCAAATTAGCTTTTCACAAGTAACGACCCATCCTTACTTTTATCGCACGCCCACGATTTTATTACCAACAAATTGGACGGAATAGGATCCTTCCTACACATCGATCGAAATTATACTGGCATAATTGCTCGTAAAGGAAATAATTTTATTACATCCCATGAAAAGATATGTATTGAAAAGGTAGAGACTACAACATATTTGGGAACTACAATCAACGAAAGTTGGGATCCTTCTCTCGAAATACGTTGTCGAATAGAGAGGGCTCGTGCTGCATTCCTTAAAATGTCGAAATTGTTTAAATGCCACTTTCTGAACTTAACTAAAATACGACTTCTCCGATGCTATGTGTTTTCTGTACTCCTATATGTAGTTGAGTCATGGACTGTAACAGATGCAGCCAGTAAAAGGTTGGACGCATTTGAGATGTGGCTGTATCGACGTATACTAAGAATCCCTTGGACCCAATGTTACAAACAAAAGAGTACTCGACATTTTAAACAAGGAAATGGAGATCATAAGTACAGTCAAAAGTCGAAAATTGGAATACTTAGAACACATCATGAGAAACAGCGAAAGATACGGTCTGTTGCAGCTTATCCTACAGGGAAAAGTGCTTGGAAAGAGGGGACCAGGCAGAAGAAGGATCTCATGCCTTAAAAACTTGAGAACTTGGTTTGCAATCTTCACCACGGGTCTATTTAGGGCCGCAGTTGATAAAATAATTATTGCCAGAACGATCGCCAACGTCCGGTAACGGACAGGCACTAGAAAAAGAAGAAAAATTTCATGGCGGGAGGCGAAGGGATTGCTGAGGTACTCGAATTTTGCACAAAATCTTTATTGCAACAATAGAAAATTGAACAAAAGTAAACATATTCATATCTCGAGCGGTAATAAAAATATTACAATTTTTTTTTAAATTGTTCGTTTTCCAAAAGCTCGTTAGATGGTTAGGTTAGGTTAGGTTAGATGGTCTAAGAATTTTTCAGATACCCTTGCAACTTTGGTCGGAATTATTAATTGTTTACAAGCAAAAATCTAAAATCACCGAAAAACAGTATCTATTTTTAACAACTTTTATTTTTTTTCCAAATCGCTTGTGCATGATGATACGAAGCTCCTCGATTTTTTGCCTTCGTGGAAAATTTTATTGAAGGGCAAGGATTTTTCGATGATCGCAGATTGTTGCTAAACTATATCTCGCAGATCGATAAATCTTGCACGATTCTCTTGGGGTTTGGCTCTTGTACATAATGTACGAGTTTTAAACCGATATGTTGATAAACACCCGATTGTGGTTGCAAAAACGAAATGTAGAATTTTCATTATTTTCATTTGCCATTAACCGCTTGATTAACAATGTTAACACTTTTTTTTCCGGACCTTTTTTACAGAGGACGTTGTGATGAACACATTTTATTGAAAACTTTTTTCGATAGGACGCGTTCCAAAACAATTATCTCAAAAATATCAATTTTTAAATAGTCAATTTTTTTTTGTTAAAATAAACCCCACCCCGGCAATGGCTGAAAACTAAGGATTATATTTTACACAAAAATTGCCCAGAGGGTGCGCCTCTTAAATAGGTCTTATAAGGTGACTGGACTACAATATACAATCAATAGGTTATGTAGATACTGTGGGCAATTTCCGAACATAATTATGATTTTCTTGTTATACTTTGTCAGTACAAAATATACCGCAATTACCATTTCTATTCCAACTACCTCTTGTTTATTATCCATTTAGTTCTGTTGTAAAACGAAACAAAATTCAAGGTTCTGTTTAATAATTAAATTGTGAACTGTATTTAAAGGATACGTCACGTACTGCATGAAGTTTGGAATGACTCAATTTAAAATGCCTGTTATAGTTCTAACGAAGTCAGTTGGACAAGTATAAAAACAATATTTCATCCGGCGGCTTTCCGAACTTTGTTGTTGCATAGGCGTCACAACAAATATTTTAATAGTAGTTTTACTGCATTAAATAATTAGTGGGTTAACAATGTTCTCAATAAAGTATATATTTTGAAATGTATTTTTATGAATATAAGGGGTTTTGGAGTATACCTATTTAAATTCAAAACTTATTTAATTGTGTTCGTAGATTGGCAAGTATTTTTAAACTCATTTTAAAATTTTTTCAAAAACTTTAAGTAAGTATTGTTTTGAGTTACGTGATAAGGTGACCACCCTAAGCAAAACAATATTATACATTAGTCACTATCGAAACACTCATCAGTAGGTACTTGAGACTTCTTGGGTATTTATCACTATCGGTGGCAAAACACAATATTGTTTTTCTTTTTCTTTGACGTGGTTAACACAATTTGTCCTTAAGTCAGTTTCGGCGAGTTCATCAATTACTTTTCTTATATTTGTTAGAACAGAATCGCTTAATTGAGGAGCTTGATTACACTTTCGTAATTTGTTCTTTAAAGCAGCCCAGATCAGTTCAATAGGGTTGAATACACAATAATATGGAGACAAACGCAAAACTGTATGACCGTAAAATTCAAAAAGTTTGTCTATGACGTATTCCTTCTTAAAATTATGTTGTTTCACTAGTCCAACAATTTTTGTGTGTGCAGTTTTTGAATTTATTTCTATGTTACTAACGATATAACAGATAATCCGATAAAACAGAAAACAAGATAATAGGTATGTATAAAACGAAAAAATATGTATTTATAACAACACGGCACTGGAAAATAGTTGTGTAAACACTGATTTGTTTTTTGCCGGCATCGATTTTTACGGTGAGAAAACTGCCGATAAAATTTGGCCAATTAGGGTTAAGTACTATCCAATAAGATGCATAGAATCACAAAAGGTTCGCCGACAGTCCATGTGGACAATACCGGGAGTAATCAATTACAAACGGTTCACTTTAGCTTAATGCTCGACGTGGCATTATTGACGTACCCCGATTTTTGCGTTGTCCAACTGAGTTCGTATAAAGTATACCAACATAAAAAATAGTTTCTGTATTTATTTGTTTGTCACGGAGTTTTGTGGAAGGATCTTTCCCAAAAAAATAAATATTAAGTTATTACAGCTTCTTATTTGGAAAAAATTAAAATCTTTGGTCAAAATTGTTTTTAATACATTTTTCAAAGTAAAAAATAATTAACAAAATACAAACACAAAAGAGATAAAAATGCAATGCTATGTTGTATATATGGCGCAGTAATATTCTCCAAAGTATCTATTACGTATTAAAATTTAAAATGATTTATTTTATCGGAATTGGATATTAAGGAGGTTCGGGGGTCAAAGAAAAAATTCAGCTAAAGTTTTAAAAAACATATATAAGCCTTCAAAATTGGTTTTTATAGTTCTTTATATTAAATTATAATTTTTTACTTATAAATATTATTAGAAAAATTAAAAAAAAAATTCGCTCCTATAACATGGGTTCCCATGAGAAATCATGAGTTTTTGATATTAAAATAAACAAAAACATTGTAAAAAATGCAAAATTCGATGAAAAAAAATACGTGTGTGTAGGAAATTTAATAACGAAGAGTTTGGGTGCTTAAAAAGTATTATCGACTATTTAGTTTTTGAAATATTTTATTTTTAACCATGAAAAAATTTGATTTATGGCGTAAGTGAACGCGAGCGTCATAGAAGAATGCAACGGAGCATTCGGGCAGACGACTCAAGTCTAAAGTCACCCAATGTAAATAATGTTATTATTACAATATTAAAAAAAAAGAAATTGTCACTGCTGTCACACTTGTTAAAATAATGTAATATCAGATATGACATGAAAAGTATAAAAGTTGCAAATTTTGGAATCATTATTTTTATTAGTAAAAAGAGTTTGATTAGTTGTGTTCTAATTTGTATTTTTATACCTGGGACTTGATATTAATGAGTTTTTGCCACTGCCATCAATCCAACATTCTAACAAATACACATAACCTGTGTGTTGTGTTCAAAACAAGAAATAATAATTATTAAAAGTGGAAAGTTAATACATATAGTGTATTGTAAGTAATAATTTATAAAGTTAATATTAGTGTAAAGTTTTCTGTACTTTAAATAAATAAAATCAGCTATAATATTTTTGTTTCAATTTTTAATTATAATTCTTCAACACTTTTGCTATTATACAAGGTAGATAAATGTTGTAAAACTTTTTGTTAATCAATGTTGCCTTACCATCTACATAATTTTTTAATAATAAAGTAGTTTTTTAAACGTTTGAGGTTATGTTATCAGCTGTCAGCTGCTGCTAATAAAAGTAACTATTAGCGCTGATGCCACGTTTTTTTACAACACGCATAAATTCGGACGCAATTTTTATCATATTATTTGATTAAAACCATATATTTTTTAAATCATGATTAAATAATGATTTGTCAATTAATGTTATAACATTTTATTGTAAAAGTGGGTCAAGTGGGTTTTGAACCCCTAAAATCCTCAAAACTTTTCTATGCGTTACAATAATGTATTGTAAAACCGTTGGTTTAATACATCATTTTTGAAATTTTTTGGCTTCTAGTACTTTTTTAAAAAGCCATTTTTTATCGAGATTCGACCTCTTTTTCATTATAACTGAGTATTCATGTTATTCGCAGGTATAAAAAATATGTAGAAATGTTACGTATTTACTATAATAAATGTTTAAAATGGCCTCCATTCTACTGAATACACATTCGGCACCGTTTTAAAAAGAAAAACCGAATTTTTTGGAAGATCATTGGCTTCTGACGAAATGTATTTGAACTTTCAATAACTCGACGCCTCAGTTGTTGTTCGTTAATTATTTCAACACAATACCGTCCGCTTTTATAAAACTACCGAAGCAAAAGTCAATAGGAATAAGATCTGAAGTTCTGGCTGGCCAAGAAATAGGTGCATCAGGGCCCCTTCCAATTCAACGTCCATGGTACAGACAGAAAAGGTATTCTCTAACTTCGTTATCAAAATGCGCTGGAGCATCATCTTGTAAATACCACATATTTTGCCATATTCTTAAAGTTACCTCTTTTAAGTACTCTGGTCTGGCAACGTTGTTTAAATGTGACCTCATACTCGTTCTATGACGTGCAACAAAATTTATATTGTATGAGCTTTAGAGGTCATTTCTGCAAACGTGTAAGTCCTGAAGACCATATTTTTAGCGAATATATGTGCTCCTGTAAGATCTTCGTTAGGTTTTTCTTTCCTTTCGCTAATATGATTAAGTCAAGCTGCACCGATTTTTTCATATATTAAATGACGTCATTCGGTGCTACCATAAAAAATGTTAGGCTGATAATTCAGCCTTGAGGTGTACCATTCTCTTGTTCTTTGTGATCGGTATCAGATCGAACTTGAAACTTTCTTTAACTAATAAAGTTTCTTATAGAGGCAAAAATTTTACCCTGGTATCACCAAATATTATGAATATTACTTTTTTCTTTGACAATTTTTTTATTTATCGATTTAAGTTTTCTTTTTTAACAAGTGTTATTAAACGCAGGAAAATAATTTAACTTTAGTCGAAATAAAAATAATTTAACATAAATTGACTGTTTGAAAAAGTACTTTAAAATGTTGATTTTCCTAAAAAAAACCACAAAAAAATATATTGCGGCAAAATAAACACGTTTTTTGCCATAAAATTAAATTAAATTCTAAACCTTTTTTATTCCCGCGAAAAAGCTGTCAGCCATTTTGGTGACGTAATATTGGTAAAAACAACAGTCCTGTATGTACGTCCGGCACTTATTCAACGTCATCAGCCATATGCAATCATCATTGATTCAATTTTTGGCAGATTCGTACTATCTGCTTTTACAAAATCGGTTTGCATTTAATAAATAAATAGGTACAAATAAAATGCATTGACGGATGAACACCTTAAAGTTAAAGTTAATAGATATGTACCTAGCTGTTTACACTAAACTAACAGTTTTTGCCTCTGTCACGTCATACCATGGAGGCTCGTGTTTTGGGTCACGTGATATACAGATTTAAAATTACGACTTTTAATTTCAATATAATAAAACAATAATGTGCTTTCCTAATTTAAAATCAGAATATTTAAGTAAATTTCTACATAAATTTGAATTATTATAAAATTTCATAATTTATTTTTCACTACCGAAAATACACTATTGCCAAGAAAACAGCTATTGAATTTCGGCTGCATCGTTTCAAAATTGATACACCAAGAAAACAACAATTTTGAATTTAGTTACTTGCATTGTGACAATTTATTGTGCTTCAAAAATAACTAAAAATCAATCAGATGAATTGTCACAAAATTTAAGCATAAGAAATATTGAGCTCCAACAAGATAAATTCTAAACTTGTATGAAATTTCATTGAATCCCTGGAGTATCTTGGTGCGAACAACAAATTGACACTGCTGTGGGTACCTGGGCTCCAGGGGGTGGAGGGAAATGAAAGGACCAACACCCTTGCAAAACAGGGGGCTGAATCTGCGTTCACTGGACCAGAACCGGTTTTTGAAGTCACTACAAGTGCCACCAAAACAATTACTTTGGTCTGGGCGGAGAGAAAAATACTCACGAACTGGTCCGATATACCAGGGTTAATTCACTCGAAAGCGTTCCTACCTAAACCCCCAAGAAACACAACTAAGCAGATTCTAGAATAAAGCAGGAATAACCTGCGAATTCTAACGGGAATGCTTACAGGACACTGTCGTCTAAGATACCACCTCGTAAGGATAGGTCTGAATCAACAAACGTACAATGGGTTTTGCTGTTTAAAAGACGTAACTGCTGAACATATACTATGTTCACGCCCCGGCTTGTGAAGAATAAGGTTTAACGTATTTGGTTTTACCAACCTAGAACCTAGCAATTTCAAGAAAATCTCACTCCATACAACCTTGAACTTTATGAGAAGGGCTAGATTGTGCGTTAAACTGTAACCTCTAGGGATGAGCCACAATGGACCTACTAAAGGTCGTAGCGGAGGGGCGACCCACGCCACACTCACATAATACCTAACCTAACCCAACCCTATTGCTAAGAAAACAGCTACTGAATTTCGGCTGTATCGTTTTAAAATTGATACACCAAGAAAACAACAATTTAGAATTTGGTTACTTGAGAAAAAACTTTCAATGTGAGGAGTTAAAACATTTGTGACAATTTATTGTGCTTCTAAATTGACCAAAACCCAATTAGATGGATTGTCATAAAATATAAGCATAAAAGATATTTGTTTAAATACAGTGTGTTTCAAAATAAGGTGGCCCCGTTGTAAGTAGAACACAGCAAAATAATTTGGGTTTGTTCAGTAAAAATCTTCGTAAAGAATCCGTATTCAATATACAAGGTACGAACCGTGTAACATTCTTTAAGAGTCAGATATAAAAAAAACTAATGCCATGTGTTAGCTACCAAAACGTATCATACAAAATTTCATTACAATGTTTCCAGTAGTTTCGACATATTCGTAAAAACTATCTGTAAAAATTTATTTTGCAGTGTTATACAGTGTTATATACAATGGGTACCACCTTTTTTGAAACACCCTGTATATGTCTGTATATATATAAATAATGTATGAGGTGGATGATTTATTTAACAATATTTACTAAATTTATTTGATAAATAAGAAAATTAGTAAAATTTTAAAAATATTACCAGCATAAAAAAAAATATTTTACCCAGTAATTTTAATTTTTCTATTAACTTCCCAATGGGAAGTTATAGCAATAGGTCCGATTTTGCGAATTCCGAATTTTGACATTTCTCCACATTTTAAGGTCCCCAGAGTCGAATACAATAGTTTTTAAGTGGACGTCTTTGTGTGTATGTACGTATGTTCGTATGTGACTTCGGAATTATTTTTCGTCTCGATTATCTCGATAACAAAAAATGATATTGACATGGGACCAATTGCATTCGACGTATAATTACGCAACTTAGAACTGATTAGGTTTTTAGCAAAATTGGTCTAGCTGTTTTTTATGGAGAATAAAAAACTGAAACAAATGGTAAACTACCTGAATTTTGCAATTTATAAATTATACTATTTTAAATACAGAATTTTAAGATCTATTAAATATTATGATTATTGCATGTTAGAAATATTTGTATTAAAAATATGATGACAATATTTCATAAAAATAGATAGCTTTAGAAAACAAAAATAGGAATTGGAGAATTTTAAACTTGTGTCAGTTTTGAAAGAATATCATTGAAGACGCTTTAACAGTGAAAAATTATTGTTAGTAATAATCAAGCATTGTTTATAACAATTAAATATTGTTACTAACAAATAATTATTGATCATAATGTTTAAAAAGAATATTTTCAATTGTCATAAACAATTGTAAATAGCTCCCGCTTATGAAATGGTAAAGAAAAGTTTGAAAGAATACGGTTGACATATACAGAATATTGTTAATGACAATTATAATTTGTTATAAACAATTTAAATCCTTTTTTATAATAATTTTAATAATAATAATTTTTATTATAACAACAAAACACTTGGTATTTTTTTTGGGGTCGAACCCAGACCACTAATATTTTAAATGTTACAACAGAAAAATAATTATTATTACCTATTTATTAATACTGGTTGAAGCTGTAGGTATTTAATTATTAAACTAAAGTTTAATTTTTACCAAAATTATACTCATAAAATTAAAATTCATACCATTGTGTGAATAATAATTTTATTGGTTAATTATAGCGTTAAGTATAGGTTTATTTAAAGCTAGGAAGTAATTTTGTTTTTAATAATTTTAATCTTCATTAACATATTTTTTTAATTCTCATTTATAAGTTTAAAGGAGGTGGAGACTTACAATAAGCAATTTATATACGATGCTTTAATGAATAGGTAAAAAAATGAAGGTTATCCAAAGACACATTCCTGATGATGCAACACATGCGATAAATCAATATAAGAGTGCACAAAAGACATGCTTTATAGTCCTAATGGCATAAAAAACATGCGAAGCAAAATAACTTATTGCAATAAGTTTCTATATCTTAGTAGATATATTTTTAAACGTGAAAAAATTGACGAAGTAATTTGAAAAAGAGTAAAAATTATTAGAAATTTAAAAAAAATGCTCAGTTACATGAGGAGCCTTGGAGAAAAGCGGAATAAAATAATTAGATTAACATATAAATATTGCATACAATAAATTAAAGATTATAAAAAAAATTCATGATTAAATATTATTAAAATAATTTAAAAAGCAAGAATTGATAGTAAAAGAGAAAGTACCCAAAATAAACGTACATTGGAAAATTTACAAGCACAGAGAAAGCAAAAGACTTATTTAAAAAAACTGTTACTGTAAGAGATGTATATTTTTTTGTGTATTGAATTAACCAAGCATGTGTTGCCACTTTGTAGCCTCTTTAAGTGGTGTTTGGGTTTTATTAAAAATTTACAAAGTTATAAATAAATAAATATTAATTAAATTTATTGACGCTGACTTAACAAAATTTTACCTTTATCTTTTGTTTAATAATGATTCCAATCTACTTTTTTTATCGTTGTCATCACTAATAATTTTTCTTTCGGTTGTATTATATATTATAAAATATACAGAGTGGACCAAAAGTCTGGAAACGGCCAATTATATCGTAAATTGCTAGTCCAAATTGTACAAAATTTGGAATAAGCCCATTTTGAGATACGGAGATTCCAGATTTGACATTTGCAATGTTGTCAGTTTTGCCGTTTCTCTAATATTATTAGTCACTTTGGTTTTTAAATACATCACCCCCATTTTAATCATAATTGGTATCTCCTCTTTAATAAGACTTTAGCCATATGTGTCACTCATGATTTTATATAGTCTAAAAGGTCTTTAATAAATAAATAATTGTCCGTTTCCAGACCTTTGGTCCACTCTGTATAACATATTATAATATTAATCCTTTAAATTTATCAAATAACAGATAATAATTAAACACATCAACAATAATAGCATTTATAAATCACATTGATAATTATTTTAAGAATTGTACCATAAGTATATGAGTCACGGATCACCGTAGAAACAAAAAAGAAATTACTCAAGAATTTTAATTACTTTTACTTCATTCCTACACGTATAAGAATTTCAAATCTGAACGTGGCTTAATAGGTAGACAGTAGAAACATTGTGTAAAAAAATAGAATATTTTTTTATTTCAACTCATCTATTAATGAAATATCTTTTGAATATAAACTCTTCCATTTTTGGAATGTTGTTCTGACGAATTTCGTTTAAGAATAAAACATTTTTAAATGTTATTATATTGTAAAATATAATTTTAAACTAATGACTTATTGATTATCAAAATTTGTTTTGTGAAATAAACGTGCAAGTAAAAAATATAATGAAATATTTTTAAAAAAAAAAAAAACTAGTTGCGTAAAATTATTTACTGAGATTTGTTTTCATTGCTACAAAATAGAAAACTAAAATCGTAAATTAATGAACAAGACTATATATAAATTATGTTTTTTGTTGTCCTTAACATTTAAGATTTTCTTTTAAAAAGATGTAGACCTCGCTATTTAAACATATAAATGCATATTTAATAAATGATTCATAAATAACTAATAATGAAAGTGTCAATAAATTGATAACATTCGATTAAGTTTGTGTTAGGAAATATCTATGTCCATTAGAGTTCATTAATTCTCAGGATTACATTGTTAAATCCTTTGCATAATTTATTTAGGTACACACCTATGTTATAAATGTTGGAAACATTTAAAAATTATTTTGTTCTTTTTTCAAGAAACTCATTAGTCTTTTTAAAATTTTTATACGAACGAACTTTTTGGATGCTTCAAAATTTTATTGATTAATAAGAAATTATATTAAAAAAAAATTGGTAAAATTTAATTTAATTATTTATTATCATTGTTTTGTGATTTTGCAGTAATTTGTTTTTGTTTTACGGTTTTTATTTATAATCTTCGAAAACTGTTTGGGTATTATTTTTTATATATTAGTGTATATTAATTTTACTGGTATTAAATATTTAATATGCTACAAAAGTATCTCGTTTTATTTCATCCAAAATAAGTGGGTCAAAATAAAAAATTTTCATCACATAATACGTGAAATAAAAATGGTTTTTTTTTTGGAAGAAGAAAAGTTGGATGTTACTAACTCTTTTTTGTATAAATATAAAACAAATTTCATCTACGAGAGGTACTTCAAAAATAAATGGAAAAAATAAAAATCATCCTGTAGATATGCAATACGCCGCACTTACCGCTTAAGGCTAAAATCGCAATTAAGACGATCGTCGTTGCGAAGTTCGCCATGACACTTAAACAACTGAAAGTATCGGACGCACGAGACCACTATTTACAGCCGATCCACACCACTAATTTCTTGCTTTTATAGTCGGCCTACTTGGGACTAGCAATGGGCACCAATCAAATAAAACAATCGCGGCGATTCATGAACAAAATCGAACAAAACATCGATTGCCTCTTACAATCGAATTGAAATATACGGTAAGGCCTAGGTACACAAAAATTCCCCTGTAGGCCAAGCGCCAGAGCAAAAAAACACTGTTCGTAATGCAATCTTCTACTGAATTAATTTGACTGTTGGGACATGTTCAGGGGTGTCCCCTGAATATAAATCCACGTTGGCGTCATGCTGGGGTGGTCGCGTTAGCCGCCATCTTGGAAAACACGTTTTATCAATTATCTCTTGAACGAAAAAAATAGTAGATATAATTTTCGTAGCCAATAACAGTCTTTACAACTTTTATATATAATTTTTTTTTACAATGCATAGATTTTTATTTATAGCGCTCCAAACTTTTTTTAATTTGTTTATTGCTACTACCACTAATTTCTTGCTTTTATAGTCTTTTATATGGGTCTTTAAGCATATATATTAAGCATAGGCAGGTTGCTGGCCTCACCCATGTTTCCTCCTCCTTTACCCGGGCTTGGGACCGGCAGTGACAGATACCAGGCTACTCAAACCACCCAGCACCTGCCCCAGTCGCAAACAATCAAAGCAGCAAGACTATCGGGATTCCTACGAGATGTGATATGGAGGAACAAGCACATGTCTATAGCGAGCAAAACAAGAATCTATAAGACCTGCGTAAGACCGGTAATGACCTACGCTACTGAAACGAGGGCAGAAACAGCAGCAACAAAGAGAATTTTAAGAGCAGCCGATATGAGAACCCTAAGGACCATAACTCGACAGGCAGAGGAGCGAAGACATCAGAGCTACCTGCGGCATTCAAGATGTAGTAAGATGGTCCAGAGTCCGAAAGAGAGCTTGGAGGGATCATGTGGACAGAATGCCTGGAAACCGCCTCGTAAGAGCTGCTAAGCACAACAAGCCTGAAGGTAACAGACCACCAGGACGACCGCCCAAGAGGTGGCACGAGAGCTGGACATCAGAATCCCAGTTGCGGCTGCTATGAGTGCTAATATATGAGGAAAAACAAGACAAATGTCTTAAGAAAAAGAAGAAGAAGAAGATAGTCGGCTTACTTGGGACTAGCAATGGGCACCAATCAAATAAAACAATCGCGGCGATTCATGAACAAAATCGAACAAAACATCGATTGCCTCTTACAATCGAATTGAAATAATCGGCAAGGCCTAGGTACACAAAAATTCTCCTGTAGGCCAAGCGCCAGAGCAAAAAAACACAGTTCGTAATGCAATCTTCTACTGAATTGATTTGACTGTTGGAACATTTTCAGGGGTGTCCCCTGAATATAAATTTACGTTGGCGTCATGCTTTATTATTATTATTATATTTATTATTCAACTTCCCTACCATAAAAAAAATTAAGTAAATAAATTCATATTATAAATAATATAATATAAAATAAAATAATATAATAATAACATTAATTATTATTAATAATAGTAGTGTAAGTTTTATTAAGCTATAGCTCTTGAAGTATACATTTCACGGTAAAAAGTTTTAAATAAAATTTATAGAAAATTTTATGTTCTACAAATTTGGTTTTAACCATTTTTTATGTATCATTAACCGTTAACTATATATTTAGCAATAAACAAATTAAAAAAAGTTTGGAGCGCTATAAATAAAAATCTATGCATTGTACGAAAAAAAGTTAAAATTAAAAATTGTATAAAATGTTACGAAAATGATTTTTGCTATTTTCGATGCACGGTTCACGTGATATTTGATAAAACGTGGTGGCTAACGCGACCACCCCAGCATGACGCCAACGTGGATTTCTATTTCCCTGAAAATGTTCCAACAGTCTAATCAATTCAATGAAAGATTTCAGAAAAAAAAATACGTGGTGCTTGGCCTACTGTTTATATCCCTGAATGGTGATTGCTTGTTGATAAGCCTCACGAAAATCTGAAGGATTTTGTATCCTTTTGATGAAAAAACATTGCGTCTGTTTATGAGTTTTCCGAACTGGTGGTTAGTCTAGGTATGAAAGTTTTGGATATTTGAAGCTAACTTTTTTCACAAAATGTATGGACCAAATATAAATCAATCTGTCTAACAAAAATTAATAACAAGCTTATTCTCTTTGATATGATAATTAGTGGGCAAAGGTGTTTTTGATAAACACCAGCCTTACAGAAAAAAATGAAAATACACGGTTGTTGATAATAAAAATGCTCACACTAGAGTATTGAAAGGCCAAATAGGTTACTTGATTTAAAATCACCGGATTTTTGTGAATAAGATTTATGTAAGCTTTATTTAATAAAAGTGTTGGTTCTTTGCGATAATAAAAAATGCAAACAATTAAAAAAAACAAAATTATTTCGATTAGCAAAGATTAAATTGAATTTTTCTAAAATTATTGATTATTATTTAATCGACATTAAAGTTAGGTTATTTTAACTGTATTATTTTGACTGTAACTTTTGTCCTTAATCCTTCTAGATCTACTTCCACTTATCTACGGAAGTCGATAATAAAGGATTCCGTTTAGTATTTTTTTCGCATTTATAGGTAATAATAATAAAAGACATTTGGCATCAAACTTATCACATAATTACATAAAATCTAGTTTTTTGTTTATTTAATGGTAAATTATACATTTAATCTCTTACAACTTTGCCTGCCTTATTTTTATTTATTTGCATTTTTAATTCTTCTAGATTTAATTTATATGATTTATATTTTACAAATTTGTTAAAATCACATTTGATGTCCAAATGAGAGGTAATTTAAAACCGTGCATTCTTATGATCTGATTGAAATAATTCACAAAATAATTTCAAAACAATATTAACTAATTTAATTAACTTTTATTTAATAATATACTAGTGTGTAAATGTGTAAAATATTTATGTTTACACTGGCCGAAGAGGTAGGCATCAACTGTAGAATTGAAGAACAAATTAACTCTTTTAACCGAGCTGTATGCAACCAACATTGCTGCTGGATGTCTTCTTAAATTTTTTTTCACCCAAACGACGGCTTAAAAAAACATTTTATTTTGATCATTAAATATTTAATTGTAAAGCTTTAAGCTGACCTGAGTCACACAGAGCATTCATTTCCAAACCAACAAGTCCAAACAACTTTTCATTTTGCGTAAATGCAAGGAAAACAAAAAACATTGAGTTTTAAATCAAGGGAGAGGTTTAAAAATATTATTCTGCTGTTTCCAAGTGGCATCTCTTTAACATCCCCCAATCGTTCTTTAAAATGTTAAATATCAACCCCTACCTTGGGATACATCAAATGAAAATCCAAGAAAAATGCAATATGACCATGTAAATAACAACTTATTTTATGAATTTATTTTGCAGATAACATTAAACATAGCGAAATGACAACAGAAACTAAAATGAAGTTAATTACAAACATCTCCTTAAATGTATTTTTCTACGTTCATGTCTGTAAACGTCAAAAATCGTATTGTCAACATTCCTTGTAAATGACATATAACAATAACATGCACGTAATGAGATCTCATAACATATACGTGCGTTTTGAGAAGAAAACTTAAACTTCTTGGTTTAATTAAATTACAATCAAATTTTTATTTACGTAAGACTTTATTTGGTCTATTTACACAAACTAAGTCAATTAAAAAACATAAAAACCTTTAGCATTAGCGAGATATATTTAGGATTGAAAGAGTGATGCCCCTAAATGTAGACAGCACGTTATGCAATTTTTTAAAAATAGGACACGTTTTCTTAAGTAGCATGCTATGAAAATAAATGTCATGTCATTTATATTGTCAATTTCTTGAACAAAATATAATTGTATCCGAACATTTTCTCAACTTTATCTACGAATATGTCTGATAGTAGTGAAAGTGATGAAATTATGAGCACTCCACCGAAGATTTTAGAACAAGCTCAAGCTGCCACACATAATTTGTTACCGCTAAAATCCAAAGAAAAGTACGAAATTACCTATCAAAAATTTATGGATTGGCGATACATAACGTTAAATCCTTTTCGGAGAATGTTTTACTTGCGTATTTTGAAGAAATATCAAAAACTATGAAGCCATCTTCTCTATGGGCAATTTATTCGAAATACTAAACAAATTAATAAGTTTCTGAAAGATGCCTTAGACGATAAACATTTGATGTTAAAGGTAAACAATTAAAATGTATAATTATCATCACATAAAAATGAGTTTTTGTTTTTTGTTTTCAGGTTATCCTCATCATAGGATAAAGCGGGGCTTGCCGTAAACAAGAACTTAGAAATATAAAAATGAAACAAATTCAGGAAATAGGAAAATCCTTGATAATTGATATTCCAGATTTTAAAACTAAAACGAGACGTTCATTTGTAGTACCAGAAACGTTTTATATCACATGTCAAAAATACATGAATTTGCGTCCTGCTGAAATGGAACTTCCTTTATTTCTTAATTACAGAAATAAAAAATGCATAAAACAAGTTGTGGGGATAAACACAATCGGAAGTACACCACATAAAATTGCTGAATATCTTGAGCTGCCGAAACCAAAGCAATAAACTGGCCATTGTTTCAGATTATTAGCCACTATATTAGTTTATGCAGGAGGTGATATGCTATCATTAAAACGACTTGGTGGCTGGCAATCTTCTACAGTAGCGGAAGGCTATGTGAATCAATCTCTTAAAAATAAAAATTTCGTGCGTAACGGGTTACTTACAACTCTTGTTACATAATATACTATTTTCTACGCTCATGTCAATAAACGTCAAAAATCGACATTTTTTTCAAGTGACATTTAACAATAACATGCACGTAATGAGATCTCATTGTGCGTTTTAATAGGAATTCTTAAAATTCCTTGGTTAAAATCAAAATTGCAATAAAATGTTTATCTACGTACATCTCAATTTGTTCTATTTACATACATTTAGTGAATTAAAAAACATAAAATCTTTTAGCATTGGTAAAATACATTTTGGATTAAAAGAGGAATGCCCCTTAATATCGGCAACACATTATACAATTTCTCAAAAAATAAGTCGCGTTTTCTTAGCATGCTGTAAGTAAGTGTTAACTCCAACAAGATAAATTCTAAACTTGTATGGATTCCCTGGAGTACATTGGTGCGAACCACAAAGTGACCCTGCTGTGGGTAACTAGGCACCAGGGAATGAAGGGGAACAAAAAGCCAACACTTTTTTTAGAAATTCACATTTATTGGGGTTCAAGTTTAAATTTAAGTCCCTTACATAACATTACAATCTTGCGGTTGGGCCATTGGTATCGGCATCTTTTGTGACTACCGCTGTGTCTTTAGGGCATTAGAATTCCAGTCGGCTGGTTTTGGCGAATCGCAGGATTTTTCTCATTTAGATCGCTTGGATCCATTATCATACGGCCCCAGGTTTGATACCTGTACACCGCTAGCATCTGACAGTGACACAGAATGTGTACACTGCTCTCTTTCTCTACTCTGCATAGTCGACAGTTTGGAAAACTGCAATATAACGTTAATTATTAAATTAATATCCTGCGCATTCATTTCTATAACGTGATAAAGTCAAGAGATATTTAATTGCACAACCTTATTTTAAAAATTACTTAAACGTGATTTACAAATAAATAATACTATTTCACGCATGCATAAATAATTTGTTTTTTATCAACTATAAACTACTCGTTGCAACTCAAGTATTAATTCAGAACTGCTATGATCAAAAAAAAGATATAATGATGTGCTTCATAGATTATGAAAAAGCCTTCGATAGAGTACAACATCATAAGCTCATTCAGATTTTGAAAGGTCTTGACATTGATCAAAAAGATATTCGGTGTATAGAAAGCCTTTACTGGAATCAAACAGCTAGAATTAAAATAGGCAACGAAGTTTCGGAAGCAGAAAAAATCTATAGAGGTGCTAGGCAAGGTTGTGTTCTCTCCCCACTCCTATTCAATTTGTATTCTGAACACATCTTTAGAGACGCTCTCGAAGAAAGAGATATAGGCATTATATATATATATATATATATATATATATATATATATATATATATATATATATATATATATATATATATATATATATCCCATTAGCAATTACCTTAATATGATACTCATAATCGTTGAAATCTAGTTGCAGACTTTCACAGACTGAAAAAAATTAAAGATGGTCCTAATCATTACGGCATTACCTTGTTCAATGTTTTACCGGCCACAGTCAAGGAAATAAACTTAAAAACTTTTAAAAAGCAAATTAATGTTTTCCAACTTCGAAATGCATTCTTCTTAAGCGGGGCCGGATTTAAGGGAGGGCATTCGGGGCTACGGCCGCGGGGCCTCCACAAAAGAGGGGCCCCCACAGTAGAGACTTGGGAAAAAAAAATCTTTCAAGTCCGGCTAGTAAATACTAGTTAATAACTTTCACAATAAATTAATTATTGAAAAACTCGACTAAAAAAAATTATTCATTTTATTTGGAAAATAATTTAGGGCCAGGGGGCCTCCACTTTTATGTTGCCCCGAGACCTCCAGACCTCTTAATCCGGCACTGTTCTTAAGTATTCGAGGAATCTCTATTTGCTGATTTTTTATTAATATGTGTTTGTTAATAGTTTATCTTATCTATGTATTGTAACATTTAATGTTAGTTTACCTGATTTTAAACTATTAACTTTTTCCTCTTGACTGAGTTATGTAAGTACTTTACTGTACACTAACATCAATAAATTATTATTATAATTATTATTTTTTTTTTTGTGCTGGCATCGGCAACTAAGGCCATTAGCCATACAGATATGTCACAGGTGAGTTGGAATTATAATCATTTATATTTTCATGAATAAATCGTTTTCTTTCAAAAATTGAATCACTTTAAGATGGTTTTGTTGGTCTGATAAGCACGTTATCTGATAGCACTAACTGTTCACGAGACTAAGTATACTTAATACACTCAGTTAATATGTGGTTGGTATTCAGTTGTGTTTCACATATTTCACACATTGGAGGGATTCTTCCAAAAAGTAAATATGAGGATGTTAGGTGAGTATGTCCGATTCGAAGTCTTGTAATTGCTTTAATCTAGTTTCAGTTTGATTCCATTCCGCTTGCCATGCGTTCTTTATTTTATGTTTTATGTAGTTTCTCATGTCTTCTGTCCTGATTCTTGGGATATTCATCTCCTCTGCATTCGCTGCGCCCTTGGCAGCTTCGTCTGCCTTTTCATTACTTCTAAATTCTTCATCTGTATTCTTCGCAGTGTTGATAGCATTATATTATTTGTTGTTGGATAATATTTTTGAGATGTCTCTTTGGATTCCACTTATGTGTCTGAGGTTTCTGTATTCCACGCAGTCTTCCAAGAGGTGTTTAACCGTAAGTCTAACCTGGCAAGTATGGCATTCTGGGAGTCGTTCTCCTTTCAGCATATATGAAGATGTAAGCTTAGTTTGCCCTATTCTTAGTCTAGTAAGCGCTACTTGATCTTTTCTTTTCATAGGATCTAGGCTTTTTCATTTTCTTAATAAATTATTTTATTTGCCCAAGTTTTTCGTGTCAGATGTCCCATTCCGCTTCCCACCTATTGAAGATTATTCTTTGAAATGTGTTTTCAAGTCACATTATTATTATTATTATTATTATTATCATTATTATCATTATTAAAATTTGATTTTAAATTGTTAAGTTTGTATTTTTTTTTCAGTACGTATATAAAAACAGTGTCCATGTAAAAATGGTGAAGCATTTGCATAAATCACAGCAACGCCAAAACAACGTGAAATCGGAGAAAATTTTTAAAAAATAATAAAAACAAAAAAGATTTCATGTACACCAAGAATTTATTTTGCATGTTTGAGTTTCTCCTCCACACTTTGCCAAAAGTACATTTACGAAAACTGAGTTATAGTGTTTTTGTTAGTCTGTGTGCTGCAATTGAAAATATAGTAATGAGTTAGTTCCGCAACGTCGTACGAGGGCGGTTTGATAGGTCAGTGACTTTTTGAATAAAATAAATTTTTTTTACGCAAATAAACATTTTATTTTTCTACATAATCACCTTTTAGCTCGATACATTTAGTACAGCGTTTTTCTAATTTTTTTATTCCCTCCAAATAATAGGTTTTTTCAAAGCTCTCAAAATACGCGTTTGTTTCGGTAATGACTTCTTCTTTCGACTCAAATCTCTTACCGCCCAGCCATTTCTTTAGGTTTGGAAACAGAAAATAGTCGCAGGGGCTAAATCTGGAGAATATGCTGGATGGGGTAGCAGTTCGTATCCCAATTCGTGGATTTTGGCCATCGTGACTAGACAAGTGTGCACACGTGCATTGTCTTGATGGAACAGCACTTTCTTCTTCTTAGCCAAATGCGGCCGTTTTTGCTTCAAATCAACGTCGAATCTGTTCAAAAGCTTTAAATAATATTCGCCGGTGATCGTTTTACCTTTCTTGAGGTAATCGATGTGAATGACACCGCGTACATCCCAAAAAACTGTGGCCATGACCTTGTTGGCTGACAGACTCTGTTTCGCCTTCTTTGGTCCACGTTCACCCCGAGCAACCCACTGTTTCGATTGTTCTTTGGTCTCTGGCGTATTGTGATGGATCCATGTTTCATCCAAAGTAACAAAACGGCGCAAAAATTGGTCCGGATTACGGCTGAACATCGATAAACACTCTTTTGAAGTGGTCACACGATTGCGCTTATGGTCGAGTGTGAGCAATCGCGGCACCCATCTCACAGAGAGTTTTTTTATGTCCAAATATTCGTGTAAAATATGATGTACCCGTTCAGTTGAGATACACCTACAGCATGAGCCAACTCACGCACTTTCATTTTCCGATCATCCAATATCATTTCATGGATTTTATCGACGATTTTCGGCGTGATCACTTCTTTTGGGCGACCTGGACGTTCGGCGTCACTAGTGCTGGTACGACCACAACGGAACTCTGTAAACCACTTTTTAACCATTGAAATTGATGATGCCGAGTCCCCATAGTATTTATCAAGTCTTTCCTTAGTTTCAGTGATGGATTTTTTACGTAAAAAGTAATGCTTAATCAGCACACGAAATTCACGTTTTTCCATTTTCGTAAAAATTCACGAGGTTGTCTGCTTTGAACGGCTATCAAACACCAACTGCACGACGTAGCTTGCTCAAAATTAGAAAGTTGCCCACTGATAGATTATAGTTGACGGCAGCACTGTTGCATTTGGAGTAACTGCGCGGGAAATTCAAAAAGTCTCTGACTTATCAAACTGCCCTCGTATTATACACTTCGCCGCAAAATTAACGCATATTTTGTAAAGTACCCATAAACAATTCTTCCATTAACTTTTGTTAATAGTTAATGACTTTGAAAAACATCTATTCAGGTTAAGTGCAACATTATGTCAGATTAAATCTACTCTCGAAACAAATATACAAGAAAAAAATTGTGATAAATTTATCTGTATTTTAATTACGTACTTAAAAAATACAAAAAAAAGAATTTTATTTACTGGTAGCAGTATTAATAACTGGTATTGCCTGCCCTGGCTCTTATAACTGCATGACATCTTCTTCTTATATTTAAAATCAGGTTTTTAATCTCGTTTTGCTAAATTTGATCCCACGTCTTAACTAGTTGCAATGATAGCTCATGTTAGTTTGCTGGAGCTGGTTGTAAAGCTCGAATACGTCGTCTCATGCTGTCCCGTACATGCTCAATGGAGTTTAAGTTTGGACTTCTTGCGGGCCAATTCATTGTTGGAATTTAAACCTTCTGGAGGTAATTTTGCACTACTTTTGCAACGTGTGGCCGTGCATTGTCATGCATTAACCTACAAATAAGGCAAATGGTACTACATGATACTCTAGAATGTCCATAATGTATCTGGCAGCTGTTAAGCGACCTTCTTGATCAATGGGGACTCATCTGAAAACAATATATTACCCCACTGATGAACTTTCCAGTTTACGTATTCTCGGGCAAACTGAAGCCTCCTTCTACGATGATCTGCAGTGAGTAGCGGATAAGTGATAACTCTACAAGGTTTTAAATTATGTTATGCAAATATTCTTCGTACCAAATCCTGACTAATTGAAAATTGATACAGGCGAGAAAATTCCTGCTGTAGTGAAGTACTCGCAAGGAACCTCGTTCTTAGAGCTTCGAGACGCAGAAAGCGATCTTGACGATCTGTGTTAACTCTTGGTCGACCTTGTCCAGCTCTTCTTAAATTTCTGCCTGTTTCTTTGAATCTTCTTAATGCTCTGGAAATTGTAAATTGTATTACTTCCAGGCGTTTTGCCATTTGAACATTGGCAAACCCATCTCTGAGGAAAGCACACTCTTCTCTTGAAAGATTTCTCGTAACACGTTCCTGGTTATTCATTTTGTGAAAAAAAGCTCTCAAAAAATCACTAATATCACTATATAAGTATAAAAAGTGAAATAACCAGCGCTAAAATTTCTATCAGAATATATTTTTTTAATATTTTACAAAAACTGTAAAAGATCGTGCATACTGAAAGCAGGTGCATCAGCGTTTCCGGCGCCCTATGGCAGGCACTGCATCTTTCATCAGGGACCTCTATACCCACGACTCGGCTTCGGTAATGTAAGGTATTGAAAACTCCATCCTGGCATGCCATGATGAACCCCTCTTTTTGCGAATTAAGCCCGCCTGACCTTAGGAATGCAAAGTTCTTTGATGTTGTTGATAATTATTATTATTGATTTAATTTATTAAATCCCAGTCACGACTCTGCGGTTCCGATACCTCGCAGAGCCGAGCTTTAGAGAAACCAGTGACCACTCCTTACGCCGTGAGGTAAGTGATCACTGGGACCAAATATATATCGTTTGCCCTGAGCAGACGCAATGATCCCAGGATGACGGCCTTCTGCATTGCCCCAGCTAAAACGTGCCTTTTGTCGGCAAGTTGGTATTTTTTAGAGTTCCGAGAGCAGTGTGTGGCGTGTACTACCGAGGAAGCCTATTATCAGGATGACTAGTTCAACAGAATGGTCTGGATAAAGTCTGCGGAGTTAAAAAAAAAGGTCTCTATATTTTGTCCGTTTTTCCTCTTCTTTTAAGGCAATGTTCGGTTTGGCTGTTGCCGAAAATTCAATCACGAACATCGTCTTAGTAAGGTGGTCGAGGAGGACTGTCAGGCTTATTGGCTTGTATCTGCCTGACGGTGGGAAATGAAAAGTTCCAATAAATTTGACACCTCTCATTCTCCTCAACGGACTCAATATCCCCCGAAGCATAGGGCAGCACTGGAGTTTCATTAATACCGTACGAGTGCCTCAGATAATAGTATAGCATTCGTTATGCCGCATTGTTTCTATGAATATAGGCCAAAACTGCATACATCAAGCATGCTGAAAGCAGGTGCATCAGCGTTTCCGGCGCCCTACGGCAGGCCCGATTTAAGCCCGCCTGACATTAGGAATGCAAAGGTCAGTTCTTTGGATAAGTCCCTGTGTTCGATGTTGTTAAAAAAGACAGAATGAAGAGGCTTATCCATGTGGAGCTGCAGAGTTTTATTAACTTCTGCAGCTTTGATGCAGACTTTCCTCCGAGCGGGGCGAACTCAGTGACTGAGTCAAGCGCTCTCCGCTCGGAATCGAAGATCAAAGAGAGTTCATCAGCTGCTCGATGTGCTGCTCTAAAGAGAAATGCTCCTACTCCTGCAACTTTATGGCTTTTGACCATTTGTAGGAGGGGATGCAAACTCCTGATGACTTTGCAGCTGCCATCCAGAACCATTCTATTATGGAGATACTCCAAACTTAAGAGTCCACGGCCTCTCTGCTTTCTTGGGAGATATAACCGTGGTACGGACAAATTTGGATGCAAACTCAATTTAGGTGCATCATTTTGCGAGGTCTAACGTCAAGTTGGCGCAGCTCAGCTAGAGTCCACTTCATTACTCCAAAGGAGTAGAGCAGGATCGGAACAGCAATCATGTTAGTAGCAGAGACTTTATTCTTGCCCGACAGTTTCGAAGACCAGATCTGTTGGAGTCCCTGCCTATACTTGTTGCGGAGAGCGTATTTCACTATTTGTGTTTACTGGATATGGCTTTCCTTCACCACCAGGTATTATTATTATTTTTATTATTATTATTATTATTATTATTATAATAATTATTAAACGAGTAATGCTATTAAAACAAAAAATGTTTAAAATAGAACAGCAAATAAACAATTATTGTAAAACTAAAATAAATGGAATAGGCGGATTCATTCTATCACTTGGTTTAACTAAAATATCACTAAAATTCAACAATATAAAATTGTATTACGAATTCCAGGAAGTAAAAGACTTTGGTAACGACATGGACGGTATAATAGGCTCAGATTATTATTACATATTATTATATATTATATTATTATTATACATAAGTAAACAAAATATACATTATAAAATAATTAGTAAACGGGATACAAATTAGGAGTGTAATAAATGTTAAATAAATAGTGCCCCAGTATTAAACAAAAATAAATTAAAAGTAAAAATTACTAAAACATGTAACATTATTTTCCCGGAGTATACTAGAAAGTTAAAGCATATTTTACGAATATACGGTGGTTTCAAATTATCGTTAGAAACTCGATAACCAGTAAGTAAGTAAGTACGAAAGTTAATTTCCCTAATAATTTTAAACAACTTTCGTAGGTAACGAATTTCATTTTATAAGGGACTTCGTGTTTGAAAATTAAGGGTCAATATTTTTAATTGTAAGCACGGGTAATTTAGCAACCAAATCTGTTCTTAATGACTTTATTTATTGTACATAATAAAAGAGGTAGGTAGGTAATCCAAACAAATTTTACTAATTAACAAAGCTTTTAAGCTTTAATTTGGCTTGTTAATTCATTTTTGTTAAATTTATAGAAAAGTATTAGTAATCCTAGGTTATCGTTGTGGTGGGTACCGACATTAAAATCGTATGGTATCGATTGTAATTTCAAGAAGTGTATGTATACCTAATAGACCACGAAAATTCCGCGACGTGTTTTAGATGTAAATGCATTAATATTGCATGCACACGCTTATTTTACCGCGAAAAATAACTATAAAGGTCCTTTGCTACCAATTTTACCTATACGTAAGCGTGTGTATGATGCGATGGGTATTGGTAAAAACAAAATTAACCTCAGTTTTAAAAAGTGTGAAAGATGGATTTGATATATATAAACCCCGCAGACTGTTGACTTTCCTGAACCTTACAAATTTGAAATTAACGACATTGTGTACAAAATGCGTGAAAAAAAGCATATCTCTTTGGATTTAATATTAAAAAAAGTAAAAGAAAAAAATGTATTCGAAATTTATAGAACAAGTCTTTGGAAAATTTTGAAACATATAGGGTTTAAGTTTAAAAATAAGGACAATCGAAAGACTTTGTATAAAAAAGCTACAGTCGTGTACAAAAGAATTGAATTTTTAAGAAATTATGCTTACTGCAAACAAGAATGCTCTTTATTTGTTTATCTGGACAAAACTTAGATTTTTGCTAAAGGTGGAACAAAAAGAATTTGGCAGGACGATAACCTAAAGTCTTTAAAACACACCGACGGTAAAGTAAAAAGACACATTATTGTGCATGCAGGTGGAAAGCACGGTTTTATTGATATAGGGCGGATCTTGTATTTTCGTTAAAATCAAAATCGGCCGTTTATCATGACAATATGGATACAAAGATGTTTGTGAAATGGATAAAAGAGAAACTATTACCATAATTAATTTATTAATTAATTAATTAAACAATGATTAACAAACGAAAATATTTCATTTTCACAGTATTGTTTTAAACCGAAATTATTATCGATAGCTAAAAGGCACGAAAGAGAAAAAATTTACAAAGTGGATCAAATTACACTTAGTTATGGACATCGTGTGCTAAGACTTCCGCCTTATCATTGCCAATTTAATCTCATTGAGTATATTTTGGGAATATGGAAAACTTATTGTGACAATCACTTTGGATCTAATAATTACAGTGATAAGGCTGTTTTGAAAACCTGGCAACGAGCACTTAATACTGCCACTACTAAAATTTGGAGAAAATATATTACAAAATGTAAAAAATTAATATAGGAATGATATAGGAAATGAACTATATATGTAAGCTGTTCGTTAGCTACGTTTATTAAGGTAAAAGTCACCTTTTTTCAAAAGTCTTCCTTACTTATTCTATTACAAAAGTTTCTGTACGAAAAAGAAAATATTGGAAAATAAAAAAGTAATTTATTTAATTGTTGCAGATTAAGAAAAAAATTAAAAGCCAATATTTTTTACAAGTCTAACCTAATTATAATAAAAGACTTTATTAAAATTTTATTATTTTATATTAAGTCTTTGCTACGTATCATGTTTATCACGTCATTAAAACGACTTGCATGTTTGTAGAACATAAATTTAAATATAAAGGAAACAAGGACACTGTGTTATCAAAGACAAAAGTTGTTATACATTTAGCAAGTTAGATTTTTTCTTTTATAATAGTCCTTTACAATCCAGAGGTATTTATTACTTGGAAAAACATTCACTGGTAATAAATTCATAAAAAACTTAATATTTGATGAAAAAATTAAAATATCAATCAACAACATTATTAAAGTGTATTTTAGTCCAACCAATAGGGAAAAGTGCATGCAAAAATAAATATAAAAAAAAAAATGAGCGTATAGGAAATTAAAATTCAGGGTGAATTTCTATTTCATGCGACTTGATCCTGATTACCGAACATAACCTAAAAAATTGGCATAATTGCGAAAAGCGGTTTTTTGTTAATAACTAAAAAACTACAGCTCTGATCAAAAAAGTTAAATCAGGAAATTGTAGGTATTAAAAAGATCTATCTATTAAATAAATTATAATTTTTCGATATCATTGATACTTTTCGAGTTATATTGGAAAAACCGTGAAAAATCGGGTTTTCTATAACTCGTTAACTTTAACGTATTTTAAACTTGTTACTTTCTGTTAAGTGTAGCCTATGGCAAGCCAAAAAAAAGTGTTTTTTTAAAGAAGGGTTAATATTGATTATTTTTCAAGATATATGAAGTTTTCTCCAAAATTTAGCTAGTTATGCTCGGGGGATGATGTTACAGTAACAATTTAGGGCTTATTTTTTTCTGTAAAAGTTGTACTTTTATATTATTAAAATATATATTGATTTCTTAATTTTAAGGGCCAGAAAATGACTTTAAAATAATACATACATACATAAAGTCACGCCTTTTTCCCATAGGGGTAGGCAGAGACCAATTCCTTCCACTTGCTACGGTTTGTACACACATCTTTTGCTTCCTCTACTTTCATCAGTGTTTTCATACATGCTCTTCGGTTGTTGGTACTCTTGACCTGGCCTTTCTTCAAAACAATGTTGATCTGATCGAGATATGTTCTGCGAGGTCGACTTCTAACGATTTGTCCATTTACACTCGCCTTATAAATTTGTTTTGTCAATCTTTCTTCATCCATCCTTTTTACGTGTCCAAACCATCTGAGCATTGCTTTATCTATCTTTGTGACCACAAAATAATTGCACTATTTTTTTACATGTTTTTTAAAAATTAATTTCCTAATTTTGTTTTTATATAACTGACTTTCATGAAAATAAATTCCTGGCATCATTTCACGCATTTTAAAAAAATAATTGAATTACTGCGATCACTAGGAGCTGAGATAAATTTTGTATTTCAAAAAAATCTGAAAGGTGCAATAATCATCGTACAACAGTCACCTTTATGGATATTAATGTCGAATACCTATATTTTCAATAAAAAATACTAGGATATGTGTAGTTAATTTGCAGTATTATTAATTGATGAATAAAGTGAGGCGTGCAGGTACGGAGCACGGCAGCTATAGCGGATGGCGGAGTGGCAAGCGTTGAGCGCTCGAACTAAAAATTCATTTCGTGCGTTCAAAGTCGCTTGAGCTTGAAAAATTTGGAGTATCCCTGCTTCTGGGCTATGCACAAAATTCCTTTTGTATTTAATTTGGCGTAGCTCGTCGTGGTAAACACGAATATCATATTCTTCAAATAATAAAATAACTTTATTACGTAGAAAACATTTATTAAATAATTACAGTAAAAATACTCGTATATTATATTGAGAAAGATTAACATTTAAAAATAATTCTCCTTTTCTTTATTGGAGGATGGTCTGCTGAATTAATTGAATTTTCTTATATTTCTTATTCTTCTTCAATAATGTCTGTAAGCAGATCCTCCATAAAGTTTGGCAATTCTTCGTCTATTTCGATGGTACGATGAATATTGCGCCTTCCAGATTTTTTAAAATAAAAAAATTATCTTGGCTTCCAATGAACGTAAAAACTCATTTTTTTTTAAATGCGTGAAGTGATGCCAGGAATATATTTTAATAAAAGTAATTTCTATAAAAACAAAATTAAGAAATTTATTTTAAAAAATCATGTAAAAAAATATTTTTTGACCCTTTAATTTAAAAAAATCAATATACTTTTTTAGTAATATGAAAGTACAACTCTTACAGAAAAAAATAAGCCCTAAATCGTTACTGTAGCATCATCCCCCTAGCAAAACTAGCTAAATTAAGAGAGGATATTTTTGAAGAAAACTTCATAAATCTTGAAAAATAATCAATATTTATTAATTTTTAAAAAGAACACTCTTTTGGCTTGCCATAGGCTACACTTTACAGTAAGTAAAAAGTTTAAATACGTTACAGTTAATGAGTTATAGAAAACCCGATTTTTCCAATATAACTCGAAAAGTATCAATGATATCGAAAAATTATAATTTATTTAATAGATAGATCTTTTTAATTCCTACAATTTCCTGATTTAACTTTTTTTGATCAGAGCTGTAGTTTTTAGTTATTAACAAAAAACCGCTTTTCGCAACTATGCCAATTTTTTAGGTTATGTTCGGTAATCAGGATCGAGTCGCATGAAATAGAAACTCACCCTGAATTTTAATTTCCTGCACGCTCATATTTTTTTTTTTGAATATTAATTTTTGCACGTATAACATTGGGCCGCTTCCTTGTTTCTTGGACTTGAATGCTTCTTCCTACCCAGCAAATATATAAAAAACTATAATATTAAAAAAACGGAACAATATTATATAACTATTTAGTAATTTACACTTTAAAAAAAAACAATGTGTGATCAAATTTTTAAAAATAATCTTTTGCAACCAAAAAAAACTAAAAATTGCAAATTCGTTTTAAAGTAAAATTTAATTCTTGTTTTTTATATTTGGTATTTTCGCCTCTACTTTGGATGACAGCCTGACATCGACGACCCATACTTAATATAAGCGATTTTATATCATTCCGATCCAGTTTATTCCAAATTACAATAAGACGTTGTCCCATGTCCTTTAAGTTATTAGGGTGGTTTGAGAGATTTCTTAGGGGTCTACCAAGCATGTTCCAAACATGCTTAATAGGGTCGAGATCTGGGCTTCATGCTGGCCACTCCATGGTATTGATTTCAACATCTAGTTAACTTTGTACCACACATGCTCTTCCAGAGTATCCACTATATACCGATGAGCATTTAAATTGCTTTTATTTATTACCACTAAGTCTATGCGCCCTTAGAGAAAAATTCCTCCCTAGACCATAACTAATCCTCCACCAAATAATGTGGTACCTACAATGTTGGATGGAGCGTAAATTTTTTTTTGCCGTCGGTACTTTATAAGAATACGTCTATCACAGTAGTACAGACTAAATCTGGACTCGTCTGTAAAGACTACGCGATCCCAATCGGCTTTTAACCGATGAACTTGGTTTCTTGCAAAATTTCTGTGCGCTTTACGATGATCTGTGGTCAAAGCTGGACCTCGGGCTGGAATAAAAATATCAAAACAATATACTTTTATTTTTTTTAATTAGATGATGCAAACCAATCTTCTTTTTCCTTTGCCGTCCCCAATAACGGAGGTTGGTGACCACATTTGTAAAAGTTTTTCTGTCTTTAGCCGCGTGTAATAATTCCTCTACATTTGTTTGTCCAGTCTCGAATATTTCGTAGCCATGACTTCTTCTTTCTACCAATTCCTTTTTTCTCTTCTACTCTACTCTGCATAATGACCTGCAATAGCCTGTATTTATAGTTCCGCAATATGTGTCCAAGGTATGCTGTCTTGCGTACTTTGATTGTTCTTAACAATTTTTTCCCTCGACCCATCCATCGCAGCACTTTCTCGTTGGTAACTCTGGCCGTACATGAAAGTCTCAGCATTCTTCTGTACATCCAAAGTTCAAAGACTTTGATCTTATTTATTATTTGTGCTTTTAACGACTATGTATTTACCCCGTAAAGTAGTTGGGACCAGACATAACATTCTACAAACCACAATCTGAGCGCAGTATTTAGATTTCTGTCATATGATAATGGTCCCAATTTTAAAAATGCTGTCCTTGCTATTTCTATTCTTACCCTGATTTCCTAATTTGGATCTAATTCGGAATTGATATAGGCTTCCAGATATTTGTATTTTCCACTTTCTCTATTTGTTGCCCACCCAGGGTTAGTTGTTTATTATTTGTAGGTCCGTTCAATATTATCATAAGCTTGGCCTTATCGATGTTAATGTTAAATCCCGTTTGAATGCATTCGCTCTTCACTGCATTTAGTAGGGTTTGTAACTCTTCCATACTTTCAGCCATATTCACTGTGTCGTCTGCAAATCTTATTGTGTTTATTATTTCGCCGCCAATTCTTATCTCTTCTTTTCGTTCCCATAATGCTTTCGTGAAAATGACCTGCGAGGTGACCCTGCTGTGGGTACGTAGGCACCAGGGGGTAAAGGAGAACGAAAAATCCGACACCCTTGCAAAACAGGGGGCCGAATCTGCCTTCATTGGACCAGAACCGGTTTTTGGAGTCACTGCAAGTGCCGCCAAAACAATTATTTCGGACTGGGTGGAGTGAACAATACTTACGCACTGGTCCGATATACCAAGGTTAACTAACTCAAAGACGTTCCTGCCTAATCCTTCGAGAAAAACAACCAAGCAAATCCTAGAATGAAGCAGGAATGACCTGCGAATTATAACAGGACTGCTTACAGGACATTGGTGCTAAAATACCACCTCGCAAGGACAAGTCTGAATCAACAAACCGACTGTCGGTTTTGCTGCGTGAAAGACAATACTGCTGAACATATACTATGTTCTTGCCCCGGCCTGGGAAAAATAAGGTTCAACGTATTTGGTTTTACCAACCTAGAACCTACCGATTTCAAGAAAATCTCACCCCATACAACCAAGAACTTCGTGGGAAGAGCTGAATTGTGCGGTGAACTGGTACCTCTAGGTGTGAGCCACATTAGACCTATTAAGGGTCGCAGTGAAGGGGCGACCTACGCCCCACTTAATAATACCTAACCTAACCTAACTCTTTCATACTTTCTGCCATAATCACTTTGTCGTCTGCAAATCTTATGGTGTTTATTATTTCGCAGCCAATTCTTATCCCCTATTTTCGTTCCCATAAGGCTTTCGTGAAGATGATCTGCGAGTATACGTTGAAGAGCGTCGGAGACAAGATGCATACCTGCCTTACTTCTCAAGCAATCAGTATGTTATTTGTTTCTGTCTCATTCACCTTAACCATTGCTTTCTGGTTAGAATATATAGCCTTTATAATTTCAATATCTTTTTTGTCTAAATTGACAAACCAATCACGTAATATTATTAAAATTCAAATGACTTTTTATGATTGTTTCGGTAAAATTAAACTTTTTCTCTCCCTCTCTCTGCAGGCAGTAAGTTTAGAAAAAGAGAGATAGCGACTAACGCTTTCTTAACATTCTTGACATTCTCGTTACGCACAGATGGCCAGCCCCGGTTTCTGTAACGTGAAATAAGGAACTTCGTTCCAAAAAAATACCAAAAATTAAACTATTTGAAATTTATTTAAAATTACTTATACCTAGCTTAATATTCGTCGCAGTTTACTTTATTCACGACAATTTATCAAATAAAGACTAAAACGTTCCATAGTTTCTTATCAAGGCGTAACAGTGTGGTATTTATCTGCCAGACCAAGCGAACTGTCTGTTAAATTAGACAGCAAATCTAAATGCACTCAACCCATAGTCTACCAAACTTTATATAGTTTGTAATTTTCATTTTCGTATCATTTTAATCAAATAAGTTTTCATAGGTAGCTTGGTCAGGGTTGGATCTAACTATTTTTACTTTGCAACTAAAATTGCCACAAAATTTTAAATAAAATGCAATCTTGAGACACACACACACACACACACACACACACACACACACACACACACACACACACACACACACACACACACACACACACACACACACACACACACACACACACACACACACACACACACACACACACACACACACACACACACACACACACACACACACACACACACACACACACACACACACACACACACACACACACACACACACACACACACACACACACACACACACACACACACACACACACACACACACACACACACACACACACACACACACACACACACACACACACACACACACACACACACACACACACACACACACACACACACACACACACACACACACACACACACACACACACACACACACACACACACACACACACACACACACACACACACACACACACACACACACACACACACACACACACACACACACACACACACACACACACACACACACACACACACACACACACACACACACACACACACACACACACACACACACACACACACACACACACACACACACACACACACACACACACACACACACACACACACACACACACACACACACACACACACACACACACACACACACACACACACACACACACACACACACACACACACACACACACACACACACACACACACACACACACACACACACACACACACACACACACACACACACACACACACACACACACACACACACACACACACACACACATATATATATATATATATATATATATATATATATTATTTTTTTTACATTTTTATTATTGCTTTAATTTTTAAATAAATTGTAGACCCATTCATACCTATCTCTTGACTGAACCGGCAATAATTCGTAGTAGCCGCTTTAGCAGATTCACTAATCTCATGGGGAATTATTTCAGTCTCACTTTCACTACTGATTTTTATGTTTTCGATTTGAAAAGTAAAAACACACACCAATTTTACATAACAAGCGCTGTTATAATTAAAAACAAAGTTCATGTTATTTTTAAAGCCACCTACATAGATACCCAAAATCGTCCCGATAGTAAAGAAATCGTTTTGAAAGTGAAAAAATCGTCCCAAAAATAGCTATTTTCGGTACTTAGCATTTGTGTAAAGTGGTACATTTAAATTAATACATCACACCGAAAATTTTATTTTCCTACTACCTAGGTCAATTTAAAGGTTTAGTTCACGTAGTCAGGAGCTCTGCTGTCACTCAGCTCTGGAAAAACACCATTGAGAAGTTTGGTAAATCCCGTGCAATAGCCTTGGATATATCTAAAGCCTTTGACCGCGTTTGGTATCAGGCAATGTTAAGTAAATTATTTGCCTATGGTCTCCGCCAATGGCCAATGGCTCTTGAGCTTCATGCAAGATCGCTCCTTACATGTGGCAGTTGACGGCATTTTTTCTGATGCGTTTAAAACCAATGCCGGGGTCCCCCAGGCATCTTGTCCCTGACCTTATTTCTTTTACACATTGACGACCTCTTGAAAATCACCACGAACCCCATTAACAGTTTCGCAGACGATAGCACACTTGTCTCAACTTTCACATCGCATCGATCACTTTTGGTGAATAAAACAAATAGACTCATGGGAACCAACAATTTTGTTCAGTTCAACGCCAAGAAAATACAAAGCGTCACGTTTTCCAAAAAAGTGAATTACTTAAATCATTCCATTACAATGTCCGGAAAAACACTTAAATCAAGTCCCTCCATCTCGATTTTGGGAGTCACGGTGTCCAATAATATGTTTTGGCATGACCATGTTGCTAACATTGCAAAGTCAGCAAGTCAAAGGCTAGGTTTTCTGTGGAAAGCAAGAAAGTTTTTTACTCCTGATCAACTGTTGACGACGTACAAGGCTTAAATTCGACCTCTACTGGAGTATTGCTTGCATATTTGGGGTTCAGCACCAAGGCATTCCCTTCGTCTTCTAGATTCCATTCAGAAAAGAGCCATTAGCTTGATAAATAGCTCAACTCTCACAGATACCCTTTACCCTCTAGAACATATAAGAAGAGTTGCAGACCAGTCATTGCTCTAGAGATATTTCCATGGCAGATGCTCCAGAGAAATAAAAACTCTTGTACCACCATTGGCCACATTCGGCCGAAGAACTGGGCACGCTGATCAGTCTCAACCATTTACTCTCAAGATTGACAGTACAAGGACCAATCTCCATCAAGACTCCTTGTTTTACAGGGCTGCTACGAAATAAAACAAGCTTCCAAAATTAGTTTTTTTTGAAAACTATGACCTGCAACTTTTCAAAAAGCGGGTCCACAATTATTTCCTTTTTATAATCTCTTCCCCTTTAAATATTCGCAGTGCGGGCCGTCCGCGGCCCACACGATAGGTCTACCCTTTTTGCGACTATTTTCATTAAAAAAAAAATCTTTCGCTGATATAACCTCAAAATTTGTTTACAAATAGCTAATGCTAATGTTGCTTAGTGGATATTAATTTGAAAATAATCGTGACTGAAGTGTAACAAAAAAAAAATAGAATGGCATATCATCTGATGAATCGACAGATAAATAAAAAGTTGGCAAAAACTTTGAAACTAAAGTACAATTTATTGTGGAAATTAACACATTACCAAAAAGTTATTATTATTTAGAAAAAAAAGACTATTAATAAGTAATAAAATTATAATAAATAACTATTAAATAATAAGTTTGTAATTGTGATACAAATGTATAGTCACGCTTATAAAATAAAATTATTTTATAAGGGTGTATCTATACCTTTATTTATAGATGTATTTGATGCCTGCCCCGACATTTGCGGCACGAGCGGAGTGAATAAATAAATGAATGAGTAAATAGGAGTTGTGGAAGAGGTCTACTTTGTCACTAGGCACTCCAGCATTGTCTGCTTCTTGTGCCTTTCCAGCACCTTAGTTTAGTCCCACTTCTGTAATTCTTCTGTTAAGGAGTAGAAGCTCATAAACTGCTATTTTCCAAGGTGGATCACTCCCTTGGTCTTGTATACAACCCAGGTAGTGCTTCCATTGGACGGTGGCTTCACATTCGAAGATAATATGAGTGGCTGTTTTCTCTTTCTCATTACATAATCTGCATATAGGTTGTGTTAAACACGCCTATATTGTGCAGATGTTTCCTCAAAGACCAGTGTCCGATACAAAGCCCTACAACAGTTCTGAGTGTTTTTCTACTAAGCGAGAGCAGCTTCCCTGCCTACTTAGGTGAGGGTTCTTTCAGCATTAGTTTGCTGTGCCTATCTTCCTCTGGCTGTACCCACTTTAGCTGATGCTGAGAGTGGATCCAGCCATTGATCGCTGCTTTAACGCTGGCATTGGGTATCCCTATTATTGGTTCTGGCCCAATAAATGGTGTTCCAGAGCTCCGCCTAGCTAGTTTGACCGTTTCTTCGTTACCAAAATACCTTTATTCCCTGGCACCCACGACAAGGTAACCTTGTTATGGTTAGCCAAGGTTCGTGGACATCTGAAAAAGATAGGCAAATCAGAGAGTGATAGATAGCTCAGGTTTTTAAAAGAGGCCTTCCTAAAGCCCTTCAATGTAAAAAACTTAGCTTCCAGGAAACTTATAAACTTTGTACGGTCTCGGAATCCCGGGCCTTAAATAGATTAAGAATTATGCACAAAAGATCTGATAGATCGAGACGCTTGAAAGGCTTCATAGCCTTAACGACCCCATCTACAATCTACGTATATTTCTCTCCCTGACAAAACACACAGAAGCCGGGTTCTAAAAGAAGAACAAAACGCTGGTGGTATTTATTGATCTAACCACCGCGTATGATACTGTATGGCGGCAAGGACTAATCTACAAATTGCTCCGGATAATCCCGTGCGACAAGACAGCAACCCTAATAAGCGATTCGATGACTAACAGAACCTTCCAGGTTATTCTAGACAACAGCATTAGCAGACCGATGAAGCTAAACAACGGACTCCCTCAGGGCTCGGTACTTGCTCCATTACTGTTTAACCTGTATATCTCTGACATGCCCACAACCGTGTCAAAAAAAATTGGATATGCAGTCGACTGGGCACTAGCCCCCAGACATAAAAAATGGGATGCCTACGAAACTGTATTAACTAAAGACTTGTCCGTCATAAGTCAATATCTTAGAAAATGGAGACTACGGCCCAGCCCAGCTAAGACCGAATCCTCGTGCTTTCACCTTAACAACAAAATGGCCAATCTAAAACAAGAAATACGCTTTAAAAACACCATATTGACACACAACCCAAGCCCGACATACCTGGAAGTCACCCTGGACAGGACCCCGTCGTTCCGGCAACACTTTACCAAAACTGCCAAAATAAATGTAAGAAACAACATATTTGAAAAGCTTTACGGAACGACATGGGGGTCCCCGGCTACAACTCTGAAATGCTCCACCCTGGGACTGGTCTACTCTGTGGAAGAATATTGCGCCCCCATATGGCTTAACAGCCTTTACATAAGTAAGGTGGATATCCAACTAAACATGTAAATGAGAACGATTACCAGAACAATAAGATCCACCCTCACCTACTGGCTCCCGATACTGAGCCATATCGCCCCACCACAGCTTTGAAGAGAAAACGTGCTGGTTCAAGAGCATCGCAAAATCTTGCAGACCTCCAACCTCCGTATTCATCTGGTTTTGAATTGTCACTTGTTGACATTTTTATTCTGTTAGTTGCCGTACATCAGCTAGTTTGAATAAGACATAACAGGCTCCTACTTGCTACTTTTTTTACTAGTCTCCACATTTTTTTACTGGGTTTCAGCTTCGGATTATATGGTGGTAAACATACATAAAGTCACGCCCCCTTCCCATAGGGGTAGGCAGAGACCACTTCCTTCCACCTGCTACGGTTCGTACACACATCCTTTGCTTCCTTCACTTTCATCAGTGCTCTCATACATGCTCTTCGGTTGTTGGTACTCTTGACCTGGCCTTTCTTCAAAACAATGTTGATCTGATCGAGATATGTTCTCCGAGGTCGACCTCTACCGATTTGCCCATTCACACTCGCCTTATAAATTTGTTTCGTCAATCTTTCTTCATCCATCCTTTCTACGTGTCCAAACCATCTAAGCATTCCTTTATCTATCTTTGTGACCACATCTTCTTTTACACCACAGCGTTTTCTTATCTCACTATTCTTAACTTTATCCAACCGAGTCACTCCGGCTATACTTCTCAAACTACTTATCTCCGCAGCATTAATTCTATATTCATGCTTCTTCTGTCAAACCCAACATTCACTACCATACATAAGTGTAGGAACCAACACACCTCTATGCACCGCCAGACGTGCCTTTTTTAAAACATATTGTTAAAATATCATGTTTTGCTAAAAGCGTGTCAACAATTTATCTTTTATGAGCAGGTTTAAGCGTTTTTAAGGTTCTGGTTCACACGAAAAGGAAAATCCTGTAATGCTCAGAAAACATCTCGAGAACCAAGAAAAAAAGGTAGGAATTTAAGCGTTTATTAAGGTTCTGGTTCACACGAAAAGGAAAATCCTGTAATGCTTAGAAAACATCTCGAGAACCAAAAAAAAAGGTAGGAATTCGTGTTCTTCTAAAATTTTTGAAGGTATTATGACTCGAGGAACACCTCCCTAGGCAATGTGTTCCAAAGTCTCGCTGTTCGTTGGATGAACAAGTATTTGGAAAGAGTTGTTCTGCAGGTCTTCAAAGTGACCACGAAGGGGTGTGAAGACTAAACGGGTTAATCTCGAAGAAATTGCTAAAGAAGGAACGATTGTTAATATTTTAGAAGAGCATCGCCCATGAAAATTTCTATAAAATAGAGACAAATTGCAAACTTTTCTACAGTGTTCCAGAGAAGTAAGCGAGTTTGTAAGCGAAGCATCACCGACCTGACGAATTGCCTTTTTATGGACGGAATCCAATAGTTACAGGATATGTTTAGGTGCCGCACTCCAAATATGGGAACAGTATTCCAGGACAGTTTAGATCTGTGTCTTAAAGATCCTAAGCAGCTAACTAAAAGTGAAATAGCTCTTGGCACGAAACAAAAATCCAATTTTTGGGATGCACATTTGGCAATGGACCTCACGTGATTTTCCCAAGAAAGTTTATTGCTAATAGTAATACCAAGCATCGAGATGGGTGACTTCAATGATACGGTTACTTCTGACAATATTATGTTGGGAATTTAAGTTATTGGATCCCCATTCTAGAATTGTTGCTAAGTCCATATTTATGTTGTTAACATTTCTTTTTCGTGTAATTCTGGTTTCACGGGCAGCCATAGGAGCCCAGGAAGAGAAGGTGGTATGGGGGGTACTATCATCCGCGAAACTGTGTACTGGACATGAAGTTGTTTCCAACAAGTCGTTGATGTTAAGTAGAAATAGTGTTGGTGGTAGAACTGATCCCCAAAGAACACCAGCATTTATTAGAGAGTCAGATGAAACTTTTTTAACCACTACATAAAAAGACCTGTTTGAGAAAAAACTAGCTAGCAGGGAACGCAGCTAAGGGGGTAAGCCATAAGAGGGAAGCTTGGCGAGGAGTACCTGGTGCCAAACTCGATTAAATGCTTTGGAGATAATATCATATGATACAGCTAAAGTTTCATCATATTTTTTTCTACTTTTTTACATAAAAAATTTGAAAAAGATCAAACTGTACATTGTGGTAGGAAGAAGACATTGGTTATCACCAAAACGTATTTTTTTTTGAAGCAGTAGCGATAAATTTCGTGTAGATTTCAAAAAAAATAATATTTTTTAAAAAGAATATTCTCCAAGTAAACCAAAATATGTGTCTGAAACATTCCTGGAACCAAACATTTTTCATTTAAAACATATCTTCTTTTAACTCAGATACATTTGTAAAACATACCAGACACTAGAAATTACCTACGTATGAAATGTTTCAATAAAAATGTTTCTGGAATATATTTAGACTTTGTTTGAATACATTTTATTTCACATGATTCATGAGAAGAAGGTAGGTAATCCAGGATTTTAAATGATTCTAACGAAACAACTAGCCTCTAAAATAGATAGTGACTTTTCCACCTGCTCTCGCCCATTAAGAAATGATAATATGAATAATTATCTCAAATTACTTTAAACTCCGTATTAGTTGTTTAAATAATTTATAGAAACTATATATTTCATTTTATAGAACTTATTTTTTAATTATTGTTGTTCTTAGAGAAAACTAAAACACTAAATCTGAAGATATTATCTACTTATCTGATGTCTATTAAAATATTAATACTGTACTTCGTTCTAAGCTTATTTGCAAAAAGTGAAGAAATGGTAGCTTGTGATAGATTATGCAATAAAAACTAGGCAAATAAAGTTTTCTGGTTATGCAACATATTCCCTGAAATGTGCCAGATTTTTATATTTCAGAATTTCGGGAGCGCTTCAGCCCACTTCCGAGTTACGTGCTTGTTTTAAATGACTAAAACCAAAAAAATGCCTGGCGCGGGATTAGGTTTAAATTGTTGTGGAGGAGAACATTCTTTTAGTGTTAGGCTCTGGGTTTTAAGACAGATTCTTGCGGTGCATAGTTATCAACATCTTGACCTTATTTTTGAGAATTATCGACCAAGGTTGGTGGTGGGAAAGTTATTATTTAAAAAATATTTTAATGTTAGAAAAATAAGATATTGTTGTTAAAGTAAGAATTTTTTAAATCATTTGAAAATTAATTTATCACGGTTGCGTTGTGAATAACAAGATTTTGTTGTTAAAGTTAGCTTTATTATATTTATTTTTTCTTTAAAATTTTTTAAATCATTTGAAAATTAATTTATCACTGTTGCGTTGTGAATAACAAATTTTAACGAATTGAGGAAGTACAGACCTGAACATACGATAATTGTCAACTGCATAATACGTCTGTTTAAATTATATTGAAGTAAGGAAGTTTTTTTTTCCTTTTATAAAAAACCCATTATCAGTTAAATACGATTTTGTCTAACTCACGATTAGAATATTAAAAACTAATAAGTAGGGACGGTCAACATTGTGAGATTATTCATATCAAGTATTTTAACCGTTTAATATGTCATTAAAGTGTGTGCAGTTGAGGAATAAGTTAACCCAAGTATGTTGGATGTAACGGTGATGTTATGTGAGTATGCAGAATTTTTAATCTTAGTTTTTTTCAGTGTTTAACTCAAAAGTTCAGTATCACATTATTTGCGCATAAAACTGAAAATATATATATATATATACTAGCTGACCCGGCAAACGTTATTTTGCCATATAAATAATTTCCTAGTAATTTCTAGTGTAGACAAAAAATAGCTTACTTATTGTAAGTATGTATGTATGTTAGAATGTGTATATTGTATGTATGTAAGAATGTGATTGTCGTTGTTCTAATCTTCTGACTTCATTGCGTTTAGCTCGTGTATCTTCTGGCTCTTCTTGATGCAATTGCGCCATTTTGAACGTGCATCAGTATTTTGTTGCTGGATTTGTTCTTCTGTTCTTTCGGATCTGCTATTTCGCAAGTTTCGAGCTTTACTTGTACTGCGGCTCAAATCAGCCCCTTTGCGTTTTCTTGGCATTGCTCACCGTACAAAACATACATAAATAGAATTAATGAAATTATTTAATGATGAAAAATGTTAAAAGTATAATTAGGGCCAGGATTTTTGCCGCAGTTTTGAAATGATTAGTTTTAATTTATGAAATTATAACAAAAATATAAGTTTTATGAAAAAAATTTTCAAACAAAAGTAAAAAATTAAATTTTATGAAAACATTGTCTCTTATAATTTTTTCATGCAACCAATATTACCATTGACATTTCAAAATAAAGATTCATAATGATTGCTTCTTTGGAAACTATGAAAATCTTAATTGTTCGATTACATTTTTTTAATAAAATTAAATTAAAATTACATTTTTATAAGATCAACAACATTTTCGATATAAATAAAAAAAAGTAAACTTACAACACAAAATCCGTTGTTATTGGAAGCTCGTGTCACGTGTTGAGTACTTTTGAGGTTATAAAATCACTTGATTAACTAATCGTGCAAAATACACTCAAAATTGATAATTTAATTATTATTGATAAAATAGGAATGATTAAAAGTTAATATGAGAGTTACACTGAGATAGCAAAATAATAATTGTCAACGTTACTACTACACTTGATGCATAAACAATAATGATGGCCGACAACTGTGTAGGGAGTGAGAAAGAAAGGAGACCGGCTTCGTTCTCATCCCTACTCCGTGCTGTTTACTGGGTCAGAAGTGACACCTGTAGACATCTGGCGGGGATAACTAATTAAATGACGATTGATCAGTTTTCGACCGGAGAGGAAAAATGATTAAATTACTAAAATGGCTATTAAAAAATAAGGGTTGATCGTAGAAGGGTGAAAATTGAGGATTGTATGTATTTTTATATGTTGTATCATAAAAAAATAGAAATTAAAAATTTTGTCTAAAAAATAAAAAAAAAAATTTAGGGGTGGACTACCCCTACCATTTAGGGGGACGAAAAATAGATGTTGGCCGATTCTCATAGATACCGGATAAGCACAGAAAATTTCATCAAAATCGATCAAGCCGTTTCGGAGGAGTATGGCAACGAAAACTGTGACACGAGAATTTTATATATTAGATATATATACATATATATATATATATATATATATATATATATATATATATATATATATATATATATATATATATATATATATATATATATATATATATATATATCTTTAATTTAATTCCATTACATCTGAAGCAAATCCCTAAATTAAAGTCATGTAAAATCAATGTTTAAAATTACATAGTAACAAATCAACTTAAATTTTTAGAAATAATGAAGTAATTCAGATCGTCAATTCTATGTGTAAATAAATGAATATATTTTCTTTTTCTCTACTTACCTCTTGTTACTCAATTATACATAGAAAAAAGGAAAAAATGTTAAACAAATTTTTTGTTTTTTTTGTTTTGTCGTCTTTGTTTCGATCGATATAATTATATAAAATACTTGTTTTAAATTAAATAAATAGTATAAATAAGAAATTAATATTTCGTATTTATATTGCTGTTTAGTGGAATGCTAGTTTTATTATTTTATAATAATTAAAACATTAGTTAAAATAGCTTCGTAAGTTTGTGAATATTATACATGTTAGGTAGTGACTATAAACAAAGCTTGCTTACATCGACAAATTTATAAATGAACGTATATTAATTAAAACTTGTTATTAACCTACATTTAAATTGAACGATGGTGAAGTAGATCCGAGCTTCCTAGCAACCGCATTAAAAAAATTTTATTTGTACTTGCCCCCATGATGATGATGATTTTTGTCTCTTGGTTATCGTCGCCAAACTTTTGGTTTGCCAAAAAATGTAATTACATAAAATACACAAAAGTACTTTTTTTATTTTAAATTGAACTGCCTTTTATATTTTTTAGTCATTTTAGCCATAATTCATTAGGCAAAAAAGATATGTTGTAATTTACCTAAGTAACAGGGTGTAACTAACGCCCTGTAGTTAGTGCTGAATTCAGCAAATAATTCGTAATTTTCATGCCAAAAAACATAAAGTTGCCAATTTTTAAGACTATTCTGCTTAAAATCACAAAATTATTAAGAAATTTCAAATTATAATTCCAACTTTAAATACCCTGTATCTCGTAAACCTGCAACATTTGTATAAGACATGTTAAGCTCAATCGTAGTATCTCCAGTTCGGAGATTGCCCATTCTTGATAAATCACCCCGTATATTAATTTATAATTTATTTAAAAAAAAATCTTGCTGACATTTTTGCCGCCCCTCAATTTATCGATTTTTAAATACGCTTTAAATATAGTTGACCTCTTGCAAATTAAGGCGCAGTTGCCGATTTGGCATTGCATCAAAAACTACTTTTGAAACCGCACCAAAAACCTTTTAGCTCGCAATAAAGACCCTATATGATGAATATAATGAATATAAACAAGGTTGCGAGCTATTTAATCTATTTAAAAGAAATTTTACCAAAAATAATAATTTTTCAACATTTTTTGTTGTGACAAAACACTACTGTGTTTTGTATTTTCTTGTAGGTTTAATATACCAGTCAAATATAATTTTGTTTTCTGGACAATTCCTATCCAAAACGACTCCTCAATAAATTATTATTTTCCAAAAGTAATTTTTCAATGAGGATAAATAATAACAACGATTTTGGGAGTATTAAAAAACCAGAATCCAATGTTATTAAAAAATTTCGTTTTTTTCCATATTTAAAAGAACTTACTCCTAAAATTAATAGTGTATTAAAAAAGAAACTAATATTATTTTATCAAATAAACCTATCAAAACTGTTAATAAATTATTTACAAAATTGAAAGATAAAATTCCTATATTGGATTATGCTGGAGTTGTCTATAAAATTAATTGTCTTGAATGTGATAAAAACTATATTGGTAAAACATAAAAAAATTTAAAATCAAGAATTGTTTCTCACAAAAGTGACATTCGTTCAAAACCAAACGCTTGCGCATTATCACAACATGCAAATAGTACAGAACATTCAATTGATTTTACTTTTTTTTTTTTTATAACTCCATGAGTATTATACAATCCTTTTGTTTTCAGAACAATAAGTGAATTATTTGACTATTACATGACATGTAGAGCATTTAGTTTATGTAGCTTAAGACCAAGCTATTTTCTCTTGGCGAATATACGAGGGCGGTTTAATAGGTCAGTGACTTTTTGAATAAAACAAATTTATTTCCGCAAATAAACATTTTATTTTTTTACATAATCACCTTTTAGCTCGATACATTTAGTCCAGAGTTTTTCTAATTTTTTTATTCCCTCCAAATAATAGGTTTTTTCAAAGCTCTCTAAATACGCGTTTGTTTCGGTAATGACTTCTTCATTCGACTCAAATCTCTTACCGCACAGCCATTTATTTAGGTTTGAAATCAGAAAATAGTCGCAGGGGGCTAAATCTGGAGAATATGCGGGATGGGGTAGCAGTTCGTATCCCAATTCGTGGATTTTGGCCATCGTGACTAGACAAGTGTGCACACGTGCATTGTCTTGATGGAACAGCACTTTCTTCTTCGCCAAATGCAGCCGTTTTTGCTTCAAATCAACGTCGAATCTGTTCAAAAGCTTTGAATAATATTTGCCGGTGATCGTTTTACCTTTCTTGAGCTAATCGATGTGAATGACACCGCGTACATCCCAAAAAACTGTGGCCATGACCTTGTTGGCTGACAGACTCTGTTTCGCCTTCTTTGGTCCACGTTCACCCCGAGCAACCCAGTGTTTCGATTGTTCCTTGGTCTCTGGCGTGTTGTGATGGATCCATGTTTCATCCACAGTAACAAAACGGCGCAAAAATTCGTCCGGATTACGGCTGAACATCGCTAAACACTCTTTTGAAGTGGTCACACAATTGCGCTTATGGTCGAGTGTGAGCAATCGCGGCACCCATCTCGCAGAGAGTTTTTTCATGTCCAAATATTCGTGTAAAATATGATGTACCCGTTCAGTTAAAATACCTACAGCATGAGCCAACTCACGCACTTTCATTCTCCGATCATTCAATATCATTTTATAGATTTTTTTGATGATTTCCGGCGTGATCACTTCTTTTGGGCGACCTGGACGTTCGGCGTCACTAGTGCTGGTACGACCACAACGGAACTTTGTAAACCACTTCTTAACCATTGAAATTAATGGTGCCAAGTCCCCGTAGTATTTATCCAGTCTTTCCTTAGTTTCAGTGATGGATTTTTTACGTAAAAAGTAATGCTTAATCAGCACACGAAATTCACGTTTTTCCATTTTCGTAAAAATTCACGAGGTTGTGTGCTTTGAACGGCTATCAAACACCAACTGCACGACGTAGCTTGCTCAAAATTAGAAAGTTGCCCACTGATAGATTATAGTTGACGGCAGCACTGTTGCATTTGGAGTAACTGCGCGGGAAATTCAAAAAGTCACTGACTTACCAAACTGCCCTCGTATGTTTTTGCCAGGTCAGTCGTCGGTCGAGGTGCAGCCCGAGTTATTTGGCACTATCTGTTTGAGGTAATTGATGATTATTTAAATAAACAGGTGGACAAGTATTATGTTTCAGCGAAAATATTACGTTTACAGATTTTATTTCGTTTGCTTTATATTTCCACTTTTTGAGCCATTTCTGGATGGTGTTTAGATTGTTCTGTAAATTCCATAATGCCATTTTTGCATCATAGTGGGGTGCTAATACTGCCGTGTCATCTGCAAACGTAGCAATAGGTGTTGTTCGGGTCACTGGTAGGTCTGCTGTAAAAAGTAAGTACAAGATCGGTCCTAATACACTTCCCTTAGGAACTTCTGCTTCTATATTATACCCTTTTACCCTTAGGGTGTCGGGTAATCATTTCATTCTTGTTTTATAAACTTCTTCCATTCTTTTCTGTCTCTTGTCAATGTCTTTGCTTCGCTACATTTTTTATTTTTTCCTTGTAAAATCTTTCCTATTATGTCATTCCAGATTTTTCTAGGTCTTTAACAGGTCTACTAATTGGCATTCTCTTCTCTGTATTTGTCCCCACCATTCCATTTGTTTTTGTTCTATAAATAAAATAATGTCTTCTATGTCTAATTCTTCTCTTATTCGTGTATTTCTTATTTAATTTTTTCTTGTTACTCCTTCAATTATTCTCAGATATTTCATTTATGTTGCCTGTATTCTACTTTTGATTTTTTTTTGTTAATATTTAAGATTCACATCCACATGTTAATACAGGTCTATAAATTGTCTTGAATATTTTTAGTTTTGTATGCCTTGAAATTTCTTTTTTGTTGATAAATTTTCTGTTCATTGCATAATACAGTTTTATGGTTTTCTCGATTCTGTCGTTGATTTTCGCTTTTTGTCTTCCCTTTTCGTCTATTGTTACTCATAGATATTTAAACTCTTTTACCTGTTCTATTTTTATATTATCTATCATAATATTTATTTCTTCGTCTCCTATAGTCATTACTTTGATTTTATCTTTATTTATATTCATCTGTTTTCTCTTTAGTGCTTCATTCCATACTTCTATATTATATTGTAATTGTTTTTCATTTTCAGCAATCAGTATTATGTCATCTGCAAATCCTCCTTCAGCTATCTCCACTTTTGCATGTTTTTGTATCCAATGCACATTTTTTTGATATATTTCTTTCACATTCCTTGATGATGTCCATAAAAATATTAATCAAAAACCTTTTAGCTCGCAATAAAGACCCTATATAATAGAAATATAAACAAGATTGCGAACTATTTAATCAATTTAAAAAAAATTTACCAAAAATAATAATTGTTCAACATTTTTTGTTGTAACAGAACACTACTGTGTTTCGTATTTTCTATTAAGACACGGGTCTTAATATGTACGTTCTATTTCTTTGATATGATACTCGAGCATTTTTTTTACCGTCGAAATAAACTGCTACACAAAAGTTAAGGAAGTTTATAAATTCCTAGATTGTGTTCTAACAAATTACAATTTTTGGTCACCAAGTTTTTATATGTTATAAATTAAATATATTTTTTTTTATGTAGAATATCATTTTACTGATCCCAATTACCACTTCCCTTGGTACTTTCTCACTTCCGTTTGTGATGTCTCACCTCCGTTAAAAGCAAATTATTTTTTTCTGAAACTTTTCCACTAATCGATATCAACGATCTCGGACACTCATTTGGTTCACTCTGGGTACTTCGGTGTATGAATAATATTGAAAAAAAAATTTATAAAAGTCGTGACGAAAAATAAAATAAAATGAGACTCAATAGTATGGATATTGGGAGAATAACCCGTAAGCGTTTCTTACAATAAATAATTTTTAACATTTATCCAATATTTGTGAACTTTCCTAACTTTTTTGGAGCAGTTTAGCACTGGTTGTATTTATTTGACCTTATGGTTTTATTGTTGTAAAACGAAATTAAATATTCTATTAGATAAAAATACCGATATTTTACTTGTAACTTTTTAATCCTTCTTTAAGCTTTTTATTTTAATTTACAGCTAATAAACTTTGTTTTCATTTTCAGGATATCGCCTTCATCTTCGCCGCACTTAGGTACTTATGTCGGGTTTATGTGTCGCTTCCGAAACGTCCATTATGTAGGCGGTTATATCAGTTGTAACGATTAATATGAATCATAGTTGGTAAGACCTTCTCCTGAAATTATACAAAAGCAACACTCTAGATACCAGGAGAAAATGAGCTAAAAAACAGGTAATTGCTGTGATTTATTTTGCAGTAGATAACCATTACGTTTAATACCTGAATTCTTATTCTTATTATGACTTATTTTAAGTACGTTATAAAGCTTTACATTGTATATAACTAGATTTACCCTTGCAACTGTTGAATTACTAACTTTAATTATTCCATTCTCAATATTTACATTTAACGTTGATATTACATACATACATAAAGTCACGCCTTTTTCCCATAGGGGTAGGCAGAGACCACTTCCTTCCACTTGCTACGGTTCGTACACACATGATAATTTAAGTCTAGGTGACTGCGTTCATCTGTCAGCACGTTCAACAATCACATTCTCTCATACTTCCTCCTGAGAAGAGAAGGACCTGACATTTCGAGAAGCTTGAGCTATGGACTAAACCATCACTTGGATGATCAAAGTGAAAGGAAACTAAGGTACTCCATTGGTGAAGCTCCGCAGAACATTAAGATAAGTCCACACTGGAGAGTCTTATCATTTTATTCTTGTATAAAATTGCTATTTTTAACTAACTATTAGTTATTATTTCGTAAGCATGTCGATTAAGAACGTCTTTCGAAGTTGTCTGACGCCTAATTTTTATCCCCTTCGGTCTTTGCAATCCTCATGATGTTAGGTTTCTTTCGCTCATTGACTTTTAAAAACTGATTTGCCATTCCAATCGAGGTCTTCCCCTTTTCCTTTTTTCACTGAATTGCCATTGTAACAATTGTTTGGGCAATCTTGTATCGAGCATTCGTTGGACGTGGCCGTACCAGGTGAGCTGTTTTTGCTCGCTATTATTAGTAATGGTGCCTTAAATTTCTATTTATTGTTTTATAGTGTCATTTCTTATTCTGTCCCTTAGGGAGATGCGCAAAGATCTCCTGAAAACATTCATCTCAACAGCTTTAACTTTTTTTTGTTCTTTTCGGTAATTTTTCAGGTTTCTGCTCCATATACTAGAATACTTTTTATCATGGATTCATAGATGTTAATCCGTTATTAATTTCCATTGCATCAGTACCGCTATCATCAAAGGTGACACCCAAGTACACATATTCCCGACATGTCAAATTCTTGTGATTATCTTTAAGTTCTAAATGGGTGGGTTGATTCACCATGCATAAATATTTTGTTTAATTTGTATTTATTGTTAAACCCCATTTTCTGTATTCCTTAATAAGTTTTCGCATCGTATACTCCATGTCGTCCTTGTCGTTAGCTATAATTTTCTTTTTCAGTTTTTAAGTGCTGTTGCAATATACATTTTAAAAAAAATAGGTGAGACACAGCATCTTTGTCTTAGGCCCCTTGTTCACTACAAATCCTTCTGTGAGGCGGTTGCCAATTTTTATTCTGGATTGAGAATTTCTGTAAAGTTCCTTAAGGGCTGCAATATATGTATGATTGATATTGGAATGCTCTAATACTTTCCATAGTCGTGTAACTGAAACGGTGTCATATGCTTTTTAAAAATCCACAAATGTGACGTGAGTTTCTATGTTTCGGGCAATTATTTTTTTTATAATTTGCTTAAGGCAAAATACGTTGTCCGTACATGACCTTTTTTCGAAAACCACTCTGTTCTTTTCTTCATTTTCCTTACAGTCTTCTTTAATCAGGTCACGCAAGATTCTTCCATAAAGTTTGCTTAATGTGCTAGTCACTGAGATACCTTGATAATTATTGCAATCTTGTTTATTTTCTTTTTTGTGGATCGAAAAGATGTACCTACGCCAGTTTCCACTCTTCTGGGACTGGTTGGCCGTTTAGATATTTGTTTATAATAAATGTTAATGTTTTGAAGAGATTTTGGGTCCCATATTTTAACATTTTTGCATATATTTCTCCTGGTCCACTAGCTTTGCCCGACTTAAGATTCATAATGGCCTTTTTTACCATATCCGTCGACACTGTAACTTCTTTGCCTTAAACATTGACCGTTCTTGGGGATTTAGTCAGGTATTCCGGTCTTGTTTCTTGAAACAATTGTTTGTAGTGTTCTTGCCATTTATTATAGTGTTCTTGCCATTTATTAGCATTAATAGATTTCATATGAGCTTTATTCTTTTCTTTCCATTGTACATTTGCTATGAATCTCCAAACTTCTAAACACTTTCTTCCTCCTACGTGTGTGTTGATTTCTCGACATTTTGCCACGTATTTTTCGTTCTCTAAAGAGTACTCTGCCAGTGGTCTCTCTACTGGCAAATTATGCCCGAGCTCAGCCGTAGAGGGTAGAAGAAAAAAAATAAAAATATAAAAGTGAGCCGCGCCACCGACTTAGACGGTTCAAGCCGGAAACCCCCAGGTCTTATAGGCACTAGCAGAGCCACACGATAAACAACTAAGATTATGATGAACCAAATAAATAAAATTATAGCAAAAATATATTGGATACTTTACTCACACAATAAATTAAAATACACAGCTCAATAACAAAATTATAACAAATATCATCAAAATTAACAGCCAACAATAAAACGAAACTTCAAAATTTACAACTTTATAAGACAACGATAAATCAAAAACCCAAAGTTTACGATTCCATAAAATAATTAAAACAAAGGTAAGAATAACAAACCTCATCAGGTTACCAAAAAAAAACGTATACAAGTCAACTTTTTAACAATACTTCATCAACGTTCACGTACGGCTGCTAATTTACTCTCTTTTTTTTTCCATTCACATAAAGATTTACACTGTTAAAACAATCGAGTTTATTTAAAAATATTTCTTTTTACGATGGCTGTCCTTCAAAATAGCAATATTGTAGGATATTTACAAATAAGTATGAAGAAAACATTTTTACTTGGACACAAAGAACTATTGAGAATATTACTTTAATCAAAGTGCAGACTTGGCATATTATCCAATGCAATAAATAATTTTCAACAGTGTACCATATTAATAAATTAAAACAAAACTTAATCGCGGTGTCAAAAACAAATCACGACGATTAAATATTCTAAAATAAATCACTTGTAACCTTTGGGTATACGAATTCACTAATCCTGTGGCCTACTCCTGTGAACGGTTTGATTATGGGACTGCACCTGCTACTTAACAATGGCTTCCCTCCATCAGATCCCGCATGCGGATATTTTAACTCGACACCAAAATCCAAAATATCAACAACAAAGGTAAGACAGAATGGTCAAGTTAAAAATTAAATGGTTTTTCTTCAAAATCCAATTAAGATGGCCCAAATACAGCCAGATATGAAAGAAAAAACCGTAGAGGTTCTGCTCACGTGTTAATATCAAATCGTTCCAAAAACTCTCACCACCACCCGACTTCGAAGACTGACACCAAACGACTCACTAAACTACTCACTCCCAGGCCGGATATCAAAAATGACACGGAACACGCGTCAACCAACAATCTTCACAAATCTATGTTCCAAACTCATAATCGCACTCGTCCGTGTTGATAGCCAGCCCATCCACACAGAAATGCAAACCAAACAATAGTATAGCTGACAACACACGACAATCGAGGCTAAAAATCAAGGCAAAATCTAATAACAAAAACCCCCCACTCCATCTCCATCGATTAACAAAAATGTCACAGCCATTAATAATTGAATCCCAACACTACAAGGTATGCAACACTATTTACAACGAGTGATAAATTTAAGTTACAACAAAATACGGTATGCAACCTTACTTACGAGTACCTAAGGAATACGAAATCGTCAGAGACCCAATTAATAATGGAACTGTAGAAGGAAAAAAAAAATAGGCACGTGACAATTTTTTATCCCAAGTTTCGTTTTTTGCTCTGGTAATTTCGTTCCTCAGATGTCTTCTTGTTTCTTTGTAAGGTTCTAGATCTTCTTCGTTTTTTGTAGTTAACCATTTCGAGTAATTTTTTTTTCTGCCGGACTAATACTTGTATATCTTCATTCCACCATTCTTTACTGCTATTTCTGGTTTCCTGTATTCCAACTGCCTCTTGTGTGGCATCTTTTATACTTTGGATAATGTTATTATATACATTAGTTAAAGTTAGTCCTTAAAAATGTATTAGTTTTTGGTCCAGGCGCTGTTGATATAGGTGTACTGTACTTTCATCCATAAAACTCTCAAAGTTATAATTTCGGTTTTCAATCGTGTCCATATTGGTGTCTTGGCCGTTTTTCCTAGGTTAATGTATTTTCTGATTTTCAGTAACCAGAAAATCAGTGGCGCACCCAAATATTGATAACAATACAATATAAAATTTTATTTCACGTAAACCCTACCCACGCCCTACTGATCAACTGGGAAAGTTAGTGACGAGTACCTTCATCTGCATAGACCCTGCTCAACAGAAATCTTGCCTCTAACAGTGCCTGTAAAACTACGAAGTTTTTTTTTTATGTTTACACGTGTTTTGGGTTAAACTGGTAAAATCGAAGAATTTTTATTTGGTTTATTTTATCTTAGAATTTCTTACCAATTGGTAAACACTATTTTAAAAAAAAATGATACTACTATAATTTGCCAAATATTTGAGTTTTTTTAAAATATTACGTTTGGTTTGTCGATATATTATTAAAATGTATTTTTCATTTCCAATTATCTTATATTTAATTTGAAAGTGTACTTATTAACAATTTAAATTATTATGAAAATGTTTAAATCTGTTTTTTAAAACTCTAATTTCGCCGCATGTTACCTATACTTTGAGCATATGTGGGTCGATTATATATCAGAAAACAACTACTTTCCTGGCTATGTGTCTAACTACGAACATTGAATTATATCTGATAGATAATCTAATAACACATACAAACAAATCATTGTGACAAATTTTATTAAACCACAGTTTTTATATACTTTTATAATATTTTTCGCTGAGATGATAAATTTTAAGGGTGTTGTAATCCTAATGTGGTGCTCTCTCTATATTATAACCCGTGGATGATGTATTCAGTTTTTTCCAGTTAATTACTCGAACATAAAAAACTACTATATCAACACTGTTCCAATCAAAACAACATTAACCATAGGTCACGTATATTCTGCGTGTTTCGATATTAATGACCAACCACTTTAAGTTTCAACCCACGTTCTCTTTCCTTTGAATCCTAACTTTATTTTAGTAGAATTTTCATGAGCTGAAAGCGCGAGTAATCATCGTGTACTTCACCGCATATGGGTCAAGAACACATCGACGATCAATCAAAAATATCGTTTTTTACAACATATCCGAATAAAAGAGTAAAAAAATTGATAAAAAAAATGATTTTTTTTAGTTTCCATTTATTAAGCTATATCGGATAAAAGGACATCAAGTTTACAAGATTTGCTCTGTAGATTTTGTACTCTAGTGATAGTGATAAAAACTAATAAAAAGTATTCATTGTAATAAAAATATCACTCATTTTCCTTAATATCGTTTTTCTATTTCTCAACATACCAGTTGACAATAAACATTATAAATGAAATAAAATAAAATAATTTTCAGTTTATCTTTTTACATCATTATCATAAAGCCCCTCGCGTCCACTGTCGAACGTAGGCCTCCTCAAGGTCTTTCCACGTTTCTCTGTTCTGGGCAGTCGCAATTCAGTTTGTAACAATCCTCTTTAAATCGTCGCTCCATCGGGTGGAAGGTCGACCTCTGCTGCGTTTGTCGGCTCTCGGTGTCTCCATTTCAGTATCCTCTTTGTCCAGCGGTCTCCGTTCATTCTTGCTATGTGTCCGGCCCAATTCCATTTTGATCTTAGTATATGCTCCACGACATCATTTACCTATGTTTTTCTCCGTATATCTTCATTTCTGACACGTTAGATGCATTAGTAGGTGATAGGGTATCTGCGCCAAATGACAAAACTGGTATTATACACTGATTGAAAGCTTTCCTTTTCCGACTTATCGAAATATTCTTTTTGAACACATCTCTCTTTTTAAATATTTAATAAAATTTAACGAAATTTTACAATATATTTATCAGATTGATCACTCTATCCTTTTTTTACAATATCAAGTGTAATCAAGATGATACATGAATATACCGCGCCAATTAGCTTTATACAGGGTAATTCTTAACTATTGGGACATAAAATATTCTTCTTCTTTTTTCTTTAATCTAGGCGGATTGCTTATTTTTTTTCATCGTCCCTCTGCCTATTGCACTGCTAAGTTGTCGCTTCATCGTTTTCGGGGGTGTCCTAAACTCCTGCGAGCCATTGGTGATTTGTCGCGTGCTGTTCTGACTATTCTTTCGTTGTCCATACTTCTTTTTCTGTCCAAGATCGTCTTTCCAGTTATTCTACGAAGTACTCTCATTTCGGTTGTCTCTAGAAGTTGTTTAGTTCTCGCTGTGTCTGGTCGAGTTTCTGCTGTGTATGTCATAGTTGAACATAATATGTCAGGGCAGCGGACGGCCCGCACTGCGACTATTAGAAGGGTAAGGGATTATAGAAAGGAGATGATTGTGGACACGGTTTTTAAAAAGTTGCAGTTCATAGTTCTCTGGAAAAACTGATTTTGGAAGCTTATTCCATTCCGTAGCAGCCCTGTAAAAGAAGGATTCTTGATGAAGATTGGTCCTTGTAGTGTCAAGCTTGAGAGTAAATGTGTGAGACTGATCAGCGTGCCGAGTTCTTCGGTCGAATGTGGCCAATGGTGGTACAAGAGTTTTTATTTCTCTGGAGCATCTGCCATGGAAATATCTGTAGAGCAATGACTGGTCTGCAACTCTTCTTCTATGTTCTAGAGGGTGAAGGGTATCTGTGAGAGTTGAGCTGTTTATCAAGCGAGTGGCTCTTTTCTGAATGAAATCTAGAAGACGAAGAGAATGCCTTGGTGCTGAACCCCAAATGTGCGAGCAATACTCCAGTAGAGGTCGGATTTGAGCCTTGTACGTCGTCAACAGTTGATCAGGAGTAAAAAACTTTCTGGCTTTTCACAGAAAACCTAGCCTCTGGCTTGCCGACTTTGCGATGTTAGCAACATGGTCATGCCAAGACATATTATTGGACACCGTGACTCCCAAAATCGAGATGGAGGGACTTGGTTCAAGGGTATTTCCGGACATTGTGATGGGATGATTTGAGATCGTCTTAATTTTCAGCATTTAGTACTGCGTCATCGGCATAGCATATAACAGTAATTTCACGGTCATCCATTCTGTATCCTTTCAATACACGTACTTTGCTTATTACTTCGTCCATAATAATGTTGAAGAGCAGAGGGCTCAGGGATTCCTCTTGTTGAATACCTTGGCCCACAGCTATAAATTCAATTACGGTCCCATTTATTTTTGCTTACTTAAGACAAGTAATATTATTTTATGTATTATTTTATATTTTGTTATAGGGAACGCCATGTGAATGATTCCTGATAATGAAATCGACTGGTAACTTTTTTTGACGAAACTTTTTAGTGATTTTGATTAAAAAATTTGACGCAAACATCGTTTTTAGGTAATATTGGTACTTATGTTTAAACACGATAATTCCATCCGTTTCAATGAAAAACGCAATTGAACAATTCAGCGTCTCAGAAGGGGATTGCAAATATTATTTAGATTATTAAGGGTATGCTTTGGAGAGTCAGATAATTATTACTGGTAAATGTCATTTCTTTGGGTTTGATTTTCTTCAGTTGTAAGGTAGTATTTTGACCTTTGGCTTCTCTTTGGACTTCCAGAAGAGTTTAATATTGTTAAAATATACCAAGAAGAGTTTAATATTGTTAAAATATACCAATTTTTTTAACCGGCGCGAAGGCACTTCTAGAGAAATGTATTAATGTACTTACTATAAATTCAAGTAAATCTCTTGATAAAAACACACTTACCTTTTAACACAAAGTAATTTAACTTCACTAATTTCGACATTCTCAACACATTCTCAACATTGTTTGTCTTCAAATGTACAACGGATATTCTTTTTTTACAGTAAACAAAAATATCAGTTCAATATTTCTTAAATAAATTCGGATTTTTTTATGATCGATACAAACTATTAAAGTTTTATTTGGCAGTCGTTTTTTTTTGTGACAAAATTAATTATTACAAAATTTTGATATCCTTTCAGTTTTTCAATGTGTTAAATTAAATAAATCAACTTTCTTTAAATGTTTTAAAAAGTATTTCACCCTGTTAACGCATTTATTTATATATTTGTAAATTAACTAATTTGATAAATATTGGTAACCATTTTCCAATTTGCTTTAAAATTTGTTTATTAAACTTAAAATACCATTTTAAAAAGTTACCACTTTTGGCCGACACAAAACTGGTCATGAAATCTAGTTCGTTTTATTTTACTATAAATTTAATAGAAAAATATTTCATGCAAATTACATATATATATATATATATATATAACGGATTGTCTATGGCTGTTGCCGTCTCTCCGTCCCCAATCTCCATCTTGCTCTGTTAAAAACCTCGTTTTCTTCCAAACCTCTTTTAGCCATTGCCTCGTCTATATCGTCTTTCCAACTTCTCCGTGGTCGTCCCCTTTTCCTTCGTTCTGGTGGTATCCATTCCAGTAGCTTCCTTGGCCATCTGTCAGTTGTCATCCGCTTTACATGTCCGAACCAAGTTAACTGCCGCTTTTCTACATCCTCGTGTATGTTTCTGTCCATTTGCATTTCATTTCGGATAACATCATTTCTAACCCTCTCAAGTCTAGACCTACAACAGCTCCTTCTCAAGAAATCCATCTCTGTTGCCAGAAGCTTATTCTTATTAGCCTTCGTTACGTCCCATAATTTGGAGCCGTATAGGGTGACACTTTGAACTAGACTCTTGTATATGTGTTTCTTTGTAGTTTTTTTAATTTTCTTGTCCCAGAGAAGAGAGTTCAGGGTTCTAGTTACGGCTCTACCTTTGTTGATTCTATCTTGGATTTCGTTATTACTGTTACCTTTTTTATTAAAAATTATTCCGAGATATTTACTGTGTTTTACTCCTCTTATTTTTTCCGTATCCAATACAAGGTCATTTATTTGGTCATCTCCTACCACCAAGTATTCGCATTTAGATAGATTCATCTGTAGACCCGCTGCCTCATATTCTTCCTTGAGCTTTCTAATCATATAATTGAGGTCATCCTCATCTTCGGCTATTACTATCTGGTCGTCCGCGAAGAAAAGTGTGAATAGCGTATCATCCCCCACCTTTAGTCCCATGCCTTTACACTTCTTCACCCAGTTCGTGAGGGCCCTGTCCAGGTAAATTTTGAAAAGGGTAGGAGACAGACAGCAACCCTGTCTTAATCCCTTAGTTGTCTTAAAGGGGCTAGTAAGTTTGTTTTCCTGGATGGTTTTTCGGACCTTTTTTGTGAATTGGGGAAGTGAAGGATTGTTTCCATTCTTCCGGGGTAAATTACATACCGCTTTTAAATTTTCGGAAACGAAATATTTCATTTGGTGCTACCTTTTGTTTGAAATAGATAACAAAAATTATTGTGATTTAGGGTAAAATCTGTCATTTACAATTAAAACACAAGTGGATCAAAATGTTACCCCGTTCTCGTGTATTGTTCTTCATTAATTTCTATAATTTTGGAATGTAGTATGGTAATTAGAATTTATTCTGAAACTGCATTTGTAATGTGTAATATTAAAGCATAATGCATGTAACAGCAAACTTTTGGTATTTTGGTAATTCTTTTAATTATTATGTCATAGACCTGACCGATTTAAATCAAAAATACTACCAATAAATATACAATTAATAAACGTTTTGTTAAAACTTCTTGTCTACGCTTGCTTTATTGACTGTCGAAAGGCATTCAACCTTGTCAAGCATTAAAAGATGGTGGATTGACAAAAGAGATATTATATTGATAGCTAAAATACACGTAGAAAAGTTGTTCAAAGTCCTCTTTCCGAAGAGAGACTAATGGGTGAGGGGACAAATTCTCTTTCCAGAGACTAAATACGTAATGTACACAGATGGCTCGAAAACCCCAGATGGAGTTGGGGCCGGTGTTTTCAGCAGATTAAAATATCTACCAGTCTTGGCAGGTATGCTACAATATTTCAGGCTGAAGTATTCGCTATCGAATTGTGTGCAAGAGAGTTGACCAACAGATCTCTAGCAAACAAAAACATAAATATAATATCACACAGTGCTTTAAAAGCACTAAGCTCCAACAAAATAAATTCTAAACTTGTATGGAATTGCATCGAATCCTTAGAGTACCTTGGTGCGAACAACGGGGTGACCCTACTGTGGATACCTAGGCACCAGGGGGTGGAAGAAAACGAGAAAGGCGACACCCTTGCACAACAAAAGGCCGAATCTGCGTTCACTGGACCGGAACCGGTTTTTGGAGTCACCACAACTGCCGCCAAAACAATTATTTCGGACTGGGCGGAGAGAAAAATACTCACTTACTGGTCCGACATACCAGGGTTAACCCACTCGAAGACGTTTCTACCGTTTCAACCCTCGAGAAACACAACTAAGCAGATCCTAGAATGGATCAGAAATGACCTGCGTATTCTAACAGGACTGCTTACAGGACACTGTCGTCTAAGATACCACCTCAGAAAGATAGGTCTGAACCAACATACGGACTGTCGGTTCTGCTGCGTGGAAGACAAAACTTCTGAACATATACTATGTTCATGCCCCGGCCTGGGAAGAATAAGGTTCAACATATTTGGATACACCAACCTAGAACCTAGCGATTTTAAAAAAATCTCACCCTATACAACCATGAACTTCGTGAGAAGGGCTGGATTGTGCGGTGAACTGTGACCTCTAGGGGTGAGCCACAATAGACCTACTAAGGGTCGCGGTGGAGGGGCGACCACGCCCCACTCACATGTTACCTAACCTAACCTAACCTAATCTCTACTGGAATCAGATTGCCGAAGTAAGAATAGACGGAGGAACATCTGCCACAGTGTCAATCCGAAGAGGCGTACGACAGGGCTGTATATTGTCACCACTCCTATTCAACATCTATTCGGAGGTAATTTTCAAAGAAGTTTAAGCAAAAAACATGGGAGGTATCAAAATAAATAGAGTATGTATCACCAATATCAGATACGCAGACGACACCGTAGTACTTGTCGATAACATATCAGACCTACAAAATATGATGAATAGAATAACTGATAATAGTGAGCATCATGGATTGGACATAAATATATCAAAGACCACGGCAATCAGATTAAACAAATCTCGTGTTTTAAATATCTGGGTACCATAGTTAACGCGTAGTGCGATCCGAAACGAGAGATCCGTTCCAGAATCAAACAAGCCAGGAAAACATTCATAAACATGAGAAAAAATTTTTCTAGTCCCGATCTGAGTTTGGAACTTGGGGTTCGGATGATTAGATGTTATGTCTTTAGTGTGTTGCTATACGAACGTGAATGCTGGAGCCTGGACCCTGCATCTGAAAAGAAAATTGAGGCGTTTGAAATGTACTTATATCGCCGTATGCTCCGCATCTCATGGTTACAACGAATTACGAACGAAGAAGTGCTTAGACGAATAAAGAATTCGAAAGAACTAATGGCCCTCATTAAAGAAAGAAAAACTACATACAAAGGCCACATTATGAAAGGCAATAAATATAAACTGCTGAGACTTATAATTGGAGGAAAGATTCAATGGAAAATATTTGTTGGTAGACGTCACAACTCCTGGTTGAAAGACCTCAGAAGATGGTTTGGGTGCACTTCCATTGAAATCTTTCGAGCTGCTGTGTCCAGAACAATGTTAGCTATGTGGATCGCCAACCTTCGAAAGGAGAGGGCGTCATAAGAAAAAGAAAACTTCTTGTTAAACTACTACTTATAAAGAAAACGGTAATTTTAAGCGTGTACTAGTCCATACAGTCTGAAAACACCTAAATAATTTCTCAGATAAATTATTTTTAAAATTTTTTAAGTCATTCTTGGAGTAACTTTGGAATTGACTTTGACGATGATCCCAAAGGTTATTTCAAGATCGTCTCAATTCTTTAAATGGAAACCCCCTTTTTTGATAACAGCAATCGAAAAAGGGGAAATTTTACGTTCAGATATCTCTTCAGGACTAAGGTTGACATGCTCCCTACCAAACTAATCAAACTCGCGATAGGCATAATTTAGAGGATCTGAAATCTTGCGGTTTAACAATTAAGTATTTACTTAATCAAACTCAGGGTGGGAATAAGCGTTACCCAGAAACAAATATGTGGACGTAGTAATTCCGGTTCCCTTTTAAAATACCGTTTCTAATGCTTTTTTAAAGCTTTTTTTTTCTTTTGCTTTTTAATAATTAGCATAACTTCTTATTCTTATATTTTGAATATGTAGCTAGTATTTTTAACACAAACAAATCATATTACATAAGAGTCAACTTTAAAACTTTGTGTCAGGATAAACGGAGCTTGCACGGACTGGTTTAATATCAAAAAAGGTGTGAGACAGGGATGTGTGGCTTCACCATGGCTTTTAAACTTTTGCATAGACGATTGTTTCAAAAATTTAAAATAGAGTGTGTATGAATTAAGAATGAATGATTTGCTTGTCAAATGCCTTCTTTACGCCAATGATCAAGTCATATTACCGTCATCTGAAGAGGGGTTGCAGGCGATAGTTAATATTATGCATGATGCCCTGAAAGTCAAAGGAATAAAAATAAATGTAAGCAGAACAAAAGTAATGGTTTTAAAAGAGAAGAAAGCATGACAAACTTTGAAGTACTGATTAAGGGAGGAAGTAAGAGGGAAACAAGTTAATAAATTTGTGTACTTGGGTTCAAAGTTAACGAGAGGTAAAATTTATGACAGTGACATTAAGCAAAGGGTGTTGGCAGAAAAATAAATGAATGAGGCACTGTATAGCTTTATGGTCAGCCAGAAAGTGTTTCTCACAAGGGTTGGTGAGGTGGGTTGGTTTCTACTCTTATGTATGGTAGTAAATGTTGGGTTTGGCAGAAGAAGCATGAAAACAGGATTAATGCTGCGAAGATGAGTAGTCTGAGAAGTATGGCCGAAGTGACTCGGCTAGATAAAGTAAAAAATAGTGAGATAAGAGAATGCTGAGGTGTAAAAGAAGAAGTGGCTACAAAGATAGATAAAGGAATGCTTAGATGGTTTGGACACGTAGAAAGGATAGATTAACTCTGGTTTCCTTCAATGCGAATAAATCTTTCGCCTTTTACTAAAGATTTTCTTGGAGGGGAGCAACTTAAAACATATTGTATCATTGTAAATATAAAGAATATGTGTATCTGTCAACACAAAATGTACAACATGGGCGTATTGTGCTTTAAAAAAAATATCATCTGTCAAAATAATGAAATATAAGTATCTGGGCATAGAAATCTCAGGCTATGGTGATGTTGAGACAGAGGTGAGAGAACAGACAACGAAGGCAACAAGAATAGCAGGATGCCCAAATGACACAATATGGCGAAAAAAAAACATTAAAATAGAAACCAAATCAAGAATTTACAAGGCAATAGTAAGACCAACTATGTTCTAGAGACAACTGAAATGAGAGTACTTCGTAGAATAACTGGAAAGACGATCTTGGACAGAGAAAGAAGCGAGAATATAAGAAGGATATGCAAGGTCTTCTTCTTTCGTTTCTGTTTTCACTTATTGAAGGTTGGCAACAATCTCGGCAAAATAGGTGCGGTCTTGAGCAGCTCGGAATAAGGAATGTGAGTCTAGTCCGGTCCAATCTCTTATATTTTTTAACCACGAATGTTGGCGTCTTTCTATACCTCGTCTGCCTTCTATTTTGCCCTTATTTTTCTTCATTTGATCACTCTGAATTACATGTCCTAAGTACGCGGTTTTCCTCTTCTTTATGGCGACAACTAACTCTCTATCCTTACCTATCCTTCTCAAAACCTCTTCATTACTAACGTGGTCTGTCCAGGGTATTTTTAAGAGCCTTCTGTAAACCCAAATCTCGAATGCTTCCAGCCGTCTTAGTGTTTCGGCCTTTAGGGTCCAGACTTCGCATCCGTACAGCAAAACGGAATAGATATAGCAATTAACAAATCGAAGGCGTAATTTTAAGTTCAGTGATCGGTTGCAAAGCACTGGTCGCATTTTATTAAATACTGATCTGGCCTATTTTATGCGCGATCTGATTTCTGTATTAGGATTCAGATCAGATATTACCCAGGTACCTAAATATTTGAACTTGATTATGTTCTCGATTTGGAGTCGATTTATATATATGCAAGGTTTAAAAATATGAGTGGGTTCTTGGCAGAAAGGAGTGGAATAAGCACATCAGTAGAATGAACAACGAAAGAATAGTAGGAACAGCACGCGACAAATCACCAATGGGTCGCAGGAGTTTAGGATGCCCCCGAAAACGATGGGGCGACAACTTAGCAGTGCAATAGGCAGAGGGACGATAAAAAGAAACAGGCGATTCGCCTAGATTAAAAAAGGAAGAAGAAGAAGAAAATAATGTATTATTTGTGGTTTGACTAGTGGCTCAGTTCACGCAGTCAAAATAAAAAGTCGGTAGAGGTTGACCTTGGCAAACATATCTCGATCAAATCAACATTGTTTTAAAGAAAGGCCAGGTAGTCAAAAGTACCATTAACCAACGAGCATGTATGAGAGCACTAATGAAAGTAGAGGAAGCAAAAGATGTGTGTAAGAACAGTAGCAAGTGGAAGAAATTGGTCTTTGCCTACCCCTACGGGAAAAAGGCGTGACTATATGTATATATGTATGTAAAATAATTAATCAGTAAATATCTAAATCTATTATATGTAAAAAGTCTTAAATATTTATATAATGAGATATAAAATATCATTTATTGTTTATTTTTATTGCATGTACTAATATACAGATAAACAAACAAAGCACATAGTTGTTTTTTGCCATTTCTGAAAACCTGGTATTTTTTTATTCGATAATTTGCATTTGGATCGACGATATGATAGACCAAAATATTAAAAAAAAATGACCACTGCTACAAATTCAATTCCGTCCGTTGTACAAGCTTCTGTTGCCAATAAAATTTTATGAATTTGACCAACTATATTAGCGTAAGCTTTTTGTGGTTTGTAAAACATAAAAGAATGGAATTTATGGGAAAAATTTCGTATATTCGGTTGATGAACATTAAATTATTTCGCAAGTAACTTTAACGTAGTTGGCTAGTTGCATTTTTTGTTAGTTTACATACATTTTGATTAAAAATATGCAAATAAAAAAAAGAAATTTACGAATTCTTTAAAGTTAATGTGTTTTATAAAACAATAAATACTTTTGGTATTTACAGATTTGCCATAAATATGATTTTTGTGCCTTTGCGATTAAAAGTTTATCGGAAAATTTTAAATGCTTTCATATTTAAAAAAAAATTGATATTTACTATCTTGGTTCTTAAAATTAATTTTTCATAATTTAAAAACTTCTTCTTTTTGTTTTTATTTATTTATATTAAAAAGCTCGTACTTTGTGAAAAATAAATAAAATTTATAAAAAGCTTTGCTGAAATCCCGTTTCGATCAATTTACCGTAAGCTTATTTTACTTTTAAATATTTTTTATCGGCCTGTAATTCCCTACATCAAAGAGAGGATAAAGGCATTTTTACTGCTTATTTGTGAAGCGAGGAGAACCAGTCACACACAAGCTTAAATACAATTTCAACCACTCTTCCTGATATCAATAAATCGAAAATCTAAAATTCGCCAAACGTGTTTTTTTTTTAATATTTGAGAGGCCCGTATAAAGTTATTCAAAAAGTGATAAATGTTATTTACTAAATATACATTTTACCCACACGCTAGGAAAACCCAACGAAACTGGAATGTAGTAGAGACGACCTGCAAATTCTAACGGGACTGCTTACAGGACATTTTCGTCTAAGATACCAACTCGTAAGAAAAGATCTGAACCTTACCGATTTCAAGAAAATCTCACCTCATACAACGATGAACTTTGAGAGAAGAACTGGATTGTGAGGTAAATTGTAACCTTTAGAGGTGAGCCATAATAGATCCAGATCGCAGTGGAGTGACAGCCTTAATAAGCCCCACTATGATACCTTTCTTTGTTCATGTGCCATGTCCGGTCGTCCGTACGTTAGAGATAACTGCAGAGAGTTCGTCTCTATCCTGCAACCCTGAACAGGTCAACAGCGTTTCGGATGCCTGTCCACTTCCTGATGTTACACAGCCAAGAGATTTGCCTTATTCCAACACCCCGTCTACCTTCTATTTTTGATATCATAATCAACTGAAGAAGACGATACTTTTCTCCGCGTAAAATGTGGCCAAGTCTACATTTTAATGTGCAAAAAGGGTAGACATATCGTGTGGGCCGCGGACGGCCCGCACTGCGACTATAAGAAAGGAGAGGGATTGTAGAAAGGAGATGATTTTGAACCCGCTTTTTGAAAAGTTGCAGGTCATAGTTCTCTGGAAAAACTGATTTTGAAAGCTTGTTTGATTCTGTAGCAGCCCTGTAAAAAAAAATTATTGATGGAGATTGGTCTTTGTAGTGTTAATCTTGAGAGTAAAGGGGTGAGACTGATTAGCGTGCCGAGTTTTTCGGCCGAATTTGGCCAGTGATGGTATAAGAGTTTTTATTTCTCTGAAGCATCTACCATGGAAATATCTATAGAGTTATGTCTGGTCTGCAACTCTTCTTCTATGATTTAGTGGGCTAAGGGTATCTGTGAGAGTTGAGCTGTTTATCAACCGAATGGTCCTTTTCTTAATGGAATCTAGAAGACAAAAAGAATGAACCCCAAATATGCGAGCAATACTCCATTTAAGGTTGGATTTGAGCCTTGTACGTCGTTAACAGTTGGTCAGGAGTCAAAAACTTTCTAGCTTTCCACAGAAAACCCAGCCTCTGGCTTACTGATTTTGCGATGTTAGCAACATGGTCATGCCAAGACATATTATTGGACACCCAAAATCGAGATAGAGGGACTTGATTTAAGGGTATTTCCGGACATTGTAATGGAGTGATTTGAGGAATTTACCTTCTTGGGGTTTGTGGTGGTTTTCAAGAGGTCGTTGATGTGTAAAAGAATTAAGGTGAGGGAACAGAATAGAACCCTGGGGTACCTCGGCATTAGTTTTAAACGCATCAGAAGAAATACCGTCAACTGCCACATGTAAGGATCGATCTTGCATGAAGCTCAAGAGCCATTGGCGCAGTTTGGTTGGGAGACCGTAGGCAGATAATTTGCTTAACAATGCCTGGTGCCAAACGCGGTCAAAGGTTTAGATATATCCAAGGCTATTGCACGGGATTCACCAAACTTTTCAATAGTGTTTGTCCAGAGCTGAGTGACATAAGCCAGCAAATCTTCAGTAGACCGAAGTTGTCGAAATCCATATTGTCTGTCATGGATTATCTCAAATTTCTCCAGATATTTGATAAGTTTTGTGTTAATCGCTTTTTCCATAACTTTGGATATGACTGAGAGCAATGCAATAGTGCGATAATTTGCAGAAATAGTCTTCTTTCCTTTTTTGGGAATCGGTTGGACTTTAGCGTTTTTTCACATGGACGGAAATACTCCTTTGCTGTATGATAACTTGAAGAGTCTACAGAGAACTGGGGTGAGCTCTTCAGCACAGATCTTCAGGACAATTGTCGGAATTCCATCTGGTCCTACTGCCTTATTAGAGTCAAGATTTCGTAGGATTTTCCTGATAGTGCGATGGCCGATAGTGACCTCAGGCATTGATGCGTTTATTCTAGGTATCGTTGGGGGTTGTTTTCCATTGGTATCGAGTGTATCGATAGGATGTGAAAGTTGTGTGCAAACGTCTGCGAAACTGTAAATGGGGTTTGTGGTGGTTTTCTGATTTCTTATGGGTTCGCGACCTTCTTTTTCGGCGGGTGATAATCAAGTATAAAGGCGCATTTTAGAAAGTTTAAACCACTTATTCATGAGAAGAGGAAATCTTGCATAAGATCTCGGTCTTTCCGAAAAGTCGTATTTTTACCGGTTTAAATCTCTCCTCCATTCACATATCCCACTGGATATCTCGCATTACTTAAGTGGCAGTACATATGTCTTACGTTGTCAACTACTCTCTCTCTCTCTCTATCGTCTTTTTTTTGTTTTTGCCTTATAATCTTGTATGCACGTCTCCACTCTTTCTCACATTAGTTCAGAGACGCCGTTTCAGTTTGGTATCCATGACGAACCATATTTGGTATCAGCGTCCATCTACCATATTTACCGTAAGGTTAGGTTAGGTTAAAACGGCGGTTCGGAGAAAACCCACTTATGCCTTTTGGCCCGTAGTGACACCGTCATGGACGGCGGTGCCTTCCTTCTCTACTGTGAGAAACAGTTGAAACTTTTAATAAAAAGTGTGAGATCTTTAATGCTCACTGAGATGAGATCAGATAAATCATCAACGTTTGGTTGCCCTAGTATAGAAAGCTGTTGTTTGCCTAGGCAGGGCAGTGGTAGAGAATATGAACCATTGCTTCCTCCTCTTCCCCATCGTAACAGCTCCTACAGAAGTCGTGTCGTAGCTCTTCGATTTTAATGCGCCGTACATGGGATCCACCTGCCCAGTGTCCTGTTATTACCGCGATCGCATTTCCAATGGACTTCCTGGATAGAGTTAAAATATTAATAGTTCGACGTAGATCTAGTTTGGGCCAAACTTTTGTAACGTGCCTATTTTTTCCCTTCTACAGTTCCATTATAATTGTGTCTCTGATGATTTTGTATTCCTCAGGTACTCTTAAATAGTGTCGCGTACTGTATTTCGTTGTAATTTAAATATATTATTCGTTGTAAATAGTGTTGCATACCTTGTTGTGATAGGATTCGATTGTTAATGGCTGTGGCATTTTTGTTAATCGATGAAGATTGAGTGGGAGTTTTCATTATTAGATTTTGCTTTGTTTTTTGGCCCCGATTGTTGTGTGTTGTCAGTTATATTATTGTTTGGTTTGCATTTCTGTGTGGATGGGGCTGGCTATTAACACGGACGAGCGCGATTCTAAATGTGTGGAACATAGATTTGCGAATATTGTTGGTTGACGTCGGTTCCGTGTCATTTTTCTTGATATCCGGCCTGGGAAGTAGTTAGTCGTTTGGTGGCAGTCTTGGGAGTGATGTGGTGAGAATTTTTGGGACGGTGTGATATTAACACGTGTGCAAAACCTCTACGGTTTATCTTTCATATCTGGCTGTATTTGGGCCATCTTAATTGGATTTTGAAGAAAAACCATTTAATTTTTAACTTGACCATTCTATCTTACCTTTGTTGTTGATATTTTGGATTTTGGTGTCGAGTTAAAATAACCGCATGCGGGATTTAATTGAGGGAAGCCATTGTTAATTAGCAGGTGCCGTTCCATAACCAAACCGGCCACAGGAGTAATGAATTCGTATACCCAAAGGTTACAAGTGATTTATTTTAAAATATTTAAACGACGTGATTTGTTTTTGACACCACGATTAAGTTTTGTTTTAATTTATTAATATGGTACATTGTTGAAAACTTTTTATTGCATTGGATAATATGCCAAGGCTGAACTTTAATTAAAGTAATCTTCTCAATAGTTCTTTGTGTCCAAGTAAAAATAAAGTAAAAATGTTTTCATACTTATTTGTAAATATCCTACAATATTGATATTTTGAAGGCAGCCATTGTAAAAAGAAATATTTTTAAATAAGCTCGATTGTTTTAACAGTGTAAATCTTTATGTAAATGGTAAAAATATGAGTAAATTAGCAGCCTTATGTGAACGTTTGATTAAATATTATTAAAAAGTTGACTCTTATACGTTTTTTTTGGTAACTTGGTAAAGTTTGTTACTCTTACTTTTGTTTTGGTTATTTTATGGAATCGTAAACTTTGGATTTTTAATTTATTGTTAGCTGTTGATTTTGACTATATTTGTTATAAGTTTAATATTGAACTGTGTACTTTGATTTATTGTTGGCTGTTAATTTTGACTATATTTGTTATAATTTTATTATTGAACTGTGTACTTTGATTTATTGTAGGAGTAAAGTATCTAATATATCTTAGCTATAATTTTATTTATTTAGTTCACCATAATCTTAGTTGTTTATCGTGTGGCTCTGCTAGTGCCTATAAGACCTAGGGGTTTCCGGCTTGAATCGTCTAAGTCGGTGGCGCGGCTCACTATTATTTTTTTTTCTACCCTCTACGACTGAGCTCGGGCATAATTTGCCAGTAGAGAGACCGCTAGCAGAGTACTCTATAGAGAACGAAAAAGACGTGGCACTTTTTTCGATGATATGCATGTGCGTTTATTTTGCCATCTCTAGTTGGCTTTTTGAACTACTTTGCTGTGCAGGAGGAGCCGGAAATTGATATTCCTTGCTGAGATGAGACAGCTGGGATGGTGGTGTTCTCTTCTGTTAGCTCGTCTACCTTACACTTACCTGGTATGCCCCTGTGTCCGGGTACCCAGACAATGTGAACTCTTAACTTAGTTGCTAGCTCATTCAGGGCGGCTCGGCATTGCACCACTCCCCTAGAGGTCAAGTAGACTGAGTTCAGTGATTTAATATCAGCCTGGCTATCGCAAAGAATGGATATCTTGCTGAACTTTTATTCGTTGTCCAGATAGCTGCCTCGGTAATACTTTCATTTCGTCTTGATACACACTACAGCAATCAGGCAAATGAAACGACAGGCCAAGTGAGGAGTCTTCTGAGAAGACACCGCAACCTACTCTCCCCTTTAGTTTATAATACTTACCGTTAGTCCATTTTCTGTGTCATCAAGCCATAAGGTTTATTTTGGCATGATACCCAACCTAACCCAACTTACTTTATATACAAAATAAACCAATTTATTATTTTAAAAGTCGGTCATGAAAATTAGTGCTAAAATATATTTAAAATTAAAAAGTTACTAGATCTAAAAAAACACAATATTTAAAGACCATTTTTTAAATGAATTACTTAGTTCTCTATGGTTTTATATGTGAGTCAACAAAAATCGTCACTGGTTCACAAAACATGTGGTCTGTGAGAAAAATCTTAACTGTTACTATTCATAATTTATAAAATCTTTTATCTAAAGTGGCTTACCATTAATTTTTTAAAATATCTTATTCTTTTTTTTTTAAATCTAATCCTTAACCTTATTCCAGCTTTTCACTCTTCTATTTGAGATTTCTGATAATACTTTATCTTGTGTTTTTCTTGGTCTTTCACTTTTTGTATTTTATACCAAAGCTTTCCATATATTTTTACTTAGTTTACACCCTTTTCTTAATGTCACATTCATACTTTTTGTCTTACGTAAACTTTGAACTCAAGTATACAAACTCATTCATTTGTACCAATCTTTCTTCTTTAATCAGCCCCTCGCAGTTTGTCATGCTTTCTTCTTTTTCAAAAACCATTACTTTCGCCTTGCTCACATTTACTTTTATCCCTTAAATTTTTGGGGTGTCATGCATAATATTGGAATCCGTCAATTCTAATTTTAGTACTCGTATCAAACTACCGCTCATCCAATACATAGACAATATCGACCACAATTCATTCTTCACCACTCTGTCATGGGCCTTTTTCAAGTCTATAAAAGAGAAGTAAACATTTAAACTTTTATTCAAAATTATTAAATACGCCTGAAAAAACTGTGGATAGGTAAGTTTCAGTTTTAAAAAAATACATAAGAGTTAATTTCGTTTCTTTAAAATGATTTCGTATAAAAACTATGTTCTGCTGAAAAGCTAAAATATTTGCCTTAAAATAACTCAACTAAAACGCTGCCACGTCCAAATAAATTGCAAAGACGTGTCAAAAAGCAGACGGTTAGAAAGACGTCTTCTTAGAACTGAAAATTTAATATCACCACATCGAGAAATAAAAACTGACTAGGACTAGTTAAAAAAAGTAAAATTCATCGGATGAAAAACTTTGTGATCTAAAGGGACCTAACAAATTACCTTCCTTCAATTGGGAAGTTTGAAAGTTATCCACAATGACAACGAACCACCGTCGCAGCCAGTGGAACCCCAAATATGGCCCTAAATATGGGTTTTAAAGAGGAGGGGTTACGACAGAAGTTAAAAGCAATAAAATAATGTAAAACGTTTTGTTCTCTTTTATTAAAATTTTTACCATTGTTTTCGCCCTACTTTTATTTCTAACAAAAACGACATTTTTTTTTTAGCCTCAATAATTTATGTTTATTTTAGATTGGATTTTGTAAAATAATATTTGTGTTAAACAATAATTAAAGCATTACAACACTGATTTTCAACATGGAAAATGATGATACGTATATTTCTATGACGAAGATTTATCATTGACTAATAAAACAGATTTTAATGACCCCTTGCATAATTTTTTCTTATTTGATAAATACAAAATTCTTAAATTGATTTGCTTTAAAAATTATAAGAAAAATACCAACCAAAAAAGACTGATTGAAAAAAACACCATTGACCAGCCCAGAAGTGAAACAATGGTACACTGATGTATCAGAGTACCAGGGACGCTACGGGGCAGGTGTGTTTGGAGCATCCTGCAACCACAGCAAAAGCATACCACTGAGGAAATAAGCCTCGGTCTTCCAGACTAAGGTCTATGCCATACTCAAATGCGCTACGCACCTGACAGAAAACAGAGTGATCAACAGTGAGATTGATATTCTCACTAACAGTCACGCGGCCATTGGGGCCCTCGTGAGTAACACCACAACATCATCGGTGGTGTGGGACTGCACGCAAGCCCTCACTGAGTTAGCGACGGTAAACAAAGTCACTCTTACAAGGGTTCCTGGGCACACAGGGATAAATGACAACGAGGTAGCCGATGAACTGGCAAGAAATGGGACCCTGGTGGAACCAAGAAGCCAGTTGGTCGGATTGCCAATTGCCGAAGCAAAACATTTATGAAATTAATTCTTAAACAAAAACATATTGCTTAGTGGAATACAAATACTGGCTGCCGAACATTTAAACAGAACAGCTAATAAAAAACATCTCTAAAAGAGGGCTGACGCACTGTGGACGATGGACCGGAGTAAACTAAGTACCCCGCTTGGCCTGCTCGCAGGACACATCGCACTAATAGCGCACCTCTTTAAACTTAAGCTGGCGGCTAAGAAAAACTGTCGACTATGCGGAGAACAGGAGGAGAGCAGTATACACATTCTATGTCACTGCCCGATGCTAGAGGTGTACAGGTATCAAACCTATCTAAATAAGACAGGGCCAACAGAAATCCTAAGGTTTGCCAAAATCAGTGGACTAGAATTCTGATGCCCTGAAGACACAGCGGTAGTCACAGAGGATCAAAAGATGTAGGTGACATAGGTGCCTAACCCAACCACAAGATTGTGATGTAATTTACCGTTGTATGGGGTTGAAAGTAGTGAAGTCAAAAATACCGAAAAAGAGTGTCCCCCTTTAATAAATCTAAGCGTTTTTCCAAAATGTTGTCGAGGTTTTATTTTGAGGTTTTAATTTGTCGTAACCCTTAAATATATTGGCCTTAGCTAGTGTTTTTTACGTTCACTAGAGTGGCAAGCCTGGTTTTAACTCGATACGGAACGAACGAATGGATGAATGAAGATGAAGTGGAGATTTGGGATTTATAATATGACTTTGAAATGAGGTCTTAGGGAAAATGTTGCGCATAACTTTTCAAGAGTATATAATGACGCGTCTTCTAGTGGTTCAAAAGAAAAAATTGCAATTTTATGTGTAATGCGAAGTTCACATATTTTTCCATGAATAGTACTCAAATAAATTAATAGTACGGAAAGTTCAACTTTTTTCGCGAGTGTGGAAGTTTGTGGCACTAGCCTGAAGGGCGATTACCACAAACACACTAGTGAAAAAAAGTATTTTCTTCACATGTTGCACACTATACTTTTCCTACAACTGCACACATTTAAAGAATAGAATTAATGTACCATCATATTTATTTTTATGGTTAACAAAACAAAAAAAGTATTCTACCTCTTAACAGTTAAATAATTTGTTAAAAATTATAGTTAACAGTAAAATTTGTACAATTTCGTATGGTAAAACCCAGAATGTCATTTTTTTTTTGTAAATTTTTTGTTATATTAATTGAAGAATTTGAGGTTTAATCATTCATATACAGTGCATTTTCTGTCTCCATTTTAGCAAAGAGTTCAAGTGGTTGTTTAATAGAGTTAACGATTTTATTATCAAAGATTAATTTTTGCAACATCCGTGGACTCAACAAGAACATCAATGACGTCCACCATCACCTACAGACGAAAAAACCGGATATTCTGGCTCTAACAGAAACACAAGTAAACTCGTCCACCAACAAGGTCCATATGCTTTGTCCTGGTTACGAACTCCATTCTCGACTCAGGTTCAAAGGTGGAGTCTGCCTTTACGCTAAGGCTAACCTTTCATGCCAGCGTGAAGAGAGTTTGGAACCGAAAGACTTTGATGTGATGTGGTTTAAGCTATCTGATACCAAAGTGACTAAGTTCCTCTGCTGCCTTTACCTATCACCTAATGAACCTTCATATAACAACCTTTTTGAGTTTTTATCACTCAAACTGGACTACATTCAGGAGAACTATCCAACAGCTGAAACCATAATCATGGGGGACTTTAATGTACATAACGCTGCCTGGCTCAAATTTTCTAACAAAACTGATGATGCAGGTCGTCAAGCTGAGGCCTTCGCCATCACTCATGGTCTAGAACAACTGATCGAGCTACCAACCCGCATCCCTAATGTCAACAACCAGGCTGCCAATACACTAGATCTTTTCCTCACCACCAATCCTGATCCGTATATAATAGATGTTTGTGCCCCACTTGGAAACTCTGATCACACCCTCATCTCCACAACATGCTTTACCATCGAGCAGCACAATACCACCCCGTCTCATGTGGCATTACAATTCGGCCGACTGGGAGGGTCTTCGTATGTTTTTCTCAGCGTTTCCATGGAAGAGACTTTGTTTCTCCTCAGTAGATCCAACACGATGTGCTGAGACAATTTCGGAAATCATCATGTTGGGGATGCAAACTTACATACCGAATACCGAAAGAAGAACATCATCCGATAAGACCTGGTTTAACAGAAACTGCTCTAGAGCTGTGGCTTCCAAACAGGCAGCATACCATTGATGGCAAAAAAATCCGGGACCTGAGACCAGAGCAGCATATGTTGAGGCTAGAGGCATATGCAAAGAGACAATAAAATGTTCAAAAGATGCTCATAATGCCAAAATAAGATCAAAACTTGTTGAATGTCCTAACGGATCCTGTTCATTTTGGTCTTTCGCCAAAGCTGTGTGAAGAAACTTCACTTCCAGCTCTTTTCCTTCCCTAACCAATGAAGATGGAACACTAGCAACGACTGCCCAGGAAAAAGCCAATATCTTTGCGCACCTATTTGCTGGAAATTCCACTCTGGATTCTTCGGGAAAACAACCCTCGAACATTACACCTATTGACAGTCACATGCCCGAGATCACCTTTCGCCAACGTACTATCAGAAAGATTTTGCTGGGTCTCAACACCAACAAAGCCTGTGGATCTGACGGAATCCCGCCGATTGTTCTCAAGAAATGTGCCCCCGAACTAACACCTGTTCTTTGCAAGTTGTTCAACCACTCTTACAATTTGGGAGTATTTCCGTCCAATTGGAAAATTGCAAGAGTACAGCCAGTCCCTAAAAAAGGCAAAAAGACCCTACCTAGCAACTACAGACCTATCGCACTGCTATCTATTATTTCAAACGTCATGGAAAAAGCCATCAACATCGAGCTCATGAAATATCTGAAAGACTCAGGAATTATCAATGATAGGCAATATGGCTTCCGCCATCAGAGATCAACTGGTGACCTGCTCGCATACGTCTCACATATATGGCAGCTATCTATTGAAAAGTATGGAGAAACTTTAGCTGTGGCATTAGATATCTCCAAGGCAATCGATCGAGTTTGGCACCAGGGACTCCTCGCCAAGCTTCCATCTTATGGCTTGCCCCCTCAGCTGTGTTCTCTGCTTGCTAGTTTTCTCTCAAAAAGGTCTCTCCATGTAGTGGTCGATTTTTACTTAACATCAACGACCTATTGAAAGCAACTTCATGTCCCGTACACAGCTTTGCCGATGATAGTACCCTCCATACCGCTTTCTCTTCCAGGGCCCCTATATCAGCCCGTGAAACCAGAAATGAACGAGGAAGAAATGTTAACAATATAAATATGGACTTAGCAACAATTCTCGAATGGGGATCCAATAACTTGGTAGAATTTAATGCAAACAAAACACAAGCATGTCTTTTCTCTAGAAAAGCCGATCTCACTGTGCCTAACATAACTTTGTCAGGAGTAACCATACCATTGAAGGCATCCATATCGATGCTTGGTATTACTATCAGCAATAACCTTTCCTGAGAAAATCACGTGAGGTCCATTGCCAAAAGTGCATCCCAAAAACTTGGTTTTTTGTTTCGTGCCAAGAGCTATTTCACCTCCAGTCAGCTGCTTATGATCTATAAGGCGCAGATCCGACCTGTACTGGAGTACTGTTCCCATATTTGGAGTGCAGCACCTAAACATATCCTAAAGCTACTGGATTCTGTCCAAAAAAGGGCAATTCGTCTCGTCGGTGATGCCTCGCTTACAAACTCGCTCACTTGTCTGGAACACCGTAGAAAAGTTGGCGATTTGTCTCTATTTTATAGATATTTTCATGGGCGATGCTTTTCTGAAATATCAACAATCGTTTCTCCTTTGGCAGTCTCTTCGAGATTAACCCGTCAAGTTCAGTCTTCACACCCCTTCGTGGTCACTTTGGAGACCTGCAGAACATCACTTTCCAAAGACTCATTTATCCAACGAATTGCGAGGCTTTGGAACTCATTGCCTAGAGAGGTGTTCCCCGAGGCATACAACCTCCAGAAATTTAAGAAGAACACCAACTCCTACCTTCTTTCCCTTGGTTCCCACGATGTTCTCTGAACATTACAGGATATCCCTTTTCGTGGGAACCAGAACATAAAAAAAAAAAACGTTTATTTTATTTTTAATAGACTCTTCGCTGTAACATTCTGCCCAGGTAATGGACTGCCATCCTTCATGGCGCTTTAAGGTTAATCTGTTCCCTCCTGCATTTACTAAAATTGTAGACGAAGAACGTCTGAAGCAGTGACCTGTATATAGATAGGGATTTTCCAATAAAAAAATGCAGTAGATGCCATCTTTGCTATCAGGCAAATTGCTGAAAAGGCTATAGAATACAACAAAACAGCATAAATGTGTTTTATAGATCTTACGAAAGCATTTGACCGCGTAAGACTCACTGATGTAAAACTAGTGCATAATGAAAAGAAGTATTACAATGTACTACATTTAGAAATCATCATTGAACATACAATGAAGGTATTTTGTGACAGTCGTGACAGCTATCAGAAATACCCTAATTTTTATAGCAGTTGTAAAAAAAATTATTTATATATAAATAAACCCATTCTTTTTTATGGATATCATTACCTATAAAAAAAAATTCAGCCAATGATGTCAAAATTACAGTGGCGTGCAGAGTTTATACAAAAACCGATTTTCTGCTTTTAATTTTTTTTAGAAACCCAGTTTAAACCAGTTTTCGGTTTTATATACAAGGTGTGGCTCAAAAACTTTTGATTAGAAGTATTGGCGGAGTAATAACAAAGCTAGGGACATAAAATTGTAACCAATAAACAACAAGCGCTTGCTGCTTAACTCCATATACCCAACTCATTGATATTTCATACAGGGTGTTTTACAAGTAGCCGCCAACATGCACAATTTGAATTATTTATGAGATGCTTACTTTAAATAGAACACTCTGTATGTATTTTATTACATTTTCCGCTGTGAGTTTTACGCCAATTCATTTGGTATCGGTATTACCTAATTAATACTTAATTTTAACCACTTTTGAGATATTTTATTATTTTGGTTTAAACATAACAACACTTAATTATTTTAATATTAGTAAAGGGTAGGCCATGATTTCCATTATTTAAGGTGATATTTTATTATTTTTTTATGAGTTAATAATTCTGAAAAGTAACCAATTGCATAAAAGGATTATTAATTGTGAATTATTAAAAACGTTGATTACGTATTTTGTATTAATTTAATTAGATAACTTGCAAACAAAAATAACTAAATGTAATATTAAACAAAGTTTTATAATAAGTTTTTAAAATCAGCACCATCTACGTCCTATTTTTTATGCATCCTTTTTATAAAAATATTTCTTGTAATTCTGAAAATAGGGTCGGCTGTTAGAGAATTAAAAGCTAGTAAGACTCTTTGCATCATATCTTTCTTTATCGTAACAGGTTTAGAAAATACCTGATTTGGTCAACAAAACGGACCCTGATTGGCAATCCATCTATCATCAAACATGTCGTAAAGATGCTGAGCAACAGGCCCAAAGTTATGAGGAGGTGCTTCATCTTGCTAATACCAAGCTGAAGCCGTCTCTCCATTTCTTAAAGTATGTAACGCCGGTCTTATGACTTCTTCTAAAATGTGACAATATCTTTCACCATTTAAATTATTAAAATTTTATCGTCTTTTATTGCGCAAAAAAACATTAAAATTCCAACTATCTTGGAAGTAACGTTCTCTACTAACACGTGGATGTTCATTAGACCAAAAATGGGAATTATGTAGATTAAATAATTTATTTTTGCTAAACTTTGCTTCGTAACACCATATAACTTTTTTTATAAAGTTTTTATCCTATTATGTCTTCAATAAAAACCATTTATAGTATTCTATCCTTTAAGGAAGATCACCCAAGTGAAAGTTGTTTAAAAAAAATTGTGGACAAATAATAGTTTTAAGGTTTTTTAAAAAACTGTTTTTATTTGTAAACATTTTCCTTTTTTTATCAATGTAACGAAATTTTTTTGTAGTCTGAACTAGTAAATTTTACTTGTTTAATATTAAAATAAAAAGTAATCGCTAGGAGGTAAATCTAGTGACTTGGGTGACCATTTTAGTAATTATGTTCGTTTTATCCAACGATCTAGAAAGATTGGAAAGACATTGTGCAAGTATTCACTCACCAAATAGCATATTATGATGGCAGATATTTTGCTGCAGTCACAAATCATTTTCAAATATGTTTAGAAACATCCGATTTAGTTCGGGAAGCAACAAGTTTTGCGCTAATTCTTAATATCGAGAACTTGTTAAAGACGTTTCCAAAGACCAGTCGTTCTTAACTTACGAATACGTTTTCCATATATAAGTTACTTGTACTGTTAGAATTAGTTGACCAGCAGTACGCTCTATTTCCCCGCCTCCCATGCGCATGAGCAAAAAAATTGACCTACTGCGTCGCTTCACTCGACTTGGCAACGTCTTACATTTGTATCGTCTCGATTTGTTCAAGGTGCAATTTAGTGTTTTGGAGTATATTTCTTAAGGTTAGAAAAATATTTTTGATTTAAAAAAAAATGTTTTCGTGAGTTAAAAATGATAGGTTTACCAAGAAGAAAAAGTCAATAAAGTAAATAAAGCATTAGCAGCTATGGCGAATGCTAAGAAAAAAGGAGTCAGAACAATATTGGATCAGAAAGGTCCAACCCTAACTCCTTATCAAAAAAGTGTTGCTAGTGCTGTAAATGTTTTTGGAGATAAACTGGAAGCTTAAGCCAAAGATTTTTTACAATCTAGTAATAATCAATAATTATTTCATAATGCTGTTGATGATGTGATAATATTACAAACATTGACCAAAAAACTACAATTAGAAGGTAAGTTAGCTCAATTTTATAAAAGTAGCAATAACTGGAAGCTTAAGCCAAAAATTGTTTACAATCTAGTGATAATAAACAATCATTTCATTATGCTGTTGATGATGTGATAATATTACGTGGTCGCCCCTACACCGCGACCATTAGTAGGTCAATTGTGGCTCACCCCTAGAGGTTACAGTTTACCGCACAATCCAGCCCTTCTCACGAAATTCATGGTTGTATAGGGTAAGTTTTTTATGAAATCGGTAGGTTTTAGGTTGGTTTTATAAAATATGTTGAACCTTATTTTTCCCAGGCCGGGGCATGAACATAGTATATGTTCAGCAGTTTCGTCTTCCACACATCAGAACCGACAGTCCGTTTGTTGGTTCAGACCTGTAAGCCTGTAAGCTAGGAAGTTCCCTATTAGCCATAGGGACGCGCCATGTTGGGGTAAAGTGTGAGATTTTGAGCATGTAGCTTAACTTACCTGGGGTACATTTTTTATCATACCTTGCTAATTATTTAATTAATTTTAAGTTAAATTATTTTGCATTTAAAAAAACCCATAATTTGGACTTAAAATGGCGGCAAAAATAGTTCCAAAAAGGTACTTGCGATTTTAATTCCTATTTTAACATTAAATAAGCAAATTTTATTTAAAAATATTAAAACTTTTTTTTTTGAAAATGATTTATTTAAAGCTACCTATTTTTAACCTTGTTATGTAAAATAATAACGATTGCTGTCTTTTGTTTTAAACTTCCCAAAATTGTATTTACCAATATTAAAACTCAGGACCTCTTTTGACTGAAAATTTTTCCATGATATATTATTAACGTTTTTTAGTGTTGTACGTTTACCAGGAGATAAATTTGACCGATCCTTTTTTTTCGTTGTAACAGCTTTAACCATTTGTTTGCTCATTCATCTTTTTAAAATGTTTTTAGGGAAATTGTGGAAAACCAAAAACATATTTAAATTTATCCTTTTACTTATTATATTTAATAAATAGTCTCTTTTTGGTTGTAACGTTTTAAAGAATTAATATTGACATTTTTCTTTAGAAATTAAAATTAATAACTATTATAAATAGTCCCTGTATTCTTGTAATAATATAGAGTCATTCATTAAGAATGTCCAATCTCCGAATGGTAGATTGTAGAACTCAAAATATGATGATTCTCCCAAACATGCCTTATACAAATATTGCTTGTTTCCGTGATACCGGGTGTTTTATGTTTAAATATGGATTTTGATTTTCGCAATAATTTTTCATGTTTTTACAATTTCTATTTAAAAATTGGCAATTTTACGTTTTTTGGCATAAGGATTGCCGATTTGGACTATAATCCACAGGTAGTGGAATCCTCGTAAAGTGATTCCAGTGCTCGTATTAAACTACCGCTCACCCCATTTTTAGATAATGTCGACCACAATTCACTCCTCACCACTCTGTCATAGGCCTTTTTCAAGTCTATAAAAGCGCAATAGATCTTCTGACTTCTAACCAAAAATTTTTTAACTACACCTCGTAATGAAAAGACCTGATCCATTCATCTCCTTCCTCTTCTTAATCCTGCTTGCACATCCCATATCATCTTCTTAGTTTCATTTGTCACTCTTTTAATCAATATCTTTGCATACAATTTGTCGACTATGCTGATTAAACCAATACCTCGGTAGTACTTACAGTCCTGCTGCGAACATTTTCCCTTGTAAAGCAGCATGATAACAGCCTTGTATTTTGTTTTTTATCTGCTGTTAGATAGTTTAAAAACATTATCACTTTAGTTTTAGACTCGTTTAATACTAACTTATTTCTTTTCAACCAATTTTTAGTTTTCTAAAAAATGTTACCATGTTTGCCATCATCTCCGGTTATGTCTCCCTCTGCCAGAAGGCTTGTATCATCAGCATACATATTCTTCTTCTTCTTCCTTCATTAATTTAGGCGGATCGCCTATTTCTTTTTATCGTCCCTCTGCCTATTGCACTGCTAAGTTGTCGCTCCATCGTTTTCGGGGGCGTCCTGAACTACTGCGACCCATTGGTGATTTGTCGCGTGCTGTTCTGACTATTCTTTCGTTGTCCATTCTACTGATGTGCTCATTCCACTCCCACTGTCTGCCAAGAACCCACTCATTGATGTTTTCTACCTTGCATGTCCTTCTTATATTCTCGCTTCTTTCTCTGTACAAGATCGTTTTTTTAATTATTCTACGAAGTACTCTCATTTCGGGTGTCTCTAGAAGTTGTTTAGTTCTCGCTGTGTCTGGTCGAGTTTCTGCCGTGTATGTCATATTTGGTTTTACTATTGCCATGTATATTCTTGATTTGGTATCTATTTTAATGTTTTTATTTCGCCATAATGTGTCATTTAGGCATCCTGCTAATCTTGTTGCCTTCGTTGTCTGTTCTCTCACCTTCGTCTCAATATCACCGTAGCCTGAGATTTTTATGCCCAGATACTTATATTTCATTTCCTGTTGGATAACTTTGCCTTCAACTTTCAGTTTGCACCTTAATGGCGTTTTTGATGTTGTCATGCATTTAGTTTTTACAGGCCGATATTACAATATTAAGTTATTTGGCAGTGCAGTTAAATCGATGTAATAGTCGCTGCAGATCGTCTTCATTTTCAGCAACTAATACTGCATCATCGGCATAGCATATAACAGTAATTTCACGGTCATCCATTCTGTATTCTTTCAGTAAACGTACTTTGCTTATTACTTCGTCCATAATGATGTTAAAGAGTAGAGGGCTCAGGGAATCCCCTTTTCGAATATCTTGGCCCACAGCTATTGGTTCGGTCGTGGTCCCATTTATTTTTGCTTGAAACATAAGCATACATATAGTTATAAATTGATTCTCTGGTAATTTTGATTTGCATAAATCATTCATAAATATAACGAACAACAGTGAGCCCGATATACTTTCTAGATGTTGTTATTGTTAAGAAATTTACACTTCTTTCCTGGGTTCGGTGATCTTTAACTCTCGATACAGTAACAAAAAAAATTGTATTCCAATATTTTTACACAATAAACTTTTATCTTACAAATCACTTGGATATTCATTTAATTACAATTTTTACAATTATTTAAATTTCATAACTCATAAACACTTTTAAAAACTGTCCTCTTCGCGGCCGCTGTCCTTTTTATACCTCTAAATCATAATTCTACCTTTTTCGCGAAAGCGACAGATCAATCCGTCTACCAACTCGAAGTCTCTAGACGCGGCGAGAATTTACTAGACGTAGGTGGAGGCCGATAAAGCCACATTAATATGCACCCCAGTTGTGGTCGACTCTCGGACGCCGACAAATAAAAGGGCCGGCGGGTAACATTATATTACCAGATTTAAAGTTTTTCGAGTCCTAAGTAATACTGACTTTTGTTGTCTGTTTGCTAGATATAAATAAAACCATTTCAGAGCATACATACTTAGAGCTGGATACCGTTTTTCCATTAGAGTAATGATGTACTGTGTATAGTGAAAGATTCCTGTTTGTGTTGTTTTTTTTTGTGGGTAGCCATGTTGATTATTACTGAATATATTACACCCATGAAAAAACTGTATAACGGTATTACATATTGCGGGTCAAATAATTTGGAAAAACTTATAGATCTGTAATTTTCGTTACAATCTGTATCCCCTTTTTTGTATAATGGTTTTATAACTGAAAGCTTGAGTTGTGAAGAAGAAATGCCAAAATTCACGAAATTGCTAATTATGTATGTTAAAACATCTTAAATTGGGTACTACTGTACATTTTCTTATCAAACAAGTTGTAATTTCGTCTTCTTCGCTTGAATATTTATTCTTTAATTTTTTCGACATTACAACCACATCATTTGAAGTAAGTGGTTGTATAGACTAAGGGTCCCCCATTTCACAAGTAAAATCTTTATTACTCTTAACTAATTTTAAAGATATTTCGCTGAAAAAATTATTAAATTTATTCGATACAGTGGGAAAATTCGTGTAAGGCGTTTTGTCAACCGGGTCGTATTGTACCGTTTTACCCTGTAATAAAATTTTCAATAATATTTTATTTATATTAAAAATCATTGGTTTTAAAATTTAAACTAAAAAGAAATTATTTTAATACAGAAAGACCTTAGCTTAAAAGTAAGACATTTAAAAACATTTATAAAACATCAACAATATTTTCTATTAGGCTTAAATTAACCCATTAATTTAAGATGTAACATTTATATCAAATTCGCCGCAAGTTAGAATTGCGGTGTTAGCCCTTATGTTGACCAATTAATTAAGGGTCACTTGATTTATTTAGTACCATCAACTATTATTTAAAATTAATGTGGTAACCAGGGGGTGTTCAAACAGATGCGAGTGTAAGTGTAGTAATAGGTGTCTTAAAATATTGAAGGTCAGAAAAATAAATTTTTTTGCATGAAATTATGTTATCACTGTTTTATTTAAGAAGTCTAGTTAAGCACATTGTAAGTGTGCAGAGTCAAAGTAATGTTTTAGATTTAAAACCACTAGTTAAGATTTTTAAAATAATTTTTTAAAGTAATTAAATTTTTGTTTCATATTTTATTTTCTTTTATACTAAATTTTATTTTAAAATTATTTTGACAGAGAACCCATGGTAAGACGACTATGATTTATGTTTAAAAATCTGACTCCTGCAAGTTTTAATTGTTTATTTCATTAATATTTAAATCCTTTTTCCTCTTTGGGTGCGGCTGCAAGCCGAACAGCAATTCTCGGAGATCTTGTCTCAGATTATGCAAAATGCACTTAATGAACTAGTTCATTGAAGCCAAGGGTGCGGTCTGGGCGTGAACCCAAAAAAAACAGAACCAGTACTTTTTACGAGAAGAAACAAAATTCCCGTCTTTCCCCTCCTAGAAATTGAAGAAAAAATTATTTACCTCTCGGAACTAGCTGGGTACCTGGGCCTGATCCTAGACCGAAAGCTGTTGTGGAGGAACAATATGGAGGAAATGGTAAGGAAAGCCACTTTGGCGACCTATACCTTCAGAAGGGCCATCATCAAACAATTGGGGTTACAACCCCATGTTGTTGATTGGCTCTATATTACGGTCATAAGACCAATTCTAATGATGAATCGTTAGTATGGTGGCCAGCTCTAGAGAAGAGAGTGAACCATATAAAAATAGGAAAAGTCCAGAGATTGGCATGTCTGCTGATCACAGGCTGTCTACGAACCACCCCAACAAAAGCCCTTAAAATTATTCTACATCTATTATCCCGAATCAGCTAGCAGCTAAGTTTAGAGTTACATTGTCTGGGCACCCGGACACAGGGACTCACCAGGAAACTGTAAGGCGGACGAGCTAGCAAAAGAGGGCACCATCCTCCTAGCTGTATCTGTCCCATCTCAGCAAGAAGATTGCAAATTGCCAGCTACTCCTGCACAGCAAAGTAGTTTTAAAAGCAAACTAAAAGTGGCAAAATAAACCCACATGCACATCATTAAAACAGATTTGGCCTAAACTAGATCTACGTCGAACTAATGATGTTTTAACTCTATCCAGGGAGTCCATTGAAAATTCAATCGCGGCCATAATAGGACACTAGACAGGTGGATCCCATGCACGGCGCACGGGAATTGCAGAGCTACGATACAACTTCTGTAAAAGCTATCACGATGAGGAAGAGGAGTAAACAATTGCTCTGCCCTAGGCAGAAAACGGCTTTCTATACTAGGGCAACCGAACTTTGATGACTTATCTGATCTCAGCGCAGTTAGTATTAAAGACTTCATACTTTTTGTTAAAAGTTCCGATTGGTTCTTACGGTAGAGGGGGAAGGCACCGCCATCCATCACGTTATCACAACAGGCCAAAAGGCCTAAGTGGGTTCCCTCCGAACCGCCGTATTAACCTAACCCAACCTGGTTGCCATCTCCACTTATGGAGGTTAGCGACCACAACAGCAAATTTTTTTTTATCCTCCGCCGTTCTTAGCAAGTTCTCAAAGTCCAGACCTGTCCAATATCTTATGTTTCTTAGCCATGATAGTTTCTTTCTGCCTAAATCCTTTTCCTCTTTAATTTACCTTTAATTGTAAGCTGGGAATATTTGGGATTGTGTTATAAGTGGCCCAGGTATGCCTTCCTCCACTTGATGACGTGAAGAAGCTCTCTGTCTCTGTTCACTCTGCGTAAGACCTCTTTATTCCGCACTCTTGCTGTCCATGGTATTTTTAGTATACGTCGATAGCCCACATCTCAAAAGCTTCCAATTTATTCATGCTCGTTATTTTTAAGGTCCATGTCTCTACTTCATACAGAAGAACTGACCATATGTAACATTTTGTTAACCTTAACTTTAGGTTTATGTCGAGACGTGAATCGCAAAGAAGGCTTCGTATTTTTGTATAGTTGCTTTTGGTTTGTACAATTCTGGAATTTATTTATTTTTTTGGGTTTGATTTGCTGCCTATCCAGCAGTATTTATAATGGTTAATTTGTTTTAATATGGTATTATTTATAATAAAGGGTACATGTTTTTTCTGTCTCCTATGTATTACAATTCTAAGAATAATTCTTCTTCTTTCTATTCGGTCACCCGTTTCGGGTATCGTGCCATCATGATCTGTGAGATCTTTCCATATCCGCCTGTCTTCCGCGGCTTTGAAACATTCGTTGAGTGGTACTCCGGTTTCCCTGACAATGTGGTCCACATATCTGATTGGTGATCTACCTCGGCTTCTCGTTCCTTGTACCTTCCCCTGGACGGTGAGTTTTTCCAGTCCGTTTCTTCGGACGATATGTCCGAAAAAGGATGTTATTCGCTCAGAGCTGATATTGCGCAGTCTTTGTGTCCATGATATGCGTAACATCTTTTGCCTACTGCATATGTCAAAGGCATGGATAGCGCGTTTATCCGTTTCCTTGAGTGCCCAGCAGTATGATGCATATAAGAAGACTGAGAATACTAGAGTTTTAACGAGTCTGGTCTTGGTGGATAGGGTTATGGCATGACTCTTCCAGATCTTAGTAAGCCTTGCCATGGCTTCTTTTGCAACTGCTGACCGCCTTTTGATTTCCGATGTGCATCCCCCTAAATTCGTTATAAGCGATCCCAGATACACGAATTGATTAACCACAGCTATACCATTTATTTCCTTGGTTTCTGGCCTGTTGTTTCTTGGCCAGTCGATAATCATTATTTTTGTCTTTGATCTATTAATAGTTAACCCTGCCTCCTGACCAGCTATCTCGACCCGCTGTAACAGTTCTGTTAGCTCTTGCTCGTTGATGGCAAATAAAGTAGTATCGTCAGCATACCTAAGGTTATTGATTGTTCTTCCGCCCACAGAAATATCTCCCTCTCAGCCTTCTGTAGCTTTACGGATAATACACTCGCCATAAATGTTGAACAGAAGTGGAATAATTAAGAACCCACAATTTATTTCTTATTTTTTCATTAGAAGAAGCTATTTACTATAAAATTTTTTTTTATTAGTTACCTGTAATTTTATTATTATTAAATTCAATATTGATTTAACACCTATTGTTACAATAATATTCACACTAAATTGAGTAGTAAAAACAATAAACTTTTAAATTTTAAAATTTTACCATTAGGTTTTGCATAAATACGACATGTGTTTACTTGTAATTATTTACATATATTTACCGTTGTTATTTGCTGTTAATTTTTAAAAATAATAAATGCCAAATCATTTATTTATACGGGGAGTGTTTTAAAATTCAGTATCAAGATTTTAGGGGCGTATTTTTCAGATCAAAATAAGACGTTTTTGTTTTTTAACATGTGTCCACAAACGCTTCGTTACCGATCTACAGAGCGTTTAAGTTTCAAAAAATTTTTATTTTTTATATATATATAGTTATATATTTATAGTTCTTTTACTTTTTGAGATATTAAGATCAAATTTAAAATATGTGTTACGTTTTAGGACTTACATCATCCAGCATGCCAAGTAATTGTTAGAATCAACAGCGAGATTTTTTTTCAGGAGTCGAGCACTTTTTTGCCCTATAAACTTTTTTGTGGTGCGCCGCTGGTGAATTCTGAAATACGAAATAAATTTTTTGTTTTGTTTATAAACTTGTTTGGCTCTTGCAATTTTTACGCATCTGCGATCGTTATCGAGAAAAAGTAAAATTATTTTTTGTAATTCGCTACATTTAATTAAAATTTTTAACAAATGGTAGGAACCTATTATTACAATCATTTTCTTCTTTTTCTTATAATAGTCCGTTGCGTTAAGCCTTCTTTGGAGCTCTTCCTGTGACGCTGAGCTCCAGCTTTCGTACCATCTCTTGAGTGGTCTGCCTACCGGTCTTCGCGAGTTTGGTTTTTGTGACATGGCCCACTTTGCCCACCTTTCATCTGGCATTCTTTCCACATGGTCTTCCCAGCACCTCTTGCGTGTTCTAGTCCATCTTACCACATCCTGTATTTCTAGTTCTTTTCTAATATCCTGGCTTCTTATTCTATCCCTGAGTGTAACACCCTTGATGGTTCTTAGTATTTTCATTTCGTTCTCATTATTCTTTTAGTTGTTGATGTTTCAGCTCTGGTTTTTGTGGCGTACGTTAAAATAGGTCTTACACACGTTTTGTAAATCCTCAGCTTGCTTTTTGTACTCATCATTTTATTTCGCTACATGATATCTCTCAGGTATCCGCTGACTCTTGTTGCTTTTATGACTTGTGTTCGTGCTTCTTCAATAAGGTTTCTATCGCTTGATACCTTCACTCCTAGGTAGTTATATCTTCTCACCTGCTGAATTATCTTGTTGTCGACCACCAGTTTGCACCTTATGAGTTCTTTAAAAATAACCATTGACTGTGTTTTTTCTGTTAAGATGTTTATGTTCAATTTGTGTGCTGTTACTGTTGTCTTGTATAACAGGCATTGTAGGTCTTCTTTATTCTCTGCTATAAAAATTGTATCGCCTGCATAGCATAATACTTTAATGGTGCGATTGCCCATCCTATATCCAGCGTTCACTTTTTTAATATTTTTAATGATTTGGTCCATAATTATATCGAACAAAGAAGGACTAAGGCTGTCACCTTGTCGTATGCCTGTTTTCATTTGCACTTACTTAGACAGTCCATCGTTCGTTTTTATCCTTGTTCTACTTCTGCTGTTTAGTTATTGTATAATTCTTTAGTACCGGTAATCGATGTTGTTTTGGTCTAGAATCTTAATAATGTCATTTAGTTAGACACTGTCGAATGCCTTGGTTAAATCCACAAAAAAGACAAACAGAGGCTTGTTAAATTCTATCGATTTTTCTATCATTTGGCGTAATATGAATATTGCGTCCACCGTTGATCTATTGGACCTAAATCCTTGCTGTTCTTCGGATATTGACACATTTTTCATGAGCCTATTAGCGATTATTTTAGTAAAGAGCCTTAGGACCGAGCTCAGTAGCGTTACGTTTCTAAAGTTATCGAGGTTACTTTTCTCTTCTTTTTTATATATAGGTATATATATATATATATATTAACTCTCCATTCGTCTGGTATGCTTCCGGATCTAATAATTTTTTTAAACAGTTTGGTCAGTTCTTTCTGTAGTTCCATTTCCCCGTATTTTATGAGTTCATTATTAATATTATCAACGCCAGGAGTTTTTCGGTTTTTTAACTTTTGTGTTGTTGCTTAAACTTCCTTTATTGTTACTTCATTTTCAATTTTATTATAATCTGGTAGAATCTCTATTCTTGATGTATTTCCATCGGGGGTATTATACATGTTTTTAAAGTGTTTCATGGATGAAACACTATTATCACAATAAAAACAAAAAACTCTGCGTATTTGGTTTGTGATCTTAATTACAAGTTTCCTTAAACATTACCAATAAAATAAGAAACACAACGAACCTTAACTTTTTATAATAGGTACTGGAAATGCCCTTCTACTTCTGCAATACAACCTTTCACTCTTCTTCTCATAGAAGGCATCCGTAAGAACTTCGATGAAAGGCACTGGTTTTGCACCATAAACTAGGCCCTTTACATGTCCGCATAAAAAGAAGTCCAGCGGGTTGCAATCTGGGGACCGTGGGGGCCAAGCAATTGAACCTGCTCTGCCAATCCACCGATTTTAAAACACTGCATCTAGATAATCGCGGACGTTAACTCGAAAATGAGAAGGGGAGGGGCATCGTGCATAAACTACATTGGTTGACGAACTTGTAAAGGCAAGTCCTTCAATAATGCAGGCAAGTCGTTTTGTAGGAATTTTAAACATGTAGCACCATTTAAAATTCGCGGTGAAATAAAAGGACCAATTCAAGTATCTCCTACTATTCCTGCCCATATTCTTACGCTGAACTGTTCCTGATGTCGATATTGTCTGATCATGTGCGGATTTTCTAGTGCCCAACTATGAAAGTTGTGGAAATTCACTACTCCGTCGCGTGTAAAGTGAGCTTCGTCGGTAAAAAAAGTACGAGATAAAAATTCAGGATCCCTAGTACAGTTGCACAATATCCATCGGGAGAAGGTAGCAAACCTTGGATGTGCTGGATAATTTATTTATTATTTTAGTTGATAAAAACAAAAAAATATTAAGGGTGAATTTTAAAATTAAAATAAAAACCAGATTTGTGAACAAACACAGTAGATTTAACCAAATAAGTTGAGAAAATGAAATCAAACCACAATCGATTTGGAAATTTGTGTTAACATTATTAATTGTAGGACCAGATGGAATTCCGACAATTGTCCTAAAGACCTGTGCTCAAGAGCTCACCCCAGTTCTCTGTAGACTCTTCAAGTTATTATACAGCAAAGGAGTATTTCCGTCCTTGTGGAAAAACGCTAAAGTCCAACCGATTCCGGAATAAGGAAAAAAGACTATTCCTGCGATTAACGCAGAACTCATAAAATATCTGGAGAAATTTGAGATAATTCATGACAGACAATATGGATTTCGACAACTTCGGTCTACTGGAGATTTGCTGGCTTATGTCACTCAGCTCTGGATAAACACTATTAAAAAGTTTGGTGAATCCCGTGCAATAGCCTTGGATATATCTTAAGCCTTTGACCGAGTTTGGCACCAGGCATTGTTAAGTAAATTATCTGCCTACGGTCTCCCAACCAAACTGCGCCAATGGCTCTTGAGCTTCATGCAAGATCGCTCCTTACATGTGGCAGTTGACGGTATTTCTTCTGATGCGTTTAAAACCAATGCCGGGGTCCTCCAGGGTTCCATCCTGTCCCCCACCTTATTTCTTTTACCCATCAACGACCTCTTGAAAACCACCACGAACCCCATTTACAGTTTCGCAGACGATAGCACACTTGTCTTAACTTTCACATCCTATCGATCACTTTCGGTGAATGATACATATAGACTCAGACAGGAACAGGTTGATTCCATCAATAGAGATCTTAAAGCCATCGTCGAGTGGGGAACCAACAATCTTGTTCAGTTCAACGCCCAAAAAACACAAAGTGCCACGTTTTCCAAGAAAGTGAATTCCTCAAATCATCCCATCACAATATCTGGAAATACCCTTGAATCAAGTCCCTCCATCTCGATTTTGGGAGTCACGGTGTCCAATAATATGTCTTGGCATGACCATGTTGCTAACATCGCAAAGTCGGCAAGCCAGAGGCTAGGTTTTCTGTGGAAAGCCAGAAAGTTTTTTACTCCTGATTAACTGTTGACGACGTAAAAGGCTCAAATCAGACCTCTACTGGAGTATTGCTCGCATATTTGGGGCTCAGCACCAAGGCATTTTCTTCCTCTTCTAGATTCCATTCAGAAAAGAGCCATTCGCTTGATAAACAGCTCAACTTTCACAAATACCCTTCACCCCCTAGAACATAGAAGAAGAGTTGCAGACCAGTCATTGCTCTACAGATATTTCCATGGCAGATGCTCCAGAGAAATAAAAACTCTTGTACCACCATTGGCCACATTGGGCCGAGAACTCGGCACGCTGATCAGTCTCACACATTTACTCTCAAGCTTGACACTACAAGGACCAATCTTTATCAAGAATCCTTCTTTTACAGGGCTGCTACGGAATGGAATGAACTTCCAAAATCAGTTTTGTCAGAGAACTATAACCTGCAACTTTTTAAAAAGTGTGTCCACAATCATTGCCTTTCTATAATCCCTTCCCCTTCTTATAGTCGCAGTGCGGGCCGTCCGCGGCCCACACGATAGGTCTATCCTTTTTGCGACTATTTTCATAAAAAGAAAAAAAAATTAATAGTGGGTAATTCCTATAAACTATAATTAACATGCATTTATTATGTTTATTTAAAATTATTTTTATTTAAAATTTTCTTTTAGTAATTTCTACAAAAGACAACCGTTTAGAACACGAGAAACCTAGAAAGCTGATTTTTACTAGTATATTTCTACTGCTAGAATTGTTACCTGAAATTTTTTTACAGCAATCGTATACTCTAAACATTTTTGGTTAATCGATTCAAAAACAAAAAAAATATTCAAAAAATTTTGCACCAAAATTATAAATATGATCGGACAATAAATCTAATATTTTTAAATTATTGAATTTATAATTGTAAAAAAAGGTACGATAGCCAAGCAAATTTAAAATTATTACAATAATTCATTATTTTCTTATTTAAATACATATATATTTCTGAATAATTTAACACAAAAATATTATTTATCAAGTAATAAAGGTAACAACAGGTAAAAAGGTAAGGTAAAAACATGTATTTAATGTGAAATTTAAAAT